>CM026269.1:33742015-35140931 GCA_014851425.1 Senna tora
ATTTTCCATGGATTTAGAGCCAAATGAATATACAGGTAGTATACGTAATAGAAGAATGACGAATACCAAATACTATTCCCGTCCAGTCAAATTTATAAGTGCTCAAATGCTTACAGTTCCACAGTGATCAGAGCCAACAGAATATTCATGCAAAAGATGTATAGATGGTGCCGAAAATGCATGAATTCCATCAATATTCTAGAGAAAACCTACAGAAAGAGAACAACTTCTTTGATTATGATTCAATAGAAAAGAAGAAAATGGAATACGTATTTTTCAAATATCAATTAAAAAAACATATTTCAACTAAAATTGCAAAGATTTAAAAAGGTTGTCAAATCAAATATACAACAATATTTCAACTACAATTGCGGAGATTATGGCCCACTAATTAGACCACATCGTCAAGGCAAACTGCATCATAAAAAGGTTATCAAATATATTTCAACTAAAATTGCAGAGATTTAAACAAGAAAAGGTATTAAAATCAGATATCGCGACCACTCCCATGAGCCAAGAAGATCCTACATATTATGCCATAAAAAACAGAATAATTAGCTAATAACTATGACTAAATAAGGAAATTAATCATCAAGTTCAACTACCATACTTGACCATTTTTTAGACAACTACCATGAATACTGCACCATAACAAATTAGTAAAACACAACACATAATGAAACAAATTAATAGAGGACTCAACGTGTGACAATATGTTTCTTGAAATTTTTAACACAGATAACCAGTTATAACATAAAAAAATGTCACTTGGCTAGTTGAAAAAAAAAAGGGAACGACAGAACACCAAATGCAAAAATAACCAAAGCCTAAAAGGGAAAGTCGAAACCCAGTGAAAACACCAAATGCAAGGCCGACAAAGCGAACGAGAAATCTAGTCACTCAGAATCTTTTTAAAAGAACTCCAGAAACAACACAAAAGACTAAATCACCAAATAAAGCAGCAAGTTCAAGCCCTAGTAAATCTAGCCATTTTTTATGAGGCAACTGCAACTTGTTAAAATAAAAAACCAGTTTTCTAGAGAACTCCGAACAGGCAGAAAATCCTACTTAATATATAACAAAAAATTGCAGTCGAGTAATAACCATGACAAATTTTAAAATTAAAAGGAAAAAAGACTAAGGATCTTTATTCATAAAAATAAACAGCCTCACAGGTAATGCCAAACTGAAAGCAAAATCCAGTCAAAGGAAATCTTGAAAAACTACAGAATGGACACAAATGACTAGATCACCAAATAAAGAATCAAGTTCTAAGCATATGTATATTTCACCACTTTCTAATAATAGAGCTTTTATTTAAATTAGTTACTTCACGTTTAGATGTTATAATTTAAGAGTATCAAAATTATAAAATGTTAGGATATTAAAACTCGACTAATGAAAGACAAAAATTAACACATTTATTTGGATAAGAAGTTAAATTCAGAACTTCAAATTCAGTGCCACTCATGTTAAAAAAAGAGGTGCAGTGATTGGGCATGCTTTTTCTTTATATAAATCACTCAATTTTGTTTGTTTCAAAAAATCAGAACAAAATAGAGGAATTAAAATAAGGGTATAGAGAAAAATGAGTGAGTTTAATTGTCCTATTTGTAAATAACCATGACTTTCCAAATTACCAACAGCAGGAGCTTTTTCTAGAACTGAGGAAATCCTACAAAACAATATAACATAAAACTGGTCGTTTGGCTAAACCACAAAAGAAAATAAAATAAAATGAAAATTGGCCATGAACATAATTAAAGTAACCAAAGCCACACACCACCCGTGCCTTTAGAGGCAACCTGAAGACACGAAATGCAAGCCAGTCAAAGGCAGAAATCAAAATCTTCATAAAAGAACAGTATGTGTAACAAAATCACCAAATAGAGTAACGAAGTCAAGCCTTGTGTTCTTCCCATTTTTTAAACCACCTCATTCAGGCAAACTGCACAATAAAGTAATTGAATAATTTACTTCACAACCAGGACTCAAGGAAAATATAAAAATTTGTAAATCAGACCCAGTTCTCCCAAGCAGAAGGTACCAAGGACCAATTAAAATGAACCGAGAAAAACCCACACAAAAATTTGTCATTTAGGCTTCAGCAAATAACTATGGCTAAAACCTTTTAAAAAAACATGAAAATAGAATATGAAGTTCTTAAACAAGGTAACCAAAACCAGGCACCTAAGTCCGTGACTTCAGAAGTGCAACCTGAAAACACCAAAGTCAAGCCGGACAAAGTAAAGAGGAAATCTAGTCCATCAAAATCTTTTTAAAAGAACAAAAGTAAACAAACTAATGACTAAATCACCAAATCAAACATCCGAGTCTACGCCTATGAATATTTCCCACTTTTAAGACCACCTACTCCCAGAAAGCTGCACCACGACAAGTTACTAAAATAAAGTGTCATCTAGCGAACAACCATAACTGATTTTTTTCAATAGACTATGATCAAACGAGGTAAACCAAAACCAGACAACTTAAGTCCGTAAATACACCAAAGACTAAATCACCAAAATCAAACATCCGAGTCTAAGCCTATGACCACCTCTTCCATATAAGCTGGCAACATAACAAGTCACTAAATAAGTAACCAATCATCTCGACCACTCCAGGCACAGCAAATGAACTGAGGAAATCCTACATAAACAATATAACATAAAACTGGTCGTTTGGCTAAACCACAAAAGAAAACAAAATAAAATGAAAATTGGCCATGGAACATAATTAAAAAAGTAACCAAAGCCACACATGACAAGTTGCTAAATGAGTTATTATATCACAAAAATTTGAAAGACTACCAACAAAAAAATTGTCAAAGAGATAACCAATTATCCTGATCACTCAAGGCACAGCAAATGAACTGAGGAAATCCTACATAACATTATAACATAAAACTTCTCGATTGAATAAAACGAAAATTGGCTATGGACCATTATTAAAAAAGTAACTAATACCACAAACCAGAGTCCCGTGCCTTTAGAGGCATCCTGAAAACAACAAATGCAAAAGAATATAGAGTGTGTACAAAATCACCAAATAAACTCATTAAGTCAAGCCTTATGTTCTTCCATTTTCTAAACCACAACTTTCTGGCAAACTGCACCATAACAAATTATTAGATATTTTACTTCACAACAAGAACTCAAGGAAAATATATAAATTGGTAAATCAGATAACCAATTATCCGAGCAGAGAAAGGTACCAAGGACCAATTAAAAGAAATGGGGACACAACAGCATAACATAAAATTTATCAATTAGAGAATAACTATGGCTAAAATTACTTTATAAAAAAGAAACATGAAAACAGATTATGGACTTATTAAACAAGGTAACCAAAACCAAACACCAAAGTCCATGACTTCAGAAGTGCCACCTGAAAACATCAAAGGAAAGAAGAAATCTAGTCCCTCGAAATCTTCTTAAAAGAACTAAACAGAACACACTAATGACTAAATCACCAAATCAAGCATCCGAGTCTAAGCATAAGAATATTTCCCCACTTTTAAGACCACCTCTTCCATGAAAGCTGCACCATAACGAGTTACTAAATAAGTTACTATACAACAAAAATCTGAAAGTCTAAACAAATAAATTGTTAAAGAGATAACCAATTATCCCGACCACTCCAGCTGTAGAAATTGAACTGAGGAAATCCTACATTACAAGATAACAAAAAACTTGTCGATTGGCTAATTAACAACGAAAAAGAAAGCGAAATAAAATGAAAATAGGCCATGGAGCATAATTAAAAAAAATTAACCAACACCACAAACCAGAGTCCATACCTTTAGAGGCTTCCTGAAAACACCAAATGCAACCCAAACAAAGTAAAGAAGTAGAAATCAAAATCATCATGAAAGAATAGAGTGTGTGCACAATCACCAAAGTAGCCATATATGTTCTTCCATTTTCAAACCACCTCATTCAGGCAAACTGCGTCTGCACCATAACAAATTATTAAATATTTTACTTCACAACAAGAACTCAGAAGAAAATATATAAATTGGTAAATAAAAAAACCAGTTATCCCGAGCAGAGGAAGGTAACCAGGACCAAATAAAAGAATCGGAGAAATCCTACACAACAACATAAATTAAAAACTATGATTTAGCAAATAACTACAGCTAAATTTTTTTTAAAAAAAAAAACATGAAAACAAACTACGGACTTCCTAAAAAAGGTAACCAAAACCAGACAGCAGCCATAACAAGTTACTAAATAAGTTAATATACCACAAAAATCTGAAAGTCCAAACAAATAAATTGTTAGAGATAACCAATTATCCCGAACACTCCAGGCACAGCTATCGAACAGAGGAAATCCTACATGACAAGATAACAAAAAACTTGTCGATTGGCTAATTAACCACGAAAAAGAAAGCAAAATAAAACGAAAATAGGCCATGGAGCATAATTAAAAAATTAACCAAAACCACAAACCAGATTCCCATGCCTTTAGAGGCATCTTGAAAACACCAAGTGCAACACAAACAAAGTAAAGAAGTAGAAATCAAAATCATCATAATAGAATAGAGCGTGTGCACAATCGCCAAAGTAAAGCAGTCAAGCCATATGTTCTTCCATTTTTAAACCACCTCATTCAGGCAAACTGCATCTGCACCATAACAAATTATTAAATATTTTATTTCACAACAAAAACTCGAAGAAGATATATAAAATGGTAAAAAAACCAGTTATCCCGGAGAAAGGTAACAAGGACCAATAAAAGAATTGGGGAAATCCTACACAACAATATAAATTAAAAATTGTGATTTAGCAAATAACTACAGCTAAATTTTTTAAAAAAAAAAAAAAAAACATGAAAACAGACTATGGACTTATATTAGACAAGGTAACCAAAACCAGACACCAAAGTCCAAGACTTCATAAGTGCCACCTGAAAACATCATAGGAAAGCCAGACAAAGTAAAGAAGAAATCTAGTCACACGAAATCTTCTTAAAAGAACTATACAGAACACACTAATGACTAAATCACCAAATCAAGCATCCGAGCCTAAGCATGAGAATATTTCCCCAGTTTTAAGACCACCTCTTCCATGAAAGCTGCACCATAATAAGATACTAAATAAGTTACTATACCACAAAAATCTAAAAGTCTAAACAAATAAATTGTTAAAAAAAATTACCAAAGTAACGAAGTCAACCCATATATGAAAAAGAAAGCAAAATAAAACGAAAATAGGCCAAGGAGCATAATTAAAAAGATTAACCAACACCACAAACCAGAGTCCCATGCCTTTAAAGGCTTCCTGAAAACACCAAATGCAACCCAAACAAAGTAAAGAAGTAGAAATCAAAATCATCATGAATGAATAGAGTGCGTGCACAATCACCAAAGTAACGAAGTCAACCCATATATGTTCTTCCATTTTTAAACCACCTCATTCAGGCAAACTGAGTCTGCACCATAACAAATTATTAAATATTTTACTTCACAACAAGAACTCAGAAGGAAATATATAAATTGGTAAATAAAAAAACCAGTTATCCCGAGCAGAGAAAGGTAACAAGGACCAAATAAAAGAATCGGGGAAATCCTACACAACAATATAAAATAAAAATTGTGATTTAGAAAATAACTACAGCTAAATTTTTTTAAAAAAACGACATGAAAACAAACTATGGACTTCTTAAAAAAGGTAACCAAAACCAGACGGCAGACACCAAAGCCCTTGACTTCAGAAGTGCCACCTGAAAACACCAAAGGCAACACATAAAGAAGAAATCTATTCACTCAAAATATTCTTAAAAGAACCATAGTAAACACACTAATAACTAAATCACCAAATCAAGCATCCGAGTCTAAGCCTATGAAAATTTCCCCAATATTAAGACCCCCTCTTCCATGAAAGCTGCACCATAACAAGTTACTAAATAAGTTACTATACCACAGAAATCTGAAACTCTAAACAAATAAATTGTTAAAGAGATAACCAATTATCCCGACCCCTCCATGCACAGCTATTGAACTGGGGAAATCCTACATTACAAGATAACAAAAAACTTGTCGATTTGCTAATTAACCACGAAAAAGAAAGCAACATAAAACAAAAATAGGCCATGGAGCATAATTAAAAAAATTAACCAACACTACAAACCAGAGTCCCATGCCTTTAGAGGCATCCTGAAAACACCAAATGCAACCCAAACAAAGTAAAGAAGTAGAAATCAAAATCATCACGAAAAATGGAAGCTGCCCCATAACTAAATCACCAAATCAAGCATCCGAGTCTAAGCCTATGAAAATTTCCCCAAAATTAAGACCCCCTCTTCCATGAAAGCTGCACCATAACAAGTTACTAAATAAGTTACTATACCACAGAAATCTGAAACTCTAAACAAATAAATTGTTAAAGAGATAACCAATTATCCCGACCCCTCCATGCACAGCTATGGAACTGAGGAAATCCTACATGACAGGATAACAAAAAAACTTGTTGATTGGCTAATTAACCACGAAAAAGAAAGCAAAATAAAACAAAAATATGCTATGGAGCATAATTAAAAAAATTAACCAACACCACAAACCAGAATCCCATGCCTTTAAAGGCTTCCTGAAAACACCAAATGCAACCCAAACAAAGTAAAGAAGTAGAAATCAAAATCATCATGAATGAATAGAGTGTGTGCACAATCACCAAAGTAACGAAGTCAACCCATATATGTTCTTCCATTTTTAAACCACCTCATTCAGGCAAACTTAGTCTGCACCATAACAAATTATTAAAAATTTTACTTCACAACAAGAACTCAGAAGGAAATATGTAAATTGGTAAATAAAAAAACCAGTTATCCCGAGCAGAGAAAGGTAACAAGGACCAAATAAAAGAATCGGGGAAATCCTACACAATAATATAAAATAAAAATTGTGATTTAGAAAATAACTACAGCTAAATTTTTTTAAAAAAACTACATGAAAAAAAACTAGGGACTTCTTAAAAAAGGTAACCAAAACCAGACGGCAGACACCAAAGCCCTTGACTTCAGAAGTGCCACCTGAAAACACCAAAGGCAACCCATAAAGAAGAAGTCTATTCACTCAAAATATTCTTAAAAGAGCCATAGTAAACACACTAATAACTAAATCACCAAATCAAGCATCCGAGTCTAAGCCTATGAAAATTTCCTCAATATTAAGACCCCCTATTCCATGAAAGCTGCACCATAACAAGTTACTAAATAAGTTGCTATACCACAGAAATCTGAAACTCTAAACAAATAAATTGTAAAAGAGATAACCAATTATCCTGACCCATCCATGCACAGCTATGGAACTGAGGAAATCCTACATGACAAGATAACAAAAAACTTGTTGATTGGCTAATTAACCACGAAAAAGAAAGCAAAATAAAACGAAAATAGGCCATGGAGCATAATTAAAAAAAATTAACCAACACCACAAACCAGAGTCCCATGCCTTTAAAGCCTTCCTGAAAACACCAAATGCAACCCAAACAAAGTAAAGAAGTAGAAATCAAAATCATCATGAATGAATAGAGTGTGTGCACAATCACCAAAGTGACGAAGTCAACCCATATATGTTCTTCCATTTTTAAACCACCTCATTCAGGCAAACTGAGTCTGCACCATAACAAATTATTAAATATTTTACTTCACAACAAGAACTCAGAAGGAAATATATAAATTGGTAAATAAAAAAACCAGTTATCCCGAGCAGAGAAAGGTAACAAGGACCAAATAAAAGAATCGGGGAAATCCTACACAACAATATAAAATAAAAATTGTGATTTAGAAAATAACTACAGCTAAATTTTTTTAAAAAAACGACATGAAAACAAACTATGGACTTCTTAAAAAAGGTAACCAAAACCAGACGGCAGACACCAAAGCCCTTGACTTCAGAAGTGCCACCTGAAAACACCAAAGGCAACACATAAAGAAGAAATCTATTCACTCAAAATATTCTTAAAAGAACCATAGTAAACACACTAATAACTAAATCACCAAATCAAGCATCCGAGTCTAAGCCTATGAAAATTTCCCCAATATTAAGATCCCCTCTTCCATGAAAGCTGCACCATAACAAGTTACTAAATAAGTTACTATACCACAGAAATCTGAAACTCAAAACAAATAAATTGTTAAAGAGATAACCAATTATCCCGACCACACCAGGAACAGCTATTGAACTGAGGAAATCCTACATGACAAGATAACAAAAAACTTGTCGAATGGCTAATTAACCACGAAAAAGAAAGCAAAATAAAATGAAAATAGGCCATGGAGCATAATTAAAAAAAATTAACCAACACCACAAACCAGAGTCCCATGCCTTTAGAGGCTTCTTGAAAAAACCAAATGCAACCCAAACAAAGTAAAGAAGTAGAAATCAAAATCATCATGAAAGAATAGAGTGTCTGCACAATCACCAAAGTAGTCATATGCGCCTGCAGCATAACAAATTATTAAATATTTTACTTGACAACAAGAACTCGGAAGGAAATATATAAATTGGTAAATAAAAAAACCAGTTATCCCGAGCATAGAAAGGTAACAAGGACCAAATAAAAGAATCGGGGAAATCCTACACAACAATATAAATTAAAAATTGTGATTTAGCAAATAAATACAGTTAAATTTTTTTTGAAAAAAAAAAATATGAAAACAAACTATGGACTTATTAGACAAGGTAACCCAAACCACACATCAAAATCCAAGGCTTCATAAGTGCCACCTGAAAACATCAAAGGAAAGCCAGACAAAGTAAAGAAGAAATCTAGTCACTCGAAATCTTCTTCAAATAACTATACAGAACACACTAAAGACTAAATCACCTAATCAAGCATCCGAGTCTAAGCATAAGAATATTTCCCCACTTTTAAGATCACCTCTTCCATGAAAGCCGCACCATAACAAGTTCCTAAATAAGTTACTATACCACAAAAATCTGAAAGTCTAAACAAATAAATTGTTAAAGAGATAACCAATTATCCCGACCACTCCAGGCATAGCTATTGAACTGAGGAAATCCTATATGACAAGATAATAAAAAACTTGTCAATTGGCTAATTAACCACGAAAAAGAAAGCAAAATTAAACGAAAATAGGCCATGGAGCATAATTAAAAAAATTAACCAACACCACAAACCAGAGTCCCATGCCTTTAGAGGCATCCTGAAAACACTAAATGCAACCCAAACAAAGTATAGAAGTGGAAATCAAAATCATCATGAAAGAATAGAGTGTGACCAAATATAATATGAACTTGTTAGACGAGGTGACCAAAACCAGACACCAAAGTCTGTGACTTCAGAAGTGCCACCTGAAAACAACAAAAGGCAAGCCAGACAAAGTAAAGAAGAAATCTAGTCACTCAAAATCTTCTTAAAAGAACTATGGTAAACACTTTAATGACTAGAATACTAGATCACCAAATCAAGCATGAGTCTAAGCCTATGAATATTTCCCCACTTTTAATACAACCTCCTCCATGAAAGCTGCATACCACAAAAATCTGAAAGACTACAACAAATAAACTGCTAAACAGATAACCAGTTATCCCGACTACTCAAGACACGGCTATTGAAAGAACCAGGGAAATCCTACATAACAATGTAACATGAAAATTGTTATTGTCATTTAGCTAATAACTATGACTAAAATTAAAATAAAAAATCAAAATAGTCTATGAACTACTTAAACAAGGTAATTAAAACCAGACATCAGAAGTGCCACCTGAAAACACCAAAGTCAAGCCAGAGAAAGTAAAGAAGAAATCTAGTCACTCGAAATCTTCTTAAAAGAACTACAGTGAACACACTAATGATTAAATCACCAAATCAAGCATCCGAGTCTAAGCCTATGAATATTTCCCCACTTGTTAGACCACCTCCCTCGTCCATGAAAGCTGCACCATAACAAGATACTAAACAAGATATTATACCACAAAAATCTGAAAGACTACAACAAATAAACTGTAAAACAGATAACCAGATATCCCGACCTCCAGGCAGCTACTGAGCTTGGGTAATCCTAGATAACAATATAACATAAAACTTGTTGATTGGCTAATAATCACAAAAAAAAAAAAAAATACAAAATAAAACAAAAATTGGCTATAGACCATAATTAAAAAATTAACCAAATAAAGGAATGAGATCAAGCCTTATGTATCTTACAATTTTCTAAACCACTTTCAGGCAAACTGCACCATAACAAATTAATTGTTAAATTAGACAACCACTTATTCCGACCATTGGTACCACCTTGTCACATCAATAGTAAACAGAAACACGTATTACAAAATCACCAAATAAATAAATGAGTTCAAGCCTTATATATATCTTACAATTTTTTAAACCACCTCTTTCAAGAAAGCTGCACCATAACAAATTAATATAACCAAATAAATAAATGAGTTCAAACTTTTTGTATATCTTACAATTTTTTAAACCACCTCTTTCAAGCAAGCTGCACCATAACAAATTAATTGTTAAATCAGACAACCACTTATTTCCACCATTGGTTCCCCGTTGTCACGTCAATAGTAAACAGAAAAATTAATTGTTAAAAAGAAAGTTAATATAATTTAAAAATTGAATATTTGACCTTGGACAAGTAGTATGTACATAATTAAATTATTGAAAATTTGACTTGAAAGATGTTATAGTTTTATAGACTCTTCCAAGACTACACATTTTAAAAAAATATTTAAGACAAAATCACACACTCTTGCACTAAAATGTGAAGAGTATAAATCTTGTTACTTAAAATCTACTTGGAAATTAATTATTATTTAAACCACATAATTAGTTTCTAATCAAAATGAAAGAGAGGTCACCATATAGGTCAGCATGAAATGGCGATGCTATGTAAACCTCAACACAATATTCAGCTGTAACAAAATTTTCCAATTCTATAACAATCATGTCACGGCAAAGAGCAAATATAATTTAAAGTATTTATAAACTTCCAAATAAATTTAATATTCGTCCCGGATCCAATCTCCCAGACATCAGATCTTCTTTAAGAATTCCATAATATTTAGAGACTCCAAAGTGCAGCAATTGAACAAACGAAAATAACTAAATCCGAGTTTAATTACCATGTAAAGATGCAATGATAACAATCAATGAGTTTCTGCAAAAGAAGAATCTGAAAAATAATCCAAATCCAAAGATAACAAACGAATATCCATCTTACATAGATATCATTAAACCAACAAATAAAAGAATCTAAAACACTACATGAAAATGCAGAACCAAATCCAAAACTCCGAAAAGAAAATGATAATCCGACAGAGAATTTATAAACCATAAACCGGTCTTCAAGGATTACTTATAGTACACCCACGGGTTGAACGGCCAAGTTCAATGTACACAAAATAGTCACTACCTCGCTCACTGGACAACACCAATTGCTCACTAGAAATCTTGATTTTTTGTAAATGAAGAGAATCTAAAAATCCAAAAGTTGCTGGCAGGGAATAAGTTAAGGTAGATATCACCAAAATGTTGCATGCCATTCCACGAAGAATTTCTATGCACACAACCTTTAGGAACACTTTTTGTCGACAGAGCAGCTGCAAAAACACCAAGTTCCTAATTCAAAACTATGCGTCAAGGCCCATAACCATTGAAAAGATTAAGACGAGTAATTAAGAAAATCAAATCCATCATCCCATATACTTCACAAATCTCCCCTTTACCCGTCAACGAAAATCTTTAAAACCCGATCTGATATTCCAAACTGCAATCGAATAGGCAAACGTTCAAAATCTAAATCTTGGACGGTGATCAACCAATGGAATAATCAAGCAATCGATGCAATAGAAGAATAAAGAAAATTATCCCTTGCTTACGAAATAGAGAATATTAAACGGCAAACTGATCCACCAAGAATACGAAACACCAAAACCTCAATCGTAAACCATCCAACGCTATCGCAAAAGATATATCACAATTCACAATTCCAGATGCAAATCTTTTAAGAAAACCAAATCCCTTATCCTATATACTTCAAAACGACGATCTCCCATTCATCCGTCAAGGACAATAATTGAGACGCGATCTGATCAGTATGTTCCAGATCCCTAACTGCAGTCGAATAGGCAAGCGTTCAAAACCTAAATCTATGACGGCGATCAGCCAAAAGAATAATCAAACAATCGACGTAATAGAAGAATAAAGAAAATTATCTCCTGCTGGCGAAATAGAGAATATTAAACGACAAATCTATCTATCCACCCATAATAAGAAACACCAAAAACCTCGATCATAATTCTGAAACCGTAAACCATAGAACGCTTTCGCATAAGGATAACCTTAGGTCGCTGAAAGGATATATATAGATAATACTTGGTGGAGATTGACGGCTAGAGTAAGGAGATGGAATATCAACGGCCAAGATCTAAACTTTAGTCGCCCACAGCTATTGACGCAGTTTCTTTCTTTTTCTTTTTTTTTTTCTTTTTCAAATAGAATAAAATAAAAAATACGTTTTCTAAATTAAGGCGGTGGAAGTGGGACGGGTCCACACGCCTGTCAGACTCAGTGGATGCTTTTTTTTTAAGGAAAATATTTATGTCCATTTTATTATGTCCATTTTTTCCAATTCCACCAATCATATATTGTATTTACACTCTCTTTCTTCTATGATTGGTCATATAAAAGGTGGTCTTCTATATTCTCTCTCTACTGTGATTGGTCATTTAAACACTTTTTGCCACGTGTCATAATTATATTGGGAAATTGGAGGAAATGGACATAAGTTTTTTCTTTTTTTAATGCTTAAAAGACAAAATTTAATGAAAATAAAATCGTTTTAAAGGCAAAAAAAATATTGTGTCTAATGGATACTTTAAAATTTATGAGTTTGAGTACAAAATTAATAAATCTAAGAGTAAAGAGGTATCTTATCCATATCCTATTTATACCATGTTCACAATAATAATGATTTATTTTTATATATATAAAGTAATATTTTTAAACTTTTTGATTGAGAAAATATATAATGATAATAAAAAATATTTAATATTTTAAATACATATAAAAGTAATTTAACAATACATTTATATTTATTTATTTATTGTTATAGATAAAAAAAATTGATAAAAATAAATTTTATATTAGGTCATGACCTAGGTGTACTTACAAAATGTAACTGTCGTTTTTTATTCTGACAATTCACGGTGTAAAATAAAGACCGCAAGGGGTCGTAACCTTGGTAGACTTGTCCTTAAGTGATGACCTAGGTGCCTACGTACCCTTACTGAAGAATCAAAGTCCACGTAGTTCGAAGAGGAAACGTCCAGAGCCGTTAGGCAGGAATGTTACCTGTAAAGGCCGTGTGCGGCTAGGACATGTGTGTTGCTTCGGGTGGACGAGTCATCTGTTGGAGGTACCTCGTAAGTAGAGAATGAGAGAGTAAGAGTCTCCGGGTATTGCTTATACCAAGAGAATGTGTGAATCATGTCATGGAACAAGTATGTACTGATGTCTGTTAGGTAGACTTTCAAGTAATGAAAATCTCGTGATATGCAATTGTGTTGCAAGTATTGTCCTGTTCGCTTCTTCCTCAGGTGAGGGATATTTATACTTACGGTATAAGAGAACGTGGTCGACCCACATTCGTGTGCCTGGGCTCGACTCACGATCTGAGGAGTTTACTCACGTCTCTAATGCGGGAGAGTACGCGGGTGATTGTGGGGAGAAGCCATGTCCATGGCCATCGAGCGGTGCCATGTGTCACTGATTCGTGGTTCGATTAACTTTCTAGAAGACCGGTGCCACGTGTCCATTTGAGGGCATATTAAGGAATTACACAAAACTTAAGTTTAAATTTGAAATACTCTAATTTTAAATATAAGATGCATTATAAAAAATTTTAAATCTAAAATTGAAATAATGCAGTTATAGTTTGATATTATAAAAAATTTTAAATTCTAAAAAAGTTAATTAAAATTATAATTAAGTTAATAATTATTATTAGAAATTTCTAAATGATTATGAATTATAATTCATAATTCATCATTCTTAATTAATTAGGTAGGATTATATAATAAGTTCATAACATATTTAATTAATATTTTTTTTGTTTGGTGGAGAAAAAATGGTAGTAAGGGAAGGCACTCCCAAGTACTACCGGACAGGGCTCCAGTGGCATGTTGGGGAGACTAACAAAGGCCCAACCCAAAGGATTACTGCACAGGCCTAAAACGCAAGCAGTTTTACCCAGTCGCAGCTACTCAACTAGCCCTTGGGTGCCAGGGGATCTCCCTGAGGATGGATGCCCACCAAAGCAGGATTTTAGATGGCTTCAGGGGATTCGAACCCTCGCCTATGGGTGAGGCGAGAACTTTCCTCCGGATCCTTGACCATTTGTGCCAACCCACTTTGGCACATATTTAATTAATATGGTCAATCAATTAGTTTAATGGTCTCTATCTTAGACTATCATAGATATTTTAATGATGCATCTAGAATATTAATAATATCTTAACATTTTTAACAGTTTGGCTCAAAAAACACGAAAAAAAAAGGTATTGTGTAGAGATGTACAAAATTATGATAGTCTTTTCTACCATATTGTCTTACAGGTTTCAACGGCTATAATTTTTAATTGTCTTACCTTTTGCTATGACTATCAATAAGAGCCAAGGACACACGTGATCCAATGTAGGTTTATACCTACCATGTCCCATCTTTACTCATAACAATGGGTAAGTAGTCATTTCACATGTTTGGAAGAGATTTGGAGATTGAAGAATGAGTCTTCTTGCAATAGACTCATCAACGTACTTATGAAGTTGGAAAATGAAAAGTGGAAAATCAAGTTTACACATACATACCGGGAGAGTAACAAGTGTAAAATCTAGCTAGCTAATTTTGGTTTGTCATTAGAGAGACTCTATTGAGTTCTTTTAACCCGCGAGAGACTGCAATCTCTGCTAGATTATTATTGTTTAGGTCTATCGATCATGAGGATTGTAACTACGTAGTCTTTATTTTTTTTACCTTTGGCGTCAGCTTTATAAAAAAAATTACCACCCATCAAATAAAACATGGAACAATATCTATAAGGAAGTGTTTCAAAATATTAAATAGTCTTTTACCATGTTTATATATATCTAATCACGCCATTGAAGTTTAAAATTTATAGCATGTTCTTTATGATGGGAATGTGGTGATGGAAGTAAAAAGTAAGGTGAGGTCCATCCGATTTCACCTTACTTTTTGAAAAATATAAAATATTTATTATATTTTTTGATTTGACATAATTATAATTTTTTTTTATTATTTTAATATGAAAGGTAAAGTAGTAATTTTAATACATTTCCATTCTATTTTTATTTTCAAATTTTTACTACCAAATACAACAATTACATCTCCATTCTCTTTTTCTTTCCCTTTGTGCGTAAAAAAGGTAAAGATACTTATTTCTCTGTATCAATTATCGAGCTCTCTTTTTAAAGAAAATGAAAAAAAGAAAAGAAATATATGAGCTGAAAAATTGAAAATGATGGGTATATTCTTTTGGTTGAAAATACGAGAGAATGAGAATAAGAAAATATGAGAGAATGAAAATGTCATGTAAATATGATGTGACGTAAATGAAATATAAGTGGATAAAATGACCATTTTGTCTTTACATTAAAAGTGATAATAAAATAAAAATATGTAGAAAAGTAAAGACAAAAATATAATTTTATCATATTAAAAAAAGTGGGATTTATTTGTTAGAAATAAAATAAAACACCCTATATTCAGTGCTTAAAAGGTCCGTACTCCGTAGTAGCCACTCTCTACAATCTTGTTCCCACACTATATTCAGTGCTTAACATAGCTCCGTCGTTACACAGGCTTACAGGTTTCTTCATCTTCTTCAACCACAAACCCTTTTCAATTGAGGGATCTGAAATTCTCAACCCAACATGTCATTTTCAAGGTATGCCTTCTCCAAATCTCGCCTCTTTCTAGTACCTTCTAGTCCTCTCTCTTTTGCCCTCAATCTCATCTTCTCTTCTCATTCCCATTCTCTCCCAAATTCCACCAATAACATTCATGATGAACTGTTACTGCCATTTGGGTCAAATGTATTTTGCTTTCTCTGTATTGGGCAAGATTCTCAAGATGGGTCATCAACCAAATACCATAACTTTGACTACACTCATGAAAGGGCTTTGTCATAACAAAATGGTTGGAGAAGCACTAAGCTTTCATGACGAGCTAGTCGCAAAAGGGTTTCTGTTCAATGAAGTTAGTTATGGCACCTTAATCAATGGGCTCTGTAAGGCAGGGAAAACGAGAATTGCCATTGATGTTCTGCCAAGGATAGAGAGACAGGGAATTAAACCTGATATAGTTATGTACAACACAATCATTGACGGCCTTTGTAAAGATGGACTCATAACTGAGGCGCGTGATTTGTGTTCTGAGATTATTGAACTGGGAATTTCTCCTAATATTGTCACCTACAATAGTCTAATACATGGCTTTTGCAGCATGGGTGGCTGGAAAGAAGCTTACGAATTGCTGAATGAGATGTTCGGGAAAGACATTAACCCAAATGTTTATACCTTTACTATACTTGTTGATGCGTTTTGTAAGGAAGGAAGGATTATTGAAGCTCAAGGTGTGTTTGCCACAATGATGAAGTGTGATAAAAAACCAGATGTCGTCACCTTCAATGCTTTGATGGATGGATACTGTTTGAGGAATAATGTTAATGTGTCAAGAGAAGTATTCAATAAGATGGTCAAAAATGGTTTGGCACCCGATGTTATCAGCTATAGTGTCTTGATTAATGGATACTGTAAGAATAAAATGATCGATAAAGCCATGGATATCTTTAAGGAAATGCATCGCAGGAATTTGGTTCCAGATATAATTACTTACACTTCTCTTATTGATGCTTTGTGCAAATCAGGCAAATTATCACAAGCCCAAAATTTTATTTATGAGATGCATGATAGAGGTCATCTTCCTAATATAATCACTTATAGTACCTTGTTAGATGCATTGTTCAAAAGGCAGCATTTCGATGAAGCAACTACTTTATTTAAGAAAATGGTGGATCATGGAATTCAGCCTGATGTGTACACATACACTATACTTATTGATGGTTTGTGTAAAGGTGGTAGGCTAAATTATGCACGGCAGATTTTTCAGCAGCTTCTTATGGAAGGCTACCGTCTACATGTGCATTCATACACTTCTATGATCAACGGACTTTGCAAAGAGGGTTTTGTTGATGAAGCAATGGCTTTGCTTTCTAAAATGGAAGAGAATGGCTGCCTTCCAAATCTTGTAACTATAGAAACTATTCTTCGTGGTCTTCTTGAAAAGAATGATAATGATAAGGCCAAGAAATTTCTTCTTGAGATGACAGATAGAGGCTTGTTTAGAAAATAAAACAAGGTAAGACACTATAATTTCAATTCCCAGTTACACAAAGCTATATTGAGCCGCTTGAATGGTTAGCAAAAGGTGGTAAGCTAAATTATGATTGTTTGTTGAAGATGTTTTGGTCTTTGGACTTACAATATATATTTCTTTGATTCCTTTTATTCTAATTTTGTTTAGTTACTATTCATTAATTTTTAGTCTTGCCATTAAATATCCATATTCTTTGGTAATGTATTCATAATATGCTTTCATCAATAGTTCTTTACACAGCGCCTTTTTTTATTGCCTTTGCTGGAAATTGTTTGTCAGTGCCACTTTTAAAGAATAAGAAGTTAAATGCTACGTCAAGTTCATTAAGTTGTTTACACATTCCGGCAGTGGGATATTTTTAAGCTTATTTTTTTTCCTAAGCAATATGCCTCTTTTCAGCAAAAGTATTTTTAAAGTATAATTAGTTCCACATATTTTGGTGGAGGTGGAAATGATAAAAGTATTCTTAATATGCATTCTCCATCAGGTTCGTGTTTTTATTCATTTCTAGCTTGGATTGGAAATCATTTTCAACATTAAAATTGTTCATTTTTTTGGATTGCCAAATAGTTGCAGGATGACATTTGTACTGTTCTGGACACCTGAGCCCATGATATCAAAAGTTGAGAATACTTGTGTTGTATAATTGCTAAATTTGTCTATTTCCATTCATCTATACCTGTCTCAATTAGATTTCGATGAAAGCTGACTAATGGCTTAGTAGTGCTAGCCTCTCAATATTTTGGTTCTTGCAATTTCTTTGTAATTGCCCTTGTTTCCTTTTCTTTTTTACTTTCTTGAGATTAATTTATAGTGAAAGTACTGTCTATTATTTACAGGAAACCAACGGGTTAGAATACATGATTCTCAAAAAGACATCCTTGGGGCATAGATTGCTTATGGGAGACCAGGGCTTTATCATACCCTTACAAATCCAAATCATCTTGAGGCATAGATTGCTTACAGGAATTTCTGAATTTACTGCTGCTCTGTTCACAGTTTTTGCAACAGAAAAGTTTATTGTTCTTCATACATAATATTTCATATCATTGATCTAATTGTTTAATTTTACATGGTAGTTCTTCTGGTTTGTGTGAAATTATGCTCCTTTTGTTAAAATATAAGAAGGTTGGTATTATGATGACATTGATAAATTATAATGATATGATACATCTTCCCCATCTTCCTTCCTTCTCTTTTTACCTTATGTAACAGATATTAGAAGCCAATGCTAGAACAGAAAATAGTAAATGCTATTCAGTATCATTTATAGAAATTTATGATTAGGTGTGAAGATGTTTTGTTTTACTCTTGGACTCCTAGCATTTTTTTTATTTCCCTTCTTTCTGATTTTTTGTTTCCTTGCATTTCTGGAATTTTGGTCTTGGACCAGAAAGAGAAATATGGTCAGAATTATTGAAAATGTCTAAATTCTAACAACTTCTATGGTCCAAAATTGGAATTCCTTCGTTTCTAATAGTATGAGATTTCTATGGTCCAAAATGTCTCTCCTCGGACCAGGTGCTTCCCCTTTGTTGACAAACTGGTTTTATGCATTGGGATGCTTTCTATCAAACAAAATTATATTCTGTAGTTTGTATGTGATTGCTTATTTACTTTACAATGCTTCCTTTGGATTGTAGAAGTCTGTAATGTATCATTTTCTTAAGGTTCTTGTTTTAGTAGCCTTGAACTATACTTTTGTGGAAAATAAATGTCAAAACGATGGCTTTTTGGATATCAAAATTTTATTCTCTGAACCTTTTCAATGTGGACATGGTATTCTCTCACCCTTACCCTCTGCAAAAGGAAGTATCTCTAAACACCACTTGTAAGTCGATTTTTTTGTATCTTAATTGTCTAATGCTCAGGTTTCATAGGTGATGGAAAGCTTGAGTCTTGTGGGTTCTTTTATGTGCAGTATAAAGGATAATGCCATGAAAAAATATCAGTAAGAGGAGGCATTTAGGTTTAGGTTAAGGATAATGCCATGGAATTCGTTAAGTTAGCTTTTTCCCACACAGACTGAAGGAATTAATCTCATCCATAACATTGAGAGAGTCTCAAAATGCAGTATAATTTGAAGGTTGGTATTATGGTCTTGGAGCTGAGCTTTCTTCATGCTTTTACAAATTGGTATGTCAAAACTGAAATGGTCTCTTGAATCCTATCAATAGCCTTAGAACACTGTTCAAATGTTGAAGAAGTGTGTTGTGTTGGATGTGAGAAAAAACCAAAATCTCAAACATTTTGTGTCAAGCCATAGCTTTAGAATCTGATAAAGGGGAGATTAGGTTATTTCTTGTTGGAGAAGCCAGGAACTCTGTGAAGTCATTAGAGAAGAAAGACTTTAAACACTCACACTCACACACATTGTAGGGTGTTTGGATAGGGCTTCTCTCATTTTTCTTCTCTTACAAGCAGTTGGATTGCCAGAGCTTGAAAGTTGTAACTTGGAAGAAGATTAAAAAGTACTTTTCATCCATGTCATAGCAGTTTGATTTAGGGAATGAAGAATCAAGAAAGAGGGCATAAATGATGAGAGTATCTTTGGTTTTCTTTGGAGTTTGGACTCTATAATGTAGGTACCTCTTATAGCAAAACCTTCAACATTGAAAGGTATATCCATTATGGTAATATATAGTAATCATTTACATGTACAACTAAATTAATGGTACATAATTGAAAGGTAAGGAGTTAGTAATTTTTTTAATTAAGGTTATATTATAGTATATTCTCTAAAAAGTTAATTTTTTATTATAATGTTTTAGTTTGCTCGAACATACGCCTTTCTATCGCCTCTCACCTAAGATGTTTTTGCCTTTGACTACCTTGTTTTCTCCATCTTCCTTCCTTCTCTGTTTACAACGGCTGAGGAATTTTGCTGCAAATTAAAGGACAAAACCAAAAAGTCACAAAATGATGGACTTTTCAAATTATAGTCTAAGAACAAACTATCTAAAGATATGGATACTATGAAGCTTATATTTAGGCATTTTTGTTTGGGTGTTATCGTTTTGGTCAATTCTAATATCACTATTTTAAATTGTAGAGAAAGTACATTTTGTTTTGTTAATTTGTAGTTTTATTGTAATGTTGATACACCAATCTTAGAAAATAATATTGTGTCTGTTTTGAACTATCATTAAAAGTGAAATAATTATTTGTTAACCAAAGAAAATTAGTGTAATTTACATTATTTATTTTTAACTCCCCCCACCCCCAGCCTCTTCCATAAACAACCAACAACAGAACATTTTAGCCATCATTTCAGCAGCCATGTTCCAATTCCAAACTCTTAAGTATTACGGCCAGAATCAAACCTAATTTTCCATGGATTTAGAGCCAAATGAATATACAGGTAGTATATGTATTAGAAGAATGACGAATACCGAACAATATTCCCCTCCAGTCAAATTTATATGTGCTCAAATGCTTACAGTTCCACAGTGATCAGAGCCAACAGAATATTCATGCAAAAGATATATAGATGGTGCTGAAAATGCATGATTTTCATCAATATTCTTGAGAAAACCTACAAAAAGAATTTGTGCTTTACCAATTCCAATAGCAGGAGTTTTAGAGCCATTGGCCAGAGTTACAGATGGAAGTAAAGATGAACTAGAAAGATGGGTGAAAAGATTATTATTACCAGAGATGTGTTCAGAAGCACTTGAGTCAAGAACCCAATGTCCAATATCAGAGGAACGGGCAAAGCAAGTAGTAACATTACCAACTTGGACAACCGTGGCAATCACAGATAACTCAGAAACAGTGGCCATGGCTATCACAGAATACTTCGAGATGTACAAGGGAGTGACACCAAAGTTTGAGATATTGGCCAATTAACCTTGGAAACGGAGAGAGAGAAGTCCGGTGAGCACAACCCTGTAAAGCACGGCAGATGACGACGCCGGAATAAGGCTCACGCGCCGGTGCGTGGGAAAACGCTGTTTTCCTATGGTGGCGCGTGGAGGCGTGTGGCGGCGAATCTGACAACCGGACTTCGGGGTTTGGCCAATCGATGCCCTCTGAACATGGTGGTGGGGCGCGTGTCTCGAGATAATTCCGGGAAGAGGCCAGGAAAAGAGAGACCCGAGATGAGCACAAGGACTTTAGGTTTTAGGGTTGGAAAGAGAGAACACAGCCAAGAGGGATGCTAAAGGTTTTAAGGTTTTAGGCATAACTATTTACGGCGCACGGCGCACTGTTGCGAAAAGGGCTCCTGGAGCCATGGCGCATTGCGCATTGCGTTGCGCATGGCAGCATTAACGTGTGGCGCACATACATGCACACACACACACACATACATACATATATATATATATATATATATATGAAAATTTTAATTCTAACTCATCCACACAGAACTTCTAATGCATTCAAATTTTAAAATATATTAAGCTTTAAGCATGATCATAAATTCTCCAAAATACATCAAGTATGATGACAAACTCATAATTTAAATTGCATAAACTCATAAGAGTATAAACTATAAAGTATAAACCATGTAAAAAAAACTCTAATCATCAATCAAGGTAACTTCACAAATATTATTTTCTTCCAATCCCTCAATTTCCTCCTCTTCTTCAGTTTCTTTTGAGTTTGCCTCCTCTTCATCAAGATCCCTAAGAGTAGAAGAAGATAATGCTAATGCTGCCTTCTTTGCCATTCTTGGTGTTGGAGCTTGTGTGGAAGACCTCTTCCTACTATAACGTAGAGGCTCCTCAGCTCCACTAGCTATAGCTACATCTTGCCAAGTTAAATCATCATTTTCAAATACATTATCATCCAATTCTTCTTCTACCTTTCCAAGCAATCACTCATTGCTATCATCAATATCTTTTAAAGATATTGGATCAATGGAGTCACGCTCATTGAATCTCCTCCTTAAACTCCTATTATACTCAATAAGACAAATAAGTGCTTTTAAACTTGTTTTTTTTTGTTTTTTAATGAGTTATGGGTGACACACACAGCTGCATGACAGTGGCGCCCGTTGCGCGCGCCGTGCGCCATTGCCCATGGCACACGTTGCGCGTGCAACACACGGACAACAGCAAGAGGGCAACCCCACAGATGTGGCGTTGCCCAAAAGGCCATGGCGCGCGCCGCGCGCCATTAATAACTATGGTTTTAGGGCTAGAAGGAAGAGAAAAATAAATAATTCGAGAAAGCTACAGGAGGATCGGTAGGCTCTAGTACCATGTGAAAGAATTATGTGTGTATTATTATGAAAAGAGAATAGGAATTTATACAAGAGGAGAAAACCTATTCTAAGAAATAAGGATAATTACAATAAATACAATATATCCTAATTGATACACATAATCCTAGATATTCACAATACTAATCTAGAAGATTCTCAACATGTACTAAATGCCATTTTACATCATTGACATAATTTTTCAAGATTAATCAACTCTTGTGTGATTGTAAGTATTAATATGGAGTTTTAGCTAATTTTGGACCAATATAAAACTTTCATGAAACTTGAAAGACAAATATAAAACTTTTGAAAAACATAAAGGACCAATATAAAACTTTTGAAAAACATAAAGACCCAATATAAAACCTTTAAAAGATAAAAGACCAATTTAAAACTTAGGTGAAAATAAAGGAGCAAAATGAGTATTTGACCATAAATAATCCGTGGACCCCAAAAAAACCAATTTTCCAGAAGAATGGAGAAGAGGGGTTTGCCTTCCTTCTTTTTCTTCCCCCCTTTTGTGCTCCTTCAAAATAGATATTAATAAACCGTAGACAGTGTGTGAAATGTGAAATGTTTTCAATGTCCAAACTGCTTCAAATTCAACAATAATGTTTCATGCCAAAGCAACCCTCCTCTTTTATCCGGGCTTGGGACCGGCTATGAATATATCATAGGCAGAGTTAAACAAGTTAAAATCATCAAATATCCACACATACGTTACTGAGCAAAATCCATAGATCCAACACCTCAAAGACAACAAAGAGATCCACAAACGCTGGGAAATCCTCAATGATTCAATAAGCAATTGCACTCCAATAACCCACAGGGTGAAGGTGTTCATGATAAACCATTACATAAATCAATTATTTTTAGTTCATCCCAAAAGAATTAGAAGTGGAGAACCCAGATCTGAAGTCGATTTCACAGATTAAAAACAAAACATTATAAACAGGGACTTGTAGCAAATCCAAGTAGTTAACTCTTCCAATCTGGCAAAGAATATATTGACAAAAGATTCACAACAATGTCCTTGCATCATCATCAACGAAATCTTGAACACCAAAGGACTCGCAAATAAGCAAGTAAAGGTAAACCCAGGCCCCAGCCTCTTCCATAAACAACCAACAACAGAACATTTTAGCCATCATTTCAGCAGCAACAAGACATGTTCCAATTCCAAACTCTTATGTATTACGGCCAGAATCAAACCTAATTTTCCATGGATTTAGAGCCAAATGAATATACAGGTAGTATATGTATTAGAAGAATGACGAATACCGAACAATATTCCCCTCCAGTCAAATTTATATGTGCTCAAATGCTTACAGTTCCACAGTGATCAGAGCCAACAGAATATTCATGCAAAAGATATATAGATGGTGCTGAAAATGCATGATTTTCATCAATATTCTTGAGAAAACCTACAGAAAGAGAACAACTTCTTTGAATTATTCAATAAAAAAGAAGAAAATGGAATATACGTAATTTTGGAATATCAATTAAAAAAACATATTTCAACTAAAATTGCAAAGATTTTAAAAAGGTTGTCAAATCAAATCAAATATACAACAATATTTCAACTACAATTGCGGAGATTATGGCCCACTAATTAGACCACATCGTCAAGGCAAACTGCATCATAAAAAGGTTATCAAATATATTTCAACTAAAATTGCAGGGATTTAAACAAAAAAAGTTACTAAAATCAGATAACGCGACCACTCCCATAAGAAGATCCTATGTATTATGCCATAAAAAACAGATAATTAGCTAATAACTATGACAAAATAACACATTTATTTGGATAACAAGTTAAATTCAGAACTTCAAATTCAGTGTCGCTCATGTTAAGAAAAGAGGTGCAGTAATTGGGCAGATTTTTTCTTTATATAAATCACTCAATTTTGTTAGTTTCAACGAATCAGAACAAAATAGAGGAATTAAAATAAGAGTATAGAGGAAAATGAGCGAGTTTAATTGTCCTATTGTAAATAACCACGTCTTTCCAAATTACCAACAGCAGGAGGTTTTTCTAAGGGTATGTTTGGATTGGGGATTAAGGAGGAGAAGGGGAAGGGGAGACTTTCAAAATATCTTCCCCTTGTTTGGGAAGATGAAAATTGGAGGAGAAGATAATAGAAGATCAAACCTTAATCCTCCATTATCCTTCTCCTTCACAAATTCAAGATACCCCAAATTGGAGTATTTTGGAGGAGATATCAACACTCAAACAAGGGGAGGACATATGGAAGGTTAACCTTCCATTCCCCTCCCCTCCCTTCTCCTCTAATCTCTCCCCTTCCCTTCCCCTCTTAATTCCCAAACACACCCTAAAGGGTAATGCTATGAGGAGCTAGTGAACTTTAGATCATCAGCTCTCTGCCATTGAATGTCTCGGAGATTTAAGCTAAAATATTTATATTTTTTTAAATTTAAGATGATGTAAAATAAAAAGTGTCATCTAGCGAACAACCAAAACAGACATCCTAAGTCCGTAAACACACCAAAGACTAAATCACCAAATCAAACATGTAAGTCTAAGCCTATGACCACCTCTTCCATATAAGCTGGCAACATAACAAGTCACTAAATAAGTCACTATACCACAAAAATCAGAACTGAGAAATCAACCAATCATCTCGACCACTCCAGGCACAGCAAATGAACTGAGGAAATCCTACATAACAATATAACATAAAACTGCACGTTTGGCTAAACCACAAAAGAATACAAAATAAAATGAAAATTGGCCACGAAACATAATTAAAAAAGTAACCAAAGCCACACACCACCCGTGCCTTTAGAACTGAGGAATCAACCAATCATCTCGACCACTCCAGGCACAGCAAATGAACTGAGGAAATCCTACATAACATTATAACATAGAACTTGTCGATTGAATAAAGCGAAAATTGGGTATGGACCATTATTAAAAAGGTAACTAATACCACAAACCAGAGTCCCGTGGCTTTCGAGGCATCCTGAAAAAAACAAATGCAAAATCACCAAATAAAGTCACGAAGTCAATCCTTATATTCTTCCATTTTCTAAACCACCACATTCTAGCAAACTGCACCATAACAAATTATTAGATATTTTACTTCACAACAAGAACTCAAGGAAAATATATAAATTGGTAAATCAGATAACCAATTATCCGAGCAGAGAAAGGTACCAAGGATCAATTAAAAGAAGTGGGGAAATCCTACACACCAACAAAACCTATAATTTGTCATTTAGAGAATAACTATGGCTAAAATTATTTTATAAAAAAGAAACAAGAAAACAGAATATGGACTTCTTAAACAAGGAAAGCCAGACAAAGTAAAGAAGAAATCTAGTCACTCGAATCTTCTTAAAAGAACTAAACTGAACAAACTAATGACTAAATCACCAAATCAAGCATCCGAGTCTAACCATAATATTTCCCCACTTTTAAGACCACCTCTTCCAAGAAAGCTGCACCATAACAAGTTACTAAATAAATTACTATACCACTGAAAAGACTAAACAAATAAATTGTTAAAGAGATAACCAATTATACCGCGACCACTCCAGGCACAGCTATTGAACTGAGGAAATCCTACATGACAAGATAACAAAAAACTTGTCGATTGGCTAATTAACCACAAAAAGAAAGCAAAATAAACAAAAATAGGCCATGGAGCATAATTAAAAAAATAGGTGCTACCCCCACTATCTCTCTAATATAATAATTCCTAATCCTATCCATTCTAGAGTGACCACTCATCCAGCGCAACATTCTCATTTCTGCCACGTTGAATTTGTGCTCATGCTGGCTTTTTATCGCCCAGCATTCAGTACCATACAATAAAGCTAGTCTTATCGCGGTGCGATAAAATTTCCCCTTAAGCTTAAGTGGTACTTTCTTATCACAAATAACACCTGATGCCTTCCTCCATTTCATCCATCCTGCTTGGATCCTATGGTTTACATCTTCCTCTATTTCTCCATTATTTTGTATTATCGTTCCCAAATACTTAAAACTTGTGACTTCCCGCATGGGGTGATCTCCAAGTTTCACGTCACTCCTAGAATCAGCGTCCCTACCACTAAATTTACATTTCATATACTCCGTTTTGCTTCGACTTATGCGAAATCCATATGTCTCCAAAGCTTGTCTCCATCTCTCATAAAAGAATAGTGTGTGTAAGCCTTATGTTCTTCCATTTTTAAACCTCCTCATATAGGCAAACTGCGTCTGCACCATAACAAATTATTAAATATTTTACTTCACAAAAAAAAAAACTCGAAGAAAATATATAAATTGGTAAATCAAATAACCAGTTATCCCGAGCAGAGAAAGGTAACAAGGACCAAATAAAAGAATCGGTGAAATCCTACACAACAATATAAATTAAAAATGGTGATTTAGCAAATAACTACAGCTAAATTTAAAAAAAAAAAAAAACATGAAAACAAACTATGGACTTAATAGACAAGGTAAGCAAAACCAGACACCAAAGTCCAAGACTTCATATGTGCCACCTGAAAACATTAGAGGAGAGCCAGACAAAGTAAAGAAAAAATCTAGTCACATGAAATCTTCTTAAAAGAACTATACAGAACACACTGATGACTAAATCACAAAGTCTAAACAAATAAATTGTTAAAGAGATAACCTATTATCCCGACCACTCCAGGCACAGCTATTTAACTGAGGAAATCCTACATGACAAGATAACAAAAAACTTGTCGATTGGCTAATTAACGACGAAAAGAAAGCAAAATAAAACAAAAGTAGGACATGGAGCATAATTAAAAAATTAACCAACGCCACAAACCAGAGTCCCATGCCTTAACTGGCATCCTGAAAACACCAAATGCAACCCAAACAAACTAAAGATGTAGAAATCAAAATCATAATAAAAGAATAGTGTGTGTGCACAATCACCAAAGTAACGAAGTCAAGCCATATGTTCTTCCATTTTTAAACCACCACATTCAGGCAAACTGCGTCGGCACCATAACAAATTATTAAATATCTTACTTCACAACAAGAACTCGAAGAAAACATATAAATTGGTAAATCAAATAACCAGTTATCCCGAGCGGAGAAAGGTAACAAGGACCAAATAAAAGAATCGGGGGAAATCCTACACAACAATATAAGTTAAAAATTGTGATTTAGCAAATAACTACAACTAAACTTTTTTTTTATTAAAAAAAAAAACATGAAAACAAACTATGGACTTATTAGACAAGGTAACCAAAAGCATACTCCAAAGTCCAAGACTTCATAAGTGCCACCTGAAAACATCAAGGAAAAGCCAGACAAAGTAAAGAAGAAATATAGTCACATGAAATCTTCTTAAAAGAACTATATAGAACACACAAATGACTAAATCACCAAATCAAGCCCGAGTCTAAGCATAAGAATATTTCCCCCTTTTAAGACCACCTCTTCCATGAAAGCTGCACCATAACAAGTTACTAAATAAATTACTATACCACAAAAATCTGAAAGACTAAACAAATAAATTGTTAAAGAGATAACCAATTATCCCGACCACAACAGGGACTGAGGAAATCCTACATGACAAGATAACAAAAAACATGTCGATTGGCTAATTAACCACAAAAAAGAAAGCAAAATAAAACGAAAATAGGCCATGGAGCATAATTAAAAAAATTAACCAACACCACAAACCAGAATTCCCATGACTTTAAAGGCATCCTGAAAACACAAAATGCAACCCAAACAAAGTAAAGAAGCAGAAGTCATAAATTCATAATCCTCATAAAAGAATAGTGTGTGCAAAATCACCAAATAAAGTCACGAAGTCAAGCCTTGTTCTTCCATTTTTAAACCACCACTTTCTGGCAAACTCCACCATAACAAATTATTAAATATTTTACTTCACAAAAAAACTCGAAGAAAATATATAAAATGGTAAATCAAATAACCAGTTATCCCGAGCAGAGAAAGGTAACAAGGACCAAAAAAAAGAATCGGGAAATCCTACACAACAATATAAATTAAAATTTGTGATTTAGCAAATAACTATGGCTAACATTATTTCATAAAAAAGAAACAAGAAAACATAATATGTACTTCTTAAACAAGGTAAACAAAACCAGACACCAAAATCCATGATTTCAGAAGTGCCACCTAAAAACATCAAAGGAAAGCCAGACAAAGTACAGAAGAAATCTAGTCACTCGAATCTTCTTAAAAGAACTAAACTGAACACACTAATGACTAAATCACCAAATCAAGCATCCGAGTCTAAACATAAGAATATTTCCCCACTTTTAAGACGACCTCTTCCATGAAAGCTGCACCATAACAAGTTACTAAATAAATTACTATACCACAAAAATCTGAAAGAGTAAACAAATAAATTGTCAAAGAGATAACCAATTATCCAAACCACTCCAGCCACAGCTATTGAACTGGGGAAATCCTACATTACAAGATAACAAAAAACTTGTCGTTTAGTTAATTAACAACGAAAAGAAAGCAAGATAAAACAAAAAATAGGCCATGGAGCATAATTAAAAAAATTAACCAACATCACAAACCAGAGTCCAACGCCTTTAGAGGCATCCTGAAAACACCCAATGCAACCCAAACAAAGTAAAGATGCAGAAATCATAATCCTCATAAAAGAATAGTGTGTGTGCAAAATCATCAAATAAAGTCACGAAGTCAAGCCTTATGTTCTTCCATTTTTAAACCACCTCATTCAGGAAAACTGCATGCACAATAACAAATTATTAAATATTTTACTTCACAAAAAAACTCGAAAATATATAAATTGGTAAATCAAATAACCAGTTATCCCGAGCACAGAAAGGTAACAAGGACCAAATAAAAGAATCGGGGAAATCCTACAAAACAATATAAATTAAAAATTGTGATTTAGCAAATAACTACAGCTAAATTCTTTTTTAAAAAAAAAACATGAAAACAAATTATGGACTTAATAGACAAGGTAACCAAAACCAGACACCAAAGTCCAAGACTTCACAAGTGCCACCTGAAAATATCGAAGGAAAGCCATACAAAGTAAAGAAGAAATCTAGTCACATGAAATCTTCGTAAAAGAACCATACAGAACACACTAATGACTAAATCACCAAATCAAGCATCCGAGTCTAAGGATATAAATATTTGCCCACTTTTAAGACCACCTCTTCCATGAAAGCTGCACCATAACGAGTTACTAAATAAGTTACTATACAACAAAAATCTGAAAGTCTAAACAAATAAATTGTTAAAGAGATAACCAATTATCCCGACCACTCCAGGCACAGCTAGTGAACTCAGGAAATCCTACATGACAAGATAACAAAAAACTTGTCGATTGGCTAATTAACCACGAAAAAGAATGCAAAATGAAACGATAATAGGCCATGGAGCATAATTAAAAAAATTAACCAACGCCACAAACCAGAGTCCCATGCGTTTAGAGGCATCCTGAAAACACCAAAAGCAACCTAAACAAAGTAAAGAAGCAGAAATCATAATCCTCATAAAAGAATAGTGTGTGTGCAAAATCAACAAATAAAGTCACGAAGTCAAGCCTTATGTTCTTCCATTTTTAAACCACCTCATTCAGGCAAACTGCGTCTGCACTATAACAATTTATTAAATATTTTATTTGACAAAAAAAACTCGAAGAAAATATATAAATTGGTAAATCAAATAACCAGTTATCCCAAGCAGAGAAAGGTAACAAGGTCCAAATAGAAGAATCGGTGAAATCCTACACAACAATATAAATTAAAAATTGTGATTTAGCAAATAACTACAGCTCATTTTTTTTGAAAAAAAAAACATGAAAACAAACTATGGACTTATTAGAGAAGGTAACCAAAACCAGACACCAAAGTCCAAGACTTCATAAATGCAACCTGAAAACATCAAAGGAAAGCCAGACAAAGTAAAGAAGAAATCTAGTCACTCGAAATCTTCTTAAAAGAACTATACGGAACACACTAATAACTAAATCACTAAATCAAGCATCCGAGTCTAAGCATAAAAATATTTCCCCACTTTTAAGACCACCTCTTCCACGAAAGCTGCACCATAACAAGTTACTATATAAGTTACTATTCCACAAAAAAAATCCAGGCCCAGCTATTGAACTGAACAAACCCTACATGACAAGATAACAAAAAACTGTCGATTGGCTAATTAACCACGAAAAGAAAGCAAAATAAAACGAAAATAGGACATTGAGCATAATTAAAAAAATTAACCAACACCACAAACCAGAGTCCCATGCCTTTCGAGGCATCCTGAAAACACCAAATACAACCCAAACAAAGTAAAAAAGTAGAAATCAAAATCATCATAAAAGAATAGTGTGTGTGCACAATCACCAAAGTAACGCAGTCAAGCCATATGTTCTTCCATTTTTAAACCATCATTCAGGCAAACTGCGTCTGCAGCATAACAAATTATTAAATGTTTTACTTCACAATAAGAACTAGAAGAAAATATATAAACTGCTAAATCAAATAACCAGCTATCCCGAGCGGAGAAAGGTAAATAAAAGAATCGGGGAAATCCTACACAACAATATAAATTAAAAATTGTGATTCAGCAAATAACTACAGCTTTTTTTTTAAAAAAAAAAAAACATGAAAACAAACTATGGACTTATTAGACAAAGTAACCAAAACCAGACTCCAAAGTCCAAGACTTCATAAGTGCCACCTGAAAACATCAAAGGAAAGCCAGACAAAGTAAAGAAGAAATCTAGTCACATGAAATCTTTTTAAAAGAACTAAACAGAACACACTAAGACCACCATATCAAGCATCCCAGTCTAAGCATAAGAATATTTCCCCACTTTTAAGACCACCTCTTCCATGAAAGCTGCACCATAACAAGTTACTAAATAAGTTACTATTCCACAAAAATCTGAACGTCTAAACAAATAAATTGTTAAAGAGATAACCAATTATCCCTACCACTCCAGCCACAGCTATTGAACTGAGGAAATCCTACATGACAAGATAACAAAAAACTTGTCCATTGGCTAATTAACCACGAAAAAGAAAGCAAAATAAAACGAAAATAGTCAATGGAGCATAATTAAAAAAACTAACCGACACTTTGGCCCAAAAAAAAATAAAAAAATTAACCGACACCACAAATCAGAGTTCCCATGCCTTTAGAGGCATCGTGAAAACACCAAATGCAACCCAAACAAAGTAAAGAAGCAGAAATCATAATCCTCATAAAAGAATAGTGTGTGTGCAAAATCACAAAATAAAGTCACGCAGTCAAGCCCTATGTTCTTCCATTTTCAAACCACCTCATTCAGGCAAACTGCGTCTGCACCATAACAAATTATTAAATATTTTACTTCAAAACAAGAACTTGAAGAAAATATATAAATTGGTAAATCAAATAACCAGTTATCCCGAGCGGAGAAAGGTAACAAGGACCAAATAAAAGAATCGCTCAAATCCTACACACACTATAAATTAAAAATTGTGATTTAGCAAATAACTACAGCTAAATTTAAAAAAAAAAAAAAAAAAACATGAAAACAAATTATGGACTTAATAGACAAGGTAAGCAAGACCATACACCAAAGTCCAGTGTCAGTGTCAGTGTCAGTGTCAGTGTCAGTGCTTCATAGCCGTGACTTCAGAAGTGCCACCTGAAAACACCAAAGGCAACCCATAAAGAAGAATTCTATTCACCAAAAATCTTCTTAAAAGAACCATAGTAAACACACTAATAACTAAATAACCAAATCAACCATCCGAGTCTAAGCCTATGAATATTTCCCCAATTTTAAGACCACCTCTTCCATGAAAGCAGGCACCTTAACAAGTTACTAATAAGTCATTACACCACAAAAATCTGAAAGTCTACCAACAAATAAATTGTTAAAAGAGATAACCAATTATCCCGACCACTCCAGGCACAGCAAATGAAATGAGGAAATCCTACATAACAACATAACATAAAACTTGTCGACTGGCTAATAACCACAAAAAGAATACAAAATGAAACAAAAATTGACTACGGACAATAATTAAAAAAATAACCAATGCCATAAACAAGACTCCTGTGCCTTTAAAGGCATCCTGAAAACACCAAATGCAACCCAAACAAAGTAAAGAAGCAGAAATCATAATCATCTTAAAAGAATATAGCAAAATCACCAAGTAAAGTCTTATGTTCTTACATTTTTTTAACCGCCTCCTTCAGGCAAACTGCACCATTACAAATTATTAAATATTTTACTTCACAACAAGAACTCAAAGAAAATATATAAATTGGTAAATCAGATAACCAGTTATCCCGAGCAGAGGAAGGTACCAAGGACCAAATAAAAGAACCCGGCAAATCCTACACAACAATATAACATAAGAAATTGTCATTTAGCAAATAACTATGGCTTAAATTTAAAAAGAAAAAACATGAAAATATACTATGAACTTGTTAGACGAGGTGACCAAAACCAGACACCAAAGTCTGTGACTTCAGAAGTGCCACCTGAAAACACCAAAAGGCAAGCCAGACAAAGTAAAGAAGAAATCTAGTCACTCAAAATCTTCTTAAAAGAACTATGGTAAACACATTAATGACTAGATCACCAAATCATGCATGAGTCTAAGCTCGCCACTTTTAAGACAACCTCTTCCATGAAAGCTGCATACCACAAAAATCTGAAAGACTACAACAAATAAACAGCTGAACAGATAACCAGTTATCCCGACCACTCCAGACAAAGCTATTGAAAGAACCAGAGAAATCCTACATAATATAACATGAAAATTGTCATTATCATTTAGCTAATAACTATGGCTAAAAATTAAAAAAAAAAATCAAAATAGTCTATGAACTACTTAAACAAGGTAATTAAAATCAGACATCAGAAGTGCCACCTGGAAACACCAAAGTCAAGCCAGACAAAGTAAAGAAGAAATCTAGTCACTCGAAATCTTCTTAAAAGAACTACAGTGAACACACTAATGATTAAATCACCAAATCAAGCATCCGAGTCTAAGCCTATGAATATTTCCCCACTTGTTAGACCACCTCCCTCGTCCATGAAAGCTGCACCATAACAAGATACTAAAAAAGATATTATACCACAAAAATCTGAAAGACTACAACAAATAAACTGTAAAACAGATAACCAGATATCCCGACCACTCCAGGCAGCTACTGAGCTTGGGTAATCCTAGATAACAATATAACATAAAACTTGTCAATTGGCTAATAATCACGAAAAAAATACAAAATAAAACAAAAATTGGCTATAGACCATAATTACAAAATTAACCAAAACCGCACACCAAGTTGCTTGCCTTTAAAGGCAACCTGAAAACACAAAATGTAAACCAGACAAAGTAATGAAGAGTTCTCAAAACAATATAGAGAACACACACATGACAAAATCACCAAATAAAGGAATGAGATCAAGCATTATGTATCTTACAATCCCCTAAACCACCTCTTTCAGGCAAACTGCACCATAACAAATTAATTGTTAAATTAGACAACCACTTATTCCGACCATTGGTACCACTTTGTTACATCAATAGTAAACAGAAACACACGTATGACAAAATCACCAAATAAATAAATGAGTTCGGCTTATTAACATCTTACAATTTTTTAAACCACCTCTTTCAAGAAAGCTGCACCATAACAAATTAATATAACCAAATAAATAAATGAGTTCAAACTTTATGTATATCTTACAATTTTTTAAACCACCTCTTTCAAGCAAGCTGCACAATAACAAATTAATATAACCAAATAAATAAATGAGTTCAAACTTTATGTATATCTTACAATTTTTTAAACCACCTCTTTCAAGAAAGCTGCACTATAACAAATTAATATAACCAAATAAATAAATGAGTTCAAACTTTATGTATATCTTACAATTTTTTAAACCACCTCTTTCAAGCAAGCTGCACCATAACAAATTAATATAACCAAATAAATAAATGAGTTCAAACTTTATGTATATCTTACAATTTTTTAAACCACCTCTTTCAAGCAAGCTGCACCATAACAAATTAATATAACCCCAAATAAATAAATGAATTCAAACTTTATGTATATCTTACAATTTTTTAAACCAACTCTTTCAAGCAAGCTGCACCATAACAAATTAATTGTTAAATCAGACAACCACTTATTTCCACCATTGGTTCCACGTTGTCACGTCAATAGTAAACAGAAAAAATAATTGTTAAAAAGAAAGTTAATATAATTTAAAAATTGAATCTTTGACCATGGACAAGTAAGATGTACATAATTAAATTATTGAAATTTTGACTTGAAAGATGTTATAGTTTTATTGACTCTTCCAAGACTACACATTTTAAAAATATATTGAACAGACAAATCACACACTCGTCCACTAAAATGTGAAGATTATAAATCTTGTTACTTATAATCTACTTGGAAATTAGTTATTATTTAAACCAAATAATTAATTTCTGATCAAAATAAAAGAGAGGTCACCATACAGGTCAGCATGAAATGGCGATGCTATGTAAACCTTAACACAATATTCAACTGCAACAAAATTTTACAATTCTATAACAATCATGTCACGGCAAAGAGCAAATATAATTTAAAGTATTAACAAACTTCCAAATAAATTTAATATTCGTCCCGGATCCAATCTCCCAGACATCAGATCTTCTTCAAGAATTCCATAATATTTAGAGACTCCAAAGTGCATCAATCGAACAAACGAAAATAACTAAATCCGAGTTTAATTACCATGTAAAGATGCCATTATAAGAATCAATGAGTTTTTGCAAAAGAAGAATCTGAAAAATAATCCAAGTATTGCAGCCCCCTTGATCTGACCGAGAATAAAAATCCAAAGATAACAAATGACAATATCCATCTTACATAGATATCATTAAACCAACAACTAAAAGAATCTAAAACACAAAATGAAAATGCAGAACCAAATCCAGAAAATCCGCAAAGAAAATGATAATCCGACAGAGAATTTATAAACCATAAACCAGTCTTCAAGGATTACTTATAGGGTTGAACGGCCAAGTTGCAAACCACCTCGCTCACTGGACAACACCAATTGCAAACCACGTAAAGTTATAACTAGAAATCCTGATTTTTTGTAAATGAAGAGAATCTAAAAATCGAAAAGTTGCTTCCAGGAATAAGTTAAGGTAGATATCACCAAAATGTTGCATGCCATTCCACGAAGAATTTCTATGCACACAACCTTTAGGAACACTTTTTGTCGACAGACCAGCTGCAAAAACAAGTTCCTAATGCAAAACTATGCTTCAAGGCCCATAACCATTGAAAAGATTAAGACGAGTAATTAAGAAAATCAAATCCATTATCCCATATACTTCACAACGCCGATCTCCCCTTTACCCGTCAACGAAAATCTTTAAAACCCGATCTGATATTCCAAACTGCAATCGAATAGGCAAACGTTCATAACCTAAATCTTGCACGGTGATCAACCAATGGAATAATCAAGCAATCGATGTAATAGAAGAATAAAGAAAATTATCACTTGCTTACGAAATAGAGAATAGTAAACCGCAAACGGATCCACCAAGAATACGAAACACTAAAACCTCAATCGTAAACCATCCAACGCTATCGCAAAAGAATAACCTAAACCACAACGCAAAGATATATCACAATTCACAATTCCAGATGCAAATCTTTAAGAAAACCAAATCCCTTATCCTATATACTTCAAAACGACGATCTCCCATTCATCCGTCAAGGACAATAATTAAGACCCGATCTGATCAGTATGCTCCAGATCCCAAACTGCAATCGAATAAAGAAAATTATCTCCTGCTGGCGAAATAGAGAATATTAAACGACAAATCTAAACCGTAAACCATAGAACGCTTTCGCATAAGGATAACCTTAGGTCGCTGAGAGGATATATATAGATAATACTTGGTCGAGATTGACGGCTAGGCGCCCACAGCTCTTGACGAGGTTTCTTTCTTTTTCTTTTTCTTTTTTTTAAATAGAATAAAATAAAATAAAAACACGTTTTTTAAATTAAGGCGGTGGAAGTGGGACGTACCCTTACTGAAGAATCAAAGTCCACGTAGTTCGAAGAGGAAACGTCCAGAGCCGTTAGGCAGGAATGTTACCTGTAAAGCCGTGTGCGACTAGGACGTGTGTGTTGCTTCGGGTGGGCGAGTCATCTGTTGGAGGTACCTCGTAAGTAGAGAATGAGAGAGTAAGAGTCTCTGGATATTGCTTATACCAAGAGAATGTGTGAATCATGTCATTGAACGAGTATGTACTGATGTCTGTTTGGTAGACTTTCAAGTAATGAAAATCTCGTGATATGCAATTGTGTTGCGAGTATTGTCCTGTTCGCTTCTTCCTCAGGTGAGGGATATTTATACTTACGGTATAAGAGAACGTGGTCGACCCACATTCGTGTGCCTGAGCTCAACTCACAATCTGAGGAGTTTACTCACGTCTCTAATGCGGGAGAGTATGCGAGTGATTGTGGGGAGAAGCCATGTCCATGGCCATCGAGAGGTGCCACGTATCACTGATTCATGGTTCGATTAACTTTCTAGAAGATCGGTGCCATGTGTCCATTTGAGGGCATATTAAAGAATTACACGAAACTTAAAGTTTAAATTTGAAATACTCTAATTTTAAATATAAGATGCATTATAAAAAATTTTAAATCTAAAATTGAAATAATGCAGTTATAGTTTGATATTATAAAAAATTTAAATTTTAAAAAATTAATTAAAATTATAATTAAGTTAATAATTATTATTAGAAATTTCTAAATGATTATGAATTTATAATTATTATTCATTATTCTTAATTAATTATTTAGGATTATATAATAAGTTCATAACATATTTAATTAATATGGTCAATCAATTAGTTTAATAGTCTCTATCTTAGACTATCATAGATATTTTAATGATGCATCTGGAATATTAATAATATCTTAACATTTTTAACAGTTTGGCTAAAAAACACGAAAAAAGAAGTATTGTGTGAGATGTATAAAATTATGATAGTCTTTTTTATCATATTGTCTTGCAGGTTTCAACGGCTATAATTTTTTATTGTCTTACTCTTTGCTATGACTATCAATAAGAGCCAAGGACACACGTGATCCAATGTAGGTTTATACCTACCATGTCCCATTCTTTACTCGTAACAATGGGTAAGTAGTCATTTCACATGTTTGGAAGAGATTTGGAGATTGAAGAATGAGTCTTCTTGCAATAGACTCGTCAACGTACTTATGAAGTTGGAAAATGGAAAGTGGAGAATCAAGTTTACACATACATACGGGGAGGGTAACAAGTGTAAAATCTGGCTAGCTAATTTTGGTTTGTCATTAGAGAGACCCTATTGAGTTTTTTGAACTCTCGAGAGACTACAATCTCTGCTAGATTATTATTGTTTAGGTCTATCAATCATGAAAATTGTAGCTACGCAGTCTTTATTTTTTTGGCCTTTGGCGTATAAAAAAAAAATTACCACCCATCAAATAAAATATGGTACAATATCTATAAGGAAGTGTTTCAAAATATTAAATAGTCTTTTGCCATGTTTATATATATCTAATCACGCCATTAAAGTTTAAAATTTATAGCATGTTCTTTATGATGGGAATGTGGTGATGGAAGTAAAAAGTAAGGTGGAGTCCATATCCGATTTCACCTTATTTTTTGAAAAATATAAAATATTTATTATACTCTTTGGTTTGACACAATTATAATTTTTTTTATTATGAAAGGTAAAATAGTAATTTTAATACATTTCCATTCTATTTCTATTTCTAAATTTTTACTACCAAATACAACAAATACATCCCTATTCTCTTTTTCTTTCCCTTTGTGTAAAAAACCTAAAGATACTTATTTCTCTGAATCAATTATCAAGCTCTTTTTTAAAAGAAAATGAAAAAAAAAGAAATATATGACCTCAAAAATTGAAAATGATGGGTATATTTTTTGGTTGAAAAGATAAAGGAATGAGAATGAGAAAAGATGATGGAATGAAAATAGCATGTAAATATTGTTGGGGCTACATGCAAAAATAAGAAAAATAATAGAAACAATAGAGATAAAAGATGAATATAATTAAAAAATAAATACGTGATGTTTGACCAAGACACGGGTATCTCGTTGTCTTTAAGGTAATTCACGCTCTCCACGGGTAGAATGATATTCTATAACCCCGGTGTAGTGGTGCCCAAGCGCGTCACCTCCAGGATACAACGACCAAACACTCGCCTTTTTTAAGTCTACAACTTCTACACAAAGAAGTAGACAGGACTCTATAACACCCACACATTTCCTCCACCCAAATGAGATTAGTATTTTTTTCTCTCTAACTTTTTCTTTCTTCTATCTGTGTGTCTTCCAAATGAACCAAGTAGACCCATATATATATCAAAAATTCTGAACATTAACAATTAATTATAATAAAAATCTTTGAAAGCCTGAAGCAAAACCGTTTAATATTTTAATTCTATATGACGTTGCCTGACTAAAAGAAAAGGGAGCATACGTTCAGAAATTTTTAATGCCCATTAACAAATATAAATGTATATTGATTTGTAAATCAATACCCCACTTATATATAAAACTTTCAGAAATTTATGATTTTCATATTTTATAATTTATAATATATTCAACAATCCCCCACTTATTATAAATTACCTCACATTTTTTTTATTTGGGTAGAGATAGATTATTATGCATAATATAGATGGCATTGCCTTGAATCTATATTTAGCAAAACTACATATCTTGATCGAGAGCCAATAGTGGTATTCGCCTTGAACTATGACTACTTAGGGGAGACAAGATACATATCTTGCACATAATAACCTAGGTGCAATTAATGAGCCCTAGCCCGCACATTATGCGGCCTTTGTGCGCATCCTGTTTCTTGAATGTGTTTCAAGAATATATGCCCTTTTATATTCTCTTAGGAGCGGCCTCACTCCGTCACATTCAAATAGGTGAACTCTGTCAAGGGTGCTCCTGCAATTAAGACACCCCACTCTTAAGAGCTACAGATTTCATTAAGAGTTTATAAACTCAACCTCACATATACATTGCAGGAAATGCACTTACACCATAGGGATGAGTTTAAGAGTTTTAAAGACTCTTATAAAGGTGCATTTATTCCACAGCTACTCTATGATTCATTTTTCCCTTTGAACCAAGTTATTAGGATCACTAAACACTTGGTAGGTTATCCTCATAGGTTGCTTTTAAATCTATGGACTTAAGACCCATCCCCCTCGATGTACTTCAGACCCTATCTCTATGTAAAGCCTTTGTAAGCGGATCCGCAAGATTATCTCTTGACTTTACATATTCCACATGAATGGTACCATTATTAATGTGAGATCTCAAAATACTATGTTTCCTTCTTATGGGTCTAGATTTTTCATTATAGTAGCGATTTCGTACTCTACCCATAGCAGCAGTACTATCAATATAGGTGGTACAGGTTTTTCCCACATGGGAATTTCATTCAACATATCCCTTAACCAACTAGCCTCATCACTGGCTAATGCTAAAGCAATAAGCTCAGCTTCCATAGTTGATTTTGCAATTATTTGTTATTTTTTAGATTTCCAACAAATTGCACAACCACCTAAAGTAAAAATATAACCAGAAGTAGAAAGAGAGTCTCCTGATAATGTATTCCAATTAGCATCAGAATATCCTTCTAACACAGCTGGATATTTTTATAGAACAAACCATAATTTTTAGTGCCACACAAATATCTCATAAGATATTTTATTGCACTCCAATGTTTCATACTAGGTTTACTTGTAAAAGTAAACCTTCCAAGCAATCCAACTGCATAAGAAATATCAGGTCTAGTACAGTCTGTTAAATAACGCAGACTCCCAATCATACTAGCATATTCTTTTTTATCAATGATCAAATTCTCATTAGTAGTGGGAAACAAATGGATATCTGACTCTAAAGGAATAGAGACATGTTTGCCATCTAAAAATCCATATTTTTTCAAAAGTTTTTCCACATAATGAGATTGATCAAGAAAAATTCCCTCATTCATTCTTGTAATTTTCATACCAAGAATGACACTAGCATTACCAAGATCTTTCATACTAAAATTTTCACAAAGCAAATTTTTAGTATTTTTAATCACATCTAAGCTTGTACCAAAAATTAACAAATCATCTACATACAAGCTAATAATCACATGATCATTCTCAATAGATTTATGATATATGCATTTATCACATTCACTAGACTTAAAACCATTTTCAAGCATGCACATATCAAATTTTTCATGCCATATAAAGATTTTGTTAATTTACAAACTTTATTTTCTTGTCCTTCTACAACAAAACCTTCTGGTTGCTCCATGTATATTTCTTCATCTAAATCGCCATTTAGAAAAGCCGTTTTTACATCCATTTGATGAATAAATAAATCATGGATAGCAGCAATAGCAATCAAAAATCTAATAGATGTAATTCTAGCAACTGGAGAAAAAGTATTAAAGAAATCTAAATCCTCTCTTTGAATATAACCCTTTGCTACAAGTTTAGCTTTATATTTATCAATAGAACCATCAGGGTTTAACTTCTTACGAAGTACCCATTTACAACCAATTGCTTTACATCCACTAGGTAAATCACACAATTTCCAAGTTTTATTAGAAATGAGTGAGTCCATTTCATCATGTATAGCTTCCTTCCAAAAAATTGAGTCAGGTGATGCTAAAGCCTCTTTTAAAGACAAAGGATTATCTTCAACATTATAAACTAGAAAATCGGGGCCAAAATCTTTTTCTATTCTTGCTCTCTTACTTCTTCTTGGTTCTACCTCAATCTCAATATTATTTTCTTGATAAGAAGAGCTTGGAATAGAAATATTTGTTTTTATAATTTCTTGACCCCCACTATTTCTTAGTTTATAAGGAAATTTATTTTCATAAAATATAGCATCACTTGATTCAATAATTATTTTATTATCTATGTCAAAAAATCTATAAGTTGTGCTGTTTAAAGAATAGCCAACAAAAACACATGTGGAAGCTTGAGGACCTAATTTAGATCTTTTTGGGTCTACATGTTTTACATATGCCAAACATCCCCATACTCTTAAAAAATTTAAACTTGGTTTATAATTTTTCCATAACTCAAAAGGAGTTTTATCTACTTTTTTATGAGGAACTCGATTTAGCACAAAACAGGCAGTTAATACAGCTTCACCCCAAAAATTCAAAGAAATGCCAGAATGCATTAACATAGAATTTGTCAAGTTAATTAATGTTCTATTTTTACGTTCAGCTACTCCATTAGAAGCAGGTGAGTATGGAGGTGTTACTTCATGAACAATTCCCAAATTTTTAATAAAATTATTCAATTCATTTGAATCATATTCACCTCCTCTATCACTACGAAAACGTTTAATTTTCTTGCCAAATTGATTTTCAACTTCATTTAAAAATATTTTTAATTTTTCAAAAGCCTCACTTTTGTGTTTCATCAAATATACATAAGTATATTTAGAAAAGTCATCAATAAAAGTTATGAAATATCTATTTCCACCACGAGTTAAATGACCATCAAATTCACGAGAATGGATCCAGTGCTTGGCTCTTCTATACATTAGTATGCTAGGCCGGTTTCTTTTCATAGTTTTCTTCACTTTTTTTTATTTAAACTTGACAAATTGTAAACTTTTTATAAAGAATAATAATTATAGATACAAAAAAATAAAAAATTTCACACAAATAAGGACCTACCGTGAATGGTTTAGGGACCACCTTTATTAGGGACTAAAAAGTTAGTCCCTAATCCACTCATAGTAAATCTTGATTTACATGAAGTTTTTAATTTTTTTTGTATCTATATCTTTCATACTTTATATATTCTTTAGAAAATTTTTATAATTTCTCAAATTTAAATAAAAAAAGTGAAGAAAACTATGAAAAAAAGTCGGCCTAGCATACTAATGCATAAAAGAGCCAAGCACTGGATCCATTCTCCAAATTCACAAATATCAGTATGAATTAAATCTAATATTTTAGAATTTCTCACAACACCTAGATGAGGTCTTTTTGTAATTTTTGACATGCTACAAAATTCACATTTTTCAAATTTATTATCAATATTAGGTATTAATCCTAAATTACTCATTCTTTTCACATATTTACCATTTATGTGACATAAACGTTCATGCCAAAAATTAATAGAAGAAGTCAAATAAACCGAACTTGCAGACATTTTATTCATATCAAGATTCAATTTAAACATTCCATCACAAGCATACCCTTTGCCTACAAAGTTCCCACCCTTGGTAAAAACATATTGGTCAGACTCAATAGTCTGTTTAAACCCAGCTTTATTAAGTAGAAAGGCAGACATAAGATTCTTTCTCATCTTAGGAGTGTAAAGAACATCCTTGAGAATGAGAGTACGCCCAGAAGTAAAATTTAATTCTACATCTCCTTCACCCAAAATTTGAGTAGTGTGGGAGTCACCAAGCATGATGTCTCTAGGTTGTTCATAAGGTGTATAAACCTTGAAACAATCTCTATCATAACAAACATGCCTAGTGGCTCCAGAATCTACCCACCAACCATTTGATTCACCAACAATGTTCATTTCAGTTATCATAGCCACTAAGGGCTCCTAAACATTATTGGCTTGTGGTGCATTACCCTTATTACGATGTCTACAATTCTTTGCCATATGTCCTTTTTTACCACAAACATAGCAAGAGAATTAAAACTTTTGGTTGGAATTATTTTGGGTGGAATTTCCTTTATTATTGCCATTTCTATACTTTTTCATGTTTTTACCATTGGGTTTCAATTGAGAATTTTGCTTCAAATTATTACCTTGAGGCAAAGAGTCATTGGTTCCAAGAGCATTTACCTTGGGGTTAGAATTTCCATTCCCATTTTGAGTCATGAGAAGATCTTGACTCCTAGCCTCCTCTTCTACTCGGATTCTTGTGATGAGACTTTCTAAGCTTGTCTCCTTTTGCTTGTGACGTAGAGATTTTTGGAACTCCTTCCAAGATTGTGGTAGTTTGTCAATGATCCCAGCCACAATGAGGTTGTCTTCAATTTGTATCCCTTCGGACTGCACCTCATGAGCCAGCATTTGGAACTCTTGAGTTTGCTCCACCACAGACTTGTCATCTACCATTTGAAAACGAAAGAAGCGACTTGCAGCATATTTCTTTGCACCAGCCTCCTCAGTATCATATTTTTTCTGCAAGGCCTTCCAAATCTTTTTGGCTGTTTCATATGATTTCTCATAATAATCATAAAATTGATCAGCCAAACAATTAAGTAAATAGTAGCGACAATTATATTCATCTCGTTCCCATTTTTCTATTTTTTCATCATGATCTTTCTTTTCAGTATCATTCATGGAATCAATAGGAGTCTTTTTTGGATTCTTTTCCATGAATACACAGGATATTTTAAAAGATTTAAATAAAATAAAACCTTCCCTTTCCACCTCTTGAAGTGAACACCTTTGAAGTGAAAAGGTTTGTTAACTTAAGATCACCAACTCCATTCTTATTTTCATTTGTAGCCTCCATGATAGTGATGAATTACCTTAAACTTGTTGGGGCTACAAGCAAAAATAAGAAAATAATAGAAACAATAGAGATAAAAGATGAATATAATTAAAAAATAAATACGTGGTGTTTGACCGAGGCACGGGTATCTCGTTGTCTTTAAGGTAATTCACGCTCTCCACGGGTAGAATGATATTCTATAACTCCGGTGTAGTGGTACCCAAACGCGTCACCTCCAGGATACAACGACCAAACACTCGCCTTTTTTAAGTCTACAACTTCTACACAAAGAAATAGACAGGACTCTAGAACACCCACACCTTTCCTCCACCCAAATGAGATTAGTATTTTTTTTCTCTCTAACTTTTTCTTTCTTCTCTGTGTGTCTTCCAAATGAATCAAGTACACCCATATATATAGCAAAAGTTCTGAACGTTAACAATTAATTGCAATAAAAATCTTTGAAAGCCTGAAGCAAAACCGTTTAATATTTTAATTCTATATGCCGTTGCCTGATTTAAAGAAAAGGGAGCATACGTTCAGAAATTTGTAATGCCCATTAACAAATATAAATGTATATTGATTTGTAAATCAATACCCCACTTATATATAAAACTTTCAAAAATTTATGATTTTCATATTTTATAATTTATAATATATTCAACAAATATGATGTGAAACGTAAATGGAATATAAGTGGATAAAATAATAATTTTATCCTTATATTAAAAGTGATAATAAAATAAAAATGAGTAGAACGATAAGAACAAAAATATAATTTCATCATATTAAAAAAATAGAGTTTATTGGTTAAAAATAAGATAACACACCCGATATTCAGCCGTACTCCGTAGTAGCCACTGTCTACTATCTTGTTCCCACACTATATACACGTTAACATAGCTCCGTCGTTACACAGGCTTACAGGTTTCTTCATCTTCTTCAACCACAAACCCTTTTCAATTGAGGGATCTGAAATTCTCAACCCAACATGTCATTTTCAAGGTATGCCTTCTCCAAATCTCGCCTCTTTCTAGTACCTTCTAGTCCTCTCTCTTTTGCCCTCAACCTCAACTTCTCTTCTCATTCCCCAAATCCCTCTAACATACACGATGCTCTTGCTTCTTTCAATCGCTTGCTTCTCTTGCGTCCCCTTCCCTCCGTTTTTGAATTTGCCAAGATTCTAGGAGCCATTGTGAAGATGAAACAATATCGAACTGCCATTTCCCTTTCTTCACGGGCCCAGTCAAAGAGCATCACCCCATCTTTAGTTTTTCTCAACATTTTGATAAACTCTTACTCCCATTTGGGTCAAATGTATTTTGCTTTCTCTGTATTGGGCAAGATTCTCAAGATGGGTCATCAACCAAATACCATAACTTTGAATACACTCATGAAAGGGCTTTGTCATAACAAAATGGTTGGAGAAGCACTAAGCTTTCATGATGAGCTAGTCGCAAAAGGGTTTTTGTTCAATGAAGTTAGTTATGGCACCTTAATCAATGGGCTCTGTAAGGCAGGGAAAACGAGAATTGCCATTGATGTTCTGCCAAGGATAGAGAGACAGGGAATTAAACCTGATATAGTTATGTACAACACAATCATTGACGGCCTTTGTAAAGATGGACTCATAACTGATGCGCGTGATTTGTGTTCCGAGATGATTGAACTGGGAATTTCTCCGGATATCTTCACCTACAGTAGTCTAATCCATGGCTTTTGCAGCATGGGTGGCTGGAAAGAAGCTTACGAATTGCTGAATGAGATGTTCCGGAAAGACATTAACCCTAATGTTTACACCTTTACTATACTTGTTGATGCATTTTGTAAGGAAGGAAGGATTATTGAAGCTCAAGCTGTGTTTGCCACAATGATGAAGTGTGATAAAAAACCGAATGTCGTCACCTTCAATGCTTTGATGGATGGATACTGTTTGAGGAATAATGTTAATGTGTCAAGAGAAGTATTCAATAAGATGGTCAAAAATGGTTTGGCACCCGATGTTATCAGCTATAGTGTCTTGATTAATGGATACTGTAAGAATAAAATGATCGATAAAGCCATGGATATCTTTAAGGAAATGCATCGCAGGAATTTGGTTCCAAATACTATTACTTACACTTCTCTTATTGATGCTTTGTGCAAATCAGGAAAAATATCACAAGCCCAAAATTTTATTTATGAGATGCATGATAGAGGTCATCTTCCTAATATAATCACTTATAGTACCTTGTTAGATGCATTGTTCAAAAGGCAGCATTTCGATGAAGCAACTACTTTATTTAAGAAAATTGTCAATCTTGGAATTCAGCCTGATGTGTACACATACACTATACTTATTGATGGTTTGTGTAAAGGTGGTAGGCTAAATTATGCACGACAGGTTTTTCAGCAGCTTCTTATGGAAGGCTACCGTCTAAATGTCCAATCATACACTTGTATGATAAGTGGACTTTGCAAAGAGGGCTTTGTGGATGAAGCAATGACTTTGCTTTCTAAAATGGAAGAGAATGGCTGCCTTCCAAATCTTGTAACTATAGAAACTATTCTTCGTGGTCTTCTTGAAAAGAATGATAATGATAAGGCCAAGAAATTTCTTCTTGAGATGACAGATAGAGGCTTGTTTAGAAAATAAAACAAGGTAAGACACTATAATTTCAATTCCCAGTTACACAAAGCTATATTGAGCCGCTTGAATGGTTAGCAAAAGGTGGTAACTAAATTATGATTGTTTGTTGAAGATGTTTTGGTCTTTGGACTTACAATATATATTTCTTTGATTCCTTTTATTCTAATTTTGTTTAGTTACTGTTCATTAATTTTTAGTCTTGCCATTAAATATCCATATTCTTTGGTAATGTATTCATAATATGCTTTAATCAATAGTTCTTTACACGCCTTTTTTATTGCCTTTGCTGGAAATTGTGTTTGTCAGTGCCACTTTTAAAGAGTAAGAAGTTAAATGCTACATCAAATTCATTAAGTTGTTACACATTCCGGCAGTGGGCTATTTTTAAGCTTATTTTTTTTCCTAAGCAATATGCCTCTTTTCACCAAAATTATTTTTAAAGTATAATTAGTTCCACATATTTTGGTGGAGGTGGAAATGATAAAAGTATTCTTAATATGCATTCTCCATCAGGTTCGTGTTTTTATTCTTTTCTAGCTTGGATTGGAAATCATTTTCAACATTAAAATTGTTCATTTTTTTGGATTGCCAAATAGTTGCAGGATGACATTTGTACTGTTCCGGGCACCTGAGCCCATGATATCAAAAGTTGAGAATACTTGTGTTGTCATTTCCCTATAATTGCTAAATTTGTCTATTTCCATTCATCTATACCTGTCTCAATTAGATTTCGATGAAAGCTGACTAATGGCTTAGTAGTGCTAGCCTCTCAATATTTTGGTTCTTGCAATTTCTTTGTAATTGCCCTTGTTTCCTTTTCTTTTTTACTTTCTTGAGATTAATTTATAGTGAAAGTACTGTCTATTATTTACAGGAAACCAACGGGTTAGAATACATGATTGCTTATGGGAAACAAAGGCTTTATCATACCCTTACAAATCCAAATCATCTTGAGGCATAGATTGCTTACAAGAATTTCTGAATTTACTGCTGCTCTGTTCACAGTTTTTGCAACAGAAAAGTTAATTGTTCTTCATACATAATATTTCATATCATTGATCTAATTGTTTAATTTTACATGGTAGTTCTTCTGGTTTGTGTGAAATTATGCTCCTTTTGTTAAAATATATAAGAAGGTTGGTATTATGATGACATTGATAAATTATAATGATATAATACATCTTCTCCATCTTCCTTCTCTTTTTACCTTATGTAACAGATATTAGAAGCCAATGCTAGAACAGAAAATAGTAAATGCTATTCAGTATCATTTATAGAAATTTATGATTAGGTGTGAAGATGTTTTGTTTTACTCTTGGACTCCTAGCATTTTTTTTTATTTCCCTTCTTTCTTATTTTTTGTTTCGTTGCATTTCTGGAATTTTGGTCTTGGACCAGAAAGAGAAATATGGTCAGAATTATTGAAAATGTCTAAATTCTAACAACTTCTATGGACCAGAAAGAGAAATATGGTCAGAATGTAGGTTTGATTGAATTCTCTCCTCGGAACAGGTGCTTCCCCTTTGTTGACAAATGGTTTTATGCATTGGGATGTTTTCTATCAAACAAAATTATATTCTGTAGTTTGTATGTGATTGCTTATTTACTTTACAATGCTTCCTTTGGATTGTAGAAATCTGTAATGTATCATTTTCATAAGATTCTTGTTTTAGTAGCCTTGAACTATACTTTTGTGGAAAATAAATGTCAAAACTATGGCTTTTTGGATATCAAAATTTTATTCTCTGAACCTTTTCAATGTGGACATTGGTATTCTCTCACCCTTACCCTCTGCAAAAGGAACTATCTGTAAACAGCACTTGTAAGTCGATTTTTTTTTGTATCTTAATTGTCTAATGCTCAGGTTTCATAGGTGCTGGAAAGCTTGAGTCTTGTGGGTTCTTTTATGTGCAGTATAAAGGATGATGCCATGAAAAAATATCAGTAAGATTGAGAGAGTCTCAAAATGCAGTATAGTTTGAAGGTTGGCATTATGGTCTTGGAGCCGAGCTTTCTTCATGCTTTTACAAATTGGTATGTCAAAATTGAAATGGTCTCCTAAATCCTATCAATAGCCTTAGAACATTGTTCAAATGTTGAAGAAGTACGTTGTGTTGGATGTGAGACTCATGGTGGAAAAAACCAAAATCTCAAACATTTTGTGTCAAGCCATTGCTTTAGAATCTGAGAAAGGGGAGATTAGGTTATTTCTTGTTGGAGAAGCCAGGAACTCTGAAGTCATTAGAGAAGAAAAAATTTAAACACTCACACTCACACATTGTAGGGTTTTTGGAGTTTGGACCCTATAATGCAGGTACCTCTTATAGCAAAACCTTCAACATTGAAAGACTTTAAACACTCACATGAAGAAGGGACAAAATTTGTTTTTCACTTTTCTATCTTCTTATTTGTTGTACCAAACAATAAAATTCTATTTCTTATATACCAAAACATATTAAGCCCTACATAAATTTCCTTCATCTTTCGAAATTGAATTGGAACCAAATTATTTTGTGAAAGTGTAAGGCTGTAAATATTAAATTAAAATTCACAATCTATTGTTTACAAAAATCAGAAACACATATATCTTTATCGTGAATTAATTTTTAACAAATATGAATTAAAATTTTAAAAATTTGAATGTATAAAAGTTAATAAAAACTTAGATACTTTCCCATAATAATTTCAAAACTAAAGTGATAGTTTTCAAAATGAGTATATATACAATTTGGTCCCTGAAAGATTCGCTTACTAATAATTTAGTCCTTGAAAGATTTTGGTTATCCAATTAGTCTTTGAAAGAGGGGTTTCAAGATATTCCAGGCCACGAGCTGCCGAACCGACCTCCTAGTGAGAGAAAGGGTAGAGAGAGAAAATTTCTTCTACAGTATTCCTTCTTCTTCTATCTGCTACAGTGAAATTTCTAGTGGTTTTCTTGTGTTTTTCCTTCAATTTTCCGGCGATTTTCTTCTTTTTTGGGGTCTCAAAGGTCAGATTTTCATTGTGCTTTATTGTTTAGTGGTTGTTCTTGCGAAGTTTTTCACTTCCAGGTTAGGGTTCCGTTTTTTCCTCTAGATCTATTATCGGGTTCGTGCCTTAGCTCTGGTTTTTTTCTTTTTGACTGATTGTTGGTGCTTAAATTGTTCCCCTGTGATAATTTGTAGTCTTTTCATGCTTTGGGGTCTCTAGGTTCGTTGTTATGTAGTTGGTTGCGTTCGAGTCTTTCATTTTATCAATTTCTTGTGTTTTTGTCCTTAAATCTATTGCTTTTTCTAGCTGGTTGGTACTGCTGCTTTAATTTTCTGTGTTATGTCTTTTGCCTCTAGGTTGTTTTCTCCTTTGGGTCCAGTTGTTGTTTCAATTGAGTAATTGTCTTCTTAGTTGTATTAGTGTTTTAGTCTTATAAATTCCTCGTGAAAGAATGGTTATTATCTTCTTATGTATACTCTATTTCTTCTCTTATCCACTGTATTTTAGTGTTTTTGGCATCATAGAGTTTTAGGTTTTCTTATTGAAGTTGTCTTTCCCTATTCTGGTGGTTTTTTTTTCCCTCTTCTTCGAGTTCTTTCGTCTTTGCTGTTTTTGGGTGCTATGGATTCAACAGATCCACAATCAGGCTTTTTTCATAATACATCTTCACCCCAGTCATTGATTTTCATGGAGGGTCAGAGTTCTCCAAAATTTGTCCTACCTCGCCAAGGTCCAGTGATGAATTTTAATCAGGAAGTTATCAAGGATAGAACAATGTTATGGTCAAAAAGAGTGATTGCAGCTTTGTGGACCGGAAGGATATGCCAATGTTTAGACTGCAATTTATCATCAACAACAATTGGTTCTTACTAGGCAAGGTCACAGTTAAAGCTAAGCACAAAAATTTCTTCATTCTTGAATTTTCGAGTGCTCGAGATAAGCAGTTCATGCTGGAGAATGGCCCATGGACAGTACAAAATTCACTTTTAACTATGTATGATTGGCAACCAGGTATCTCGGTTGAAAATTTAAAAGTTGAAAAGGTACCGGTCTGGTTAAGATTTATAGGTGTTCCTATGGAGTTCATATGCAACAGGATTGCTTTCCGTCTTGGTCAGATGGTAGGGGAAGTAATTCAATTGGATCCTTTTAATGACAAGGAAGATAATTTACAGGCTTTAAGGGTGAAGGTTATGCTGGATCTGGAGAAGCCAGTATTAATGGGTACTTTTCTTCCATTATGCAATGGTCGAAAAATTTGGGTTAATTGTACTCCAGAAAGAGCTTATAGGGTTTGTGAACAATGTGGAAGATTAGGACATCTTGACAGGGACTGTGACTGGTCGGTGCTTAAAACATCTACTGAGTTGCAGTGTCAACGTATCAATTTTTATACCAAGTTTGGGTATGATTACTGGATAGACACTCAGCATGTATTGTTTGAATGCCCAAAGCGAAAAACCCAGGAATGGTCATACCGTGGCTCTACATTGATTCAGGTTGGTTATCTTGCCTCTAATGTCACATATCGGGTGTTTGAGAAGTATAGTGGGGATCCTACTTTCACTATTCACTATCAGAATCGTGATCCAGAATATAATCAAAAGAAATCAAAGGTTGGTGTGCAGTCATCAACAATTAAACAGGATCAAGTTCAGCAAACAACCTCAGAAAATGCCAGTATGACAAAGGAAATAAAGAGAGAGAGTTCTTCTAACAATATAGAAGAAGAGATGGACCCGGTTATCCTTGAAGATAAGGAAGATTGGTCTGCTGATTTTCTGGTGGGGGAAGAACGATCCCCATTTGATGACGGATTTGAAGGTAACATAGATGACATCTTAGAAGACCTTGCTGATGGTCTACATAAAAACTCAGAAGGCATAGGAGACCCAATGGATATAGAAGAGCCGCCTGTTCATCAAAACCAGTGTGGAATAGGACCTACCCAGAAGTCAGAACATGATGAGTCCTTCAGGTTTGAAAATCAGGTTAAGGATGTTTTAAAGAACCAAGAAGGATCACAAATCCATGGGGGTGTAGAGGTTGAGTTGGAGTTCATTCACAGAAGAAATCAGGTTCTAAATCAATTGAATCTACCCATAAGAGTCATGGATATGTTAGGAGACAGATTCAGAGGATGGTCTCAGTTCAATTCTAAGGAACAGTCTTCATTGCATCGATACTTTTTGATGACGGACTTCATGAGACAAGGGGATGGTTTGTCTTTGAGAGTTTGGTGCCATAATCAAGGTAAGCTCAGTTGGGGAACAACTCATAGGCAATTGAAGGCAATAAACTCAATCTTCTTTAATGGTAAGGCCTTACTATATATCCCAAGTCATGATGGCCCCTCCCTCTCCTCCCCTTTCAACTGGTTTTTTTAACCTTTTGTTATGAGATTACTGGTTTTCTTCTAGTGTTTTATATAATGGATTAGGCCTAACCACTATACAAAAGGTAGAAAAGCCAAGACTTGCAGTGACCAAAACTGGAGTAGGTGGTAAGCGTCAAGGTGAATTTTCTCAATATAAAAGAAGGAAGAAACAAAAGGTGGAGATAATAGAGGGGGAAACTACTGGCATGAAACGGAAGAACAGAGCTTCAGAAGATCTTGTGTTGGTAGGTAGTAGTAGGGAGATGGGTTTTAAGAGAATTAAAGGAATGAATAGAGATCTCAGAATGAAGGCAATTCAAAATCTGCAGCGAAAGAAGGGCATTTGGGAGGCTAGCCCTATAAGGCCTCCCAAGGAGGAATGAGTTCGTTCGCTTGGAATTGCCACAGTTCTGGCTGCTCTATGGCAATTCATAGACCTAAGCAGCTGGTTTGTTTTTCCTCTGTCTTTCTTTTTATTTGTGTTATTGTTTATCAAAGTTACTACTTTCTTCCTTGTTTGAAGTATAGTAGAAATATGTCTACCTGTGAGATGGATTGGTGGTTGTCTGTTGTTTCTGCTTCTTGCCCTGTTATGTGCCTAGGCTATTTTAAATTTTCTGGCACAGATCCAAATGGAATCAATAGGTGGAAGTATTTATGGTTATGGATATTAGTGACCTGCACTGAGGACAACAACTTATCTTGCTGGTGGAAAAGCTTTCAAAAGGCAAAAGAGTTAGTGGTTTGCAGCATACAACGATTTTTAGTAAAATCAAACCACCTATTGAGGTGGCAGATGCTTCGAGATTGGTGCCTGTTGCTTGCAGTTGTCAATCTCATACAGCATACCCTTGGTTTCTTTGGAGCCAATTTTCTCATTTTGGAGGTCGAGAGAAGTTACTTATTTTTACCAGTTGTGAGTAATGAGGCAAACTTGTTATGGATTCAATCGCAGGATGAGTACTTCATAATTAACAGTGCTGTCAACTTTATCCTTAAGAATATTAGGGTCCTTTTCGACAAATTGTGTAACTTGATATCTTTTGATGTTGGCTTATTAGTTGGTATTATGATATTGTACTATCGTACAAGTAGATGTAGGTTTGGTAGGTTAAGTAGATCTTGTTGTAATATTAATGTTTTTACGGTTGGTTGGACTGTGTTGTAACTTGGTTTGTTTAATAGTATCGTTTTTATCAAAAAAAAAAAAAATTAGTCTTTGAAAGATGAAACTACTATACAAATTAGTCCTTTTGTCAAACACCATTAAAAGCCGTTAACGGAAGTGCTGACATGGACGTTAACTGCTTACACGGCACCATTGATTATTAAATATATAAAATAGTCCTTGAAAGATTATACTATTATACAAATTATTCCCTAAAAAATTATATTGCATAGTTCTTCAAAGATATATACTATATTAAGTTAAGTCCTTAAAATAATAATATGCATAAGGTAACTATAAGGTTTTTACGTACAATAATAATCTACCATACACTTCTACAACATCAATTTGGTGGACGTTTTTATCCTCTAATGTGTCCTTGAAATCGGTGGGTGGTGGTGTGAGTTTTAGAGTGACATTCGGTTAATCTAAATGTCAGTTGCCTATTGACTTTGACAGTGCAGTGCAACAACAAGGTGATGGAATGCAAAAGTACTTATTTGGTTACAAAATCGGATAAGTATTGTTGTACCGAGAAGTATGCTAACCCCAACAAGAATATGCTAGTCAACTAACAACAATGCTCTTCAAGGCTAGTTATGCCCATTGAGAATTTGGTACTTTAACAACATTTGCAATATTATATATATAATTAAAACTTAATTTTTAACATTTTGCTTTTGGTGTTAATTATTATCATGAGTAATATGCACTATCAAAGCCAATAGATAGGCAACTGACAATCATATTAGTCTCGTAGAAGTGTAAGGTAGATTACTATTGTCAAAACTTTTGTTTACGGCTTTTAACAGATTTTGACGGAAGGACTAGTCTGTATAGTAGTTTCATTTTTTATGGACCAAATTATTATAAAAGTAATCTTTCATATACCAAATTGTATATATTCTCTTTTCAAAACAGATAGACCTTCTGAAATTTGTCACTGTCTTCAATAACTATACATCCCTCCAATCAGTTAGTCCATAACTCATTCAAGGTATATCCTTATTAATGTGGTATTTTTTAATATTAACAAATGTCTACATAATTAGAGAAAGCTAAAATTCAGTATTACCATACTACTAAATTTTTATCCATCTTGAATACAAATTTTAATAGTTCTTCTGATCCAAAAGTTATTTTTTATTTTCACACCTAATAGTTTTTATTTTTTTTATCATGCAATTTAACTTATATTTTAATTAATCAAAATAATATTTGCATTGCAGAATACAAAATTAACAACAGTTTCCTTTTATTTAGTCATCCGCGCTGAAGACATTCTTTTCAAATATTATAATTACAATTTTTTTTGTGGAAAAAAGAGATTAGAAAGGAAGCTAACCCATACAAAGACGGTAACTATCCTTTCCCTTTAAATCAGCACGCAGAACAGGAAATAAGAAAGCAGGAGCTTCATGGAAAATATTCAAATCCAAAGGGCCACCAAAAGCATGACCAGCCATAGTATTAGCAACACAATTACCCTCCCTGTGGATATGCACAACCTGAACCTCCCAGTCACAAGCAATCCAATAGTGAATCCGAGACAGGATGGGAGAACACAGATGAGCTAAAGAGATAGAATCATTCACCAAATTCATTGCAATAAGACAATCAGACTCCACCAAAACCTTCTTAAACCTCGAACGCCAAACAACCTCAAGAGCACAAACAATACCCCAAAGCTCAGCATTCAGCATCGAACCATCTCCCAAATTACGCATAAACCCAATAAGAAAGTGACCAGCACTATCACAGGCAATCCCACCACAAGCAATAAGATTCAAAGAATCCCTTCTAGCGGCATCCACATTAAATTTAACCCAACCACTACTCGGATTCTTCCAAGAGATAAAACGCTGAACCTGAGAAGAATGCCCGAGACTACCAGAAAGCATTCTATCAAAAGCCTGAGAGGAATCAGCCGAGAGCATAAGAATGGCAAACATAGGATCCGCATTCCCAATATGTGAACTATCAAAGATTTTAGCATTGCGCATATGCCAAATATACTAGCAAGCATAAGCAAAAATCACACCCCCAATCATTCCCATGCCAACCCATATTACTCCCCAAGTTAAGAGTCAACCAGTTCAAACGAAAGGCATTAAAGAAAAGATGCCACTTACTTGGATGGACCAGCTTAATCCAGATACACCTGGCCTTGTCATAGTCTCTCAGGGTATGCATCAAATCTTCAGCAACACTATTACAACGAGGACAAACATCAGTAGCCGCAATACCACGCCGCTTTCTAGCCACATTCGTAAGGATACGGTCATGGCCACAAAGCCAAAGAAAAGAGCGAACTTTCTCCATCCCTTTCCACTTCCATAGTAACTTCCAAAAATTATGTCTCGCAATCCCATTCTCCTTAGTAATAGCATGATAAGCAGACCGAGTAGAGAAAACGCGATCTCTACTGTGCTTCCAAGCAAGATGATCACCCCGAACAACACGTGAAGGGGGAGACACAACAGCAATCCAACGACAAACCTCATTAGGAAGCATAAACTCAAATTTACCCCACTCCTAACTACCAGAAGGAGAAACAAAATCAGCAGCAACTTTATCAAGATCAGCATCAAAAAGAGGAACAAGAGAATAGTGACATAACACGACACCATTAGGTAACCAAGGATCTGACCAAAACCGAACCCTTTTACCATCCCCAATACACCACACCATACCCTCTTGAACGTATTTCCAAGAGTCGACAATACCCTTCCAAAGTCTAGATGCTGTATTAATGCGCCCAACCTTCGGGATCAAGTCATCACCACACCTATACTTAGCCCTGAGAACCCGCGCCCAAAGGGCGTCCTTCTGGTTAACAAGCCCCTAACCCAATTTAGTCATAAAAGCTTTATTCTGATCTTTGACATGTCTCAAACCAAGGCCGCCATTCTGCTTAGTATTGCACATAACATACCTGGAGACCAGATGGAACTTCTTACTAGTGTCACTATCTCCCCAAATAAACGCACGACTCCTCTTTTCAACTTGATCACAAATCTTACTCGGAAGCACAATAGTTTGCATAGAGTACATTAGAATAGCAGCAACCACAGATTTAACAAGAGTAATATAGCCAGCAAGCGATAGAGATGAACTCTTCCAACTACTAAGCCGACCACGAACTCTATCAACAATATACCCATAAGTATCCTTCTTAACTCTGTTATGCAACAGAGGCACACCCAAATATTTACCAAGATCACTGGTTACATTGAAGCCCAAATGCTGGCTCAACTCTGTAACTCTAGTGTGATTAACATTCTTAGAGAAGAAAACTTGAGTTTTAGCAGCATTAACTTTCTGACCAGAACTAGCACAAAACTTGTCAAGATAGGTCTTAATCACCTCCACTAGGTCAAGTGAGGCCTCAGCAAAGAGGATAAGATCATCTGCAGGGCCATCCCTCCCAAATCTAATAGGTCTCCAATCCCCAATATCCACTGCAAATTGAATACCATGAGCAAGACGCTCCATACATAGCACAAACAAGTAGGGCGAGATGGGGTCACCTCGCCGAATACCCCGGGACGGGTGGAAGATGTTCGTTGTCCCCGTTCCAAAGTACTTGAATAAAGGTCATTCTAAGACACATATTCACCAACTGCACAAAAGAAGGATCCAAACCAATATCACAGAGGGTGTCAATCACAAAATCTCAACTCAGGCGGTCATAAGCTTTCTCCAAATCAATCTTGATAGCCATAAAACCTTTCCTGCCTCTCATACTTCTCATAGAATGTACCACTTCTATGACGGCTTGGAACGAAACTACATTGGTTAGGAGAGACCAACTTAGGCATCAACAACTTCAGACGATTAACCAACACCTTAGTAATAGCCTTGTAGGACACATTACAGAGGCTAATATGGCGAAAATCCTTTAACAACTCCGAACTGGCTTTTTTAGGAATAAGAGTAATAAAAGTATGATTAATACCCTCAATAAGCACAGGATTATCCAAATATTCATAACAAGTTAACCCAAAGAGTAATTGATAATACCCCACTGATTCTGAAAGAAAACGGGATTCAAACCATCAGGCCCAAGAGATTTAAAGCTGAAAATGGCACTCCTAATCTCCTCCATAGAGATCAACTTGGAGCAATCTGTCAAATCTCTGTCATCAAGGATAGGAAAACACCTTGAGAAACCGTATACCCTTCTACCATTCAACTCATCAGAATAAAGATTCTTATAAAACAACATCTTAAGAACCTCCAAATCATACACCCAATCACCCCGCTCATCTTTCAATGCATCAACCTTATTTCTCTTACGACGAACCATAGTGAAAACATGGAAGAAGCGAGTATTACAGTCACCATTAACAATCCATTGCTCCCTAGACTTCTGCATCCAGAGAATTTCCTCTTGAGTATTCTCATATTCAAACCACAATTCTTCTTGTAAATTAGAGAGAAAAAGATTAAGCCCCATGCTGAGTCTATTATGGATACCCTGAAGCCGTCTGAGAAGCCGCTCTTTCTTCCTAAAAATATTGCCAAAAACATCCCGATTCCAACCTTTAATTTTGTCCTGAAAGGTGTTTAAAGACCAATGCCAATCCATCTGCCAAGAATCCTTCACATTAGGAAAATCATCATGAAGTAGCCAAGAGACTGAAAAGCGAAAAGGACGATCCTTACGAAACCCCGAATCCACCATCCCATGAGGTCTAATCAAAATAAGGGAGTGATCGAACTTCAAGGACAGTAAATGTAAAACAAAGACTTCAGAAAACATTTTCTCCAACCCATATTTGCTAGGGCTCTATCAAGCCTAGTTGCAACAACGCCACGCTCCCAAGTAAATCCCGAACCAAAAAAATACAAATCAACAAGAGAATTCGCATCCAATCAGGGCGACTACCATTGTTTCTACCACCAAATTTCTCATAATCAAACAAAAAGGCATTAAAATCACCTACAAGACACCACAGCTCCGACATAGCCATCCCAATGGTTTTAAGATTACAATTTACAAACCCATATCTCAACACAACATTTATTAATATGAAACTCATTTCTATCAATTTTTTTTATTTGTACGCACCAAAAAAAAATCATAAATATAAATGAATATACCACTAAATTACTATACGTACATAAAATATTTTTCTTTACTATTATATACTTTTCAATAAAAAAATTTAAGTATTACATTTTATGACTAAAAATAATTATTATTATAAATAAAGTATGATTAAAGCTATGTTTAGATGAGAAATTTAGGATTAACCACTAAAATCTTCAAATTCAACAATAATGTTTCACGCCAAAGCAACCCTTCTCTTTTATTCGGGCTTGGGACCGGCTATGAATATATCATAGGCAGAGTTAAACAAGTTAAAATCATCAAATATCGACACATAAGTTACTGAGCAAAATCCATAGATCCAACACCTCAAAGACAACAAAGAGATCCACAAACGCTGGGAAATCCTCAGTGATTCAATAAGCAATTGCACTCCCATAACCCAAAGAATTTCCAAGACAATCCCGAAGAGTGAAGGTGTTCATGATAAACCATTACATAAATCAAATAAATTAGTTTTAGGAATTAGAAGTGGAGAACCCAGATCTGAAGTCGATTTCACAGTTGAAAAACAAAACATTATAAACAGGGACTTGTAAAGATACACAACAATGTCCTTACATCATCATCAACGAAATCTTGAACACCAAAGGACTCGCAAATAAGCAAGTAAAGGTAAACCCAGCCTCTTCCATAAACAACCAACAACAGAACATTTTAGCCATCATTTCAGCAGCAACAAAACATGTTCCAATTCCAAACTCTTATGCATTACGGCCAGAATCAAACCTAATTTTCCATGGATTTAGAGCCAAATGAATATACAGGTAGTATACGTAATAGAAGAATGACAAATACCGAATACTATTCCCCTCCGGTCAAATTTATATGTGCTCAAATGCTTACAGTTCCACAGTGATCAGAGCCAACAGAATATTCATGCAAAAGATATATAAATGGTGCCGAAAATGCATGAATTTCATCAAAATTCTTGGGAAAACCTACAGGAAGAGAACAACTTCTTTGAATTATGATTCAATAGAAGAAAGAAGAAAATGGAATACGTATTTTTGGAATATCAATTAAAAAAACATATTTCAACTAAAATTGCAAAGATTTAAAAATGTTGTCAAATCAAATCAAATATACAACAAAAACAATATTTCAATTTTCAACTAAAATTGCGGGGCACACTAATTAGACCACATCGTCAAGGCAAACTGCATCATAAAAAGGTTATCAAATATATTTCAACTAAAATTGCAGGGATTTAAAACAAAAAAAGTTACTAAAATCAGATAACGCGACCACTCCCATGAACCAAGAAGATCCTACATATTATGCCATAAAAACAGATAATTAGCTAATAACTATGACAAAATAACAAATTTATTTGGATAAAAAGTTAAATTCAGAACTTCAAATTCAGTGTCGCTCATGTTAAGAAAAGAGGTGCAGTAATTGGGCACAATTTTTCTTTATATAAATCACTCAATTTTTGTTTGTTTCAACGAATCAGAACAAAATAGAGGAAAATGAGTGAGTTTAATTGTCCTATTGTAAATAACCACGTCTTTCCAAATTACCAACAGAAGGAGCTTTTTCTAAAGGGTAATGCTATGAGGAGCTAGTGAACTTTAGACCATCGACTCACTGCCATTGAATGTCTCGAGATTTATGCTAAAATATTTATATTTTTTTAAAATTAAGATTATGTAAAATAAAGTGTCATCTAGCGAACAACCATAACTGATTTTTTTCAATAGACTATGATCAAACGAGGTAAACCAAAACCAGACAACTTAAGTCCGTAAATACACCAAAGACTAAATCACCAAAATCAAACATCTGAGTCTAAGCCTATAACAAGCCTATGAAAATAGAATATGAAGTTCTTAAACAAGGTAACCAAAAACCAGGCACCTAAATCTGTGACTTCAGAAGTGCCCCTGAAAACACCAAAGCCAAGCCCGGACAAAGTAAAGAGGAAATCTAGTCCCTCAATCTTTTCAAAAGAACAAAAGTGAACAAACTAATGACTAAATCACCAAATCAAACATCCGAGTCTAAGCTTATGAATATTGCCCACTTTTAAGACCACCTACTCCCAGAAAGCTGCACCATGACAAGTTGCTAAATGAGTTATTATATCACAAAAATTTGAAAGACTACCAACAAAAAAATTGTCAAAGAGATAACCAATTATCCTGATCACTCCAGGCACAGCAAATGAACTGAGGAAATCCTACATAACATTATAACATAGAACTTGTCAATTGAATAAAACGAAAATTAGCTATGAACTATTATTAAAAAAGTAACTAATACCACAAACCAGAGTCCCGTGCCTTTAGAGGCATCCTGAAAAAAACAAATGCAACCCAGACAAAGTAAAGAAGCAGAAATCATAATCATCTCAAAAGAATATAGTGTGTGTGCAAAATCACAAAATAAAGTCACGAAGTCAACCCTTATGTTCTTCCATTTTCTAAACCATCACCTTTCTGGCAAACTGCACCATAACAAATTATTAGATATTTTACTTCACAACAAGAACTCAAGGAAAATATATAAATTGGAAAATCAGATAACCAATTATCCGAGCAGAGAAAGGTACCAAGGACCAATTAAAAGAAATGGGGAAATCCTACACAACAACAAAACATAAAATTTGTCATTTAGAGAATAACTATGGCTAAAATTATTTCATAAAAAAGAAACAAGAAAACAGTATATGGAATTCTTAAACAAGGTAAACAAAACCAGACACCAAAGTACAGAAGAAAACATCAAAGGAAAGCCAGACAAAGTACAGAAGAAATCTAGTCACTCGAATCTTCTTAAAAGAACTAAACTGAACACACTAATAATGACTAAATCACCAAATCAAGAATCCGAGTCTAAGCATAAGAATATTTCCCCACTTTTAAGACCACCTCTTCCATGAAAGCTGCACCATAACAAGTTACTAAATAAGTTACTATACAACAAAAATCTGAAAGTCTAAACAAATAAATTGTTAAAGACTAAAGAGAAAACCAATTATCCCGACCTCTCCAGGAACAGCTATTGAACTGAGGAAATCCTACATGACAAGATAAAAAAAAAACTTGTCTATTGGCTAATTAACCACGAAAAGAAAGCAAAATAAAACGAAAATAGGACATGGAGCATAATTAAAATAATTAACCAACGCCACAAACCAAAGTCATGGGAGGTTTGTGGCGTTGGTTAATTTTTAAATCGGGGAAATCCTACACAACAAAATAAATTAAAAATTGTGATTTAGCAAATAACTACAGCTAATTTTAAAAAAATAATAAATAAATGAAAACAAACTATGGACTTATTAGACAAGGTAACCAAAATCAGACTCCAAAGTCCAAGACTTCATAAGTGCCACCTGAAAACATCAAAGGAAAGCCAGACAAAGTAAAGAAGAAATCTAGTCACATGAAATCTTCTTAAAAGAACTATACAGAACACACTAATGACTATCACCATATCAAGCATCCGAGTCTAAGCATAAAAATATTTCCCCACTTTTAAGACCACCTCTTCCATGAATGCTGCACCATAACAAGTTACTAAATAAGTTACTATTCCACAAAAATCTGAAAGTCTAAACAAATAAATTGTTAAAGAGATAACCAATTATCCCGACCACACCAGGAACAGCTATTGAACTGAGGAAATCCTACATGACAAGATAACAAAAAACTTGACGATTGGCTAATTAACCACGAAAAAGAAAGCAAAATAAACCGAAATTAGTCCATGGAGCATAATTAAAAAAAATAACAAACACCACAAACCAGAGTTCCCATGCCTTTAGAGGCATCCTGAAAACACAAAATGCAACCCAAACAAAGTAAAGAAGCAGAATTCATAATCCTCATAAAAGAATAGTGTGTGTGCAAAATCACCAAAGAAAGTCACGAAGACAAGCCTTATGTTCTTCCATTTTTAAACCACCTCATTCACGCAAACTGTGTCTGCACCTTAACCAATTATTTAATATTTTACTTCACAAAAAAAACTCGAAGAAAATATATAAATTGGTAAATCAAATAACCAGTTATCCCGAGCACAGAAAGGTAAACAAGGACCAAATAAAAGAATCGGGGAAATCCTACACAACAATATAAATTAAAAATTGTGATTCAGCAAATAAGTACAGCTAAATTTTTTTTTAAAAATAAATGAAAACAAACTATGGACTTATATCAGACAAGGTAACACACCAAAGTCCAAGACTTCATAAGTGCCACCTGAAAACATCAAAGGAAAGCCAGACAAAGTAAAGAAGAAATCTAGTCACTCGAAATCTTCTTAAAAGAACTGTACAGAACACACAAATGAGTAAATCACCAAATCAAGCAACCGAGTCTAAGCATAAGAATATTTTCCCACTTTTAAGACCACCTCTTCCATGAAAGCTGCACCATAACAAGTTACTAAATAAGTTACTATACAACAAAAATCTGAGTCTAAACAAATAAATTGTCAAAGAGATTTTTTTGAAAAAAAAAATGAAAACAAACTATGGACTTATATCAGACAAGGTAAACCAAAACCAGACACCAAAGTCCAAGACTTCATAAGTGCCACCTGAAAACATCAAAGGAAAGCCAGACAAAGTAAAGAAGAAATCTAGTCACTCGAAATCTTCTTAAAAGAACTATATAGAACACACAAACGAGTAAATCACCAAATCAAGCAACCGAGTCTAAGCATAAGAATATTTCCCTACTTTTAAGACCATCTCTTCCATGAAAGCTGCACCATAACAAGTTACTAAATAAGTTACTATACAACAAAAATCTGAGTCTAAACAAATAAATTGTTAAAGAGATAACCAATTATCCCGACCACTCCAGGCACAGCTAGTGAACTCAGGAAATCCTACATGACAAGATAACAAAAAACTTGTCGATTGGCTAATTAACCACGAAAAAGAAAGCAAAATAAAACGAAAATAGGCCACTGAGCATAATTAAAAAATTAACCAACGCCACAAACCTCCCATGCCTTTAGCCCAAACAAAGTAAAGAAGTAGAAATCAAAATCATCATAAAAGAATAGTGTGTGTGCACAATCACCAAGTAACGCAGTCAAGCCATATGTTCTTCCATTTTCAAACCACCTCATTCACGCAAACTGCATCTGCACCATAACAAATTATTAAATATTTTACTTCACAACAAGAACTTGAAGAAAATATATAAATTGGTAAATCAAATAACCAGTTATCCCGAGCGGAGAAAGGTAACAAGGACCAAATAAAAGAATCGGTGAAAGCCTACACAATATAAATTAAAAATTGTGATTTAGCAAATAACTACAGCTAAATTTAAAAAAAAAAATGAAAACATAGTATGGACTTAATAGACAAGGTAACCAAAACAAGACACCAAAGTCCAAGACTTATAAGTGCACCTGAAAACATCAAAGGAAAGCCAGACAAAGTAAAGAAGAAATCTAGTCACCCGAAATCTTCTTAAAAGAACTCTACAGAACACACTAATGACTAAATCACCAAATCATGCATCCGAGTCTAAGCATAAGAAAATTTCCCCACTTTTAAGACCACCTCTTCCACGAAAGCTGCACCATAACAAGTTACTAAATAAGTTACTATACCACAAAAATCTGAAAGTCTAAACAAATAAATTGTTAGAGAGATAACCAATTATCCCGACCACTCCAGGCACAGCTATTGAACTGAGGAAATCCTACATGACAAGATAGCAAAAAACTTGTCGAATGGCTAATTAACCACAAAAAAGAAAGCAAAATAAAACGAAAATAGGCCACCATGGGGCATAATTAAAAAAATTAACCAACACCACAAACCAGAGTCCCATGCCTTAAGAGGCATCCTGAAAACACCAAATGCAACCCAAACAAAGTAAAGAAGTAGAAATCAAAATCATCATAAAAGAATAGAGTGTGAGTACAATCTCCAAAGTAACAAAGACAAGCCTTATGTTCTTCCATTTTTAAACCACCACATTCAGGCAAACTGCGTCGGCACCATAACAATTTATTAAATATTTTACTTCCCAACAAGAACTCGAAGTAAATATATAAATTGGTAAATAAAAAAACCAGTTATCCCGAGTGGAGAAAGGTAACAAGGACCAAATAAAAGAATGGAGGAAATCTTACACAACAATATAATTTAAAATTTGTGATTTAGCAAATAACTACAGCTAAATTTTTTTTTAAAAAAAAACATGAAAACAAACTATGTACTTCTAATAGGCCAAAAATAATAAAAACTATGGACTTCTTAAACAAGGTAACCAAAACCAGACAACGAAGCTCGTGACTTCAGAAGTGCCACCTGAAAACACCAAAGACAACCCATAAAGAAGAAATCTATTCACCCAAAATCTTCTTAAAAGAACCATAGTAAACACACTAACTAAATCACCAAATCAACCATCCGAGTCTAAGCCTATGAATATTTCCCCAATTTTTAGACGGCCTCTCTTCCATGAAAGCTGCAACTTAACAAGTTACTAATAAGTTATTACACCACAAAAATCTGAAAGACTACCAACAAATAAATTGTTAAAAGAGATAACCAATTACGCCGACCACTCCAGGCACAGCAAATGAAATGAGGAAATCCTACATAACAACATAACATAAAACTTAACAACTGGCTAATAACCACAAAAAGAATACAAAATGAAACGAAAATTGGCTACTGACAATAATTAAAAAAGTAACCACATAAACCAGACTCCTGTGCCTTTAAAGGCATCCTGAAAACACCAAATGCAACCCAAACAAAGTAAAGAAGCAGGAATCATAATCATCTTAAAAGAATATAGCAAAATCACCAAGTCAAGTCACGAAGTCAAGTCTTATGTTCTTACATTTTTTTAACCACCTCCTTCAGGCAAACTGCACCATTACAAATTATTAAATATTTTACTTCACAACAAGAACTCAAAGAAAATATATAAATTGGTAAATCAAGATAACCAGTTATCCCGAGCAGAGGAAGGTACCAAGGACCAAATAAAAGAACCGGGGAAATCCTACACAACAATATAACATAAGAAATTGTCATTCAGCAAATAACTATGGCTAAAGTTTAAAAAAGAAAAAAAATGAAAATACACTATGAACTTGTTAGACGAGGTGACCAAAACCAGACACCAAAGTCTGTGACTTCTGATGTGCCACCTGAAAACAACAAAAGGCAAGCCAGACAAAGTAAAGAAGAAATCTAGTCACTAAAAATCTTCTTAAAAGAACTATGGTAAACACATTAATGACTAGATCACCAAATCATGCATGAGTCTAAGCCCCCCACTTTTAAGACAACCTCTTCCATGAAAGCTGCATACCACAAAAATCTGAAAGACTACAACAAATAAACAGCTGAACAGATAACCAGTTATCCCGACCACTCCAGACAAAGCTATTGAAAGAACCAGAGAAATCCTACATAACAATATAACATGAAAATTGTCATTGTCATTTAGATAATAACTATGGCTAAAATTAAAAAAAAAAATCAAAATAGTCTATGAACTACTTAAACAAGGTAATTAAAACCAGACATCAGAAGTGCCACCTGAAAACACCAAAGTCAAGCCAGAGAAAGTAAAGAAGAAATCTAGTCACTCGAAATCTTCTTAAAAGAACTACAGTTCACACTAATGATTAAATCACCAAATCAAGCATCCGAGTCTAAGCCTATGAATATTTCCCCACTTGTTAGAACACCTCCCTCGTCCATGAAAGCTGCACCATAACAAGATACTAAAAAAGATATTATACCACAAAAATCTGAAAGACTACAACAAATGAAGTTCACACTAATGATTAAATCACCAAATCAAGCATCCGAGTCTAAGCCTATGAATATTTCCCCACTTGTTAGAACACCTCCCTCGTCCATGAAAGGTGCACCATAACAAGATACTAAAAAAGATATTATACCACAAAAATCTGAAAGACTACAACAAATGAACTGTAAAACAGATAACCAGATATCCCGGCCACTCCAGGCAGCTACAGAGCTAGGGTAATCCTAGATAACAATATAACATAAAACTTGTCCATTGGCTAATAATCACGAAAAAAAAAAACAAAATAAAACAAAAATTGGCTATAGACCATAATTAAAAAATTAACCAAAACCGCACACCAAGTTGCGTGCCTTTAAAGGCAATCTGAAAACACAAAATGTAAACCAGACAAAGTAATGAAGAGTTCTCAAAAGAATATACACACGACAAAATCAACAAATAAAGGAATGAGATCAAGCCTAATGTATCTTACAATTCTCTAAACCACCTCTTTCAGGCAAACTGCACCATAACAAATTAATTGTTAAACTAGACAACCACTTATTCCGACCATTGGTACCACTTTGTTACATCAATAGTAAACAGAAACACACGTATGACAAAATCACCAAATAAATAAATGAGTTCAAGCCTTATATATATCTTATAATTTTTTGAACCACCTCTTTCAAGAAAGCTGCACCATAACAAATTAATATAGCCAAATAAATAAATGAGTTCAAACTTTATGTATATCTTACAATTTTTTAAACCACCTCTTTCAAGCAAGCTGCACCATAACAAATCAATATAACCAAATAAAGAAATGAGTTCAAACTTTATGTATATCTTACAATTTTTTAAACCACCTCTTTCAAGCAAGCTGCACCATAACAAATTAATATAACCAAATAAATAAATGAGTTCAAACTTTATGTATATCTTACAATTTTTTAAACCACCTCTTTCAAGCAAGCTGCACCATAACAAATTAATTGTTAAATCAGACAACCACTTATTTCCACCATTGGTTCCACGTTGTCACGTCAATAGTAAACAGAAAAATTAATTGTTAAAAAGAAAGTCAATATAATTTAAAAATTGAATCTTTGACCATGGACAAAAGATGTACATAATTAAATTATTGAAATTTTGACTTGAAAGATGTTATAGTTTTATAGACTCTTCCAAGACTACACATTTTAAAAATATATTATTGAACAGACAAAATCACACTCTTCCACTAAAATGTGAAGATTATAAATCTTGTTACTTAAAATCTACTTGGAAATTAATTATTATTTTAACCAAATAATTAATTTCTGATCAAAATAAAAGAGAGGTCACCATATAGGTCAGCATGAAATGGCGATGCTATGTAAACCTTAACACAATATTCAACTGCAACAAAATTTTCCAATTCTATAACAATCATGTCACGGCAAAGAGCAAATATAATTTAAAGTATTTACCAACTTCCAAATAAATTTAATATTCGTCCCGGATCCAATCTCCCAGACATCAGATCTTCTTCAAGAATTCCATAATATTTAGACACTCCAAAGTGCATCAATCAAACAAACGAAAATAACTAAATCCGAGTTTAATTACCATGTAAAGATGCCATTATAAGAATCAATGAGTTTTTGTAAAAGAAGAATCTGAAAAATAATCCAAGTATTTCAGCCCCCTTGATCTGACCGAGAATAAAAATCCAAAGATTACAAATGACAATATCCATCTTACATAGATATCATAAAACCAGCAAATAAGAGAATCTAAAACACTACATTAAAATGCAGAACCAAATCCAAAAAATCCGCAAAGAAAACGATAATCCGACAGAGAATTTATAAACCATAAACCAGTCTTCAAGGATGACTTCTAGTACACCCACGGGTTGAACGGCCAAGTTCAATGTACACAAAATAGTCACTACCTCGCTCACTGGACAACACCAATTGCAAACCACGTAAAGTTACAACTAGAAATCTTGATTTTTTGTACATGAAGAGAATCTAAAAATCGAAAAGTTGCTTCCAGGGAATAAGTTAAGTTAGATATCACCAAAACATTACATGCCATTCCACGAAGAATTTCTATGCACACAACCTTTAGGAACACTTTTTGTCGACAGACCAACTGCAAAAACACCAAGTTCCTAATTCAAAACAATGCGTCAAGGCCCATAACCATATACTTCACAACGCCGATCTCCCCTTTACCCGTCAACTAAAATCTTTAAAACCCGATCTGATATTCCAAACTGCAATCGAATAGGCAAACGTTCAAAATCTAAATCTTGGACTGTGATCAACCAATGGAATAATCAAGCAATCGATGTAATAGAAGAATAAGGAAAAGTATCCCTTGCTTACGAAATAGAGAATATTAAACGGCAAATTGATCCACCAAGAATACGAAACACCAAAACCTCAATCGTAAACCATCCAAAGCTATCGCAAAAGAATAACCTAAACCACAACGCAAAGATATATCACAATTCACAATTCCAGATGCAAATCTTTAAGAAAACCAAATCCCTTATCCTATATACTTCAAAACGACGATCTCCCCGTCATCCGTCAAGGACAATAATTGAGACCCGATCTGATCAGTATGTTCCAGATCCCTAACTGCAATCGAATAGGCAAGCTTTCAAAACCTAAATCTATGACGGCGATCAGCCATAAGAATAATCAAACAATCGACGTAATAGAAGAATAAAGAAAATTATCTCCCGCTGGCGAAATAGAGAATATTGAACGCTTACGCATAAGGATAACCTTAGGTCGCTGAGAGGATATATATATAGATAATACTTGGTCGAGATTGACGGCTTGACGCGGTTTCTTTCTTTTTCTTTTTCTTTTTTTTTTTTAAATGAATAAAAAAAACACGTTATCTAAATTAAGGCGGTGGAAGTGGGACGGGTCCACACGCCTCTGAGATTTTTTTTAAGTACTTTTTTTACTCTAAACGTTTGGGAGTTTTGTCATTTTGGCTCATAACTTTTTTTGCTATCAATTGTAATCCTATTATTTTGTATTTTTTCCAATGTCAAGCTTTTAGCTAACACTGTCAATTTTTGGACGGTTTTTTATGACGTGGCATCCTATGTGGCCAACAATTCTGACTGGACTTAATTTTGTTCACATCAGTAATTCATTTTAGGGGTATAATGGATCCCAAAAACTCAGTACATCAATAATTCAATACACCAAAATACTCATTACATCAGTAAAATGGACCCCAAAAACTTAGTATTATTAACTGCTAATGTGAAAAAAATTAAGTCCAATCAGAATTGTTGGCTACATAAGATGCCACGTCATCAAAAACCGTCTAAAAATTGATGGTGTTAGCTAAAAGCTTAACATTGGAAGAAACACAAAACATTAGGGGTACAATTGACAGCGAAAAAATGTTATGACTAAAGTGACAGGCCCCCAAACGTTGGGGATAGGAAAGGTACTTTTGCCTTTTTTTTCTGATGTTTAAAAGTCAAAATTTAAAGAAAAAATCGTTTTAAAGGCAAAAAAAATTATATTTAATGGGTACTCTAAAATTTTATCTTGTAAATCTAGGTATAAGTTCGAGTACAAAATCAAAAGATTCAAAAAGAGTAAAGAAGTATCATATCCATATCCTACTTATACTATGTTCACAATAATAATGATTTATTTTTATATATATAAAATAATATTTTTAAACTTTTTTATTGAGAAAATATATAATGATAATAAAAAAATATTTAATATTTTATATACATAATATTTTAACAGTACATTTATATTTTTTATTTTTTTATGGTTATAGATGAAAAATTGATAAAAATAAATTTTATATTAGGTGATGACCTAGGTGTACTTACAAAATGTAACTGTCGTTCTTTGTTCAAACAATTCACAGTGTAAAATAAGAATCGCAAGGGGTCGTAACCTTAGGAAATTTGTCCTTATGTGATGACTTAGGTGCTTACATACCCTTACTGAGGGATCAAAGTCCACGTAGTTCGAAGAGGGAACGTTCATAGGAGCCGTTAGGTAGGAATGTTACATGTAAAGGCCGTGTGCGTTGCTTCGGACGGGCGAAGGATGAGAGAGTAAGAGTCTCTGGGTATTGCTTAGAGCGAGAGGATGTGTGAATCTCATAGTATGCAATTGTGTTGCGAGTATTGTCTTGTTCGCTTGTTTGCTTCTTTCTCAGGGTGAGGGGTATTTATACTTACAGTTGAGGAGAACGTGGTCGACCCACGTTCTTGTGCATGGGCTCGACCCACGATATGGGGGTTCACCCACGTCTCTAGTACGGGAAAGTACGTGGGTGATTGTGGGGAGAAGCCATATTCAGGGCCATCGAGCGGTACCACGTGTCACTGATCCGTGGTCCGATTAATCTTCTAGAAGATCAGTGTCACGTGTCCATATGAGGACATATTAAGGAATTAGAAGAAACTTAAAGTTTAAATTTGAAATACTCTAATTTTAAATATAAGATTCATTATAAAAATTGTAAATCTAAAATTGAAATAATGCAGTTATAGTTTGATATGATAAAAAAATTTAAATTCTAAAAAAGTTAATTAAAATTATAATTAAGTTAATAATAATTATTAAAAATTTCTAAATGATTATGAATTTATAATTCATAATTCATCATTCTTAATTAATTATTTAGGATTATATAATAAGTTCATAACATATTTAATTAATATGGTGAATCAATTAGTTTAATGGTCTCTATCTTAGACTATCATAATTGCCTTCTAATTCTAATTATGCAACATTATTTTGTATATTGTTTTGACTAATTTTTTCTCGTAATAGCATACCTAAATTTTTTTTCATGTGAATGAAGTTACATATGTAAATTTTGAAATTATTTTTCTGTTCTTGTTTGTTATAGTGTTTGATGATGCTTCTAATTTGTCTGTAGTTTTGAAAGCTTGTTTCCATGCTAATTATCTTGGAGTTCGATTTCCTAGAGATATCAATAATTGTTTGAGAAGTAGTTGTAGTATTTGATTTTTATTGTTTGTTTCTTATATCTGGTGGAGAATCAATATCAATACTTCAATATATCAATATCAATATCAATACTATATACAAAAGAAGTTAAGTCAGTACTACAATCTGACAATTAATTGTATTTAGAAAAAAAACTCTCCCATTTGTAGCCACTACTCAATTTCTTTTATTTTTAAAATAAAAAAATACCACATCTTCTCACCCACTACTCCCTCAATACAAATAATTACCCACTACTTAGTACTACAACAACAACAAAAACTCTCTCATTTATATCCACGGCTCAATTTCTTTTATTTTTAAAATAAAAAATATCCCATCTTCTCACCCACTACTCCCTCAATACAAATAACTACCCACTACTAAGTAAAAAAAAAAAATTTCCCATTTATAGCCACTACTCAATTTCTTTTATTTTTAAAATAAAAAATACTCTATCTTCTCACCCACTACTCCCTCAATACAAATAACTAGCCACTAATCCATCAACACTCTGATTTCAACGGCAAGCAATGTTTAAAGGTAATATATATCATCATACTTCTGCATTTTTAATTTATTTTACCTTCAAGTCTTACTTTTTTCTCCTTTCATTGATGATTTTGCAGCAGTTCTAAAATGTCAAAGAGTGGATGTCAAGGATTTCTTGAAAGCGAGTCCAGTAAAAGAGTGTTGGATATTATTATAAATTAATTAAATAAATTAACATTATTAACTAAATATCAAGTCTATTAGCCATTAGTTTGTGTCTTAATGATATTTACTCTACCATTACTTGCAATGATTAATTAGACTTAATGGTGGCATTAAAACTATTTTAATAATAATGTAATCGTACAATGTGACACACACATATATATATATATATATATATATATATATATATATATGTGTGTGTGTGTGTGTTGATTAGAGTATAGACACCACTCAAATGAAAAGAAGAAATGAGATGGAAATATTATGGGTAAAACATAAATTATTTATGTGTGTTATTTGGGTAGAGAAACGTGTGGAAGACAGAGTCATGTCTACCTCCTACGTGCAGAGGTTGTAGACAAACAGACGAGTACTGAGCTGTTGTATCTTGGAGGTAACGCGTCTGAGTACCCCTGCACTGGGTGATATAGCAAAATCAACCCGTGGGAGGCGTGAATTACCTTAAAGATAACGAGATACCCGTGCCTCAGTCCGGTACCACGCGTATTATAATTTCTTTAACAATCTTATATTTCCCTTTTTTTTTGAGTTTATTCTTATTTTCAGGTTGCTGCCCCAACAAGTTTAAGGTAATTCATGGCTAATCCCACAATGCAGCAAATGAAAAATAAGAATAGTGAGAAAATAAAATTGGAGTTCTATTTCATAAAATAACTCAAAAAATATATTCATACGTTTTTGGTATATTTTGATTAAATTTTTGTGAGCATGTGAAAATTAATATATTTATATTTTATTTGGTGATGACTCACAAAATTTAAAATTTAGTTTTGGAAGAGATTATGATATACCAAAGTATATTTCATATAGTTATGAAAGTTTTGAATATCTACCCAGAGCAAATATAAAATTTATTTTATGTGAATTCTCTGAGATATTCAATAAATTGAGAATTAAGAGTATGATGACTAAAATATTCAATGTACTTGACGAGCCACGTTAAACTATTTAAGATAGTTTGTTATATGCTTTGTCTGTACAATTGGTGTGAATATATGTATGTTACTTATTAGAATGGATGAAAGTGTGATACAAATATTTTATTGGGAAAATGGTTGATATCTTAAATATCACTAATATGCAATTAATCTAAATTCTTCATTTGATAATGATTAATATTTTGGATGTTACCATTATGCATTAAAATTGCATAATTATTCTTATGGATAATATTTCATATTTTTTATGAATATTACTCATAAAAGTTTGTGAGCTTTTAAGATCAGTGATATGTGACTTTCAATCAATGTGTTTCTCACATGAGAAAATTTGAAAAGATATTTTTATTCTTTTTTGAAGGCATTTAACACTCACTGTTATATTTATTCATTTAAGAATAGATTTTTTTATTGACAGTGGGGGGCACATTTTAATATATAGTTTTATTTGTAAATTGCTATGAAAAATGTGCTTGAGTTACCATCTCTATGCCTTTTTGTAAATATATAATTTTGGTTAATTAATAAATTTGTGCTGAACCAAAATTTATATTGATTTGAAGGCCAGATAATGATCATAAAATGTTATAGTTTTATGACAAGGTTTTTGGCATGTATTTTGGTGGTCATATATTTTGACATTATTTAAATGTCATGTGAAGTGATTTTAAGCTCACGTAAGTTAGAGGTTTGTTTATAGAATATTATATTCTATATTTTGTGAGATTTTCAATATCTCATGTGGACTTTCAAAGTCATATGTGACAAATGAATTTTTCATGAATTGTGGAAAATTTTCAAATAGATTTGGTGAAATATTTTGAGAAAAATTTTTTCAATAATGAGAATTCACTTGATTGTGAATAAGTGTGCACACTTATATACTTGTGAAAAATAATTTTTATAATTGTGGATTTTGTGATATTTTCACAAAAAATGAATTTAAAAATTCATATGTGATATTTTATAAGTGCTACAAGAATATTATATTTTGAGTGAACAAAGAAATTGTGAAATTCTTGTGAAAAGGCAGAAAACCCATCAATAGTGGGGGTATATAACATATATCTTAAATATGAGTTCACCTTAATTTTGACGGTACATTTTTATTGTGAGAAATTGCTATGCAATTTTATAATGTGGAATTACATGATTCTTTTATGGAACTATTTTTATTGAGAATGTGATTGGAAATTATGTTGTGGACAAAGGCATATATACTATTATTTGCGATCAATTTATAAATTGATGATACCGTCTCAAAGAGATGAAGATATGTCTAACTAATTTAAATTTGAGTAAGCCCAATTGGTGCTAATTCCTATAGTACAAAGTGGTACATATAGATGATACTAATTTCTGTCGCATTATTAAGTTTGAAAAGTTCCTTAAATGGATTAATGTTTTATTTTATTGGCTAATATTATTTGGTGGAAGAATATATTAAAAATATATTTTATGAATTTTACGATACCTACCAATAATAATTATGAGAATATTTGGAGCCAATAAATTGTGATCACTTATTGTGATGAATATTACTAGATTCTTTGAATTGTGTGTTTTTCTGAAACTATAGCTATAGTCAAAGAATCCGGTGTGTATATCGAGGGGGATAAATATTTAAAGTCCGTATGGATTAAAAGCAACCTATGAGAATACCCTATCTTGTGATTAGAGATCCTAAGAACTTGGTTCAAAGGGACAAACGAATCATAGAGTGACTGTTGAAATGCACATTTAAAAGAGTTTCGACTCTTAATTTATCCCTATGGTGTAAGTGCATTTTCCTACAATGATATGTGAGGTTGAGTTTTCAAAAAAAAAACTCTTAATGAAGTCTGTAGCTCTATAAGAGTGGGGTGTCTTAATTGCAGGAGCACCCTTAACAGAATTCACCTATTTGAATGTGACGGAGTGGGGCTGCTCCTATTAGAATATAAAAGGGCATATATTCTTGAAACACATTCAAGAAACAGGGTGCGCACACGGTCGCATAATGTGCGGGCTAGGGCTCATGTATTGCACCTGGATTATTATGTGCATGATATATCTCTTGTCTCCCTTAAGCAGTTATGGTTCAAGGCGAATATCACCATGGCTCTGGATCAAGATATATATTTTTGCTAAATATAGGTTCAAAGCAATTTAGCTATCTACATTATGCATAATAGTCAGTCTCTACCCAAATGTAAAAACAAATCTAAATGTGTGTATTAATTTATAATAATAAATGGGGGATTGTTAGATATTATTATAAATTAATTAAATAAATTAATATTATTAACTAAATATCAATTCTATTAGCCGTTAGTTTGTGTCTTAATGATATTTACTCAACTATTACTTGCAATGGTTAATTAGACTTAATGGTGCCATTAGAAGAAATGAGATGGAAATACTATGGGTAAAACATAAATGATTTATGTGTGTTATTTGGGTAGAGAAAGGTGTGGGAGATAGAGTCGTGTCTACCTCCTACGTGCAGAGGTTGTAGACAAATAGGTGAGTACTGGGCTGTTGTATCCTGGAGGTAACGCATCTGAATACCCCTGCACTGGGTGATATAGCAAAATCAACCCGTGGGAGGCGTGAATTACCTTAAAGATAATGAGATATCCGTGCCTCAGTCCGATACCACGCGTATTATAATTTCTTTAACAATCTTATATTTCCCTATTTTTTGAGTTTATTCTTATTTTCAGGTTGCTGCTCCAACAAGAAGAAGAAGAACATAAACTCCACATTGATTGCAAAGGACATTTGCAGGTACTATGCTAGGTTATAGATAAAATCGTTCATCAAAACCATTACCTCTTGATGTTTTATTGACTTTACTTCTGTGTTTCATATTTCCTCTCTTGATGTTTTATTGACTTTACTTCTGTGTTTCATATTTTCTCTTTTATTGTTTATCTAAAATTGGTTCATCTTTATTTGTATTGAATTCCCTCTTAATATATATTTTTTCATTGTCTACTCCTTTTTCTGATCAGTTTTTTAAGAATGTGCGGTCTTTCTTCTTGATTTTGTTTAAGACTTTTATCTACCTTAATTTTAATTTGGTTTAAGAACATATTATAATTTATTCATAATTACGACCCATAGCTACTCTTTTATATTTATATATTTATATATCTTTTATACTGTATATTTGCAAAAAATATTATTTTAAAAATAATACTTTTTTAAATACTATATACAAAAAAAGTTAAGTCAGTACTACAATCTGACAATTAATTGTATTTAAAAAAAAACTCTCCCATTTGTAGCCACTACTCAATTTCTTTTATTTTTAAAATAAAAAAATACCCCATCTTCTCACCCACTACTCCCTCAGTACAAATATTTAGTACTACAACAACAAAAACTCTCCCATTTATATCCACGGCTTAATTTCTTTTATTTTTAAAATAAAAAATACCCCATCTTCTCACTCACTACTCCCTCAATACAAATAACTACACACTACTCAGTACTACCAAAAAAACTTTCCCATTTATAGCCACTACTCAATTTCTTTTATTTTTAAAATAAAAAATACTCTATCTTCTCACCCACTACTCCCTCAATACAAATAACTAGCCACTAATCCATCAACACTCTGATTTCAACGGCAAGCAATGTTTAAAGTTAATATATATCATCATACTTCTGCATTTTTAATTTATTCTACCTTCAAGTCTTACTTTTTTCCCCTTTCATTGATGATTTTGCAGCAGTTCTAAAATGTCAAAGAGTGGATGTCAAGGGTATCTTGAAAGCGAGTCCAGTAAAAGAAGAAGAAGAACCTAAACTCCACATTGATTGCAAAGGACATTTGCAGGTACTATGCTAGGTTGTAGATAAAATCGTTCATCAAAACCATTACCTCTTGATGTTTTATTGGCTTTACTTCTCTGTTTCATATTTCCTCTTTTATTGTTTATCTAAAATTGGGTCATTTGTATTGAATTCTCTCTTAATATATATTTTTTCATTGTCTACTCCTTTTTCTGATCAGTTTTTTAAGAAGGTGCGTTCTTTCTTCTTGATTTTGTTTTAGACCTTTACCTACCTTAATTTTAATTCGGTTTAAGAACATTATTATAATTTATGCATAATTACGACCCGTAACTACTCTTTTATATTTATATATTTACATATCTTTTATACTGTATATTTGCAAAAGATGTTATTTTAAAAATAATACTTTTTTAAATTTATATATTTATACATCTTTATATTTTATAATATCATGTATGCCTATAAATTATCAATATCAATACTATATACAAAAGAAGTTAAGTCAATACTACAATTTGATATCAATACTATATACAAAAGAAGTTAGGGTAAATTACAGTTTTCCCCCTGTGGTTTGGCCTAAATTCAGTTTGCCCCCTGTGGTTTAAAATTTGACACTTAACCACCTTGTGGTTTGGCTTAAAATTAATGTGCCCCGTTATGGCTTAGAGTGTGATACTTGACCCCCATGTGGTTTGTTATGTTATTACTTAACTACCTTCACCTATCTTCTATCTAAATTTTAGTCAAATTAATCATTATTTAATACTTTTAATGTTTAAAATGTGTCATTCAACACTCTAAAATTATAAAATAATTCAAAAAAATTATAATTAATATAAAAATAAAATTATAATTTTAAAAAATCAATAAAGTAATTTAATATTTATTGTTTACTCCATTGATTATTTATATTTAGTTATTTATTCATTTTATTGTTATTTTTTCTCTTTAATGTTTTAGAATTATTAAATCAATCAAAATAAAATTGTAAAAGAATAATATAATACAAATATATAACTAAATTTAAGTTTTTTTATTGTTCAATTTCAGAACATACATACCTGGATTGAATGTTAATATTATTGAGCTTAGAAACTCTAACATTAAACAATAATTTTCTTAGAAAAATATATTTAGACTAGGAGCATAATAGTACTCTTGGATATAGTGGAGAGATTAAAGGAAAGAAAGAGCTTGAAGGAAATGCTAAAAAGAGTTGAAAGTAGAAGATTAGAATTTATTATTATTTTTTTAGAGATAAAATACATATTTAATAAAATAATTAAGTAATTCAATTATTTTTAGGTAATTTCTTTTATAAGTTATATTAAATATTAAATTTTGAGAAAAAAATAATATGGGGTAGTTAAGTGATAACATAACAAACCACAGGGGAGTCAAGTGTCACACTCTAAACCATAGGGGCACATTAATTTTAAGCCAAACCACATGGTAGTTAAGTGTCACATTTTAAACCACAGGGGGGCAAATTGGATTTAGGCCAAACCACATGGGGCAAACTGTAGTTTACCCAAGAAGTTAAGTCAGTACTACAATCTGACAATTAATTGTATTAAAAAAAACTCTCCCATTTGTAACCACTACTCAATTTCTTTTATTTTTAAAATAAAAAAATACACCATCTTCTCACCCGCTACTCCCTCAATCAATATCAATATATATATAAAAGCTATTAGGCTTGCATTGTAGCTAATGTCAAATCAGCTACAGTGCAAGCCTAATAGAATATATATATATATATATATAAAAATCAATATATATATATATATATATATATTGATTTATATATATATATATATATATATATATATATATAAAATTAATTTTAAACACGAATATTAACATTACATATATAATGAAGAATATCTTATTTTATAGTGCACTAATTAATTAGTATTAAAAATTATTTTAAATTTAAATTCAATATTATTTTAAGATTAGATTTTATTATTATTATTATTATTATATTTTTTTTTAATTTTCTTTACATTTTCAATTTAGATAAAAATCCCTTTTATGTCTCAAAATTTAAAATAATTTGTAACTTCGTCCCTAAACTTATTTTTGCAATCAATTTTATAGCAAAAAAATTTGAATTGCAATCAATTTATTTTTTAAAATTTCACATTTTGTTCTAACTTCTAACACTAAAAATTACCAAAATTACTAAAAGCAAACAATAAGATAACATTATACATTTAATATTATTCGCTACTAACTCATTAATCACTGCGATATCATTTTTTCATAATTTTTTTCTTAGACATCGTTTCAAGTGAATTGACATTAATATGAAGAGATGTTGTCGTTCTAAGTTATGAGTTCACATTAACATTATATGTATAATGTCATGACATTATTTGCCATTAGTATTTGGACGAAATTATATGTTAGGACAAAATTTAATTTGAAAAATCGATCTAATTTGAAACCTTCTGGTCAAAGTTGACTACAAAAATATTTTGGAGATAAATTTAAAAAAATAGTGTAAAGTTAAAAGACATAAAAGTTGTCTTCACCTTTTTTAAAAAAAATTTAATTGATGGGAATTGTACAAATATAAAATGAAGATGACAATTGAAATATATTTTAGGTCAAAACCTCAAATTGGTCCTTTATGTTTGCACGAAGTTTCATATTGGTCCTTTATGTTTCAAAAAGTCCAAATTAGTCCTTTATGTTTGCAAGAAGTTCCAAATTGGTCCTTCCGTCCAAGTCCGTTTATTTTTTAAGTTAAGTGCTGACGTGGCATGCTGACGTGGACACACCATCTCTCCTACGTGTCAATTGAAGCTGACGTGGCATGCCACATCACTGCCACGTCATCATCCAATATCATATGTGATGACGTGGTAGTGACGTGGCGATGACGTGGTAGTGACGTGGCGATGACGTGGTGCTGACGTGGCATGCCACGTCAGCTCTTAACTTAAAAAATTGACGGAAGTGGACGGAAGGACCAATTTAGAACTTCTTGCAAACATAAATGACCAATTTGGACTTTTTGAAACATAAAGGACCAATATGAAACTTCGTGCAAACATAAAGGACCAATTTGGGGTTTTGACCTATATTTTATCATTTAGCTTGTGATCTCTTTCATATAAAACATATATTTTAACATTTCAATTATGATCTTCCATTTCTTTAGCAATTAGGATCAATTAAATTTAAAAGATGAAAAAAATTTTAAAGTAATAATTTGATAGTATATTATACATTGCCAAGCTTCTATTTATTTAAACACAAAAGAAATGAGAATGAACTTAATATATATTTTTTATATCTGAGAATGAAGTTAATATTTATTCTTAAAAATATTATAATTTATTTTCAATATAACAAGAAAAAAATAAAATAATTTTAGAAGAAATGTATATCTATATTATTATAAAGTAAATTAATTTATTAGTATTAAATTTAAAATAAAATTTATATATTTTTTGAAAATAAAATATATATTAAACTTATATATTTATAATAAATTATCAAAATTAAGATATTTTTTAATTTTCTCCATCTTCATCTTTTACTTTTGCAGTTTCAATTAATTAAATAAAAAAGGTGAAAGAAAAAAAATAATACGTTATAATTTTTATAGTTTATTATAAATATTTGATTTATATATGAATTTTTATTTAATTTAAAAAATATTATTTTAATATTATTTTTTTATGGACAGTATTATTTTTTTTTATAAAATTTTTATTATATTTTATTTTAAATTTTATAAAATAATATTTTATATTAGTCTAAAATGCACATATATCCCCTAAGTTTTGAGTTAGGGACACATACACCCACTGAGTTTTAAAAATTTGCATATAGACCCCTGAGTTTTTACTTTGGGGCAGAGACATCCCTTCTGTTAAGGTTCCGTGAAAGCTAGGCATTAAATGCCACGTCAGCAAGCATGTGTGAATGGTGTCTCTGCCCCAAAGTAAAAACTGAGGGGGTATATGTGCCCGTAAAGTGAAAACTTAGGGAGTGTATGTGCCCCTAAAGTGAAAATTCAGGGATTTGAAAATACTAAATTACCCTCACACATGCTTGCTAACGTGGGTGTATGTGCATTATTTTAACCTTTATATTATTGAAGTACATATTTAATTATTTAAATAATAAAAATTAGTGTATTTTTATATAGCTTGCTATTTTTCTTATAAAAAGTATAATTTTTATTTTTTATTTTTTATAATTTGAGTCAATTAAATTCTGGCAAGAAAAAAAAAAGAATCAATTAAATTAAAAAGGTAAAGAAATTTTTAAAGTTACAAGTTTGATAGTATATTAATTACAAATATCTTATTTATATACAAGTTATGATTTTAATTTTAAAAAAATCTTATTTTGCTATTAATTTTTAGTAAAAAGTTACTATTGTATTTTTTCTTTTTTTAATATTTGTCATCAAATAGTTATTTATTATTTTAATAATAAACATAAGGTTATTTTGCTCAGAATGATTACAATTATAATTTTTTTATCTCTTAATTAAAGAATGAGAGTGTAATATTTCAAGATAGAGACAATTAGAGAATCTAATTTACTATACTATTTAATTTTTAAAATAGTATTGCTATTTACTTAAACAAATAATTAATATTTATGTTATTATTTATTTTTAATTATTTTTTATAATAATTAATAGATTTAATAAATTGAATCTAATATATCATATATTAAAAAATTAAAACACATATTTTATGATCTCAAAAGTAAATATTTAAAGAGTTAAAGTACATGAGATATTTTTTTTGCATATTATATATATATATATGAATTATTTTAATACTAAAATATAATTTATACACTTTATTATTATTATTAATATAATTTATATATTATTTTTTTTAAAAATATAATTTATTAAAAAAAACTGTGCATATTGCACGGGTAACAATCTAGTACAAATAAAACTCTTAACTACATTAAAAAAATAAAACTCTCTTATTTGTAACCACTACTCAATTTTTTTTATTTTTAAAATAAAAAAATACATCATCTTCTCACCCACTACTCCCTCAATACAAATAACTACCCACAACTCTATCAACACTCTCAATTCAACGGCATGCAATGTTTCTCCATTTTTATCATCATGTTTCTCCATTTTTAATTTATTCTACCTTCAAGTTTTACTTTTTTTTTTCTCTTTTATTGATGATTTTGCATCAGTTCTAAAACGTCAATGATATGTTGAAAGCGAGTCCAGTAAAAGAAGAAGAAGAACCTAAACTCAACATTGATTGCATAGGACATTTGCACGTACTATACTAGGTTGTAGAGAAAATCGTTCATCAAAACCATTACCTCTTGATGTTTTATTGACTTGGCTTTACTTCTCTGTTTCATATTCCCTCTTTTATTGTTTATCTGAGGCATCTTTATTTGTATTGGGTTTCTTCTTAATATATATTTCTTCATTGTCTACTCCTTCTTCTGAAAACAGACTATCAAAATCAGTTTTATAAGGTGCGTTCTTTCTTCTTCTTAATTTTGTTTAAGACCATTATCTACCTTAGTTTTTATTTTTCCACATATACCTCCAAGAATAAAACCCCTTAAACACAATTTTTTTACACACTTTTCTTTTAGCCTAATCAAGAATTCTCATCCATCAAGATTACCCTTCCATCAGTTTATAAAGGTAATATTTTTCTTTTTCTTTTTGTTTCATTCTTCTACTTTTTTTTGAATAGACGGATTAAAAGTTGCAAGTGTGTTTAATTTTTTTAACATTTTAACTACACTAATTATCATGTATATAGTACGTTCACTAACATCTCTACCTTACAATCTCCTAGCAAGAGTTGCAATTTGCATGTACGAAATAAGAACATATAATTTTACTTCTATCCTTTCCTAATTTATGTGTTTACTCTCAATCTTTAATACATTAAAAATAGTCGAACTTCTTTTATTTTCTATTCTTTAGTACATTAAAAATAGGTGAATTTCTTTTATTTTCTATTTCCTCTTCTCCAAGTCATCCATTTAAATTTTAAGTTATTTACATATGCTTCCAAGTATTTAACATAGCATGCTTCCACTAATATTCTATTGTTTCCACATTAATTCATCTATTGTGATTGCGACAGTAATTACTTATTAATTTTTGCTTTCTTAATTTAATCTTTCATGTGAAATTTAAATAACTACTATCCTTAATTTTTAATTACCTCAAAATATAATTAGAATAAGTGCCACCTTTAGCTTAAAAAAATTACAATTTATTCATAATTATGACCCGTAGCTACTCTTTTATATTTATATATTTTTTATATTTCAATATTTTTATATCTTTTATAATGTATATTTGCAAAAAAATATTATTTTAAAAATAATACTTTTTAAAATTTATATTTGTATACATCTTTATATTTTATAATATCATGTATGCTTAAAAATTATAATATTGCATTGCACTGGAGTGAGATAGAGGAGAAAAAAAAAGAAGAAGGAAGAAATCATTCTTAAGCATTCTTTTTAGAATTTTTATTATCTTTCAAAAAAGACAACCATGGTGGTTTGTCGGCGGAAGAGAAGACTACCCACTTAATCTATTGAGAATGAACCTTGAGAAAGGAAGAGAGAAAGAGGTGTGATGGAGAAAAAGAAAGAAAGAGATGAATGAGGAGGAGGGTGTCTCGAAGGTTAGAAGGTGGGAATATGGTGATTAGATATTTTTGGGGTAATTTTGTTTTTGAGCCACTTTTAAGCAAAATGACAAATTTTGGGTCTCGTAAAAATATGATTTTGAATAACATTTTTGTTTCAATTAAATTCATAGGTACAAATGGAAAAGTTATGATATTTTTTGGGCAGGTCTAAGTTCCTTTAAAACATTTTTAATTCCAACATTTTTCAAATTTGAGCCATGAATTCATAATATTTTTCGGATCAAAATTTACCAAAATTAATTTTTTTTTCTAATTAAGTTTTCTATTTATTTTAAATTCCTAAATTTTTCTAAAATTTTAATTTAATAAAACACAAATATTGGTCCAAAAATTTGTTTAAAATAAATATTTTTCACTTATTTGATCGTGCTATATAACCCCAATGTGACAAAATTATAAATTCCAACTTACTTTGTAAAATATAAAGATGTTACATTCTCTCCCCTTATGAAATTTGGTCCCCAAATTTGTATCAAATCTCTAAAATATCTTCTTGTACTACTTAACTAATGATTGTTCATGAGGTTCCCCGCCTTAGAACTTGATCATGAAAATATGGATCTTTTCTAATACCTATCATCTAAGTAACTTTCTCATTAGTCATAGACATTTTAGAAAATAAAATTTGCTTTGAAAAGCATTATTCATTTAATTCTGAAAATATAATTGTTCACGATAATTCTTTTTGCAACCCTAATCGTGAAATAGTTTGTGAAAAAAACTCGTGCCCACAAGTTTCTTCCCTTCCTGATATGGTAGGTATTGTTTGCTCACTGAGTTGCAAAACTCATCCCTCTCCTTTCATTTTTCAACTACAGGTGAAATTTTGATACATCTCCCTCAGTATGGTTCGAGCATCTATGTTCTTAGTGAGCCAGCTTTTGTCCGTGGGCTATAACGTATTTTGATTCATTTTCTGCAAATATTTGTCTCTAGATATAACTCCATTGATCACATGCAGGGTCCTTATTGTTCTTTCGTTATATTTTAAGATAATCTTATATTGATTTTAGATTGGTTGAGAGCTTAGCTCTCTAATATGATCATTGTATTGAAACTATTAATTGTGGGCTGTTTAAAACATTGGGAATGTTCAGATTTTAGAGGAAACTCTGTCGAATATTAATTAGAAGTCTCTTATTCCTTGATATGAAAATATTGTGAATTGTATGCGTATGTCTTGTTATTCGAGCTTTTCGGATCGTAGGTCTTTCCTTGAATCCGGTGCCAGTCACCCCTCTTTTATATTTTTGGGGGTGTGACAGAAGTACCCTGGATGTGTTTGGAATATTCTCCCATCCATATATATAGTTTTTTTTAAATAATAAAGTATCTTGATTGATGGATATTGTAAGAATAAAATGGTAGATGAAGCCATGAATACCCTTAGGGAAATGCATCACAGAAATTTGATTCCAAATACTATTACTTACAGTTCTCTTATTGATGGCTTGTGCAAATCAGGGAGAACTTCACAAGCACGAGATTTTATTTATGAGATGCATGATAGATGTCAATTGCCTAAAGTAAAATGGTACATCAAGTTGTTTATTTGAAGTTAAATGGTATATCTTCCTTCCTTCTCCTGTTTGCCTTATGAATCAGATTGCAGAAGCGAATGCTGGAAGAGGAAATGGTGAATTCTATTCAGTCTAACTTGCTGAAATTTATGATTTGGTGTAAGAAAGCTCAATGGAGGAGTTAGAAAGTAGAGGAAAGGAGAGACGAAGACAAAGTTGAAAAGTATATAAATATTATTTGATAGCTAATTGCCATTGTTTTGGTTAGTTTTTGCTAGTTATTTCATTCTCTCTCTCTCTCTCTCTCACACACACACACACTCATAGTAGGATTTTTGGATATGGCTTCTTTGAATTTTATTCTTTGCCAAAGGTTGAAGCTTGGAAGAAGATGAAAAAGTACTTTTCATTCAGTCATAGCAGTCTGGTTTAGGGAAATAAAGAATTAAGGAATGTAGCATTTGTTTTCTTTTAAAGATGTGAACACAAGTGTTAGCAGCAGCAGTATCAAACTGCCTTTGAAGGTACACCTCTTTGCTTGGAATGCTTAAGAAGAGGAATGCATATTCTATCACACAGAGCTTCCAGAGATGTTGCATGTAATATTTACATTCTTCTCAGACAATTATAGGAATTAAATTTAATAGCTTAGTAGGTTTTAATGTTTTATTAAGGAGGGTTGGGTGACTTTTGTGTAATGCAATTCTGTTATATAAAAAGAAAAGGTCAAATACCCATTTTGGTCCTTTATGTTTCACCCAAGTTTTAAATTAGTCCTTTATCTTTCAAAAGTTTTATATTGGTTCTTTATGCTTTCCAAAAGTTTTATATTTGTCCTTCAGGTTTCATTGAAGTTCTATATTAATCCTTTATGTTTCATTCAAGTTCTATATTGGTCCTTTATGTTTCATTGAAGTTTTATGTTAGTCCTTTATGTTTTATTAGAGTTTCATATTGGTCCTCTCAGCATGATTTTATTTTTGGCTTAAACGACGCCGTTTGGGTGTTTTTGGTGTGTCTAAGGCCACGTCAGCTATCTGATACATGTAGGAGAGATTATGTGTCCACCTCGGCACGCCACGTTAGCAGTTAACTTAAGAAATTGACGGATTTGGACGGAAGGACCAATTTAGAACTTCTGGGAAACATAAAGGACTAATTTAAAACTTTTAAAATATAAATGACTAATTTGAAACTTGAGTGAAACATAGAGGCCCAAAATGAACATTTGACCAAAAAAAATAAATGTGAAGAGTATCTTTGCGTATTTCAGCACTCCAGAAAATTGTCAAATAAGTACTTAAACAAGATGTAAATGGTGTTTCCATAAGACTAATTATTATGAATTGCTGTTTTTCTTCCTCTTTTGGATGTTCTTTCACACAAGCTATATTCCTGGATAAAAAAAAAAAAATAGACCCCAACATTTAAAAAGTTATTTGCCTTATAATAATAATCAAATCACACCATTACATTTCTTACTTGAGTTATTTCTCTATATCAAGCTCTTTCTTATCTATCTCACAAGGTTTTCTTATAAAGATTAAACCAACAAAACGAAAATTTTAGTTGATGCAAAATGCTAAGGGCATTTGGTATCTTACATATCATATTATAAAGTGTTACCTCACATACCATATTATTATTGATACTCTTGTTTGGTATGGTATTTCATGTCACAATAAGATGTTAATATTTGGTAATGATATAAAATAGTGTCATCTAGGATACTATATTTTTATTTATTTTTGTATCTTTCAAATTTATCATATAAATTTAAATAAATTAAGTATCATATTTATTCTATGATTATTTTTAAAATTTATAATAACTCTAAATTAAAAAATCATCAATAATAAAATATTTTAAATAATCACATAGTTTAATATGAATAAAGATAACGATTATCTTAATACGCAACAAAATAATTTAAATAAGCAGGGCATAAATAATTTGTGTTAAAAAATATAAATTATAAAAGGGATAAAATTGATAGAGTGAAAGAAAATTCTTTCACTCAAAGATATCTCAGATGATACAATATTTTTGATGTCACGTAATGATACTGTGCCATCACCTGAGAGTCATCCAAAAGAATACTATTAGGATAACACTATACCGTCCTGCCAGGGTTCTGAGGTTCTGCTAGGGTTTAGTCCCCGGCGTCGTCATAACAACGGCAGTTGACGTTTTCCGGCTGAAGCCGCAGATTTTCTGGTGACGTTGCTTTCTGTGGTGGTTATATTCTGCTTATCGGCGTGGAAAGCTCTATGGAGAAGGGCTCGAGCAATCCAAACGATGGTACTGAGAGAGGTAGAAGAGACGTGGAGGGTAGGGGCAGTGTGTTGAAGGTCTCGTTCGGTGATGAGGATGTGGATACCAATCGGGTTGCTACAGATACCTGCTTGGTAGGGAGGTTGCTCACTAGTAAACAGGTAAATAAAACCACGATGAACAAGGCATTAGCAAATATTTGGGGCATAGATGGCGAGATGAAGATGGAGGATGTGGGATCAAAAACGTTCTTATTTTTCTTCCATGATGAGAGGGAGGCGGAAAGGATTCTGAGAGGTGGTCCCTGGATATTTAGAAATAGTTGGTTATTACTACAAAAATGGCAGCGTAATCCGGACGAACTGGAACGTGGGTTCGAGCAGGTGAAAATATGGATTCAGTTTTGGGATTTACCTCCCCACTGCAAGACGGAAAGGATGGCAAGAAAGTTGGGTGATAACATGGGTAACGTCCTTGACGTAGGGATTTTCTCTTTTCCCGAAACACATAGCACCTTTATTAAGGCCTATGTGGAGATGCCATTAGACATAACACTGGTGGAGGGAGCGTATGCATCAAGTATGAAAGATGGAGAGTTTTGGGTGAGTTTCAAATATGAACGACTGCCCATGTTTTGTTATTACTGTGGTCACATTGGCCACGGAGAAGATGAGTGTAAAAACGCTCAGCTTGACGCAAAGGAAAGTAAACGTAACTCACTAGAACTGGGGTCGTGGATGAAAGCAAATTCGGGAGGGGTGAGGTTGAAGATAACGAATGATGAAGGAAAAGATCATGGAGGGAAAAGGAATCATCGAAAACGCTGGGGTGAGCAAAACGAACGCAAGCAAACGGAGGCTTTATCAAAGCTACTTGCAAAGATGCAGGTAGAGGAGGACAAAAATAAAGTAATTGCGGGAGGGGAAGAGGCGATGATTATTCACAGTGAGGAAGAGGAGGAAAATAATAAAGGGATGAAGGGGGATAATGGTGGTGGGGGAAGTGTACTGGTTGGTGAAGATGAGGAGATGAGTGCACGGGTAAGCCCAACTGTAGGGTCATTGACTAAAGATGAGGAGGAGACGCCGAGAATGCCTAAGGAGATGAATAATGGGAAGCAAGTTGTAAATGTCTTGAAAGAGATACAAAATGTGGGACCCATATTGAAAGAAAATTTAGACCCATCCATTATAAAAATTGGAGTGACAAAATGGAAGAAAATAGCTAGAGAAGGGGTTAAAAATAATATGTAGGAGGTGGTTGCAGCAAAATCGATGAAAAGAAAAATAAACGAGGAGGCGGGGTATGGTGTTGAAGAGGAGGAAGCTAATCGCATGAAAAAAGCAAGGAGTGGGATGGTGGAAAGTGAAGGTATTACAGAATTATCAGCCGGCCTGTCTTGTCAGGCCCGCCGGTCACAATGAAAATATTATCATGGAACTGCCGAGGGCTTGGGAACCAACGGGCAGTTAACTCACTTAAGCTCCTATTACGACAGACTAACCCGGATATTGTATTTTTATGTGAAACAAAGCTCGCTGCAGGTAAGGCGGACAGGTTGCCATTTAAAGTGGGCTTTAATAATACCATAATACAACCGAGTGAAGGAAGGAGTGGAGGATTGATGATGCTATGGAGAAATAATGCGGACGTCAACTTATTGTCTTTCTCCAAATACCACATAGATATTCATGTTGGAGAAGAGGAAGGAGGGGGGTGGCGCTTTACTGGCTTCTATGGTGAGTCTGTTACACATAGACGGTATCGGGGTTGGGATGTATTGAGAACGTTGAAGGGAAGGGATAATCGTCCTTGGCTTCTTATGGGCGATTTCAATGAGATCACAGGGCGTGATGAGAAGTTGGGAGAGAATGATCGTTCAGACGCGCAAATGCAACTCTTTCGTGATGTGATTGATGACTGTGGGGTGACGGACTTGGGGTTTATCGGATACCCGTATACTTGGAATAATGGTAGGGATGGTAACAGAAATGTTCAGGTGAGACTGGATAGAGGTTTGTCTGACACCAACTGGTTAAATAAATTTCCTTTTGCTCAAATATTTCATTTAAAAAAATTCGATTCAGATCATCTCCCTTTATTTTGTAACTTACTGTGGCACCAGAATATTGATGACCACAGAAGCAACAGAATAAAGGAGTTTAGGTTTGAGCAATTATGGTGTGATTATGATGAGTGCAGGAATACAGTTGCTTCATATTGGCGTGGAAACTTGTCTGGATCGGACATGAACAAAGTCAATGGCAACTTGTCAGCTGTGCAAGAGCAATTAATGTCCTGGAGCAAACAGAAATTTGGTAACCGTAGTAGGAAAATTAAACGCCTTCAGGAGGACATACATGTGGCATACTGCAATGTGCCTTTTAATCCTCAGGTTGTCAAGACGATGGAGATTGAGCTTAATACATTACTGAATGAGGAGGAGATTTATTGGCGACAGAGATCTAGAATCCAATGGCTTAAAAATGGGGATCGAAATACTAATTTCTTTCATACGACGGCGTCAAACCGGGCAAAGAAAAATAGAATTAACAAGCTGATAAGAAGTGATGGCAGGTGGGCGTGGGAACAACAGGAGTTGGAAGAAACCGCCATGGAATATTTTAGCTCGATCTTTACATCTTCACAACCAAGCGAAGTCGATACAGTGACTGCCTTGATCCCACGCAAAGTAACAGATGATATGAATAGGAGATTATTGGCTCCTTTTACTGATGAGGACATTAAGGAGGCCGTCTTTCAATTAGGGGCGACCAAAGCACCGGGGGTGGACGGATTCCCAGCTCTATTCTACCAAAAATATTGGGATATAGTTGGTAAGGAGGTTACGGAGGCGGCATTGAGTTTTCTAAATGATGGTATTTTCTGTGATGAGGTAAATGTTACTAGAATTATTTTAATACCCAAGAGAAAAGATCCGGAGGACTTAAATCAGTTTAGACCCATCAGCCTATGTAATGTTCTTTATAAAATTACAGCAAAAGCATTAGCTAATAGGCTTAAGTTATTCTTACCGGATATTATTTCTGCTAATCAGAGCGCGTTTGTGCCTAATAGACAGATAACAGATAATGTCTTCTTGGCTTACGAGCTAATACATGCATTGAAAGGCAAAAGAACTGGAAATACTGGTTTTATGGCGGTAAAGTTGGATATGAGTAAAGCATATGACAGGGTTGAATGGAATTTCCTAGAAAAAGCAATGCTGCAATTGGGTTTTGAAGATGGATGGGTGAGGAAGATTATGAAATGTGTTACCTCGGTTAAATTTAAGGTTCGAATCAATGGTAGCGATACAGAAGCCTTTTTACCTGCAAGAGGTCTTAGACAGGGGGACCCACTATTCAGCCGCGATTTAAAGCATTTTTGTGGAGGGCTTGTGTTAATATTCTTCCTACTAATGTAGCATTAAGGGAACGAGGGATGGATGTGAATGAAGAATGTACCTTTTGCAAGATTGACGCTGAGACAGAGTACCACGCTCTGATTGACTGCCCTGCGTTGGACGAAATATGGAGCACCCCTCGTTTTGATTTCACTAGCCGGAAGTATCATGCTTCTATTCTGGAGTGGCTAGTTGTGGAGGGTGGGAATTGGACGCAAGAACAGTTGGGGATGGCGGGAATTGCGATGTGCCTTATCTGGGAGTCGAGAAATTCGGTGATGTTTGGAGAAGAAGAAAGGAGGTTACAAGACTTGTGGTTCAAAGTGGAGTCATTATGGGATGAATTACGGAACTCACCTTTGAGTGAAGATGCAGATGGAAGCATGAACACAAAGAAATGGATGAAGCCTCCTGAACGATGGTGCAAAATCAATACTGACGCTGGGATTACGGGTACAGGGGTAGGAGTGATTGCTGGGGTGGTTAGAGATGCCTCGGGATTGTGTCTCGGTGCTTTTGCTGAACATGTGGATGGAGTGAACAATATCACGCTTCTGGAAGCAGAGGGAATGAAGAAGGGGCTCATTCTTGCTAAAGAAGTGGGTGCCTTGAACGTGTTCTTGGAAGGAGATGCTGCTCTTGTGTTCGATCATTTGAAGAAGATGGATTCTACTGTCAACCATCTGAATGTAGTGTGTAAGGATATTTTAAGTTTCTTTAATTTATTTCAAGAGTGGGATTTTGGTTGGGCCCCAAGGTGCTGTAATAGGGTAGCTCATTCTTTGGTTTCCATGGCTAAAGATACCACCCAAGATTATTGGTGGGTTGACCATCTTCCCAGGAACCTTTCTCATGTAATGTTCTTTGATTCTTGATTTATGAGACGCAGTGCACGTTTTGATTTTCAAAAAAAAGGATAACACTATACCAAACTTCCTTTTAATATTTTTGGCCGATAGGTAATGAATTATCATTAAATTGCATTTAACTTGATAAAAAGAGCATATATATTAACTTGACACCATTCCTAATTTTTCCTTCCCTAATTTAGAAGGTATTAACACCTAAGACAATATTAAACATTTTTTTAAAGATTTAGATGAACATTAATAAAAGAATTAATTCCAACACTTAATTTTTTTTCTGCTAAATAATAATCTAATCAAGTCATTAAATTTCTTAATTTACTTATTTATCTATACCAAGCTCTTTTTCCCTCCGATTGAAAGAAAGATTCAAAAGTTGATAATTTGGTTCTTAAAAGATTGTACCGTTTCACAAATTGATCATTCTGTCATCTTCAATTAGATTCTCTTAACGAACTTGCTGACATGACATATTAATTATAGACAGACCGCCGTTAATTACTTAATAAATCATACTTACCTAGCACAACAACCTCGCATAAAATACAACATTTTAAAGATTCAATTTGCACTTACAGCACAATCTTTTTTCTGGAATTCTCATTCCAACATGTCATATAGCTCCATCGCCTATATACTCGCAAAAACAAAAAAGAGATCCGCAGTTGCGACTATATACACACATTCACATAGCTCCATCGTTACCGCGTTGGCCATCTTCTTGAAGCCACACAAACCCTCTTCGACTGAAGGATCTGAAATTCTCAACCCAACATGTCATTTTCAAGGTATGCCTTCTCCAAATCTCGTCTCTTTCTTGTACCTTCTCCTCCTTTCTCTTTTGCCCTCAACCTCAACTTCTCTTCTCATTCCCCAAATCCCTCTAACATACACGATGCTCTTGCTTCTTTCAATCGCTTGCTTCTCTTGCGTCCCCTTCCCTCCGTTTTTGAATTTGCCAAGATTCTAGGAGCCATTGTAAAGATGAAACAATATCTAACTGCCATTTCCCTTTCTTCACGGGCCCAGTCAAAGGGCATCACCCCATCTTTAGTTTTTCTGAGCATCTTGATGAACTGTTACTGCCATTTGGGTCAAATGTATTTTGCATTCTCTGTATTGGGCAAGATTCTCAAGATGGGTCATCAACCAAATACCATAACTTTGAATACACTCATGAAAGGGCTTTGTCTTAACAAAATGGTTGGAGAAGCACTAAGCTTTCATGATGAGCTAGTCGCAAAAGGGTTTCTGTTCAATGAAGTTAGTTATGGCACCTTAATCAATGGGCTCTGTAAGGCAGGTAAAACGAGAATTGCCATTGATGTTCTGCCAAGGATAGAGAGACAGGGAATTAAACCTGATATAGTTATGTACAGCACAATCATTGACGGCCTTTGTAAAGATGGACTCATAACTGAGGCGCGTGATTTGTGTTCTGAGATGATTGAACTGGGAATTTCTCCTAATATTGTCACCTACAATAGTCTAATACATGGCTTTTGCAGCATGGGTGGCTGGAAAGAAGCTTACGAATTGCTGAATGAGATGTTCCGGAAATACATTAACCCAAATGTTTACACCTTTACTATACTTGTTGATGCATTTTGTAAGGAAGGAAGGATTATTGAAGCTCAAGCTGTGTTTGCCACAATGATGAAGTGTGATAAAAAACCAAATGTCGTCACCTTCAATGCTTTGATGGATGGATACTGTTTGAGGAATAATATTAATGTGTCAAGAGAAGTATTCAATAAGATGGTCAAAAATGGTTTGGCACCCGATGTTATCAGCTATAATGTCTTGATTAATGGATACTGTAAGAATAAAATGATCGATAAAGCCATGGATATCTTTAAGGAAATGCATCGCAGGAATTTGGTTCCAAATACTATTACTTACACTTCTCTTATTGATGCTTTGTGCAAATCAGGCAAAATATCACAAGCCCAAAATTTTATTTATGAGATGCATGATAGAGGTCATCTTCCTAATATAATCACTTATAATACCTTGTTAGATACATTGTTCAAAAGGCAGCATCTCGATGAAGCAACTACTTTATTTAAGAAAATTGTCAACCGCGGAATTCAGCCTGATGTGTACACATACACTATACTTATTGATGGTTTGTGTAAAGGTGGTAGGCTAAATTATGCACGGCAGATTTTTCAGCAGCTTCTTATGGAAGGCTACCGCCTAAATGTCCAATCATACACTTGTATGATAAGTGGACTTTGCAAAGAGGGCTTTGTTGACGAAGCAATGGCTTTGCTTTCTAAAATGGAAGAGAATGGCTGCCTTCCAAATCTTGTAACTATAGAAACTATTCTTCGTGGTCTTCTTGAAAAGAATGATAATGATAAGGCCAAGAAATTTCTTCTTGAGATGACAGATAGAGGCTTGTTTAGAAAGTAAAACAAGGTAAGACACTATAATTTCAATTCCAAGTTACACAAAGCTATATTGAGCCGCTTGAATGGTTAGCAAAAGTTGGTAAGCTAAATTATGATTGTTTGTTGAAGATGTTTTGGTCTTTGGACTTACAATATATATTTCTTTGATTCCTTTGATTCTAATTTTGTTTAGTTACTATTCATTAATTTTTAGTCATATCCATATTCTTTGGTAATGTATTCATAATATGCTTTAATCAATAGTTCTTTACACAGCGCCTTTTTTATTGCCTTTGCTGGAAATTGTGTTTGTCAGTGGCACTTTTAAAGAATAAGAAGTTAAATGCTACATCAAGTTCATTAAGTTGTTTACACATTCCGGCAGTGGGCTATTTTTAAGCTTATTTTTTTTTCCTAAGCAATATGCCTCTTTTCACCAAAGTATTTTTAAAGTATAATTAGTTCCACATATTTTGGTGGAGGTGGAAATGATAAAAGTATTCTTAATATGCATTCTCCATCAGGTTCGTGTTTTTATTTATTTCTAGCTTGGATTGGAAATCATTTTCAACATTAAAGTTGTTCTTTGTTTTGAATTGCCAAATAGTTGCAGGATGACATTTGTACTGTTCCGGACACCTGAGCCCATGATATCAAAAGTTGAGAATACTTGTGTTGTCACTTTCCTGTAATTGCTAAATTTGTCTATTTCCATTCATCTATACCTGTCTCAATTAGATTTCGATGAAAGCTGACTAATGGCTTAGTAGTGCTAGCCTCTCAATATTTTGGTTCTTGCAATTTCTTTGTAATTGCCCTTGTTTCCTTTTCTTCTTTACTTTCTTGAGATTAATTTATAGTGAAAGTACTGTCTATTATTTACAGGAAACCAACGGGTTAGAATACATGATTCTCAAAAAGACATCCTTGGGGCATAGATTGCTTATGGGAGACCAGGGCTTTATCATACCCTTACAAATCCAAATCATCTTGAGGCATAGATTGCTTACAGGAATTTCTGAATTTACTGCTGCTCTGTTCACAGTTTTTGCAACAGAAAAGTTAATTGTTCTTCATACATAATATTTCATATCATTGATCTAATTGTTTAATTTTACATGGTAGTTCTTCTGGTTTGTGTAAAATTATGCTCCTTTTGTTAAAATATAAGAAGGTTGGTATTATGATGACATTGATAAATTATAATGATATAATACATCTTCTCCATCTTCCTTCCTTCTCTTTTTACCTTATGTAAATGATATTAGAAGCCAATGCTAGAACAGAAAATAGTAAATGCTATTCAGTATCATTTATCGAAATTTATGATTAGGTGTGAAGATGTTTTGTTTTACTCTTGGACTCCTAGCATTTTTTTTTACTTCCCTTCTTTCTTATTTTTTGTTTCGTTGCATTTCTGGAATTTTGGTCTTGGACCAGAAAGAGAAATATGGTCAGAATTATTGAAAATGTCTAAATTCTAACAACTTCTATGGTCCAAAATTGGAATTTCTTCATTTCTAATAGTATGAGATTTTTGTTGACTTAACCAAATGTAGGTTTCATTGAATTCTCTCCTCGGAACAGGTGCTTTTCCTTCTTTGATAAACTGGTTTTATGCATTGGGATGTTTTCTATCAAAGAAAATTATATTCTGTATTTTGTATGTGATTGCTTATTTACTTTACAATGCTTCCTTTGGATTGTAGAAGTCTGTAATGTATCATTTTCATAAGGTTCTTGTTTTAGTAGCCTTGAACTATACTTTTGTGGAAAATAAATGTCAAAACGATGGCTTTCTGGATATCAAAATTTTATTCTCTGAACCTTTTCAATGTGGACATTGGTATTCTCTCACCCTTATCCTCTGCAAAAGGAACTATCTGTAAACACCACTTGTAAGTCGATTTTTTTTGTATCTTAATTTTCTACTGCTCAGGTTTCATAGGTGCTGGAAAGCTTGAGTCTTGTGGGTTCTTTTATGTGCAATATAAAGGATAATGCCATGAAAAAATATCAGTAAGATTGAGAGAGTCTCAAAATGCAGTATAGTTTGAAGGTTGGTATTATGGTCTTGGAGCCGAGCTTTCTTCATGCTTGTACAAATTGGTATGTCAAAATTGAAATGGTGTATCCTTTTCTTTTCCAAGCTCTTTTTTCAGAAGTTTTGCTTGGTATCATATTGCTATTGGAGTCGATTTCACAATTTTACATTGCCTTCTATGAGGATTTTGTGGTACACAAGACTCCCAATTTATTGAAGAATTACAATGGGACTAGAGACTTTTGCCATTTTGCTTGTTCATTTCACTGTTGACCTTTTTATCTAATTTTGTACTCGTTAATATTGTCTTGTCTTCAATTGATTGGTTGTTGCTGTAGTTGCCTTCCGGGTTGAGTTTCAATTTTTGTCTAACAAAGTGAGTTTCAAGTGTTTCACCTTCTTTCTGTAAATATGGTTGAATTTAGGATGGTATGCGCTGAGTTTGTATTGTTGAGGCAGACTGCTGAATCTATTTCATGGGGACTACTAGATTAAATGGTTGCTTGGGACTACATGGTTCTTCTTGATTTAATATGGTAGTCATTGAAATATCAGAGATCTTACAAAAGAAACTGTACAGTAACTGACAGCATAAATGTGGACCATGACTAACATTACTACAATAAAGGGATTGATAATTCAATTACTTTTGGGCTAACAGTAATTGAAATTGCAAGATGAATTCATTGGACATTCACACTTCTAACATTACATCGTGACCAACTGGTGTTTGCCTTTAACTTATCTGAAGTAGTCAAGAGCATTCTTTGACTGTGTTAGTGGTATAAACAAAAAGTCATTTTTTAACCTCCTATTTGCAAATCTTGAAGGCCCCGTTCAGTAGCGGGAAATGAGGAAGGAAAAGGCAAGGGAGAGCTTATTTCTTGTGTTTAGTAGATGGAAAAGCAATAGGAATGGAAAAGTGCATTCCCATGACATTTGCGATGCTTCTGGCGGGAAAGGGAGAGAGGATTGGAAAAAGACAGTAATGCCCTCCATTGAAAAAAACACACCCACGCGTGACACAGACCACACATTTGGAACATCAGATCTGTGGAAGCTTGTCTCTCTCTAAATCGCACACCCTTGATCGGAGCAAGACGGTGCTGGCAGGACGTCGGTGGCTTCAGCACGGCGGTTTTCGGTGGACGTAGTTGGCTGCATCTGGTTCGTCTTCTCAGCTCTGGACGGTAAGCAAGTTACTCTTCCGTAGCCAACATTTCCTTTGAGGATTTTGATTATATTTTCAGGTTTGTTTTTTCCACTCTTGTTCACAGATATGTGGTTTAAATATTCATAAGTTGTGTAACCACAAAATTTTTAACGACTTTAATTTTCATAAGTGATTGTGGGCTTCTCTTTTCTCACATTAATCTTTGTTGGGACAATCCATTTTTTCGTTTGATGTTTTCGAGGGATTATTCAAAGGAGGAAGTAGGGGTTCTAAAGAGGCTATTGCACTACTACTATTGCAAACTAAATGAATATGTAGATGTTGGTAAAAGCTAGACACCTTTTCCAATTCCTAGTATTGTCTTCTTCATTAGAGCTGCGTAGGAATTTTGGATGTATAGACTTCCCATCACTATCTGAAATTTACTAACTAATCAATGTCTATAAGCTTAGTGAGTGGGAGCATCTTAGAATTTTGCTTTTGCTTCTTTTTAACCATCCTAACCTTATTAATTAATATTACCGAAGTGGTTACCATCCCTGGCCTTACCCTGTATACGAGTTTTTGAAAACGAAGTGATTGTATATAAAATGGAGACATCGCTTTTCTCTATGTTTATTAATGCGTATTCATTAACTCATCATATAAATTTAGATCTATGTATGGAAGTGTGATTCTCTGTTAGTGTGGGATGTTTGTAGTTGTTCTTCCCTGTACTGCTACTTTAGTTAATTTTATTATATTTCAACTTTGATGAAAAAAAATATATGTATGGAAGTGTTGTTTGTTGATGCTCTGTTAGTGTGGGATGTTTGTAGTTGTTCTTCCCAGTACTGCTACTTTAGTTAATTTTATTATATTTCAACTTTGATGAAAAAAAAACTAATTTACATGGCATCAAGAATGTGGTAGGGTTCTGTTTTAAGCAAAAGTTGGAATGGAATAAATTGATAAATGAGTTTGAGAGAGTGTGGGGGTGGGTGCTGCAGTGTATTTGGTACATTTCTATATTATTAATTTGAGTTTTAAGGAGCACTCATTAGTTCTTACCATCAGTTTATATATATATATATATATATATTGTGATGTTATCCGTTTTAACTTTTAAATAGTTGAATCAAATCTTAAATTTTTAAAAAATTAGTAATACTAAACATCAGGAGAACACTAAAATTTTCAATTAGAAGATAGTTTCAAGATTTATATAATAAATATTTCTTTTTTTTTTTTCAAAACTTAATGCTGCACTGGCATTAGGTTTTTCCTTTTGTCAATAATTATACTCATTGGTCAATTTGTAAGCATATGATTAGTTCATTTTTGTTGTTTAATAGATTGTGGTTGAAGTGGTTTACTTTCTACAGTCATGGATGAACTGTCAAGACAAACTGATGAGGAAATAGTCGTTTGAACGGTGATTGTAGTTGTTGCATTATACAATTTTTTAATGCATGAGGCACTTAGAATTGGTTTACGTTGTAATCGGTTGCGTGGTAGGTCTTTTACCTTAGAGTTTCACGAGAAACGAACCCGGCTTAGGAGCTTAGTTTATAGTAATGACAGCAGCTGCTACAACGTACTTCGCATGTAGAGAAATACATTTGATCACCTATGTTCCATGCTTGACGAAATAGGCGGGTTGAAACCAACGAAGCACATGCTTGTGGATGAGCAAGTGGCTATGTGTTTGAACATACTTGCTCATCACGCAAAGAATAGGGTCATCCAATGGAATTTTGGTCGATCGGGGGCAACTATTAGCAAGTATTTCAACATCGCTTTGAAAGTAATAATTCGTTTGAACCGGGTTTTATATAAAACTCCAACCCCGATCCCAGAGGATTCCACTGACCAGAGGTGGAAATGGTTCAAGGTAATATTTAATGTTTTTTGTCCATGGTTGGTTTGATTTTCCATTTCTGTAATAAGAATTGACAATGAGTCCAATGTTTGGTGCATAATTGCCTAGGTGCACTGGATGGCACACATGTAATGGTAAGAGTGAATCCGAACGAGCAGACACGATTTCGAAACTGAAAGGGCGATGTGACCATTAACGTACTGGGTGTGTGCTCCCAAGATGCACAGTTCATTTATGTTCTGTCTGGCTGGGAGGGTTCTGCAGCTGGCTCAATGGTGTTAAAGAGTGCCTTGAGTAGGCCACGCGGCTTCAAAGTACCTGCAGGTGAGAATGTAACTTGTATTTTTTTTAAAAAAAATTGTTCAAAAAGTTATGGCTTTGACATTGAACATCCTTTTACGGTGCAGAGCAATATTACTTGGTTGACGCAGGGTATAGCAATGCACAATGGTTTCTTGCACCATTCAGAGGCCAAAGATACCACTTGAATGAGTGGAGAGAAGGTCGCCATCTAACAAACTCGGGAGAGTGTTTCAACATGAGGCACTCGGCTGCACGAAATGTCATTGAGAGATGTTTCGGAATGTTAAAAAATCGGTGGGCTATTCTGAGGAGCCCCTCATTTTGCTCTGTGCAAACCCACAACATTATTGTTATCGCTTGTTGCTTGTTGCATAACCTGATACGTCGTGAGAATGCCCACGATCCGCTGGACAATGAGACTGAAAATTTGGTTCCCGAACCCATTGAAGAACCCGCTGAAGATGACCCCACAATAAGCACAATTGAAAGTAGTGAAACATGGACTCTCTTTAGAGAGAATCTAGCTATGGAAATGTTTAACGACTTTAGACGTGGAATATTAAAACTTTAATCTACTTTTGTGTAATATGAAATGATATGTAAAACTTGAATGTATATACTTGTAAATTTGTTGACTTCTTAACGTTCGACCTCTTTTCAATTTCTTGACTTCTTGTGTTAAGGATGATTCGTGAATTAATTAGTGAAACAGTCATTTGTACATTTCTTGGGTTTTTAGTTGACTAATTCTTGCCTTCTTAATTTGTACATTTGCAGGGCAAAGTGAGGAATGGACTCACAAGCTGATAACGCTGACAGCAGATCCTCAAAGCACAATTGGTCCGCAGACGAAGACACAACATTGGTGGCAATCCTTGTTTCTATGAAACAAAACCAAAATCACATGCAGGGTTATAAATTCTGTAGTGGTCATCTCGGTGTGATTGAGAAGAAGATGCAAGAGAAGCTCCCAGGATGTCGGTTGAAGGGAATCCCCCACATACAATCAAGACTCAAGACACTGAGGAAGAACTGCTCGACTGTGCACGATATGGTGTACGATACAAATACCAGTGGCTTCGGTTGGGACGACGACCGACAGTTGGTGGTGGCAGAGAGAGATGTTTGAGAGGCGTACATTAAAGTGAGGAATCTTTATTTACGGTGTCAATGAAGCCCTTTTATCCTTTGACTTAGGAATGAAAATGCGTGTTTGTCCCACTGATATGTTCTTAATTGATTTCTTTTGAAACAGTCCCATCTGGATGCTAAACAATTTAGATACAAGCCGTTCCCCTACTTAGCCGACCTCATAAAGGTATGGGGAAAGGACAGAGCAACCGGGGCTGAAGCTCGGGATGCAGAGGACATCAATGAAACAGCTTATGAAGATCTGGATGGTTTTGATGGCATGGGGAACAGTGGACAAAATCAAACTCCATCTAGACAACATTCGTCGGACGGTATGACACAGCCCCCACCCACCGACTGTGAAGTAGCGTCGACTTCCCGCAAGAGGAAGCAAACGAGCCCTAGTAATGATGTGATCGAGGGTTTCAAGGAGGTAACTGAACCTTTTTTGTAGCGCCTTGATAAATTAGTTGAAGGGATAGACAGGAATGCTCGCGACAAAGAGCTCGATCAGAAAATGGCAGCTCTATGTCAAGCGCTTGCTAAGGTCGACGGGCTCACGGATGATGAGTTGATCCATGCACATCTAAGGCTTTCAGGTGATCTAGCGACCTTACTAAGGTCAATGCAGAATGCATTCTGATGGACCACAATGCATCAGAATGCATCTGCATTGTGCCTCAGACCATAAAAGAAGGGTTGAGTGTTGACCTTCGTCCAATGCTGGAAAAAGTAAACCTTCGGAGGGCGTCTATGCGTCTATCTCCAGAATACGCTGAGAGAAAAAAACACATCGCAAAATGTAAGTATAAACACAGATTGTGAGGCATGTAAACACACAAATGTAAAAAGTAAACCTTCAGAGGGCTGTCCTTTGGTCAGGTGTAGACACTGCCCCAATCCCGAGCAGCACAAAAAAGCCATGGCGACAACACAAAATATATAGGGTACATATATAGAACCGAACAAAAAGTTCCAAAAAGTGTTCCCCGCGTAGTGTTATTTACCCAATGATTTGTGGAGCCATCGCAGCTTGAAGCGGTCCTCAAGGCTGAAGAAGGCCACTAACATCACTGGATCACCTGAAAGCCTTAGATGCGCACGGACCAACTCATCATCCGTGAGCCCGTCAACCTTAGCAAGCGCTTGACATAGAGCCACCCTTTTTTGATAGGGATCTTTGTCGCGAGCATTCCTGTCTATCCCTTCAGCTAATTTATCAAGGAGCTGCAAAAAGCGTTCAGTCACCTCCTTGAAACCCTCGATCACATCATTACTAGGACTTGTTCGCTTCCTCTTGCGGGAAGTCGACGCTACTTCACAGTTGGTGGGTGGGGGCTGTGTCATATCGTCCGACGAATTCTGTCCAAGTGGAGTTTGATTTTGTCCACTGTTCCCCAGGTTGTCCAAACCATCCAGATCTTCATTAGCTGTTTCATTGATGTCCTCTGCATCCCGAGCTTCAGCCCCGGTTGCTCTGTCCTTTCCCCATACCTTCGTGAGGTCGGCTAAGTAGGGGAACGACTTGTACCTAAATTGTTTAGCATCCGGATGGAACTGTTTCAAAAGAAATCAATTAAGAACATATCAGTGGGACAAACACGCATTTTTAGCCCCAAGTCAAAGGATAAAAAGACTTCATCGACACCGTAAATAAAGATTCCTCACCTTAATGTACGCCTCCCAAACATCTCTCTCTGCCACCACCAACTGTCGGTCGTCGTCCCAACCGAAGCCAATGGTATTTGTACCGTACACCATATCGTGCACAATCGAGCAATTCTTCCCTAGTGTCTTGAGTCTTGATTATATGTGGGGGATTCCCTTCAACCGACATCCTGGGAGCTTCTCTTGCATCTTCTTCTCAATCACACCGAGATGACCACTACAGAATTTAGAACCCTGCATGTGATTTTAGTCCTCTTTCATAGAAACAAGGATTGCCACCAATGCTGCGTCTTCGTCTGCGGACCAATTGTGCTTTGAGGATCTGCTGTCAGTGTTATCAGCTTGTGAATCCATTCCTCACTTTGCCCTGCAAATGTACAAATTAAGAAGGCAAGAATTAGTCAACCAAAAACTCAGGAAAGGTACAAATGACTGTTTCACTAATTAATTCACGAATCATCCTTAACACAAGAAGTCAAGAAATTGACAAGAGGTCGAACGATAAGAAGTCAACAAATTTACAAGTATATACATTCAAGTTTTATACATATCATTTCATATTACACAAAAGTAGATGAAAGTTTTCATCTTCCACGTCTAAAGTCGTTAAACATTTCTGCAGCTAGATTCTCTCTAAAGAGAGTACATGTTTCACTACTTTCAATTGTGCTTATTGTGGGGTCATCTTCAACGGGTTCGGGAACCAAATTTTCAGTCTCATCGTCCAGGGGATCGTGGGCATTCTCACGACGTATCAGGTTATGCAACAAGCGATAACAATAATGTTGTGGGTTCGCACAAGGTAAAATGAGGGGCTCCTCAGAATAGCCCACCGATTTTTCAACATTCCGAAACATCTCTCAATGACATTTCGTGCAGCCGAGTGCCTCATGTTGAAACACTCTCTCGGGTTTGTTGGATGGCGACCTTGTCTCCACTCATTCAAGTGGTATCTTTGGCATCTGAATGGTGCAAGAAACCCTTGTGCATTGTTATACCCTGTGTCAACCAAGTAATATTGCTATGCACCGTAAAAGGATGTTCAATGTCAAAGCCATAACTTTTGAACAATTTAAAAAAAAATACAGGTTACATTCTCACCTGCAGGTACTTTGAAGCCGCGTGGCCTACTCAAGGCACTCTTTAACACCCTTGAGTCAGCTGCAGAACCCTCCCAGCCAGACAGAACATAAATGAACTGCGCATCTTGGGAGCACACACCCAGTACGTTAATGGTCACATCGCCCTTTCGGTTTCGAAACCGTGTCTTCTCGTTCGGATCCACTCTTACCTTTACATGTGTGTTATCCAGTGCACCTAGGCAATTATGCACCAAAATTGGGCTCATTGTCAATTCTTATTACAGAAATGGAAAATCAAACCAACCATGGACAAAAAACATTAAATATTACCTTGAACCATTTCTGCCTCTGGTCAGTGGAATCCTCTAGGACCGGGGTTGGAGTTTTATATAAAACCCGGTTCAAACGAATTATTACTTTTAAAATGATGTTGAAATACTTGCTAATGGTTGCCCCCCGATCGACCAAAATTCCATTGGATGACCCTATTCTTCGCGTGATGAGCAAGTATGTTCAAACACATAGCCACTTGCTCATCCACAAGCATGTGCTTCGTCGGTTTCAACCCGCCTATTTCGTCAAGCATGGAACATAGGCGATCAAATGTATTTCTCTACATGCGAAGTACGTTGTAGCAACTGCTGTCATTACTATAAACTAAGCTCCTAAGTCGGGTTCGTTTCTCGTGAAACTCTAAGGTAAAAGACCTACCACGCAACAGATTACGACATAAACCAATTCTAAGTGCTTCATGCATTAAAAAATTGTATAATGCAACAACTACAATCACCATGCAAACGACTATTTCCTCATCAGTTTGTCTTGCCAGTTCATCCATGACTGTAGAAAGTAAACCACTTCAACCACAATCTACTAAACAACAACAAAAATTAACTAATCATATGCATACAAATTGACCAATGAGTATAGTTATTGGCTAAAGGAAAAACCTAATGCCTGTGCAGCATTAAGTTTTGAAAATAAAAAGAAAGAAAGAAATATTTATTATATATAATAAATATTGAAACTATCTTCTAATTGAAAATTTTAGTGTTCTCCTGATGTTTAGTATTACTAATTTTTTAAAAATTTAAGATTTGATTCAACTATTTAAAAGTTAAAACAGATAACATCACAACATATATATATATATATATATATATATATATAAAAACTGATGGTAAGAACTAATGAGTGCTCCTTAAAACTCAAATTAATAATATAGAAATGTACCAAATACACTGCAGCACCTACCCCCCACACTCTCTCAAACTCATTTATTCCATTCCAACTTTTGATTAAAACTGAAACCCCCCGCGTTTTTCCCATTGTTGATGCCATGTAAATTAGTTTTTTTTTTCATCAAAGTTGAAATATAATAAAATTAACTAAAGTAGCAGTACAAGGAAGAACAAATACAAACATCCCACACTAACAGAGCATCAACAAACAACACTTCCATACATAGATCTAAATTTATATGATGAGTTAATGAATATGCATTAATAAACATAGAGTAAAGCGATGTCTTCATTTTATATACAATCACTACGTTTTCAGAAACTCGTATACAGGGTAAGGCCAGGGATGGTAACCACTTCGGTAATATTAATTAATAAGGTTAGGATGGTTAAAAAGAAGCAAAAACAAAATTTTAAGATGCTCCCACTCACTAAGCTTATAGACATTGATTAGTTAGTAAATTTCAGATAGTGATGGGAAATCTATACATCCAAAATTCCTACGCAGTTCTAATGAAGAAGACAAGACTAGGAATTGGAAAAGGTGCCTAGCTTTTACCAACATCTACATATTCATTTAGTTTGCAATAGTAGTAGTGCAATAGCCTCTTTAGAACCCCTACTTCCTCCTTTGAATAATCCCTCAAAAACATCAAACGCAAAATTGGATTGTCCCAACAAAGATTAATGTGAGAAAAGAGAAGCCCACAATCACTTATGAAAATTAAAGTCGTTAAAAATTTTGTGGTTACACACCTCACATACACAACTTAATGAATAATTAAACCACGGATCTGTGAACAAGAGTGGAAAAACCAAACCTAAAAATATAATCAAAATCCTCAAAGGAAATGTTGGCTACGGAAGAGTGACTTGCTTACCGTCCAGAGCTGAGAAGACGAACCAGATGCAGCCAACTACGTCCACCGAAAACCGCCGTGCTGAAGCCACCGACGTCCTGCCAGCACCGTCTTGCTCCGGTCAAGGGTGTGCGATTCAAATAGAGAAAAGCTCCCACGGATCTGATGTTCCAAATGTGTGGTATGTGTCACGCGTGGGTGTGTTTTTTTTCAATGGAGGGTATTACTGTCTTTTTCCAATCCTCTTTCCCTTTCCCGCCAGAAGCATCGCAAATGTCATGAGAATGCACTTTTCCATTCCTATTGCTTTTCCATCTACTAAACACAAGAAATAAGCTCTCCCTTGCCTTTTCCTTCCTCATTTCCCGCTACTGAACAGGGCCTTCAAGATTTGCAAATAGGAGGTTAAAAAATGACTTTTTGTTTATACCACTAACACAGTCAAAGAATGCTCTTGACTAATTCAGATAAGTTAAAGGCAAACACCAACTGGTCACGATGTAATGTTAGAAGTGTGAATGTCCAATGAATTCATCTTGCAATTTCAATTACTGTTAGCCCAAAAGTAATTGAATTATCAATCCCTTTGTTGTAGTAATGTTAGTCATGGTCCACATTTATGCTGTCAGTTACTGTACAGTTTCTTTTGTAAGATCTCCGATATTTGAATGACTGCCATATTAAATCAAGAAGAACCATGTAGTCCCAAGCAACCATTTAATCTAGTAGTCCCCATGAAATAGATTCAGCAGTCTGCCTCAACAATACAAACTCAGCGCATACCATCCTAAATTCAACCATATTTATAGAAAGAAGGTGAAACACTTGAAACTCAACCCGGAAGGAAACTACAGCAACAACCAATCAATTGAAGACAAGACAATATTAACGAGTACGAAATTAGATAAAAAGGTCAACAGTGAAATGAACAAGCAAAATGGCAAAAGTCTCTAGTCCCATTGTAATTCTTCAATAAATTGGGAGTCTTGTGTACCACAAAATCCTCATAGAAGGCACTGTAAAATTGTGAAATCGACTCCAATAGCAATATGATACCAAGCAAAACTTCTAAAAAAAGAGCTTGGAAAAGAAAAGGATACACTTTACAGCTTAGCCTTCAATTGCAAGAAAGATAAAGGCAGTGACCCAAAATGCCATTAATCATGGATTTGAGCATACCTATCAAAGAAAATCGAGAAACTAAAGAGAAAGAAATTGAAACGGATAAATACCTACGCCACTACAACAAAAATCAGATTTACCCACGGACAAATCCGTGGGTAAATTAAGGAAATTCCGTGGAGAAACCAATTTCCCCACGAAATAAGTCCGTGGGTAAAATTTTCTCCACGGACGCTTCCGTGGGGAAAAATAACCACGGAAGTATCTCGTGGGAGATCCGTGGGGAAATAGCCACCGACCATTTCCATGGGTAATTCCCCACGAACCCAACCAGTCACCAGCAACCTCCTCCGTCAGTCGATCGCCAACGACCAACAACCTCCTCCTTATATATTTTTTAAAAATGGTCTAGGGAGGATTCAAACCTGGGAGATGATGTATGGTTGTGATTGCAATAACGACTAAGCCATCTGTCATCTTTTGTTATATTAATGTAAAACATTTTATAAATATACATCTAACATATGATTTAGAGATTTTTTTTTTGTTATTTTAGTCCCTAAAATCATATAATATAAAGAATTAATTTTTCACTTGTATTAGAATTTTAATTTTAAAATTACATGTAATTTAGCTTATGTTAAATCAATTAGTTTTATTATGTACTTCAGCAAATGTATAAAATGTTTTACATAAATATGATTAATATAATTTTTTTAAAAGAATAATTTTGTTACTTTTAATAAAATAAAATCATAATAAATTAAGATTCCAATAAATTATAATCTTTGAACAATAGTAATATTATGTATTATTTTAGAAGAGAGAAATATAATTTTTTTCAATTGAAAATTTAAATTTAAATTAATATTATAAACCACTTATCCACGGATTGAAAATCCGTGGCTAATGGACCACTTACCCACGGATTAGTCACGGATTGTAAGTCCGTGGCTAATTCTAAAAAATTACCCACTGAATAAATTCCGTGGCTAATTTCAAGAAATTTCCCACGGATTTAGCCACGAGCGTACAATCCGTGGGTAAATTGACCACTTACCCACGAATTAGCCACGAATTGTAAATCCGTGGCTATTTTTCAAGAATTTTTTTTTTCATTTTCCCACGGATTATCCACGGAATATTTTCCGTGGGTAAATTTGTGTTTTGTTGTAGTGCGCCTCAAGAAGATCAGAAACGATAACGGAAACACTGCAGCGTCTATCACCGGCAAGCTACTCCGACGACGACTCCGGCGGCGACAGTGGCTCAAGTCCTCCTTTCTTGCTTGCTCTGCTTCTCGGATGTTCCGTGCTCTGCTTGTCGGACGCTTCTTACGGCTCAGGTCCTCCTATTTTTTCAAGCATTGTTTAAACATTAAAATATTTAAATAACTAAATATATATATTAATTGTAGGGGCATATAAGTAATTTTACACCTCACTTTTTTTTTTCATTCCCATTTCCATTCTCTAATTTTTACAAACAAATACAACAAACGCATTCCATTTCTCTTTCCGTTTCTGCCTAACAAACGTGCTTTTATGAGTCTTGACGCCACATTTTTCTTTTAATCTAACTTGACTTTGTTTTACCTACCTTAAATTGGGTGGTGTTTGTCTAGCCAATTAAAATTATGTATACTAGTATTGAACCTGTGCGATGCATGAGATATGACTACATATTATTTTATGTTAATTTGAATCATTTCATACATTAAAAAAAGTAAAGACTTATATTGTTGTTAAATACTCTACATCCTACAATTATATAACACTTCAAATATCAAATCTAATAATGATCATATTTAGCATCTTAATCATATAGGTCACATCAAAGTTCGTAGATTAATCATAAATAAAATCTTATGAATAGCTACTAATCTCAAAATTTAATAATAATACACAATAGATAAGGATAATTTATGTGCAAAAACCATATAACAAATGTCATGATATTAAGTGTTTCGAGCCGTGCATTGCAGGGGATATAAAAATAGAAAATTTTATGATTAAACTAAAAAATTATATTATGAGCATGTATTAATATAAGCATATTAAAAAACATAGTAAAAAAAAAAAAGAATACCTTGACTAAACTGATACTTAACAAATGCCATGATTTTTATTGTTTATGAAGAAAGTTAAAACGAAAGATATATATACGATACAAAAACATGATAAATGTCACAAATACAAACAAATAGTTATTATATTATGAGATATGGACCATAAAAATTGCTAATAGACTATAATAAATGTGTTATGACATAATTAATTTTGCATCTTAATTTTTTTAAAAATATTTAAATTTGAAAAACTCATTAAATTGTATAATTTTTTTATCCTAAACTATTAAGAATTATGTTGTATAACCCTTTAGAATTTTCTAATTATAATATAAAGTTTTCATTTTCATAGCCTTATGATTATCTTTTAGAATCTCAAACTTTAACTATCGATATTTAACAGTTTAATGTATTATAATTGACAAAATCCCATTTTGGTCTCTTACGTTTAGCATTTTTTTTAATTTAGTTCCTAACATTTGGTCAGTCACAATTTGGTCCTCATAATTGCAGTTGGTATCAATTTGGTCCCTAATATGTATTAAATCTCAATTTGGACCCCACATTTGTAACTTATATCAATTTATTCCCGTAGGTTTGCTCAATCTAAATTTAGACTCCCACATTCCCAACTGGTATCAATTGGGTCACTTCATTATTTATGTGAGGGACCTAAATGAAATTTTTGTCATTACGATTATCAAACTTTTTATAATTTCAAACTATAATTACAAACATTATTTATTTAGAATCTCAAACTTTTATACAATGTTCAGATTAGTTTTTAATTGCTGAGTATGGACTTTGTGAATATAATGTCAATAATTAATCAAAGAAGTGTGAAATAATTGACATGCATCATACGACTATAGAAAATGAGTTACCAATTGATGGTTGGTTGGAGTGGTAGGTACTCCATTCATTTTAAGTAAGGTCTCGAGTTCGAGTTTTGTGTATGGAAAAACTTCTGCTGGGAGAGTTCTACTCCCGTTACGGGACCTCAACTAACTCGAACAAGATTGCCTCCAATAGAAAGATACCTGTGGAAGAAAAATTATGAGTTGAGAAAAAAATGTAGCTCACAAATCATTTAAAATTTTGGAACGTGCTTATATTTTGCATTGACAAACTTTGCATATTAAAGTGCCGAACAATAACTCAAGGGGTGTGGTTGAGTGGAAGGGACTCATCCATCCTTAACCAAGTGTCAGGGGTTCGATTCCTGCCTTGGGTATGGAGCAGCTTTAAATCCTTGGGTCAGCTGTCCCACCCTTCGGGGTGCCTACAATTCAGCGACGGGATTAGTCACTTTACTCGACGGTGGCTACCCTAATCTAGACAAAAAAAAAGTGCCGAACAATAATACTTTATGTTAAAAATATTATTATTTAGACCGCTATATAGCAACAGATATATAGTAGCAATAATTTGGTTGTATATCATAATGTATTAATTCAATGGAGGGAAAGGGAAGGGCAGGGAAGTGAAATTTTAAATTTGACATTTTCTTTTTGGTGAGTCTATGATGCAATTTGTTGCATCATGCAATGTAATTTTAGTCAATAGGATTGTAACACTTGTTATTTTGTTGCATCATGCAATGCAATTAGATCTCATCAATAGCTACAATTGTACCACATAACCCATTGCATCATAGACTCTCTTTCATTTAAATCTAAATCTAACATTTTTCAATCAATAAAATGTGTTTAGATTAATGAGAATAAATGATATGAAAAAAAATATATTATATTTAATTTAAATAAAAGAAAATGTCAAAATAAAAATTTCATTTCCCTCCCCTTCCCCTCCATTTTCTAATTCCCAAATACATCCTAAGGGCTTAGTAGTGGTAGCGTCTCAATATTTTGGTCCTTGCAATTATTCCTTTTCATTTTACTCAAGAGCTCATTTTTGTTCTTCTTCAACATGATGTTTAATTATATGAAATCATTCTCGTTTTCTTAAAACATTAGAAGGTTGGTATTATGATGTTATTGCCTTCTGAAAAGAGAGTTTCCAATTCCAAAAAACCAGTTATATTGAGGAAAAAAATAAATTATATTCGAAAATAGTTAAGGTATATAATTTTTGTTTCTGTGGAGTTTGGTCTCTTAAACTATATAATATTAAAATATAATGGAAGAGAAAGTTAAGAAAATATGAGAAGTTATTCAACTTTTTAAGTTTTATAAAATTGTTCACTAGCAAATATATGGTTTTAAAGTTTCGCATATAAAACTAGATCATATAAAATATAACAATAATAATTAAAATATTTTTCGATTAGGTGGAGTCGATTATAGGCGGAGATTTGTGACTTAGACTGAGTTTGTACTTTTACTCTTTAATTATGATTATATCCTTCTTGTTTTCACAAGTCTTAGAGAAAAAGTAAATAAATAAAAGCATAGCAACAAGAATAAGAGGATTTTCTATAGGTTGATTATAGATAGACCATGTCATCACAATCCATTATGCTTAATCTAAAAATAACAAAAATTGTTTGCATCATTTATGAAAGGAAATCATAATTTTTCTGATTCAACAATGCAACTTCCATTGTCTTTTCTCTGCCCCAAATGCTTGAATTTACAAAATACTGCATTCCATGCTAATCTGTACATATTAAATAGATAAGTTGTGTAGTTGTTCTTATAAATATGCCATTGTTCTCATTGTTCTTTTACATCACATCTCTTAATGTGAAATATTCTAATATTTGGAACATTGTTCTTGAGTAAATGCCATTTTGCATCATTGACATAATTTTTCAAGATTAATTAACTCTTGTGTGATTGTAAGTACTAATATGGGTGTAGGAGACAAGATTTTTAGAATTTAGATAATAGGTTTTCCTGGATAAAGCTTCTCTCAACTTGCTTCTCTGTGAAGCCTTAATGAATAATCTTTTTGTGCAGGACAAAATGGCTGAGTAATTTTGCTGCAAAGGACAAACCAATAAGCAGAAAAGTGATGGACTTCTCAAATTACAATCTAAGAAGAAACTTTCTATAGATATAGATGCATACATTTTTGTATTTGTATTCTAAGAGTTGCTATGCCCTCATTAATTTGGATATAATATTTAGGCATTTTTCTAAACTCTTTTTGGGTGAAGTATACTGGACAGCAAAGATGACTTGGATTATTTTAGTTTTTAATGCTATATGTTGTTCTTGTGTGTTCCAGTGTCATGTGTCCTTCTGGTTTATTTTAGTTTTATTGTTGATGAAAAGCTCGAGTGATGACACATGGATGTGAGGCACTGCATCTAAATAATCTGAAGTATTGAAGGTTGAATCCTTGTCAAATTATTATTTAGTCTCCGAATTTTAGAAAAAATACTATTTATTTAGTTCCGAAATTTGTAACTATGTTAACTATTTAGTCCCCTAGACGTTACCTATTAGATAATCGAGTGGTGTTGTCGTTAACTATTGACGTGGCACTATTAACCACGACGATGCGAGTGTCGCTGCTAATATAGGAGAGGATTTTGTAATGAGGACGATGTATGATTTGGCCACTATAGCTGTACGTCAAACAAAGTTTGATTCCGAAAATAGGGGAAGAGAATCATCGACACAGTTTTCAACAACGCGAAAGGAGGAGCGAGAAGAGGAGTCCGATCACGTCGGCAGTTAACGTCCATATCACCTGGTTATCTAACGAGTAATGTCTATAGGACTAAATAGTTGACAAAGTTGTAAATTTGGGAGCTAAATAGTGTTCTTTATGTAGAATTGTAGAAAGAAATGGAGAAGAATCGGTGGGGCTCACTGGGTCGCCACTACTTTTTTATTATTTTTTTTTCATCAACTTTTTTTAAAAAATACAAAATATCTATTATACCCTTTGATTTGATACAATCATAACTTTTTTCTTTTTATTATTTTAATATAAAGGGCAGAGTGGTAATTTAATATATTTCCATTCCTAATTTTTACTAATAAACACAGCAAATGCATTCTCATCCCCATTCTCTTTTCCTTTCCATTTCTGCGTAAAGAACGAGCGGGATACGTTTGGTGTGATTTGCAAACAGTGGAGTTCATGTATTCTCACGATTATCAAAAAAAACTTTATATCATATTTTTTATATATCAAATACACTTTTCATTATACTTTTATCTTTCTCCTAATTTTTCTCTCTATCTCTCACATCATTTTTCTCTAAAATACTTTCTTTTACTCTATAATACTTTACATCATTCATCGTTCTATCAAAGCCTACTAATTTAACTCTGTACCTATAAAATATTGTGATTCCAAGTATTTTTATTTATTTATTTTGATAGGCTAAGTATTTTTATATTGTTAACATAAAAATAAATAAATAAATAAATAAATTCTACGGTGGTAGAAGCCAAATAGAGCCTGCACTGCAATAATACGTCATATTTTGTACTCCTCTCCCTCTCTTTCTTCTCCCGCAAGCTTTTCTTGATTTTCTGTGCTCCCAAACACTTTATACACATTTTCCTTCCAACTTTCCCGAGAAAGTTTCCGATATAGAAATGTTGCTTGGCTCCAGTATCAGAGCTTAGTCACTGCTTTCCTATTCTTCTTCCTCTCTTGTGCTAAGTAATTACTGATGATCACACTCGTCGGCTAGATTTTAGCGCAAAGATCTTGATCTTTGGGAGCTTCGAGATACGCAGATAACATTTTGACGAGTGATTGAACTTGTTGTTGTAAGAACACTAGGTTCTTGGTTTTGTAAGATTTTAATAGTTTGAAGGAAGATTCATTGACGGAAATTTTCCCGAGAAAATGAGCCAGCAAAGTGGACCTACGAGATTCTTGGCGCCGTCTCCATCCGATGTTACCGTCAAAGATCCTAACACGTAAACTTTTTTTTTTCTATAGGCAACTACTGTTTGGGGACTGTGGGAAAAAATTAATAATCATTTTCAGTTGAATTCTTTTAGCTCATCAAGTTTAGTTTAAATGACAAAGGCTTTGATTGTTCTGGAAGATTTACATTTGGTTTTTTATTTTCTTTTTCGCGTTTTATTATTATATTTTGCTTGCCTTCTTGGAAATCAGTGTTTCGATTTGGTATTGCAGACGATCAAGATTTTCATATACCAGAGAGTTCCTTCTCTCCCTCGCTGAACTGTATATAGCTGAATTACCCAGGGAGGTTCACCTATCCATTTCACGGTGAATTACTTTTTCTACATTTGCTGAACTGTATATAGCTGAATTATCAAGATTTTGTAATGAGGACGATGTATGATTCGGCCACTTTGTGTACTTTGTACATGCTGTGCTTAATTTGTGCCTCTTTCTTAAACAGTGTGTTTGAAGATGCATGCATTCTTCTACCGCCACCTATTTGCGATTCAGGTGCGTAATATTTGGTTTTCTCCCTGAAATAGAAACTAATGTCTTAAGATTTATCTTACCAACTATGTTGAAATATTAGTCAGTAGGAAGTGAAAGCTAAAAGAGAAAGAAAATTTGACCATGTCATTGTTCAAGTTCAACTGTAATGTTATCTGAAGTTTCATATATTTTGTACTTTTTATGCTTCTTTTTGTAGTGTTGTTATTCGTTACATGACCTAATTTCATCATGCTTAGATAAATTTGGTATGGGGTGCAGGTATTCTTGATTATAGGATACAGTGCAAAATGGTAGTCTACTCCTGGCTCAGAAAATTGCTCATATTGAAGTTTCTTGGTTCTAGGGACTCATGCTTGATTCGCATATTCATTAGATTCAAGTTGGTTGAATGATTTATAAAAATAATAATGATGCAAGACAACGTAGAAAGAAAAATTACGAAATATTAGTTTCCCATATATTAGTTTCCAAGTGTTGAATGATTAGTGTACTTTATATTTCTGGCTCATCTTTGCTCCAACAATATTAAAATGACTTGAATCTTGATGGCAGTGCTGTGGCCAATGTACTTTACTTGGTTGTCATGGTTTAAATGATATATGGCATAGGGTTTGTTAACAATATATTTTTGGGTTGTCATGGTTCTTTCTGTACAGAGTTGCATTGAGTCTCAAAGGATATTAAAACTCTCTGCTCTGACACTGTGACACAGATTCTAGTTGCATTGAGTCTCAAAGGATATTAAAACTCTCTGCTCTGATACTGTGACACAGATTCTAGGTGGCACAAAAGTGTGGCTCAACTATCTACTTTGAAAGGTCTGGATAATGTGAATAATCTACTGCATAGGAGTGAAAATCCATACTGGCCACCACGCCATTACAAGGTCTGGTTAGAGCTTTATTTTTCGTTTTGCTAGCTAAGTCTAGATTTAGATGTGCAATCGTTTAAGTCTAGCAGGTCATTTATAGTATCTTGTTTGTTAGGCACTACCTCCTTCAAATAGAGACAACAATGACTTTCATAACAATGAAAATGAAACGTCTGGATCTTCTATTTGTACGAGTCAAGAGAAAGTAAAGTGGGAAAGATGGAGGAAAGGTAATATTTTTTCTTACTGCATAACTGTAAGATTTTTTTTTTTTTTTGGTGTTTTATTCATTCCATAGGATGGCATAATATAGTTTATCAATATCTAATTAGTTTTCCCATTATCCATATGAGGTAGTCCATTCTTCTCAACATTTTCTTTGAGTTGTTTTTTGATAAGGAAGAAAAAAATAAAAAGTATCATAGTACATTTTCAGGAGAACATGAAGAGATGTCATATGCAGAAAGAGTCAGAAAGCCCAAGGAAGACCAGTTCCTTTTTAACGAACGCATTGATTCAACAGCATTGATGACATCAGGAAACTTAAATAACTTGGATTCTAAACAACTAGATGCTTCTCATCGACTAAGTCTGATTGAAGGAGCTTTAAGAGGTCCAAACAATACTAGAAGTTTTGAAGCAGTGCAAGGCATAATTACTAATAGCACATTAAATCTGTCAGAGAAATCTGTAAACCATAATGATGCCTCCAAGCATCTTACTTCATTGTTGGAGAAGGGTATTCAACTTGCAGAATCAAAAGCGTGTTCAAATCTCGATACGGGACATCCAGCCATAACTCCTACTGTCATGAATGATTTTGAATCAGCTCGTGAAAAAACTGAAAAGATAGAAAAAACTGAAGCCTCGGAATATTATCTTTCTCCTTCTGCTGGAGATAGATTGTATCATTCAATGGTTGACAAGTGTGAATCATCTAAGGTGCACGGGTTCAAGCAAGCGGATTTAATTAGCATGAAGCAAAATCCACTAAGCCTCGATGTCCCTATTCAACAGGAGCTGGAGTTGAATGATTTCTGCAGCTTAGATAGAGTATCTACTTCAAGCTCCGAACTTGATCTGCCTGATGAGGATAGTTTGATTATATTTGATGAACCATTCTTGATGCCTGATATGGAAAATACTGTAATTGGCGATTCCATACCTAGCCCTGAGGGGAATCAAATAAAAGATGATGATGAAGATGATAGTTCAAATTTAACTTGTGATATGATTAAGAGGCTAGTGGAATCTATACTAAATGATGACAGTTCTCCTGCACCACTTCTGGATGATTATCCTCAAGTGCACCACAAAGGTGGATTGAATACATCTTGCCACTCTCTACAACCACTACAACCCTTCACACATTTCTGTCCCAATCAAGATACAGCCATGGATTTATCCTATTTTACCTCATTAACCCTTGACTCCTTCCCATCAAGCACGAGGTATCAACCCTTCCCTCCCCCTTCTCATGATAAGAAGAGAAGGCTTGATTATGATGCTAGTCATGCAATGTTCCAGCAAATGATGACTTCTTATCCACAGAAGCTGAACGCAAACTCAAAGCAAGATTGTACCATGGGCTATCAGGATCCAAACTACGTGGCCAAATGCAGGTAAGAACTCATTTGTCGTTATCAGGATAACTTGTTATGTGATGTTCTAGTTCGTTACTAATTTTACCCTATGCATTATTAGATTCTTTCCTTGATAGAAACAATGATCAAGAACTGGTTGATGCTCGATAGTCTTTCTGGCATCCTCAAGAACTGGTTGATCCTCAAGTGGGTAATTTGGACTACCAAGTTAACGAGTGTTGGTATCATCAATGGAACGAAGTTGACAATTACCGAACTAGAAATTTCAACGAAGTGCTGTAATACCCATTTAAGATGTGTACCTAATAGAACTCCTAATTTCTCTAGATAGTATAGTTCATGCGAATTTCATATGGATTTTGAAGAATTAGTACAAGATTTTAAGAATATCCTCCATTTAGCTTCAAAATTGTGTTGCAGTTGATCCTAAGCACGAACACGTTAAAAGTAGTTAAACACTCCACTTTCTAATTGAACTAAAATGTTAGAATATTATACATAAAATTTTACTTCAACATATGAATCTTCAAGTGACCTCCATTCCTTGTTTGGGAGTGTAAAAACAGAGGAGAAAGGAAAGAAAGGGAAGAAAATTGATTAACATCTTTGTTTGGTTGTTTAAATTTTGGAGGGAAACAAATTTGAGAATGTTGTATTAACATTCACTCCTTTATTAATTTTATTTCTCCAAATTAGGAGAGTTTCAAAAATTACATAAAAATAATTATTTATTTTAAGCATTCAAAAAGTAAAAGAAAATATTACTAATTAGCCTTTCTTCCTTCTCACTCCCAAACACACCTTAGGCAAGCCAAGACTAGAATTAGGGATTAATACCTTGCGAAACCATGAGAAATTAAAAAAAAAATATGGATAAATTGTGTAAAAAAAACTTCATATATTGTCGAGAAGGGTCAAATTCTCCCCTTAATTTAACCAAGTGAGAGATTGAAAAATAATACTTCCCAGTCTCAACTACTTTTTCTTTTCTTGTTTAAATTTTTTGTTAGGATTTATTTGGAAATTAAGAGGGGTGGGAAGTGATTAGAGGAGAAGGGAACGGAGTGAAAGGTTAACTTCACATATGTCTTTCCCTGTGTTGATACTTTCTTCAAAATACCTCTATTTGGGGTATTTTGAATTTGTAAAGAGAAGAATAATGGAGTATTAACTATTAAGGATTGGTCTTTCATTATCTTTCCTTCCAATTTTTATCTTTTCAAACAAAAAGATATTTTGAAAGGGTCCTCTTTCCTTCCTTAATTCCCAATCCAAACTTACCTTAGAGTAAGAGTGAGAAAAGTCAAATTTACAGTTAAAAAAAAAAGAGAAGTCAAATTTCAACCTAGGGTTAAATTCTCGCTTTAACTTAATCGAATCCGAATATTTATCCGCAAGAGATGAATTGATTAATATCGAGTAAAACACTGTTTTGGTCCTCCACAGATGCCTCCCTTGTCAATTTGGTCCCCCACAGATCGGTGTTATCAATTTGGTCCCCCACAGATCAAACCGTTAGCAATGTGGTCCTTCCGTTAATTAACTTGATGACATGTCAGGTTAAGTTGTGACTCAGCATTTTTTTTATCTGACTGGGCATTAAGTTGATGATTAGACATTAATTAATTTAAAGTAATTTAGTTTTTATTTAAAAAACCTTTTAAATTAAAAAAAGAAAAAAAACCTTTCACATGCCTCAATTTTTTAACGCAGAAGAAGCAGCCCTAGGTAAACATAACATTCCCCAACTCCATTGAACACGACAAAATCTGATCGAGAAGAAGAAGCATCGGTTCGTGATAGCAACTCGCGTGCGTGACGGTGAGAGTATCGCATTCCGTTCTGTTCCGTTCCATTCCGTTCACGTGAGAGTATTTTGTTATGTGATTCTTGTTTCTCTTTTTCTTCATCCATTATTCAATCCCTTGCCTCTCTTCTTCTTCATCCTTCATACTTGTGCTTCACTGCTTGTTCTTCTTCTTCTTTATCCTTCATGCTTGTTCTTGCTAAATTTAACAATGAAAATTTAATGGACTGCGTTTTCTTAAAAGTGCCGGTCAAGTTGTGCATTCTTTATCCTTCATGCTTGTTCTTGCGTGACATGGTAGGAATTGGCTAGTGTAGACTTTGTTTTCTGGTTTATGTATTTACTGTGTTTCTTTTATTGGTGAAGTCCCTAATATTTTAAATCTGTTATGGTTTTCTTATACTGACTTTTTTGTAAGACTACCTTACAAAACATTGCACCAAAAGCACCAATCACACTTTTCTTTTCTTAGCACTTTGAAAATAAGAGTTACAGTATTGTATAAATAATTCAGAATTCTTACTTACCCATTTTGCAACTGTCATTTTGCAACAACATAAACAAGTGACGGAAATAGCAGAAAATTAAAGGCCATTACAAAACACTTGGCCTACAAAAATAACTAGAAAATTATGGCAGTCTAGTAGCAAATGCCTATTACAAAACACTAAGCCATACAAAAATAACTTGGCCTTCCAAAATATCATTAAACACACATTAGTTCCATTAATTTGCAATTGATTCTTGGGTCTCCACTATATGAAATGGCAGCATTACACTTGATCTCTCTTGGGTCTCCAATCCCGATTCATTTGTTGGTTCTGAGCCACCATGTGTCTGAGCAAAGATGAAAAAAAATTAAACATGGCAAATTGAATAGAACATAGCATATTAAATAAAATACTAGTAAATGAAATAAATTAAAATTAACATATTACATGGCAACTCCTCTTATTGTGGCCAGTGCCGTACTGAACACGTTCATTGAATTGAGGCCATTTAATCCTTTTTTTCTTATTTTTCCCTTCATTTTCTTCATCTTCAGATTCTATGGAACTATGAATCTCTTCGGAATGGTACTTGTCGTCTCCTTCATATTGCACAATGGCACTATTGTCTTCGTTTACACCTTGCTCTAGTATTGGATCTATGTACCTGCCATTAAAGAAAAACATAGTAGTTTGTCTCACAAGTCAATTGTACACTTACAAATTCATTTTAATTTTTAAAGAAAAACATACTAGTTTGTCTCACAAGTCAATTGTACACTTACAAATTAGTTTTAATTTTTTTTAAATGCATACCTATAACACAGATCATTGTCTTCTTCATCATATGAATCACTATTGCTTTCTCCATATTCATCATCCCCCTCTGAGCCACTTGAATGCTCTTCACTTCCACCTTCCTCATTTGGTTGTAGAGACTGTATTTCAATCTCAAACAACACATTTTCTTGACCAGCCTCTGACATCCTGCCATTATACGGAAATCACTTAAGGGGACCACTACTTTTTTTTTGGACATCACTTTAGGGGACCACCGCTTTTCACAAACACCAAAAACCATTAAGATATAAGCCAAAGCTTTCTGTATAATCACTTTAGGGACCACAATTTTTTTTCTTCAAAGATTTAATATTATAAAAACAACCTAGTCTTACAAAAAAGTCAGTATAAGGAAACAATAACAAATTTAAAATATTAGGGACTTCACCAATAAAAGAAACACAGTAAATACATAAACCAGAAAACAAAGTCTACACTAGCCAATTCCTACCATGTCACGCAAGAACAAGCATGAAGGATAAAGAATGCACAACTTGACCAGCACTTTTAAGAAAACGCAGTCCATTAAATTTTCATTGTTAAATTTAGCAAGAACAAGCATGAAGGATAAAGAAGAAGAAGAACAAGCAGTGAAGCACAAGTATGAAGGATGAAGAAGAAGAGAGGCAAGGGATTGAATAATGGATGAAGAAAAAGAGAAACAAGAATCACATAACAAAATACTCTCACCGTGAACGGAATGGAACGGAACAGAACGGAATGCGATACTCTCACCGTCACGCACGCGAGTTGCTATCACGAACCGATGCTTCTTCTTCTCGATCAGATTTTGTCGTGTTCAATGGAGTTGGGGAATGTTATGTTTACCTAGGGCTGCTTCTTCTGCGTTAAAAAATTGAGGCATGTGAAAGGTTTTTTTTCTTTTTTTAATTTAAAAGGTTTTTTAAATAAAAACTAAATTACTTTAAATTAATTAATGTCTAATCATCAACTTAATGTCCAGTCAGATAAAAAAAATGCTGAGTCACAACTTAACCTGACATGTCATCAAGTTAATTAACGGAAGGACCACATTGCTAACGGTTTGATCTGTGGGGGACCAAATTGATAACACCGATCTGTGGGGGACCAAATTGACAAGGGAGGCATCTGTGGAGGACCAAAACAGTGTTTTACTCGATTAATATCACTTCCTTGGCCTGTTTGGCTAAGCTTATAAAAATTGTTTTTCAAATGACTTCTTTTCAAATGGAGTTTGAGAAAAGTACTGTGAAAGAGAGACAGTTTGTGTTTGACAAACTGAATTAAAAAGTACTTTTCAAAAACGATTTGCGTTTGACGAATTTGTATTGAAAAGTGCTTTTGAGTGAAAAATCACCAAGAATGATATATGTATATTTAAGTGTTAATTAATATTATTATATAGATAAATTATATAAATATTTATTATTAAATTTTATCACTCAAAAAAATATAAAATGATAATTAATTTATTAATTTAATAAAGTTTTATTAAAAAATCATTTAATTTTACTTTATATAATTTTTTATTTGTGATTAATATATTTAGTAAATACCTATTAATTAATTCAAATAAAAACTAATTATAAATATTTATTATTATTTTGATAAATTATTATTATTATTATTATTATTATTATTATTATTATTGTCTTCACTATTTAAAATAGAAATCTAGGATAGGGTTAAGGTAAAAGAAAAAATAAAATAAAAATATTAAAATATTAGTAAAAGTATTTTTGTCTTAAAGCAAAAGCTCATATTTTCAACTCAACAACACTTTTGAGTAATTTATTAAACACCTCATTTTTAAGAAAATAAGTTTTTTTTTAAAAAAAATTTTATATATATATATATATATGCGCTTCTGAACCAAGAAAAAACTTCACTAAACAGGCTATAAATCAATATCATACGAATAGCTACTCCAAAATTCCATTTCCATAGCACACTACATAAAGAAACATCATAAACTCCCAACACAAATGAGCGTGCCAACTATTCAATATTCTTCCACATCCGCCGCCCAAAACATTATACTCCAAAAATTACTTAACTAGAGTTTTCTACAGAAATTTACCTCACAAGCTTTTTTTTTTTGGCTAGTAGTAGTACTAATACCCCAAAAAAAACATACTGTACAGACCTACACGACTATTAAAACTTTACAATCTGACCAAATTATTGTTGTTGTTATATATATAATGTTATTTAATATATACAACAAGACTCCAAAATGAATAAAGAGAACAAGCCTCGCTTAGCTGAGTAGTTGAGGATCGTCATAATTGGCCGCGACTTACCCTCTCAGCTCGTTGCCTTTCCAAGACATGTTTTTACGTCATCGTGCAAAATCATGGACGCTGCATTTTTATGGCTCTTATAAAATGAAGGCATTCACTGCCTCCACCATTGTCATCATTCATCACCATTTGAGTATAACACTCTCTGGTTGCTCATTGCACATGCCTCTCTCTATCTCCATTGATTTAGTTACTGTGTCTCTGATTCCACCTCATAGGAAGAAAGTAGCTTTCTCTGCACCAATTACAATGTGAACAATAAGAAAGATGATCATGACCAGCTTCTGTAGAGTTGAAGGTTTTTTGGTACTCAATCTCAAATTAGTTAAAGGGTATGCTGGTTTTAATGGCTCATGGTATTCAAGGGCATTACCATATGAGCTTATTATAACCTTCAGAAGTAATTAGCAAAGATTGCATTGCTTGCCATTTGCCGCTACGGCCAAAAATGATGTCAAGAATTCAAGCATAGTATAACCTAAGGGAGTTATTTAATTGTGATTAATGACAGTTATTGACTGATGAGTCTCATCTTAGGGAAAGATGAACAATCTAACAAAATAACATAATGCTTATAGAAAGGCTGTAGACAGGATAATAGACAAGCATAAGTTATGACAAAGGAACTTCAATTTTTAAACTGAAAATATAGGGAGGAAAAAAAGGACTAGACTTGTATGCAGATCCTTGTATCTTTGTTATCAAGTTTTCTAATCAAAATCAAGCATGTAGATGAAATTTTTAAAAAGAACCAATCATGAGACAGATAAGTTTTATAAACTATATACATGTTAATTTTTTATTGGAGAACTGATGGAAAAGATAGACATTCTAAGGTCAAAATCCAATCATTCAATCAAATCTACAGAAATAGAAAAAGAATAAACAAGTAAGAACTGATCAGAAGCTTCCTCATGATCCAAGTTCCTACAATGGCCAAAAAACCAGCTAATAGAGCGTAATGGAAGATAAATAATTTAGAACAGATAAGGAACATCAATAGGAAACAGGGCCTCAAGCTATAAATTCTCCCAAAAAGACTTCACATATACAACAAATGCCACAAACTTTATATCCCACTTAAAGTGAAAAAGGGGGACCTATCCAAGAACTTGTTTGAGTGACAGCAGGTCCACTGTTACCATCTATTTAGATCTCTCTCATCATATTTACTTGTAGTCACCTTATTGGACTAAGAGTGAGGATCAAGAACTCTAGCAGAAGACAAGATAACTACTTATTCATTAATCCAATTTTCTTTTTCTTGTAAAGCAAAATACTTGACTCAAGAAATCCCTCCCCAGTGCACATTCCAAAAAATCATATATACCAGACAAAATCTTACAGGACTTCGGAAAAAAGAAAAAAGGATTAAGATCCTACTAAAAGTGAAATGAAAGACCAATCAAATCGATAGGAGGCATAAATTCTCTATTAAACAGTATGGTACAATTATATTCTCTATTTACAGAATCCTCTGTTTTGTGGTTTATGTTGATTTAGGAGGATTTCCTGTCCTCCTACAATGTACTCTTTCTTTTTACTCAATTATTCTTTCACCTAATAGAAGAAAAAACATTTGACTGGGATGATATGGTGCTTCTGTACCCAGTTACCCACCTAGTGGGACAAGGCTTTGTTTGTTGTCATTTTGTATGGTGCTTCTATAAGGGTTCGGTAGATGCATGTTTCTCACCATGACATATTTATAGCAATTTAAAGACTAGTGACTTGAATACTTACATGATCCTCAAAATCAGGGCTTGATAAATTGATAGACAGGTTTCTCATCAACAGTAGCACCTGGATAGACCCAAGAGCATGGAAAGTACAAATTTGTAAGTAAGCAACAATTTAATTGCCAAAAGTGTATGAAACAGAAGTTTGCCTGCCAAAATTTAATAACAGAACAATCTTTTACCGTAATTACAGAACAATCTAGGTGAACGGAATATTCTACTGAAAAATATGCATAGAGAATTAGAGATTAAATTTACCGTCTCAACATCAATAGGGTCCATCTTTTTTAGTTTCTGCAGATGGCCAGTGACATTTGGGTCAAAAACACTGCCAATGAAGTTGTATACTTGTGCAAAATCCGGAAGAACTGCATTTAAAACATTGAGACAGCAAAAAATAAAAGAATTATTAAGGTTCCATAACAAAAATAAAAGTTACTTAAAGCATATGTGCACGGAATATTTAAACACATATTATTTTGGATGTGATCATAAAGTGGTCAGAATTCAGATTCAAAAATTATGAAGGGAAAATAGAAAAGGACCTTCTAGTCTAATGAATCTATGTTCCATTGACACCGCTGAGATAATCTCAGACCTATATTCAGCATTATATCTCAGATTTCTGTTAGCATACAATGATTCTTCTAGTTGAAGCATTTACAAGATTTAATGCATATGATGATGAAAATCAAGAACCACATCCAACAAAATTATCAAAAATTAAGAGAAACTGTAAAGTTAATTCTGAATCCACACAGTTGATTTTGAATATGCAGATATGAAAACCTGACTTGAAATCAAAATAGATACACAGAGAGAGAGATATATTTTATAATATAATAATGCGTGTTGTCCATACATCCAACCATCCATATAAAGGAGAAATTAATAAGGAAGGTAATCAAAGCCTTGCCTCTCAAAGGATGGCTATTATTCCCTTGACCAGTAGATTCACCAACAGGGTGTGCTTTATGAGTGCTTTCACTGCTACTGCAACAATTGTTCACTCTTGGGGCTGCAAAAAACATATAATCTTCAGTAAAATGCAAGTCCATAAATTGAATTCAAGAATTATATAAGCTAAATTTAAGTATAAAAGATTAACCTTTTGTACCATGCAATAAACTGGTTGTCTGTAATGTGTTATTTGACCAAGAAGACACTGCAGCATTAGTAACCGGAGTTTTGACCATTGCAGAGGAATTGGGCTTTAGTACATATCCAGGTTCAAGCAAAGGAGATGAAGATTGAAAGGATCCTGATAATTGAGTGAGTGCCAGAGCTGCCAAATATTACTAGAAATTATCAGATACATCTGAGTCAAATATATAGCATAATACGAAAATATGGCAAATTCTGCTGACCATTTTTGGAAGCTTTCTGAGGATATGGATGAGCAGCTTTTCTTTTTGGCCTGGGTGGAGGTAAATGTTCATTTGTTCCGCTCTTCTGAACTTTTAGAAAGTATTTTTGTGCATGGCTACGTATCTGCAAAAGCCACCCTTCAGTACTACTTATGTAGGTATCGATAACATCAAATCTCTTTAAGAAATAACAAAAAGACTTTATCAACTCAATGATAGTAAAATATCCATAAAAATTGGTATTAAGTTTTTTAAGCGATTCCGGAGCTGCCAAAGCCCATTATTCCCACTAGTCCCACTTCCCCCACAAAAGGGGGACACGTAAGAGGAATAAAGTCTGATTAGAGGGTTATGAAGTAGACTAAGGCTAACCCAGTCTCCCACTACTTTCAGCATGACTTGGCTTCATTTATTCTTCCTAGGCATTTAATACATTTTCTGCAATTAATATTCTGTTATTTAGAGTAGCTGGGCATGAGCACTATAAATACCCTTAGATCTGTTTCATTTGGTGTCTTTGGAATTATTATCATTCTATTGGGGTTTGTCCTACTCCTACCTAAAGACTCTCCAAATTGGTTAATTCATTGTTTAGATTCTGCAGTGAGTTCACTGTTCACTACTTATTTCCTTTCTTCTCTAAATCTCGAATTCTTTCTATTTTTTTCCTAAGTGGCTAATTATAGTGTGCAGTTTCTGCACTTCAATCTTACCACTTGTTTTAATTCTTTCTAGTCATCCTCTTTCATCCCAAGTGTTAGAAAGATTATATCACTTTCATAATTGCTGTCCCATGACACAGAAAAATATTCAATTTTCGATGGACCAGAGGAAATTATTGAAGAATGATGGAACACAAGCAACTCAGGGGACCTTCCCTCAAAAGCTAGTCATTGAGACGGAAGAACCATCATGCACCTCATACTACACGATGCAAGTCTTAAGTAGCCCATACTACTCCGAGAATATCCCATGCTATCCCCAATCCCCATCATAGCACCACCCCTAGGGAGCTCATGTCTCGTTGCACTCTGCAACAATTTACTCAACAACACTTCACTAAGTACTTCACTCTACCATGATTAACCCCTCCTCTATCAGCCCCTTTCCAAGTCAAAAGCCTCCACAAGTAGTCCTCTCCTTGTTGGCAAACCATCTGTAATATCAAATGATGGAACCCAAGCAACTTAAGGAATCCTCCCTCAAAAGCTGGCCGTTGAGGGGAACCTTCCCATCAAGCATTTCATACTACACAATGTGAGACTTGGACAGCCATATTACCCTAAGGGCATTCCATACAATCCCCAATTTCCATCAAAGTGGCATAACCAATACCAATTAATTAAATTCTGAAGTTCCTACAACAATATGAAAACAGCAATAGTTTGACTCATAAAAGGCTAATTTTAGCCAGAGGTGACGACGGGCATGGACTTTTTCAAACCACTATTATCCCATCTATAGCCACATGTTTCAAACAGATAGCTGAGACATTCTTCCTCACCATTTTCCAATCAATATCATTCTTCACCTCCTATCCTCTTCAATTTTCCAACTTGTGTTCTCACTTATCTATGCCAAATAGCCAAGGAATTTTTACTCATTACATAGAACACTAGTACAGGACAGATCATTTTAACTTTTTTCTTTTAATTAGAGAATAATGTTTTATATTGCCATAGTTCTTTCAACACCCCTCCCACATAAACAAAAAAAAAAAACCCAAGGGGGAAAAACGAATGATGAATGGTAAAAAATAATTTGCAAAGAAACTGGACAGAAAGATTTAAAATCTACAGAGAAAATAAAATGGGGGAAGCAAGATGCTCTTTTTGTTAGGAAAGGATTTTGCCATCAAAATTACCTGTATAACTGTCTTTGATCCAACAAATGCTTCAATCTTTTTCCAGTCACGGTCAAAGCTGCACGAATGAAAAGAGCAAAATCATACCAAACAGGCAAATTAGACACCAAAACCAAGATATTCAATTTGAACTAGTACATTCTATTTGGGGCAGGAAAGAAAAGTAAGGTTAATGAAGCTCTCCAACATGAGGATGCAAAGTTAATAATAACTTGAAGCTATTATCAAAACTAAAAATTTTAAAAATGCAATAATTTTCTTAAAATGACTACATAAATTTACAGTAAATTGTACTAGGGTAACATGGTCCAAGGACACTGTCCTTTTTATTGTCAACAAAAAAATAATAATTTACCAAGATACAATTCCTCAAGAAGGAACTTGCTTAAAAATTATAAGCTTACACAAGTATGAAAATTTTCATAAGATTACTGCCACTAGAAATTATTAAGTAAGAAAATTCTTTTAAATGTTATTCCTCTCTCTCTCTCTCTCTCTCTGCCTATCTCCCCACTTAAAATATGTTTGATTCTAACTAAAAGTGAAAAGGCCATGCTTTTATTTGGTAGAGGGAAAGCTCCTATAGGTCACAACTCATAAGTCAGAAAGGAAGCCCTCTCCATCACCTTAAAACCTCCGCTCTATATGTTATGTAAGTAATTAGAGCTCAAAGGAATCCAATGTAATTTAACTCTGCTGGACATTATCCCATTCTCCCTCCATCCCTCCATGACAAGTGACAATCCAACTTTTCTTTGACCATCTTTCAATTGTCCAACTGACCCTTCAAAAGCAACTCATTTAAAGTGGCTAGAATACCTTTAGAAGCCAAGAAAAGATAAAAGATGTTCATTTCTTCTTACACTAAAAAGATTTTCAGAAGCATAAAGAAACTGCCCACTTTCATTCTGATCCTGTCTCTTCCGACCAAAATGACTCATCTCTCATGCATCACATTTTCACCCTTTCTTACAAAACCATTTCATAAAACACTTCACATATTTAAACAAAACAAAATCGCTTATCAGCACTCACATACAGATGATATAAGCACAGCCTGCCATCTATTCAAGCATCACAGCCATAGTCTCACAGTAGACTCGCGTAGAAGTAGCTCAAAAACGAAAATTGATTGCTTTATTTTGCTAAATCGGCCCAAAAAACTCGAAATTCACACTTCCAATATCTCCCCACTCATTAAACAGACCTCAATTCCTCTCCCACAAATCCCCTCAAGACCTAAATTCACCATCCATAAAGGCCAAGTCTAAATGAACAGTGAAATCCATCCACCACATTTGGGAAATTAGAACAAATAAAAAGAAAACAGAAGCGGGCTTTACAGTTGAAGAGCTTCAAGAAACTTGTCGTGCTCGGGTTCGCTCCAGCTCTCCCTGGACTTGGTAATAGTGTACGGTTTCCGGATCTTCTTCGCGAGGTCCTCCGCCGACGAATTAGAATTGGAACCCGTCGTCGTCGTTGCCGCCGTCGCCGATGCCGCCGTCACGGAGGCGAAGGGACCGAGGCCAGGAAGCGCCATCCCACTAGGATCCAAGTAGAAACCCTCTGGAGGGTTTGGGTTTTTGGAAACCATTCACGGAATTTCGGTGGGTTTAAGCGTAACTTTTGAGAAAAAGAGAGAGAGAGAGAGAGGGAACGAAAGAAAATGCGGCTGTTATTAACAGAGGAAAGGAAAACGGAGGAGGATTTATATAAAGAAAAAGTGGTCCGAAACTTGAAAGGCTGTTTGTGAATACAGTAAGGTTTTCGGTAGGTGTATGAGAGGGACGAATCGCAAATGGACACAACAATATTGGGAAAAAAATGGTTTTTGAGAATTTGGAGTCCGGATTTTAGGGTGATGGGTACCTGAAATTTTATCTTATGGGTTTGGATATGGGTTCGGGTTCAGATCCGTATCCTACCCGTAATAATAATTATTTATTTATATATATATATATATATAAAGTATTATTTTTAAATTTTTTTTGTTGAGAAAATATATAATTCTAAAAAAAATATTAAATATCTTATAGATATTAAAGTATTATTTTTAAACTTTTTTGTGATTATAGATGAAAAAAAATTGATAAAAATAAATTTTATATTAATAAAATAATAATTTATTTCAAATTTTTATGGGTCTGCGTTTGAGTATAGAGATTTAACTACCCATAGAATTCGGGGATAGAGATTGATTTTGATATCCGCTCAAGTCTAGGTCCGGGTCTGGTAATTATAGTAGCATACCCAAACTCTACCCATAATCATCCCTACCGAATTCTATGTTGTTCACAATAATGTTATTCGAATTAATCACGATTATAATTATAAGTAATCGATCAATAATCATAGCTAAATATTTAACAATAATTTTTTAATCGATTAATCACCATCAACATAACCGATACACCAAAAGATCCGCTAGACTTTGGATGTGGATTTCAGACAAGCGTTGTAATCAAGCATGGGATTGTAGTGTAACCTTTGTAATTTGCTAAATATTCTTAAATTCTTATCCCTCATTGATTGATTTTGACCTCAATCTTCATTTTCAGATATTTTGACTCTCTAAGCCTAAATTTTAGGCTGCGCTAAACTTTATGACTATGTTACTAGACTAGATATTATTTGATATTTATAAGTTATTGTTTCATGGTCAAATGTCCATTTTAATCTTTTATATTTCACACAAATTTTAAAATGATTCTTTATCTTTCAAAAGTTTTATATTGGTCCTTTATGTTTCTCAAAAGTTTTATATTTGTCCTTCAGGTTTCATTGAAGTTCTATATTGGTCCTTTATGTTCCATTGAAGTTCTATATTGATCATTTATGTTTCATTGAAGTTCTATATTGGTCCGTTATGTTTCATTGAAGTTTTATATTAGTCTTTTATGTTTCATTAAAATTTCATATTGGTCATCTCAACATGATTTTATTTTTGGCTTAAACGACGTCGTTTGAGTATTTTTAGTGTATCTAAGGCCATGTCAGCTATCTGATACACGTAAGAGAGATTATGTGTCCACCTCGGCACGCCACATCAGCAATTAACTTAAGAAATTGACGGAAGTGGACGGAAGGACCAATTTGGAACTTCTTCCAAACATAAAGGACTAATTTAAACTTTTTGAAACATAAAGGACCAATATGAAACTTCGTGCAAACATAAGGGACCAATTTGGAGTTTTGACCTTGTTTCATTATATATATATTTTCTTATAACTCATTATTTATATTTATTAATAAATTCATTTTTCCCGTTTTTAGCCAAAAAATTAATTTATTCATCATCTTTTGTTTATTATAGATCATTTTCTTTAAAAAAAAATTGATTTTTACTCCATGTGCATTTATGATCCTTTTTTCACTCTTTTTTTTAAAGAATCTATATAAGAATGGAAGATCATTATTATTTTTAATATATTATTTTTTTATATTTCCTTTTCTTTTTCTTTTTTTTAGAAAACAAGATATCTATTATGGTATTAATTTTTTCGCTGACTTGAGATAAGTGATTCTAATTCCTATTCTTTCAATATATCATAAGTCATATGGAAAGATAGGTTTCTAGTCAAATGAAAAATTATTTTAGTTATTTGAGAAAACGTGTGAGAAAGGCAATAAAGATAGTGCGTAGGCTGAAAGTTTAAAAATGACTAAATATTTAATTATTATTATTTTAAATTATAATAATACTTTTATATTGCATTATAAATTTTAAAAATAAACATGGCAAACCTCTAATGTATAATGTGAATTCATTTCATAAATGAAATTCTTGACTAAATAAAATAAAATTCATGTTTAGTCTTACTATCAATTTAGTCATTTTTATTATCATATTATCTCATAAAACTAATTTTATTGAAAACATATAATATAATTGATAGTCTAAAAATGAGAGAAGGCTCATGAACTCACTATATATATATATATATATATATATGACATCTCCATATGCATTTCTAAGGAGCTTTTAGCTCTCTTCATTTCTCTTAACCCAAAGGCAAGTTAATCAAATTTACGTAAATTTTAATCCCATGTTTAATTAATTATATATATTAATACAGGATCTTAAACTTTGGTCAAGTTCATTATCTCTAAGTTCTATCTGAGGACGTTCAATCGTATTTTTGTGCTACTTACCATTTTTTAGAATATCATTAATAAGTTTTTTAATAAAAAGGATATATTATTGCTCCAAAATTTTCTGTAATAACTTAATATAACATATTTCACAAAAAATGTAATTAAGAGAATCTATGATGAATTATCAAAGCACATATATGTAGACTTATTTTCTCTGTGATGTATAAATGAACAAAATTTAATTCTATCTATACTTGTACAGTCGATTTCAAAAGAGAAGGGTTAGGTATTTAGGTTGGGTTAGATAATTGACGGTCAGCGTAAAACATTGTTAAATCTTTATGAATATGGATCAACAACGTAAATATAAATCAAAGAAATGAATAAAGACAAAAATATAGACGTCGCTTAATCCATATAATATATCCCACCTAATAAAAATGACTTTGATTATTATTATTCTTTGTTGTTATATAAATGAATTAAATTTCACAGGGACACCAAAAATCTTTAATTAACAAAAAATCACAAATCACCCAAAGGAAAAAACAAACAAACAAACAAACATGGGTATACTGTAGTATCGGCAGCATCCTATAATTGCCCATTAACGACGGTTAAAGGAGGGAAAAAGGAGAGAGAAATAAAGTCGTACCGAATGAAAGGGACGGTGGACGGATCCGATAAAATTAATTTAGTTAATTTCATCGATTTGGACCATTAATTAATTGTAACATAATTTTATTTTAATTTATCAATGATCCAAATTAATTGTACCAAATAATTTTATCTAAAGTTATTTTATTTGATCTACTTCTATCAGTAAAGTAGTGAAGTGTGGGAGAGAGAAGCGACTAATGCCTAATGTGTATGGCAGACACGTGTCAGTCATAGGCTGATTCAGACACAAGCCCATGGGCCCACTTGTTCCCTTCCGTGTCATGTGCTCGCTGGCCCCAAAAGCTAGGCCACAAGATATCATATATCTACCAAGATATTTCTAGTGGGCCCTACCTTAATAGAAGTGGGCCCACGTCCATTCACTCTATGAGGACCGGAGGCCCATTATCTTCAATCTTCTCTATATTTTGTCCCAAGTATGGATCTCAAATAATTTGACTCTAGATCAAAAAAAAAATTATCCTCTTCGATTCACAATATCTGTTTGAGTAAAAAAAATTTTATGTTTCAAAATATTTGCTATTTTATAAAATTAAGAAATCATTAATTTTTTTTTACAATTTTATCTCCACTTAATACCTATTCCCAAAATAAGATTACTGGAAAAAGAGTAATTAGTAGAGATAATTTAATAAGGGTAATACCTATTGCGTTGCCTTAAACTATTGAGTTATAGGTTCGAAACTGGTACTTACTTTCCCCTTCTAATTTTTAATTCATCTTTTTTTAAGTTTAAGGTGAACAAATAATTTTTTTGTCTGTGTGCACCTACCCAACGAAATAAATATTATGAAGCGGAGCGAGTATGATGTTAGTGTTATCTAAAAAGAGAGAGATACAACTAACAAATGATTGGGTGAGGTGGTATATATATATATATTGAGAGAACCAGCGCGGTACCTGAGAGACTTTATTAATTAATTAAAAATATCCTCAGAGAGAAAAAAACGAACCGAATCGATCTATACAAAATCCTGGCAAACTAGTTTCACCTTTTTAAAAATAGAAACCTAAGTAAAATTAACATTATGAAAATTAGCTTTAAAATTCAAAATATCCTTATAAGCAGAGTTGAGCGTTGAAGCTTGATTGCATTGGGTTTTGAGCATATTTTTATTGAGAAATTTCTATTTTTATTATGAAACTTCAACTAATTTTAACATGATTGTTTCCATTAAAAAAATACCTGTGAAAAAAAGATGCATACCAAAAATATATTACTTAGTCATAATTTTTGAGTAAAATATTACTTTGGTCTTTTTTAGATAGCATTTTTCTCAATTTAGTCCTTCTTAGATGGCATTTCTCAATTTAATCCTTTTTAGATTAATCAATTATCAATTTGGTCCTTACCGTTAAAATTACTAACGGAGTTAGCTGAGGTGGATAGTTTGGGGTAACTTTATAATTTTTACATATTAAGAGGGTTTTTTAATGTAATTATTTTGAGAAATTTTATAATTTTCACAAATTGAAAACGGTACCATGTTTCTTTTTCAATTTGTGAAAATTACAAAATTGTCTCAAAATAATTACATTAAAAAGCCTTATTATTATTTAAAAATTATAAAGTTATCCCAAATTATCCACCTCAGCTAACTCCGTTAGTAATTTTAACAGTAAGGACCAAATTGATAATGAATTAATCTAAAAAGGATTAAATTGAGAAAGGCCATCTAAGAAGGACCAAATTGAGAAAAGTGCTATCTAAAAAGGACTAAAATGATGTTTTACTCCATAATTTTTATTATGTAAATAGAATTTATTACTCGATTCATTCTCTCCTTTATATGAAATTATGGTGTTATTTTCTCGGATCCAAATTAAATTCATTTTGTTCCTTTTTGGTATTCTTTGCTTGTATTATACTGTGTTTGATTTTTTGAGGTGTGGAGTGGGGAAGCAAAACTATCTTGTTTGTTTGTCACGCTTTTTACACGTTATGTTAAATCACTTGGATTGAAATAGAAGTACCTTTCTCCTAGGATAGAGGAGTTTTGTTTTGGTGGATTTATTATTTTAATTTTTCTTAAGTTTACTCCAATTTATTTTTATGTTAATAATTTTTAAAAAAAAATTTAAGAAGTGTGATTGAGTGAAAATGACTCATATAACTCAAAGTATTCGCCAGCCCGACAGGTTAAGGACTAATCCTCCGCGGATCTGAGCTCTATTTAAGAATTTTCCGCTGGCCAATTGATTGCTGCATACACAAGGTGGAGACTCATATATTTTTAACTAAGTATCAAGAGTTCGATTCCTTATTTTTTTTCATATTTAATGAATAATTTAAATATCATAGTCTATAATAAAAGTTCCAACCCCTTTGTAGCTCGAATTCTCGATGCCTTATAATTCAACTTTGACAAGAGGTCATGAAAACTCATTAGGATAACACTTCCAACTTTTTTTTTAATTGATAAGAATCATGGGTATCAATATCATTCGTCTAACTAACGACAAAATTCATCCAACCAGATTTTAAGAGAATTACATTTTTTTAAGGCTCGAATTCAAAATTCTTGATTAAATTAGAACAATATCTCTTTCCAAATAATCTACTTTCTTAATGAGTGGTAACATTTCCTATTTTTTATTAACGTCAAATCCTACTTTGTATTGAAATAATATCTCATTATATTAAATAAAATAAATTATATTACACTTTAATGTAAATCTTAAAAGAAATTAAGTTTCAAGGCAATATGTTACATTATTATCTATATTTATATGGCTTTGCACCTTTATAGTCATGGGACTCACAAAATATTTATATTTTATAATTAAAAAAAATCAATAAATAAAACATGATTGAAGGGAGAGTGGATCTAATGCTTGGCTCTTCTATGTATTAGTATTCTAGGTTGACTTTTTTTCATAATTTTTTTCACTTTTTTATTTAAACTTAAAAAATTATAAACTTTTTATAAAGAATAAGAGTTATAGACATATAAAAGTTTAAAAAAAATTCCACATAAATAAGGACCTATCGTGAATAGTTTAGGGACTAAAAAGTTAGTCCCTAATCCACTCATAATAAATCTCGATTTACATTAAGTTTTTAATTTTTTTTGCATTTATATATCTTTTATACTTTAAATATTCTTTAGAAAAAAATTTATAATTTCTCAAATTTAAATAAAAAAAGAAGAAGAAAACTATGGAAAAAAAACTGGCCTAGTATACTAATGCATAAAAGAACTAAACACTGGATCCATTCTTTTTTTTTTTGAAATCAGATCCATTCTCTATTGAAGGAGATGTGAGAGATGAAGAAATCATGGATAAAATAGTTATGAATAGTAGTGAGAGAAGAGTTTAAAATAGGTAGTTATTAAATTATTTATTATTTAAAAATATAATAATAATATTTTTATATTAAATTATAAAAATTAAGAAAAAATGTTCCATGCACCTACGAAACCTCTAATTTCCTTTATGCCTCTCTTTTCTTCCCTTTTTCACTTGATTATTTTTATATTTCTTACTATATATTAAAAAAAGGCAAAAGTACTTTTCCTACCCTCAACGTTTGGGGGTCCTGTCAGTTTCGCCCCTAATGTTTTTCGCTGTCAATTGTACCCCTAACATTTTATGTTTCTACCAATGTCACCCTTTTCACTAATACCGTCAAATATTTAATAGTTTTTGCTGACGTGGCATCCTATGTAGCAAAAATATCTGACTTGGCATATTTTTTCCACACCAAATTTTTTACTCATCTTTTTCCCATCAAAACCGTGTCGTTTTAGCCTCACCATATTCCTTTTAAAATATAACTCAAACGCACGTGCCATTTTGCAGACAAAAACATCGGAGACGTTACCCTAAAATAGAGAATGGATCACGTCTTCAATATTTTTATGAGCAAAATAACGCGTGCATTTGAGTTATATTTTAGAAGGAATAGGCCGAGGTCAAAACGACACAACTTTGATGGGGAAAAGATGAGTAGGAAATCTGATGTGAAATAAGAAGATACCAAGTCAGCTATTTTTGCCACATAGGATGCCACGTAAGCAAAAACTATTAAATATTTGATGTGCTAGTGAAAAGGGTGACATTGGCAGAAATGTAAAACGTTAGGGGTACAATTGACAGAAAAAAAACGTTTTGCCACATAGGATGCCACATCAGCAAAAACTGTTAAATATTTGACGGTGTTAGTGAAAAGGGTGACATTGGCAGAAACGTAAAAACGTTAGGGGTACAATTAACAGCGAAAAAACGTTAGGGGTGAAACTGACAGGACCCCTAAACATTAGGGGTAGGAAAGGTATATGTATAGCACATTTTTTTTTTGTATTAATTCGTATAGCACATTGAAAGCAACCCCCACGTAATGAAATGTGCAAATGAACCAAAAATATCCGCTATAACCTGTTTTTTTTTTCCTTTCTTCATGTCATATCAGATTTTAGACCACTATAGTCAGTGTCAAAATGACTAAATAAAAAAAATGACTACTAGTATTGTTAATTTAGATGGCCAAGCTTTTCAATGGAAAATTATTTTTAAAAATATTTATTTTTAATAATTGGCCAAAAAAAAGTTAAAATATATTAATTATTATTATTCTTATTATATTTTTAAACATTAAAAAATAAATTATATGCAGGTACATACATATGAAGCATCTGGTATGTAATATGCATTTTAATAACAAAAAATACAGAATAATTAAAATATTTTTTGAAAATCAGATTTTTTAATTAACCAAAAAATAGAAAATAAGTCTTTTTTTTCTATTAATATTATGTACATAAATACATGAAAATAATACTAACATGAATTTTCTTATAAATGATCTAAAAAAACATGAATTCTTATAATTAATGAATATTATAGGCTGTTGGAGGAACTTCATGCTGAAAAGATCAATATGCCGGACGAATTTGTGGCTGAAATTTTAATTGAAAAATCACTAGACTCATGGAGTGTGTACAAACAACACTTGGAGCACAATAAGAAGCATTTGTCACTTATTGAACTCATCACTCATATCGTCATTGAAGATACCAATCGAAAACTCTCCAAATAGCAAAGGGGAAGGAGATGGATGTCAAAGCAAATTTTGTTGGGTCACACAACAAGAGGTATATGATTCTTTTAATAAGATTAATAAGAAACTTGATTACAGTATCTCTTAAGAACAATGTCCTTATGACACGGTTCGAATCAGATTTATATTGTAAATTCCCAACAGTCCCTATGATCACATTCATATAGGCTGACTTTGTGCTAGTTTCCTAGTCCTAGGTGATCACTGCAATATCAATGTCTCCACATCCCATGCATAATTAATTATAACAAAGATTGTAGAGATACGTCGTTGGAAGATATGATACAAGCCATAATGAGAACCCATATTAAAAGACTAGTTTATTGGGTGAGATATGCCTCACAACGTAAATACCATCTTACATTCTCAATTTCGTCTGATGTGAGACATATCATTACACACCCCTTCAAAAGTTGATATCCACGGTGGCTCACTTTATCAAGATTAGTCTGTTGATAGTTCTTTCCACTTTTGGCAGCTCCATCCAATTTTTAGTATTCAACATGACTCGTTCTATAAACATTGGTTCATTGAAAGCCATTTCCACTTTTGGTGAATCTATTCAACTTCTCGTAATTGATAAATTATACCTTACCTTTTATTCAACTTCCTCGATACATGCGGTGAAGGGTATTCATTTTTTGAAATTTTTTAGCTATTCTTGAATATTCAGTGGAGACTTAAAGCAATCACCACCTAAGATCAGACGTTAGATAGCATCTAAAAAAAGTCTCCACCTAACATTGAACATTGCGTGGCAACTCTCTTCATTCGCCACCTAATGTATAACGCAAACAAAATCATAGGTCGCCATTGTATGGTATCTTTCAATGGCAACTTTTATTGTTGCCACAAAAAAGTCACCACCTATTGTACTGTAATCCAGCCTATAGAGGTTATGTTTTAACTCAACCTATGGGTCGCCTCTTCTGCATTGAGTTCAACTTTTAAAGAAAGTACTAATTGATACGAGTGTAAGTTCATGGAAGAGTTACACTCCAAAAAATGACTCTTGAAGTTGAAGAGTCCAATGCCTTATAAGATCCTTACTTGAAGGTACCGTTCTTTTATTGCAATAAGCCCTTCTATCAATCGAAACCCTCTACATGTAACCCCTTTGGTATGGCGATTTTGAATAAAAATACCAATTAATATCAGCACAAATCTTTAGGAGAACCTACCACACTTAAAATTAAGCTAATTGTTGAAGTTAAAGAGCCACAAAGCCTTATAAAAAAGCCGTTGCTTGAAGGTAGCCTCCCCAATGTAGGAGTCTAGTAGATATGATTAGTCTCACACCATAATGAGATGAACTTATAAGGTTCGAGTTCTGATTGAGAGAAGTGTTTACATTTATATATGAAGATTGTTTTTTTTTTAAAAAAAAAAACCTATAAAAAAGGATTAAAAATCTTTCATTGCATTTTTTCCTTCCCTGGTTTGCATTCTTTCTTGGTCACTTGTTTTGTTTACACTTTTAGTATATATTTAGATGCAGTATTAAAACACTCTAGAAGTTCATACCTACAACATAAAGGATTTTTATTGAATAATATTGATCATGGTGATAGGATATTTGATATTGAAAGCAACATTAAATTATTAGGAGGACAAAGGAAGAGACTATAACGTTTATTGAATGAATTTTTAAGAAAAATCACGTTTTCTGAAAGCAACAATGTTGCCTCAAATAACATATCAAATGTATTGGGAGATTATCGTATTGAAAATATGAAAATTTTGATGTAACAAGTGAAAAACAATAAATCTTTTTTTTTTTCAAGAAAAACAAAATTAAGGGCACGTTTTTTTAGGTAGAAAGAAAAATGGAGAGGAAAAGAAAAAGGAAATGGGCTTGATGTGTTTGGTAGTAAAAATTTGGAATGAAAATGGAATGAAAATGTATTAAAATTACCACTTTACCCTTTATATTAAAATAATAAAAAAAATATTAAGAATGTATCAAATCAAATGGTATAATGAACATTTTGTATTTTGTATTATTTTTAAAATATGTCAGAGAAAAAAAGTATGTAATAATATTAATAAAGAACAAAAATAAAATAAAATTGATAGTCTGGTTCTTTCACTTTGGCCACTAATAATAAAATGTCTCAATTTATTCCTTAAAAGACCAATTCCTAATTAGTTTGATCCTTCAATTAATATAATAGATAAAAAAAGTTAACTAAAAGTAACATTAATATATACTAACTAATCATTAAATTATAAATTGGAATGTATTTAATATTCAAAACATAAAAATAAAACACATCATATTTATAAATTAAATACTATCAAAATACATTGCTTACTTTTTTTATGTATAGTTTATAAATCTGATGTATTTTATTTTATAAATTACACATTGTCAAAATCTTATGTTTATAACATTTGACAGAATATGTACGAACGGAATGGTAAAGACAACAATGGGGTTCAAAGCGTGAAAAAATAGAGATAAAATTGATAAAATACTCTCAAAATAGGCCAAAACCTCTTTTTTAGAAGAAAATGCTATTACCGTTTAATTTAGAAATAGATTTGCATTGGGAATCCCATTCCCCTATCCACTCCCATTCATTCTCTTTATTTTCAATAACCAAATGTGACCTTAGTACTTAAGATGGAAATGAAAAACTTATTCTCATTTCCTCCTCATAAAATTATAAACCAAACATGCGGTAACATCTTCAAAGAATTGTACGTTTGGTAACACTTTCTAGCAGTACATTACATGTAATTTTACGATTCTCAAAAAAGTTTTACATCATATTTTATACATACCAAACATATTTTTTATCATATTTTACTCTACAATACTTTTTTTTACAGTACTTTACATCTGTGCATTTACACCAAGCATGCCCTAGATTTCAAGCTAATTTAGGTCCAACCCATTTCATTCAATTATTTTATAGTTTTTTACCAATTATTTTATAGTTCAAGCGTTCCATTTTAAACTATAATAGGGCCCAACAATTATGGCTCTCTCTTTCTGGTTTTGGGCCAGACCTCTATCATAAAAGAGTTACAATTATTTATATCTTAACCAACCTTTCTTCTTGTTCACTAAATGGGATGCTTGGTAAAGAGAAAAGAGGAAGGAATGTGAATAGAAATAGAAATAGAAATAAGAAAAGATGAAAGAACGAAAATGTTACGTCAGTGTGATGTGATATGAATAAAATAAAAATGGGTAAAATAACTATTTTACACTTACATTAAAAGTGAGAATAAAATACAATTAGATAAAAAAGTAAGGACAAAAATATAATTTCATTATATTACAAAAAGTGAGATTTGTTTAGTAGGAAGAAAAGAGGAGGGAGAAGGCTTCTCCCTCCTTTTTTCCGAAATTGGATCCGGTGCAATTAGCTTTCGTGCAATTACGGTGCAATTACTTCAAAACACACATTTTTGCTTCATTTTTGAAGTACTAATAGGGACTCACACTAATTAGGACCTACCATGAATGAATTAGGGACCAAATTTTTATCAATATTGGCAAATATCATCGTCTTATAAGGATTAGGGACTAAATTGTTATTAATATTGATAAATAGTCTCACAAGGCTATTTAGTGATGATATTTGCTAATATTGATAAAAATTTTGTCCCTAATTCATTCATGGTAGATCCTTATTAGTGTAGGTCTCAAAAATTACTTCACAAATAAAACAAAAATGTGTATTTTGAAGTAATTGCACGAAAACTAATTGCACCGGATCCAATTTCCTTTTTTCCATCATCATTTCTTCATTCCAAACATAACCTAATTGCCCTCTTGCGACAAGAGTCTTGCCCCTTGGACATAAAACTCATAATTTAATTTAGGGCTTATATAAATTGTTAGATTAAATTCTTATATACTACTAAATGTTTTTTAGCTTTAGTAATTAACCTGTATTAGCGCCAAATTAGTTAAAGGCCAATGAAGTTAATGAACTTATAGATATATACTAATCTCACAGAAGTTCTATATTTGTCCTTTATGTTTTCCAAAAGTTTTATATTTGTCCTTCAGGTTTCATTAAAGTTCTATATTGGTCCTTTATGTTTCATTGAAGTTCTATATTGATCCTTTATGTTTCATTGAAGTTTTATATTAGTCTTTTATGTTTCATTAGAATTTCATATTAGTCCTCTCAGTATGGTTTTAACTTTGGCTTAAACGACGCCGTTTGTGTGTGTCTAAGGCCACGTTAGCTATCTGATACACGTAGGAGAGATTATGTGTCCACCTCGACACACCACGTCAGCAGTTAACTTAAGAAATTGACGGATTTGGACGGAAGGACCAATTTAGAACTTTTGGAAAATATAAAGGACTAATTTAAAACTTCTGAAACATAAAGGACTAATTTAAAACTTGAGTGAAACATAAAAGACCAAAATGAACCTGTGATCAATGATTTAAACAAAAGAAGAGTACAATTTTTTTTTACTTAATTAAATAAACTTCACTCAATAGTTAGTTTAGTAACTGCTATTGAATAAAATTACTTAAAATTTAGATATTTTTAACAATTTTTTAAGTTGTGCCAACATGCCACTAGCTAGTATCCTTTTCCATGGTCTTAACTCTTAAGTGCGACTCCCCTTAGTACCAAATTATGTACCAAAAAAAGTTACCTCGAGTGTTACATTTTAATTATGACTTACCTTATACTTTATTTTTTTTAATGGAAGACTTACCTTATACTTGAAACTATGACATGAAACAATTATCTATTAGGGTTGTGAACGAATGAGTCGAATCTTAACTGATTAAGGTAGCGCTCGTTTAAAATAAGACTAACTCAAGTCGAGCTTTAAAAGTAACAAAAATTCATAATCAAACTAACTCATTTAGTTAATTGAATTGTTCATAAACTTAACGAGACGGGCCACATAGTTTGCGAACAAAGCTATAAATATAATATATATTTATCTGTACATATAAAAGTTAAACTTAATAACAAATTATTAACTTTCATATAACATACATATACATAAAAAAAATTATAAATAAAATATATATATAAAAAATAATTTGTATGCTACGTAGCTCAAGAATGCTTCTACATATAGGTGAGAAATACTGGGCCCCTGATAGCACACCTTTACCCCATGTATTCGATTACACTGTTCATTTGCACTCAAAATAGCGCTAAAGCCTTCCGCACATAACAGAAACAGGAATGGGAAAGTGGGTCACCTTGTCTTATCCCCTGCTGAGGTACAAACTGTTCACTCAAAATAGGCACTTTAATGATTGTGAGTTTAGGTGGGTACCTAGAGTGTGCAATAGTAGCGCTGATTGTATATGGCTAGAGTAGCATTGGGTTTTACTGAGGATAAAATATGGCCAGACTCTTTTCCTATCTGGTTAGTTGACACATGTAATGTTGATTTGATTTAATGCATTTTTTCTTGTGGGGATTTCAAAAAAAAAATTTGTAAGCTACGTTAATCTATCTATGAATTTTATCATTTCGTATGGTTGATTGATTAAAGAACATTTGTATATAAACATATAACAAATTCAATATATATGAGTGTTTATTATATATTTACTTGTAAGATAGAGAATAAATAATATTGTAAAAAAATTGTCTTAATTACTGTACACCTAATATATATATATATATATATATATATAGAGAGAGAGAGAGAGAGAGAGAGAGAATCTGTTCTTTATATTGGATATGTTTGTTTAGTAGAATGTATGGGAATGTTGGACGGAATGAGAATGCGATGTGATCTGATGTGAATAGAATAAAAGCAGGTAAAAAAGTAAAGACAAAACAATAATTTTATTAGATTACAAAAAATAAAGTTGATTTGGTATACTGAATATTGAATTACCTCCGACATTACCTTGTAAATTCTTGTTAACAAAGATAACCTAGGTCTACCTATACACATAAGCAATCTTCTTTGATTTCAATTGTAATTTCCATTTAATTAATTTCATTAGTTTTTTTTTGCCTGAATTAATTTCGTTAGTTAATTTATCTATATATATATATATACTAACATAATATATATATACTTTGTTTATATATATATATATATATATACTAACATAAGAGGAGGCGATGAATTGTCAACTTGAACTAAATTCTCATATATAATATTAAATTTGTAAAAAAATATGATACGTTATTAAAACATTTTAAAATATGTATTTTAACCGTTATCAAAAAATGTATTTCAACTATAAATCTATTTAAAAAATTTTAAAAATATATTTTTTCTATAAATCTATTATCTTTCAAGATAAAATCTTCATAAACAAATTCTCGGTGAAAACTATCCTCAAAATTCTATACACAATCTCAAACTAAATTACATTAAACTAGTTTGGAGTACCTGTCCTGTACGGAATAATTAGGGGTGGTAATAGGTAGCTAAATTATAGGTACCCGATGGTATCTGTTCGAAAAAATTATTCGATATCCGATGGATATCGGATATTAGATAGGATACGGGTAGTAGAATATGACTATCCATTGAGTATTGGATGGGTGCGGATATTATCTTCGGATATCCTATATCCGTCCAAAATAAATGGGCGGATAGGGTACCCGATATCCAATACCCAAAATAATATATATATAATTATAAATTATAATGTTAAATATTAAATAAAATATATTTTATTAAATAAAATTTTATGGTTTCAATTAACTAGTATTATTAATTTTAATTTTTAAAAATTATCTTTATTTTCTAGAAAATTTAATTTTTTCATAGTAATTTATTTAGTGGATGGATATTGGGTAATGTATATTGGATAATTTAGTTGAATATAGTCTATAAGATACCCAGTATCCTATATCCGTTATTTTTTTTTGGTATTTCGGATATCGAGTAGTTTCGGATACAAATATTGAAAATGTAATTTTTTTCGAATTCGGTTAGGGTTCGAGTATTGGGTGTAATGGGCGGATTTAGATTCGGATAGTGAAAAAATGAGCAGGTATCCGCCCATTGCCACCTCTAGGAATAATATATCCTTTTATGTATTAAGATATAAATAATAAAATTTAAATATTATAGTTAATATTATAAAATATAATTAATATAATAAATTTGACATGATAAAAAATAATTGAATAATAAAAGTAAATAAAAAAAGAACATATACAAATTTTCAAATTAAAATGTTTACAAAAAATACTAAAAAGGATATAATTGAACCATTTTAAATATAAGAACATAATAAAGTATAGTCATGTATTTCAAATTATATAATAAAAAGAAAAATGTATTATAATATGCACTTAAATTATCTATTACTAAGGGTGTGTTTGGTAGGTGGAATGAGTGAGGGAATGGAAATGGGAATGGGAATGAGAATGTTGGAGGGAATGGATATGTCATGTCAATGTGAGTCCATATTATTACTTCAAAAATGAAGTAAAATTGTGCATTTTTAAGGAATTGCAGTGAGAAAAACAGCATCGGATCCAACTTAAAAAAAACTCTAGATAATTAAAATTTATTGGTTATGATAAAAAAAATATAAAGTTCATATTTTTAAAATATAAATTACACTTTCATGTCCTGAAAAAATTAAATTTACTTGCATCTTATGGTAAAGACATTTTAAGATTAGTTTGATGGATGAGTACTTTACCTCTTTTTTTCAATATGTATTTAGAGCTGATAATTTATAATGAAAGTACCATTTCATGATTTCAAAAATATTAAATTTACACTTTCCATTAATTTATTTTAAAACTTACATTCCCTCTCATATTTATTATTTATATAATAAAATATGTATTTAAAAATGTAAATAATTATTTTTTAATTCAAAATAATTATTTTTAACATAAAAATGAAATAATAATAATAATAGTAATAGTAATGAAATAATATTCTTTAGAGTCTTATTTTTTAATACATAATATTTTAAAAAAATTAATATTACCATTAATGATATTTTGGTTAAAATTACTAATTGTAAGTTTTTTTTTATTTTGATTTCTCAAGGTAAAGAACTTTAGGTTTTCAAAAGTGTAAATTAACTGTTTAATATTTTTTGAAAGATATATGTTTTCTCAATTTAGTTCATAACTTTGCTTATTTGTTTTAAAATTTTATTCTAAAGGTTGTTCACAATTACAAAATTTTTACATATTAAAATTTAAGCTTTTATTGAAAACTATAATTAACTTATCTAAACAACTACATAATTTATTGTAATAAATAATTAAATTATAATTAATTTAGAAATTATAGTTTTAATAAATTGCTCAAAATATTTTATTTTACAAAAAAAAGAGAGAAGTTAATAGAATTTTAATTGGGATTAGATGAAATTTTAATATTAAATTGGTTTGAATTATTTAAAATTTAACATTCATAGTTAATATTTTTTATTTACAAATCGAAAATGATATTAAGCTGCCACTTATTGTATAGATATATTTTATTATTTTTAAATTTTAGTTATTAATAAAAAAAATAGAGTACAAGAAAATCAAAATTTAGAACTATGCCAAACATAAAATATTACGATTCTATATTTTAAAAAAAAGTTTAATATACTAAGATTCTATATATATAATAATTAATAATATAGTTTTTAAAGTATAAATCCCTCTTCAATTTAAATTTTGTTAATGCTTTATAATTTGGTTTTATAATACTTTTATCTAAAAAAAATACTAAATATAGTTTTGGAAACATATTTTTATTTAGAGTAAATTACACTGGCCTCCCCCTGAGAGATGCTGAAATTACACTGCCCTCCCCTCTAGTTTGCAAAATTACACTGCCCTCCCGTGAGAGATCAAAAGTCATTACACTTTGATCCAAAACACTATTCTCCCATTTAAAAAAAGGTCTAGAAAGTCAATATAATAAATATTAATGACTAATAAATATTCATGACTAAATTGGCCCTCATACAAGATAAAAAATGTTTAACGTTATGCTTTATCAAAATTTATAAAACTGAATTTTTACCAAAAAAAATTTATAAAACTGAATTCTAGTACACCTAACAATTTTTTTATATATTTTATAATTATATATTAAACTTAATTGTCAAAAATTAAGTAAAATAATAGATATTTTATATTACATTACATTATTAATATAAAAAATCTGTAAACTATTTTAAGTTACAGACTTTTTGTTAGAATTTAATTATTTTGTTAACAATAATAATTACTCTAAATACTAATAAAATAATAAAAGACAATAAAAAAATGAAACAATGTTATTATAAGAGGATGAAAGTATGTATAGGTCACATTTTATAGAGTTTCATTCCTTTGTGAGGGGTAATTTAGTCATGAATATTTATTGTATTGAAAATTGAAAAAAATTGACCTTTTAAACTTTTTTTAATTGAAAAATGGTGTTTTGGATCAAAGTGTAATGACTTTTGATCTCTCATGGGAGGGCAGTGTAATTTTGCAAACTAGAGGGGAGGGCAATGTAATTTCAACATCTCTCAAGAGATGACAGTATAATTTAATTGGGCACGTTTTTGTAATCAAATTAATGAAATTTAACTAATTAATTTAATTTAATAACGTACCTTTAATGAATAGTATATTATATATATATATATATATATATATATATATATATATATAGTTGGAATATATTTGTTATTGTTTAGATTCTATTAATTTAAATTATATTTGGTTAATTGATGTAAATCTTTATTTTGTTTTATTAAATAACAGCTTAAATAATCTAGGATACTATGTGTCATAGTTTAAGGTTGGTGGAAGTCCATTTATATATATAATGATAATGATATAATGATTGGTTCCAGAGCCTTTAGTTTGATTAAGAATATATGGAGATAATTATTCATTAATATAGAATTTAATATTTAAATTTAAACTAATTAAAAAGTATCTCAAACTCCTTATTATATGACAATATATATCTAGATAGAATAATATATTTTCCTACTTAAACTCAAATAAAAATATTATTTATCTAAAGGTAATATTACTTTTTATAAAAGAATATTATTTCGTAAATAATTTAAATTCTAAAGCATGAATAGTTAAATTGGGATCTCATTAACCCCTCAACAATTTAAAATATATTATTCCGTAATATATTTTCATTGCGCCGAGTCCGCCTTCTCGAGGAAATAATTATATTTTGCTAGTTTCATTAAGAATACATGGAGATAATTATCATTAATATAGAATTCAATATTTAAATTTAAACTAATTAAAAAGTATCTCGAACTCCTTATTATATGATAATATATATCTAGATAGAATAATATATTTTCGTACTTAAACTCAAATAAAATATATTACTTACCTAAAGATAATATTATTTTTATAGAACAATATTATTACATAAATAAATTAAATTCTGAAGCTTGAATAGTTCAATTCGGATATCGATTGCCCCTCAACAATTAAAAATATATTATTCCGTAATATATTTTCATTGCGCCGAGTCCGCCTTCTTGAGGAAATAATTATATTTTGCGCCTAGGTAGAACTCAATTTTCGCCCCAGCTGAAAACATCATTTTAGCCTCAGGCTACCATTATTCAATTTCCAATTTCATCCTTCCTTCATCTTCAATTTGGTCCTTGCACTTCGAACTAAACCCTAAACCCTAAACCATAGACCATAAACACTAAACCCTAGAATCTAAACCTTAAACCCTAACCTTAAACCTTAAATCCTAAACCTTAGACACTAACCATAAACCCTAGACCCTAAACCCTAAACCCTAAACCCTAAACCCTAAACCTTAGACCCTAGACCCAAGACCCTAAACCCTAAACCCTAGACCCTAAACCCTAGACCCTAAACCCTAAACCCTAAACCCTAACCCTAAACCCTAAACCCTAAACCCTAAACCCTAAACCCTAAACCCTAAACCCTAAACCCTAAACCCTAAACCCTAGACCCTAGACCCTAAACCCTAGACCCTAGACCCTAAACCCTAGACCCTAAACCCTAACCCTAAACCCTAAATCCTAAACCTTAGACCTTAAACCCTAGACCTTAAACCCTAAACCCTAGACCCTAAACCCTAAAACCCTAAACCTTAAACCCTAAACCCTAAACCCTAAACCCTAAACCCTAGACCCTAAACCCTAGACCTAAACCCTAAACCCTAAACCCTAGACCCTAAACCCTAAACCCTAAACCCTAAACCCTAAACCCTAAACCCTAAACCCTAAACCCTAAACCCTAAACCCTAAACCTTAAACCCTAAACCCTAAACCCTAGACCCTAAACCCTAGACCCTAAACCCTAAAACCTAAACCCTAAACCCTAGACCCTAGACCCTAGACCATAAACCCTAAACCCTAAACCCTAAACCCTAAACCCTAACCCTAGACCCTAAATCCTGAACCCTAAACCCTAAACCCTATAACCTAAAACCTAAACCCTAAACCTAACCCTAAAACCCTAAACCCTAAACCCTAAACTGTAAACCCTAAACACTAGACACTAAACCCTAAACCCTAAACCCTAAACCCTAAACTCTAAACCCAAACTCTAAACTCCAGACCCTAAACCCTAAACCCTAAGCCCTAATCCCTAAACCCTAAACCTTAAACCCTAACCTTAACCCCTAACCCCTAAACCCTAAACCCTAACCCCTAACACCTAAACCCTAAACCCTAAACCAAAAGCCTAAACCCCAAACCCCAAACCCTAGACCCTAAAGCCCAAACCCTAGACCCTAAAGCCCAAACCCTAAAGCCTAAACCCTAGACCCTAGACCCTAGACCCTAGACCCTAAACCCTAAAATGCTAAACCCTAAACCCTAAACCCTAAACCCCAAACCCCAAACCCTAAACCCCAAACCTCAAATCTTAAATCCTAAATCCTAAACCCTAAACCCTAAACCCAAAACCTAAAACCCAAAACCCTAAACCCTAACCCAAAACCCAAAACCCAAAACGTTAAACCCTAAACCCTAAACCCAAAAACCTAAACCCTAAATGCTAAACCCTAAACCCTAAACCATAGATCGTAAATCTTAAGACCTAAACCCTAAACCCAGGACCTTGAACCCTAAACCCTAAACCTAAACCCAAGACCCTAAATCTTAGATCCTAAACCCTAAACCCTACTCCTTAAAGCCTAAACCTTAAAACCCTAAACCCCAAACCCTAAAACCTACACCCTAAGCCTTAAACCTTAAACCCTAAATGCTAAACCCTAACCCTAAACACTAAACCTTAAATCCTAAATCCTAAACTGTAAACCGTAAACCGTAAAACCTAGACCCTAGACCCTATACCCTAAACTCTAAACCCTAGACCATAAACCCTAAACCCTAAACCCTAAACCCTAAACCCTAAACCCTAGACCCTAAACCGTAAACTCTAAACCCTAAACCCTAAACCCTAAACCCTAAACCCTAAACCCTAAACCCTAAACCCTAAACCCTAAACCATAAACCCTAGACCCTAAACCCTAAACCCTAAACCCTAAACCCTAAACCCTAAACCCTAAACCCTAAACCCTAGACCATAAACACTAAAACCCTAAACCCTAAACCCTAGACCATAAACACTAAAACCCTAAACCCTAAGTCTAAACCCTAAACCCCAAACCCTAAAACCCTAAACCCTAAACCATAAACCCTAGACCCTAAACCCAAAAACGCTAAACGCTAAACACTAAACACCTAATCCCTAAACCCCAATCCCTAAACACTAAATCTTAAACCCTAAACCCTAAACCCTAAACCCTAACCCTAAACCATAAACCATAAACCCTAAACCCTAAACCCAAACCCCAAACCCTAAATTCTAAACCCTAAACCTTAAACCCTAACCCTAAACCCTAAACCTTAAACGCTAAACCCTAAACCCTAAACCCTAACCCCTAAACCCTAAACCTAACCCCTAAACCTAAACCTAAACCCTAAAACCCTAAACCCTAAACCCTAACCCTAACCTTAACCCTAAACCCTAAACCCTAAACACTAAACCCCTAATCCCTAAACCCCAATCTCTAACCCCTAAATCTTAGACCCTAAACCCTAAAGCCTAACCCTAAATCCTAGACCCTAAACCCTAAACCCAAAACGCAAACCCTAAACCCTAAACCCTAAACCCCAAATGCTAAACCACAAACCCTAAACCCCAAACCCCAAAACCCCAAACCCCAAACCCTAAACCTAAACCCTAAACCCTAAACCCTAAAACCCTAAACCCTAAACCCTTAAACCCTAACGCAAACCCTAAACCCTAAACCTTGACCCTAAACCCTAAACCCTAAACCCTAATCCCTAGACCCCAAACCCTAAACCCTAAACCTAAACCCTAGACCCCAAACCCAAACCCAACACCCGACACCCTGTACCCTAACCCTAAACCCTAAACCCTAAATGCTAAACCCTAACCATAAACCCTATACCCTAAACCCAAAAACCCTAAACTCTTAACCCTAAAACCTAAACCCTAAACCCCTAAACCCTAGACCTTAAACCCTAAACCCTAAACCCTTAAACCCTAAACCCTAACCCTAACCCTAAACCCTAAAATCCTAAACCCTTAAAGCCTAAACCCTAAACCCTAACCCAAACCCTAAACCCTAAACCCGAAACCCTGAACCTTGAACCTTAAACCCTATACCCTAAATACTAAACCCTTAACCCTTAAACCCTAAACCCCAAACCCTAACCCTAACCCTAACCCCTAAACCCTCTAACCCTAAACCCTAAACCCTAAAACCTTAAACCCTAAACCCGAAAACCCTAAACCCTAAACCCTAAACTCTAAACCCAAAGCCCAAACCCTAAACCATAAACTTTAAACCTAAACCCTACACCTAAACCCAAGACCCTAAATCCTAGATCCTAAACCCCAAACCCTAATGCCTAAACCCTAAACCTTAACACCCGAAACCCTAAACCCTAAACCCTACACCCTTAAACCCTAAACCCTAAACCCTAAACCCTTAAACCCTAAACCCTCAAACCCTAAACCCTAAACCCTAAACTCTAAACCCAAAGCCCAAACCCTAAACCATAAACTTTAAACCTAAACCCTACAACTAAACCCAAGACCCTATATCCTAGATCCTAAACCCCAAACCCTAATCCCTAAACCCTAAACCTTAAAACCCGAAACTCGAAACCCTAAACCCTACACCCTAAACCTTAAACCTTAAACCCTAAATGCTAAACCCTAACCCTAAACACTAAACCATAAATCCTAAATCCTAAACCCTAAACCCTAGACCCTAGACCCTAAACCCTAAACCTTAACCACTAAACCCTAAACCATAAAGCCCTAAACCCTAAACCCTAAACCCTATACCTTAGACCATAGATCCTAGACCCTAGACCTTAAACCCTAAATCCTAAAACCTTAAATCCTAAACCCTAGACCCTAAACCCTAAACTCGAGACCGTAGACCCTAAACCCTAAACCCTAGACCCTAAACCCTAAACTCTAGACCCTAAATCCTAGACCTTAAACCTTAGACCCTAAACCCTAAACCCTAAATACTAAAACCCTAAACCCTAGACCCTAAACACTAAAACCCTAAACACTAAAACCCTAAATCCTAGACCTTAAACCCTAAACCCTAAAACCCTAAACCCAAAACCCAAAACCTTAAACCCCACACCCTAGACCCTATACCCTAGACCTTAAACCCTAAACTCTAGACCCTAAACCTTAAACCCTAAACCCTAAACACTAGACCCTAAACTCTAAAGCCCAAAACCTTAAACCCTAGACCCTAAACACTAAAACCGTAAACCGTAAACCCTAAACCCTAAACGCTAAACGCCTAGGTAGAACTCAATTTTCGCCCGAGGTGAAAATCTCATTTTGGCCTCAGGCCTCCTTTGTTCAATTTCCAATTTCGTCCTTTCTTTCATCTTCAATTTGGTCCTTGCACTTGGAACTAAACCCTAAACCCTATACCTTAAACCCTAAACCCTAGACCTTAGACCCGAAACCCTAAATCCCTAAACCTTAAACCCTAGATCCTAAACCCTAAACCCTAAACCCTAACCCTAAACCCTAAACCATAAACCCTAAACTCCAAAACCATAAACCCTAGACACGAAACCTTAAAATCCTAAACCCTAAACCATAAAACCCTAAACCCTAGACCCTGGACCCTAAATCCTAAACCCTAAACCCAAAACCCAAAACCCTAACTCCAAACCCCAAACTCCAAAACCCTAAACCCTAGCCCCTAGACCCTAAACCCTAATCCCTAAACCCTAAACCCTAAAACCCTATCCCTAAACCCCAATCCCTAAACCCTAAACCCTAATCCCTAAACCCTAAAACTCTAAACCCTAAACCCTACACCTTAAACCCTAAACCCTAGACCTAAACCCTGAACCCTAAACCCTAAACCCTAGACCCTAAACACTAAACCCTAAACCCTAAACCCTAGACCCTAGACCCTAAACCCTAAACCCTAAACCCTAAACCCTAAACCCTAAACCCAAGACACTAAACCCTAAACCCTAAACCCTAAACTCTAAACCCCTAAACCCTAGACCCTAAACCCTAAAACCCTAAACCCTAAACCCTAAACCCAAAACCCTAAACCCTTAAACCCTAAACCCTAAACCCTAACCCTAACCCGAAACCCTAAACCTTAAACCTTAAACCCTAACCCTTAAACCTTAACCTTAAATCCTAAACCTTAAACCCCAAACCTTGAATGCTAAACCCTAAACCTAAACCCTAAACCCTAAACCCTAAACCCTTAAACCGTAAACACTAAACCCCAAATCCCAAACCCCAAACCCCAAACCCCAAACCCCAAACCCTAAACCCAAACTCAAAAACCCAAACCCCAAACCCTAAACCCCAAACCCTAAACCCTGAACCCTAAACCACTAAACCTTAAACCCGAAACCAAAAGCCCTAAACCCTAAACCCTAAACCCTAAACCCTAAACACTTGAACCCTAAACCCTAAACCCTTAAACCCCAAACCCCTAAACCCTAAACCATAAACCCTTGAACCCTAAACCCTAAACCCAAACCCTAACCCTAACCCTAACCCTAAACACTAAAACCTAAAACTGTAAACCCTAAACCCCAAACCCTTAACCCTTAAACCCTACACCCTAAACCCTAAACCATAACCCTAAACCCTAAACCCTAAAACCCTAAACCCTAAACCCCAAACCTTTAAACCCTAAACCCTAAACCCTTAAACCCTAAACCCTAAACCCTAACCTCAACCCTAAACCCCAAACCCTAAACCATAAACCCTAAACCATAAACCCTTAAACCCTAAACCCTAAACCCTAAACCCTAAACCCTAAACCTAAACCCAAGACCCTAAATCCCAAACCCTAATCCCAAACCCTAAACCTTAAAACCCGAAACCCGAAACCCTAAACCATATACCCTAAACCTTAAATCTTAAACCCTAAATGCTAAACCCTAACCCTAAACACTAAACATTAAATCCTAAACCCTAAGCCTTAAACCCTAGACCCTAATCCCTAGACCCTAAACAGTAAACCCTAGACCCTAAACCCTAAACCCTAAATCCTAAATCCTAAATCTTAAACCCTAAATCCTTAAACCCTAAACCCTAAACCCTAACCCTAACCCTAACCCAAAACCCTAAACCCTAAACCCTAAACCCATAAACCCTAAACCCTTAAAACCTAAACCATAAACCCTAAACCCTAAATCCTAACCCTAAACCTTAAACCCTAAACCCCTAAACCCCTAAACCCTAAACCCCAAACCCTTAAACCCTAAACCCTAAACCCTAAGCCCTAAACCCTTAAACCCTAAACTTTAAACCCTAACCTTAACCCTAAATCCTAAACCCTAAAACCTTAAAACCCTAAACCCTAAACCCTAAACCCTAACCCTAAACCCTAAACCCTAAACCCTTAAACCCTAAACCCTAAACTCTAAACCCTAAACCATAAATCAAACCCTAAACCCTAAACTTTAAACCAAAACCCTAAACCTTAAACCTTAAACCCTTAAACACTAATCCTTAAACCCTAAACCCTAAACCCTAAACCCTAAACCCTAAAGTCTAAACCCTAAACCCTAAACCCTAAACCTTAAAGTTTAAACCCTAAACCCTAAACCTCAACCCAAGACCCAAGACCCTAAATCCTAGATCCTAAACCCCAAACCCTAATCCCTAAACCCTAAACCTTAAAACCCCAAACCCCAAACCCTAAACTCTACACCATAAACCTTAAACCTTAAACCCTAAATGCTAAACCCTAACCATAAACACTAAACCTTAAATCCTAAATCCTAAACCCTAAACCCTAAACCCTAAACCTAAACCCAAGACCCTAAATCCTAGATCCTAAACCCCAAACCCTAATCCCTAAACCCTAAACCTTAAAACCCCAAACCCCAAACCCTAAACCCTACAACCAAAACCTTAAACCTTAAACCCTAAATGCTAAACCCTAACCCTAAACACTAAACCTTAAATCCAAAATCCTAAACCCTAAACCCTAGACCCTAGACCCTAGACCCTAGACCGTAAACCCTAAACCCTAAACACTAAACCTTAAACCTTAAACCCTAAACCCTTAACCCTTAAATCCATAAACCCTAAACCTTAACCTTAACCCTTAACCCTAAACCCTAAACCCAAAAACCCTAAACTCTAAACCCTAAAACCCTAAACCCTAAACCCTAGACCCTAAATCCTAGACCTTAAACCCTAATCCTAAAACCTAAACCCTAAACCCTAAACCTTAAATCCAAAACCATAAAACCTTAAACCCTAAACACTAAACCCTATACCTTAGACCCTAGACCTTAGACCCTAGACCCTAAACCCTAAACCCTAAACCCTAAACCCTAGACCCTAAACCCTAAACTCGAGACCGTACACCCTAAATCCTAAACCCTAGACCCTAAACCCTAGACCCTAAATCCTAGACCCTAAACCCTAAACCTTAAACCTTAGAACCTAAACCCTAAACCCTAGACCCTAAACACTAAAACCCTAAACCGTAGACCCTAAACACTAAAACCCTAAACACAAAAACCCTAAACCCTAGACCTTAAACCCTAAACCCTAAACCCAAAACCCAAAACCCAAAACCCAAAACCTTAAACCCTACACCCTATACCCTAAACCCTAAACCTTAAAACCTAAACTCTAGACCCTAAACTCTAAACCTTAAACACTAAACCCTAAACCCTATACCCTAAACTCTAAACCCCTCGACCCTAAACACTAAAACCGTAAACCCTAAATGCTAAATGCCTAGGTAGAACTCAATTTTCGCCCCAGGTGAAAATCTCATTTTGGCCTCAGGCCTCCTTTATTCAATTTCCAATTTCGTCCTTTCTTTCATCTTCAATTTGGTCCTTGCACTTAGAACTAAACCCTAAACCCTAGACCTTAAACCCTAAACCCTAAACCCTAGACCCTAGACCCGAAACCCTAAAACCCTAAACCCTAAACCCTAGACCCTAAACCCAAGACCTTAAACCCTAACCCTAGACCCTAAACCCTAAAACCCTAAACCATAGACCCGAAACCTTAAAATCCTAAACCCTAAACCCTAAACCCCAAAACCCTAAACCATAGACCCTAGACCCTAAACCCTAAACCCTAAACCCTAAACCCTAAACCCTAACTCCAAACCCCAAACCCCAAACCCCAAAACCCTAAACCCTAGCCTCTAGACCCTAAACCCTATACCCTAAACCCTAAACACTAAACCCTAAACTTTCAAAACCCTAAACCCTAATCCCTAAACCCTGAACCCGAATCCCTAAACCCTAAACCCTAAACCCTAAAACCCTATCCCTAAACCCCAATCCCTAAACCCTAAACCCTAATCCCTAAACCCTAAAACTCTAAACCCTAAACCTTACACCTTAAACCCTTAACCCCAGACCTAAACCCTAAACCCTAGACACTAGACACTAGACCCTAAACCCTAAACCCTAAACACTAGACCTTAGACCCTAAACCCTAAACCTTAGACCCTAAACCCTAAACCCCTAAACCCTATACCCTAAACCCTAAAACCCTAAACCCTAAACCATAAACCATAAACCCTAAACCCCAAACCCTTAAACCCTAAACCCCAAACCCTAAACCCTTACCCTAAACCCTAAACCTTAAACCCTAAACCCTAACCCTTAAACCTTAACCATAAATCCTAAACCTTAAACCCCAAACATTGAATGCTAAACCCTAAACCTAAACCCTAAACCCTAAACCCCAAATCCCAAACCCTAAACCCCAAACCCCAAACCCCAAACCCCAAACCCCAAACCCCAAACCCAAACTCCAAACCCCAAACCCTAAACCCTAAACCTATAAACCCTAAAACCTAAGCCCCAAACCCTAAACCCTTAAACCCTAAACCCTAAACCCACACCCAAACCCCAACCCTAAACCCCGAACCCCGAACCCCAAACCTTAAACCCTTAAACCCTAAACCCTAAACCCAAACCCCAAACCTCAAACCCTAAACCCCAAACCCATAAACCCCAAACCCCTAAACCCCAAACCCTAAACCATAAACCCTTAAACCCTAAACCCTTAAACCATAAACCCTAAACCCTAAACCTCTAAACCCTTAAACCCTAAACCCCAAACCTTTAAACACTAAACCCTAAACCTTAAATCCTAAACTCTTAAACCCTAAACCCTAATCCTTAACCCTAACCATAAACCCTAAACCATAAACCCTACACCCTAAAACCCTAGACCTTAGACCCTTAAACCCTAAAACCCTAGACCCTCACACCCTAAACCCTAAACCCTCAAACACTAAACTCAATACCTTAAACCCTAAACCCAAACCCCAAACCCTAAACATAAAACCTAAACCCTAAACCCTAAACCCTTAAACCCTAAACCCTAAACCCTAAACCCTAAACCTAAACCCAAGGCCCTAAATCCTAGATCCTAAACCCCAAACCCTAATCCCTAAACCTTAAAACCCCAAACCTCAAACCTTACACCCTAAACCCTAAACCCTAAACCCTAAACCCTAACCCTAAGCCCTAAACCCTAAACCCTAGATCCTAAACCCTAAACCTTAAACCCTAAACCCTAAACCTTAAATCGTAAACCCTAGACCCTAAACCCTAAACCCTAAACCCTAAACCCTAAACCCTAAACCCTAAACCCTAAACCCTAGACCCTAAACACTAGACCCTAAACCCTAAATCCTAAACCCTAAACTCTGAATCCTAAACCCTAGACCCGAAACCCCAAAACCGTAAACCCTAGACCTTAAACCCTAACCCTAAACCCTAAAACCCTAAACCTTAGACCCAAAACCTTAAAATCCTAAACCCTAAACCCTAAACCATAAAACCCTAAACCCTAGACCCTGGACCCTAAACCCTAAACCCTAAAACCCTAAACCTTAATCCTTAAACCCTAACTCTAAACCCCAAACCCCAAAACCCTTAACCCTAAACCCTAAACCCTAAACTTTAAAACCCTGAACCCTGAACCCTAATCCCTAAACCCTAAACCCTAAACCCTAAAACCCTATCCCTAATCTATAAACCCTAAACCCTAAACCCCTAAACTTTAAACCCTAAACACTAAAACCCTAAACCCTAAACTATAAACCCTAAACCCTAAACCCCAAACCCTTAAACCCTAAACCCTAAACCCTAAACCCTAAACCTTAAACCCTAAACCCTAACCCTTAAACCTTAACCTTAAATCCTAAACCTTAAACCCCAAACCTTAAATGTTAAACCCTAAACCTAAACCCTAAACCCTAAACCCCAAAACCCAAACCCCAAACCCCAAACCCTAAACCCAAACTCCAAACCCTAAACCCTAAATCCTAAACCCTAAACCCTAAACCATTAAACCCTAAACCCTTAAACCCTAAACCCTAAACCCTAAACCCCAACCCAAACCCCAACCCTAAACCCCAAACCCCAAACCCCAAACCCTTAAACCCTAAACTATAAACCCTAAACCTTAAACCCTAAACCTAAACCCTAAATCCTAAACCCAAACCCCAAACCCTAGGCCCTATATCCTAAACCCTAAACCTTATACCTTAAACCCTAAACCCTAGACCTTAAACCCTAAACCCTAAACCTAAAACCCAAAACCATAATCCCTAAACCTTAAACCCTAAACCCTAGACACCAAATCCTAAGCCCTAACCTTAAACCCTAGACCCTAAACCCTAGATCCTAAACCCCAAATACTAAACCATAGGCCCTCAACCTTAGACCCTAAACAGTAGACCCTAACCCTAAATCCAAAACCCTAAACCCTATACCATAGACCCTAAACCCTAAACTCTAAACCCTAGACCCTAAACCCTAGAACCTAAACCTTAGACCTTAAAACCTAGACCCTAAACCCTAAAACCTAAACCATAGACCTAAATCCTAAACCCTAAACCTTAGACGCTAGACCCTAAATCCTAGACTCTAAACCCTAGACCCTAGATCCTAAACCCTAAACCCTAAATCCTAAACCTTAAACCCTAGACCCTAAACCCTAGAACCTAGACCCTAGACCCTAAACGCTAGACCTTAAACCCTAAACCTAACCATAAAACCTAAAATGCAAAACCCTGAACCCTAAAACCCTAATCCTTAAACCCTAAACCCCAACCCTAAAACCTAAACCCTATAATCTTAAACCCTAAACTCTAAACCCTAACCTTTAACCCTAAACCCTAGACCCTGGACCCTAAACCCTAGACCCTAAACCCTAAACCCTTAACCTAAACCCTAAAATCCTAAACCCTAAACCCTAAACCATAAATCCCAAACCCATAACCCTAGACCCTAAATCCTAAATCCTAAACTCTAAACCCTAGACCCTAAACCCTAATCCCTAGACCCTAAACCGTAAAACCCTAAACTCAAAACGCTAAATCCTAGACCCTAACCCTTAAAACCCTAATCCCTAAACCGTAAACCCTAGACCCTAAATAGTTAACCCTGAACCCTAGATCTTAGACTCTAAGCCCTAAACCCTATACGGCTATACCATAGGCCCTAAATCCTAAACCTTAATCATTAAATCCCAATCCCAAAACCCTAAACCCTAAACTCTAATCCTTAAACCATAAACCCTAAACCCTGAACCCTAGACCCTAAACCTTAAACCCTAACCGTAAACCCTAAACTTTAAAACCCTAAACCCTAAACCCTAGACCCTAAACCCTAGACCCTAGACCCTAAACCCTAAACACTGGACCTTAGACCCTATATCATAAACCCGAAACCCGAAGCCCTAAATCCTAAACCCTAAGCCCTAAACCCTAAAACACTAAACCCTAGACCTTAGACCCTAAAACTTAAAACCCTAAACCCTAAACTCTAAGATTCTTTATATATATAATAATTAATAATATAGTTTTTAAAGTATGCATCCCTCTTCAATTTAAAATTTTTTTAATGCTTTATAATTTGGTTTTATAATACTTTTATCTAAAGAAATACTAAAATATAGTTTTTGAAACATATTTTTCTGTATGTGTTGCATATGTTTTTGTAATCAATTTAATAAAATTTAACGAATTAATTTAATTTATATATAGATGAAATATATTTGTTATTGTTTAAATTCTATTAATTTAATTTAGATTTGGTTAGTTGATGTAAATCTTTATTTTCATTTTAATTTTGTTTTATTAAATAACAACTTAAATAATCTAGGATGCCACGTGTCATAATTTTAGGTTAGTGGAAGCCCTTTTATATATATATATAATGATAATGATAATGATTTAAAGTGTATTTTTTTATATAAATATACTCACTACAAGAAATCTGTTCTTTTCCGGCGCTTCTCTACTGGCGCTTGGCTTAAGGCGCCACAAAATGTAACAAGTTGTGGCGCTAAGTAAATGAATTTTATGACGCTTGCTTTCATTTTGCGATGCTTTAGGCGCCTTTAATTTACTAAATTATAAATTATAAATTTTTTGTTTTTTCTGGGCACTTTTAAAGCGTCACGAGTTGATAAATAAATGCTATTATATTTTTTCTTTCCCTCTCACTCTTCTGCCAAAACCCACCCCCTACCTTTTCGTTTTCCCTCTTTTCTTTCTAATATTTTCAAGATTTCACCAAACCCTTGCCACCACCTTCATTTTCCCCTTTCTACTCACTCGCATCGCCAACTTCGGCTTCTCCTACCAACATCTAGATCTTCTTGCTCCGTTGCCATCGAAGAATCTGGACCTTCAGCAGAGAAACGAAATCTCTATTGGCCGAGAGCGTCACAAGGCATATTCGCTCTCGATTAGGTTTTGCACAATACCAAAGACGAGTGCCGCGATTCGAGAGGGAGTAGATCACCATCGTCATCGAGAAATGCACACGATTCATTCTCCAGGCTTCATTATGATATTCAGAATATGCTTTGACATCGTTAGTGAAAGTTCAAAGCCTTTGTAGGTGAGTGAATGAACTCAATGAGATTTATCCTTTCAATAGTGTTGGTCTTTGTATTGGTTTAGGGTTTTGGTTTCGTTTGGGATTTATATGCATGAAACCCATTCCCCCAATTTTGCATGCGAATCTGTGATACTCTGGGTGCTTGTTAGAGTCTTGATGTCGTTTTGCCTTGCTGGGTTCTGCAATTTGGGATACTCTGTTTTAAAATATCTTGGTAGTGAAGTTTTTTCTTGCTAACCATTTGATTAATTTGTGTTTGATTTTAGAAAGCTTCTCAAAGACAAGAGTCAAACGGTGTGTTGAACTATTGTTTGATATATTTTAAGAGTAATCATTGAATATTGTTTCTTTTAGCTTTCTAAAATTAATGTCAATGGATTTTTGTTTCTAAATGTTTATGGGCTGAGGTACAATACATACCTCTTCCTAGGGGACGAAATTATGCTAATCAAAAGGACAACAAGCAAGCTGAGGTCAGTATATTCTACCAAACAACTTGTGAGTTCTTACATATATATATATATATATATATATATATATATATATATATATAAAACACACACAGCCTTACAGGTATAAGCTTTTACTCTAGTTATTTATTTTCCTTGTTTCATTAATAGTCAATACCCCAAATCCAATACGAGGGCTTCATTTTTTCTTGAATATATCCTTTTTTAATGTAACTTAATATTGATTGATTGTTTAGAATTCCTTTTTGATAGGCTGAAATTGCCCCCAAATTACTTGAGATCAATCCTTGTAATATGCAAGGAACTTACTAAATTACTGTCATATGCTTGTATTAGAAAGTTGAAAAGAAAGAATAATAGTATGTGTCAAGGTTGCATCTAAGGTGGTGAACTAAGCATATTACTTTATGATTCTCTTGTTCTTAATTGTGCGAACTGCAAATTGTAACCTCATGCAAGGAAAAGTGAAAACCCATTAAACTTATTAGAAGCAGACATGATTGAATTTTTTTTTTTTGTGCTTGAAGTCTCCTGATTACGTGATAGGTCAATCCATATCAAAAGAAATATATAAATGTTTAGTATCAGACAATCAAAGCATGCCACTCTGTTACATATCAATAGGAAAGATGATGAATTACAAGTAACTTCTCCAAGCCTCCAAAGTCCAAACATGTATTTTGATAAATGTTACTACAATGCTAAATTACTAGATGTTTCTGAAGCATGTGATTGCTTTGAATGTTATGCAGATTCTAGTTTCAGTTGGTGTATCTATCTAAGAGGTGATCTCTCACAAAGAAAAAATTGTTTCAAAAGGAGAACAAGGTATAAATTTTGGGTTCAACAATTAATGTTCTATTACTCAGTGATTAAAGTAATTAACGTGAAACTTGGCTTATTATTGTGTTCAATTCTTTTTTCCACATTAACCAAAGCATTGTTTGTATAAATTAATACTTTGTCTTTATGGGTTTGGTCTTTCTTTTGTACTAAGCATTTTAACTTTTTCATGTAGTGTTACAATTCGTGAGGGATTCATGGGGATACGTTCATTGTTGATATGAATAAAGAGCTAATTTTGTTTTGTAATCTGTTGTTTTTGGATTCTTTGCAGTTTTGGCGCCATTGTTGATAGAATTCTTGGTAGCCAGATCTGATGGAGAAGATTAAAGGATGTATTATTGATTCATGAGAAGATAAGCAATCTCTTCCCTATTAAGTGCTTGATACAGCTTTTCCTTATAACTATTGAAACTCTGTTATCTTCAATGTATTTCATCATATAACCTGCTTCATTCTTTCAGTAATGGGTTACATTACATGCATGTCTTTAAAAGAAACTTCAGTTGAAAGATGCTATAGAAAGATGCTAAGGGTGAGAAATAATGTTAATATTATAGTTAGTAAAAAGCAGTTAGAGAAAAACAAAACAAATAAATTTTGCCATAATCTCAAGAACTTTGTTCCCTTATTTATTGTACCTATTTTGATTAGGGAGGATGTTATTAGTATGATTGTACTTATTTTGAGTATAATGATATTATTATAATCATATATTGTGTGAAGTTAAATATTTTAATTTCTTAATCTTGCTTTTCTCATGGCTATTAGGAAAGGTATGCAAATTGCTCTTTCAGCAGGACACTTGCAATGTCATCGTTTTTCAGAAGAATCTTGCTTCAATCATCACTTCAACATTAGAACTTAAGAATTTACTAAGCAAATTCCTAACATCAGTACCCAGGATTTGAAGCTTCTTGTTCTACTTCTTATATTGTTTAATACTTTTAATAGTTTTAGTAGGCAAGCTTGTAATACTGCTCTGAATGTTGGTTGGACTATTTTGTAATTTCCTTCTCTTTTAATAATATCATTTTTATTAAAAAAAAGTATTTTATTTTTTTTAAAAAAATTGAAATTAACAATTCTGGCGCTTATGAAGCGTCACAAATTGTATCAAAAAATTATATTTATAGTACCAATAATTCAACTACTGGCGCTTCACAAGGGCTAGTAATTTCACTTAGTGACGCTTCATAAGCGTCACAAACTGACAAGAAAGGATAAAAACAAAAATAATTATGGCACCTTCAAAGCGTCACCAAATTTCATTTGTGGCGTTTGTTCCAACGCTTACTCTAAAGCGCCACAAATTGACGTCTTGACGCGTCATGTCCTGGCGCTTTAATAGGCACCACAAATTGACAATAGTGGCACCTAAAGTGCCACAAAATAACAAAATTAAGCGTCGCAAAAGAGCAGAATTTTTGTAATGACTTCTCTCTTTTTTTGGCCACTTATATAAATATACTTCTTTTAAACCGTTATTTTTATCAAAACTTGATTGGTACCCATCTATTCTATATTATATCTATTATATATACGTAAAGGTAGAGGCGCTAATGCAATTACTGCCAAGTCAGCGTGTAAACATCTTTAATCCTCTGACATCTATTACTGACGTGTTGTTGACATGTGCTATAAATTTTCTGATGTAATCATCTTTATATATTATATTTTATTCTTTGAACTGTATATAAAAGAATATTCTAAATGCAATTTAGCTTAGAGATTTGATAATATATTAATAATGTATCTTAACTGAAATATTTTGTAAACTGAAAATATCAAAATCTATTATATATACTCAAAGGTAGAGGCGCTAATGCAATTACTGCCAAGTTAGCGTGTAAACATCTTTAATCCTCTGACATCTATTGCTAACGTGTTGTTGACATGTGCTATAAATTTTCTGATGTAATCAGCTTTATATAATATATTTTATTCTTTGGACTGTATATAAAAGAATATTCTAAAGGAAAAAACTTAGGTCCATTTCCTTATGTCCATTTCATCCAATTCCACCAATCATATATTGTATTTACACTCTCTCTCTTCTATGATTGGTCATATAAAAGGTGGTCTTCTATATTCTCTCTCTACTGTGATTGGTCATTTAAACACTTTTTGCCATGTGTCATAATTATATTGGGGAATTGGATGAAATGGACATAAGGAAATGGACCTAAGTTTTTTCCTATTCTAAATGCAATTTAGCTTAGAGATTTGATAATATATTAATAATGTATCTTAATTGAAATATTTTGTAAACTGAAAATATCAAAATAAAATAATTGTAATAGGGAAATATCATCATTTACTTATAGTTAATTTCTTTTTTTCGTAAACCTTATAGTTAATTTCAAAACATATTAATAATGTATCCTAACTGAAATATTTTGTAAACATAAAAGATCAAAATAAAAGATCAAAATAAAAGATCAAAATAAAATAATGGTAATAGGGAAATATCATCATTTACTTATAGTTAATTTCAAAACATGTGAAATATCACCATTATCCTATTTAAATATGAGATGTTAAGATCATATATTTAAATTCGAATTTTGATTCAGTAGATAAGTTATTTAAATGTGAATTATTTGAATAGTGATTTTTGATTCATACTTATTAATTATTTTATTTTATTAAGTAGATTATATAAATTATATTTTTTTTATTTGATTCAGTAGATAAGACGCAGCAAACATAAATTTGAGATGTTAAAATCATATGAATTATATTATTATTTTTATTTGATTCAGTAGATAAGACGCATCAAACTTATTATGATTTGGGCTATTAGTGCTATCTTTATTTTCGATTTAAAAATAGTGAATATTATCATATAGAATTGATCTAATTTGGTTGATAAATCCAAAATAAATTATATATTCTATATAAAAATTACACTTGAAGTTTTCAATCTGATATTCCAACTCAAAATTCAAATTGTTCTTATATGTTATTTTGTCAATCTCTCTCAACCCTATATATACTAAGACGCAGCAATGCTTTTATACACCAGTATAATCAAAATTATATTATAATACGATAAAGAAACCACTTTAAAAAGAAATAAAATAAAATATTTTTTATATTTTTATCATTAGGTTTATTCATAAAATAAAATATTTTTTAAGAAATACAATTACTATTATATTTCCTTGATTTTTTTAATTTACAGTAAAATCTATATTTTATATATTATAACATGTTTTTATTGGAAAATGATAAAATAAAAATAGAACTTAAATATACGATAAAGAAAACACTTTAAAAAGAAATAAATTAAATACATTTTTATATAATATTATAACTAGGTTTATTCATAAATAAAAATAATTTTAAAAAATATTTTTAAATTCGCATGTTTTATCTATTGATATATTTCTTTATTAATTAGCATGTTCAAGTATTCTAAATTCGCAATCTTTTATCTATTGATTTTTTTTTTGGATTTATCAAACTGATTATCAAATATAATAGATGAAAAATAAGTCACAATTTTGTATTAATATTTGAACCATGATTTTAGTAATCCAATCATATATTTGATTCAATATCTTTTGGAAGGAGATAATGTGCTTGACTTCTTTATTTGATTCATATTAACTAATAAATTTAGTTCTATTTTTCCTTGGCCACGAAGAATTAAATGTTATTTTTTTATATTCATATTCATATTTTAATACCCTAATAGGGTTTCTTTTATAAACTCTATTGAACCTAATTTATTATATATAAGTTCTAAGCCATACGAAAGGAGTCGTTCTGATAAATTGGCGCAGTCACATATACGACTCATTAGTATCCTCACTGATTTCTACGTCAACGCAGTGTTTTCTTGGCACATTATCTTTCATCATTTTGGAGCTTCTCATTACTCATCGTCTAAGGTCCCACACTTCTCTTTACCTCTAACAAGTTTCTATGATGTTTTGTTTATAAACATGTTAGCATGTGACATATTTTTAACATGTTGTGTAGAACTTATCCAATGAATTCCAAAGACAAAATATCAAAAACGGGAGTTCAACGAGATTCTGATGGTATGGTATTTGAAAAGAGGTCTAGACGCAAGATTTCAATGGGACAAGGTAATACGTAATTTGTGATATATAGTCTTATACAAATTTCAGCAATGATTGTTTATGTTTTATTTTGTATTGTAGAGAACTGTTTTCCATCAAATTCACAGCAAGCCTCTCTACCAGTAGTTATGTCCGATATCACTATCAGCAAAATCGCAACGGAACTAAGTAAAATATTGATGGTTCTTACAATTTTGTATTATGGCTGAGCTACCATTAGTGTTTAAATTACTAACAATTGATTTAGTTGTAGTTTCTTTTCAAAAAACAATTTGTGCTTATGTTATTTTTCAATGCTAAACACCAATATATTCATGACCATTATTAACGTATCTTCATATATTTAATAATACTGTTCTCAATTTGTACCATATATCCATATACTTAATGGATGTATTGTATATTAGTTATTGAAGGTTATGTGTATTTTTCTTGCAGTAGCACCTGTTGTGCATCACTTTGGAAGTACACCTCTAATTCATGGCGTAACATATAACCATAATTTATATCCAGGAGCATGTTCATCCACTATATTGAATGGTATGTAAATTGATTTATTCGTATAATTCTGAACATTTTTTACATTAATAATTAGCTATGAAAGATGTGGGTAATATTAATATTGCTAAACAAATATTCCCATACGTGTACATGCACTGCAGATTCCTACAACACTCAGGCATCAATAAAAAATTACAATTTTCCTCTTCAATGTACGTCAACTGTGCTATGTCTTCTTTTGTTTCCTGCAATTGTGTATGAATTAACTATATGATTACCTTTTTTGATATAACCGTTTTTTATTTCCTGCGGCATTCCAGAGTATGGTATGCCACCAATTTATCAACAATTTGCTCCTTTAATACATCTATCCGACATCACTAACAGTGAGTGTTACCTTTTTTTATCACTGTTTGTACTTATATTATTCATGTGCCATGCAATTAAGAAATTATATAAAAAATGTAATATAATTAAACTAAAAAAAAATAGACTATCAAATTATCTAAAATACTTTTTACTTAAGAATTAAAAAAACAATTATATCAATTTTATAGGTGACTTTTAAAAAAAATTCACAGTTAATTAAAATATATATATACACAAATTGTAAACTTGCAGATGTTTATACTACTGAATTTCTCAATACTATTTCTGGGTCCGGATTACCTTACCATGAGTTAAAGCTCAAGATTGGTGCTCCTATAATGTTACTTCGTAACATTGACAGATCATTGGGGTTATGTAATGGTACCAGACTTATCGTATCACGTATGTGTGATCATGTCATTGAAGCTACTATTGTATTAGGTAAATTCTCAGGTGAGAAAGTCATTAGCGCGTATGTTAATAACACCTTCAGACTCCAATTTCCCATTCAGATTACAACGTAGTCAATTTTCAATTTGTTATCATTTGCGATGACTATTAACAAAAGTCAAGGACAGACATTATCGAATGTAAGATTATATCTACCACATCCTGTTTTTAGTCATGGTCAACTGTATGTTGCTCTCTCACGTGTACGATCACGGTCCGGCATTAAGATATTGGTCAGAAATATGTAATGGTACCAGACTTATCGTATCACGTATGTGTGATAATGTCATTGAAGCTACTATTGTATTAGGTAAATTCTCAAGTGAGAAAGTCATTATTGCGCGTATGTTAATAACACCTTCAGATTACAACGTCGTCAATTTCCAATTGTGTTATCATTTGCGATGACTATTAACAAAAGTCAAGGAAATACATTATCGAATGTAAGATTATATCTACCACGTCCTGTTTTTAGTCATGGTCAACTGTATGTTGCTCTCTCACGTGTACGATCACGGTCCGTCATTAAGATATTGGTCAGAAATCAGCATGGTCCATCAGTTAATACAACTACAAACGTTGTATACAAAGAAATATTTCAGAATGTTACATAGAATTTTTAGACTCTATAAATTAGCTTCTTATTTGTATTTCTTTCTTTTTGTTTGAATTTATAACAATTTTTTTTCACATTAATTGCAGTGGTGTTTGAGATTGAATTTTGAAATCATGTTTCATGGTCAATTGTATGTTGCTCTCTCACGTGTATGATCACGGTCCGGCATTAAGATATTGGTCATAAATCAGCATGGTGTATCAGTTAATACAACTACAAACGTTGTATACAAAGAAATATTTCAGAATGTTAAATAGAATGTTTAGACTCTATAAATTAGCTTCTTATTTGTATTTCTTTCTTTTTGTTTGAATTTGTAACAATTTCTTTTCACATTATAATTGCAGTGGTGTTTGAGATTGAATTTTGAAATCATGTTTCATTTGTATTGATCTAATGTTAATTATTTCAATTGATATAGGTTATCATCTTTTTCTCTTAGTGTATTGATTATGTTGACATCTTCTTCTTTCATAATTAATAATATCTGAACAGGAATACATAAATAATTAAGTATTAATTGAATATTGTTACAAATTTTTTTTCTTAGAAAACCTATTGAGTAAATTAAATTTTATTTTTTAAAAATTATATATATATATATATATATACACTAGATTAGAGTATTGCTAAAAAAATGCTGCAGCTTGCATTAAATTCTAATGCTTTCAAAAGTAAAATATTTATATTTAAAATATGAAATAAATTAAATTTTATTTTTAAAAAATATAGTTTATTTTAATTAAATCTTTGAAAATTATACTTTTTATAAATTTCTAAAAATGTTTATCAAAACATGTGCTTAAAGATATACATTCAAACATCACCTCGTTAATTAAAAAAAGTTTTTAGATATTAAAATTTATTGTTAAATAAATTTCATCAATTTTAATACATAAAATACTCATTAATTAATATAAATTAGCTAAAGCACTATTTTGGTCCTCAATATTTGCATAAAGTTTAATGTTGGTTCTCAATGTTTCAAAAGTTTAATGTTGGTCATCAAAGTTTTTTTTTTTTGGTCGATTTTGGTCCTTGAACGTAATACCGTTAACTTTTTGTCGTTAAATGATAATGTGACATGCTTATATGACACACACACTCTCCTACGTGTCATATTTTAATGACGTGGCATGTCACGACCCCCTACCGGGCGCCCGTGACCGGCACGGGAGGTAGGATTTCTCCTATCCCGTAAGCCTCTAATCCCTGATTGACATTCTTATATATGTGTAACTACCCATTTATAATACAAACAATATAGTATTTATATGATCATCCCTATCCGATGACCTAAGTAGCACACAATCAACGGCTCGCTCAACGCTGCTTCAGTCTATACATATACACATAATCAATCACACGTACATATAATATACATATTGATCACGCGCTTAAAGGCGGGTGATCTATCCTATTCACAAGAAAAATTCCTGTGTACAGTCAAGCATATATATTCAATCACACACCTGCATAAAATATACATATTGATCACACGCCTCAATGTGTGTGACCTATCCTATTCAGATGCGGAAGCCGTATTTTCACACAATCAAATATTCATTCACACATATATATAAGTTTACATATTGACCACACGCTCAGTGCGAGTGGTCTATCCTATTCACATGCGGAAGTCACATCCATATATATATATATACACATGATATTCATCATATCATAACCTATAATCCCAACAACCAGACCAATCTTTAATCTGTATGAAGCCGACAATTCTAGAGTGTGACATATACATATATGCATATAGCAACTGTACAAAATAATGCTATACCAAAATGAATCATATACATATATATCCTGTCAAAATACATATAGCAGTACTACCCACGCGAACAATGCGTGCGGTCTTTAAGTCTGTCCGCCTCCCTGGGATGAAGTGGAAGTGCTTCCGATGCCTATATCACCTGTGTCTGTAACATTTAAAATTGGGGTGAGTCAAACAGACTCAGTGAGAGGCTTTCCCATCCCTGGTGTAGTAGCGGGTACCACTACAACTGGGGAGAGGAGCCAATCACAAACACATACGCATATAACGGTTTAAATTTTCATATATTAGGTGGTCAGGCAATTAACATATATTATATTCACAATAAAGAATTTAAAGCATGGATTTACATACATTTAAATTCACACATACATCATATCATGATTTAACATATAATTCCATGTGGTCCCCTGTATTCAAGTAATCATAATCATAAATTGGCCCGAAGGCAATATCTCCGTTAGGAGAGAATCTGGCCCGAAGGCAATATCTCACGTGAGCAATATGGGAACCTAGTTGATCATTCTAGGAACCCCTGGTCCCAAGACTATACTTGGAACAATAGTCTGACCCCAAGACTTCACTTGGAGCAATAGCCGGCGACTCATCTGACCTCGGTTTACCCAAGGCAATAGCCACGATGTGGTGAACTCATACACTCTGTATTTCTGTTATTTGACCCAAGACAAGAGACTCAATCTACCCGGACCACCCGTGATAGACTCGGTTCCCGCGTTGTACCATAAATGACCCCTATGGACCACTGCTTGTTTATTTTACTCTTTCTTAGGCAAATCTGAATTTCCAAATGGTTTCTAATTTGGACTCTTGGTTCAGGACAAAGTCACCTAGGTTTATTCTCTTTAAGGATTTACATACAAATCCACACCCTCCAGATAATAATTTACTCAATCCTACCCCCGATATCATCTAGGTCCGAGGACCTTCTTTCCATATAAGGCTCCTTGAGCCACCATTTGCTTTTACAGTTCACATATACACATAGGCAAGAAGGCAAACCATATATCCATATCCGCAGTCAACTCTATAGGGCAAGGATAGGAAAGCCCCTCACCTGGTTGGCCCCTCTGATCGGCTCTCGGTGCGCCCGAAAGTCCACTCACAGTATGGTGCCCTATACACATATATTTGAGAGCTTCAGAAACTTGCAATTTCAACCACTATCGTGTACATGTAACGCTAATGCTCATGTTCTTTCCAATTAATTCCATAGACTAGTTTTTGGCTTGGAATGCCCTCAACTAGTTTCCGGAACGCCTAGTATGCCTCTATTCGTGTCCAATCCTTGTTAAATCACACTATTCGAAAGCTTTGAGTTGGGAATGCAAGGTTACCCAATTTCATCTCTATGTGTCCATATGAAATTCTCATTACCCAAGTCTTGAATTTATGACTCAAGAGAGTCATAAATTTTACTTGTCTAAAATTTCCATTTACCAAATTAACTTTCAATACTTCACCTACACACGAATACACATACCTGGATACGCGTAAAATTAGGAAAGTGTCTCTTTTTCCCCGAACGGGGTTCCGGGTGAGACGGAAATTACTCGGGTTTTAATCCCTCGTACATTCCAATAATTTTTAATAATTATATAATTATTATTCAACCTTTCAATGCACCCCAAATCATTCCACAACACCCTTAAACCCTTCCAATCATACTTTTCCTACACTTTTCCAACCCGGATAAATTCCATCAATTTGGTTCCGGTTTCTAAGCTTCCAACTCATTTCCTAACATGCATATACTTCAATTTAGGACCCAGAATACTCAGATTGAATCAATTGGGGTCTTTTCAAAAATCCCTAAAATTGATAAAATTGGGGTTTGAGAGTTTCGGGACTTCTCACCTCGATTCAACCGGTTAGAAGGACGATATGGAGTAGAGGAGACTCCCAGCTACCTTCCCCGGTGAAGAGACGACGTTTTCCGGCGAGAAAACTCTCCCCCTTTGCTTTCTCTCTCTAACCCGCGACTCTCTCTCCTCCTTCAGCTCAACGGCGACGGCAACGGACTCCGGCCGGCTTCCTCGCACGTCCGGCCAACCCCCACGAGCTTGCCTTCTTCCGTCCGTGAGCTTCCCGTGAACGGCGTGGTGGCCCCTCCCCTTCTCTCGCATTTCACGTGGCTCCCTTTCTCTCACGCCTTCTTCCTTTTTTTTTGTTCAATATGCTTTCTTATGTTTTCTTTCCTAACTCTTTCTTATATTAACACACATATATATATATATATATATATATATATATTATAAATCAATATACATACTTATCTCCAAAAAAAAGAAAAAGAAAAATCTGATTTGGTAATAAAAAAAAAAAAAAAAAAAAGAAATATAGAAGTATTAGGATTTACACAATTTATATTTTAAAAAAAATATGCAGTAGGATAGTGTGTATTGTTATCTCATTTTTCCACTTTAATTAAATTAATTACTTTAATTTAATTATTGATGCTAATTAAAATATCCCCGGGTATTACATGGCACGCCATATCACGCCACGTCACTCCACCATGGCAAAATTTTTGCTTTGAAGAAGAAGAAGAAGATGATGATGTGGCCATGGTGGAGTGACATGGCGTGATGTGGCGTGTCACGTTATTAAAATATGACACATAGGAGAGAGTGCGTGTTACATAAGCATGCCACATAATCATTTAACGACAAAAAGTTAACGGTGTTACGCTCGAGAACCAAAATCGACAAAAAAAAAACTTTGAGGATCAATATTAAAATTTTGAAACATTGAAGACCAGCATTAAACTTTATGCTGAGAACAAAAATAGTTGTTTAGCCGTATAAATTTCATATTTTAAAATATTCTCGTATCTTAATTTGATACTGATAGGTAGGGGTGTTCAAAATCGAACCAAATCAATTGAATCGAAATAAACCGAACCAAACCGATTAGAAACCGAACCAAACCGAAAAGAATTGGGTTGGTTTGGGTTTTTAAAATGACAAAACCGACATGGTTTGTTTTGGTTGAGGTTTATGAATTTATTGGTCGGTTTTAACAGAACTAAACTGACCAATATATCTATATTTTTTTTATCTCTTAATAATAAAAATTATAGTATATCTTATAATTGTACTTTGTAGCTATAAGTTATTATTTATTCTTTTGTTAAGTAAATAAATATATATATATATATATTGATAAAGAGAAGAATATTTGATATAATTATATTAGATAATATAATCTCTACAAAAAAATTATATCCTTAGCGTTAGTTTAAAATTATCTTTAACGTTATGTCTCTTTCAATTCTACAATCAACGTTAACTTAGATATTGTGTTGAGATCATTTTAATGTTAGTTATAACAATCAAATTAATAAATAACATTATTGATAAATGACATTAATTCACTTACGCTAAAATTAATTTTTTTGTAGTGAATTAATTTGTTGTAATATTTTGAATTCTTATTAATCTTTATAAAATCTTCATTTAACAACTTACAATTAGTTATTTAATATAGTATTATAAGTTTGATATTTTTAAAATTTATTATTTTTTAGGCTTTATAAATTGTTAAAATTTGTTTAATATACGTCAACATGAAAATATCAAATTAGCATGAACCAAACCGACTCTAAAATCGAACCAAACCAACCTTAAAACCGAACCAAATCGCTCGAAAATAAAACCGACAAGGTCCGCTCATTTTGAAAACCGATTATATTGGTTCAGTTTAAATTTTTGACAAAACGGAACCACCAAGCTTTTAAACACAGGGATATCGATTTTCCTTAAACCTGCCTTTACTTTTCCTTCCCTACATTAGTTTGTCACAGCTGTAACCGCCATTGGCCACCTCTCACCGATTGCCGTCGTTCGCCTGAACCCTACCCGCCGTCGCTATCGATCGCCAAACCTGCCGGAGAATAGCTTCCTGGATCTTCTTCGGATCAGGTACATAACTCCCCTGCTCTCTCCGCACTAATTCTTCGTCAATACTCCCTCCATGAAGCTTTCTTTCTCCATCCCGTCAAAATCTGCTTCTAAGTCTAACCCTATCAAGCCCGGCCTGAAGTTCGATGACGATGCCAACACTAAAGATGGAAAAACCAACGTCGTTACAGAGTTCGATGCATCCAAATTTCGAACTGATCCTAACGAGTCCACCAACATAGTTATCCCCCCTTTAAAGAATGAAAGCGAAGAATGGAGGGCCAGCAAGAGAATGAAGAATCTAGACCGACCCAGCACTGAATCCAATGGAACCGAGTTGGGATTTGAGATGATGGATACGTCTGCTGCTGTGGAACCGGGTTCGGACATGTCTTATGGTCTGAATCTAAGGCATGTCCATAAGAAGAGGTTACCAGACCATAAGAAGAAGGATGATAATAAAGGAAGAGGCAAGAAGCCTCAAGGATTTGTTTCTGTGGAGTCAGTTTTGCTGCAGAAATTTAAAGATGATATGAAGAGGTTACCAGATGATCAAGGATTTGATGAGTTTAAAGATGTCTCTGTTGAGGGTTTTGGTGCAGCTCTGCTTGCTGGGTATGGATGGCGTGAGGGAATGGGTATTGGAAGGAATTCTAAGGCGGATGTGAAAATTGTACAGTATGAGAGGAGGGTGGGCAAACAAGGGTTGGGTTTTTATATGGAAATACCAAAGGTACATTGGAGAGATGGTTCGTTAATTGGGAAGATTGTTAGAATAGTTGGGGGCAGAGATGTCGGACTGAAGGGTAAAGTTGTACGAAAAGTTGAAGATAAGTGGGTTGTTTTAGAGCTTTTGAAGTGTGAAGAGGTAGTGAAAGTGGACATTGATGATATTGCAGAACTGGGTTCTATTGAAGAAGAGAGGTGTTTGAAGAAATTGAAGGAGCTCAAGATTCAAAGAGATAGTAGGAAGAAGCAAGTTTCATGGCTCACAACTGATATTCGGGTCAGAATTATTAGCAAAGATTTCGAAGGAGGGCGATTATATTTGAAGAAGGGAAGGATCTTGGATGTTGCTGGGCCTACGACTTGTGTTATATTTATGGATGACAGCAAGGAAATCATCCAAGGGGTTTCGCAAGACTTTCTTGAGACTCCTATTCCTCGTCGTGGGGAGCGAGTTCTTGTATTATATGGTAAACACAAAGGGGTTTATGGGAGTCTTATTGAGAGGGATTTGGACAGAGGAAATGGTGTTGTTAGGGATGCTGATACTCATGTACTGGTCAATGTGCTACTTGAGCAAATTGCAGAGTTTATTGGAGATCCAAGTATATTGGGATATTGAGATACTTGTATTCATTGCAATGTAAGTGTAATACCTATTTTATGATCCTTTTGATTAATAATAGATTTTCCAGCGTAGTATTCTTAGTTGAAAAGATACAATAGTATGCATCTAAGGTAGTCCTAATATTATTTTTGAGCTAATTGAAAGATGAAATGTTTACTTGTTCGGGAACTTTGGAGTTAGTGTATGAAATTATTAAGTTGCTTATTTCATGTTCTCTTTCATCATTGCAGTTGTGAACTACTTGTTTTGGACTTTTGGGTGATATTGGAATCAAAATTTATTGTCGGATTAATTTATTAATAGTGAATAGTGATCATTGATAAATAGTGAATGAAACCATGGAACTAGAAGGTATGTAAATGTGGAGGTCTTGGATTAAATGGGAGTCTTGGGAAGACAGAGTATTTCTGCCACTTCTTGCTTCTGTATCTAGTTTATTTTCTTTTAACCATTTACCATTGTTAATGGTGTTACTCATATCTCTGTCTTGCTTATCTGTCTTCCCCATTATATCTCTATTATATATTATATATCTATTATATCTATTATATATTAATAAAGGAAGAGGCGCTTTATAATTAACTGCCAAATAGGATTAAAAACATAATTGTACCAAAGCCATGTGGTGCCTACATGGATGGATTTAATCTGATGTCAGCGTCTAATTGTTCTACCTTGCCAAGTCATAGGAAATAATTAACTAATTGATTCTATGATTTTAATTAAAAGATCTTCTTTATCTTATCTTTTACTGATTTGAATTCAAAATTTAATTCCATCATCAAAGCTAACTTTATATCTGCAGTTTGATAGCTTATCTTACTGATTTGGACTCAAGATTTAATCCAACATCGGATCAAAGCTAACTTCAAAATTTAAGTTGGTATATGCTGACCCAAAATAATTCAACCCCATTAAAATTTTAAATTTTGTAAATGATCAACTCCATAGAATCTCAACGTGAAAAACCCATTGGACTACACATTCCCTCTCCTCATTCTACAAACCACTTTAATCCTCATCGGCAGCCGCTTCCTCGCCTACCTCCTCAAGCCTCTGCGCCAGCCCAAAGTCATCGCTGAGATTGTCGTATATCATATTTATCCTATGTACTTATCTCTTAATTAATTAGTTCTTGATTTCATTTTTGTACTGCAGGGTGGAATTATGCTCTCTTCAAAGATGTGCAATTTAGAGGATCTAATATGTACGTCATCTCTCTCCGTTGCTTGGCGTGGTATTATTTCTTTAACTTTTATACCTACAGAATCTTAATAACTTACCGGCTAGCATTAGAAGTCAAATTTATTATTTTGTGAACCGCAAGAAATTATTTTTATGTGTGTATATATGAATATCTTATTTTAGTTAAACTGGGAGACTTTAAAGAATACTGGAAAGTAATTAGATTTTATACTATGTTTGATATGCATCACACATAATTTTGATGTTAGATCACAAAACATTTCATTGATGTTGTGATTGAGATTGACACCTGGATAGTTATTGAATAAACTTTGGCTATTGTTTTCTTCACATGTTGATTACACTTGATTCTCCCTTTCATCTGCTTCTATGTATTATTTATCATTCTTAGATTTGTGTTTGTTTATTGGTGTCTACTCCATCTTCAAGGTGAACAATTAGCTGAAGACACTTTTCTTTTTGTTCTCATTTATTGAAACGTTAAACTAGAGCCCACATCTTCTTGGGCTTTGTTGCGCAAGGAGTTCTTTGCACCATCAAAATATACTAGAATGGTTCAAGCAAGTAGTGATGTTTGTAGAGAGGAAGGATTGAAGGTATGAAATCTGAACTTCTTTCTATCATTGTTTAATCTTTCCCTTAATTTTGTCTCCTCAAGTTTATCATATTGTTTTTCCAATAATCAGTGCCTTAAATTAGTTAGATTTGGATAAACGGGCATGCTTACCATTATATATTATGCATATATATTGTTTTTCCAATTACAGCTTGCATTGAGCAACAAATCATTGTTTAATCTTCCCCTTAATGATATATTTTTTTATTTTGTTTAATCTTCCCCTTAATTCATGTTTTTTTGCTCTCTTAGTTTTGTTAGGTTTTCTTATTAAATCTCATTTGAGAATATCTTATCTTCAAGCACATGGTTTTTATGTAGTTAAATATTTTAGCATGTGATACTAACTCAGTAACTGTTTCCAACATGAGTTGTCAGAATTTATATTTGCTGAATGATCCAAATCCTGGTGTTAGGGAAGCAGCTATTTTGTGCATTGAGGTCAGTACAACATGTCTTGTGGTCTTATTTTTTCAACGCTATTTATTTTGGTTAGCAAGTTACTGCTGACAGCAACATTGACAATAGTAATAAAATTATTTGCTTTGCTTATCCTTTTTCGATTTTTCTTTCAAAGAAGAAGTCTACATTGGAGGCCTGAAGATGAAATCATATATGATTAAAAATTATTTTCAAACTTGCTGCTATAGAAGGCACGAGCAGGTATCCAATATGTACTGCATCCATTGTTTTCAACTTTTCATGCATGAATGTTATTCACAATTGTTAATTATATTTCTTATATATATGTTCCACTTTTATCTGTGACAGCTTGATCATCACCTGATCTTTTACAGTTATATTAATTATTAAGTTTTTTTATCTTTTTTTGCCCTAAAGGTGTGTATATCAATTATCAAGTTATATATGAAGTTGTCTTCCCTAAAGGTTTTTTATCTTTTATTGACTTCAAATCCTTCAAATCATACTGGTGAGAATCTCACCACGAGGATCCTTATACCAAGGAGTTTGGAATTAAAATCAGTGAGAAGCTTGTCCAAGTTGATCTCGCATCCTTATGCCAAGGGTATTTCCTTCTTAATTTCAACTTGGCCAATGGAATATGATGAACACTGTATTCTTTTTGCTCTAGATTGATATATATAGTAGAAGAGTGACTACACCTAGAGAAAATAGCATTTTAGTATTACTACTTCCATTTGTTTTTTCAATTGTTGAGTAGTACTGGCCTAAGTGATACCCACTAGCACAACAAATTGTAAGTTTAAATATCAAAGTCCAAAAGGGACTCATTCACCACATAGCTGTACAATGGGGGTTCAGGAGTTGTTCTTCAAGACATGGCTGCTACCAAATAGTTTAGGAGAGTACAAAAGACACATAAGATTTTATTTCTTCACTTTTATAGTGAATGAAGTTCATCTGACAATATCTTATGCTGCTGTACAGATAATCTTACAAAAAATTTAATGGCAAGACTTGTCTTTGAGGCTGATATCTGTATGTCTACATGCAGATACTTTTCAAATATCCTCCTGGCAAGAAGCTCACAATGTGTATGACAGATTTAGCCTCCTTTTGCTTTCCTGGAAGTGTTAAGGTTGTTTTTTGCCATTTCTATTTACCTGAACTAGATGTGTCAAATACTATTTCATTGTCAAATGCTACTCTACAAATTGTTTGGTATAGTTTTTCATCTTTTGCATTTTGGAGGTACTTAATTGGTCCTACTAGTCATTGCTTGTCAGTCATTCTTGCACATATACATGGAGGATTTATGTTTACTTAATTTGGTATTAAAGTGTTTTGATTTGTCAGAAAGTTAAGGACATCAAATTATATTGAATATAAAACATTTGTTAACATCAATGAATGAATCATATTTTTAATGCTTTGTAGCTGTATTAAACTAGCAAATAGGTCAGTTGTCCCCAAAAGAAAAAAAAGTGGATTTGTTTTTTTATGTTGCCAAATATATTGTTCTTGCTGATGTGCATTTTCTCCTGTTTCTCTAATATTTGTTATGCAAACTCTTTCGTATGTTGGCTATTGATTTTCAGGCATTGTTGTTTGGGTGAAAAGAAGATAGATAAAGAGAAAATAAAACTAAATGGAGAAAGATCAAACATAGAAAAAATAAAAAAGTTAATAAATCCACGTAAGTATGAGAAATATAAGAAATATGTAAATAAATATGTATGGGAATACAAAAAGTAGGTAAATAGAGATAGGCATAGAAAGAATAAATAAATAAATAAATAGTGAATGGAAAAAATAAAAAAATATATAAAAAATGTTTTAAAAAATTATGAGTATGTAATAATAATAAATGTTATATTTTATATATTTTAAATATTTAAAGGAAGTATAAGTGAAATATTAATTTTTTTAGAAAAGAATAAAGATACATTACATACCTATTTTAATTTAGAGGCAAAATACTATTTAGTCCTTGAATTGTTGGTCAAACTACTATTGAGTCCCCGATTTTATCAAAAATACTATTTAGTCCCTGAAATTTGTAACTATGTCAACTATTTAGTCCCCGAATTTGACAAAAATACTATTTAGTCACCGAATTTGTAACTATGTCAACTCTAACGGGTAACAGTCAATAGATTAAATAGTTGACACAGTTGCAAATTCGGGGATTAAATAGTATTTTTGTCAAGTTTGGGGACTAAATAGTTGATATAGTTACAAATTTGGGGACTAAATAGTATTTTTATCAAATTCAGGGACTAAATAGTTGACATAGTTACAAATTTCGGGGACTAAATAGTATTTTTGATAAATTCGGGGATTAAATAGTAATTTGATCAACAATTCAGAGATTAAATAATATTTTGCCTCTTTAATTTATATATAATAGATTATCTTTCATTCAAAATAAAAATTTACTATATACATTAAGGCTAGTTCGATCGTGGTTCAAACACGGTTGGACTAATGAACTGTAAACCAGTGTCTCAACTGGTTCAATAATCGGTACAATTTTAAAAACATTGTTCAATACTATATATCTTGTGATCAATGACTTCTTCCAAAATATGATGTTACTTCACACTGACGCATCAGCTAAAAATCATAATCTAACCATTGACATGTGGCGTACAATATGATCCAACTAGGATCCACCGTGGCAGCCATTTACTAATTAATCTCTCATTTTGAAATGCTAATTAAATAAAATCATACAGTAAATTCCATGATTCTCTTAGTAATATTATATCAATTTATTCTTAATCTAATCCTTAATATCAGCTATAATCAAATTCTGAAATCTAATCTTCAATTTGAGCTATTTTAATTTAAAATTAAAATTCTTCTTTCCTAAACGCAGAGGCAGACTCAAAAATTGAGTGATTAAACGGGAGTACCCAAATGAGTGCCTCATCTTCCAAGAGATGCTCTGCTCACTCCTGGTGATCTTCCACGACGGCCAGCTGGTGAAGCGACCAACTTCTCAGCTGTTTCTCCAAATGTGTGCCTCACAGTGAGAGAGGCGAAGGAGTGATTATTACCAAATAAAGAGGTCTGGTATCATCTATTTGTACTTCTCATCTTTTTCTCCAAACAACTTTTCTTTTTTCCAATATGATGGAAGATCAAGAAGGTGGAAACTGGAGATTATGGAAGAACTACAAGGTATTTTTTTTTTGGGATCAAGAACCCATCACTCTTGCTCAAAAACGGCAGAGAAGCTCACACATTCCAAATCCAATCACTCATGACTCATGAGTCATAATGATGAATCCAGACTTGTAATGGTAATTTCACAACCCTTAATTATTACCGATATTTGATTTCGTGTATGTGAACTATAAAAGTCGTTTGTGTGGAGCTGCAGATTTTATGGATGAAGCAAGAGTACCACAAGTCACATTCCCAGGAACTGATTTCAATTTCTGACTTGCCTGTAATGGTTATTTTTTTTTTATAACTTTCACCAACCCACCACAAGATATTTGTTTTTTGTTCTGTTTTGTTTATTAAAAGTTTTAAGGTTCGTTTATTTGTCGGCGTTCACGTTGGAGGTCGCCATTTCAACCATGCCAAGGAACATTGACCCATTTGTCATGCTTTACGATAAAAGTAAGTGTGTCATCAATTTTGGAACGTTATTGAGAGTGAAGAGAGTTAACAGGAAAAATCTGTTAAGCTAATATTTTTTTAGATTCAAATTTGTTTTTTCTTTTTGAAATCCTTCCTAACTCATGTAATTCATTTTGATTCTAATTGGTTTCATATCTCTCTCTCATTCTAATTGGTCTTATAATCCTTGATTCTTTTCCACTTTTCTCTTTTTCATCATTTTATAACTGGTGATACTTGAAACCCTTATTTATAAAGAGAAAAAGAGGGGGGAAAAACCAAGGTAAATTCCATCCCATTCTCTTGATGCCAAGGTTTTTTGGTTGAATGGATTGTTTTATATTGACTTACAATAATGTTAAGAGATTATTCTTCTATAAAAAAAATGTAAAGAGATTATTCAAGCTTAGCATGGAATTGATGCTCATAATTTATAAGTTGTAGAACATCTGTAAACTTATAATTATATATGCTTTATCTATAACACGAAAGTTGAAAGGGTCCAAAGTTGCTTTCTGAAGCAGCAATTGATGATGCTTTGTCACTATGCTGTCAATTGACAACTGCTTAAGCTGGAAAGTATAGGATGCAAAAAGGTCATATTAGAAGGTTGCTTGCTTTCATTTCAGGTATAACTTGATAGAGGAGTGTCATGTCCATATAGAAAAACTTTATTTGAATATTGTTTTTGATAAAATGGTGCAGTATACCTGTACGATACTATACCTCAGCAATGGGCTACCATGAACTTGGTTGAGCTGTAAGAACATTATTCCTGTGCTCCTGCTTTAACTGCACTGGATCTTAAATATCTTATTTAAAGTAAAATTAACATGAGTTTTTCAGCTTGACAAGAAAAGTATCATTGAACTCTTTAAGGTAGTGTGTTGAACTAACTCATCATAGAAGAGCTTCTATGTACAAGTAAATTCTATTTTATTTAAGCCATATACTTGAGAGATGTTAACATATAATAATTTCTTTCCTTTGTTAAATACATTGGACGTACAAATAAAAGAAGGTCGAGTAATATGGAACGGAATTTCAATAAGAGGTACTAAGTTATTGTTATCTTGCTTTATGATTAAGAGGATGTACCATTGAATTATGAGACATACAATGGAGTAAATGTTAGGCTTAGGTAAAACTTCTTCAAGGTCACTGCCATGGCCCATGAAGTTCTCTGCATATTCTTTCTTTTTGGTCATAAAGGAGGTCTCATGACCAATGACCATGTTCATGTGCTTTTTGTAGACTTTCTCTCAGGATATTTCTTTCACTCTGATATTTTTGCTGACCAAAATTTTTTGCTATCAAGCTAAAAGAAATATTGGAAGCATCTAATATCACTGCATAATAATTAATAAGTAATTTTGGGATTGCATCATCATATATCCATTTTCATAGGACTTTCTAGCTTACTTTTGAAATATAATTTTGAGGTTTATTGTATCGATGTCAATAATACTGTTTCCTCACTTTTCTATATTGTTGAGTAAATTAAGTTGCACTTCCCATACAAAACATTGACACATGTAAATAAATGATACAAAGACAAATTGGTATCCCATTTTCTAGCTTCTTGCATGCCTCTTTGTGAGCTCATAGGTATTGTTCAATGCAAGAGATTAGATGCATCTTCATGTTTGTTTTGCCCACTGCTTTGTAAGAAATAAGAGCAACTTTGTGAATAATAGTTTACCTGTTGAATGTAGTGTTCGTTAATTTAAGTTATAGCTAATTGCCCTGATTTTAATTCTTCCGATTTTTCTTTGGTATTAACACGGTCAAGGACTGCCATTTGATCTTGTTCTTGATCTGGCCAAGCGGTAATATGATGAAGCTCTAGAGCATGATCCTGCAGCAAAGTTTCCATTCACACCTGCCCTTGCAAGTTTGTGGGTTTGTAAGATCTATGTTGACAGTTTCTTAGAAAGTTTTTTTCTTCTTCGGATGTTGATTGCAATAGAGTCATGGAACTCTTGAAAATAGCTTCAACTTTGAGATTAGATGTCAAGGATTTTATTCAAGTAGGTATTGTCATGGGAGTTTAGGTGTCTTTGGGTTATCTTTTCATGCATTTCACATCATCATTTGATTTGCAGTAGGAGTAATTGTTGTGCACAAGCTGTATTTATTACTTTTGTTATTTCAGGTAACCATGTTTTATTTTAGTATATACTAGAGATGAAAGTTCAGTGGTATCGTACTAATAAAGTTCGGTACATCCCTCAAATAATGTAAAGGCATTTATTAATATTAATAGAAATTTACATTAATAAGGACCTACCTTGAATGGTTTAGGAACCAATTGATAGGAGGGATGTACTGAAGTTCAATACTACCGTACCACTGAACATCTATTCATATATTAGACTTGGACTTGTGATTGGATGCAACATTGCATTTATAATTACTACCTTTCTTTCCCTATGTCATTCTTAGTTATTAGACCCTTTTTTTGTGTTCTCTTGTCTCTCTGCTATTTTTTGTTTCCACTCTCTTTCTCGAGATGGGATTATTATTAGTAAAATTCACAAATAACTACCAATTTGGAGAGAAATTAGATGTTTTCACGAAGTTTTGGGATGGATAAATCGAGGCTAGATGTTGCAAGATCATACTAAGTTACAACTTACAAACTTAGGGTTCGTTTGGTAGTGTACAATAAAATCATAGTGTTTCACGATTTCCAAAAAAACTTTACATAATATTTTATACATATTAAATACACTTTTTATCATATTTTTTTTCTCTCTTAATTTTTCTTTCTATCTCTCTCCTCACGTTTCTCTACAGTACTTTCTTTTATTCTACAGTACTTTACTCTACAGTATTTTCTTTATAGTACTTTACATCTGTGCATTTATACCAAGCGTACCCTTAAGGTTATCTTTGACATCTTCTGGAGTACTATGGTTATTGATGGAATGCTGCGATCGAGGCTAGATGTGATCAAATACTATAATTAGGGTCAAAATGAGTTAGTCTTTTTAAATAAAAAAAAATAACCAAATAGCATTCAATTTTCATAAGCCTAAAACATATTTTTCACTCATCTCTTATCAGCCAACAACACCACCTCCATGATCATACTTTTGGTTTTTCAGTCTTAGAGACTTTAGGCCTAGAAAAATATATGTGCAAAAATGTTCATTAGACTAAATAAAAATGTTAGCTTTATTATACTATTTGTCGTATATCAATCTGCATTCACAATTTAATTTTATGTGATTGTTTATCAAATGTATGAAATTGAAAAACAATTTTAACTTTGTTTTCTGTTAACAAAATTATAAAATAAATTTTTTTTTTAAAAGTGACCATTTGTCCTCTTCTCTAATCTCCACTACATGATTGATGAAACATTACGTGGGTGAAAAAGAAATAGGCAAGTAGCAACCACAGAGAGAAGTACAAACATGTCACTGAAATATAATTGACTAAAAGTGACCATATTATTATTTTTTTCATAAAATACCAATGTAACGGTAACAAGAATAAATTTGGATCGAATAATTGAAGTTTCTAGATGGTAATTTGAATGACTAAATGAATAATTTGGGATGAATAAGTGAAATGTTACTTAGTACATCAAAGTTGATTATATATATAAAAAAAAAAAAAGTAAAGTACCTTTGCTGGACTCAAACTTTGCTGCAATGTTCATTCGTGCCCCCAAACTTCTTTTTTGGTTCATGCCTACCCCTAAACTTTCAGTTTTGTTCATGCGCCCTGTTTGCTAATACCGTTAACTTGCTTGACAGAATTTGCTGACGTGGACGATGAATGTGTATCTCTTTTGCCACCTCACTGTCCACCTCATTTTACATCTCACATTTAACTTTTTATTTTTATTAAAAAAAAATTTAACCTAATCCAAATAAAAAAAATCAAACTTTTATCCTAATATATATATATATATATTTAGATTAAGTTAATTTTTTTATAAAAGTAAAAAGTTAAAGGTGAGGTGGACAATGACGTGGCAAAAAAATACACATTCATCATCCACGTCAGCAAATTCCGTCAAACAAGTTAACGGTGTTAGCAAAAAGGGCAGACATGAACAAAACTGAAAGTTTGAGGGTAGGCATGAACCAAAAAAAAGTTTGGGGACAGGAATGAACATTGCAGTAAAGTTTGTGAGCAACAATAGTACTTTATCCTAAAAAAAAGTAACATCAAAGTTGTAGCCTTAAACAAAACAAATTATTGAAGTCACTGGATAACAATTGAATGAATAATAAAATATAATTATTATTAGAAGACAAAATTGCACAAAATTTTTTTTAAGGGAAAAAAAGGAAGCCAACCCGGCCCAATGCCCTAATAGGGTTGGGCTATGGAAAAGCCAGCCCATATTAAAAATGGGCTGACTATTTTGATAGCTCTACTCATGAGTGAGGCAAGAGTTTTCTTTTGAATCTTTAATCATTGAAGTAAAATATTATTTAATTCTTGAATTGTTGGTCAAACTACTATTTCGTCATCGAATTTGGTAGAAATACTATTTAGTCCTTGACTTTGCAACACTGTCAAGTCTTTAGTCTCCGAATTTGACAAAAATACGATTTGTAACTCTGTCAACTATTTAGTTTTTAATTTTGGCAAAAATACTATTTAGTCCCTGAATTTGCAACTCTGTCAACTATTTAGTCTTCTGACCATTACCAGTTAGATAACTAGGCACCAGCTGATGTGGTTGTTAAATGCTGATGTGGCACAGTTAAGTGCCTGAGCACATGCCACCTCACATGCCACATTAGCATTTAACGGTCACGTCAGCTGGCTATCTAAGGGTAATAATTAGGGGACTAAGAGGTGACAGAGTTGCAAATTTGGGGACTAAATAGTATTTTTGTCAAGTTTGGGGATTAAATAGTTGACAGAGAGTTGCAAATTCGAGGACTAAATAGTATTTTTTCCAAATTCAGAGACTAAATAGTTGATATAGCTGTAAATTTAAGGACAAAATAATATTTTTTTCAAATTTAGGGACTAAATAATAACTTAACCAACAATTCAAAAATTAAATAGTATTTCACCTCTTAATCATTTGTAATATCTGTATATTATTGGCACACACATGTATACTATTCGATAATATTGACATATAATTGACCGATTAGGATATGGTTCTGAGTCATCTAGGAAAAGGAACCGATCAATATTATTAACACATATCCCATCAATATTAAATATAATTTTATAAACTTGGAAAGACTTGAAAAGATTTGGTATAGAATTCTAGATTAAATAATTGCCTATTATTTTTCTAATTAAAAAGACCAAAGCCGCCGTTATATTAAAATAATATAAATATTTGACTAATAAGAAATATCAAGGAAAGGGAAAGGCAGACACCTAACGTAGGAGACGCGCAAGACAGTACAATACAATTGGCGAGAGTTTCAAACCATTTTTGAAATTAATTTATTGTGTTAGAGATATCATGAGTAGAATTTGGGTAAAATACTATATTTTTTGAACTAAACTCAAATTTAAGTGGGTATTAAAATTAATTTTTATTCCCAGACCCTACGAATAATCAAATTCCTATACCTGAATCTAGATACACAAAAATTTTAGATAAATTATTATTTTATTAATATAAAATTTATTTTCATCAAAATTTTCATCTATAATCACAAAAATAAAAATTAAATCATAAATATAAATATACTATTAAATTACTTTAATATCTATAAAATATTTGACACTTTTTCTTAGAATTATATATTTTCTCAACACAAAAAGATTTAAATTTCGGGGATTAAATAGTATTTTTGCCAAGTTTGGGGACTAAATAGTTGACATAGTTACAAATTCGGGGACTTAATAGTATTTTTATCAAATTTGAGGACTAAATAGTTGACATAGTTACAAATTTTGGGGACTAAATAGTATTTTTGATAAATTCGAGGACTAAATAATAGTTTGACTAATAATTTAAGGACTAAATAATATTTTGTTGTACAAATAAAATGATATTATATATTTTTAACTTTTTTAATTATAGTTTCTTTTCTTTTTATAGATAGATAATATATTTTATAAATTGGATGCAATGATACTTATAGTAAATTTGACTCTCCCTGTACTGCAATATAATAACACTGCAAAATAATTTATAAATGTTAAAATAAAATTTTAATATATTTTATTTGTAAGATGAATTTAAAATAAAGATCTCTATTATTTTTGGTATTATATACCACATATTACATCTATAATGATTTTTAAAGTTGTAAGTGTCATGGATTTCTTTAACAACGTGATCAAAGAGTTCAACTTTTTTTTTTTTTTTTTTTTAATAAAGAGTTCAACCTTTTAAACAAAGGTGATTCCTAAATTTTAAATGTAGATATGACATATTTTGAATCCAATAACATCGCACTTGTCCAGACTTTACGAATATATATATATATATATACAAAAATAAAATAACAAAATCCAGTTAATAATAATAAATTTGTATTCCTGATCAGAACACGTAAAATTCTTTAAAATAATTCTCATATCTTTTAAGGATTTTACTAAGACACTTATATTAGATAATATTTTTTAAATACCCAATCCTAAATACAGAGTCATGATAATATATAGAGGAAAAATATTTTTTATTCCCTAAATTATTGTCAAATTATTATTTAATTCCTAAATTTTGAAAAAATATTATTTAATCCCCGAATTTATAACTCTGTCAACTATTTAGTCCCCTGAACGCTACACTTAGACTTTATCTTCCAATTCATGCATGAAATCATTCAATTTTTGAGTACATTTGCCTCTGTTAAAGGAAACTACTCATGTCTCAAGCTTTACTACTATTCTCCCTCTCAGCAATGATATGTCATCGAAAAATAAAACTCCTTCAAAGTCATCGGCAACAAAAAATGACGGCAGTCAGGGCTCTAGGCGGTTCGGCGAGGTCACTAGAACAAGGCCCGATCAAGTGTCAGCGTGGCCACGTCACTCAGTTATCTAACAGGTAAAATTCAAGGGACTAAATAACTGATAGAGTTACAAATTCGGGGACTAAATAATATTTTTTTAAAATTCAGGGATTAAATACTAATTTGACCAATAATTTAGGGACCACTAATATATAACTTTCATAAAATATCAACATTTTGATTATCTTTGTCTATAAATTTATCATTATTGGTGGATATGGTGAACGCTACCGTTGACACTTGCATGACACAGACGTCACAGAAAAGGATCCATCCATGAAGTAGCCACTTAGGTTCCTGGAAACTATACTCACTCCATGTCCTTCCAGAACTTTTATGAAATTATGATTTTATCCATTAATTTTCTTTTGTTTGTTAAATTTAATTTTTCTTCTTCTTGAGATTTGTCTTTTGTATCTTCAAACATGTCTTTAAGGGGAAAAAAAACTCTTTCTTAAAAAACAATTCCAAGTGTAACATCCGTTTATAAAATTATATATAGGATCTATGTCATCTTAAAGGACCGCACAAGATCTTAATCTAAGGGGACAGCCGGAGCATCATGGGTATTGATTTCTTCGCTTGTTCGTCGAGAAAGGAATTAATGAAAGAAAGTAACAAGACGTCCAATAAGCACTTCTTCTTTGCCTCGGGGTGTAGAGCATGTGAGAATCTAGATGCCTATGTATCCTGTGTAAGAAATTAAAATTTATGTAGTTTGGATCCAAGGGATCAGACCATGAAGGGTAATTAAGAGATTACCTGTGAGAGAATGACCGAGGTGCCTAGTAGTGAAGTGAGCACTCTTGAAGGTCAGGGTGTGATCCTGGAAGTTTAGGGCTCACATAAAGTTATGTGCATTGTTGAGTAGTGGAGACATAGAAAGTAGTAGAGGATTTCTCTAGAAGGTTGTGAGATACTCAAGTCTCTGAGTAGGTTAAGAATGAGCGAATTAGCGTACCTAGAGTTCCGTGTGAGCGTTGTATTTATAATGAGGTTATAGGGTTGATGGGCCTTGAGCTTTATTCGGAGGCGACCTAATGCTTGGACATTGACACATGTAATAGACTAAATTATCATTTTAATTAGTTCCATAGAGATTTATTTTGTCTTAATTTAGTTACTAGTCATTTATAAATCAATTACTTTTAATATATAACACTTTGGTTTTGGAACACAAAGGCATTCCACGACGTGGCTCTGCTAGGGTTTGCGACGTGAGGATATCTTTCCGGTGTGCCGGGAGTTTGATCGCGTGAGTAACGATGGTAGTTTCTCCTCGCGCTGGGTTTCACAAGGCGTGAGGATGAGTTCGAGAGACAGTACACAGACAAGGACGGGGAGGGAGAAGAGGGTGGTGGTCTCATATGATGATGCTGATGTCGATGAAGGGGTCAGGGAGTACGAGAATTGCTTAATTGGGCGGGTAGTGACATCCAAGATGATTAACAAACCGTCTCTGGAATCGGCGTTAAAAAATATTTGGGGGGTATCGAGTGGCTTTAAGGTGGAAGAAGTGGCGGAGAGAACCTTTCAATTCTTTTTTGGAAACAAGGAGGAAGCGGGGAGAATTCTGAAAGGAGGACCATGGATTTTTCGCAATAGTTGGCTGCTGTTACAGGAGTGGCAAAGGGACGCGGCGGTTCTGGAGCAAGGGTTTGAGAAGGTACGGCTTTGGGTACAGATGTGGGGTTTGCCTCCACACTGCAAGACGAAGATTATGGCGCGCAAGATTGGGGCGGTAATTGGAGATGTGATTGAGGGTGGGGTGTTCATCTCACAAGGCGATCATAAGAAGTTCCTTAAGGCTCAGGTTGACATGCCTATTGATCGCCCACTTTTGGATACCGTGGAAATAGTGAGTCAGAAGGATGGTGAATTGTGTGTTGATCTTAAGTAAGAGAGGATGGCGCAATTTTGTTACTACTGCGGTTTAGTGGGGCACGGGGAGGAGAGTTGCAGGGAGGCGGAAGAGGATGGAAAGAACGGGAAGTGCAATTCCATGGAGTTAGGTTGCTGGCTGAAGGCAACGGTGGTGGGGTACAGGATGCACAATGCTCAACGCACGAAGGAAGAGATGAAGACAAATCAAAAGAAGGGGCGATGGTGGGGCGAACCAAAGATGCCTCACAAGACGGACGCTTTAATTAATCTTCTGGAGAAACTGCGGATGGAAGAACCGGTGGCGAATAACTCGGGGGAGGCTGAGATTGGGGTGGAGGAGAACCATATTACGTCCCATACTGGAGTGTTTGTAAGTGAAGGTACAGAAGTTGAAAAGGGGGGGAGAGGTGGGTCTAGTGGAGTCGAAGGAATTATCATTGACAAATGGGATGGAAGGTACGGAGGATAGTATGAGGGATCACAGGGTAGCGGTGCAACACAGAAAGGTGTTACAAGATATTCAAAACGTGGTGGGACCCGGTGGGGGAGTGTGTGGGGAAAAGGAGAATGTAGATCCTTTATCTAACAAAAAGAGTCTAAGAAAGTACAAAAAGGAAGCTAGAGTAAGCATTGGTGAAACAAGGGCGATGATGGAGGGCCGAGGGCTTATTAAACGTAAACGTGTGGAGGGGGTGGGAGACGAAAAGAATATGGAAGAGGAAGGCGGACTGAAAAAACTGAGAGGGGATGAGGAGGGAAGAAGGGAAGGAATTGGTGGACAGGGTAGTGATGTTATTGATATATCGGCAGGTCCTGGATACCAGGCCTGCCGGTCGCAATGAAAATAATATCGTGGAACTGCCGTGGGCTTGGGAACCAACGGGCAGTTAATTCACTTAAGCTCCTAATGAGACAAAATAACCCTGATTTAATTTTTTTTATGTGAGATGAAGCTTACCGTGGGAGAGGCGGAGTAAAAAAAAAGAGAGTTAGGGTTTTCGTCTGGTGTTATTTTTTCGTGTGATGGTAGAAAGGGTGGGTTGATGATGGTATGGCGGGATTATTGTGACGTCACGTTGTTATCTTTCTCGAGATTTCATATTGATGTTGTAGTGAAGGATATTAATAAGGGTGAGTGGAGATTTACGGGGTTTTATGGAGAACCAGAGAGAGAATTGCGTTATTTGGGATGGGATATGATGAGGGAACTGAAGAGAAGAGATGGTAAACCGTGGTTGTTAATGGGTGATTTCAATGAGATCACGAGGGCGGAGGAACAGAGGGGAGAGAATGTTAGACCGGAGAGACAGATGCAGCTTTTTAGGGATGTGATCGATGATTGTGACTTGGTTGATTTGGGGTATTCTGGGACCCCCTTTACATGGATCAATGGGAGGGATGGAGGACGACATGTGAAAGTAAGGTTAGATCGGGGTCTTGCCTCATCAGATTGGGGGAATTTGTTCCCGTGTGCTCAATTGTTCCATCTTCATAAATACTCTTCTGATCACTTACCAATATTATGTAATCTGACGTGGCATGAGAATGTCGCTAATGCTTTTGGTCGCAGGACAAAATCTTTTCGTTTTGAACAGGTGTGGTGTGATTATGATGATTGTAAGGAGTTGATTACTTCAAATTGGCGCAGAAACTTGTCGGAAACGGACATGAACAAAGTCAATAGTAATCTAAAGGCGGTTGAGGAGCAGTTGACCATGTGGAGTAAAGACAAATTTGGCAATTACCGAAAGAAGATTGAGCAATTATAGAAAGAGATTGATTCAGAATTCTTTAACTCGGAGTACAATCCTATTAGGGCGAAGGCGTTGGAGAAGGAGTTGAATCTGTTAATGAGAGAGGAGGAGATGTACTGGCAAGAGAGGTCGAGGATTAATTGGCTGAGTAATGGAGACAGAAATACACGGTTTTTCCATGAAGCGGCATCTCAACGAGCTAAGAAGAATAGAATCAATAAACTGGTGAGGGAAGACGGAAGTTGGGCTCTTGACCAGAGGGATATGCAGGAAGTGGCGCAAAACTACTTCGAGACATTATTTACATCATCACACCCGGATGAGATAGAGGAGGTTGCTGAATTAATTGATCAGAAAGTTACAGGGGAGATGAATGCGATGCTCACAACACCGTTTACAGGGGAAGAGGTGAAAGAGGCGCTGTTTCAGATGGGAGCCACTAAGGCTCCAGGAATTGACGGGTACCCGGCGCTTTTCTATCAAAAATACTGGGATGTGGTGGGGGAAGAGGTAACGGAGGCGGTTCTTCAGTTCCTTAATTATGGCGTGTTTTCGGAGATTATTAATCGAACCAGAATTGTTCTTATACCCAAAGGTGATGACCCGGTAAACTTGACTCAGTTTAGACCAATCAGTCTCTGTAACGTCCTGTATAAAATTGTTGCCAAATGTCTGGCAAATAGATTGAAGCTTATTTTGCCTGATATTATCTCTGTGAATCAGAGCGCTTTTGTACCTAACCGACAGATTACTGACAATGCGTTACTTGCTTACGAGCTTATGCATGCTCTAAAAAGTAAATACTCAGGTAATAATGGATTCATGGCTGTGAAGTTGGATATGAGTAAGGCATATGACAGGGTGGAATGGGATTTCTTGGAGACAACGATGTTGAGAATGGGTTTTCATGCTGATTGGGTAAAGAAGATTATGACTTGTATTACGACGGTGAGCTTCCAGGTTAGTGTGAACGGGGTGGATTCTGATATGTTCTTACCTCACAGGGGACTACGGCAAGGAGATCCTCTATCCCCGTATCTATTCCTGATATGTGCTGAAGGGTTGAGTGCCTTGCTAAAACGACGAGAAGTGGCACATGCTATTCAAGGTGTGAAGGTAGCACCTCATGCTCCTAGTGTGTCTCATCTTCTATTTGCTGATGATAGCTTAGTCTTTCTAAAAGCTAACAGAGACAATTGCCTTGAGTTGAAAGCATTGTTGAGGAGATATGAGAATGCGTCAGGTCAGAAGATAAACTTTGATAAATCTGCCATTTACTTCAGTCCGAATTGCAGGGTGGAAACTAGAGATGCCATTACCAACGAGTTGGGGATAAGGACCCAAGCGTACAATGAAAAATATTTGGGACTACCGACTCTGGTTGGAAGGAACAAAGGGAGATCTTTTAAAAATATTAAGGATAGGGTTTGGAAGAAGCTGAAAGGGTGGAAGGAGAAATTATTGACGAAGGCAGGTAAGGAGATTCTGATCAAAGCAGTGGCTCAATCAATCCCCACATATTCTATGAGTTGTTTTCTATTGCCTTCATATTTCTGTAAGGATGTGACCAGGATGATGGCGAGATTCTGGTGGGGTTCAAATGATACCCATTCGAAGATTCATTGGATGAGGTGGGAGAAATTGACCCTACCCAAGAATATGGGAGGTATGGGATTTAGAGATTTGGAGATGTTTAACAAAGCGTTATTGGCCAAGCAGTTCTGGCGGCTCCTGCAGAATGAAAATTCTTTGTTGTATCAGGTTCTTAAAGCGCGTTACTACCCGGGGAAGGACATCTATCAGGCTACGGTAGGCCGACGGCCTTCATTGACTTGGCGCGGTCTGATAGCAGGCAAAAATCTTATCGAGAAGGATCTAATTCGATGCATTGGGGATGGTAGGTTGACGGCGGTGTGGGGTGATGCATGGATTCCAGGTATATTCCCTTATTCGATTGACAAACCAGATAGTATTATAGCGGGAGATCTACGTGTTTGTGATCTGTTGGATGATATGGGTTCATGGAGGGAAGATGTATTGGAATTCTTATTCTCGAGTGATATTTGTTGCCGCATTAAAAGTATTAGAACATATGAGGAGGGACGGGAGGATAGGTTGAACTGGTTGGGTGACGCTAAAGGGGGATTCACGGTGAAACAATGTTATATGCATGCTATGAAGGATAAATGGCAAGCAATTGAATTGTTGCCAAATATTCAAGGAGACGTGCCTAAGGATTTTTGGAGGAGAATTTGGAAACTTCCTATACTCCTTAAACACAAGAGTTTTTTGTGGCGGGTCTGTGTTGGTATTTTGCCAACGTGTGTAGCGCTAAAGAATAAGGGAATGGTGATGGATGCGACGTGCAGTTTCTGTGGGAGAGAGGAGGAAGAGACTTACCATGTCCTTGTGGATTGCCCAAAGCTTAATCCAATTTGGAGTAGTTCTCGATTTAATTATGGGAGCAGGAGGTGGCATAACTCGGTTATTGAATGGATCGCTGTGGATGGTGCTACGTGGACTCAAGACCAAATGGGTATGTGTGCTATTGCTTTATATTTAGTGTGGGAGGCAAGGAATGCAGTGAAATTCTCGGGTACAAGCTTTCGAGTTGATCAGTTCTGGTGTAGAGTGGCGGCAGTGTGGGAAGAGATCCAAGATTCAAAATCTTGGAAGGAATGGAATGATGTGTTTGGAAGACATTTGAGGTGGGAGAAGCCAATGGAGGGGATGGTTAAAATTAATACTGATGCAGGCACTTTACTAGGAGGAGGTGGGGTGATTGGTGGACTTATACGTGACAGCGTTGGGGTTTGTGAGGCAGCCTTCACCGAACGGACAATGATGGTGAGTAACCCGACGGTGTTGGAAGCAGATGCCATCAAGAAGGGGATGGAGGTAGCACTGAGGTTGGGGTATGGTAGAGTTGTGGTTGAAACGGATGCAAAGGCTGTCCTGGATCAATTGGAGAATGCGGATGCCACCTTGTCTCCACTGCGAGCTTCTTGTCAGCAAATTAAAATGCTCATATCTTCTTTTAATAGTGTTGAGTTTGTTTGGGTGCCTAGATGTTGTAATAAGGCAGCCCACTTTCTTATTTCTTTTGCAAAAGATTATGTTCAGACAGATCAGTTGCCAAGTTTCCTTTCAGATGTATTACGTCTTGACTTTTAATAATTGAATTGACCAGTTGCTTCTCAAAAAAAAAAATTTAGTTACTAGTCACTGATAAAAAATACAATCTATCTCAATTTAATAACTCAAAAATGAAATTGCATGATCCAAAAAAAAAAACTAAAGATGCAATTTGTCTTACTTTAATTTCCGAGAATCTTTAGTAACATAATTGAGAGAACTTTCTTTATGTTTAAATTGAGAGAAATTGTATCAATGATTAACTTTAATATTTTTATCTTTCAAGGACTAAATTTAAATAAATTATATTTCTTTTAAGAAATCAATTTGACATTTTATTTTTTATGGACAAAATTATATTGATCCACTGCACGTTTCATATACCAAAAAATAATTTACTTAATACAGTACAAGTACAAACAAAAGAAGAAGAAGAAAAAAACAGAAGTTTACGCGTAGCAAGAGTATAGTAAAATTATTCAAAACTTTGAAGATAGCTAGGAATAGAAAAATTTGCATACTGTTTTAGTCTTGAATTCTTCAATAGTTTTATATATGATTATACCATTAGTGATGCATATAGAGTTAACATTTATATTATATATATATATATATATATATGAGAAAAATTAATTACATCAGCTAATAAAAGTAAATGACAAAAAATAAAATTTAAAAATAAAGCATAATATTATTGTTACCTTATTATTTTTTGATCTATGACTGGAGCAATTTGGATCAAGTAAAGTGCAGAATGTAAACCGTCAGATAAAAGTGTTGCAGTATGAATACAGATCTTGATGCTGATTTAACAACTCATATCCTACACTTCATACACTTTATAAAATACGTTTTATTCAAATCCATATCCCGCACTTCTCATCTCTTACAATTTGTGCCTCATCATATTCATTTTGTTACCTCATCATACTCATCTCTTCCTTTTTTAAAAAAAGAAATTATCTAAAAATAATTTTACATATATGGTACAAAGTACAATCAAAAGAATAGGAAAAAAAAGCCAGAAGTTTCCGCGTAGGAAAGTATAGTAAAGTGTCTTTTATTTACGACTTTTAAAAAGCTTTGATTAAGTCTTCATTGACTTGGGATGTTGACTGTGACTCTTCACCTTCTCTGCCACTATAAAAATAAAACCTTCCTCAACTTTACTCTCAATTCACAACCAAATCAATCATCAATCCCTCAAAATTTTCATATTCTCTCTTTACTTTCTTTCTCTTCTCAATATTTCTCTTCAATTTTCACAGCAAACAAACTCAATCCATCAAAAAAGAATGCAGGTTAGACTCAGAATTATATTTTTTTATGTCTTAATTTTGCTCTGTCTCTTCTTGTTCTGCATTAATTTCTCTAGTAAGTGTTAACATTTTGGATTTGTTCCTTTTGTGACAGAAAGTAGTGTTGAAGGTGGAATTACACGATGACAGAATCAAGCAGAAGGCCATGAAGGCAGTTTCTGGCATTTCAGGTATATATATATATATATATATATATTGCAATAAATTTTCATTTTGGTCCCTGAACTATGTAATCTATTTCAATTTAGTCCCTGAGAAAAAATATCAAATTTATTCCCTGAAAGATACAATTTATTTCAATTTAGTCTTTAAAAAAAGGAATTGTCAAATTTTTCGCCTGAAAAATACAATTCGACTCAATTTAGTCGGTATAATATTTTTCCTCAGGTATGTTAACAAAGACTTCTAGGGACTAAATTAAGACTAAATTTATCTTTTAGGGACCAAAATGATAATTTACCCTCTTATTAAACTTCAACAACTTCATATTCTCCTCTTCTTCCTCCTCTGTTCTTAGCTTACATAGAATTGGCAATAATTGCAGGGGTGGAATCAGTTTCAGTGGACATGAAGGACAACAAGCTGACCTTAACAGGGGACATAGATCCTGTGAGTATTGTGGGGAAGCTAAGGAAGATATGTCATACACACATAGTGTCTGTGGGACCCGCAAAGGAAGAGAAGAAGGAAGAACCAAAGAAAGCAGAAGCAAACAAGGGTGAAGATGACAAGAAACCAGAAATAAAATTAGTGCCATATGATCATGTTTATGGCTATAATTATAACTATAACTATTATCCTATGAGACCTCACCAATATTACTATGCCAGAACTGTGGAGGAAGATCCTAATGCCTGTGTCATCTGCTAAAATATGAACACTTTTTGAGACCCTTCCAAGACAAGTGTTGGATGATCTAATCTTAAGTTTTTTTTTTTTTTTGTGATTATTTTTGTTAAAATTAAGATGAGTATATGTTGTTCTTGAATATATTAGATGATAAGCTTCTAAACGGCAAGTTTGTTTCAAATCTGTCCTTTTGGTGACAATGTATTTGTAAGATTTGGTTAAACGAGAATATTCATTTCGTCTCTTCATTCTTTTCTTTTTGTGTTTCTCTTTTATTTTGTTGTGCGATTCCTCCAAAGTCACACCAACGATACCAAGAGTTGGTCCTCCTGAAAATAGGATTTCGATATGTTAAAGTGCAGATACGGTAAAGTGCGTAAATTGTACAGTTTGTATTGTTAGATGAAACTGTTACAATACAGATACGAATCTCGATTTTTATCTGACAGTCTAGATCGTGCACTCTATGCACTTCCACTTGATTCAAATCTCTTAAAATGCCAACCTCCTCTCACTCTATCTCTCCTCTTACATGAGAGAGGTAAAATTTAAAATCATTAATTTTTAAATATTTGGACCAATGGCGCACCACAAGTTTATAATGATGAATTCGAATTTGAATAGTTGTGTGTCATTGAGTTTATGAGTATATATGTTGAAATGATCTTGAATTTCCTAAAGTGATCTCATTTTTTTATTTTTAAACTTTAGACCAATTAAAAGTTAGTACCGGATTAAATTTAATAAATTCATATCCAAATCCGTGTGGAAACGGGTTGGATTTCATGGTTGATCTGTTAGGCACAAGCTAAGGATGGGCTAGAGAAATTTAATTTATAGGTTGAGCTAGAGAATTTCCAACTCAAATTTAATTAAAATGGGTTCATCTGGCCTAGTACGTTAACCTGAAATGAAACTGAACTTACACACTTCTTAATTTTGTCTACCCAATTGGCATGAAATCCCAACTCCAACATTGTAGCTTTCGAAAAGTTTCATTCTACTCTATTATATGCTTTACTCATGTCTAGCTTGACAAAAGAGAGTAAGTCGTACCTCAACGTCTATTTTTTTAGAGTATGTAAGATCTTGTATGACAACTGTAAGTATATGGGCAAATCCATCCTTGATTGATTGGACCCAAGTCCAATTGATATTGGGGTAATTGTGTAAATAAGAAAAATAAGTAGATTAAAGAATGTTATTACTCCTTTAAAAATAAGTGAATTCAAAAATGTAGGGACCAATTTTTGGAGATTTTTACTTGGAGGTTAAAAACCACATTTTGTGGGTTGAGGCCATATAAAAAAAGATCAATTTTTGTGTGAAAAAATAAGCAGAAAACATTCTCTTTACTCTTAATTTCTCTCATCAAGTGCATTTGTTATTGAGGCATATTCTGTCTCCATAGTCAGTGACCGGATTCTATGTAGATACTTGCAGATAAGAAGAATTCTTCAAGTATGCCTGAAACCCAACATTGGTATCAGAGCATGATTTTTGATTCCATTGTTTTATGTCCTACTTCATGCTTATAATGTGCAATTTTCTTCGGTGATGCTTTCTCCCTAGAATGTATGTGTTAAAAGTGTTAGAAAATGCATAGTATGTTTCGAGAATATGGTAATGTTAAACTATGTTTTTTTTTTTGCTTCAAAATTTATATCATTGCGTAGAGGGAAAAAACAAAGAAAATGACATAAATTTCGTATAAAACAAACTCCGGACAACAATGTTATGAAAGAGAGAAAACGACATAAGTTTCGAAAATGGCGTCATTTTGTGCTTACAAAAAAAACTTTCTTTTAGAACCCTTTTTGGTCCATCAAATTAAAAAAAGAATTGGTTTTAGGCCAAGCCCAAAAACAAAACAAAATAAAATTTAGGAACCGGCTGGGCCAGAGATTGGACCAAACCGGCCCAAATCCAAAAAAAAGGTTAAGAAAATATATAAAACATAAAAAAAGGGGTAAAAATGCCAAGTGGAGATGTCTTATCTGATGAACAATAAGTGCAAGCTGTCATGATGTCGCTCCCTGCTAGTTGGGAGCACATGAAAGTTAATCTGACCCACAATGAGAACATCGTTACTTTTAATGATGAAGTTAAGCACCTTGAGTTAGAGGATGAAAGATTATAGGCTTACAAAGCCTGTAGGAAAGCTTATTATAGTGAAGAGGCTGGTACTTCCCATTCAAAACCCGATTTCAAAAAAAAATGGGGGAAGGGCGGTCCTTTGTTCTACAAAGGAAAGAAACATTTCAAGAAGAAAGGAAAAAAAGTGGGAAGAAGAAGCTAGACTTGAAGAAGGTCAAATGCTTCGCCTGCCAAAAAACAGGCCATTTCGCACGTGACTGTTCAAAACAAGCTGAGAGCAAAAAAGTATTAGTGAAGGAGTGAGAATCCTTTATTGAGTATCGTCAGTTGCCATATCACAACAAGTGGCTAAGGATATTGTTGTCTTAAGGAAAATAAAGAAGTGTATTTATTATGTGTGACTACTAAAACAAGAAAAATAAGCGAAGGACATATTTTTTGGGTTCATGACCAAGGTACATATTTACTAAATATATATAGTGGGTCTAATGACTAATCTCTCAGGTATTGCGGAGTTCATTATTGTGGATGACCCTCCCAATGGATAACGCTCCATTGTCATCACTCTACGAGTTGAAATTAGGAGACCATAGTTAGGAAAACATAACCTCTTTACTAAGTGTCACACCACGTTGTTAGATAAGGACATTATTGTCATTAAAAACAATAAATAAGTACATTTATTGTGTCTGACTAGAGCTGTCAAAATGGACTAACTCGGCCCAGTCCTAACCTATTTTGGACCAAATTGTTTTGGGTTGGGCCAACCCGTGTTAAAATATGGTTTGACTTTTCTCTAGCCCAACCCTACTAGCCTAGCCCTATTTTTTTTCTAAAATGAAATTTTGTCTTCTAAATTAGTAACATTTAATCATTCAATTGTTATCAGTGACTTCCATAACCTCTTCTGTTTAATTAGGACTACAATTTCGGTGTTACTAAGTAACACTTACTGACTTCATTTATTCATCCCAAATTATTCATCTAGTCATTTAAATTACTAACATCTAGTAACCTTAATTACTCATTCCAATTTTATTCTTGTTACTGTTAGGTTGGTGTTTTATGAATAAATAAATAAATAAATAATATGGCCACTTTTATTCAATTCTATTTCAATAACATGTTTGTACTTCTCTTTATGGTTACTACTTGCCTATTTATTTTCCTCCCATGTAGTGTTTCATCAATCATATAATGGAGATTAAAGAAGAGGAGAAATGGTCATTTTTAAACATAAATATTTTTATTTCAAAATTTTGTTAATTATGAAAACAGAGTTAAAATTGTTCTTTAACAGTCAATTTCGTACCTTTGGTAAACAATCACATAAAATTAAATCGTGAATGTAGAGTGATATAATAAAGCTAATATTTTTATTTAGTGTTGTAACTTCGGAATATTCCACCTTGGAACACGTGGCACTGACGTTCTAGAAGTACAGCCCCAACACCCGCTGGAGACACTTGGCACCACCCATCCATTAGTTACGTGGCCCTTGCCCACGTCACCACACGGAGCTTCCCCTCAACCAGACGTGGGATCTCCACAAAGCCTCGTGGGACGACCCACGTCCCACGAGTTCGTGGGTCGAGCACGATCTCCCCACACGCAAGTATAAATAGACCCTCACTCGGGGGACTAAAAAGACAATCAACTCTAGGCAGAATTACATACAATCCGAAGGATTATCACACATCACCCCCTAGGTACACCTCACGTGTACTTTCACCTCCTTGAGCCCCGCCGTTGGCCTTCCGTCTGGACCAACCTCCGACCGTCTCACCTCCTCCTCGGAGCACACCGCTTACAGGGATTCCAGCAACCCTCAGAGACCATAGCTCTCTCCCACTAAGGCAACCTCCCACAGAGCGGATCGCCCGCCCGGAGTACCTTAGGCACGTCTTAGCCGCACACGGCCCATTACAGGTAAAAACCTTGCCTAACGACTCCAATAGACGTTACCATGACGAACTACGTGGACTTTGATCCCTCCAGAAGGGTACGTAGGCACCTAGGTGCATCACCTAAGGATAAGTCCCCCAAGGTTAAGACCCCTTACGGTCCTAAGTTCATATTACAATTGTTTGAGCCAAAAATGACAGTTACAATGGCGCCCACCGCGGTCTTATTCAGACCCCAATGCCTTGCGCGCTCTGCCGCTAAACGACATTTCTTTTTTCGGGGAGTAGGAGTATACACGTAACACTCAGAAACCCGTACTTGTTTTTGTTTTGATCTCAAATACAGATACAAAACACGATACGTCATGACCGACTCGAACGTTCCCACCACCACGGCTGACACCAGCGCCCTTAGATGCAACACGAGGAATCGCTAGGGAACGGCCGAACCGGTCACAACCGAGGCAGGCGGATCAAGCGCAACCCAGCCTCAAAGCTCTTCAATAACACAAGTAGCCGTCACGGAGACCATGGTCCAGAACCCGGCATCTAGAGAGGAAATTTCCTCACAACCGGTGGTCAAGAAGTGATAGAGTTAGCGAGGAACCCGCGAGACGCTGAGATCGCCTGCCTCGAGGCAGAAGTAGCGGCTCTACGCCAACAATGATGGGAATAGGACAGGAACCTCACCCCAGCAAATGTGAGCACTCAGCTACCCATAGTGCCACACGGTGCGACGACAGGGACCTCTAGCGACCCTACCGGCTTGCCCACATTTCAATTTGGGACCTTACCCATGGAGTTCGCACGGTTGTCGCTGACGGCGGCACCGCCCCCAACGGTGATCCCACCTGGACCTACCATGGTCGCCGGACAGGCAGCGCGACCCGTTATGAACTTTCCACGACCACCAGTCCCAAACTACCCTCCAGGGTCCTACCTCCACATGCCATGGGTTGCGGCCTACAACCCATATGCAGCCGCCGGCGCGAATGCCTACCAGTGGCCCGCGATCGACTTCCAGGGAAAAGGGAGACACCCCTTCACCCAGCAAGTCATGAACGAGCATGTGCCCATGGGTTTCAAGATGCCCTTCCACATAGAGCCTTATGGAGGAGAAACCGATCCGCGAGATCACCTGAATACCTTCAACTCGGTCATGTCGATATTAGGTATGACGGACGGCCAACAGTGCCTGGTCTTCTCATCAACTCTAAAGGAATCCAGCCGCCTTGAGATGGTTCTCCTTGCTGCCCACCAATTCGATCCACAGCTTTGAACAACTGGCTCAGAACTTTCTTACACAGTTCGCCAGCAGCTAAGAGTATCAGAAAAACGAAGACTCCTTCATCGGTTTCCACCAGGAGGAGGGAGAAACCCTGCAAGCCTTCTTGGCCCGCTTCACCAAGCTCTCGCTCTAAGTCCGAGGCCTCCAGGACGTCGTCGCCATCTCTGTCATAAAGCAGGGTCTTCGATGCTCACAGTTCTACGGGGAGCTAAACAGGTGCCCCGTCTCCACCTTACAGGAACTCATGGACCGAGCAGAATGGTTCATTCAAGAGGAGAACGCTCAGATCGCTAAGGACAAGATGAGGAAGTTCCTGATAAGCAGGGCCGATATGGAACGGGCAGAAAAGAAGAAAGAGAAGACAGGGATCGAGAACCAAGCCCCCAAGGAAAACAGCGGTAGGAAAAGGTTGCCTCCTCGACCACGAACACCTCCCCGAGGACGGTTCACGAGCTACACTCCCCGCAACAGATCTCATGTTGAGGTGTTGGATGAAATTTATCATTCCGACATGCTCACATTCACCCCGCAGGTCAAAAGGTGGAAAACGGGAAGACCGGTGGACAAGTCCAAATACTGTCAGTTCCACAAGGATCACGGACATGAAACCAACGACTGCATCTACCTGAAGGATCAGATCGAGGACCTAATCTGGAAAGGGCAACTCGGCAGGTTCATCAAGGAGGAAAGCAGGGCCAATTCTGAGCACCCCCGGGAAGCTGACGACCAAGCGCCTACCCGCGGGGTCATCAACGTCATAGCGGGCGGATTACAGCGCGGGACCTCTTCCCTACCGCAGAACAAGAAGAGGATGGAACGCTCCATACTCGCTCTAGACTACGCTACAAAGCACAAGAAGAAGAGCGAGACCAAGGGAGACCCCATCACCTTCGACCTCACTAACCTAGAGGGACCAGTTCACGAAGACCCCATGGTAGTGACCGCGATTATCGCCAACTACGAGGTTAAGAGAGTCTTGATCGACCAAGGATCCTCAGCAGACGTTCTCTACTTCAACACCTTCAGAAAGCTCGGGTTGAACGAGACCAACCTAAAGCCCTTCCCCAGCACGCTCATAGGGTTCTCAGGAGTCTAGGTTCCAACAGAAGGAATCCTTAATGCCCGAACAACAATGGGCACTCTGCCAAAGGTCACGAGCCTTGATGTAGACTTCATCATTGTCTCAGCACCATCAGCATACAATGCAATCCTAGGGCGACCGTTCGTAAAATAACTCAGAGCTGTAGTGTCTATCGCACAGCTCACAATGAAATTCCCAACACCCCACGGGGTTGGAGAAATCATGGCGGACCAGAAACTGGCACGAGCATGCTACGCAGCAAGCCTAACCAAGACCATCAAGGTCGCTCACCTGGGTCCCAAAGAAACACGCGAGGAACCCCTCGAGGCTAAAGAGTCAGGAGGAAAGAAACCAGAGTCCGCCCGCCGGACCTTACCTCTGCCTAAGACTCCGAACGCACTTTGCATTTCACCTTTAAGTCAAGCCATATGCGTCTCTACTTTGAATTTAGGATTTCCAGCCTGACTAATGCTCGCCTGACTTAGGCAATCCGAATGTAAACATTTTGCTTACCTTCAGCCTACCCAAGGCTTGCCCGGCTGAGGCTGCACGAATGTACTCATTTTGTTTTATTGAAAGCACTCCATTTTCAACTAGAGACAAGACTTCAACTTTGCAAATTACTTGCGTAAGTCCTATCACGGACGACGGGCTCAATCGCCCAAGAAACGCTAAGCGCCCCTAGGGCCAAGCTAAAATTTCCCCAAAAGCGCGGTAAACAAACCCTTTTGGTGCGAAAACCACAAAACGAACGTTCGAGGAACCACGCTAGCAACACGCATACAAACCGTCCTGATCACACGATGCTCATGCAAAAAATATTTTTACCCAGACGTAAAGAGATAACCACGAAAATAGAAACTGCAAAAACGTACAACTTTTTACCCCGAAGTAAAAAGGAAAGCAGGAAAAGCTCTTCGCAAAAATCATTCTCATTAATACCAAAAATGAGAGGGCGTCCACCCATTTACAAAGGGTAAACACCCCAAAAATTACATACACCTAATCTTGGGCATCCCCAAGATCTACCTAAGTCTCGGCCCTGGCCGACTCCACGTGGCCAACACCTCCCGATGACCCCCGCCTGGTCGCCTCAGCCAGCTGCTAAGAAGTAGGTCCAATCCCTGGAGCTCGCCCACCAATTCGGGATAACACTTGGTGATTCACCAAGCGATCCGTCAGTTGACAACGATAAGCAAGATTCAACGAAGGGTCCGTTTCCGTCCGACCGCGAAGCTCACCCTAAAAAAACTCTAGGGAAGGATGCAAGGAAGCCACACACTCCGCTGGGAATCTTTCCCCACGGAGACGCTCGAGCTGCTCAACCGCCTGGAGCATGCCATACATCCTCTGTGCAGATAACTCCTCCTGATGATCGACGACGTCGGCAACCTTGCCCTCAGCCGCCAGCCGACCAGAAAGACTCTCAGCAGCTCGAGCCTCCGCATCCCGCAGGGCCTCAGGGAGCGAATGCAGCTCCTGCTGACGACTCTCAGCGTCATCCCGACAGACGGACAACTCCCTGCGAGCCCTATCCAACTCCGAGCGGAGAAACGCAACCTCGGAAGGGTGACCAGCTTCGGCCTTGAGACGGGCGACCTCCTCATTCAAGGACTTAACTTCCCGTCCTTGACCCTCACACTCTAGCTTCTTGGTAGACAGCTGCTCCCGAACGTCCGCCAACCGCTTCTGGGAGACCTCCAGAGCCCGACTCCTAGAGGTCGCAACGACGGAAAACTGATCCCGGTTACAGCGAATCTCCTCTTGCAAGAAGCGCACACATACATAGCGGAGTCAGGGACAAAAACCCATCACAAAAACAAAACACCGAAGATGAGGGAACTTACCACACGCTTCTCCCACTCGAGACCAGCTTGATGGAAGTCGGCTAACACCTCGACAACCCGGCTGAAGCTGCGAACAGGAATATTCAGGGGCAGAGTGTCCAACACCCTAGCTTCCCTCACCCGCATTTCCACCGGGAAGCGCGTGCCCAATGCCACCAATTCAAAAGCCAATCCCCCTCCGGTGGCCCAAGGGGTTCAGAAGGGCCGGCACTCGACCCAGGAACAACATCTCTCGTGGCAGCCGCTTGACTCGCCACTACATTCCCTCCGTATGAGGGGACTCTGGCCTCCACGGCCGCATCACCGGATTCAACGACCTCCACAGCCGTAGGATCACCCGCCGCAGTCTGAGGCGCGGAAGAATCTCGGACAGGCTCCTCAACGACCACCCTGGCCCTCTTGGCAGGAGGCTGATTCACCCCTTCAACGGGGCCAAGGACAGGAGGACAGGTAGAAAGAATCACCCTCATAGGTGATTGACGAACGGTAGCGGAAGTGGTAACCGAGGTAGGAACAGATCGGTGTTTTGGTCCTCCACAGATGTCTCCTTTGTCAATTTGGTCCCCCACAGATCGGTGTTATCAATTTGGTCCTCCACAGATTAAACTGTTAGCAATTTGGTCCTTCCGTTAATTAACTTGATGACATGTCAAGTTAAGTTGTGACTCAGCAATTTTTTTATCTGACTAGGCATAAATTAATTTAGAGTAATTTATTTTTTATTTAAAAAACCTTTTAAATTAAAAAAAAAGAAAAAAAAACTTTTGACATACCTAGGGCACAAATATTTTTTTTGCGTTAAAAGGAGGTATGTCAAAGATTTTTTTTTAACTTTTTTTTATTTAAAAGGTTTTTTAAATAAAAAATAAATTACTCTAAATTAATTAATGCCTAGTCAGATAAAAAAATTGCAGAGTCACAACTTAACTTGACATGTCATCAAGTTAATTAACGGAAGGACCAAATTGCAAACAGTTTGATATATGGGGGACCAAATTGATAACACCGATCTGTGGGGGACCAAATTGATAAAGGAGGCATCTGTGGAGGACCAAAACAGTGTTTTACTCTTTTATTTAGTCTGAATGAATATTATTATACACATAGTTTTCTAGGCCAAAATTAAAGTCTCTAAAAGACTTAAAAATGAAAAGGATGATCATGGAGGGGTGGTGTGTTCTTGGCTCAAAGTGAGAGATGAGTGAAAAATATGTTTTAGGCTTATGAACAAAATTATATATATATATATATATATATATATATATATATATATATATATATAAAATTTTATAAAAAGGGCTAGTCTTAGTTCAGTCTGACCCTAGCTTATTTTGGCTCTAATTGTTTATGATCAGGCCAGACCAACCTTCTTTAAAATGAGGAAAAATATTATTTAGTCCCTGAATTGTTGGTCAAACTACTATTTAGTCCCTAAATTTATCAAAAATACTATTTAGTCCCCAAAATTTGACAAAATACTATTTAGTCCCCGAATTTGTAACTATGTCAACTATTTAGTCCCCAAACTTGGAAAAATTACTATTTAATCATCAAATTTGTAACTCTGTCAACTATTTAGTCTCCTGACTGTTACCCGTTATAGTTGACAGAGTTGCAAATTCGGTGATTAAATAGTATTTTTGCCAAGTTTGGGAACTAAATAGTTGACATAGTTACAAATTTGGGGACTAAATAGTATTTTGCCAAATTTCGGGGACTAAATAGTTGACATAGTTAAACATTTTGGGGACTAAATAGTATTTTTTATAAATTTGGGGACTAAATAGTAGTTTGACCAACAATTCAGAGACTAAATAGTATTTTGCCTCTTTTTAAAATAGATCAAGAATATGTCATTCCATTCCTATATTTTCTAAGGTCGAGCTAGGCCCTACAACTCTATGTCTAACCATATTTTACTTACCTAAAAATATTAGGTCAAAATTCCAAACTGATCCCTTATGTTTGCACGAAGTTTTATATTGGTCCTTTATGTTTTAAAAAGTTTAAATTGGTCCTTTATGTTTGCAAGAAGTTCCAAATTGGTCATTTCGTCCAAGTCCGTTTATTTCTTCCGTTAAGTGATGACGTGGCGTGCTGAGGTGGACATATTATTTCTCCTACGTGTCCATTTAAGCTGACGTGTCATGCCACGTCATTGCCACATCAACACCATGTCATCATAGTCAACACGCCACGTCAGCACTTAACTTAAGAAATTGACGGAAGGACCAATTTGGAACTTCTTGCAAACATATAGGACCAATTTAAACTTTTTGAAACATAAAGGACCAATATGAAACTTCGTGCAAATATAAGGGACCAATTAGGGTACTAATTAGCCAAACGCTAACAAAAAAAAAACCTTAACTTTCATCACTTGTCTTTTGTCCCAAAAACAAAAGTTCATTATTGGTGGCGACCGGTGATAGCTATGTGAGTGTTAGCGTTGGCAACTTGGCACAAACGTCATAAAAAAAGGATGCATCCATGAACTTACTATGTGAGTGTTAGCTCTTTTCCTTTTTTTTCCCCTAAAATAAATGTTTGGTGGTACGATAGTACTGAACTTCAGTACATCCCTCAAGTCAGTTGTGGTCTCTAATCCATTCAAGGTGGGTCCTTATTAATGTGAGTTTTTATTAATATTAACAAATAGCATTATATGATTAGAGAAATGCACCGAAATTCAGCAGTACAATAGTACTAAACTTATATCCCCTAAAATGATGATTCTTGGCCATTAATTTTTTGTGCTTGTTAAATTTAACTTTTTTTTATCAATAGATGTTTTTTTGTGGTGAAAATCCAATGTATCATTGATATATTGCTGAGTTCAATCTCTATTGAATTGGTTCTGTTATAAGAGTGAGGTGGCTTCTATCCCAACCAATAAATATATTTTCTAAATTTAAACTTGTATACTCTTTTTTATAAGAGTGAGGTGGCTTCTATACCAACCAATAAAAAATTATTTATTATAGATGTAATTTTTTATTTCCTCAAATACTATTAGCCGATTATTACATAAGACATTTAAAACTCTAAATTAAGAAAATTCAATATTTTTTTTGAAGCAATAATGTAAAGATCCTACTTTGCAAAGGGTCTATGTTGGATACAAACAAGTTTGCTGTTTGTGGTGGTGTAATTAGTGATGCCTCGGGCAGTTTCCGGCCTCCTTGAGGATTAAGTTTAGATAAATTTTTTTATATCTTTGTTATACGGGTTTTCAATATAAATAAGATATGTGATTTTTTATATCTTTGTTATACGACGCCGTTTTGCATCACTTCTCTCTCACTCCAACTCAGCAAAACGGCGTCGTTTTGCTGAGTTGGAGTGAGAGAGGGTGTCATATCATCCAAATATGACACGTAGGAGAGAGGGTGTGCCACATAAGCCTTCCACGTCAGCATAAAACCAGACAGAATTACGCTAGAGGACCAATTTTGACAAAACAAACGTTGAGGACCTAAAATAACTTTTTGAAACGTTGAGGACCAATATTAAACTTGGTGCAAACGTTGAGGACCAAAAAAGTAATTTGGCCGATAAATAATATAGAAAATCACCTTTTATATGATCAATCATAGAAGAGAGAGTGTAATAAAATATATGATTAAAAGAACCTTATGACAAAGATATATATAACGAACCTTATGTCATTATGTGCTTTGTGTTGAGCTTTGTAGCATTCTAGAAGGTCTTGAAATCAGCGCCAAAGGTTTAATAATAAATAATGCGGTGTTTGTGTTGTTTAGGCACTTGTATGCCTTTTCTATTTTGCTTTTTTATAAGTATACTCTTAATGGAAGTAATCTTATTCGAGATACTGTCAGACACTAAATGTGAACACCTCTCCTAATGAGGATTCGAACCCGAGTAAAATTATCTAACAACAATAAATTTTGGTGCGTATTACATGATTGTACTATTAATGACATATATAGAGACAACTTTAAACAAAATATTACATCAATTAATAAAAGAATTATAATTTAAATATTAAAACCTGGTGCAAAATACTTTATTTTACCTTATTTTTCTTAACAAGAGACTAATAAGTACGAGTCATGAGTCAAAAAAATGGAAGAATTGAATAATATATTTTAAAAATTAAAAAAACCATGTAATTAGAGTATATGTATTATCTTAACTTTTTGTTTTTGGTTTCTGTGTCTACTTCACAGCGACAATTTTATTTGAGGTGTGGTGAGCACTAAATATGAGTATCGCTTTTAATGAAAATTCAAATCTTAAGATCTGTTTGGTAAGGAGAAATGATGAGGGAATGGGAATGAGAATGTTGGAGGGATAGAAATATCATGTCAATATGATGTGATTTGAATGGAATAAAAGTGGATAAAATGATCATTTTACCCTACATTAAAAGTGAATAAAAAAGTATAGACAAAAACATAATTTCATCGTATTGCAAAAAATAAGTTTGTTTGATAGGGAGAGTACATGAAAATGGTGCATTCCATCTTTTTTTTCTTTCCTATTTCTCCTTACCAAACACAGCCATTTGTCCTGTTGGAGTATATTTTTGTCTTTAATTAAGCAAAAAAGGAAAACCAAACTTCTTTCTTAGAAAGAAAAGTCTCTAAAAATAAGTGTATCATTAAAGGATGAGGATGCAAATGTACTACACAATGCACAAACAAAAGAAGAAAAGAAAAACAAAACAAAAAGTTTACGCGTTAGAAATTAGAAAGTACAAGAAAGTGTCTTTTATTTAGCGCTCAATCTTTGATTAATCTTCATTGACTTGGGCTATTGACTTGTCCTGTATATATGATTGTGACTCTTCAGCTTCACCTCCACCTTCTTTCCTACTTCCTATTTCTCCTACTATAAAACCTTCCTCAAGCTTACTCTCAATTCCACAAACCAAAAATCATCAAAACCTCCAATTTTCCAATATCCAATTATATATTCTTCAACCATATATACTTACTTACTTACTTACTTACTTTCTCTTGCCTTGCCTTCCCTCTTCAATTTTCACAACAAAACTCCATCCATCAAACAAATGAAGGTCAGACTCACATTAATTATATATGTTTATGTCTTATAAGTAGACTTGTACTTCTGCTCTGTTTCTTCTTGTTCTGCATTAGTTTCTCTATGAAGTGTTAAAATTTTGGATTTGTTCATTTTTGTGACAGAAAGTAGTGTTGAAGGTGGAACTACACGATGACAAAATCAAGCAGAAGGCCATGAAGGCAGTTTCTGGCATTTCAGGTGTATATATATATATATATATATATATTGGAAAATTTTTTATTTTAGTCTCTGAAATATATAATTTATTTCAATTCAGTCCCTGAGAGAAGGAAATATCATATTTATTCTCTAAAAGATATAATTTATTTCAATTTAGTCCTTAAAAAAGAAAATATCAAATTTTTTCACTGAAAAATACAATTTGACTCAACACTATAATATTTTTTTTTTCAGATATGTTAACGAAGATTTGTAGGGACTAAATTAAGACTAAATTTATCTTTTAGGGATCAAAATGAAAATTGATCCTGTTATTAAACTTAGCTTCAACAACTTCATATCTTCTTCTTCTTCTTCCTCTGTTCCTAGCTTACAGAGAATTGGCAATAATTGCAGGGGTAGAGTCAGTTTCAGTGGACATGAAGGACAACAAGCTGACCTTAACAGGAGACATAGATCCTGTGAGTATTGTGGGGAAGCTAAGGAAGATATGTCATACACACATAGTTTCTGTGGGACCCGCAAAGGAAGAGAAGAAGGAAGAACCAAAGAAACCAGACGCAAAGAAGGGTGAAGATGACAAGAAACCAGAAATAAAAATAGTTCCATATGATCATGTCTATGGCTATAACTATAACTATTATCCTATGAGACCTCACCAATATTACTATGCCAGAACTGTGGAAGAAGATCCTAATGCCTGTGTCATCTGCTAAAATATGAACACTTTTTGAGACCCTTCCAAGACAAGTGTTGGATCTAATCTTAAGGGATTTTTTTTTTTTTTTGTGATTATTTTTGAGACCCTTCCAAGACAAGATGAGTATATGTTGTTCTTGAATATATTAGATATTAAGCTTCTAAACGGCAAGACCGTTTCAAATCTGTCCTTTTGGTGACAATGTATTTGTAATTAGATTTGGTATAAACGAGAATATTCATTTCGTCTCTTCATTCTTTTCTTTTTGTGTTTCTCTTTAATTTTGTTGTGGGATTCCTCCAAAGTCCCACCAACGATACCAAGAGTTGGTCCTCCTGAAATAGGATTTCGATATGTTAGAGTGCAGATCCGGTAAAGTGCGTAAATTGCACAGTTTGAATCGTTAGATGAAACTATTACAAATATAGATACGAATCACGATTTTTATCTGACAGTCTAAATCGTGCACTTTATGCACTTACACTTTACTTGACTCAAATCTCATAAAATACCAACCTCCTCTCACTCTATCTCTTCTCTTACATGAGAGAGGTAAAATTTAAAATCATTAATTTTTAAATAGTTGGACCAATGGGGCACCTTTATAGCGATGAATTCGAATTTGAATAGTTGTGTGTCAGGGAGTTTATGAGTATATATGATGAAATGATCTTGAATTCTCTAAAGTGATTTCATTTGTTTATTTTTAAAATTTTGGACCAATTAAAAGTTAGTACCCGATAAATTTTATTAACTTTAATAAATTCATATCCAAATACATGTGGGAACGGGTTGGATTTCATGGGTGATCTGTTAGGCACAAGCTAAGGATGAGCTAAAGAAATTTAATTTATAGGTTGAGTTAGAGAAATTCTAGCTCAAATTTAATTAAAATGGGTTCATTTGGCCTAATAAGTTAACCTGAAATGAAACTGAACATACAAACTTCTTAATTTTGTCTACTCAATTGGCATGATGAAATCCCAACTCCAACATTGTAGCTTTCGAAAAGTTTCATTCTACTCTATTATATGCTTTACTCATGTCTTGTTTGACAAAAGAGAGTAAGTCATACCTCAACGTCTATTTTTTTAGAGCATGTAAGATCTTGTATGCCAGCTGTAAGTATATGGGCCAATTCATCATTGATTGATTGGACCCAAGTCCAATTGATATTGGGGTAATCGTGCAAATAAGAAAAATACGTGGATTAAAAAAATGTTATTTACTCCTTTAATTGAATTCAAAAAATGTAGGGAACAATTTTTGGAGATTTTTACTTAGAAGTTAAAAATCACATTTTGTGGGTTGAGGCCATATACGAAAAAAGACCAGTTTTTGTGTGAAAAAAAAAAAGCAGAAAACATTCTCTTTAGTCTTTACTCTTAATTTCTCTCATCAAGTGCATTTGTTATGTAGGCATATTCTGTGTCCATAGTCGGTGACCGAATTCTATGTGGGTACTTGCAGACAAGAAGAATTCTTCAAGTATGCCTGAAACCCAACATTGGCATCAGAGCATGATTTTTTATTCTGTTGTTTTATGTCCTACTTCATTCTATAATGTGTAATTTTCTTCGATGATGCTTTCTCCCTAAAATGTATGTGTTAAAAGTGTTAGAAAATGCATAGTATGTTTCGAGAATATGGTAATGTTAAATTATGTGTTTTTTTTCCTTCAAAATTTATATTATTGCGTAGAGGAAAAAATGAAGAAAATGACATAACTTTTGCATAAAACAAACTCCGGAAAACAATGTTATGGAAGAGATAAAACAACATAAGTAATTTCGAAAATGACGTTATTTTGGGCTTACAAAAAAAACTTTCTTTTAGAAACCGTTTCGGTCCATCAAATTAAAAATAGAATTGGTTTTAGGCCAAGCCCAAAAACAAAACAAAATAAATTTTAGGAACCAGCTGGGCCAGAGACTGGACTAAACCGGCCCAAATAAAAAAAGGGTTCAGAAAATATATAAAACATAAAAAAGGGCAGAAATGCCAAGTGGCAACTCAATTGGGCGCGTCGACCCCACCGCCTGACAGAGACCAACGAGTTGAGGCCGTCAGCATGGCACGTGTCACTGGCGGCAGGCTGTAAGTCTAGGACTTCACGCGCCACCACTAAGAGTGGACATGTCTTATCTGATGAACAATAAGTGCAAGATGTCATGATGTCGCTCTCTGCTAGTTGGGAGCACATGAAAGTTAATCTGACCCACAATGAGAACATCGTTACTTTTAATGATCTAGCTAAGCACCTTGAGTGGAGGATGAAAGATTATAGGCTTACAAAGCCTCTAGGAAAGCTTATTATAGTGAAGAGGCTGACATTTCCCATTCAAAACCCGATTTTAAAAAGGGCAAAATATTTCAAAAAAAGGGGGGGGTGAGGGTGGTCCTCTGTTCTACAAAGGAAAGAAATATTTCAAGAAAAAAGGGGAAAAAATAGGTGGAAAGAAGAAGCTAGACTTGAAGAAGGTCAAATGCCTGCCAAAAAATAGGCCATTTCGTGCGTGACTCTTCAAAACAAGCTGAGAGCAAAAAAGTATTAGTGAAGGAGTGAGAATCCTTTATTGAGTATCGTCAGTTGTCATATCACAACAAGTGGCTAAGGATATTGTTGTCTTAAAGAAAATAAAGAAGTGTATTTATTATGTGTGACTACTAAAACAAGAAAAATAAGAGAACATATTTTTTGGGTTCATGACCAAGGTATTTACTATATATATATATATATATATATATATATATATATATATATATATATATATATATATATATATATATATATATATATATATATATATAGGGTCTAATGATTAATCTCTCAAGTATTGCGGGGTTCATTACTGGGGATGACCCTCCCAATGAATAACGCTCCATTCCCGCGAGCAAAGGCAGCAGAAATTCCTAAGTACCTACAGACAAGGGAACTTAAGTCCACGGGCATTCGACACCCGTAGACTTGGGGGACTTATGTAACTACGGAATATTCTGCTTTGGGACACGTGGCACTGACTTTCTAGAAGCCCAGCCTCAGCACCCGCTACAGACACGTGGTACGACTCATCTGCTAGTTACATGACCCTTACCAACGTCACTTCACGGATCATCCCAGTAATCAGACGTGGGAACTCCTCAAGCCTCGTGGCACGACCCACGTCCCACATGATCGTGGGTCGAGCACGACCTCCCCATACTCAGTATAAATAGACCCTCACTCGGGGGACTAAGGGAGGCAACACGAAGCATTACACCACCTTATCTCATATCCCTCATATACTCTCGGTAACTTGAGTACTCTTAGACACCTCACACTAATCCCCTTAAGCTTCGCAGTAGGTCCCACCGAGGCTAACCTCCGGCAAGCTCACCGCCTTCCCGGAAACTACTCCACATAGGGCTTCCAGCGGCCCTCAAAGACTCGCTCACTCCCATTAAGGCAACCTCCTAAGAGCGGCTCGCCCGCCCAGAGTAGGGGACTAAGGGAGGCAACACGAAGCATTACACCACCTTATCTCATATCCCTCATATACTCTCGGTAACTTGAGTACTCTTAGACACCTCACACTAATCCCCTTAAGCTTCGCAGTAGGTCCAACCGAGGCCAACCTCCGGCAAGCTCACCGCCTTCCCGGAAACTACTCCACATAAGGCTTCCAGCGGCCCTCAAAGACTCGAGCTCACTCCCATTAAGGCAACCTCCTAAGAGCGGCTCGCCCGCCCAGAGTACCTTGGACACGTCTTAGCCGCACACGGCCCGATACAGGTAAACTACCTTGCCTAACGGCTCCTATAGACGTCATCATGACGAACTACGTGGACTTTGATCCCTTCCGAAGGGTATGTAGGCACCTAGGTGCATCAACTAAGGACAAGTCCCCCAAGGTTAAAACCCCTTGCGGTCCTAATTACAAATTACAATTGTCTGAGCATAAAACGACAGTTACAGTGGCGCCCACCACAGTCTTATTCAGACCCGAGTGCCTTGTGCGTAATGCCGCTAAACGACATTTCTTTTCGGGGAGTAGGAGTATATACCTAACGACTCAGAAACCCACACATTTTTTCCATCATGTTCACAGGTTATACAAGATATAACATAGCATGACCGACTCGAACGCCCCCGTAACCACGACCGACGCAAGCGCTCTAAGGCGAGGCATAAGGAACCGGCAGGGGACGACTGAAGCAGTCACGACCGAAGCAGGTGGATCAAAAGCAACCCAGCACCTGGAGAGGAAACCTGTCCTCAACACCCGTATGGCATGCCACACGTCCCTTGCCCCACAACCGGCGGTCGAGAAACAACAGAGCCAACAAGAAACTCACGGGATGTAGAGATCGCCCACCTCGAGGCAGAAGCAGCGGCCCTACGCCAACAGCAGGGGGAGGAAAACAGGAACCTCGACACAGCGAACGTAAGCGCCCAGCTACCGCTAGTACCACACGGCGCGGGGACCTCCAACGACCCTACCAACCTGCCCACAATACAGTTCGGGACCTTACCAATGGAATTCGCGTGACTGTCGATAACAGCACCAGCGCCTCCAGCAGTGATCTCACCTGGACCAGCTATGATCGCCGGGCAAGCAGCACGACCTGCTACGAGCTATCCGCGACCACTAGTCCCTAACTACCCTCCGAGATCCTACCTCCACATGCCGTGGGCGACAGCCTACAACCCATACGCTGCCTGCGGCGCAAATGCTTACCAGTGGCCTACGTTCGACTTCCAGGGAAAGGGAAGACATCATTTTACCCAGCAAATCATGAACGAGCACGTGCCCTTGGGCTTCAAGATACCCTTCCACATAGAACCTTATGGCAGAGAAACCGATTCGCGGGATCACCTGAACACCTTCAACTCGGCTATGTCGATATTAGGTATGACGGACGGCCAGCAGTGCCGGGTCTTCTCATCAACCCTGAAAGAGGCCGCCCTAAGATGGTTTTCACTGCTGCCCACCAATTCGATCCACAACTTCGAACAGTTGGCATAAAACTTCCTTACACAGTTCGCCAGCAGCAAGGAATACTAAAAGAATGAAGACTCCTTCATTGGTTTCCACCAAGAGGAAGGAGAAACCCTACAAGCCTTTCTGGCCCATTTTACCAAGCTCTCGCTCCAAGTCCGAGGCCTCCAGGACACCGTCGCCATCTTTGTCATAAAACAAGGTCTCCGATGCTCACAATTCTACGGAGAACTCAACAGATGCCCCGTCTCCACCTTACAGGAGCTAATGGACCGTGCGGAATGGTTCATCCAGGAGGAGAACGCACAAATCGCCAAAGACAAGATGAGGAAGTTCCTGATAAGCAGGGCCGACATGGAACGAGCAGAAAAGAAGAAAGAAAAAATGGTGACAGAAAGCCAAGCTTCCAAGGCGAAAAACAAGAGGAAGAGATCACCTCCTCAACCACGAACGCCCCCTAGAGGATGGATTACAAGCTACACTCCCCTCAACAAATCCCATGTTGGGGTACTGGAAGAGATTTATCACTCGGACATGCTCAGTTTTCCCCCTCAGGTCAAGAGGCGAAAAACGGGAAAACTAGTAGACAACTCCAAATACTGTCAATTCCATAAGGATTACGGACACGAAACCAACGACTGCATCCACCTGAAGGATCAGATCGAAGACCTAATCCGAAAGGGGCAGCTCGGCAGATTCATCAAAGAAGAAAGCAGGGCTAACGCAGAACAGCCACGAGAGGCCAACGATCAGACACCTACTCGTGGAGTCATCAACATTATTGCGGGCGGTCTACAGAGAGGAACTTCCTCGTCGCCTCAGAGCAAGAAAAGAGTGGAACGCTTCATTCTGGCCCTTGACTACGCCCCAAAACACAAAAAGATGAGCGAGCCCGAGGGAGATCCCATCATATTCGATCTCACCAACGTAGAGGGACCAGTCCACGACAACCCCATGGTGGTGATGGCCATAATCGCCAACTATGAGGTCAAGTGGGTCTTGATCGACCAAGGGTCCTCGGCAGACGTTCTCTACTTCAACACCTTTAGAAAAATCGGGTTAAATTAAGCCAGTTTAAGGTCATTCCCCGGCACACTCATAGGGTTTTCAGGAGCCCAAGTTCTAGCAGAAGGAATCATCACTGCCTGAACAACCATGGGCACCCTACCAAAGGTCGCGAGCCTTGATGTCGATTTCATCATTGTCTCAGCACCATCAGCATACAATGCGATCCTAGGGCGACCGTCCCTAAACAAATTCAGAGCTATAGTGTCTACCGCACAGCTTACAATGAAGTTTCCAACACCCCACGGGGTTGGAGAAATCATGGCGGACCAGAAACTAGCGCGAGCATGCTACGCAACGAGCCTAAATAAGACCATCAAGTTCGCCCGCCTTGGTCCCCAAGAAACACGCGAGGAACCCCCCGAGGGTAAAGGGTCAGGAGAAAAGGAGCCAGAGTCCGCCCGCCCGGACCTAACCTCCGCTTAGACTCAGAACGCAATTTGCATTCTCACACTTTCTTTAGGTCAAGTCGCATATGTCTCTATTTCGAATTTAGGATTTTCAGCCTGACTAAGGCCCGCCTGACCTAGGCAATCCAAATATAATCCTTTTGCTTACTTTTAGCCTAACTAAGGCTAGCCCGACTGAGGCTGAACGAATGTAACCATTTTGTCTATTATTATCAAAGTACTCTTTTCCGACTAGAGACAAGACCACAACTTTGCAAAGTACTCGCATCAAATCCTGCCAAAAGGACGACGGGCGGACCGCCCCAAGAAACGCTAAGCGTCCCCAGGGCCAAGCTAACATTTCCCCCAGTAGCGCGATAAAAACCCCTTGGGTGCGAAAAACACAAAACGAACGTTCGACAAAAGCATGCTAGCAAATCGCATACAAACCGTCCTGATCACACGGTACTCATGCAAAAAATCTTTTTACCCAGACGTAAAAAGATGACTACGAAAAGAGAAACTGCAATCATGCACGACTTTTTGCCCAGAAGTAAAAATGGAGGCAGTAAGAACTCTTTAAAAAAATCATTCTCATTAGATGTCAAAAAATGATAGGGAGTCCGCCCATTACAAAGGGTAAACACCCTGAAAACCACATAAACCTATTCTTGGGCATCCCCAAGATCTACAAAGGCCTTAGCCCCAGCAGGCTCCGCACGGCCAACCTCATCCGACGACTCCTGCCTGGTCGCCTCAGCTAACTGCTGAGAAGTAGGTCCAATCTCTGGAGCTCGTCCGCCGATTCGAGACAACACCTGGTGCTTCACCAAGCGGTCGGTCAGTTGACGAAGATAAGAAAGATCCAACGAAAGATCTGTTTCCAGTCGACCGCAAAGCTCACCGTAAAAGAACTCCAGGGAACGATGCAAGGAAGCCACCCACTCTGCCGAAAACCTCTCCCCACGAAGATGCTCGAGTTGCTCGACAGCCAGGAGCATGTCGTACATCCTCTGCGCCGACAACTCCCCGTGGAGATCAGCGACGTCGACAACTCTGCCCTCGGCTGCCAGCCAACTGGAAAGGTTCACAAAAGCGAGAGCCTCCGCACTCCGCAAAGCTTCGCAGAGAGAATGCAGTTCCCGATGACGCCTCTCAGCGTCATCCCGAAGGGCGGCCAGCACCGTGCGAGACTTCTCCAATTCCGAGCGAACGAGCGTAACCTCGGAAGGATGTCCAGCTTCAGCCCCAAGACAGGCAACCTCTTGAGTCAATGACTTAACCTCGCGTCCTTGATCCTCACACTCCAGCTTCTTGGCGGACAGCTGTCCACGCACGTCCGCCAATCTCTTCTGGGAGACCTCCAGAGCCTGACTCTTGGAGGACGCAACGCCGGAAAAATGATCCCGGTCGCGATGGATCTCCCCCTACAAAAAGCAGAGTCAGGAACACAGGAGTTAAAACAAAATGAGGAGAACAACAGGATAAGGGAGCTCACCACACGCTTCTCCCACTCAAAACCGGCTTGTGGAAGTCAGCTAAGGCCTCAGCAACCCGGCTGAAGTCTCGAACAGCAAAATTCAGGGGAGAAGTGTCCAGCCCCTTGGCTTCCCTCTCCCGTATCTCCACGGGGAAGCGCCTGCCCAACGCCACCAGTTCAAAAGGTAATCCCCTCTCTGGTGGCCCGAGGGGTTCAGAAAGGTCGATGCTCGACCCCGAGACAAGATCTTTCGTGGCAGCCGCTTGACTCGCCACTACATTCCCTCTATCTAAGAGGGCTTCGGCCTCCACGACCGCATCGCCAGACTCCGCAACTTCCTCAGCCGTAGGTTCTCCCGCCATGACCTGAGGCGCGGGAGAGTCTCCAACAGACTCATCAACGACCATCCTGGCCCTCTTAGCAGCATGCTGATCGACCCCCTCAACGGGGCTAAGGACGGGAGGACAGGTTGATAGAATCACCCTCATGAGTGATTAACGAATAGGAGCGGAAGTAGGAACAGAGGCAGGAGCAAAAACTGGGATAGAAGATGGAACAAAAACCTCCGCCGAAGCCTCCGCCTGTACATCCCCCCGGTCAGAACTCCGCCGTGCCACCGGCTTTCCCTCTCACCACTAGCAGGTACTACAACAGGGATATTGGTTGCTACCTCTGGAGAAAGACTCTGTGACCGTTTTTCTTCCCCTTACTTCGACGAACGTCGTGAGTATGGCTAAGAGGGGGAGGAGGAGAAGAAAAAGAAAGAAGATCCTCCAAATCAGTAAAGTCGAAGGGGTAGAAGCTATAATCGTCACCGCCAGCCATTGCAAAAGCTCGACAAAAGCACGACAAAAGCAAGAATCAGAAAGAACAAAGCAAAGGCAAGGAAAATAAAGGCAACGGAGAAAGGTAAATGCAAATGTAAAGTCACAAACTTTCAATCGCTGGACATTTATAGGATACCCAGAGGTGCGACGATTCAAAAATTATTGCCCCCTCGTATTCGGCAACGGCTAGAATTTTTATCCTCTACAATTAGGCCCAGCTACAATCGAACACATGGAGAGGAAGGACGGCTGAGATTCACAACCGAGGCAATAGAAATCCGAAGACTAAAAAGCCCTCGAAAATCCAAGAGTCACCTAGAGACACCTGGAGGCCTTTTCGAAAAACCATCTGCCCATGCTAATGATGGCTACCCTCGGAAACGAGCCCGCATTTAATGAAGGAGAAACGGTGGCAAGACGCCCAACACCAGTGGCACCCGTCAAAGCTCAGACGCGTGGCACTTGCAACAAGCTCACTCCTTCAACAGACAACTCTCAGCAAGGAGTCCCTAGTCAGCCACCGGCTACGGACGAACATAGCTAGAAGAGAGCCCTCCGAAATGACCAAACGGCCCCTGACCTTTGGATTTCTCCCATTAGCACACAAATGGTATTTCGGTAAATGCCCCTCTGAGCAATGATGACTCCCCCTCGGTAAGTCGCGTACTTTCTCCAGAGACGGCTCGAAAACTTGCTAAGAAAGTCAAGTAGCCAGCCATCCGGAACAAGACGCGTGTTCTCTCCAAAACGTCTCCTTTTCCATTGAATGATACAAGGGAACCTACCTCGCGAGTCGGACGACCAGCTTCAATAACCATGACTCCGTGCGGACGAGCCCTCCCGCGAGCAAAGGCAGCAGAAATTCCTAAGTACCCACAGACAAGGGAACTTAAGTCCACGGGCGCCCGACACCCGTAACTTGAGGGACTTATTTAACTACGGAATATTCCGCTTTGGGACACGCGGCATTGACTTTCTAGAAGCTCAACCTCAACACCCGCTAGAGACACGTGGTACCACTCATCTGCTAGTTGCATAGCCCTTACCCACGTCACTTCACAAAGCATCCCAGTAATAGACGTGGGAACTCCTCAAGCCTCGTGGCACGACCCACGTCCCAGAAGATCGTGGGTCGAGCACGACCTCCCCATACTCAGTATAAATAGACCCTCACCCGGGGGACTAAGGGAGGCAACACGAAGGATTACACCACCTTATCTCATATCCCTCACATACTCTCAGTAACCTGAGTACTCTCAGACACCTTACACTAATCCCCTTAAGCTCCACCGTAGGTCCCACCGAGGCTAACCTCCGGCAAGCTCACCGCCTTCCCCAAAACTACTCCACATAGGGCTTCCAGCAGCCCTCAGAGACTCGAGCTCTCTCCCTCTAAGGCAACCTCCTAAGAGCGGCTCGCCCGCCTGGAGTACCTTGGACATGTCTTAGCCACACACGACCCGATACAGGTAAACTACCTTGCCTAACGGCTCCTATAGACGTCATCATGACAAATTACGTAGACTTTGATCCCTTCCGAAGGGTACGTAGGCACCTAGGTGCATCACCTAAGGACAAGTCCCCCAAGGTTAAGACCCATTGCGGTCCTAATTACAAATTATAATTGTCTGAGCCAAAAACGACAGTTACAAGTGATATACGACGAATAATATAATAAAGCTAATATTTTTATTTAGTCTGAATGAATATTATTGTAGGCCAAAATTAAAGTCTCTAAAAGACTTAAAAACGAAACGGATGATCATGGAAGGGTGGTGTGTTCTTGGCTCAGAGTGAGAGATGAGTGAAAAATATGTTTTAGGCTTATGAAAATAATATATATATATATATATATATATATATATATATATATATATATATATAATTTTTTGTAAAAAGGGCTAGCCTTAGTTCAGCCTGACCCTAGCTTATTTTGGCTCTAATTGTTTATGATCAAGCCAGGCCAACCCCTTTTTAAAATAGATCAAGAATATATTAGTCCATTCATATATTTTCTAGGGTCTAGCCAGGCCCTAGAGCTCTATGTCTGACCATATTTTACTTACCTAAAAAGATTAGGTCAAAACTCTAAACTGGTCACTTATGTTTGTATGAAATTTCATATTGGTTCTTTATGTTTCAAAAAATTTAAATTGGTCCTTTATGTTTTCAAGAAGTTCCAAATTGGTCCTTCCGTCCAAGTCCATTTATTTCCTCCGTTAAGTGCTGACGTGGCGTGCTGAGGTGGGCATATTATCTCTCCTACGTGTTTATTTAAACTGACGTGTCATGCCATGTCATCGCCACATCATCATCTATTATTATATGTGATAACGTGGCACTGATGTGGCAATGACGTGACATGACATGTCAGCTTAGATGGACACATCAGCACTTAACTTAAGAAATTGACGAAAGTGGACGGAAGGACCAATTTGGAACTTCTTGCAAACATAAAGGATCAATTTAAACTTTTTGACACATAAAGGACCAATATGAAACTTCGTGCAAATATAAGGGACCAATTTAAAGTTTTGACCAAAATATTAAATGCTTCCCTAATTAGGGTACTAATTAGCCAAACGCTAATAAAAAAAAAACTTAACTTTCATTACTTGTCTTTTGTCCCAAAAACAAAAGTTCATTATTGGTGGCGACTGGTGATAGCTATGTGAGTGTTAGCGTTGGCAACTTGGCACAAACGTCATAAAAAAAGGATGCATCCATGAACTTGCTATGTGAGTATTAGCTCTTTTCCTTTTTTTCCCCTAAAACAGATGCTTGGTGGTACGATAGTACTGAATTTTAGTACATCGCTCAAATCAGTTGGTCTCTAATCCATTCAAAATGGATCCTTATTAATGTGAGTTTTTATTAATATTAACAAATAGCATTATATGATTGGAGAGATGCACCAACATTCAGTAGTACAATAGTACTAAACTTATATCCCCTAAAATGATGATTCTTAGCCATTAATTTTTTGTGCTTGTTAAATTTAACTTTTTTTTATCAATAGATGTTTTTTGTGGTGAAAATTCAATGTATCATAGATATATTGCTGAGTTCAATCTCTATTGAATTGGTTCTATTATAAGAGTGAGGGGGCTTCTATCCCAACCAATAAATATATTTTCTAAATTTAAACTTGTATACTCTTTTTTATAAGAGTGAGGTGGCTTCTATACCAACCAATAAAAAATTATTTATTATAGATGTAATTTTTTATTTCCTCAAATATTATTAGCTGATTATTACATAAGACATTTAAAACTCTAAATTAAGAAAATTCAATATTTTTTTGAAGCAATGTAAAGATCCTACTTTGCAAAGGGTCTGTGTTGGATACAAACAAGTTCGCTGTTTGTGGTGGTGTAATTAGTGATGCCTCGGGCAGTTTCCGGCTAAATTTAGATAAATTTTTTTATATCTATATTATAAGATTCTTTAATATAAATAAGATATATGATAACAAATATTTAAATGACCAATTACTATAGAGAAAGAATATAGAAAATCACCTTTTACATGATCAATCATAGAAGAGAGAAGATGTAAATAAAACATAAGATTAAAAGAACCTTATGACAAAGATATAACGAACCTTATGTCATTATGTGCTTTGTGTTGAGCTTTGTAGCATTCTAGAAGGTCTTGAAATCATGGGGAGCGCCAAAGGTTTAATAAATAATGGGTAAATAATGGGGTGTTTGTGTTGTTTAGGCACTTGCACGCCTTTTCTATTTTAATTTTTTACAGGTATTATTTTATTAGAGATAATTTTGTTCGAGGCACTGTCGGGTACTAAGTATGGGCACCTCTTGCAGCGAGAATTCGAACTCGGATTCATCACATTGTAAAGATTGTCTAACAATTAATTTTGGTGAGTATTACATGATTTTATTATTAATGACATATATAGAGACAACTTTAAACAAAAAATTACATCAATTAATAAAAGAATTATAATACTTATAAAAAATAAAATAAAATAAAAGAATTATAATTTAAATATTAAAACCTGGTGCAAAATACTTTATTTTACCTTATTTTTCTTAACAAGAGACTAATAAGTAGTAGTCATGAGTCAAAAAAAATGGAAGAATTGAATAATATATTTTTAAAATTAAAAAAACCATGTAATTAGAGTATATGTATTATTTGGGTGTTTGGTATTACTACTAGTTTTTAGATTTATGTTTTTTTAAAACTGAAATTTGTGGTCTATTTTTTTGTGTTCTGTTTTCTATTTTTTGATTTTTGTTTTATATCTTCAATTTTCTATATTAATAAAATAACACAAAATAAATATTTATGGAAATTCAAAATATACTTACGTGAATGTTTTGGGAGTAAGAAGATTCATGCACATTCATGGTGGATGGTGAGTGTTGGTGGCGGTGGTGGTACGCTGTGGTGGTTGGTCGGCGGTTGATGATGGTGGTGAGTGGGTCGGTGGTGAGTGGTCTTGGTGGGTGGTCATGGTAGTAGGTGGTGTTGAGTGGTGGTGGTGGTGACGTGGTTGGTGGTGGTGGGTGGTGATTGATGGTGGTGGTAGGTGGTCATGGTGGCGAGTGGTGGCGGCGGGCGTGGTTCGTGGTGGTGGCATGTGGTGGGTGGTGGTTGATGGTGGTGGTGAGTGGTAGTGGTGGGTGGTCGTGGTGATGGGTGGTGGTTGGTGGTGGTAGATGTGGTTGGTCGTGGTGGTGGGTCGTGATTGCTGGTGGTGAACGTGGTTGGTGATGGGGGCAGGTGGTGGGTGATCGTGGTTGTGGGTGGTGGTGAGTGGTGGTGGTAGGTGGTCATAGTGGTGGGTGGTGGTGGCGAGTGGACGTGGTTGGTGATGGTGGGTGGTGGTGGTGAGTGGACGTGGTTGGTGGTGCTGGGTAGTCGTGGTGCTGGGTGGTGGTTGATGGTGGTGGTGAGTGGTGGTGGTGGGTGGTCGTAGTGATGGGTGGTGGTGGGTGGTGATTGAAAAAAAAACTGAAATGAAATTTGTGGAAACCACATTATATGGTTTCCAATATGGTGTTTTATGTTTTCATATTAAATCTAAAATTGAAAATAAAACTCATTCAGCCAAACAAGTTTTTAGTTTTTTTTTTTCAAAATAAACCTGAAAACTGAAAACCGCAACAATACCAAACACCTTTTTGTTTTTGGTTTCTCTGTCTACTTGCTAGCGTCAATTTTGTTTGAGGTACTGTGGTCGACACTAAATATGAGTACTGCTCTTAGCGAAGATTCAAACCTTAAGATGTGTTTGGTAAGGACAAAAGATGAGAGAATGAGAATGGGAATGTGAATTAGAATGTTGAAGTGAATAGAAATGCCATGTCAATATGATGTGATGTGAATGGAATAAAAGTTGATAAAATAACCATTTTACCCTTACATTAAAAGTGAGTAAAACAAGTAAGGACAAAAACATAATTTCATCACATTGCAAAAAATAATGTTTATTTGGTAGAAAGAATATACATGAAAAAATAGTGCATTCCATCCTTTTTTTTTTCCTTACCAAACACAGCTATGTGTCCTGCTGGAGTATATTTGTGTCTTTAATTAAGCAAAAAAGAAAAAACAAACTTCTTTTTTTTAAAAAAAAATCTCTAAAAATAAGTGTATCATTAAAGGATGAGGATGCAAATGTACTACACAATGCACAAACAAAAGAAGGAAAAAAACAAAAAACAAAACAAAAAAGTTTACGCGTTAGAAATTAGAAAGTACAAGAAAGTGTCTTTTATTAGAGCTCAATCTTTGATTAATCTTCATTGACTTGGGCTATTGACTCTTCAGCTTCACCTCCCACCTTCTTCCCTACTTCCTACTTCCTATTTCTCCAACTATAAAACCTTCCTCAAGCTTACTCTCAATTTCACAACCAAATAAATCATCAATACCTCCAATTTTCCAATATCCAATAATTCTTCAACCATATATACTTACTTACTGTCTCTTGCCTTCCCTCTTCAATTTTCACAACAAACTCCATCCATCAAACAAATGAAGGTCAGACTCACATTAATTATATGTGTTTATGTCTTATAATTAGACTTATACTTCTGCTCTCTTTCTTCTTCTTCTGCATTAGTTTCTCTATCAAGTGTTAAAATTTTGGATTTGTTCATTTTGTGACAGAAAGTAGTGTTGAAGGTGGAACTACACGATGACAGAATCAAGCAGAAGGCCATGAAGGCAGTTTCTGGCATTTCAGGTATATATATATATATCTTGGAATAAATTTTTATTTTAGTCCCTGAAATATATAATTTATTTCAATTCAGTCCCTGAGAGAAGGAAATATCATATTTATTCTCTAAAAGATACAATTTATTTCAATTTAGTCCTTAAAAGAATAGATATTTTTCCTCGGATATGTTAACGAATATTTGCAGGGATTAAATTAAGGACTAAATTAAGACTAAATTTATCTTTTAGGGACCAAAATGATAATTTATCCTGTTATTAAACTTAGCTTCAACAATTTCATATCTTCTTCTTCATCTTCTTCCTCAGTTCTTAGCTTACAGAGAATTTGCAATAATTGCAGGGGTAGAGTCAGTTTCAGTGGACATGAAGGACAACAAGTTGACCTTAACAGGGGACATAGATCCTGTGGGTATTGTGGGGAAGCTAAGGAAGATATGTCACACACACATAGTGTCTGTGGGACCCGCAAAGGAAGAGAAGAAGGAAGAACCAAAGAAAGCAGAAGCAAAGAAGGGTGAAGATGACAAGAAACCAGAAATAAAATTAGTGCCATATGATCATGTTTATGGCTATAATTATAACTATAACTATTATCCTATGAGACCTCACCAATATTACTATGCCAGAACTGTGGAGGAAGATCCTAATGCCTGTGTCATATGCTAAAATATGAACACTTTTTGAGACCCTTCCATGACAAGTGTTGGATCTAGTCTTTAAGGTTTTTTTGTGATTATTTTTGTTAAAATTAAGATATGTATATATTTTTCTTGAATATATATATATATAAAAGCTTGTAAACGATAAAACCGTTTCAGATTAGTCCTTTTGGTGACTATATTTTGTAAGATTTTGTTAAATGAGGATATTCCATTAATCTCAGTTCCTTTATGTCTTTCTCTGGTGTTTGGTAGGGTGGAACATGTTTTGGTAGGAAATATAATAGGAAGTAATAAAAGCATGTTTGTTATACATGGAAATGAAATTAGATTATAAGACTAATCTTATTTAATAAGATGGAATAAAGAATAAGGAAATAGAAGTTGAAATGTTAAAAAGTCGATTTTGATCTTTCTTGGTAGGTTTTGTAAGGACAAAATGAACATTAACTTTCAACTCTCTAAGAACACGATTCAACTTCCTTCTCACCCAAGCGGGAATCAAGCTTCCCTCCATAGAGATAGAGGAAATAGAAGATGGAATTTTAAAAGGACAGTAGGAGAGAGGTTTTGTCTACATCAGCTATCCACGTCATTATTTAACGAAAAAGAATAACGGTGTCAGGCACAATGGCTTATTTGAAACAACTTACGAACATTGATGACTGATTTGGAATTTGGGTGAAACAAAGAGTATCAAAATGGAGTTTTCACCCCCCCCCCCCTTTTTTGTCAATTCAACATTCAATTGAAGAGAACTTTTAAACCATGCAAACTCTTAAGTTTGCAAACTTGTCCCTCTTTGGCTTTTCAGTAACCCTAGGGTGGAACCATGTAGACATCCTCATCAATGAAACCATGAAGGAAGGCATTATTTACATCAAACTGACGCAAAGGCCAAGATTGAAGCCTTTCGCAACCAATCTAGCCTTAAACCTCTCTATACTACCATCTAGCTTCAACTTGACTTTGTAAATCTTCCCATGAGGGAGATCAACCATTTCCCATATGTTTGGTTTTCTTCTATTACTTGTATTATTTCTTCACTCGTGGCTTCTTTGCCACTCTAGAAACTCTTTGGTTCTTTTAGTTGAGTGACATTATATTGCAGGGGAAATCAACAAACTCATGAGAAAACTTGCAGGATCTTATAAAAGGATATGTTGGTGTAGTATGTTCTGTTTTGGACATGTCACATTGCAAGTTACATAGTTCTTCAAACCATGAAGGTGGTTTTCTTGGCATAGAACCTTTTCAAATATTGTTAGGGAGCTTCATAGTTTTATGCAATAGGTACACTATCATCACTTCAATTTAGGTCAAAATTTTAAATTGGTCCCTTATGTTTGCACGAAGTTTTATATTGGTCTTTTGTTTCAAAAAATTTAAATTGGTCCTTTATGTTTGCAAGTTCCAAATTGGTCCTTCCGTCCAAGTCTATTTATTTCTTCTGTTAAGTGCTGGCCTGACATACTGAGGTGGACATATCATCTCTCCTATGTGTCCATTTAAGCTGACGTGTTATGCCATGTCATTGACACGCCATCATCTACTATCATATGTGATGACGTGGTGTTGCTGTGGCAATGACATGGCATGACATGTCAGCTTAGATGGACACGTCAGCACTTAACTTAAGAAATTGACGGAAGTGGACGGAATCACCAATTTGGAACTTTTTGCAAACATAAAGGACCAATATAAAACTTCGTACAAACATAAGGGACCAATTTAAAATTTTGACCCTTCAATTTATATATCATAGATTGCAATCTATTTATCAAGTGAGTAGTTGTTAAAACAACCTCACCCTAGAAATTTTGTGGAAACCCAGCATTTAGAAGTATCAAACATAAAACTTATATTTGCACTTGTAGCCAACCTATGTACAGAAATGAGGTTATATTTAAAATCAGGGGCATATAATACTTCCTTCAATAAAATTTTTGGACTAATTATTGCTTCACCAACATATATACTTAACTTCTTTAATACGAATGTTTGGTACAAAAACCAAATAGTATTTTCCTTGTATTCTCACGCTTTTCCAAAAGAATTTTACATTATATTTTTTACATACCAAACATACTTTTTATTATATTTTTTTTCTCTCTTAATTTTTTCTCTATCTCTCTTCTCATTTCTCTCTTCAGGACTTTTCTTTATTCTATAGTACTTTATATCCCTTCCCTTCCTATCTGTACATTTAATTTCTACCAAACATAGCCTGATATATGAATCGAAGCACTTGTGTCAACAATCCAGTTCTTACCTCTAAAACTATAACATCCATTTAGGAATCATTAGATGAACATGCAAAATTTGCAAAACAGCTGGTACCAAGAAATATTATTGTATTAGAGATCAGAGTTTAATTTGATTGATCTGTAAAAATATTATATTGTAGGTAGGTTATAGCATTGATGGAAATTTGAGAAACTCAGGGATATGAATGTTGCTGGCAACAAGCAGAGAGTGAAGAGAGATGACACAGAAACTTTCAGGCTCAAGGTATTGATGAGAGTAATATATATATATATATATATATATATAGGGGGGGGGGGGGGAAACTCTGAATAATATTCTTCAATACTATATAATTATGATATGAGAAGCATTATGATAGTGACACATGGTTTTCCTTTATTTGGTTGTTGTAGGTTAAGTTTATGGATTTTTTTTTTTTATATTTTTCCCTTGTCAGTGACATGTTTGGTACAAGTAATGTTGGAGGTATTCTAATATTCCTTACAAATTCTTCCTACTAAACATACCTTACATTTTTATTCTATTCTCATTTCCTACTACTAAACATAATAAATCTATTTTCATTCCCATCACATTCCGTCTTCCAAACTTGCCGGTATCCATAAGAAACTACAATTCATTGATTACCTCCCTGCATTAGTGGTGCATGATATTGTCAATTATTTTTTTGTTTTTGTCTTTATTGCTTTTCATATAGTTGTTTTTGGTTCCTGTTTTGTAACACAAATATTGAGAACACTCTGTTAATAAGGCATTTATTTCACTTTGTTAATCTTAATTGAGAACACTTGAGTGGCAATTCCTAAGGCTATATTTGGTATACCTTTTGGGAAGGGAAGTAAAATTGCATATTTCAAAAATTTACATTGTTTAGTATATTTTACATATAAAATACTATTTACCATTTGACTTTGTCTTAAGTTGAAATGTCAAAGATACCTCTCCTGATTACTGTCTCTCTTTACTTTCTCACCTACTAAAAAACATTTTAATTATAAAGTAAGGACATTTTAGTCTTTTTCCATACTTTATTTTATAAACTTTACATCACATTTTTACATACTAAATACAACTTTTATTTTTATTTTCCTTTGCTCTATAGTATTAACTTTACTTCCCATTCCTTCCCATCCGTGCATTTCCACCGAACACAGCCTAAATTGGCTAAAAAAACATCTTAAAATGTGCAAGAACAATCTGGTTATTGTCATATTGAGGATGGGCTTATTGTAAAGGCATTAAAATTTAGGTTCTTTTGATGCTATATGCACTAATGCTGCTCTGATTTTTATTATTCAAACTTCAAATGACTCAGCCTATGTTATTTCTTTTTTGTTTCAGTTCTTGAATTATCATTATTAAGGTCTAAACAAATGTTCAATTAATTAGCAGATGACACAGGCATTAGGATCTTCTTCCACAGTTCTGGCATAGTAATATTGGTGAGGTCTCATAGGATAATAGTTATAGTTATAATTATAGCCATAAACATGATCATATGGCACTAATTTTATTTCTGGTTTCTTGTCACCTTCACCCTTCTTTTCTTCAGCTTTCTTTGGTTCTTCCTTCTTCTCTTCCTTTGCGGGTCCCACAGAAACTATGTGTGTATGACATATCTTCCTTAGCTTCCCCACAATACTCACTGGATCTATGTCCCCTGTTAAGATCAGTTTGTTGTCCTTCATGTCCACTGAAACTGACTCTACCCCTGCAATTATTGCAAATTTTCAGTAAGCTAAGAACAGAGGAGGAAGAAGAAGAAAATATGAAGTTGTTGAAGTTTAATGACAGTGTAAATTATTATTTTGGTCCCTGAAAGATCAATTTTGTCTTAATTTAATCCCTACAAATCTTCGTTAATATATCTGAGAAAAAGTATTAGTGTTGAGTCAAATTGTTTTTTTCAGTAAAAAAATTTGATATTTTTTTAAGGATTAAATTGAAATAAATTGTATCTTTCAGAGAATAAATATGATATTTCCTTCTCTCAGGGACTGAATTGAAATAAATTATATATTTCAGAGATTAAAATAAAAATTTTTCCAATATATATATATACCTGAAATGCCAGAAACTGCCTTCATGGCCTTCTGCTTGATTCTGTCATCGTGTAGTTCCACCTTCAACACTACTTTCTGTCACAAAATGAACAAATCCAAAATTTTAACACTTGATAGAGAAACTAATGGAGAACAAGAAGAAAGAGAGCAGAAGTATAAGTCTAATTATAAGAAACTGACCTTCATTTGTTTGATGGATGGAGTTTGTTGTGAAAATTGAAGAGGAAAGGAAAGGCAAGAGAAAGTAAGTAAGTATATATGGTTGAAGAATTATTGGATATTGGAAAATTGGAGGTTTTGATGATTTTTTGTTGTGGAATTGAGACTAAGCTTGAGGAAGGTTTTATAGTAGGAAATAGGAACTTGGAAAGAAGGTGAAGCTGAAGAGTCACAATCATATACAGGACAAGTCAATAGCCCAAGTAAATGAAGACTAATCAATGATTGAGCCCTAATAAAACACACTTTCTTACACTTTAGAAGTTCTAACGCGCAAACTTTTGTTTTTTTGTTTTGTTTTTATCTTCTTCAATGACAATGGTGTATTCAACGAGAAGATATACTAATATTAAGTTTTGGTACATCTCTGTTCAATTAATTGGTCCTTAATTCATTAAATGTGAGTCTTTATTAATGTGAGTTTCTATTAACATTAATAAATGACGCTATATAATTGGAGGGATATATCGAAGTTCAATAATAACATAGTACTGAACTTTTTTTCCATATTTAACAAGTCTTTTAAGACACTTTTTAAGGGTTGCAAGAGAATTTAATGTCTTTAACTTAATGAAAAATCAACCAGTATAGTTTTATAAACTCACTCATTGGTTGAAACTTGAAAGAAATTTGTAGGAATTAGTTAGTAAAACCCTAATAAAATAAACGGACGAGTACTAAACTGTTATATTATGGAGATAATACGTCTGAGTACCCACTACACCGGCTAATATAGCAAAATCAACCTGTGGGAGACATGGATTATCTTAAAGAAAATGAGATATCCGTGTCTCAGTCCAGTACCACGCGATTTAGTATTTCACTAACAAATTTTATGTTTTCCTATTTTTTGGTGTTTATTCTTATTTTTAGGTTGCTGTTCTAACCAATGTCAAAAACAAAACAAAGATACATACTCTAATTACACGATTTTTTTCAAAGTTTTAAAAATATATTATTCAATTCTTCAAATCTTTTTATGCATGACATATTTGTCTCTTGGCACATCAATTTTTAAGTGTTGGATTTGTTTCGATTCGTGTGTTATTTTAAATTTAAAAATAAATTTTTTTATACAAATCTCAAAACATATCTAATGATTAAAAATTAATGTGCCAAATATATCAAACTTTCTATATCATTTACGCAAAAAAAAAAAAAGGTGATAGAAACTATCTTTTTTGGTTTTTCACATGTGATCTCTTGTTGGAGACAATTTTGTTTTAAGCATGGTTGCACCGGCCAACGTAACACTAAATGTATGCACCTCTTTCATCAAGGATTGAAACTCGAGTTCATCACGTTGTGAGGAACTAATTCCTTCTATTAAACTCAATCCTATTGATGAAATAAATTAAAGTATCTTTGCAGGTTTTAATATATTCTCTTTTTATTTTTTAAATTATAATTTTGTCATTATTTATTAATTAAGGTATTTTTTAAGGAATTATTGTCTCTAATGCGATTAATTAATAACACAGCCATATATAAAACTCACAGAAAATTCTTGTTAGAGTACAAAAAAAATGTGAAAGTAGTCTTTACAATGCTTCAAAAAATATTGAATTTTCTTAATTTAGAGTGTTAAATGTCTTATTTACTCAAGTAATGATTATATTTGGGAAAATAAAGAAATTACATCTGCAACAAATTATTGATTGGGGTGAAAACATACTCATTCTCATAAAAAAGAGGATACAAGTTCAAATTTTGTTAAGTGTATCTGTTGAGAGGAGCCAATTTTCACAAAAAAAGAAATTATATGTATAACTTGTTGCATTATGGGGTATATGGCAGACTTAATATCATTGATGGTTAAAATTGCATTGCATCTCAAGTCATTCTACCACATGTCACAATTTTATTGGCTAAAATTATATTGCATGCATGCAACAAGTTGCATCATAAACCCACCTGTATTATAATGAAAGTAAGAAGCAAAAAAGTGAAAGGTGAGTCTATGATGCAATTTGTTGCCTCATGTAATGGCTTATGTGGCACAATTGTAGCCATTGATGTGATCCAATTGTATTGCATGATGCAACAAAATAACAAGTGTTATAATCTTATTAGCTGAAATTGCATTGTATGATGCAATAAGTTGTATCACAGAGTCACTCTAAAGGAAAATTTAACAACCACAAAAAACTAATGGCTAAAAGTCGTAGTTTGAGAATAATTTTTCAGGTACCTAAGGCGGCTAGTTTGTGGATGAATCATTTTTAATCATTTAATAACGTGTGTGCCAACGTTAAAAGTCACCTTTCAGTCTATCACCACCAAATAAATAATAAATAATAATATTTTTTTCTTTTAGGAATAGAACAAAAGTAATGAAAATTATATAAATTTGCAGAGTGGCACAGTTAGTTAAATTTTGGGCTCTTATCTCATAAAGGTAAGGGTCCGAATCTTATAATCGATTTGAAGATATTATTAGTGAGTAATATTAAAATCTTTCCATAAATCCTTAATGAGATTGTGAGGTTTTTAATGACTCTGGTGGAATACTAGTACTTATCTCACCTAAATTTTTTCCTTATATGAAAAAAAAAATTATATAAATTTTTTGAATGTCATTTTAAAATGATTGATTAGTGAGAAAGATTTGAGAAGAAGAGAAGAATGTGTATTCAGAAATGCATTGTATATTTCACACTAGATATCAGAGGCATTACAAGATATATATAGCACACTGATGGTGATACAACCGAGGCTCGCATACTCAGATCTAGAACTGACAGCTGGACTATTCTAGACTTTCTACATACTCTATCACCCCCCCCCCCCAACATAAACTTAGTGTGGTTATGACTAAACACAGTAAGTTTATCCTTTAAAGTACAAAATCTTTAACCTGACAAGGGCTTAATAAGTGCATCAGCAATTTGATCCACAACAGGAATGTGAACTACACTAAGTTGTCTCTTTAAGACTCTGACTCTAACAAAATGAATGTCCAGCTCCATGTGCTTCGTTAATTTTCTGATGAAGAATTGGATTGTGAGCAATATGAACAGCACTAATATTATCACAAAATAAAACTGGCTTCACCAAAGAATTAACTCTAAGCTCTTGAAGCAAAGATTCAATCCAAGTCATGTCAACTACTGTATTAGCAATGCTTCTGTATTCTGCTTCTGTGCTTGATCTAGCCACTACTTGCTGTTTCTTAGAACTCCATGACACTAGATTTCCTCCAAGAAAAATACACGAGCCAAAAGTAGAACGTCGATCATTAACATCACTAGCCTAGTCAGCATCCGAATAGGCCTTAACAGAAAAGGTGGAAGTTGATTTAAGAATAAAGCCATGAGAAATAGTCCCTTTAAGATACCTTAGAATAGGTTTAACAGCAACCCAATGTTCTTCTAATGGATTGCTCATGAACTGACACACTTTATTCACAGCGTAGCATAGATCAGGCCTTGTAACAGTGAAGTACTGTAGGGCACCAACAATGGATTTATACAAGGAAGGATCTGTCATAACATTACTGCCATCTTTGGAAAGCTTAGCATTAGAAACCATTGGAGTAGAAATTGCACAAGCACCATCCATCTTCGACTTAACTAACAGATCCTGAATGTATTTACCCTGAGAAAGATGAAGAGACCCATTAGACAATTGATTGACTTCAATGCCCAGGAAATAATGAAGTATCCCAAGATCTTTAAGGGAACATTCAGCATAAGCCTGCACTTTAGCTGAGAGATGAACTGAGAAGAAGAACCTGTGATAATAATGTCGTCAACATATACTAACACAAAGGTGATGACATTATGTGCATGATACACAAAGAGAGAAGGATCACATCTACTAGGTACAAATCCAAACTGAACCAGGGTGGAAGCAAGGCGTTAGAACCACGCTCTGGGAGCCTGCTTTAAACCATAAAGAGCTTTGTTCAACTTGCACACTAGAGTCTTATCTGAGGCTTCAAAACCTTGAGGTTGAACCGTATATACTTCCTCATCAAGCTTTCCATGAAGGAATGCATTATTAACATCCAGCAGTGAAATGGACCACTTCAGTGAGAGAGCAAGAGAAAGCACCACTCCTATGGTTACTGGTTTAACCACTGGAGAAAAGGTCTCTGAGTAGTCAAACCCTTCCACCTGATCATAGCCTTTTGCCACCAAACGTGCCTTATATCGATTAATAGAACCATCAACATTTTCTTTAATTCGAAAAATCCACTTACATCCCACAGCTTTCCTGTTTGAAGGTAAGGAAACTAAAGTCCACGTGTCATTCCTCATTAATGCATCATACTCTTCTTGCATTGCAGACTTCCACTTAGGATCTTGTAAAGCTGTTTTAACAGCAGTATGCACCATATGAGCTAGTAGAATCTTAGGCTTAAACACTCCAGCCTTTGCTCTAGTCACCATAGAATGGACATTTGGAGCTTGATCATTAGAAATAGACCTGGAAGACATAGCTTTAGGAACGGAAGAAGCGGAATTATTTCCATCACCATGTGACTTAGCTGATCCATCAACACCTGTGCTTACTGAACCATCACACACCTCTTTATTAGTAGAGACAATGCAATTATCAATGTTAGTAACAGTAATAGGGTTAATTGAAGTCTCATATTGAACAACCAAATAAGGAGAAGCTGAGGAAAAGGAAGACACATTAGAAGACACAGGAATAGAAGAGTTAGAAGAAACATTTTTGTAGGGAAAGGATGCCTCATCAAACTTGACATCCTGTGAGATATAGATTCTTCCATTAGGTGCAAGACATTTGTACCCTTTGTGAATAGTAATGTACCCTATGAAAGTACACTTGAGAGACCGAAATTGAAGTTTATGTTTGTTATAAGGAGCTAACAAAGGATAATAACTACAACCAAAGACTTTGAGTAGTGTATAATCTGGTTGAGTTTTAAACAATTTGACATAAGGAGACTGATTTTGTAAGGTCACAGAAGGCAACCGAATAATAATAAACACAACAGAAGTAAAAGCATCTTCCTAAAAAGACAATGGTAGAGAAGCATGAGAAAGCATGCTCAGACCCAACTCAACAATTTGCCTATGCTTCCTTTCAACAGTTCCATTCTGTTGATGTGTATACGGACAAGTCATTCTATGAATAACGCCATTATTTTTAAGAAAGGATTGAAAGACCCTGAATTCACCCCCTCCATCAGATTGCAAAGCCTTAATTGAAAAACCAGTTTGCAACTCAACCATCTTTTTGAACTCAACAAAAACTTGGAGAGCATCACTTTTGAATTTAAGAGGATAGATCCATGTGAATCTAGAACATGCATCAATGAAGGAAATATAATAGGAAGCTCTATTTCTAGATTTGATGGGTGAAAGACCCCATAGATCTGTATATATCAACTTAAGAGGAGTATTATAAACATTGGGAGAAGGGGGATGTGGAAGTTTATGATGCTTCCCATTGCAACATGCTTCACAAATCTCAAAGGCACCTTTATTAGAAATAGAAAAATTACATTGTTTCAGTACTTCCATAACAGTGGCAGAATTACAATGACCTAAACGACAGTGCCAAAGTGTGTAAGGTGTAACAGCAGTACAATTACTAGTTACTGAATTTGAAACAGAAGTTCCTATAGTAGAAGCTAAAACTATAGGACTAGCTGAAGAAGAACACGAGTTGATAGAAGAATCATAACTCTGAAAAGCACAAGCAGGTTGTGATGACTGATGAAGAAGCTTGAAATCAGTGAAGTAATAAAGACCATCAGGTCTAATAGAACCCTTGAGAAGAGTTGCCTTTGTAGCCTGAGATTATGAAACTCAAAGAACACTTAATTATCCTTGGCAAATTTGGAAACACTCACTAGATTTTTGGTTATACTCGGTGTAAGATTATGGGCTAGTCCACCCTTGGTGGATCGGACCCAAGCCCAATTAATGTTGGGGCAAATATATAAATAAGTTATAAATGTGGGTTATGGAGTGTAATTTACTCCATAAGTTTGAATTAATTTAAAAGAGTCAGTTGCGTATAAGGAAACGTGAAGAAGAGAGTGGGGAGTAACACATCACATATTCATTCTGAGAAAAAAATGAGAACTCTCTTCTTTTGACTCTCTACTCTCTCCAACTTTCATTGTGGGTGCATTTGCTGTGTTGCTTGCTCGGAGTCCCTACTTGGTGACCGGAGTGCACGTGGGTACCTGAACACGGAGTCGGAGTCGGATACGTCACAGGTACACCCGAAATTCTTACAGTGGTATCAGAGCATGGTTTCTTCCGCTGTGTTTCATATGTTATGTATTTTTTTTCTCCTTTGTGACAAATACATGGCATACATATAACATGTGTTAATTACATGTTTTCTTAACCGCATAGTAATTTTTTGTGCAAATTGGGTTAGTGAAAATTAATGCTTTAGGCTTCGAAATTATTCCCATTGCGTAGAACGCGAAAAATCGATGAAAATCGATATAAAATTTGCATGAAACGGACTCCGAACGGCATCGAAACGATAATCGAAATTTCGGATTTGAAATTTGGGTTTCCGAAAACTACAATTTTAGGCTTCGAGAATGCTCCCATTGTGTAGAGCACGAAAAATCGTGCGAAATCGACATAAAGTTTGCAGAAAACGGAGTTCGGACGACTGAGATATTGACGTCCGAAGTTTTCCGGCGAGCTTCACCGTTTCCGGTCGCCGGATTCTGGAAAACGGAGGTTGAAGGTTGAAGATGACGGTTAGCGACAGTTTTGGAAACTGCTGCTAAAAAACCGTCACTAAAATCGTTTTTTTTTTTTTGGCGCAGCAGTTCTAGAAACCGCCGCCTAAAATCAAATTTTGAAAATTCAAAATTCAAAATTTAAAATTCAAAATTCAAAAAAAAAAAAAAAAATTCGGACCTGACCCGGAAAATTTTGGGTCTGACCCGAAAAAAAAAAATTTTTTTTTTTGGCTTAAAAAAAAAATAATAATAATAATAAATAAAATGGGCCGTTTTTTATTGGGTCTTTTTTTTTAATTATTTAAAGCTTCTCGAGGTCATAATGGATTCGTTTTAGATCCAATTGAGGCGCGGTTTCTTTCTAAAAATCTGTAAAATTGAGATCTTTAATTTGATATATAATGTAATTACATTTGAGGTTATTTGGGATCTTATTTTATGTTTTTTAAGTGCTTTTCTGGTATATTTTTTTTATGTAAAAAATTCCAGAAAATTCAAAATAATTTTTTAATTATTTTGTTTTAGGTAAATTGAGGCAAATGGCTTCTAATAGCACTGAAAACACCGATTATAGTGCGTTGGAATACTCATACCTAGATGAGGTAGTTCCTGAATACGTACCTATGGATGAAGATCCCGAGGAGGATCCTGAAGAGGATCCGGAGGAAGATCCCGAGGAGGATCCTGAAGCGGATCCGGAGGAAGATCCAGATGAGGAACCTATAGAGGATCCTCAACCAGAACCGGAGGAGTTGATGATTTCCGGACCAAAGTCGGAAACACTATTTCCTATCGAACCCCTCCATGTAGATTCTCAATTAATTTTTAACGACCCAGTTAATCAAATCCGGGTAGCAGAAACCATAGTAGAAGAAGGCGAAGAAGTCAATCAACCTCTAACCCCTGAATTAGCTATGAATATAGCTGAAAGGGATGCAACAAGGCTAACGGACGTAAAAGACATTTATAGTGTATTCGTCAGCTACGTCCAAAACATGACCGACGAGGAAAACACTATATTTTACCTTAGAGTCATATTAGAATACATTAGAGCGACAACACTTAGAAAGAAACTAGGTTGCCGCATCCCAAGCAGATTTCACTGGTTAACAGCAATCAGAGAAGCAATGCAAAGACGATTTTTGCCAGAGAAAGAGAAAATCTATTATGAAAACTTAATGCTTGAGGCATTTAAGTATTTGTGTTCTCATTTGTAAAGATACAATGTTTCATTTTTATATCATTATTGAACATGATTCATGCATTATAAATTTTTGTTGAACATTTTAATTCTATGAGTAAATGACGTTATTTAGAATTAATTGTTCTATGAGTAAATGTATGAATATATATATATATATATATACTTGTTATAAGTGGGAGCTTTTAGAAGATGAGACTTCTAAGAGTCATAATTCAATTTAAGGCACTTATATAGAATTCTTGATAGAGTATCATGATTATTGCTTGTATCTGTGTGATGGGAGATACAAACGTATGCTCTTGATCGTGGATCTTGCAATGTCATTATTTTCTGATCAAGAATAATATAAGTGCATGACATTGTATACTTATCAGTGCTATATACATTTTAAATGTTCTATGGTACGTATCTCTGGTAGAGAGAACGTAAAATAATGTGGGATCAGTTTGTCACAGAACTGAAAAGTGAAACCAAGAACATTATTAAGAAACCATAACAAGGGGGAATAACTTAATGGGGATAATTGTGATATCTGACATTGTAAAATACAATACATCTTGAAGGAACAAGATGTTATTGGGCCTCTCACAAATGTTTGGTCGAACATGAAATTGAAAACATGAGCCAACATCAGAGAGACCACAAGACCTACCAAACTTGGAACAATAAAAATAGCATAGCAAGGATAATGTTTCTAAGTGTCCTAGCTAATAACTTATTATGCAAATTTGAGATGCACACAACTCCACAAGCTGTGTGAATAGCTTTAAGGAATAAGTTTGACTCCGAAAAGCTTAAGCTAAGCACTCTTATAAAGAATTATCCAAGAGAGATGGCCAATAAGATCAGGGAACTAAAGGAAACTGGACAATTTCTTTTGTTTGATGAACAACAAGTGTAGGTTGTCATCAGATAGCTCCCTCGAAGTTGGGAGCATATGAAGGTGAATCTAACCCATAATAAAAAAAAATTGTTACTTTTAACAATGTAGCTGAGCACTTAAAGTTGGAGGTGAACGCTTGGAGGCTTACAAGACTTTTGGACAAGTTTATTACACTGTGAATGCTAGCACTTCCCGTTCGATGCTTGTTATATAAAAGGGCAAAAAGTTTCATGCTAAAGGGAAGAAGGGCGTTCCTAAACCCAAATAGGGAAATAAACAATTCAAAAGGAAAAGAAACAAAGGCTAGAAGAAGAAGCTAGACCTGAAGGGGGTCAAATGCTTCGCCTGCCAGAATTTAGACCATTTCGCATATGACTGTTCAAAACAGACTGATGGCGAAACGGTATTAGTGAATTATGTGAATTCACATGTTTCTCGTACTATTTTTTTTTTTACGACTTTGTTTCTTCTTCTTGGATTATTAACTCAGAATCCATAAACCACGTAACTTAGGGTCGAGGATCCTTTATTGAGTACCATCGATTGTCATACCAAAGCATATGGTTTTACGTTGGAAACAACACGACAATCGAGGTAAAAGGTTTTAAGCACCTGTAAATTACTCTACGTGGTGAAAAGAACTTCATACTCCATTACATGCTTTATGCTCTTGACATCCGACGAGACTTGTTTTCTGTCCTATGTCTTTTAAAATTGGGTTTCATGTGAACCTTCATAAAGTTATAGACAATTTTAGCAACTTTGTCCTTTATGGTTCCGCTTTCCTATTTACAAAGGTTCTTTGTTTTTGATAATTATTGGTGAATGCTTTGCTATTTCTTCGAGAAATGTTGAAACAAACTCCTAGCATGCTAGACTAGGACACATTAATGAAATGATCCAATAAACCAACGAACGGTTGTTTGGTGTCATTCCAAAAATGGAAATGTCACTATGAGAAAATTGTCTAGCTGATTAAGGCCATGCGAAAGCCTATAATTGGAGATCCATTGCAATTATTCTATTCCGATACACGCGGTCTAATGAATATGAGGGAAAAACACAGAGCATGGTATTTAATTACCTTTATAAATGATTATTCACGATAAGGTCATGTCTATTTGAATTCGTATATGTTTGAAGTTTTTCTTTGGGGCTTCAGATGATACCTAAAAGAGGTACAAAATCAAATAGACAATAAGATCGAACTATTATGCGTTGATCGAGGTCGTGCATATTTGTCTAAGCGATTTAGACTGCTCTGCGAAGAAAAGGGATAATTAGGCAACTAACAATCCCTGGCACTCCACAATTAATAGAGTTGCCGAAAGAAGAAATAGAACTCTTCTAGACATGGTTAAGTCTATGACAACTCAAGCAAACCTGTCAATTTTCTATTGAGGTGATGCTTTATTGACAGAAACCTTCATACTTAACCATGTACCCTCAAAATCAATCACTTTCGCACCCTCTTGAGTTATGGAAGAAACGCAAACCAGATCTAAGTATCTTAAGACCTGGGGATCGGCTGCGTATATCCATGACAATTCTCATAAGTAAGAGAAATTGGGTCCTAGAGGAAGGAAATGTATCTTTCTAAGGTACTCAGATCAACAGAGGGACATGTTTTGCATAGGTGAAAACAAAGATAGAACGGTGACTGGGATAGAAAAGATGCAACGTCTTTGAGACTGAATTTCTTCGTAGAGGAGATGTTGACCGCACTGTTTCATTTTATGCGACAGAAGAATAAGACAGTGCAGAACAAATTGACATACTAGAAGCGTCTAGGTGTGTCAATCTGAGTGGGAGCGAAGAAAGGTCAACATTGAGACCTTGAACAAAGAAAGAAAGATAAGCAAATTACTCCAGTCAGAAGGAGTGATAAGGAAAGTGTTCCTAGAAAACGCTTTCAAATAGAAAGCAAATCTTTCTTAATCCTTGTTAGCAAAGAAAGGTCAACATTGAGACCTTGAACAAAGAAAGAAAGATAAGCAAATTACTCTAGTCAGAAGGAGTGATTGGGAAAGTGTTCCCAGAAGACGCTTTTTCAAATAGAAAGCAAATCTTTCTTAGTTGTTCCAGATGAGAATATGAGCCCAGTTCTGTACCAGAATCCTTGTTAAGTCCTGCCAAGGAAGAATGGAAAGAAAGCGATGGAAGAAGAAATGGACTCAATGGAAAAAGAGCAAAGTTTGGGTGTTAGTTGATCTACCAAAAGGGCGTAAAGCCATTGGGAACAAATGGGTTCTCAAAATTAAAAGAAAAGTTTATGGATCAATTGACAAATATAAGGCTAGGTTAGTAGCAAAAGGTTACACACAACATGAAGGCATAGATTACGATGACACGTTCTCGCCTGTTGTGCGTTTTAACTCCATTAGACTTATTCTGGCAATAGTAAATAGTTTAAACCTAGAATTACATCAGATGGATGTAAAAAAACCGCATTTTTGAATGGTGATCTGGATGAAGAAATCTATATGGAACAACCATTAGGTTTCATTGAAAAAGGAAAAGAGTCAAAAGTTTGTAAACTTAAAAGATCCATTTATGGATTAAAACAATCATCCAGACAGTGGTATTTGAGGTTTCACAAAGCAGTAACCTCATATGACTTCCAAATGATAGAGGAAGACCACTGCGTCTACATCAAGCGGATTGAGGGTAATTTTGTTATTTTATCCTTATATGTAGACGATATACTATTGGCCGGTAATAGTCTAGGTTCTGTAACAACCATAAAAGAATGACTTTCATCGAACTTTGAGATGAAAGACATGGGTGAAGCAGAGTACATACTTGGAGTTAAAATCCAAAGAAATCGTTCGAAAAGAATCTTGTCTCTTTCACAAGAGAATTACATCAACAAGATTCTTGAGCGATTTAACATGAAGAATTGCAAACCTATGAGCACTCCTGTAGCTACTGGATTAGCCTTGAGTCTTGACATGTGTCCCAAAATCGAATCAGACAAGAGGAAAATGGAAAGAGTTCCATATGCCAGTGCAGTTGGCAGTCTGATGTACACAATGATGTGTAGAAGACCAGATATCTGTAATATAATGAGACTGGTAGGTATATTCCAATCTAACCCTAGAGAGAACATTAGAAAGTTGTGAAGAGGATCTTGAGATACTTAAAGGGCACTTCCAATTATGCACTGTACTACGGAGGAAGTGACTTATGCCTTGTTGAGTACTCCGATACTGGCTTAGCGGAGATGAAGAAGGAAGAAGGTCATACCTTCTTACTCAACAATAGTATCATATGCTGAAGCAGCATGAAGAAAATGTGCATTGCCTTACATGCAATATAGTTGAGTTTGTGGCATGCACTGAAGAGGTACAAGAGGCTTTATGGCTAGAGAGACTTATAGAACATCATGAAATTGGAAATGAAAGTACCAATATGGTGTTTTTATCCTGTGACAATATTGTAGCCATAGCCCATACCAAAGATCCTAAGTATCACAACAAGACCAAGCATGTTGGCATCAAATATAATTTTGTTAAGAGATTATATAACAAAAAAAAAGGTTGTTGTTGTACAATACACTTCAACAAATGTATGATAACAGACCCCCTGATAAAGCCAATAGGCTAAAAGTTTTTTTTTGAAGAACATATGGAAGCCATTGGCATGCATGAAGTGTAATATACAGACATTATAAAATGTGTTTTATAATTATCTGTTATCACTTTATGTATTTGTTTAGTAGTATACAATGTCTAGTATGTCGTACAGGTTGAAAGGTTGGCTCTCTCACGCGGGCAACCGCCTTTGACACTCAAGTGGAGTGTGCAAAGATGAGACATTTGTGTTCACCAGTAAAGCAGCCAAGAGTGCTGATATGGTAGAGAAGAAACACAAACTATATGTCGCCTTGACTAACGTGTAGCAAGTCAAGATGAGATCCGCATAAAATAAAGTTGGATCGAAGTTTGGAATCCCACTTCCAAATTACCTGTAGTCAGATAATAAACTCTTCAACGTCGACGTCGTAAATGGAAGTAGAGTTGAAGAATTTGGGCCTAGATACTGGGTGTATCTAGACTTAAGTCTGTACGGTGTTAAGATAAGAATAAAACGACATATGCTCTTATAATAAAAGAGTAACACCGTAGCATGTGTTTCATACCACATGTACTGAGAGAACCGCAAGAGGGAAGCAAGTGAAAGATCCCTGCTTCATTGCTGTGTGAGTCCCAGGGAAGAACAATCTTCCCAGTGATGTCCTTTGAACTTTGACAGTATCACGGAGATATGCTTCAGTGACTGCTACTTTAGCATTTCTTTCTATGATCATGATTGATGCGATCTAAAGTATTATGCTAGGAAAGCGACTGATTCATATTAATGTGTTATATGGGCGAAAGGAAGATTAACTGAAATATACACATCTATGCTAGCATCTGTGACATGTCCCTTATGACATCTTGTTGTCATAAGTGTGGATACTAGACATATGTGAGGAAGGCAATCTGAATCAAACATTGATTCGAGAGGGATTAGTTTTTGCCATGTGAAAGTGTATATAGTTAAATCTAGGACATCGGAGGCATATTTTTAATATTTTAGCTACACGAAGGAGAAGGTAACTTGTGCTGGTCCTATAAAAGGGATTTATAGTACAAATACCTAAATGAAGACGTCATGCCCACGCGGTCACGGCAAAGCACTAAGTATGAAATTGAAAGGAGGCTGAGAGATTTAACCCACGGCATCTAATCCACCAAGTGTAAGTGGGAGATGTAAGATTATGGGCTAGTCCACCCTTGGTGGATCGGACCCAAGCCCAATTAATGTTGGGGCAAATATATAAATAAGTTATAAATGTGGGTTATGGAGTGTAATTTACTCCATAAGTTTGAATTAATTTAAAAGAGTCAGTTGCGTATAAGGAAACGTGAAGAAGAGAGTGGGGAGTAACACATCACATATTCATTCTGAGAAAAAAATGAGAACTCTCTTCTTTTGACTCTCTACTCTCTCCAACTTTCATTGTGGGTGCATTTGCTGTGTTGCTTGCTCGGAGTCCCTACTTGGTGACCGGAGTGCACGTGGGTACCTGAACACGGAGTCGGAGTCGGATACGTCACAGGTACACCCGAATTCTTACACTCGGAACATGAAGCAAATTATTCAAAACAAGATTAAGACTAGGCTGAAAAGAAGACTTAACTAGTAACTGTCCAATATTAGAAATCAATAAACCCTTACCATTTCCCATGTGAAGCTGTTCTGAACCAGAATACTCCACACCATTCATGAGATTGCTTGCATCAAAAGTAACATGATTAGTAGTGCCTGTATCAAGAAACCAGGCTGCATCATTCATTGCATCAGGAGTAGCAACCATAGCAGAAATGTTTCTAGAAAACCTTTGTCTTGCTTGTGTAAAATTCTGACTATATTGCTGTTGAGAAAGTTGATAATTGGAATATATCGATTGTAGCATTGAGAAGCAATGTGTCTAGTCTTGCTACACACTTGACAAACAACAAAAGGCCTATTAAAGCCTTGATTGAAGTTAGAACCACCTTTGTCCCTACCAAAACCGCCTCTGTAATTGTTAAATCGACCACCTCCATTTCTTCCTCCTCGAAAATTGTTGAAAGCTCTGAAAGGTCCTGGTTGATTGTTCTTATTCTGATTGTTTTTCTCCTTATGATCCACTGATGCTACTTTTGCTGAAGGAGTGTCAGTTGTTTTAACAGCCTTCAGACTTTGATCCATACGAACTTCGTGTGCTACTAACAGTGCTTCCAATTCTCCAATGGAAGTAAGATCAGATTTCATATTTGCTGAAGTCAAAAAGGACTCATACTCCTATGGTATTCCTTCCAGAATATATTGCATGTGTTCATGCTCAAAGATCGGGCTTCCAATTGCTCTCAATGCTCCAGCAATTGCTTTAATTTTGAGTAGAAATTCTGACATAGTTTTCGTACCTTTCTTGATGCCTCTTAGCTCTGTTTTGTACAGATGCACTCTTGTCTTTGTATTAATTCCAAGCTGCTCAATCATTATATTCCATGCCTCATATGAATGCTCACATTCATTAACATGAGTGAGCATCGATTCTGTCATAGAACCAAGCAACCAAGACAGAATCAACTTATCTTGTTTCTTCCAGTTCAGATAATTCAGACTCAGCTTTCCAGCTTCTCGATCTCCTTCTGTATCAAACTTTGGTGGAACGAATCTGCTACCAGTAATATATTTTTCTAAATCATGACCTTCAAGCGCAGCAAGAATTTGATGCCTCCACAACAAGTAATTCTTATCGTCAAGCTTAACGGACAGATTGTGATTGAAGGCAATCACTTTTTTCTCCTTCTCAATTAAAGGAATAGATGAAGTGCTTGATGACTGAGGTGCTTTAGGATCAACTAAATCTGCTTTTTCCGCCATGGCCCTGATACCATGAGAAAGATTTGAGAAGAAGAGAAGAATGTGTATTCATAAATGCATTGTATATTTCACACTAGATAACAGAGGCATTACAAGATATATATATATATATATATATATATATATATATATATAGCACACTGATGGTGATACAACCGAGTCTCACATACTCATATCTAGAACTAACAGCTGGACTAACTTATAACAAACTCTAACTGACATGGAAACTTCTAGACTTTCTACATACTCTATCAAGTAAGACATCAAATATATTAAAAAGACTAATAAAGATATAGTATAGTATTCTAAGAATAGTATGGTGGGATAGATTCTTGCCCCTCGATCGGCACATAGTTGAATAGGCTTCTTTGTATATCCTAACTCATGAGCACTTCTTCTCGTCATCATAAGTATATATAGAGAATTCTTCTCCTATTCAGAGGCAACCACGCAATAGATCTCTCTCTAGCATTTTTCCAGTTCACCTCAGGCCTCCTACAAATCTTACATCCATCCTATGTCATCCCTGAGTTTCTTTTGTTGGGCCCCACACAAAAATAAAAGGAGAAGAGAAAGAGGAACATATAAAAAATTTAACATGGCTTGATATCTCAAGTCCTACATCCATGGTGCCCACTGGAACAAACTTTACTACTTGTAATTTTTTAACGAAAAAATTATAAACCTTCCTCAATATAATTATTCCACGAAACAATTGGCAAAATCCTCTCCCACTTGACACTCACTATCCAAACCCAAATACACTCTTTATTTAGAATTGAGTGTGGTGTGTCTAAACCTGTATAACTCTCTCCTATTTATATAGGTTCCTCACCCTCTCATTTGACAACATGCCCGATGTGGGCTATGAATGAAACGCCCAACAAATCCCCCTTCATTTGTAGTCCCATATCATTTCTCTCTATCAGAAAACCAAACTCTCTTATCAGCTTTCTGACTTGCTCTTCTTTTGCATCGATCCTCCCTTGCTACAGAGTCCTCTAACCAGCAGTTATTTTCTCCATCTTCAGCCAAAAAGATTATGTGGTCCTCCCCATAATTGAACACATTCAAAGAAGAAGCTCCCCTCGATCTGCCCCTTCTCTCCTTCAGGCTCTGCAAGTCTTCCCTGAAGTCTGGGCATCTCATTTGCACGTGACCCAACTCTTCACAATAATGGCACTCAACAGTGCTCATATCTCTCGGCCGTGATCTTCTCCTAAGTTTGTCACTCTTCTTCATCCCACTCATTCTGCATGGCTTCTCATTATGCAATGTTGGTTCAAGAACCTGCTTGACTAAATAATCCTGAATCGTACATTGCCACAACGTGAAGTCCGTTCTCTCCTCAAATAAAGGAACTTTTAACTTCAGGGTGGTCATTGTATTTCACTCAACTATTGGCTAAATACTTTCACTCACATAGCCAATTAACTACTACCACAAACAGCCTAAATTCGAAAAAAATTCTTACTTAAAAAATAAACAAAAACATTAAAATAAGTTAGAACCATCCTCTCTCCAAAATTGTTGACGTGGCGCCGATTGGAGAATAACGTGGCGCTCCCTCCTCTTGCTCCTTCTCTCTTCTTCTTCCCTAGCCCGAAACTAGGCTCTGATACTACTTGTTAGACTCCACACAAAAATAAAAGAGAAAGAGGAACACACACAAAATTTAATGTAGTTCGGTGCCTCAAGACCTACTACATCTACGGCAACTACTAGGACAAACTTTACTACTTGTAATTTTTTAATGGAAAAATTATAAACCCCCCTTAATACAATTTTTGCATGGAAAATTTAACAAAACCTATTTCAAATGACACAAACTACCCAAACCCAAATACACTCTTTATTTAGACTTGAGTGTGGAGTGCCTAAACCTATATTTTCCTATTTATGTAGGATTCTCACCCTCTCATTTTACAACATGCCTGATGTAGGCTATAAATGAAACGCCCAATATCCTCAACCAGGGAACACCACCATCCAAGCGAACTACATAAACTCGCATCTCCTCTGAGAATATATAAGCATTGGGTTAGTCATCCAGCTCGAGTCTGTCCTTTCAAAAACCTTCATTCGAGGTTGTTTTCCTTTTATTTTGACCATCTACCGCCAGTTTACAGAACATCAATGTGCCCACCATGGTATTCCAAGACCATATAACAAAACCTTTCACTGATCAACCAGCAACGACGCCATTAATGGATGGTCAAGATTACCTCCCGGCTAGTCAAGACTACCTGATCAGCTTCTCAAGTAAACAAGTCTCCGTTCAAGGTACAATTACGAAACCAATTTGGTTAGGAAATTCACATAAAGCCGTCTAGAAACTAGCAAACGGTGGACCCCATTTATGGAGGAAGATCAGGATTTCCTTCTTGGTTGTGGTGCAGGGTTGAAAAAAATAGGTGTGAAATATTCATTATGCCCTTTGATTTGACATAATTATAACCTTTTTTTTAATATTTTTTTTGTTTAATAAAAATTTAGGTGAGGTGATGGTGCCCAGTCCAAGGTTAGGGCAGGCTTCTGGACTTAGAGAGCACTTACAAAGGTTCTTCTTTTTAATATTTTAATATATGGGGTAAAGTGGTAATTTTAATCCACTTTTACTCATTCCCATTCTTAAATTTTACTACAAAACACAGTAAAACCATTCCCATTCCTATTCCCTTTCTGCATAACAAACACACCCTTAAAGATTATAAAGATATATTCGCATAGATGTCTAAGGACATGCTAGGCATAGATTCAAAATTAATCTTTCATTCTTTGAACACAAATGATCGTCTTGGAGTCATTCAAAAGGAAAGAATGTTTGGTGAAGATCGCCAAAAGGCGATCGGGGAAGGTGTCTAAAATTTGCTTGACGTAGGCTTCATTAGACAAAGCAAGTATCCACACAGTGGCTATCAAATGTAGTAATGATAAAATTGAAGAAGATGTCAAAATGTATTTTTTTTTGTCACGTGTAACATCTCATCAACACTCACCGTTATCTATTTAGATGGTGTTAATTAAAAGGACAATATTACTTAAAAACTAAAATATTAGGGATAAAATTGACCGCAATCAAAGTTTGGGAGCATAATTAACAGAAGCCTCAAAGTTTGGGAGTACCAGAGGTACTTTTACCATTTTAAATACAATGAATAATTTATATGATTCAACTATATAAATAAAAAACATGTAAGCTCAAATTATAATAATTAAGGGTTTGTTTGGGAATTAAGAGGAGAAGAGAAGGGGAGAGATTAGAGGAGAAGGGAGGGGAGGGGAAGGGAAGGTTAAGCTTCCATATGTCCTTTCCTTATTTGGGTGTTGATACCTCCTCCAAAATACTCCAATTTGGAGTATCTTAAATTTGTGAAGGGGAAGGATAATAGAGGGTTAAGGATTGATCTTCCATTATCTTTCCCTCCAATTTTCATCTTTCCAAACAAGGAGAAGATATCTTAATAGTCTCCCCTTCCCTCCCCTTCTCCTCCTTAATCCCTAATCCAAACATACCCTAAAGGATTTATATTATTTACACACCATATTAGTTATTCTAGAATCATATAAAATTTAAAATTATAAGATACAAATGCATATAGTTAAATCTAACCCAAATTTCAGACCCAAACATCAAAAAGCCCAAAAGAAACCAAAAATAAAAAAGAAACTGTCTAGTTCACTCAAGATCACTTGGCCGGGTTCTAAGTTTTATTTTAAGTCGTCCAGTTTTGACTGGTCAAAACGGTCATCCAAACTAATAAATAAAAGCGAACTGGACACTTGAACGATTATTAGTTGAACCATTCATTCGATCAAGGTCTTAAAAAATTGTGTTGAATTCAACTTGAACTTTTAAAATGATGGCATCATGGTCAGCTCTTCTTATAGAGATGACTAAACATATAAGAATAATAGTCATAAATAAATTGTTAACAATCTTTATTTAAAATTGTTAATAGAAATTGACAATGCGTTTAGAAGCTTATCAATATATATGCAAGAAAAATATACACTTATCTTAATTTTAACAAAAATAAATCACAAATTAAAACCTAAAAAACTAAGCCTTAGATCCCTCCAAAACTTTCTCTTGGGACTTAGGAGGGTTTAAAAGAATGCTCAATTAGCAGATGACACAGGCATTAGGATCTTCCTCCACAGTTCTGGCATAGTAATATTGGTGAGGTCTCATAGGATAATAGTTATAGTTATAATTATAGCCATAAACATGATCATATGGCACTAATTTTATTTCTGGTTTCTTGTCATCTTCACCCTTCTTTGCTTCTGCTTTCTTTGGTTCTTCCTTCTTCTCTTCCTTTGCGGGTCCCACAGACACTATGTGTGTATGACATATCTTCCTTAGCTTCCCCACAACACTCACAGGATCTATGTCCCCTGTTAAGGTCAGCTTGTTGTCTTTCATGTCCACTGAAACTGACTCTACCCCTGCAATTATTGCAAATTCTCTATAAGCTAAGTTTAATAACAGGATAAATTATCATTTTGATCCCTAACAGATAAATTTAGTCTTAATTTAGTCCCTGCAAATCTTTAGTTAACAAACATATCTGAAAAGAAATATATTATAGTGTTGAGTCAATTGTATTTTTCAGTGAACAAACTTGATATTCTCCTAGACTATATTGAAATAAATTGTATCTTTCAAAGAATAAATATGATATTTTCTTCTTTCAGGGACTGAAATGAAATCAATTATATATTTCAGGGACTAAAATAAAAATTTATTCCAAGATATATATATATATACCTGAAATGCCAGAAACTGCCTTCATGGCCTTCTGCTTGATTCTGTCATCGTGTAATTCCACCTTCAACACTACTTTCTGTGACAAAATGAACAAATTGAAGATTTTAACACTTACTTGAGAAATTAATGCAGAAGAAGAAGAAACAGAGCAAATGTACAAATCTAAGACATGAGCATAATTAATGTGAGTCTGACCTTCATTTCCTTGATGGATGGAGTTTGGTGTTAAAATTGAAGAGGAAAGGCAGTAGAAAGTAAGTATATATGGTTGAAGAATTGGATATTCGAAAATGGGAGGTTTTGATGATTTGGTTGTGGATTGAGACTAAACTTGAGGAAGCTTTTATAGTAGGAAGTAGGAAGTAGGAAGTAGGAAGGAAGGTGATGGTGAAGCTGAAGAGTCAGTCCCACACAGGACAAGTCAATGGCCCAAGTCAATGAAAGATCAAGCCGTAATAAAAGACACTTTCTAAGCTTTAACGCGGAAACTTTTTTTTTTTTTAGCTATTTCATGTTCTGGAGGTAGGTTTGGTTACGTGAATGTTGGATGTAATGGGAATAATAATGAAAATGGGAATGTTGAAGGAAATAAGAATAGTAATGTGAATGTGATGTTCGTGAATAGAATAAAAGTGGGTAAAATGACCATTTTACTCTTATATTAAAAGTGGGTAAAAATGTAAAAGCAAAAATATAATTTCATTACATCGTAAAAAATAAAATATGTTTAATAAAAAAAATATTGAATTACATATATGATTATATTAATTTTTTCATCCAACCAAACATGGTACTTTGTAGTTTGTGGCACATTTGCATTCATCCTCATCAAATATAGAGTTTACCAGGCCAAAAAAAAAAATTATAGAGTTTACGAACGGACACTTTTTCAAGACTTTTTTTTTTTAAGGATGAAGAGATCATTTAGTATTGAGGCATAATACTATTTAATCTCTGAATGGTTGGTTAAACTATTATTTAATCTTCGAATTTGAAAAAATACTATTTAGTTCCCGAATTTGTAACTCCGTCAACTATTTTGTCTTTGAATTTGGCAAAAATACTATTTAGTCTCCGAATTTGTAACTCTGTCAACTATTTAATCCCCGAACTTGGCAAAAGTACAATTTAGTCCCAAAATTTGAAACTCTGTCAACTATTTAGTTCCTTGATTGTTATCTCTTAGATAACCAGTTAACGTGGCCGTTAAATGCTGATGTGGCATGTGCCCAGGTACTTAACGATGCCATATCAGCTGGTGCCTGGTTATTTAACGGGTAACGGTCAGGGGACTAAATAGTTGACAGAGTTGCAAATTCAAGGACTAAATAGTATTTTTACCAAATTTGAGGACTAAATAGTTGACATAGTTAAAAATTCGGGGACTAAATAGTATTTTTGCCAAATTTGGAGATTAAAGAGTTGATAGAGTGGGACTAAATAGTATTTTTGCCAAATTTAGAGACCAAATAGTAATTTGACTAACAATTCAAGGACTAAATAGTATTTTGATCTTAATACGAAGTTAACAACCATCATTTTATATATGGATAAAACTTATGTGGTGTTGTTTACATGCTTTTGGTAAGGTTAACAAATTAAAAAATGATGTGTCAATTTTGAGAACTTTATTGACACATGTCTTTTTTTAATTGGTTAACCTTACCAAAAGGATGTAAGCAACAACATATAAGTTTTTTCCTTTATATATTTATTTATGAGGCAAAATATTATTTAGTCCTTGAATTGTTGGTCAAACTACTATTTAGTCCCCGAATTTAGCAAAAATATTATTTAGTCCCTTGGCCGTTACCCGTTAGATAATTGGCTGACGTGGCCGTTAACTGCTGATGTGGCATTGTTAAGTGTCCAGTCACATGCCACCTCACATGTCACGTCAGCATTATTAAAAATTAAAAAAAAATGAAAAAAAAATTGCATCATCCTCACTCCTTCTCCTTCACCATCCTTCTCAAATTCTTGTCAGACCCGGTAGCAAAAAATCTCACAAAATCAAACTAATCAATAAACTGGTAATATAATTCTATCAATTCGTATGTAGAGATAAAAGAATTGGAGAGAAGAAATATAAAATAAGTATGATTACCTTGGTCATTTTATCTCTGTTTTGGGAGAAGAGAACAGAGGAAGGGATTGCTGTCATAATGGTCAATCACTTAGCATGAATAGCATAGAGATTAGTGTCCTCAAATAATCCAACAAAATAATTGACAGAGTTAATAATTCGGGGACTAAATTGTATTTTTGTTAAATTCAGGGATTAAATAGTATGTTGACCAATAATTCAGGGACTAAATAATATTTTGCTTCTTTATTTATTGGTTGAAAAGAATGTTCTGGATACTTATCATTAGCAAAACTCAAATATTGAATCTAAAGTAATTTAGGGAATATTCTCTCAAAAGTTAGCTCTCAAGGGCTAAAATTAAGCTTCTTAAGTACTTTATTGAGCATATAATTATATTAGATGTGAGATTTTGTATAGCTCTAATACTTCTCCTCAAGTCCAACTAGTTTTTTTCTTTTCAGTTGTGACTTGACCTTTTTTTTTATTATTATCTGGGCTGTGATACCATGTTGAAACTCAAGTAACTTGGAGAACTATCCCTCCAAAGCTACTCCCTCCGATTCACAATATTTGCTTCGTTGAGAGATTTTCTATGTTTCAAAATATCTGGTGTTTTACAAAACCAAGAAAGTATTAATTATTTTTTACAATTTTATCCCTACCAATATCTATTCCCAAGATAAGATTAATGGAAAAAGAGTAAGTAGGAGTAAATAATTTTTAAGGGTAATTTAGTCTTTTTCTCTCATATTTTTTAAAGTTTAAGGTGAACTAATGATTTCCTTAGTCTGTGCGTACCTTTCCAATAAAGCAGATATTGTGAACCAGAGGGAGTAGCTCGTAAACAGAATAAACTAAGGCTGTCTTTGGTACTTGGAAATGAGGAAGGAAAAAGGGAAGGAGAAACCTAAACCTTCGTACATTCTATCTATCAAACAAACCCCACTCTTTGTACTATGATGAAATTATGTTTTTGCCCTTACTTTTTACTCAATTTTATTCTATTCTCACTTTTAATGTAAGGTTTTTATTCTATTTACATCACATCACATCGACATGACATTTTCATTCTTTCTAACATTCTCATTCTCTCACTCATTCCACCTAATAAACACATCATAAACTCTTTAAGTACTCTATTAAGTATCTCATTCTATTTTTTTTATAATTGAGCATCTCATCCTATTAAATGTGGGACTTTATATATCTTTAACACGTGTAATTGTTATTTTTTGTTCAGACAATTCCAAATCAGTAATTATGACCGCAAAGAGTCTTAATCTTGGGGGACTTATCCTTAGGTGATGACCTAGATGCCTACGTACCCTTGTGTAGGGATCACAGTCTACGTAGTTCGAGGAGTATATACGTCCATAGGAGTCGTTAGGCAGGAGCATTAACTGTAAAAGCCATGTGCAGCTAGGACGTGTGTAGAGTACACCGAGCGGGCGGGCCACCGATTGGAAGTTTAGGGTATTCTATTAGAGAGGAGAGAGGGATAAAAGTTCAATGGTATCGTACCACTGAAGTTCAATACATCCCTCTAATCATGTAGAGACATTTGTTAATATTATTATAAATTCACATTAATAAGAATCCACCTTAAATGATTTAAAAATCAACTGACTAGATGAATGTATTGAAGTTCAGTATTACTATATCACTTTAGGTGACTCAAAGGACGAAGTAAGAAGGAAACGTACAGAAGACAACACATTATTGAGTTGGTTGATAAGTTGACCATCACTTTCAGCATTTACCACGTACGTACGTCATCAATCCTGATCCATCCATGAAACAACAACGTCATTTCTTCGAACTTGTTCTCATTCACAGTTTTTCCAGAATATTTTATGGGTTTTATTAATTAATATTCTAAGGATACTCTTTAAAATTTTATTTAGGCTAAAGTATTGTTTTGGTCCTCAATGTTTGCATGAAGTTTAATGATGGTCCTCAATGTTTCAAAAGTTTAATGTTGGTCCTCAAATTTTTTTTTGATTTTGGTCCTCGAACGTAACACCGTTAATTTTTGCAGTTAAGTGATGACGTGACAAACTGATGTGGCACACTCTCTCTTACGTGTCATATTTTAATGATGTGGCCAAGATGGATGATGTGGCATGCCATGTCATTAAAATATGACACGTAGGAGAGAGGGTGTGCCACATCAGCCTGCTACGTCATCACTTAACGGCAAAAGTTAACGGTGTTACGTTCAAGGACCAAAATCAACCAAAAAAAACATTGAGGACCAACATTAAATTTTTGAAACATTGAGGACCAAAACAATACTTTAGCCTTTTATTTATTTTTTGAAAAGAAGTTCAAGTTAAAGTAAATATTAAAATCTAATCAAATCAGGATCAAAGAATACCTATCAACATCTTTGAGAATTTATGGAGGGATTTACATATGACTCATCAATAAGGCCTTTACATTGATCATAGGGTTCGAACCTTCGTCATTGTATAGTAAAAGCCCAAACCTTAATTAACCAACTCTACCACTCTTTATTGGTTTAAGGATTCATTTCAACTAATACGAAAGCTTTAAAAACGATTCTTGTTGATTTTTCACCAACTTTAAAATAATAAATTCTCTCTTCATCAATCAAAAAAATTTTAAATGTCACGGGACATTCTTTAGATAAACCCATATTTTATAAGTATTGTTAATAGAGAATTTGTTGTTTTTAAAACTGATAAGAAATTAATTAGAAAATTTCTTTTATTCATTTAAATGAATTAGAGTATTGGTTAGTAAAATTCTTTATATATAACTAATGAGTAAAAATATATATTAACTCACAACTGATTAAGAAAGAATAAATTAATTAATAATTGCAGTTAATTAATAATTAAATTAATGATAATAAATAGATCAGACCAATTACATAAAAAAAGATTATAACGAGAGAATTGCAAAGGATCCAATTTAGGTTTTTTACTAGTTTTGTTGAGTAGTGTACTGTCCTTAGGCTTAGAACAACTATTTTATGGATTTTGTTAATCAGTGAGATAGTTTATAAAACTATTCTTATTTATTTTTATTAAGTTTAAGACCAATATTTTAAGATTTGGATCGGTTATTGAGTTAAAAATCTTTTTGGGTCACATGTTGACCGATTTAATCAGTTAACCAGACTGAATACTTGAACGGTCATTAATTCAACTGATCATATGTCTAATTCAACTTATCAGAGTGTCTAGTTCAACTGTTTCTTAAAACATTGTTTAAGATAATAAATTTTCTTTTAACATATAAAAAAGTCAACAAGTGTTATATGGCACTTATTAAATTAACCTTATTTTATTAATAAATGAAATTTTTAATATTAAAAAAACCCTTATTCTTTTGTTAACTTTTTTTTTTCAAATTGTAAGTCATTAAAATATTTTATCAACTAAATAAAATTCTTTTGAAACCATGATATGCATAAATTCAGTGGATTCAAACTATTAGCAAATGTCTTATAATTAATTATGATAGAATTCTCTCAACCAGTAAAGGTTTTTTTTCATACACAAAATTTAAATTTAAGACTTTATTTTAGGGGAATGTATTATACCTACCTTCCCAACTAATCCCTTGTCTCATAACGATGATATAATTCTCTCAATCAGCAAAGATTTTTTATATACAAAATTCAAATCTAAAACTTTATTTTAAGGGAATGTATTATACCTGCCATTCCAACCAATCCCTTGTTGATAAATTTCTGTTTTTTCTTTTAAACACATAGAAACTCAAATACTTACAAATTAAACTTGATATTTTTGGTGAAATTATTTTTTATATCCCAAAACTTTACATTAACTTTTAATTTTGTCCTTAAGTTTTTTGTAATTAAATTTGTCTAAAAAATTTAGATTGCAATCAATTTTGTCTTAACATTTAATATTATCTAAATTATAGATAAAAATAAATGATATAATATTATACATATAATATAAATACTAATTCATAAATTAAAATACTTAAATTCCAAGCAAGCAAGCCCTGACTAATAATTGCACAAACGAAGCCTCCTTGCAAAAATCTATTTGCGGCGATATTGAAAACGCTATGGGAAATGGGAATCCGCCTCTTGATTACCACTTAACGCCATCCTTCGCCGTTGAAGTGGATTTTAATTAATGTTTGCCTTTCTCATTTCACCAACCTCACAAATTCTAGATCCGGTGCAATTTTTTTCATGCAATTTATATGTAATTCTTTTAAAATACTTCATTATTTATGAAGTATAATAATTTTTTAAATATAAATTTATATTAATAGAATCCACCATAAATGGATTAAAGATCAAATTATTATTAATATCGACAAATAGAGATGACAATCTTACCCGAGCTTGACGAGTACCCAAAAATTTACCCGTACCTTGTGATATAATATTCATTCCGGCCCCGAACCTTGTGATATAATATATATATATAAAAAAAATTTATATAAAAATATATTATGTGTCATATTAAATTAAAAAAAAATTACACTCACCTCACCATCACGTGACAAACACTCACACAAACTCAATCAGACTCTCATATCTCACTCACTCACCCCATTCATGAATCATGATTCACATATTCACATTTCACACCACATTTTATGTCTGTATTTGTTTATTTAATGATTAACTTAGACTTTTTATGTTTATTTTATTGTGTGTTTGAAGTTTGTTTTTCTTAAATTTGGAAATAATTAAATTTATGAATGTGTATTCAATACTTGTGATGAAAGTAGCAAATTCTGTAAAAAAAATACTAAATTTTCCGGATCCGAGGATGGGTATCAAATTTCATACCCGGGTAAGGACGGATCTGGGGACAGAGAAAATATTGACTACCGGGGTCGAGGACGGGGAATGCAGTATCATCCCCGAACCCTACTTATTGCCATCCTTATCAACAAATAACCTTGTAAATAACTGACAAACTATTTATCAATATTAATAAAATGTACTTCCTAATTCATTATTCATGGTGAATCTCTTTCGGTGTAAGTTTATATTAAAAAAATTATTATTAATTCTTAAATGAAGTTTTTTTGAAGAAATTACATAAGAATTGGGGGAATGAAAATTCTACCGAATCAAATTTTAAAAAAATTAAGAGAAAAAGTTTTGTAAGATGGGACCAATACTTTTTCTTTCTTTCTCTTTGTTCAATTAATCACTTCACCATTTTAGTTGACCTAGATGATCTATTCTCCAATTCTTCACCCATGTGGGCTCTCTCTATTACTTATGTAAATGTAGTAGAAGATGCTCAAATGAGAAAACACATAGCCGCACACCAAGTGAATTAAGACCCAAATTCCATTATAATTCACGAGAAGATGTTCAATGATACGATAGTATTGAACTTCAGTTTATCCTCCAATTAATTGGTTTTTAAACCGGTGGGTCCTTATTAATGTGAATTTATATTAATATTAACAAATAGCTCTATATAATTGGAGGGATGTACTAAATTTCAATGGTACAGTATCATTGAACTTATATCCATGATTCTATTAAAACCATTAGCCACCTTACATTAATAGAGAAAATGGTGTGAAGTCCAAATTACCGCTATGTAGCATATACTTCAACTTTTGCCTTTTGGATATGATTTTGGAGGGATAGGAACAAAGTGTTATCCAATAAAATGATGGCTTTAAGCAATTGAACTGTATTTGAGAAATTAGCTGGTTATCAAGTTTTCTTTAATGGATATCTTGCTTTGAGACAAAAGGTTTTATGTGTTTGTAAATGCAAAAACTAAATTACAAAATACAATTAATAGATAGTTGGTTAGAATGATAGATATTCAATTCTTCTTAAACAAAGTCCAGAGTATGAATTTTGTGTATGAAAAACATTCTTACTGGAAGAGCTCTATCCCCTATTGTGGGAGCACATCTATTTTTAGCTAGCTTTGGCCCGACATTGTCCAGTAAACCTTTTTATAACGGTAAATACAAATCTATAAGGATTCGTTAATATTTATTTATGCATCATATTAGTCGCTCCATAATTTAATGAAATTTGAAATTATTAAATACATAATACATATAGTCAAATATAACCTAAAAAAATAAAAACAAAGAAAAAAATAAAAGAAAAATTTTGTCCGAGTCAACTTATAACTGGTCCGGTTCCCATGTTTTTTTGGGTTGTCCGATTTTGACCGGTTCTAGCCAGTCCAAAACGATCCAACCACAAATTCGAGTATTTGATCAGACTCGAACAAGACACTTGACGAATTTTCGGTTCAACCAGTCGGTCTGTCTAGTCCTGACTATAACACTGATAATTTATAATCTAAAATTACTTTACAAATAAACTTAAATCAGATATAAATAATATATTTTTTGTTCCAATAAATTATAATTTTCTAAAAAAATTAATATTATATTATAGATCATAACAATTCTTTAGTTAAAATAAGTAATAGAATACAAATCTTTTTATCGAACATTTGTGCCACACCAGTATTTTTTTTTCTTTCCCCTAACTAACTAAAAATTTAATAATAATATTTTCATTCCCATTTGTATTTTTATGAAACACTTTCTAGCAACTAAAACCGCGTTTGGAAGATAAGAGCGTCATTTATTTATTTATATCATAAATAATGGTAACTTTTGGAGTCTTCTTTTAATTTATAGTCTTTCCAAAGACTTGCATTGACTTTGTCCTTCTTTGTACGTGTTAGTGTGTGCTTCCTTCTATAAAACCCCCCCTTCAAGCCTTAGCCTCAACCACCATATACCCAATATTCCACCACACTACTTCTTCAAAAATTAGGTGTATTCTCCATCTCTTTCTTCTTCAATTTTCACAGCTTAATTAATTAAGCTTCACAAACTCCAACAAATATGAAGGTCAGGACTCAGTACTAAATACTACAATTATATATATTCTCTCTTACAAATATTCTTCCTCATTTCTGTGTCTGGATAATTCTGAATTAATGTATTAATTGTTGTGTGTGACAGAAAGTGATTTTGGAGGTTGAATTATACGATGACAGAATCAAGCAGAAAGCTATGAAGGCAGTCTCTGGCATTTCAGGTATAATTAATCATTAACATCGTTCAATCTATATATATATATATTCACTAGTTAAATTTCTTGGAAACATTGTAGAAAAATTTTAGTACTTGAAAGATACTTACCATTTGTTTCTATTTAGTGTTTAAATCATGAAATATCATATTTAGTCCCCAAAAGATACCACTTGTTTCCGTATGGTTTTTGAATTATGAAAATATCAAAAAAAATAAAAATAAAATACAAAATATCTATTATACCCTTTTAATTTTACACACAATTATAATTTTGTTTTCTTTTTATTATTTTAATATAAAGGATAAAATGATCATTCTAATACATTCTCGTTCTATTTCTATTACTAAACTTTTATTACTCAACACATCAAATGCATTCCGTTTCCGTTTCTGTTTCTATTTCCATTTCTATTTATGCCTAATGATCGTGTCCTGTATCAATTTTTGCAGGGGTAGAGTCCGTTTCAGTGGACATGATGAACAGCAAGATGACCCTAACAGGGGACATAGACCCTGTGAGTGTGGTGGGGAAGCTGAGGAAGATATGCAATACACACATAGTTTCTGTGGGACCCGCACAGGAAGAGAAGAAGGAAGAAGCAAATAATAATAAAGCTACTTCAGAGATTAAAATAGTGCCATATGATGTGTATGGTTATAATTACTATTATGGGAATGGGAGGCCACAATATCAATATGTAAGTGTGGATGAAAATCCAAATGCCTGCGTCATCTCTTAATTATTATTATTATTATTACACACTTTTTTCGACGTAAAGCAGAAAAAAAAAGTAGTTGTGGCGTTTGAAAGAGGGGTTTTAATTTTAATTTAAAGTTGCTTCATTTTGGAATTAGGATTTTGTAGAGTAGTGGCTAATAAATAAATAAATGGGATTTTTGTACAGAAATTTGGGGTTGGGGTGGGTTGAGTGACGTATTGGAATAGGTTTCATGTAAAATTTTATTTGTCGTTTGTAATAAAAGTTTGAGTGAATGGTTGAGTTTGAGATGAAGGTATGTGATGTATGTACTCTTTGGTATTGTCTTTTTATACAGAACATAGATATAGACCAACGTAACTAGTTGGATCTAGTAAAGAAGTCACTTTTTTTTAGAAATGTTTACATTTAATTATTAATATTTCTCGTTGTTTTGAAATATTAAATTTTTAATTGAAGGTATCTGTAAAAAAAAAAAAAATTGTCAGCAGATAGTGATTGGAGTTTTTTTTTTTGACAACAAATCAAATACAAATAGTACTGTTAAAACGATGCGCACCAGTTCATGACAGGTTGGCATTAAATAGGTTAGGGCGGATCGGCCTGTTTATTAAACGGGCTTGGGATATGATGTCCAAGCCCGTCCGTATTGGTCCGCGGGCTCACTTTATTTTTTAAAATATGTTTTTTTAAAAAAATTAATTATAATTCTTTTATAACTAAAAAATCAATTATAAATTTAATAATATTACTTTTTCTTTATTAATTTATATTGGTAAAGGATATGGATAGGAATGGTGCATATTGGGCTTTGTTTTGTGTTCTTTCTTTAGCTTCTGTTTTACTGTTTTTGTTGTTTTGGGTTTTTTCAATATATTCTCCATTGGTCAATAAATAAATAAAAGTCAATAACATTTATTATAACAAAAATATTTATTTAAAGTCATGTGATTATTTAAAAATTATTGTTATTTTTATTTTAAATTAATATTTTATTAATTTTAATCATTATTTAAATTATTTATACACATTATTATAATAAAATTATTATTTAACTCATAAAATTACTTAATATATATATTTTAAACAAATATATATTAATTTTTTATTTTATTATTTTTTTAAATTTTTTTACGGGTTGGCCCTTTAGGCTCACGGGCCTATTTTTATATATCCAAGTCCGCCCATTTAGCGGGCGGGCCAGGCTGGCCCGTGGGTCCAAGCCCGTTTTGACGGTACTAGATACAAATGACACGTTTGGTTACGTGAATGTTAAATATAATGAGAATGTTGAAGGGAATGGAAATAGTAATGTAAAAATGATGTGATGTGATGTGAATAGAATAAAAATGGATAAAATAACAATTTTACCCATATATTAAAAGTGGAAATAGAATAAAAATGAGTAAAAAAATAAGGACAAAAACATAATTTCATTACATTATAAAAAATAAAATATATTTAATAAGAAGAATGTTAGACGTAATATTAGATTACAAAATTAATTACATTATTTTTAACAAATAACCAAAGGGAGTCAGAGTTCGTCATGGAACTAAAACAGTACATGTTACATACATAACAAAACAAAGGGATCGGACTGAACTATGCAACATGTATGCTTCAAAAGAGTGTTACAAAGGTAACTGGGAACAACATTCAAAACAGTGAAGGTAGAATTCTGCAGCAAATTAAAGCTTGTTTGTTTGTCCGGATTTTAAATGTATATATATATATATATATATATATATATATATATATAATAAAAATGAAAATTGTTGAATTTCATCTTTGATTTCTTTTAAAATTTCTTTTGTATAAAATTTCTACAAAAAAAAAAAACTAGAGTAAAATGGTCCAATCTTTTTTTTTTTTAAATGGGCCAAGTCCAAAATACTTAGGTGGAATCTAAAAATTAGAAAAAAATTTAGAGTAAACTGGTCCAATCTTTTGTTTTTTAAATGGGCTAAGTCCAAAATACTTAGGTGAAATCTAGGCTGTATTTGGTTGGATATAGAATTAAATTATATATGTTGAATTGCACGTATTCTAACGAATTATTTAATTTGGTTGGACAAATTTCTTTATTCCCATCTTTATTTTATTTTATTTCATCTTATTTTATCTTGTTTCTTTTTCTTTTTCTTTTTTTTTTTTAATTTACTTTATTGTTTGACATCTTGTTTATTAATCACGGTGTTTTTTGTTCAAGAATGATTGGTTGCAATGGTGATTTTTCTATCAATCTCTGATTTCATTTTAAGTTGGTTCATGATCTGTTTTAGATTCATTTATTTTCATTTTCTTTGTTTCGTTCATCTTGGATTTCATTTTTATTTATTTATTTATTTATTTCTTTATTATTTTCCTTTCCTTGAAAGTGAATTAAAGGTGGGTTCAATAGTCAAAGGAGGTTTATTGGTGTTGTTTGCTGATTTTGAATGTGTTAAGTGCTTTCAATATTATGGGAGTTTTACTTTTGATCTCGCACCCTACTCTTTCCGACGCGGTCGTTATACTCATTTTATCCAATCCATTTTGAAAAAAAAATTTATTAGGAAAACCTTAATGTTCTCAAAATATATTAATTGATATATTGTGTTAAAATATGGAATTAATTGAATGAAAATATTTCATTTCGTCCAATATTTTGTGAAAAATATGTAAAAAAATGGGGGATTTGCATAAAATTGGTGAAAAAAAAATCATTTTTGATAGATACTAGGGGCTCGTTTGGTTAGTAGAATGCTTAACGCCTCGTTTGGTTTGAAGAATTGGGAGGAGGGAATGGGAATCATATATTTGAAAAGTCAATTTTGCCATCCCTTTTAAATATTAATTAACAATCTTTAATGAAGAGTAAATTTATTTTAAAATGGAGGGTAAAATTGACTTTTCATATTCTACCTAACCTTGATTCTGATTCCGATTCCGATTCCCTCATACAATTCCACAAATCAAACATAGCCTTAAAGGAATGGGAATGAAAATGTGAATAAGAAAGAGAATATTAGAGGGAATGGGAATGTAATGTGACTTTGATGTGATTGTAATGTGAATGAAATAAAAGTGGGTAAAAAAGAAATGACTATTTTACCCTTATATTAAAAGTGAGAGTGGAATAAAGTGAATATCTGAACTAAAAATGCAATAAGATATTATTTGGTATTCTTTGTTAAATGTGTCCTCCTTTCAAATAGTCTATACTAAAAAATAGACTAAAATGCATCAAGACCCCTTGAGTTTTGGGTCATTGGCACATATTCCATAAGTTTCAAAACCTTGCAGACAAACCCCCTGAATTTTCAATTTGGACATTTCTGTCCACATTTAGCCGTTATTTACCATATAATCACATTTTATAGAAATAATTTAATAATTTCATATTTTAGCAGTTCCAAATTGAATGGCTAAAATGGCATTATAATGATTAAAGTATCCTCACAAAATATACTTAAATAGCAGATAACGGTTAAAATACTCTCACAAAATGTGCTTACGCGAAAGATAATGACTACAATACCCTTGTAAAATGTGCCTACGTGGCATATAATGATTGAATGTGGACGAAAGTCTGACATAAGGGTACTAAGTGCCCCAAATTGAAAGTTCAGGGAGTCTGTCTGTAAAGTTTTAAAACTCAAGGGATAGATCTAAGTGCATTTTAGCCTAAAAAATATAAGCTCAAATCATAATACTTTAAGCATTCATATTTATCATGCCAAAAAAAAAATTTATCAGGCAAAAAAAAAAAACATTCATATTTACATACGATATAAATTGTTCCATAGTCATACAATTTCAAATGTAAAGATTCATAATGTATATAATCTAGTAAAATCCAAAAATGCTTAAAAAGAAAATTAAAGATCTATCCATTTCTCTAAATTTTGGTTTGGTTCCTGATTTTTAATTAATTGGGTCATCCAAATGAAAACTATGTTCATTGGTTTACATTATTGGTAGGTCTTTAGACTAAACCGAACTAAACATCGAAATAATTACCATTTGAACCAATCTGACCTTCCGATTCTTAATACATTATATTGTTAAAACACTTCTTTTAAAAAATGCATTTTAGTATCAAATTGGATAAACTAATGAGAAGGCAAATATGGTCATTCTCTGTATTCCCAGCCACCAGCCAAATATGATCACTCTCTATTCGTACTATGTGAAGAATAAATGCATTAGTTTTCAAAAAGAAACTGAATAATGTCAGGGCAACTATTTTTTAACAATATATTTAGAAAGAAAAATTTTATAATAAAAAGAAATATAGACAAAGATATCAACATACACGCATTTCATCTTTATATATATTAAAATTAAAATTAATTAAAAAAAGGACATCAACTAAAATTCTTAAACGTCTTAACTAAATTTTTATTTATATAACAACTATATTATTAGAAAATTATACAGTAATTCAAATTATTCAAATACTTCCAAAAATGAAAATATTTTAACTTTGATTCTCAAAACACTCATGTACCAAATATGGTCACTCCTTTTTCCCATTCATATGTGACATGTACATTTGAAGAAATAATGCATTGGATTTTATTGTCAAAAGAATGCATTGGTTTTTTTTTTAAAAAAAAAACAGAATATCGAATAACCTAATTTATTTTGAATATTTTCAAAAAGATAAATTCATATATAATAAATAACCAAGTTGATTTTTTAAGTAAAAGAAATATAGACATAGACCATTTATATCAACAAATACAATTATTATATCTTTATATATATATATATATATATATATTAAAATTAAAATTAAAATTAATCCCAAAAAAGATACACAATAACATTAAATAAAATTAAAACATATTGAATTCTTCATAAATGACTTGACTAAACATATTTATTTCTAAAAAACTTAATAATATAAAATTTTAAATAATTCGTATAATTCAAATACTTCTAAAAGTGACTTCCTTTTTATTTAATTTTCTTTTCCATTCCCTAGACAAGTACATCCCCCTTTTCCCAATACCTTTTGTTGAGCAATAATTCTATAACCTCACCTCCTCCTCCTTCTCCTTTCACTACTTTTTCTTTCAACAAATCACTCACCGCGCCTTTCATTCACATTCATTCATCAATGGAGGATTCATTATCAAATCAAGGTGGTCTTGTAGAGAAAAGAGATAAAGAGTACATGGTTTCACCATTGGGAAGAAACCCATCTCATAGAATTGCCTATTTTCTCAAGCCATCATTGAATATCATCAAAAACCCACAACCCCATGATGATTTTCATCTTCCCAAAACCCTATTCTCCTCCCAAACCACCAATTTCGACCCCAAAAGCTTGCCTTTGGAAGTTACATTTAGCGGATGGCAGATCCCTATAAAGGGATGGAAAGACTGGAAGGAGAGGCTTTATCAGAAACACAAAGATATTTGGATAAAAGTTGGGATAGATGAAGCAATCAAAGCTTCCACAGACGAAATCCCGAAAAACAAGGATATGATCTTATTTTATCACTTGCACAGAAGTGGTCTTCTAAAACCAACACTTTCATCTTCTCTTGGGGTGAAGCCACAATCACACTGGAAGATATAATGGTTTGTGGGGGTTATTCTGTAGTAGGAAACCCTATTTTTGCCCCGCTCCAGGACGAGGAATCGAAGGAGATGGAGGCAAAATTAGATCGAGTACGATTGAATTTCGCATTGACGAAAGCTAGAAAGGCCAATCATCTCCCATGGCTCAAGTGTTTCTTCATGAAGGAGATTAGCAAGGAATTAAAAGGTAAAGATGATTAGTTCTGTCATAAGTTAAAAATTATCTTTTAATGTCAATTACGATTAGGGTCAGTTCCACTAAAAATTATGTCGAGAACATTTGAATGTTAATTGACTATAACGTTGATTATTGATTAACATATGTTAAAATTGCTTTTTATTTAGTGGATAAAGATGTTGATGAACTGGAGCACGCAGCATTTTTATCGCTTTGGCTCTCGAGGTTCGTATTTCCTTGTCCCACAATTTCAAGAGATGTTTTGCCTATTGCAATACATCTAGCTAGAGGCACCCAAATTGCCCTAGCACCTGCAGTTCTCGCAAGCATCTATAGAGATTTGACACACTTGAAAACAAGTATTGACAAAGCATGCGCAAGATCAAAGTTGGAAGGAACTAGCAGAAGTATTATTAGTTATTATCTTTTAGGATCTTCTGTTATACAAATTTCCTTAATGTCTCCTTTGAAATTGGTCCAAATATGGGCTTACAAGAGATTTCCAGCATTGCATCCACATCCACCAAAAAGACTTGATCAGAATCATCATCATGAGAATTACTATGTGTCTACTTTCAATCTAGATTCATGTGGACAAACCTTCAAATGGCGTCCATATGTGAATTCTTCTCCACAGTTCTACAATAAGGATTATTTAAAGTCCTTTATTTACTGCTTGAGGAATTCTGAGTTGGTTGGTATGGAATTAGGGTCTCTCTATACCAAAAAGTACCTACCACATCGTGTGGGTATGCAATTCGGGTTGGATCAGGACATTCCAGGTCAGGTGGATTTTCGCAATAAGGACGAAATTATAGTTGATCCTTACAAGGTTGCTTGGACAAACTATAGTATGCCAATCATAGATACAATGTTGTTGGATGTTGTTGTTGCGTCGTCGTCAATTTCTGTTCCATGCTTTACTTTGAAGTATGTGGAATGGTGGAATAGCTAGATCGAAACTTGGGATGGGAGAAAAACTCGGTAAAGATAATTCTGAAGTGAGATCTCAAAGTGATATTGTTCATGAAAATGGAGATTCTTCAATGGCGTATGATGGAGTTGAAATAATTGACTTGGCAAAGATGGGTGAGATTGTGAATGTTGTTGGTGGTGGCGGATTGAAGAGGAAAGGGCGGACATGGTGATTTATAAGCTTGAAACTCTGATTAGGAAGCTTCAAGGAGACATTGTTCAGTTTAAAGGTAATAAATATGATTGTATTTAAGTTATGAGTTGGGAAATTATTATTATGTAAGTTTAATCTTGTTTGTATTAAAAAAAAAGTCCAAAACTTCAATTTGGTCCTTTATGTTTTGTCCAAGTTTCAAATCTATCAATTATGTTTCAGAAGTTCCAAATCAGTCCTCTATGTCTCAAATGTGCCCTTTCTTCTCTTCTTCTTGGGCCTCCCTGACCCTCTTTGATAGTCAGTTTAGGGTCCATGGGTGAGTGATCATCCACATCAGTTTAAAAGAACATGTAAGAGAGAAATTTTGTCTATATCAGTTTGTCCACATCATCATCTATAGGAGAACACTAACAGTGTCAGACAAAATGACTTATTTAGAACAACTTGCAAATATAGAGGACTGGTTTCAAATTTTTGAAATATAAAAGACTGATTTAAAATTATGGTAAAATATAGAGGACCAAAATAGAGTTTTAGCCAGAACAAGTACAGTTACGTAAGAGGGAACAAGCAATGCAGAAGCAGTGACACAAGGAGGTGAGGAAGACACACTAGCTGGAGGAGTGTCACATGGCAAGAAGACAAGTAAGTTGTCAATTAAGAAGAAAGATTATATTATGCATTTATAAGAAGTTAGTTAATTACCAGCTTGTAGGACTTGTGAGAGCAATGGTTTTCTTTCTTAGCTTTGTTTTATGTTAAGTATCTAGACTAACTTTAAAATTATTAATTTTATGGAAAAAGGATATCTATCTTGGGTATTTTCCAATTTCATTAAGGAATTTGTATTACATCATTCAGTGCTGCGCTATGTTAATTAATTATTATATATGCTTATTTATGTGTTTGTTAATATAATTGATTTGGTTTATTTGAAGATGATATACATAACTAGCTATAGATTGTGTAGTAATCTAGTAGGGATACTTTTTTTTTTAATAAAAAATTGAGTTAATGATTTAATCTCTGACAAATTAAGGTTGATTCATTGAAAAATAAAACGTCTACCCAATCATTTTAGCTCTTACTAATTTTTTTGAATAAGTTTTTACCAAAATTGGATCGCGTGAAAGTGTGAAATTTGGTGAAGTAGTGAAATGCAAAAAAAAAAAAGAAGGAAAAAAAAAAGAGAAATAAATTAAGGACCCACCACCCACCACCAACACTATGCACCACCCCCACCAACACCCACCACCATCATGAACCACCCACCATGGACCACCGCCAACCGCCACCACACACCACCACGAACCATCCACCATGCACCACCGCCAACCACCACCACCCACCACCACCACCACCACACTCACTACCCACCACGCACCATCACCCACCACCACTCACCATCCACCATCGCCTACGCCACCGCCACCACACCCACCACAAACTGCCGATTAATCACTATAGTGTACCACCACCGCTAGAGTTGCTCATGGGTTGGGTAGCCCATGAGACTACCTAAGCTCAAGTTCATGGGTTAACTACCCAACATTAAGAATGAGTACGAGTATTATTTGGGCCTTACCCATTAAATACCTAAGCCAAAATTTGAGTAATACCTGAACCCTACCCATCAAATATATATTATACCCATTACTTAGTACCATTCATTACCTATCACCACAACATTATTTATTAAGTAGCTAGGTGTACGTAACTGATTTCCATGTTTATTTTTGGATCTTCCACGGATTGTTTACCCCCAACACCCACCTTTTTTGTTTTAATTCTTTTGAGTTTCATTGCTATATGTACTGATTAATTTGACACCCTTAAGTAAAAAATGGGTATATATTTATTTATTTAGAGGATACAGAGTTACTAAAAGTTTATATTTTTTTTTCTACTTTTTTTCATACCAAAATATTTTAAATTGTGGCCTTGTGGGAGATATTACTCAGGCAATTCTAATTCCAGGTAATGGAGATATGGTTCTTCACCATCTCCATGAATTCAAGGTTCGGATTAACCAATGAAGTTTTTGAATATGAAAAATTAGTATTTTAATATTTTTAGTATTTTTATAATTTTTAAATTATTGAAAATAATGCTCTATCAAATAATATTTAGATACAATTCTTATTAGTATTTTAATTAACAGTGTTGATTTTTACTAGATCGACTAGAGATCGGATTTTTGCATCGAACAGGACTGAACACTTGATCGATTATCGGTCAAACCAGTCCGATTCTTAAAACCTTAGTCCTAAGCAAAAAAAAAATCTAAAGTAATATTTTTTTTTATAATTATGTATAAGAATGGGCTAAGTCCATGGGCTTGGGTATTTACTTGGCTAGTAGAACATGTAAGCTTGGGTTCAAGCTCAAGTTTATATATGTGAAGCCAATAGGCTTAAGCCCAAACCCGGCCCGGCCCGACCCATGAATAGATCTGCCTGTGAGGCATATTTTCTACGAAGCCAAGCCATACTAAGATTTTTTTTTTTTCAATTAAAAGTATATCTATGTAACTAGAATGATACTTTTTGAGACTATTATTTGTTGTGCTGTCTAATAGTGTCTTTTATGATGAAGGGAGGCCATGATTTCTTGCATTCTGTTGGCATGGTAAGCTGAAGTCCATGCTTTGAAGTGATGAACACAAAGATGTGATGAAAAAGCAGTAGCAGAAGGCAGAACAAGCCTAATAAAGAATTGGGATGGAATTTGGGATTTTGTAATTGAGTGGGGAAATGAAATTTTTGTAATTGGAAATTGATACAGTGAAATATTGATTCATTTTAATGTAAAGTATTCATTCTTAATATACAAAATATTTTATCATTGATACTGTACTTCATAGAATTCTCTACAGTAATATTGATATTGTACTTTATCGTTCGTCTAAATGAGAATTATATTTACAATTGACATTTTAGTTTCGCAATTCGTTCTGGTCTCAACTCGATGATTAACATAAAGATCATAATCTCTTTTATCTTTTTCTCTTGTCCCTTCTTTGCAACACACGAATCCACAAGCTGTTACTGAGCCATCTGTCCTGCTCTTGTCTGTAAACTTTTTTCTAACTCCAAATTCAATTCTTTTACCATACTCACCCCAAAATTTCCAAACTTCCTCTATAATGTCAAACTCCATTCCTATATTAGGCTTCAAATCATTCTCCATAACAATACTATGAGTTGATGCTCCTCCTTCCCTAAAATACATAAATACAAGATTTTTTTTCTCAAATCTATATAAATATCATGACTAACTCAATAATTGTAATAACTAAAATAGAATAAAATAATGAGAACAGAGAATAAGTAGTTATTGTCCATTTACAACAAACCAACAAAATCAGCACAATAAAAGAAATTTTGCTAAAAGGAAATAATAGTGGAATTTTGCAATGAGGAGGCAAGGAACTTTATAACTGGTACAGTGGTATTTAGATCCTATTTGGATAGATTTTTTTTATTTAAAAAGAAATTTTTTTAATTAAAAAAGACCTTTTATAAACATAAAATCTTGTTTGGGTAAATTTTTTAGAAAAAGTAGAAGTTAAAATATGTCTTTTTTAAGAAGTTGAAGAATGTAGCTTCAACTTAAAGCACTTGTAAAAGTTATTTACTTTAAATTTTATTGACTATTTTATCCTCAATGAAATTATAAAATGACATATTTATAAAATGAAGATAATTGGTGCCAAGCCCCTGCACGGTTTCCTCTCTCTATATGTATTACTATTGCTATCAAAACCTTACACCAAAATGAGGAATTGAGCGCATGCTAGAGTTTTAGTCGCATGCTATGGTTTTACCCATTCTCATACCCTTATTTATAGATACGTTACAACAACGTAACTTTTTAATGCATTATGTTATAAGAAATTTCATTTACCATGTCCTTTTTTGTCAATTTGATTAATTAAAAGTACTTTTGTTATTTTGTATCCAAATAACTTTTATAATTTAAAAGTACTTTTATATTATAATATCCAAACATAAAATAGAAGTCCTTTAGCTAAAAGATCTATTTTAAAAAATTTGGTAAATAAAACCCCTTTTTTCACAAGCTTATTCAAACGAGCTCTTAAAAAAGCTTGCTCTGTGGGACCTATCATTATGTAGTGTTTTAACTTTTAATGCCTTGAACACCAATCTTACTGGTATAGAATTTAAAGTATTGTTAAACTCACATTGGAATCTAATCACCCAAGAGTAGAAGCCTTGAATTGACAATAAATCTAACATTTTCCAATACTATTCTTTTCTCTATTCTTCATTTGCCATGTAATGAACCCCTGCCCCTGTTATCTTTAACTAGTTATATGCAAAGACAAGAACAGAGCAACATTAAATTTTACAATTCATTAGTATGCCACACTCAGAATTATCAAATTATCACTAGAAAATTAGCCAATTCAAAGATCCCAGTAAAATCGCTAACGGATGACGCTTCTAAACTCTTTCATAGATCGATTTATCTCAAAATGAGTAGACATGAAAGAGAAGAAAATGACAATAAGTGGAGACATAAATATTGTTAGGTGCTTTTGATAATTAAAAAATTAGAGGAAAATCTTGAAATATATAGTTATATATTTATATACCAAAATAAAAGTTATTATCTCAATATAAAAAAAATTTCAGAATAGTCTATATATTAAAATTATATAAACAAATTAAATGAACCAAAAAAAGATGGTCTTTTAGCTGTCCACCCAATAAAAAATTTGTTTTTCTCTTCTTGGGGTTCAAAACTAAACTTTGAAGAAAGATAGTGTGATCATGTGTTAAAGTGACGTCGTGTTGATAAATTGTGTTTCATGTTTGAACATTGCGATAGTATATAATTAAATTCTCTGCATTAAACAATGAAGTGCTCAGTAAAGTGAGGAGAGAGACGGAGAGAAAAAAATTGTGGGTTCCACCTTATAAAGTCTTCTATCTCTTAATTTTTCTATCTCACAATTTGTTTCTTTCTATCTTTTTCCTCACTTCACTGAACACTTCACTGCTTAATGTAGATGATCCAATTCTATTTTTATTTCACTATTTTCTTGGAGTAAAAAATTAATGTTATATTAAAATTCTCCCTTGATATGCATAAGATACTAATAATTACTCATCCATCAAACCATATGGTAATTAATTCGTATTATTCTTTCAATTTTCTCTTGTCCCTAGGTTTGATAGAATCTTATTTATATTAAAGAACTTTATATCAAATATATAAAAAACTTTACAGATGTTACTGACTAACTACCTTTCGTGTTGTTCTTTCTATATATATAAGATGATTTATGTCACTATATAAATGAAATATTTTTTTTTGTGTCATGTAATATGTTTTACATTGTGAAACCTATAAGGTATACAATCAAGGAAAATAATGTGTAATATTCAGCATGACACATTTCTTTTTGTGTTAAGTGTGTCATACTTTCAAATAGTCTATATGAAAAGTTTTGGTTAGATTCGTGAATTTTAATTAATTGGGCGCCATTCAGATGGAAACAATTTTCACTGGTTTACATTGAATATCAAGACAATTACTATATAAACCAATCCGATCTTCAAATTCTTAATACATTTTTAAAACAATTATTTTATAAAAGCGTTTTAGTAACAAATTGGATGAAGCATTGAGAAGTCAAATATGGTCACTCTATATATATTGCTGCCTATGGTCACTCTCTATTCCCATTCAAATATGTGCTATGTGAAATTGTGAAGAATAAATGCATCCATTTTAGAATGTCAGAGCAACTATTTTTTGATAATATTTTTAAAAAGAAAAAATATATAATAAAAAGGTCAATTCTTTTAATAAAAGAAATAAAGAAAAAGATTTATATCAACATACACGCATTTCATCTTAATATATATTAAAATTAAAATTAATTAAAAAGAACATTAACTAAAATATTAAACATTTATTGAATTCTTCTTCAATGACTTAATTAAATTATTATTTATATAATAACTATATTATTATTATTAAAAAATTTTACAGTATAGTAATTCATATTATTCAAATACTTCCATAAATAAAAATATTTTAAATTACATTCTAAAAATATTGTTAAAATTAAAATTATATCATAGAGAACCTTTTAGTTGAGGATATGTTCAATAGTACGGTTGTACTGACCTTCAATACATTTCTCAAATCAATTGATTCTTAAATCATTCATGGTGGATCCTTATTAATGTTTATTGTGAATTTCTATTAATATTAACAAATGGCTCTACATAATTGGAGGGATGTACCGAACTTCAGTAATACGATACTAACGGTAGTACTTAACTTTTATCCCTTTTAGTAACAAATATTTCATAAGCACTCAGATACCAAATATGGTCACTCTTTATTGTAGGGATGACAATCTTACCCGGACCCAACGGGTACCCGGAAAATTTACCCGTTGGGTTTGGGTCCGGGTCTGGGGATTTTAACGGGTAAAAGTCCGGTCCGGGAACAGGTAAGGGTGTATTCACCCCGGACCCGGTGATATAATATATATATATTTTATATAAAAATATATTATATATCATATCAAATTGTGTGTTTGAAGTTTGTTTTTTTAAAATTTGGAAATAATTAAATTTATGAATGTGTGTTCAATACATGTGGTTAAAGTAGCAAATTTTGTAGAAAAAATAGTAAATTTTTCGAGTCCGGGGCCGGGTCTGGGGATCTAAGTATTCGATGGGTCCGGGGACGGGTATCAAATTTCATACCCGACCAGGGATGGAGAAAATATTGACTACCGCGGCCGGAGACGAGAAATGCAATATCCTACCCAGACCCTACCCATTGCCATCCCTAATTTATTGCCATTCAAATGTGGTATGTATAACATGTGAAGAGTTAATGCATTGGATTTTATTGTCAAAAAAATGCATTGTTTTTTTTTTTAAAAAAAAAACTGAATATCAAATAAACTAATTTATTTTGAATATTTTTAGAAAGATAAATTCATATATAATAAAGCAAGGTGATTTTTTAAGTAAAACAAATATAGGCATAGATTTATATCAACAAATACACTTATTACACACACATATATATTAAAATTAATCCCAAAAAAGACACACAACATTAAATAAAATTAAAAACATTGAATTCTTTATAAATGACTTGACTAAACATATTTATTTCTAAAAATCTTAATATTAAAAAATCTTAAATAATTCATATAATTCAAATACTTCCAAAAGTGACTTCCTTTTTTTTAATTTTCTTTTCCATTCTCTAGACAAGTTAAGTACATCCTCCCTTTTCCCAATACATTTTGTTGAACAATAATTCTATTATCTCACCTCTTCCTCCACCTTCTTGACTACTTTTTCTTTCGTCACACCCCTCACTTTGTCTTTCAGATTCATTAATCAATGGAGGATTCATCAGCAAATCATGGTGGTCTTGTGGAGAAAAGAGATAAAGAGCACATGGTTTCACCATTGGGAAGAAATCCTTCTCATAAAAATGCTTATTTTCTCAACCCTTCATTGAATATTAACAAAAACCCACAACCCCAAATGGACTATGAATGATATGAGTGATGATAATGAAATGCTGTGGAAAAAGTGTGTTGATGATAATGAGTGATATGAATGGTGAGAAAAATGGGAGAGACTGAGATGATTAGGGATTTAATGAGAATGTGAGTTGCCTTAAAAGTAAAGTGGGTATGGGTTATAGATCTTAGTCATGGGTCTTGGGCTTTGATATTGGGCTTCTTCAAAAGGCCTGAATTAATTTTTGAGAGTTCTCCAAATTTAAAGGTAACCTATAAAGTAAAAAAAAAAAAGTCTAATATAAAATAATTTATCCCAAAATAATTTTTTAAAAAAAGCAATCACAAAAACATAACAATTAATCATTTTAATATTATTTTATGTAATTATTTTTTAACTAAATTTATCATAATTAATACAAATAAGTCCAATAAAATATAATAAGAACCATAACATAAGATAGAAAATATTATATAAAATAGGGACTTATCAATTTGAGTTTTTATTAATATTAACAAATAGTACTATAAGATTGGAAGGATGCATTTAAGTACAGTAGTACGATAATACTGAACTTGTATTCCTATATTTCATTGTAAAACCTATAAGATATACAGGCAAATAATGTGTAATATTCAGCATGACACATTTCTTATTGAAAGACAAGTTTGTTTTACCAAACCTCAAGTAAAGGCTGCAAATTCTCCCCCCAAAACCTATCTGATTTTTTTTTGTTATAATATATTATATTGGTGTTATGTGTTAAGTGTGTCCTACTTTCAAATAGTCTATATGAAAAAAATATAAGTTCAAAACATAATAATTTAAACATTTATATTTACATACCATATAAATTGCTCCATAGTCATAAAATTTTAAATTTAAAGATCCATAATGCATATAATCTAATAAAATCCAAAAAAAAAAAGCTAAAAAAACTAAAGATCTATCCATTTCTCTAAGTTTTGGTTAGATTCCTGAATTTTAATTAATTGAGCCATTCATATGGAAACAATTTTCATTGGTCCACATTATAAGTCCATTTTTTTAAAAAGTGAATTGAATTAAATATCAAGATGATTACCATTTGAACCAATCCATCTTCAAATTCTTAATACATTATTAAAACACTTCTTTTACAAAATCGTTTTAGTAACAAATTGGATAAAGCATTGAGAAGCCAAATATGGTCACTCTCTATATATACTGCCAGCTATGGTCACTCTCTATTCCCATTCAAATATGTACTATGTAAAATTGTGAAGAATAAATGCATCCATTTTAAAAAAGAAATTGAATGTCAGAGCAACTATTTTTTTATAATATTTTTAAAAAGCCAAAAAAATCATAATAAAAAGGTAAAAGTTTTTTAGTAAAAGAAATATAGAAAAAGATTTATATCAACGTGTGAAGAGTTAATGCATTAGATTTTATTATGAAAAAAATGCATTGTTTTTTTTTAAGAAAATTGAATATCAAATAAATTAATTTATTTTGAATATTTTCAGAAAGATAAATTCTAATATAATAAAGCAAGTTGATTTTTTAAGTAAAAGAAATATAGGCATAGATTTATATCAACAAATACACTTATTACACACACAAAACATATATATATATATATATATTAAAATTAATCCCAAAAAAGACACACAACATTAAATAAAATTAAAAACATTGAATTCTCTATAAATAACATGACTAAACATAATTATTTCTAAAAATCTTAAATAATTAATATACTTTCAAAAGTGACTTCCATTTTTAATTTTCTTTTTCATTCCCCAGACAAGTTAAGTACATCCTCCCTTTTTCTTATACAGTTTGTTGAACAATAATTCTATAACCTCACCGGCCTGCTCCTCCTTCTTTACTACTTTTTCTTTCATCACACCTCTCACTGTGTCTTTCACATTCATTCCTCAATGGAGGATTCATCATCAAATCATGGTGGTCTTGTGGAGAAAAGAGATAAAGAGCACATGGTTTCACCATTAGGAAGAAATCCTTCTCATAGAAATGCTTATTTTCTCAAACCAACATTGAATATCATAAAAAACCCACAACCCCAAGATGATTTCTATCTTCCCAAAACCCCATTCTCCTCCCAAACAACCAATTTCGATCTTGAAAGCTTACCATTGGAAGTCACATTTAGCGGATGGCAGATCCCTATAAAGGGATGGAAAGACTGGAAGGAGAGGCTTTATCAGAAGCACAAAGATACTTGGATAAAAGTTGGGATAGATGAAGCAATCAAAGCTTCCAATGACGAAATCCCGAAAAACAAAGATCTTATTTTATCACTTGCACATAAGTGGTATTCGAAGACCAACACTTTCATCTTCTCTTGGGGTGAAGCCACAATCACACTGGAAGATATAATGGTTTGTGGGGGTTATTCTGTAGTGGGAAATCCTATTTTCACCCCGCTCCAGGATGAGGAATCGAAGGAGATGGAGGCGAAATTGGATCGAGTACGATTGAATTTCGCGTCGACGAAAGCTAGAAAAGCCAATCATCTCCCATGGCTAAAGTGTTTCTTCATGAAGAATATTAGCAAAGAATTAAAAGGTGAGAATGAAAATATAACCTTAACTCCTGTCATTAGTTAAAAATTATCTTTTAACGCCAATTACGATTAGGGTCAGTTCCACTAGAGAATGCGTTGAGAATATTTTAATGTTAATTGACTATAGCGTTGATTATTGATTAACACATGTTAATTAATTAACTAACGCTAAAATTGTTCAATTATGTAGTGGATAAAGATGTTGATGAACTGGAGCACGTAGCATTTTTATCGCTTTGGCTCTCGAGGTTCGTATTTCCTTGTCCCACTATTTCAAGAGATGTTTTGCCTATTGCAATACATCTAGCTAGAGGCACCCAAATTGCCTTAGCACCTGCAGTTCTCGCAAGCATCTATAAAGATTTGACACACTTGAAGACAAGTATTGACAGAGCATGCGCAAGATCAAAGTTGGGAGGAACTAGCAGAAGTATCATTAGATATTATCTTTTAGAATCTTCTGTTATACAAATTTCTTTAGTGTCTCCTTTGAAATTGGTTCAAATATGGGCTGACAAGAGATTTCCAACATTGCATCCACATCCACCAAAAATGCTTGATCAGAATCTTCATCATGAGAATGATTATGTGTCTACTTTCAATCTAGATTCATGTGGAGAAACCTTCAAATGGCGTCCATATGTGAATTCTTCTCCAAAGTTCTACAATAAGGATTATTTAAAGTCCTTTGCTTGCTGCTTGAGGAATTCTGAGTTGGTTGGTATGGATAGAGGGTATCTCTATACAAAAAAGTACCTACCACATCGTGTCGGTATGCAATTCGGGTTGGATCAGGACATTCCGGGTCAGGTGGATTTTCACAATAAGGACGAAATTATAGTTGATCCTTACAAGGCTGCTTGGACAAACTATAGTATGGCAATTACAGATACAATGCTGTTAGATGTTGCTGTTGCGTCATCGTCGATTTCAGCTCCGGGCTTTACTTTGAAGTACATTGAGTGGTGGAATCAATCCAAACTCGGATGGGGAGAAAAACCCGGTAAGGAAAATTCTGATCAAGTGAGATCTCAAAGTGATGAAAGGGTTTATGAAAATGGTGATACTTCAATGGAAAATTATGGAGTTGAAATAATTGACTTGGCAAAGAGGAGTGATGAGATTGTGAATGCTGTTGGTGGTGGAGAATTGAACAGGGAAAGGGTGGACATGGTGATTTCTAAACCTGAAAATCTGATTGGGATGCTTCAAGGAGACATCGTTGAGCTTAAAGGTAAGAAATATGGTTGTATTTAAGTTATGGGTTGGGAAATTATTATTATCTAAACCTAATCTTTTTTATAAAAAAAAAGGTCAAAATCTTGGTTCTCTATATTTCACTCAACTTTCAAATCAGTCTTTTATGTTTCAAAAGTTCCAAATCAATCCTCCATGTCTCAAATGTGTTTTTTATTCTCTTTTTCATAGGCTTCCCTAATGACCATCTTCGATAGTCAATTTAGAGTCTATGAGTGAGTCACCATCTACATCAGTTTAAAAGGACATAAAGGTGAGAGATTTTGTCTACATCAGTTGTCCATGTCATCATTTAACAATGAACATTGACAGTGTCAGGCAAAAGGGCTTATTTAGAACAACTTATAAACATAAAGGATTGATTTGAAACCTTTTAAACATGAAAGATTGATTTAGAACTTGGGTGAAATATAGAGGACTAAAATGAATTTCTGGCCTTTAAAAAAGAACAAGTACTGAATAAATGATGCAAACCGTGCAGTTAGCCCAAAGGCAACAGGTAATGCAGAAGCAGTGACACAAAGACGTGAGGAAGACGCACCAGCTGGAGGAATGTCACATGGCAAGAGGACACGCCAGTCGTCAATTAAGATGAAAGATTAAATTATGCATTTCTAATAAGAAGTTAGTTACTAGCTTGCGAGAGCAAGGTTTTTCTTTCTTAGCTTGATTTCTGTTAACTATCTTGACTTTTGAAATTATTAATTTTTTTGAAAAAGATCTATCTTATGTATTTTCCATTTTCATTAAGGAGTTTTCACTGCATCATGCAATGTTATGTTAATTAATTATTATGCTTATATATGTGTTTGTTAATAATTGATTTGGTTTGTAGATAATTTACATAACTAGCTATAGATTGTGTAGTAATCTAACAGGGACTTCAAAACTTTGAGACTTTGGGCCACATTTGTTACACAGTTCTACAGAAAAAATGTATATCAGTTTGTATAACATATGCGTTTGGTACACGGTTTTGAATTTCTTGATTTACTTCATTGTTTAGTTTATGGGTTTGGGGAAACCCTTCCAAACATTACCTATGACAAAATGACTAATATACCCATACTAACCAAAAATTGTGTGAGGTTTTTTATTTTAATAGTTTTTATAATATAAGAATAAAATAGTTATTCACCCAACATTTATTCTTTTCCTATTTCTATTCTCATTCTCATTCCTTATTACTAAATGTAGGCTTAAATCTTCCCATTCTCATTCCTAATCACATTTTCATTCTTTTTAACCACTAAACGAATTAATGTAGATCGAACAATCATACTAATATTTTGATATGTGGTATAGGAATATATATATATATATATATATATATATATATATATATATATATATATATATATATATATATATATAGGAAAAAACTTAGGTCTATTTCCTTATTTCCATTTCATCAAGTTCTCCAATATAAATATGACACATGGCAAAAAGTGTTTAAATGACCAATCACAGTAGAGAGAGAATATAGAAGACCACCTTTTATATGACCAATCATAGAAGAAAGAGAGTGTAAATACAATATATGATTGGTGGAACTTGATGAAATGGACATAAGGAAATGGACCTAAGTTTTTTCCATATATATATATATATATATGTTTGGAGACGTTTAGTTATCGTTGTGTAATACATGCATAATATAATAGAGAGATTTTTGGATCATTAATGTGTTACCAAATTAATTTTTGTAAAATATTATCATTTTCTGACTTTGTCAAATTTTATAATAACCTACCTTATATTTAATTTAACAGTTGATTATATATATATTGGATTCTTTTTTATATAAAATTGAGTTAATTAATGATTTAGTTTTTGAAAGATTGAGGTTGACTCATTCAAAAATTAAATGTCTACCAAGTCATTTTAGTCCTTATTAATTTTTTGAAGTTTTAGCCAAAATTAGATCATGTGAAGTGTAAAATTTAATTAAGTGGTGAAATGCAGAGAAACAAAGAAATTAAGGACCCACTATAAATGAACTATAATTCACACACACACATATATATATATATATATATATGTATGTATTCATCTTTTCTCTCTCTCTACACCTCACATCAATAAATTTTATAATTAAGAGGATCTAAACTCGAGTTTTTCTTACTTTGCCTTTACTCCAAATCGAAATTATGGATGTATTGGGTTAGATTCGTGGATTTGAATTGAAATTGACTCACCCATACTTATACGTATTATTATTTTAAGGACTTAATTGTAATATAATAGAGAGTGATCTTTGAAGGACTAATTTGTATTGTAATATAGTTTTTTAGGGACTACTAATTTGTATAATAGTATAATCTTTTAGGGACTAATTTGTATAGTTAATAATCAATAATGCCATTTAGACAGTTATTAGTGCCACATAGGCAGTTAACGGTCTACGTCAGCACTTCTGCTAATAGCTTTTGACAGAAGGATTAACTTGTGCAATAGATTGATCTTCTAGGATCTAGCTAAATTGAATAACTAAAATCTTTTAAAGATCAAATTAATGTATAAATTAGATTAACTTGTGCAATAGATTGATGTATATATTGTCTCTAAGACATTCATTAATGTATATATTGTCTCTAAAATAGTGGTAAGAGTGCAGTTTAATGGCGATGGTATGAAGACAAAAGCGCAGTCTCTAAAATTCCAGGTATATATACATTTCACAATTCTTCATTATTACTATACTAACCTCTAATGTCTTCCTCTTTAATTTTACAAGTCCTTATTACCATCTTTTAAATACGATAATTAAATTCATAGAAGAATTAGTAATTAGGACAATTTAAAGAAATCATAAAAGTAAAATAATTAATAAGAGTGTACTTTAAAATTAATTAACAAAGAGTAAAATTAAATCTTATTATGCTTTCTCACAAATAGATCAATTCTCAAATTGGTCCTTGACATTTCATTTTTTCTTATTTTGGCCCATGAAAATTCAAATTTCATTCAATCTAATCCCTCCATCAATGTGAATACCATCAAAATTATGGACCAACATATTCAGTACTTCTTGTGTATATTGGTGTTAATCAATAATACAATCAATAGGGTGGTGGTATATCAGCCAATTATCAACCGAGGTTAACACGTGGCAAATCCTATTTTTTTGAATATTTTTAATTATGTCCCTAAATTTTTAATAATTACCTTTTTAACATGTCTAAAAACTTTTATAATTTGACCTCCAAAATTTATAATAATTATACTTTTAACATTTGTGAAATTTTTATGTTTTTGCTGCTAATTAAACTTGTGATAATTATACTTTTAGTATTAGTATTTTTTTTTTGTTTATGACTGGAGTATCAATCAGGGTAGGCTTGATGACTAACCCATCAAGTACTGCGACACCTATTACTAAGAGGAACCCTCCCAACGGATAACGCTCCGAAACTAGCCTAAACTCTTCTATAGATCGATTTATTCAAAATGATCTAATTAATTAATAATGAATGGATGGTTTTTATTTTTAATATGCAAGAGTTGAAATCTGAGTGGACATGAAAGAGAATAAAATGACAATAAGTAGAGAAATAGATCCAGTTTGTGTAGTAGAGAAGGCTGAGGAAGATATGTCCCACTGATGTTGTTTCTGTTGGACCAACAAGGGAAGCATAATCCGAAGAAGAAGGAAGAAAAAAAAAAAGAAAATAATATAATATTTTTTTAATGGAAAAAAATAATATAATATTAACTTCACTTAAAGTATTAATAATTTGTTTCATAGAGACGGACATGATCTAGAAAAATTAGCTTGGTGCACCCATAAATATTATTAGGTGCTTTTGATAATTAAAAAATTAGAGGAAAATCTTGAAATATATAGTTATATATTTATATACCAAAATAAAAGTTATTATCTCAATATAAAAAAATTTAGGAATAGTCTATCTATCAAAATTATATAAACAAATTAAATGAACCAAAAAAAAGATGATCTTTTAGCTTTCCACCCAATAAAAAGATTTGTTTTCTCTTCTTGGGTTCAAAATCTAAACTATAGTGTGCTCATGTGATAAAATGATGTCGATAAATTGTTTTACATGCTTGAAAGTGGATCGTATATGTTGTTATTTCACTATTTTTTTGAAGTAAAAAATTAATGTTATATTAAAATTCTCCGATATATGCATAAGATACTAATAATTACTCATCCATCATACCATATGGTAATTAGTTTGTATTATTCTTTCAATTTTCTATAGTCCCTAGGTTTGATAGAATCTTATTTAAATTAAAAAATTTTATATCAAAGACATAAAGAACTTTATTTAAGTTTAGTCTTTGTGTTTTTTGATATCGACTAACTACGTTCCCTGTTGTTCTTTCTGTATATATAGGATGATTTATGTCACTATATAAATGAAATAGTTTGTTTGTCTCATATAATCTGTTTTATGAGTAGATGTTGTTGGATAATTATGATATTAGTGTATGAATTTAGAACACCAAAATAATAAAGAACATCGAATAACATACCTTTCACCATTGTGTTCCTTGAGATCTCAATTACGGTGTGCTAAGCCCTTCTCTCCAGCACTCGCAATAGGCAGTCTTCGATGGGGCAACTGACAGAATTGTCAACCTTCAAGTGTGTGAGGTGGAGAGAGAACCTAGCCCTAATTTGTAACCCTAGCCAATCCACCCATCATGGATTGGGCTAAGTTATTGGGTATACACTTACTGCCTGATTACACTTTAATTATAATAATAATAATAGATGCACATAGTCCAATTAATTAGATCACTTTTAATTTAGGCCTATGTATCTAATTGGATCTTCAGTCAGCCAATTTTATTAATTTAATAAAATTAATAAAATATCCTTATAATAGATGGTAGCCCACAAAGAAATACTTACAATCTCTCACTTGGGTAACATCTCATTATAAGTCCCTGACAACATTAATATTATACAACGTATGCACATTTTCCAAGAAATTGATCCAACAAACAACACCTTAAACCGACTCTATCAAGCAGAATCAACACACATCGAATCGCAATAATCATTGAATCTTTAATAGCAACTCAAGATTAGAAACGGTCACAAATGTGATTGAAACTACCATTATGACTCCAAAGTGTAATAGTGTAGCTATGACAATAGGATAATGAAGGTGATCTAGTCACTATTTTCATTGTCAATCCACCAATTTCTCCCCAAGCAGGCTCAAATTAAATGAGCAGGAGAAATCGATTTCTCCTCGAACAGGCTCAAATAACATGAGCAGGAGAAACCAATTCCCTACAAAATAGACTCAATTCAAAAGGAGCTAGGGAACACATTTGCCTAAACAGGCTAAAATAAAAAAACAACAATGAAACATTGTTAGTCTAGTGATTTTCCTCAAACAGGCTCGAGTTGCAAGAGCAGGAGAAATCCATTTCCCTACATAATAGGCTCAATACGAAATGAGCTAGGGAATTCCATTGTCCAAACAGGGCTAAAATGAAACAACAATAAAATATTATTAGTCCATTGATTTCTCCTCAAGCAGGCTCAAATTACATGAGCAGGAGAAATCAATTCTAAGAAATTCATTCGCCCATGAAACAATGAAAGCAACCCATAATTCACAGAGTAATAAGCAACTTGAGTTAGCTTTTTTAAAAAATGCATGATAAATCACTAAATGTGAATAACGTACTCAATGCACAGAATGTTTATAATAGGAACAGTACAAAATATAAACTCCCACTAACCAAGTGCATCAAAAGAACTTACTCATACTTAATATAGTCAAATACTATGTTCTCATTTTTCACATTATTGCTAGCAAGCAAAATGTCATCTATATAAACAACGAGATCGATAATCTTGCTCCCACTGATCTAAGGTATATACATTGATCTAACTCGATCTATTTGTTTATATTCCTCAAATAATTCAAAATGAGTTTCATGGGCTAAGTTTGAAAGCATCCTATTTCGAATATACATGCATATGGCTACTATATGTACTAAAAAAATGTGGGAACTATTTCTTTTTTAAGCATTGCACAAGATGATTGTATAATTTAAATATGTATAAATACATAATTTTAATAAAAAAAATTAATCATCAAATGTACCCAAAAAAAGATATTATTTTGTCTTTATCATTCTTTATGCTTACGATTTATTATTGTCATCACAATAATATTCCCAATTAGGGTTATTACTGATCTGGAAGCTAAATATTTAAAAATTAGCATTTGTAAATTTGGGCAAATACTAGTGATCAGAATCACTAAAATGGAAATCAATACTACTATATTAAATAGACTCCCCTTTGGGTAGAGAATAAAAATATAATACGTCAATTCCACAAACTAATTAAAATAATAAACAGACCCATCACATATAAATCTAACACCTTTGGGCAGAAAGATTTGATCTGCATATCACCTTAATTTCTCTATGCTACCTAAAATTAACTTATACAAAACCCCCCTTTGGGTAGGCAATGAATAAATCAATTTAAGTAACTAGATATTTCAAAACAAAAAATCTTTTAATTAATTCAATAAATGAGTCATTGTAGTTAGGGGTGTTCGGCGGGCGGTTTAGGCGGTTTTTGTTGAAAATTTAGTGCATCTATCGGTTTAAGTTGGTAGCGTCAAACTAAACCAAACCAAACCATAAACGAGAGGTTTTGAGCGGTTCGGTTTGGCGGTTTAGGACTTTTATGTCATCAAACTTATATATTTAAGTTCATTAATAAAAAATATAATTTTATTCAATATAAATAATAAAAATGTATAGTAATATTTCATTTACTTACAATTTACAATCAATTTAGTTCTAAAATTAAATTTTTAAATTGAATAAATTTAATCTAATCTTTTAAAAATAAATTTTAAACTTTATTATTTAAAAATTTTAACATAATATGTACATATATATACATGTATGTGTATGCGGTTTGGTTCGGTTTTTCAACATACCAAACCGAATCAAACCAAACATTGATCGGTTTTGTTCGGTTTGTGCTAATTCGGTTTGGTTTGGTTCAAGTGCGGCGGTTTTGTTCGGTTTTGAACATCCCTAATTGTAGTGACAATAATTTATTTATTAATAAAGATTTCGAGGATAAAATTATGCCCAATAATTTACTTTCTCTTTATTATCCATAAACATATTATTTATAATACAGTTGTATATATAATAAATTCATCACTTAAGTGATCATACAACATATATCAATATATGATAATAAGAGAAAATACGATAGTAAGAGAATTATTTCATAGAGAACCTTATGAAAATTCAAGCCAATGGTTCACAAATACAAAAAATTTACAATTTAAAATATTAGCCAAGAAAAATAATTTCTCCCACAATTTCCAAAATAAATAGCATATTATGTCATTTATTCAATGTTGTCAATATCTCTAATTTAAGCTATTACACAATATTAACATTAAACACGAAAATTCACAATGCACTCACCACTTATTTATATAACATAAGTCCATGTGGTCATTAATAGAAGTACTAATAATTACTTTAAGAAATGCCAACACATTACTTCTATTTTAATAAATTAAAGAACATGCATTGTGAATCTGCAATCAATGTAAGCATTATGTGTAATCCTAATTGACAAGTTTATTTATTCATCCATTTTCCACATTTTTATAATTATAACCACTCAACATCTCAACAATGGAAGAATCATTATTCATACCAAAAGGGAATGCAAACTGAAGAAAACAAAAGAATGAGAAATACTTTAATTTCACTGGGTACACAATATATATAGACACCCTATCACATATACTCTCCTTTAGGTAGAGTCATGTAATAAGTCCCATCAATATAAACTTAACAACCAGAATACTACAACTTCTAAGAGCTTGTCCCCTTTAGGTAGCCCAAACTCTCTAGAGCAGTAGATATTCAAGAAATGTAAGCACCAATGAAAGTAGTCAATGATCCCTTTGGGTAGATTATTAAATACTATAATTAAAAAAAAATTATTAGGCATCCCTCAAAGTAGGATAGAAAAATTGACTCATCCAAACAACCCACTTTAGTGATAATTGTTTAAAAAAGAATCAATTAATCCATCAGGAATTACCAATACCCAGTAACGAAATAGTTCTATCATACCTGGAAGTATGTAATCAAGATTAATAAGAAGGGAAGCACACAATTCATGTACTTCCATTGATCGAGATCCAAGGAACACAAATTTCAATAAAGTTATGCAATTCTCATTATGCTTTATTTTCCTCTTTTAACACATGTTATTTATAAATGTGAAAAATATTTGCACTAATTAATTTATTCCAGTCAAAATATTACCAAGGGAGATAGTACCCAACACATAGGAATAGAAGGACATGCACACTGATTTTAGAAAAATTTTACTCTTAACTAAAGGTGCAATTGCCAGATTTCAATAAAACAGTAGTCCAAAAAAAAAGGATCAATGGATCATAATTATAGTAAATATTTCTAGTAACCCAATAATTTCCAAAAAATATATATATTGGGTTTGAAAAGAAAGTTTTGGGTCGCAGCGGAAACGACAAATTTTATTGGGGGGTTTAATCAAAATTCACAAGTTAATAGAATTCATAAGAAATTTATTCAAGACAGTTAAAAAATAACTTGCCAAAGAAACCCTACTTGTGATTTCCAAATAGTTGGGAAAATGTCTAGAGAATTCCGAAAATTAATTTTATAATGTACAAGAATCATTTTCAAGGCGAACCGGCAATCACCAACGATTTAACGCAATCACATTGGAGAGAAGAGAGAAAACTATTTAATTAACCAAATCTTAATCTCCCATGTGCACGGAAAACAATAAACTATATAACATAACTCTTGAATATGCACGGTTGATTCAAAAGTGATCATCAATGTATATATTGATTTCTTTCACAAAACACACGTTTATACTTCAGGTCAAAATAGTGTATATGTGTGTCCAGATTTGAATTCGAAAAAGAAATTTAAAAAAAAATAACTGTTCATATATGTATATGTTTCGATTTACAAATCGTGTGACATATGTATATATATAGGAAACCCAATGCTTCATATATGTGAGATCATCAAACATAAAACATATATGTATATTCGACAAAGAATGGTAAATTTCAATCCAAAAATTTCCAAAATGGTCTATCGAATTTTTATATGTAAGCAATTGTTCCCTCCAAACAATAAATAAAACCAAGACCAATAAATTTCCAATTTCCAAATTGATTTGACTTAATTCTTAAGTCAAAATATATATGTATATTTGTGAATCGAACATGGTGATGAATGAATATATATATATATACACACACACGCGTGTGAATGAACATCCTGTCGTCACACATATATATACTTTTGCACACCAAAGCATTTATATATAAATATATATGATGAATGAATTCATGGATAATTTGAATTACTCCAAAAAAATTTCATACCATGATTCGATTTTATACAGTATAAATTGATGAAAGGAAAAAAAAAATTCTACACCAAAATAATAAAGAACATCGAATAACATACCTTTCACCATTGTGTTCCTTGAGATCTCAATTACGGTGTGCTAAGCCCTTCTCTCCAGCACTCACAATAGGCAATCTTCGATGGGGCAACTGACAGAATTGTCAACCTTCAAGTGTGTGAGGTGGAGAGATGACCTAGCCCTAATTTGTAACCTTAGCCAATCCACTCATCATAGATTGGGCTAAGTTAATGGGTCTACACGTATTACACTTTAATTATAATAATAATAATAGATGCACACAGTTCAATTAATTAGATCACTTTTAATTTAGGCCTATGTATCTAATTGGATCTTCAGTCAGCCAATTTTATTAATTTAATAAAATTAATAAAATATCCTTATAATAGATGGTAGCCCACAAAGAAATACTTACAGATGTTCCATAGTACGGTAGCGCTGAACTTCCGTACATTACTGATCGCACCCGTCGCAAGGTTGACCAAATTAATCGAATTATAATGTAATATAGCTGTGCAATCCGGATCGTATTTACTCAAGGAGCCTTTACTTAAGATCCTAAGCTAAACTAAGTTTAAAAAACATGCAATTAACAAATTAGAGTGATGTGTTTGATTTTTTTTATCTATATACTAAATGAGTATGCAATTAAATGCAACTAAGAGAACCAAAGTACTTTTTTTTTGTATTTTTCTTGAATGCGCTAATTAAAAAAAATTTGGAATTAAGTATTAAAAATGCTTTTGGAGAATGAAATTATATAGTTATCCTAGTTCAAATTGATATGGGAGTTAATTCTTCATTAAGTAAAATTCCAAGTTACCAATTGAGTTTTGTGTTCTTTCTTAGTGATTCCTACTACCATAGCTAGCAACCAATCCAAAAGAGACCATTAAGAACCACTTAATGTATGATTAAAATTGGGCAAAAGTAACTTGTTCTATTCTTTATGTTGTTTGGAAAACTGTCACAAACTTAGATGAATTAACATGTTATAATTCCTAATATCAGAGGTTGTCATAACAACATTAATCACGGTCATATATTCTCAATTGATTCACACTCATTTTCTTATATTGCTTAGAACTCATCACAAACATAGATGCATTAATTAATCATGAATCATACTGTCAGAAGCTTTCATAATAAATTTAAGCATCACCATATGCACATATTGGTAATAAAGTTGCAATATCCAATCTAAACCATAATTTCTCAATACACATAAACAATTTACCAAAAAGTTAAGTTCCTAAATTGCATAAAGATAAATCCTAAAACTAAAAAATCTAATATACGATTTAAAAATAAGTATTAAGATCAAATAACTCTTCTTTATAGAATAAAAACTCAAGCCATAAATTTTATCTCTAAGAAGTACAACCTCTAACTACACATAGAGAACAAAATGGAGAGCTCCTTCACTTCCTCCGTGAAAAATGGTCACACCAGCAGAACGCACACCCGTGCCTCAAAAGAAGAAAATGGGAGAAAAGTGAATGGTGATGATGATGGAATGAAAAAATGGAAGTGTGTGTGTGAGATTGAGGCGTTGAAACAGAGCTGTGGAAAAATTGTGTTGATGATAATGAGTGATATGGATGGTGAGAAAAATGGGAGAGAGTGAGATGATTCGGGATTTAATGAGAATGTGAGTTAGCCTTTAAAGTAAAGTGGGTATGGGTTTTAGATCTTAGTCTTGGGTCTTGGGCTTTGATATTGGTTTTCTTTAATAGGCCTGAATTAATTTTTTACAGTTCTCCAAATTTAAAAGTAACTTATAAAGTAAAAAAAAAAAAAGTCTAATATAAAATAATGGTTAAAATTCCAAATTGGTCTCTTATGTGAGTACGAAGTTTTATATTGGTCCATTATGTTTCAAAAAGTTTAAATTGGTCCTTTATGTTTGCAAGAAGTTCCAAATTGGTCCTTTCGTCCACTTCTGTCAATTTCTTAAGTTAAGTGCTGACGTGTCCATCTAAGATGATGTGTCATGCCACGTCATCACATATGATAGTGGATCATGACGTGGCGATGACACGTCATCTTGAAGGACATGTAGGAGAGATGATATATACACCTCAGCACGCCATGTCAGCACTTAACGGATGAAATAAACGGACTTGGACGAAAGGACCAATTTGGAACTTCTTGCAAACACAAAGGACCAATTTAAACTTTTTGAAACATAAAGGACCAATATAAAACTTCGTACAAACATAAAGGGCCAATTTGGAGTTTTGACCTAAAATAATTCATCCCAAAATAATTTAATAAAAAGCAATCACAAAAACATAACAATTAATCATTTTAATATTATTTCATGTCATTACTCTTTAACTAAATTTAACAAAATTAATACAATTAAGCCCAATAAAATATAATAAGAATCCTAAAATAAGATAGAAAACATTATATAAAATAGGGACTTATGAATTCTTCCAATTAGTTGGTCCCTAATCCATTCAAAATGGGTCCTAATTAATTTGAGTTTTTATTAATATTAACAAATAGTACTATAAAATTGAAAGGATGCATTGAAGTTCAGAAGTACGATAGTACTGAACTTTATTCTTGTATTACATTGTGAAACCTATAAGGAATACAATCAAGGCAAATAATGTGTAATATTCCACATGACACATTTCTTATTGAAAGACAAGTTTGTTTTACCAAACCTCAAGTAAAGGCCGCAAATTCTCTCCCCAAAACCTATCTGATTTTTTTTTTTTTGTAATAATATATTATATTGGTGTTATGTGTTAAGTGTGTCTTACTTTCAAATAGTCTATATGAAAAAATATAAGTTGAAATCATAATAATTTAAACATTTATATTTACAAACCATATAAATTGCTCCATATTCATAAAATTTTAAATTTAAAGATCCATAATGCATATAATCTAATAAAATCCAAAAAAAATTGTAACTGTCATTTTTGGCTCAGACAATTGTAATATGAATTTAGGACCGCAAGGGGTCTTAACCTTGAGGGACTTGTCCTTAGGTGATGCACCTAGGTGCCTACGTACCCTTCTGGAGGGATCAAAGTCCACGTAGTTCGTCATGGTGACGTCCATCGGAGCCATTAGGCGAGGTTGTTACCTGTATTGGACCGTGTGCGGCTAAGACGTGCCTAAGGTACTCCGGGCGGGCGAGCCGTTCTATGGGAGGTTGCCTTAGTGGGAGAAAGCTATGGTCTCTGAGGACTGCTAGAAGCCCTGTAAGCAGTGTGCTCCGAGGAGGAGGTGAGCCGGACGGAGGTTGGTCCAGACAGAAGGCCAACGGTGGGGCTCAAGGAGGTGAAAGTACACATGAGGTGTATCAGGGGGGTGATGTGCGATAATCCTTCGGGTTGTATGTAATTCTGTTCAGAGTTAATTTCCTGGTAGTCTCCCGAGTGAGGGTCTATTTATACTTGCGTGTGGGGAGATCGTGCTCGACCCACGAGGCTTTGTGGAGATCCCACGTCTGGTTGAGGGGAAGCTCCGTGTGGTGACGTGGGCAAGGGCCACGTAACTGATGGATGGGTGGTGCCACGTGTCTCCATCGGGTGCTGGGGTCGTGCTTCTAGAACGTCAGTGCCACGTGTCCCAAGGTGGAATATTCCAAAGTTACATAAGTCCCCCAAGTCGACGGGTGTCGGGCGCCCGTGGACTTAAGTTCCTTTTGCCTGTAGGAAACTTTGGAATTTCGCTGCCTTTTCTTGCGGGATAGCTCGTCCGCTTGGAGTTTGGGGAGCTGGCTGATAGCACCCAAAATCAACCTAATTTTAGGGTACTAAATAGTATAAATAATAATGAAATATTTATAATTGTACTTTAAAAAAGGTTGAATATCTTGATAGAAGGAATAAAACTGAAAATGTAATAAAATGCCCATAAATGCTCTATTTATTATATTGGATAGGTGCGTTTGATGTTTGTTAAGTGCTGGAGGCTTAACAGGGATCAATGGGGAGATATATTCCAAAAGCAAGGACCGGAAAGGAAGCAGGGACTAAACTGAAAAGTGAATAAAGAAAGATAGGGGCCAAAACGTAATTCTCACCTGGGGCCAAAATGCAATTTTACTTAAAGCGTAAAATAGAATTACGTGACGCAAGGAAAAGTTCAAAATTCAAATGGGAAATTGGAGATGACATGGGGGATTCAATTGAGATCCGGATTGAACTATTCAAGCTTATGATTTCAAATCAAATAGGAATAATAATATTCTATATAAAATAATATTATCTTTAGATAAATAATATTTCCTATTTAATTTAAGTAGGAAAATATATTATTCTATCTAGATATATATTATTATATAATAAAGAGTTGGAGATACTTTTAAATTAGTTTGAATTTAAATATTAAATTCTATACTAATTAATAGTTATCTCCATCCTATTCCTAATTGAATTGGAAGCCTTTGAGGAATATAAATAAGCATCTCGTAAGGTTGGAGGAGAATCGAGATAGAGAGGAAAGTAATTCATATTTCAGAGATAATTCCAGTCTAGGTTACGAAAGAGAGATAGAGGGGAAACACCTAGAGTTCGTGATTCTAGCGGATCAGAGCAAGGAGAAGGCGGATTTGATTACCGGAGACGGAGTTCTTCATCTCTCTTCTTCTTCTTCTCTGTATTTTCTGGTTTTTATGGATTCTTTGGTTGTGACGAACATGAACATGTTGGGCTAAACTCTTCAATCTTAGGATTGTAGTGCCCTAACATGTAGATTTAGGAATTTTGTCTACCTTACTGTTTTGATTCGATTTTAATGAAGTTTATTCAAGTTGTTTGATAAATTCTATGTGCTTGGCCATCACTTAGGGTTACTTGGAGGGTTTGGGTATCCTTGGGAGAGGAACCCTAAACTTAGTCCTAAACTTGAATATTGCTAGTTCTAGGTTGAATACATGATTATTCCCTGGTTTCGTTTGAAGGATAGAGATATACCTGAAAACCTAGCAAAGTTGAATTAGTTAGGCTTAAAGCTGTTATTGAAATTGCTTGCCCATAGATGTATGAGGTAGTCAACTAAATAATTAGGGATTATATAGGATCGGAAGACCATATAACAACTATTGAAACTAAAGACTAACTTTGTGACTTCGAATCGGTATAGTTAAAGGTAACAATTGGATTAAATCAAAGTGTTAGTGGTAACTACAATCCTAGGAACTCTTACGTTAATTGATTACTTGAACTCTATTTGTCATTCGATACGCTACTTTTCATACTCTTAATTCTAGTTTATATTCTTGCAACACATATAAATATTCTATCTGTTTGACTTAAGCGAGTGCTACGATATTGGTGCTCAATTTGCGCATTCAGTTGTAGTTCCTTGGACGATAACTGGTTTACAAACCACTTTATTACTTGTTGACGGTGTACACTTGCACTGGTTATTAAAACCAACAACACTGGCCGTCCGACTCGTGAAGTTGGCCCTTTCGCATTGCTCCGTAGGAAATGAGGTGTCTTGGAGAGGATACGCGTCGCGTTTTGGGTGGCTGGCCGCTTGGCTTCCTCAACAAGTTTCTGAGCCGTCTCTACAAGAAGTACGCGACTTACCGAGGTGGAGTCATCATTGCTCAGAGGGGTCTTTCCCAAAATAACCTTTGAGGGTTACTGAGGGGAATCCAAAAGTCAGGGGCTACTTTGGTCATTTTCCGAAGAGCTCTCCTCTGGCCATGTTCGTCTGTGGTTGGCAGTTGACGGTGGCTTCCTTGCAGAGGGCTGTTTTTTGAGGGAGCGGGCTTTGTTGCCGGTACCACGCGTCAGGGCTTGAACGGGTGCTTCTGTCATTACAACATTTTGCCGCCGTTTCTCCCTCATTAATGTGGGTTCGTTTCCGAGGGTAGCCATCATTAGCTCGGGTGGAGAGTTTCGCGAAAAGACCCTCGAATTTTTTGAAGCGACTCTTGGGTTCGCGGGGGCTTTTCGGTCTTTGTGTCTCCTTTGCCTTGGCTATGTATCCCGTCCGTTGCTTCTTTCCACGTGTGCGGTTGAAGTAAGTGGTTGCAGCTGGGTTTGATTGCAGGGGATAAGGGGTTTTATCCGTTGCGGGATTTGAGGGGTTGAAGTTTTGGAATCGTCGCGCCTCTGGGTGCCCTATAAATGGCCAACGTTTGAAAGTTCGTGACTTTACATTTACATTCATCTTTCTCTATTGCCTCTGTTTTATCTGCTCTTGCCTTTTTGATTCCCGCTTCTTGTAGAATTGAATCTTCGTAATGGCCGGAGGAGGTGACGATTACAACTACTACCCATTTGATTTCACTGATTGGGAAGATCTTCCTTCCTCTTCCCCTCCTCTGGTCCGGACTCACGATACTGGCCGGAGCGGGGGGAGGAAGAATGGTCAGCAGGGCCTGTCACCGGGGGTTGCTGGTGATGTCTCAATTGTGGTACTTGCCATGGTGCCTACTGTTGGCGAGAGGGAAAGGCGGCTTCCTGTGCCTCTGTCTTCCAATGGGGAGCGTCGTCAAGAGGTTCTTCTGAAGGAGAGGAGGAAGATAGACCGGAAGGAGGGGGACCTCTCTGGCGGAGCTAGCCGAAAACAGGGAAGGTGGTCCCAAGAATCGTCCTGTTGGGGCTGACTTGTGACCGTCTCCGCAGGTCGTACAACGGAGTACTAACCGAGAGGATGCACAGGCGGAGGCTCCGGCGGGGTATGTTGTTCCTGTTTCTGCCCCTGTTCCTACCTCGGTTACCACTTTCGCTGCCGTTCGTCAATCACCTATGAGGGTGATTCTTTCTACCCGTCCTCCTGTCCTCAGCCCTGTTGAAGGGGTGAATCAGCCTCCTGCCAAGAGGGCCAGGGTGGTCGTTGAGGAGCCTGTCCGAGATTCTTCCGCGCCTCAGACTGCAGCGGGTGATCCTGCGGCTGTGGAGGTCGTTGATTCTGGTGATGCGGCCATGGAGGCCAGAGTCCCCTTAAACGAAGGGAATGTAGTGGCGAGTCAAGCGGCTACCACGAGAGATCTTGTTCCTGGGTCGAGTGTCAGCCCTTCTAAACCCCTTGGGCCACAAGAGGGGGGATTGGCTTTTGAACTGGTGGCATTGGGCACGCGCTTCCCGGTGGAGATGCGGGAGAGGGAAGCTAGGAGATTGGACACTCTGCCCTTGAATATTGCCGTTCGCGGCTTCAGCCGGGTTGCTGAGGCGTTGTCCGACTTCCATCAAGCTGGTCTCGAGTGGGAGAAGCGTGTGGTAAGTTCCCTCGTCTTCGGTGTTTTGTTTTTGTGATGGGTTTTTGTCCCTGACTCCGTTGAATCTTACTTATCTTCGTCAACTGACGGATTGCTTGGGGGATCACCAAGTGTTGTCCCGAATTGGTGGGTGAGCTCTAGGGATTGGACCTACTTCTCAGCAGCTGGCCGAGGCGATCAGGGGGGGTCGTCGGGAGATGTTGGCCACGTGGAGTCGGCAGGGCCGAGACTTAGGTAGATCTTGGGGATGCCCAAGATTAGGTTTATGTAATTTTTGGGGTGTTTACCCTTTGTAAATGGGCGGACACCCTCTCATTTTTTGTATTAATGAGAATGATTTTTGCGAAGAGCTTTTCCTGCTTTCTTTTTACTTCGGGGTAAAAAGTTGGACGTGTTTGCAGTTTCTCTTTTCGTGGTTATCTCTTTACGTCTGGGTAAAAAGATTTTTTGCATGAGCACCGTGTGATCAGGACGGTTTCTATGCGTGTTGCTAGCGTGGTTAGTCGAACGTTCGTTTTGTGGTTTTCGCACCAAAGGGGTTTGTTTACCGCGCTTTTGGCGAAATTTTAGCTTGGCGCTGTGGGCGCTTAGCGTTTCTTGGGCGATTGAGCCCGTCGTCCGTGATAGCACTTACGCGAGTACTTTGCAAAGTTGAAGTCTTGTCTCTAGTTGAAAATTGAGTGCTTTCAATAATAAACAAAATGAGTACATTCGTGCAGCCTCAGTCGGGCTAGCCTTGGGTAGGCTTAAGGTAAGCAAAATGTTTACATTCGGATTGCCTAAGTTAGGCGAGCCTTGGTCAGGCTGGAAATCCTAAATTCAAAGTAGAGACGCATACGACTTGACTTAAAGGTGAAATGCAAAGTGCATTCGGAGTCTTAGGCGGAGGTAAGGTCCGGACGGGCGGACTCTAGCTTCTTTCCTCCTGACTCTTTAGCCTCGAGGGGTTCCTCGCGTTCTTCTTTGGGACCAAGATGGGCGACCTTTATGGTCTTGGTTAGGCTAGCTGCGTAGCATGCTCGCACCAGTTTTTGGTCCGCCATGATTTCTCCAAACCCGTGGGGTGTTGGGAACTTCATTTTGAGCTGCGCGGTAGACACTACAGCTCTGAGTTTGTTTAGGGACGGTCGCCCTAGGATTGCATTGTATGCTGATGTTGCTGAGACAATGATGAAGTCTACATCAAGGCTCGTGACCTTTGGCAGAGTGCCCATTGTTGTTCGGGCAGTGATGATTCCTTCTGCTGGAACCTGGGCTCCTGAGAACCCTATGAGCGTGCCGGGGAAGGGCCTTAGGCTGGCCTCGTTCAACCCGAGCTTTCTGAAGGTGTCGAAGTAGAGAACGTCTGTTGAGCATCCTTGGTCGATCAAGACTCTCTTAACCTCGTAGTTTGCGATAATCGCGATCACTACCATGGGGTCGTCGTGTACTGGTCCCTCTAGGTTAGCGAGGTCAAAGGTGATGGGGTCTCCCTTGGTCTCGCTCTTCTTCTTGTGCTTTGGAGCGTAGTCTAGAGCGAGTATGGATCGTTCCATCCTCTTCTTGTTCTGCGGTTGGGAGGAGGTCCCGCGCTGTAATTCGCCCGCTATGACATTGATGACCCCGCGGGTAGGCGCTTGGCCGTCGGCTTCTCGGGGGTGCTCGAAATTGGCCCTGCTTTCCTCCTTGATGAACCTGTCGAGTTTCCCTTTCCGGATTAGGTCCTCGATCTGATCATTCAGGTGGATGCAGTCGTTGGTTTCATGTCCGTGTTCCTTGTGGAACTGGCAGTATTTGGACTTTTCTACCGGTCTTCCTATTTTCCGCTTTTTGACCTGTGGGGGGAATGTGAGCATATAAGAATGATAAATTTCTTCCAACACCTCAACGTGAGATCTGTTGAGGGGAGTGTAGCTCGTGAACCGTCCTCGGGGAGGTGTTCGTGGTCGAGGAGGCGACCTTTTCCAACCGCTCTTTTCCTTGGGGGTTTGGTTCTCGGTTCCCGTTTTTGCCTTCTTCTTCTCTGCCCGCTTCGTGTCGGTTTGAATTACTAGGATTTTTTATCTCGTCCATGGCAATCTGGGTGTTTTCCTCTTGAATGAACTGTTCCGCACGGTCCATAAGCTCTTGTAAGGTGGAGACGGGGCATCTGTTCAAGTCCTCGTGGAATCGTGAATGTCGAAGGCCTTGCTTTATGACCGAGATGGCGATGGCGTCCCGGAAGCCTTGGAGCGAGAGTCTGGGGGAGCGGGCCATGAAGTCTTGCAGGGTTTCCCCTTGCTCGGAAAAGCGAGACAGGAAGGCTTGTACGGTTTCTCCTTTCTCTTGGCGGGGACCAATGAAGGAGTCTTCGTTTTTCTGATACTCTTTGCTGCTGGCGAACTGTGTAAGAAAGTTCTGAGCCAGTTGCTCGAAGCTGTGAATCGAGTTGGTGGGCAGCAAGGAGAACCATCTCAAGGCGGCTTCCTTTGGAGTTGATGAGAAGACCCGGCACTGTTGGCCGTCCGTCATACCCAGTATCGACATGGCCGAGTTGAAGGTATTCAGGTGATCTCGCGAATCGGTTTCTCCTCCATAAGGCTCTATGTGGAAGGGCATCATGAAACCCATGTGCATGTGCTCGTTCATGACTTGCTGGGTGAAGGGGTGTCTCCCTCTTCCCTGGAATTCGATCGTGGGCCACTGGTAGGCATTTGCGCCGGCGGCTGCGTACAGGTTGTAGGCCGCGACCCATTGCATGTGGAGGTAGGACCCTGGAGGGTAGTTTGGGACTGGTGATCGTGGAAAGTTCATAACGGGTCGTGCTGCCTGTCTGACGACCATGGTAGGTCCAGGTGGGATCACCGTTGGGGGCAGTGCCGCCGTCAGCGACAACCATGCGAACTCCAAGGGTAAGGTCCCAAATTGAATTGTGGGCAAGCCGGAAGGGTCGCTAGAGGTCCCTGTCGTCGCACCGTGTGGCACTATGGGTAGCTGAGTGCTCACATTTGCTGGGGCGAGGTTCCTGTCCTCTTCCTATCGTTGTTGGCGTAGAGCCGCTACTTCTGCCTCAAGGCGGGCGATCTCCGCGTCTCGCGGGTTCCTTGCTAACTCTGTCACTTCTTGACCACCGGTTGTGGGGCAAGGGACGTGTGGCATGCCGTACGGGTGCTGAGGGCAAGTTTCCTCTCTAGATGTCGAGTCCTGGACCACGGTCTCCGTGACGACTACTTGTGTTATTGAGGAGCTTTGAGGCTGGGTTGCGCCTGATCTGCCTGCCTCGATTGTGACTGGTTCGTTCGTTCCCTGGCGATCCCTTGTGCTGCGTCTCAGGGCGCTGGCGTCAGCCGTGGTGGTGAGGATGTTCGAGTCGGTCATGACATATTGTGTTTTGTATCTGTATTGGAGATCAAAACAAAACACAAGTACGGGTTTCTGAGTGTTAGGTGTGTACTCCTACTCCCCGAAAAAAGAAATGCCATTTAGCGGCAGAGTGCGCAAGGCATTGTGGTCTGAATAAGACCGCGGTGGGCACCACTGTAATTGTCATTTTTGGCTCAGACAATTGTAATATGAATTTAGGACCGCAAGGGGTCTTAACCTTGGGGGACTTGTCCTTAGGTGATGCACCTAGGTGCCTACGTACCCTTCTAGAGGGATCAAAGTCCACGTAGTTCGTCTTGGTGACGTCTATCGGAGCCGTTAGGCGAGGTTGTTACCTGTATTGGGCCGTGTGCGGCAAAGAAGTGCCTGAGGTACTCCGAGCGGGCGAGCCACTCTGTGGGAGGTTGCCTTAGTGGGAGAGAGCTATGGTCTCTGAGGGCTGCTGGAAGCCCTGTAAGCAGTGTGCTCCGAGGAGGAGGTGAGCCGGACGGAGGTTGGTCCAGACGGAAGGCCAACGGCGGGGCTCAAGGAGGTGAAAGTACACGTGAGGTGTATCTGGGGGGTGATGTGCGATAATCCTTCGGGTTGTACGTAATTCTGTCCAGAGTTGATTTCTTGGTAGTCCCCCGAGTGAGGGTCTATTTATACTTGCGTGTGGGGAGATCGTGCACGACCCACGACCTCGTGGGACATGGGTCGTCTCACGAGGCTTTGTGGAGATCCCACGTCTGGTTGAGGGGAAGCTCCATGTGGTGACGTGGGCAAGGGCCACGTAACTGATGGATGGGTGGTGCCACGTGTCTCCAACGGGTGCTGGGGCCGTGCTTCTAGAACGTCAGGGCCACGTGTCCCAAGGTGGAATATTCCGAAGTTACAAAAATTAAAGATCTATCCATTTCTCTAAGATTTGGTTAGATTCCTGAATTATAATTAATTGAGTCATTCATATAGAAACAATTTTCTTCACATTATAAGTCCGTTTTTTTAAAGGGAATTGAATTAAATATCAAGACTATTACCATTTGATCCAATACATCTTCAAATTCTTAATACAATGTTAAAACTCTTCTTTTACAAAATCGTTTTAGTAACAAATTGGATAAAGCATTGAGAAGCCAAATATGGTCACCCTCTATATATATTGCCAGCTATGGTCACTGTCTATTCCCATTCAAATATGTACTATGTGAAATTGTGAAGAATAAATGCATCCATTTTAAAAAAGAAATTGAATGTCAGATCAACTATTTTCTTATAATATTTTTAAAAAGCAAAAATATATATATTTAATAGAAAGGTCAAATTTTTTTAGTAAAAGAAATATAGAAAAAGATTTATATCAACATACACGCTTTTAATTTTAATATATATTAAAATTAAAATTAATTAAAAAAAATTACCTAAAATTAAACATTTATTGAATTCTTCTTAAATGATTTAACTAAATTATTATTTCTATAATAACTATATTATTAAAAAATTTTACAAGTAATTCATATTATTCAAATACTTCCAAAAATATATATTTTAACTTACATTCTCAAAATATTGTTAAAATTAAGACTATATCTTAGAGAACCTTTTAGTTGAGGAGATGTTGAATAGTATGGTAGTACTGAACTATAATATATCTGTCCAATCAGTTGATTCTTAAACTATTCAAGGTGGGTCCTTATTAATGTTTAATGTGAATTTCTATTAATATTAACAAATGACTCTACATAATTTAAGAGATGTATCAAACTTCAGTAAAACGATACAAACTATCAAGGTTGTCAAAAGCACGATTTAAATTGTAAAATCGTACGATTTTACCATTCTACCTACTAAAATCGAGTTGAATCGTAGGTAAAATCGTGAATGAGTAAAATCGCGGTGGAATCGGGTAGAATCGGGTGGAATCGGGTGAAATCGGTGGAATCGGTGATTTTACCTCCGATTTTACGATTTCAGGTTAGCCTAAAAAAAAGCCTGTTTGAAGTTTAAAAAAAATCTGCAGCCCATGCCCCAGCCCAATCAAAAATCCTACCCAATTTTTGATATCCTTAATGTAACAATTGGATGCCATTACGTCAAAGTAGTGGCTTTTTGTCCTTTTGGAATTCCACTCTAGACATTATTATTGTTGCTCAAGTATATTAATTACTTACATTACACAACTAATTTAATTTATTCATTCTTCTATAAATGAATTGTTTTAAGTTTTAACTAACATGCTTATATATGTAGCATATGAACAAGGAGTATTGCATGACGGTATCACTATATTTCATATTTAATTTTGTATGTGATTTACTATATTAATTAGGTACTTATGTTATATATACATATATATATATATATATATAACATAAAAAAATTCTTACAATTTTATCATAGGTAAAATCTTACGATTCTACGATACGATTTTACACCCCTCTACGATTTTACTTAAAATCTAAACTTTGACAACCTTGCAAATGATAGTACTGAATTTTTATCCCTTTTAAAATATTTGATAACAATTCAGATACCAAATATGGTCACTCTTTATTGCCATTCAAATATGGTATTTATAACATCTGAAGAGTTAATGCATTGGATTTGTGAAAAAAAAATGCATTATTGCCATTCAAATCTGGTATTTATAACATGTGAAGAGTTAATGCATTTGATTTGTGAAAAAAATGCATTGGTTTTTTTTAAAAAAAATTGAATATCAAATAAACAAATTTATTTTGAATATTTTCAGAAAGATAAATTCAAATATAATAAAGCAAGGTGATTTTTTAAGTAAAAGAAATATAGGCATAGATTTATATCAACAAATATACTTATTACACACACACAAAAACATATATATATTAAAATTAAAATTAATCCCAAAAAAGACACACAACACTAAATAGAATTAAAAACATTGAATTCTTCATAAATAACATGATTAAATATATTTATTTCTAAAAATCTTAAATAATTCAAATACTTCCAAAAGTGACTTCCTTTTTTAATTTTCTTTTCCATTTCCTAGACAACATAAGTACATCCTCCCTTTTCCCAATGTCTTTTGTTAAACAATAATTCTATAACCTCACCTCCTCCTCCTTCTTTATTACTACTTTTTCTTTCATCACACCCCTCACTGTGTCTTTCACATTCATTCATCAATGGAGGATTCATCATCAAATCGTGGTGGTCTTATGGAGAAAAGAGATAAAGAGCACATGGTTTCACCATTGGGAAGAAATCCATCTCATAGAAATGCTTATTTTCTCAACCCCTCATTGAATATCATCAAAAACCCACAACCCCAAGATGATTTATGTCTTCCCAAAACCCTATTCTCCTCCCAAACAACCAATTTCGACCTCGAAAGCTTACCTTTGGAAGTCACATATAGCGGATGGCAGATCCCTATAAAGGGATGGAAAGACTGGAAGGAGAGGCTTTATCAGAAGCACAAAGATATTTGGATAAAAGTTGGGATAAATGAAGCAATCGAAGCTTCCACAGAAGAAGTCCCGAAAAACAAAGATCTTATTTTATCACTTGCACAAAAGTGGTATTCTAAGACCAACACTTTCATCTTCTCTTGGGGTGAAGCCACTATCACACTGGAAGATATAATGGTTTGTGGGGGTTATTCTGTAGTGGGAAATCCTATTTTCACCCCGCTCCAGGATGAGGAATCGAAGGAGATGGAGGCGAAATTGGATCGAGTACGATTGAATTTCGCGTCAACGAAAGCTAAAAAAGCCAATCATCTCCCATGGCTCAAGTGCTTCTTCACGAAGAAGATTAGCAAAGAATTAAAAGGTGAGAATGAAAATATAACCTTAGCTCCTGTCGTAAGTTAAAAATTATCTTTTAACGCCAATTACGATTAGGGTCAGTTCCACTAGAGATTGCGTTGAGAATATTTTAATGTTAATTGACTACAACGTTGATTATTGATTAACATATGTCAATTAACTAACCCTAAAATTGTTCAATTATGTAGTGGATAAAGATGTTGATGAACTGGAGCACGTAGCGTTTTTATCGCTTTGGCTCTCCAGGTTCGTATTTCCTTGTCCCACTATTTCAAGAGATGTTTTGCCTATTGCAGTACATCTAGCTAGAGGCACCCAAATTGCCTTAGCACCTGCAGTTCTTGCAAGCATCTACAGAGATTTGACACAATTGAAAACAAGTATTGACAGAGCATGCGCAAGATCAAAGTTGGGAGGAACTAGCAGAAGTATCATTAGATATTATCTTTTAGAATCTTCTGCTATACAAATTTCTTTAATGTCTCCTTTGAAATTGGTTCAAATATGGGCTGACAAGAGATTTCCAACATTGCATCCACATCCACCAAAAATGCTTGATCAGAATCTTCATCATGAGAATGATTATATGTCTACTTTCAATCTAGATTCATGTGGACAAACCTTCAAATGGCGTCCATATGTGAATTCTTCTCCAAAGTTCGACAATAAAGATTATTTAAAGTCCTTTGCTTACTGCTTGAGGAATTCTGAATTGGTTGGTATGGATATAAGGTCTCTCTATACCAAAAAGTACCTACCACATCGTGTCAGTATGCAATTCGGGTTGGATCAAGACATTCCGGGTCAGGTGGATTTTCGCAATAAGGATGAAATTATAGTTGATCCTTACAAGGCTGCTTTGGACAAACTATAGTATGGCAATTACAGATATAATGTTGTTAGATGTTGCTGTTGCATCGTCGTCAATTTCGGTTCCAGGCTTTACTTTGAGGTACATGGAGTGGTGGAATCGATCTAAACTCGGATGGGGAGATAAACCCGATAAGGAAAATTCTGATCAAGTGAGATCTCAAAGTGATGATAGGGTTCATGAAAATGGTGATACTTCAATGGCAAATTATGGAGTTGAAATCATTGACTTGGCAAAGAGGAGTGATGAGATTGTGAATGCTGTTGGTGGTGGAGAATTTAACAGGGAAAGGGTGGACATGGTAATTTCTAAGCCTGAAACTCCGATTGGGATGCTTCAAGGAGACATCGTTGAGCTTAAAGGTAAGAAATATGGTTGTATTTAAGTTATGAGTTGGGAAGTTACTATTATGTTAACCTAATCTTTCTTTTTAAAAAAGGTCAAAATCTTGGTTCTCTATATTTCACTCAACTTTCAAATCATCCCTTTATGTTTCAAAAGTTTCAAATCAGTCCTCCATGTCTCAAATGTGTTTTTCATTCTCTTTTTCTTAGGCTTCCCTAATGACCATCTTCGATAGTCAATTTAGAGTCTATGAGTGAGTCATCATCTACATCAGTTTAAAAGGTCACATAGGTGAGATATTTTGTCCACATCAGTTGTCCATGTCATCATTTAACAATGAACAATGACGGTGTCAGGCAAAAGGGCTTATTTGGAACAACTTATAAACAAAAAGGATTGATTTGAAACCTTTTAAACATAAAAGATTGATTTAGAACATGGGTGAAATACAAAGGACTAAAATGAAGTTTTAGCCTTTAAAAAAGAACAAGTACTGAATAAATGATGCAAACCGTGCAGTTAGCCCAAAGGCAACAGGTAATACAGAAGCAATGACACAAAGACGTGAGGAAGACGCACCAGCTGGAGGAATGTCACGTGGCAAGAGGCCACGTCAGTCGTCAATTAAGATGAAAGATTAAATTATGCATTTCTAATAAGAAGTTAGTTACCAGCTTGTGAGAGCAAGGGTTTTCTTTCTTAGTTTGATTTCTGTTAAGTATCTTAACTTTTCAAATTATTAATTTTCTTGAGAAACGAGATCTATCTTGTGTATTTTCCATTTTCATTAAGGAATGTTCACTGCATCATGCAATGCTATGTTAATTAATTATTATGCTTATGTATGTGTTTGTTAATAACTGATTTGGTTTGTAGACGATTTACATATCTAGCTATAGATTGTGTAGTAATCTAGCAGGGACTTCAAAACTTTGAGACTTTGGGCCACGTTTGTTACACAGTTCTATAGATGAAATGTAGATGGGTTTGTATAATATATGCGTTTGGTACACGATTTTGAATTTCTTGATTTACTTCATTGTTTAGTTTATGGGTTTGGGAAAACCCTTCCAAATGGGAGGATTTTCAACTTACCTATGACAAACTGACTAATATACCCCTACTGACCAAAAATAGTGTGAGGTTTTTTATTTTAATAGTTTTTATAATATAAGAATAAAATAGTTATTCACCCAACATTTATTCTTTTCCTATTTTTATTCTCATTCTCATTCCTTACTACTAAATGTAGGATTAAATCTTCCCATTCTCATTCCTAATCACATTTCCATTCTTTCTTACCACTAAACGAATTAATGTAGATCGAACAATCATACTAACTTTTTGATATCTGGTATAGGAATATATATATTGTGTGTGTGTGTGTGTTTGGACACGTTTAGTTATCAATGTATAATACATGCATAATATTAATAGAGAGGTGTTTGGATCGTTAATGTGTTGCCAAATTAATTTTTGTAAAGTATTATCATTTTCTGACTTTGTCAAATTTTATAATAACCTACCACGTATTTACTTTCACAGTTGATTATATATATATATATGATTTAAATAATGAATTAAGGCTCATGAAATCAGTACGTATTTTAGATTAGTAATAGCGTGAAGAGTGAAAAAGGAAAATAAAATATGTAACTCATGAATTTAGTTAAGGCAAATATATATGTCATTAATCATTATCGAGGCATTATATATATAAACATTTTGGATTTTTTTTTATATAAAATTGAGTTAATTAATGATTTAGTTTTTGAAAGATTGAGGTGGACTTATTGAAAAATTAATTGTCTACCAAGTCATTTTAGCCGAAGTGGTGAAATGCAGAGAAACAAAGAAAGAAAAAAAAACAAGAGAAATAAATTAAGGACTCACTATAAATGAATTAGAATTCATATATATATATATATATATTCTCTCTCTCTACACTTCACATCACTAAATTTTATAATTAAGAGGATCTAAACTCAGAGTTTTCTTTACTTTGACGTGACCTTACTCCAAGTTGAAACTTTGGATGGGATGGGTTGGGTTGGGTTAGTGGATTTGAATTGGAATTGCCACCCCTACTTATACATATTATTATTTTAAGGACTTAATTGCAATATAATAGAGATTGATTTTTGAAGGACTAATTTGTATGGTAATATAATTTTTTAGGGACTACTAATTTGTATAATAGTATAATCTTTCAGGGACTAATTTGTATAGTTAATAATTAATAATGCCTTGTAGGCAGTTAATGATGCCACGTAGACAGTTAACGGTCCACGTCAGTACTTCTGTTAACGACTTTTGACAAAAAGATTAACTTGTGCAATAGATTGATCTTCCAAAGACTAACTAAGTTAGATAACTAAAATCTTTTAAAGATTAAATTATCAGTGAATCAATCTTTTAAAAGATCAAATAATTGTATATATACACTTCTCAAATCTTCATTATTACTATATATACTAACCTCTAATGTCTTCCTCTTTAATTTTACAACTCCTTATTACCATCTTTTAAATATGATAATTAAATTCATAGAAGAACTAGTAATTAGGACAATTTCAAGAAATCATAAAAACAATAATAAGATCAGTGTACTTTTTTTCAAATTGGTCCTTGACATTTCGGGTTTTCTTATTTTGGGCCACTAAAATTCAACTTTCATTCAATCTAATCCCTCCATCAATGTGGATACCATAAAATTATGGACCAACATTCAGTACTTGTGTATATTGGGGTTAATCTATAATACAATAGGGTGGTGGTATATCAGCCAATTATCAACTGAGGTTGACACGTGGCAAATCCTATTTTTTGAATATTTTAATTATACCCCTAAATTTTAATAATTACTTTTTTAGCATGTCTAAAAAATTTCATAATTTAACTGCCAAAATTTATAATAATTATACTTTTAACATTTGTAAAATTTTTATGTTTTTGCTGCTAATTAAACTTGTAATAATTATACTTTTAGTATTAGTATTTTTTTTTTATGACCAGAGTATCAATCAGAGTGGGCATGATGACTAATCCATCAAGTATTGGTACACCTATTGCTAAGGAAGACCCTCCCAATGAATAACGCTCCTAAGCTCTAACCTAAACTCTTACATAGATCGATTTATCATTTATCTCAAAATGATCTAATTAATTAATAATGAATTGATGGTTTTTATTTTTAATATGCAGGAGTTGAATTCAGTATGAGTGGACATGAAAGAGAATAAAATGACAATAAGTGGAGACATAGATCCAGTTTGTGTAGTAAAGAAGCTGAGGAAGATATGTCCCACTTATGTTTTTGTTGGACTAACAAGGGAAGTATAATCAGAAGAAGGAAGAAACTAAGAAAGAAAATAATATAATATTTTTTTATGAAAAAAAATAATATAATACTAACTTCACTTAAGGTATTAATAATTTGTTGTGGTATGATCAGTGCAGAGTCATAGAGACGGACATGATCTAGAAAAATTAGATTGGTGCACCCATAAATATTGTTAGGTGCTTTTGATGATTAAGAAACTATAGGAAAATCTTGAAATATATAGTTATTATTGTAAAACTATATGATAAGAGTAAAAAAGAAAGGAAGAAGACAAGAGAAGAAGAAATGTAGTACTCAATAATCAACTTTTTGGTGTATCAAATCATTGCATACACACCCTCTATTTATAGGGCTACTAGGGTAACCTTCACATCATAAGTTACAAAGCATTAAGGTATGCATATAATGCACAATCAATATTGGCATAAATTAATTGAATTTGGGGTTATGGACTCATTGATTTATGGAGGTTTTGGGAGTGCTAAAGACATCCACAAAAGCACAATATATTTACAACACTCCCCCTTGGATGTCTAAAATTGTGCCTCATTAAAACCTTACTAGGAAAAACCCTGTGGGACAAAAAACCTAGTGAAGGAAAAAGAGTACACCAATTATAATAATATATCCATTATAAACTGCCTCATTAAAAACCTTTACCAGGAAAACCCAGTGGGACAAAACCATGGCAAAGGGAAAAAGAGTGCAGCGCTATCTCCACCTCATTGTAGCATTATTGAAGGTCTCTTAATCGGCGCATTCCAATTTTGTAAATTAGCTTCTCAAATGTTGCAGTTGGTAATGCCTTAGTGAATAGATCTGCTAGATTATCACTTGAGCGAATTTGTTGAATATCAATTTCACCATCTTTGTGAAGATCATGAGTAAAGAAGAACTTTGGTGAAATATGCTTAGTCCGGTCTCCTTTAATGTATCCTCCTTTAATTAGTTGGGCAATGCAAGCAGCATTGTCTTCATACAATGTAGTTGGGGCCTTTTCATTTAGTAATAAACCACATGATTTCTGAATATGTTGAGTCATGGATCTCAACCATACACATTCTCGACTGGCTTCATGAATTGCAAGCAATTCTGCATGATTTGATGAAGTAGCTGCTATAGTTTGTTTTGTTGAGCGCCAAGATATAGCAGTATCACCAAATGTAAACAAATAGCTAGTTTGAGATCGGCCTTTATGATGATCTGATAAGTATCCAGCATCTGCATATCCAACTAATGGAGACTTAGACTCATTTGAATAAAATAATCCCATGTCAAGTGTCCCTCGGAGATATCTGAATATATGTTTAACTCCGTTCCAATGTCTCTTAGTTGGAGAAGAACTAAATCTTGCTAATAAACTTACAGCGAATGCTATATCAGGTCGAGTGTTATTAGCAAGATACATTAGTGCTCCTATAGCACTAAGATATGGTACTTCTGGACCAAGAAGTTCTTCATCATTCTCACGAGGACGAAAAGGATCATTTGTCACTTCAAGTGATCTAACCACCATAGGGGTACTTAATGGATGTGCCTTATCCATGTAAAACCGTTCAAGGATCTTTTTAATATATGTTGATTGATGAACAAGTATTCCTCCTTCTAAATGTTTAATTTGCAGCCCAAGACAATATTTTGTCTTTCCAAGATCTTTCATCTCAAACTCTTCTTTTAAGAGCTTTGCTGCTTCTGAAATACCTTTAGGAGTTCCAACTATGTTCAAATCATCAACATGTACTGCGATGATAACAAAATCAGATCCTGATCTTTTTATAAATACACATGGACTAATAGAATCATTTTTGTATTCTTTTTGTAGCAGATACTCACTAAGACGATTATACCACATGCGCCCGGATTGTTTTAATCCGTATAATGATCTTTGCAACTTAATTGAATATATTCCTCGATCACTCAAATTATTTCTTTCAGGTATCTTAAATCCTTCAGGGATTTTCATGTATATATCATTATCCAGTGATCCATATAAGTAGGCTGTAACAACATCCATTAGGCGTATGTCAAGCCTTTTACAAATAGCCAAACTAATTAAATATCTAAAAGTAATTGCATCCACCACAGGAGAGTAAGTCTCCTCATAATCAATTCCAGGTCTTTGCGTAAAACCTTGTGCTACAAATCAGGCTTTATATCGCACAATTTCATTTTTCTCATTTCTTTTACGCACAAAGACCCATTTGTACCCGACTGGTTTTACACCATCAGGTGTTCGGACGACAGGTCCGAAAACTTCACGCTTCGCAAGTGAGTTTAACTCAGCTTGGATAGCATCTTTCCAATTTAGCCAATCTTTTCTACGTCGACATTCTTCGACAGATTTTGGTTCATGATCCTCTTTTTCATTTCCAAGTTCTAACGCTATATTATATGAAAAAACATTGTCGACAATTGTTTCAAATCGGTTCCATATTTTTCCAGTATCAACATAACTGATTGAGATCTCATTATTTTCTTTACTTTCAGGTACCAGCTGAATCTCTTCTGGAGATTTTTTATCAGTTATGTCTTCCTTATCATTCAAAATACATATTTCCTCGTCTTGGTCATTTTCTTTATTTGCTCATTTTCTTTTACGAGGATTCTTATCTTTGGAACCAATTGGTCTACCACGCTTCAGGCGTGCTGTATGTTCATTCGCAATAGTATTAGGTTGCCCTTCAGGAACCTCAATACGAATTGGAGCATTTTCAGCTGGAATATGTGACTTTGTCACTTTTTTAGGGTCAGTGAATGCATCTGGCAACTGATTTGCAATATTTTGCAAATGAATTATTCTTTGAACTTCAAGTTCACATTGCTTTGTACGAGGATCAAAATGATGCAATAATTGTGCATTCCATGTAATTTGTTTTTCCAGCTGTTCCTTTTCTCCCCCTAATGCTGGGAAATTATTTTCATCAAAATGACAATCGGCAAATCGTGCCGTGAACAGATCACCCGTCTGGGGTTCTAGATATTTAATAATGGAAGGGGATTCATACCCGACGTATATCCCCAACCTTCTTTGAAGACCCATTTTGGTGCGTTGTGGTGGAGCAATCGGAACATAGACTGCGCACTCAAAGGTCCTTAAATGAGAAATATTTGGCTCCTGACCTAAAGCCATTTGCATAGGGGAGAACTTATTATATGTTGTTGGTCTAATGCGTATGAGTGCTGCAGCATGCAGAATAGCATGTCCCCAAGAATTAATAGTGAGTTTTGTGCTCATGAGTAATGGTCTAGCAATTAACTGAAGGTGTTTAATGAATGATTCTGCAAAACCATTTTGTGTATGTACATGAGCAACAGGATGCTCCACACTTATCCCAATTGACATACAGTAATCTTTAAAAGCTTGGGATTTAAATTCACCAGCATTATCAAGACGAATTGTCTTGATAGGGTAATCTGGAAATTGGGCTCGCAATCTAATTATTTGAGCAAGTAATCTTGCAAAAGCCACATTACGCGTTGACAATAGACAAACATGTGACCATCTACTAGAGGCATCTACTAATACCATAAAATATCGAAATGGTCCACAAGGTGGAGCTACAGGTCCACATATGTCTCCATGAATGAGTTCCAGAAATGTAGGGCATTCAATCCCAACTTTTGCTGGTGATGGCCTTATAATTAATTTCCCTTGAGAACAAGCAGCACAAGAAAACTCATTAGATAAAAGAATCTTCTGGTTCTTTAATGGATGTCCATTTGAGTTCTCTATTATTCTTCGCATCATTATTGAACCGGGATGGCCTAACCGGTCATGCCAAATAATAAAAGTATTTGGATTAGTAAACTTCTGGTTTACTATAGCATGCGTCTCAATCATGCTAATATTTGTGTAGTACAAACCAGAGGAAAAAGTGGGTAATTTTTCCAAGATACATTTCTTACCCCCAATAATTGCAGTGATGCAAAGACATTCCATATGATCAATTGTGGTCTCAATGTGATAACCATTTTGTCGAATGTCTTTGAAACTTAGTAAATTTCTTTGAGACTTACTGCAAAATAATGCTTCATTTATATTCAATTTTGTTCCTCTGGGTAATAATAAGTTAGCTTTTCCATATCCTTCAATTAATTTTGTACTACCATATATTGTGCTAACGTTTGCCTCTTTCATAACCAAAAAAGAAAAATACTTCTTATCCTTTAATATAGTGTGTGTTGTAGCACAATCCACAAGGCATATATCTTCTTTGATTTTAAATCCATCAGAAGACTGAGGAATATCCATATTCTTCATTGAAAATAAAAATACATTATAAGAAACTTAGAAAATTAAAATTACAATGAAGAAAGAAACACAACTAAAACATAAGAGGGAAAATAAAACATAGGTGAAAAGCATAAAATTTGCTGCATTTCATTTTTCAATCATGATTTTCAAAGAAATCAGCAGCATCTAGATGTGTTATGTCAATGAGGCCTTCATAGTCATTTTCTTTGTAGGCAAAATTGGCTTCCACATTATTTTGCATTTTTGCTTCATCATCATCATCATTTTGAAGGGTTAAATTAACTTCAGAATTTTTCCCCTTCTTTATTGAAGCTTGATAGAGCTTGACAAAATGCTCAGGTGTGCGGCAGACACGTGACCAATGGCCTTTCATGCCACAACGGTAGCATATATTATCTTTACCCTTAGAAGAGCTATTTTGAGAACCCTTATTGTTGTTCTCTTGTTTATGACCATCGTGATTATGGTAATTATTTTTTTCTCTTACCACGCCCACGTCCACGCCCGCGGCCACGACCACGACCACGGGAATTATTATTTCCTCTTCCAGAATTATCATATTTTGCTGCATTCGCTTCAGGGAATGGAGCAGATCCAGTTGGACGGGCTTCATGATTTTTCATTAACAGCTCGTTATTTTTTTCAGCCACAAGAAGATAGGAAATCAATTCGGCATATTTTTTAAAACCTTTTTCACGATATTGTTGTTGTAATAAAACATTAGAAGCATGAAAAGTTGAAAAGGTTTTTTCTAATAAGTCCTCATCAGTGATTTTTTCTCCACACAATTTTAATTGAGAACTTATTTTGAAAACTGCCGAATTATATTCACTCACTGTCTTAAAATCTTGGAGGCGTAAATGCATTCAATCATAACGAGCTTTGGGGAGTATTACCGTTTTTTTTATGGTCATACCTTTCTTTAAGATTTTTCCACAATTCAAGTGGATCCTTAACAGTCAAATATTCTGCTTTTAGCCCTTCATGCAGATGATGACGCAAAAATATCATTGCTTTTGCCTTATCTTGGTTAGATGCCTCATTTCCAGTTTTTATTGTTTCACCTAGACCCTTAGCTTCTAAGTGAATTTCAGCATCTAGTACCCATGACAAATAATTCTTGCCAGATATGTCAAGGGCTACAAACTCGAGTTTGGTAAGATTTGACATGATGCAAGCTAATGAAAAACAACAATAATAATAATTAGAGATATGACGTTACAATCTTAAAATACAAAATAAGATAAAATTAAGTGAAACAATAAACTATTAGTATATATAATATATAATTCATAAAACATATTAACAAGTAAATGAACAATTTAAATAATATGAAATTAAATAGTTAACAATAATAATCAAATTAAGAACTCATAACAAATTAACAAAACTAATACAATTTATAATAATAAGTTAGTATAAATCAAATAAATTATTGATTAATTAGCAACAAGAAAAATATTACGATAAATTGATAACATAGTACAAAATAAAATATAATAATAAACTAAAGCAAAGAATAATAAAATAATTATGATCAAAGAAGCAATAAATAAATTAAAGTATAAAAATATATGAAATAAACTATGATCAAAGAAATATGTCCACTGTATAAATAAAATAACTAGATATATAAAACAAGAAGGAAAATTTTGATAGCCATACAAATAAGAAATCATAAATTGAAACTTGAATTTGTAGAACTATCAAATGGATTTAGAAGAACTACCTTCGAGCTTTCGTGGTAAAACTATATGATAAGAGTAAAAGAGAAAGGAAGAAGACAAGAGAAGAAGAAATGTAGTACTCAATAATCAACTTTTTGGTGTATCAAATCATTGCATACACACCCTCTATTTATAGGGCTACTAGGGTAACCTTCACATCATAAGTTACAAAGCATTAAAGTATGCATATAATGCACAATCAATATTGGCATAAATCATATTGAATTTGGGGTTATGGACTCATTGATTTATGGAGGTTTTGGAAGTGCTAAAGACATCCACAAAAGCACAATATATTCACAAGAGTTATATATTTATATACGCGTACCAAAATAAAAGTTATTATCTCAATATAAAAAAAATTCAGAATAGTCTATATGTTAAAATTATATAAACAAATTAAATGAACCAAAAAAAATATGGTCTTTTAGCTGTCCACCCAATAAAAAGATTTATTTTTCTCTTATTGGGGGTTCAAAACTAAACTTTGAAGAAAGCTAGTGTGATCATGTGTTAAAATTATGTCGTAGTTGATAAATTGTGTTTCATGCTTGAAAATTGGGATCGTATATAATTCAATCCTCTGCATTAAGTAGTGAAGTGTTCAGTAAAATAATGAGAGAGACAGAGATAAAAAAATTGTGGGTCCCATCTTATTAAATCTTCTCTCTCTTAATTTTTTTAACTAATAATTTTTTTCTTTCGATCTCTCACCTCACTTCATGTTGTGTGTATAATTCAAAGTCCCACATTGCTTAGGTTGTGTAAGGAGTGGGTGAGGAGCTTATATAAATAAGTGTGAGTTATATAGGTTTCAACACACATAAGAATACTAGCCTATAACCATTGGGTGTATTGGGTTTTGGGTATTTGTATGTATTGAGGAGGATTTGTAATTTTTCCGTTCAAAAATTACAAGTAGTAAAGTTTGTCCCAGTTGGAGTCGTAGTAGTAGGTCTTGAGGCACCGAACCACGTTAAAATTTTTGTGTGTTCTTCTTTCTCTTTTCCTTATATTTTTGTGCGGGGCCCAACAATTCACTGAACATTTCACTACTTAATGTAGATTATCCAATTCCGTTGTTATTTCACTATTTTCTTGGAGTAAAAAATTAATGTTATATTAAAATTCTCCCTTGATATGCATAATTAGATACTAATAATTACTCATCCATCAAACCATATGGTAATTAGTTTGTATTATTCTTCAATTTTCTCTGGTCCCTAGGTTTGATAAAATCTTATTTGGCCAAATTACTCTTTTGGTCTGTCACGACCACCTACCGGGCGCCCGTAACCGGCACGGGAGGTAGGATTTCTCCTATCCCGTAAGCCTCTAATCCCTGATTGACATTCTTATATATGCGTAACTACCCATTTCTAATACAAATAATATAGTATTTATATGGTCATCCCTATCCGATGACCTAAGTAGCACACAATCCACGGCTCGCTCAACGCCGCTTCAGTCTATACATATACACATAATCAATCACACGTACATATAATATACATATTGATCACGCGCTTAAAGGCGGGTGATCTATCCTATTCACATGCAGAATCCCTGTGTACAGTCAAGCATATATATTCAATCACACACCTGCATAAAATATACATATTGATCACACGCCTCAATGCGTGTGACCTATCCTATTCACATGGGAAGCCGTATTTTCACACAATCAAGTATTCAGTCACACATATATATAAGTTTACATATTGACCACACGCTCAGTGCAAGTGGTCTATCCTATTCACATGCAGAAGTCACATCCATATATATATATATATATATACATGATATTCATCATATCACAACCTATATCCCCAATAACAAGACCAATCTTTAATCTGTATGAAGCCGAAAATTCTAGAGTGTGACATATACATATATGCATATAGCAACTGTACAAAACAATGCTATACCAAAATGAATCATATACATATATATATATCCTGTCAAAATACATATAGCAGTACTACCCACGCGAACAATGCGTGCGGTCTTTAAGTTTGTCCGCCTCCCTGGATGAAGTGGAAGCGCTTCCGATGCCTATACCACCTGTGTCTGTAACATTTAAAATTGGGGTGAGTCAAACAGACTCAGTGAGAGGCTTTCCCATCCCTGGTGTAGTAGCGGGTACCACTACAACTGGGGAGAGGAGCCAATCACAAACACATACGCATATAACGGTTTAAATTTTCATATATTAGGTGGTAAGGCAATTAACATATATCATATTCACAATAAAGAATTTAAAGCGTGGATTTACATACATTTAAATTCACACATACATCATATCATGATTTAACATATAATTCCATGTGGTCCTCTGTATTCAAGTAATCATAATCATCAACTGGCCCGAAGGCAATATCTCCGTTAGGAGAGAATCTGGCCCGAAGGCAATATCTCACGTGAGCAATATGGGAACCTAGTTGATCATTCTAGGAACCCCTGGTCCCAAGACTTTACTTGGAACAATAATCTGACCCCAAGACTTCACTTGGAGCAATAGCTGGCGACTCATCTGACCTCGGTTTTCCCAAGGCAATAGCCACAATGTGGTGTACTCAAATACTTGTATTCCTGTGGTTTGACTCAAGACAAGAGACTCAATCTACCCGGACTACCCGTGATAGACTCGGTTCCAGCGTTACACAATAAATGACCCCTATGGACCACTACTTGTTCATTTTACTTCTTCTTAGGCAAATTTAGATTTCCAAGTGGTTTATAATTTGGACTCTTGGTTCAGAACAAAGTCACCTAGGTTTATTCTCTTTAAGGACATACTTACAAAACCACACCCTTCAAATAATAATTACTCGATTCTACCCCCGGTGTCGTATAGGTCCCGAGGACCTTCCGTTCGTATTTTTACAATTCACATACACACATATAGCACATTTTCACATATACTGTAATTTAGGAACAACAATAGCACGTTATCTAACATGTAATTCCTACAAATAGGCAAGAAGGCAAACCATATATCCATATCCGCAGTCAACCCTATAGGGCAAGGATAGGAAAGCCCCTCACCTGGTTGGCCCCTCTGATCGGCTCTCGGTGCGCCCGAAAGTCCACTCACAGTATGGTGCCCTATACACATATACTTGAGAGATTCAAAGACTTGAAAATTCAACCACTATCGTGTACATGTAATGTTAATGCTCATATTCTTTCTAATTAATTTCATAGGCTAGTTGTTGGCTTGGAGTGCCCTCAACTAGATTTCGGAACACCTAGCATGCTTCTAATTCGTGTCCAACCCTCTCTTAATCACGCTATTCGGAAACGTTGAATTTGGGAATGCAAGGTTACCCAATTTCACCTCTATGTGTCCATGTGAAGTTCCCACTACCCAAGTCTTGAATTTATGGCTCAAGAGTCATAAATTCTACTTATCCAATATTTCCATTTATCAAAATAACCCTGAACACTTCACCTACACATGAATACACATACCCGAATTCGCGTAAAATTAGAAAATTGTCTCTTTTTCTCCGAACGGGGTTCCGGGTGAGACGGAAATTACTCGGGTTTTAATCCCTCGTACATTCCAATAATTTTTAATAATTATATAATTATTATTCACCCTTTCAATGCACCCCAAGTCATTACACAACACCCTTAAACCTTAACAACCACATTTTCCTACACTTTTTCCAACCCGGATAAATTCCATCAATTTGGTTCCGGTTCCTAAGCTTCCAACTCACTTCCTAACATGCATATACTTCAATTTAGGACCCAAAATACTCAGATTGAATCAATTGGGGTCTTTTCAAAAATCCCTAAAATTGATAAAATTGGGGTTTGAGAGTTTCGGGACTTCTCACCTCGATTCAACCGGTTAGAAGGACGATATGGAGTAGAGGAGACTCCCAACTACCTTCCCCGGTGAAGAGACGGCGTTTTCCGGCGAGTTCTCCGGCGAGAAGGCGCTCTCTCTCTTGTTTCTCTCTCTAGTCCATCACTCTCTCTCCTCCAGCCACCACGATGGCGTTTTCCGGCTCCGGTGGACGTCCGACCACCACCATGCGTCCGCCGTCGTCCGCCGTTCGTGCCACCAGCTGCTCCTCCACTTCTCTTGGCTCCCCCTTGTCTCTCACGTTTCCCCTCTCCCCTCTCGTGCTCCTTTCTTCCTCCGTCTCCTTCTCACGTTTCTTTTCTTGCTTTTTCCTCTATTATTTTCTCTTATCCCATATCTAATATATATATATATTACAAAAAAAAAAGGATTCTGATTTCCCTTTTTACATATATATATATATATATAATAACTTAATACCTATAAATATCACTTAAAAAAACAAAAAGAAATCTGATTTAATAATAAAAATATATATATATAGAAGTATTAGGATTTTACAAAAAATTATATTTACCACAAAATAAGTGGTAGGCTAATGTGTATTTTTCATCTCATTTTCCTCTTTTAAATTAATTAATTTAATTTAATTGATGACGCTAGTTAAAATGTTCTCGGGTTATTTTAGGTCCTCAACATTGATTTAATTTAATTGATGACGCTAGTTAATATTGGTTCTCAACGTTTCAAAAGGTTATTTTAGGTCCTCAACATTTTTTTTGTCAAAATTGGTCCTCTAGAATAACATCCGTCTGGTTTTGCCATTAAATGCTGACGTGGAAGGCTTATGTGGCACACCCTCTCTCCTATGTGTCGTATTTAAATGACATGGCACCCTCTTTCACTCAAACTCAACAAAACGGCGTCGTTTTGTTGAGTTTGAGTGAAAGAGGGTGCCATGTCATTTAAATACGACACATAGGAGAGAGGGTGTGCCACATAAGCCTTTCACGTCAGCATTTAATGGCAAAAAAAAAATGTTGAGGACCTAAAATAACCTTTTGAAATGTTGAGGACCAAAAGACTAATTTAGCCAATCTTATTTATATTAAAGAACTTTATATAAAAAATATAAAAAACTTTACAGAAGTTACCGACTAACTACCTTCCGTGTTGTTCTTTCTGTATATATAGGATGATTTATGTCACTATATAAATGAAATAGTTTGTTTGTGTCATATAATCTATTTTACATTGTGAAACCTATAAGGTATGAATTCAAGGCAAATAATATGTAATATTCAGCATGACACATTTCTTTCGGTGTTATGTGTGTCCTACTTTCAAATAGTCTATATGAAAAAAAAATATAAGTTCAAATCATAATAATTTAAACATTTATATTTGTATATCATATAAATTGCTCCATAGTCATAAAATTTTAAATTTAAAGATCCGTAATGCATATAATCTAATAGAATCCAAAAAAGCCAAAAAAATAAATAAATAAAGATCTATCCATTTCTGAAAAGTTTTGGTTAGATTCCTGAATTTTAATGAATTGGGCCATTCATATGGAAACAATTTTCACCGGTTCACATTGTAAGTCCATTTTTTAAAGTGAACTGAATTAAATATCAAGACGGTTACCATTTGAACCAATCCGATCTTCAAATTCTTAATACATTTTTAAAGCACTTCTTTTACAAAAGCATTTTAGTAACAAATTGGACGAAGCATTGAGAAGCCAAATATGGTCACTTGCCAACTATGGTCACTCTCTATTCCCATTCAAATATATACTAGGTGAAATTGTGAAGAATAAATGCATCCATTTTAAAAATGAAATTGAATGTCAGAGCATTTCATTTTAATATATATTAAAATTAAAATTAATTAAAAAAGAACATGAACTAAAATTAAACATTTCTCGAATTCTTCTTAAATGACTTAACTAAATTATTATTTATATAATAACTATATTATTATTAAAATTTTTTACAGTAATTCATATATTTCAAATACTTCCAAAAATAAAAATATTTTAATTTACATTCTCAAAATATTGTTAAAATTAAAACTATATCTTAGAGAACCTTTTAGTTGAGGAGATGTTCAATAGTACGGTAGTACTGAACTTCAGTATATCTGATCAATTGATTCTTAAACCATTCAAGGTGAGTCCTTATTAATGTTTAATGTGAATTTCTTTTAATATTAACAAATGACTCTACATAATTTGAGGGATGTATCGAACTTTAGTAATACGATACTAACGATAGTACTAAACTTTTATCCCTTTTATAACAAATATTTGATAACCACTCTGATACCAAATATGGTCACTCTTTATTGCTATTCAAATGTGGTATGTATAACATGTGAAGAGTTAATGCAATGGATTTTATTGTAAAAAAATGCATTGGTTTTTTATTTAAAAAAATTGAATATCAAATAAATTAATTTATTTTGAATATTTTCAAAAAGATAAATTCATATATAATAAAGCAAGGTAATTTTTTAAGTAAAAGAAATATAGACATAGATTTATATCAACAAATACACTTATTACACACACGCACAAAAACATATATATATATATATATATATATATATATATATATATATATTAAAATTAAAATTAAAATTAATCCCAAAAAAGACACACAACATTAAATAAAATTAAAAACATTGAATTCTTTATAATAAGGGTAAACTACAGTTTGTCTCCCTGTGGTTTGACCTAAATCCAGTTTGCCCCCCTGTGGTTTAAAATACGACACTTAACTACCCTGTGGTTTGGCTTAAAATTAATGTGCCCCACTGTGGTTTAGAGTGTGACACTTGACCCCCATGTGGTTTGTTATGTTATCACTTAACTACCCTATATTATTTTTTTTCTCAAAATTTAATATTTAATATAACTTATAAAAGAAATTACCTAAAAATAATTGAATTAATTAATTATTTTATTAAATATTTATTTTATCTCTAAAATAATAATAATAAACTCTAATCTTCTACTTTCAACTCTTTTTAGCGTTTCCTTCAAACTCTTTTTTTCTTCTAATTTCTTCACTATATCCAAGAGTACTGTTATGCTCCTAGATCTAAGGATACTTTTTTAAGAAAATTATTGCTTAATGTTAGAGTTTCTAAGCTCAATAATGTTAACATTCAATCCAGGTATGTATGTTATGAACTTGAACAATAAAAGAACTTAAATTTAGTTATATATTTGTATTATAATATTCTTTTACAATTTTATTTTGATTGATTTAATAATTCTAAAACATTAAAGATAAAAAATACCAATAAAATGAATAAATAACTAAATATAAATAATCAATGGAGTAAATAATAAATATTAAATTATTTTATTAATTTTTTAAAATTATAATTTTATTTTTATATTAATTGTAATTTTTTTTGAATCATTTTATAATTCTAGAGTGTTGAATGACAAATTTTAAACATTAAAAGTATTAAATGATGATTAATTTGACTAAAATTTAGATAGAAGATAGGTGAAGGTAGTTAAGTGATAACAAAACAAACCACAGGGGGTCAAGTGTCACACTCTAAACCACAGGGGGGCACATTAATTTTAAGCCAAACGATAGGGTGGTTAAGTGTCGAATTTTAAACCACAGGGGGGCAAACTGAATTTAAGCCAAACCACAGGGGGGCAAACTGTAATTTACCCTTATAATAATTTGACTAAACATATTTATTTCTAAAATCTTAATATTAGAAAATCTTAAATAATTTATATAATCCAAATACTTCCAAAAGTGACTTCCTTTTTTTAATTTTCTTTTTCATTTCCTAGACAAGTTAAGTACATCCTCCCTTTTCCCAATGCATTTTGTTCAATAATATTTCTATAACGTCACCTCCTCCTCCATCTTTACTACTTTTTCTTTCATCACACCCGTTACTGTGTCTTTCACATTCATTCATCAATGGAGGATTCATCATCAAATCATGGTGGTCTTGTGGAGAAAAGAGATAAAGAGCACATGGTTTCACCATTGGGAAGAAATCCTTCTCATAGAAATGCTTATTTTCTCAACCCCTCATTGAATATATCAAAAACCCCACAACCCCAAGATGATTTCTATCTTCCCGAAACCCTATTCTCCTACCAAACAACCAATTTCGACCTTGAAAGCTTACCTTTGGAAGTCACATTTAGCGGATGGCAGATCCCTATAAAGGGATGGAAAGACTGGAAAAAGATGCTTTATCAGAAGCACAAAGATATTTGGATAAAAGTTGGGATAGATGAAGCAATCGAAGCTTCCACATACGAAATCCCAAAAACCAAAGATCTTATTTTATCACTTGCACAGAAATGGTTTTCTAAGACCAACACTTTCATCTTCTCTTGGGGTGAAGCCACTATCACACTGGAAGATATAATGGTTTGTGGGGGTTATTCTGTAGTGGGAAATCCTATTTTCACCCCGCTCCAGGATGAGGAATCAAAGGAGATGGAGGCAAAATTGGATCAAGTACGATTGAATTTCGCATCGACGAAAGATAGAAAAGCCAATCATCTCCCATGGCTCAAGTGTTTCTTCATGAAGAAGATTAGCAAAGAATTAAAAGGTGAGAATCAAAATATAACCTTAGCTCCTGTCATTAGTTAAAAATTATCTTTTAACGCCAATTACGATTAAGGTCAGTTCCACTAGAGATTGCGTTGAGAATATTTTAATGTTAATTGACTACAACGTTTATTATTGATTAACGTACATATGTTAATTAACTAACGCTAAAATTTTTCAATTATGTAGTGGATGAAGATGTTGATGAACTGGAGCACGTAGCGTTTTTATCGCTTTGGCTCTCAAGGTTCGTATTTCCTTGTCCCACTATTTCAAGAGATGTTTTGCCTATTGCAATACATCTAGCTAGAGGCACCCAAATTGCCTAGCACCTGCGGTTCTCGCAAGCATCAATAGAGATTTGACAAACTTGAAAACAAGTATTGACAAAGCATGCGCAAGATCAAAATTGGGAGGAACTAGCAGAAGTTTTATTAGATATTATCTTATAGAATCTTTTGTTATTCAAATTTCTTTAATGTCTCATTTGAAATTGGTTCAAATATGGGCTGACAAGATATTTCCAACATTGCATCCACATCCACCAAAAATGCTTGATCAGAATCTTCATCATGAGAATGATTATGTGTCTAGTTTCAATCTAGATTCAGGTGGACAAACCTTCAAATGGCGTCCATATGTGAAATCTTTTCCAAAGTTCTACAATAAGGATTATTTAAAATCCTTTGCTTACTGCTTGAGGAATTCTGAGTTGGTTGGTATGGATTTAGGGTCTCTCTATACCAAAAAGTACCTACCACATCGTGTCGGTATGCAATTCGGCTTGGATTAGGACATTCCGGGTCAGGTGGATTTTTGCGATAAGGACGAAATTATAGTTGATCCTTACAAGGCTGCTTGGACAAACTATAGTATGCCAGTCACAGATACAATGTTGTTGGATGTTGTTGTTGCATCGTCGTCAATTTCTGTTCCAAGCTTTACTTTGAAGTACGTGGAGTGGTGGAATCAATTGAAACTTGGGATGGGAGAAAAACCCGGTAAGGATAATTTTGAAGTGAGATCTCAATGTGATAGTGTTCATGAAAATGGTGATTCTTCAATGGATTATAATGGAGTTGAATTAAATAATTGACTTGCCAAATAGGAGTGATGAGATTGTGAATGTTGTTGGTGGTGGAAGATTGAAGAGGGAAAAGGTGGACATGGTGATTTCTAAGCTTCAAACTCTGATAGGGAAGCTTGAAGGAGACATCGTTGAGCTTAAAGGTAAGAAATACGGTTGTATTTAAGTTATGAGTTGGGAAATTATTATTATGTAAACCTAATCTTTTTTTTAAAACAAGGTCACAATCTTGGTACTTTATATTTCACTCAAGTTTCAAATCAGTTCTTTATGCTTCAAAAATTCCAAATCATTCCTCTATGTTTCAAATGTATTTTTTATTCTCTTCTTCTTAGGCCTCCCTGGTGACCATCTTCGATAGTCAATTTAGAGTCTATGAAAAGGACACATAGGTGAGAGATTTTGTCCACATCAGTTGTCCACGTCATCATTTAACAATGACCACTGACGGTGTCAGGCAAAAGGGCTTATTTGGAACAACTTATAAACATAAAGGATTGATTTGAAACCTTTTAAACATAAAAGATTGATTAGAACTTGGGTGAAATATAGAGGACTAAAATGAAGTTTTGGCCTTTAAAAAAGAACAAGTACTGAATAAATGATGCAAACCGTGCTGATAGCCCAAAGGAAATAGGTAATGCAAAAGCATTGACACAAAGACATGAGGAAGACACACCAGTTGGAGGAATGTCACGTGGCAAGAGGACATGCCAGTCGTCAATTAAGATGAAAGATTAAATTATGAATTTCTAATAAGAAGTTAGTTACCAGCTTGCGAGAGCAAGGGTTTTCTTTCTTAGCTTGATTTCTGTTAAGTATCTTGACTTTTGAAATTATTAATTTTCTTGAAAAAGGAGAGCTATCTTGTGCATTTTCCATTTTAATTAAGGAATTTTCACTACATCATGCAATGCTATGGTAATTAATTATTATGTTTATGCATGTGTTTGTTAATCATTGATTTGGTTTGTAGACGATTTACATAACTAGTCATAGATTGTGCAGTAATCTAGTAGGGATTTCAAAACTTTGAGACTTTGGCCCACGTTCGTTACACAGATCTATTGATGAAATATAGATGGGTTTGTATAACATATGCATTTGGTACACGGTTTTGAATTCCTTAATTTACTTCATTGTTTAGTTTATGGGTTTGGGGAAACCCTTCCAAATGGGAGAATTTTCAACATTACTCATGAAAAAATGACTAATATACCCCTACTAACCAAATATAGTGTGAAGTTTTTTATTTTAATAGTTTTTATAAGATAAGAATAAAATAGTTATTCACCCAACATTTATTCTTTTCCTATTTTTTTCTCATTCTCATTCCTTATTATTAAATGTAGGCTTAAATCTTCCCATTCTCATTCCTAATCACATTTTCATTCTTTCTAACAATCATATTAATGTTTGGACACGTTTAGTTATCATTGTGTAATACATGCATAATATTAATAGAGAGGTTTTTGGATCATTAATGTGTTGCCAAATTAATTTTGTAAAATATTATCATTTTCTGACTTTGTCAAATTTTATAATAACCTACCACGTATTTAATTTAACAGTAGATTATATATATATATACAAACATATTGGATTCTTTTTTATATAAAATTGAGTTAATTAATAATTTATTCTTTTAAAGATTGAGGTTGACTCATTGAAAAATTAAATGTCTACCAAGTCATTTTAGCTCTTATTAATTTTTTGAATAAGTTTTCGCCCAAATTAGATCATGTTAAGTGTAAAATTTAGTGAAGTGATGAAATGCAGAGAAACAAAGAAATTAAGGACTCACTATAGATGAACTAGAATATATATATATATATATATATATATCTTTGCTCTCTCTACACCTCACATTTAGGGATGATCAAAATACTCATATCCAATGGGTACCCTGAAAATTTATCCTGTGGGTCTAGGTATGGGTTCGAGTACAAAGTCAACGGGTCCGGGTCCGGGTAAGGAGGTACCCTACCCGCAATAGTAATTATTTATTTTTATATATATAAAGTATTATTTTTAAATTTTTTTGTGTTGAGAAAATATATAATTCTAAGAAAAAATATTAAATATCTTGTAGATATTAAATTAATTTAATTGTACATTTATATTTATAATTTAATTTTTTTATTTTTGTGATTATAGATGAAAAAAATTGATAAAAATAATTTTTATATTCATAAAATAATAATTTATTTCAAATTTTTATGGGTCTGGGTCCGGCTATAGGGATTTAACTACCCGTAGGGTTCGGGGATGGGGATTGATTTTGATACCCATTCAAATCCGGTCCGGGTCTGGGGATTATAGTACCCTACCCATGATCATCCCTACTCACATTACTAAATTTTATAATTAAGAGGATCTAAACTCGAGTTTTCCTTACTTTGATGTGACCTTACTCCAAGTCGAAATTGTGGATGGATTGGGTTAGATTAGTGAATTTGAATTGAAATTGCCACCCCTACTTACACGTATTATTATTTTAAGGACTTAATTGTAATATAAGAGAGATTGATCTTTGAAGGACTAATTTGTATGGTAATATAGTTTTTTAGGGACTACTAATTTGTATAATTGTATAATCTTTCAGGGACTAATTTGTATATTTAATAATTAATAATGCCATGTAGGCAGTTAATGGTGCCACGTAGGCAGTTAACGATCTACGTCAGCACTTCTGTTAATAGCTTTTGACGGAAGGAATTAACCTAAATTGGATAACTAAAATATTTCAAGATCAAATTATCAGTGCATCAATATTTTAAAGATCAAATAGTTGTATATATTAGGAATGGCAATGGGTAGGGTTCAGTGAGGATACTGCATTTCCCGGCCCCTGTAGTCACACTACAAAAAAAAACTGATTTAGCTACGGAAATTAGCTAGGGAAAATTTCCCTAGCTAATCCCTAGCTAATTAGCTACGGATTAGCTAGGGAAAAAAATCCCTAGCTAATCCCTAGCTAATTAGCTACGGATTAGCTAGGGATAAAATCCCTAGCTAATTTGGTAAAAAAATTTGGCGCGAAAAGGCGGGAAAATTTAGCTAGGGATTTGCTACGGATTAGCTAGGGAATTTAGCTAGGGAAAAAAAACCGTAGCTAATCCCTAGCTAATTAGCTAAGGAATTTAGCTAGGGAAAAAAACCGTAGCTAATTAGCTAGGGAAAAAATCCCTAGCTAATCCCTAGCTAATTAGCTAGGGATTTGCTACGAATTTCCCTAGCTAATTAGCTAGGGAAAAAAACCCTAGCTAATCCCTAGCTAATTAGCTAAGGAAATTACCTAGGGATTAGCTACGGATTTTTCCAAGCTAATCCCTAGCTAATTAGCTAGGGAAAAAAATCCCTAGCTAATCCGTAGCTAATAGCTACGAATTAGCTAGGGAAAAAATCCCTAGCTAATTTATTATATGTGTATATATAAAATGTTTTACATTAATAAATCAAAAAGTGATAAATGGCCTAGTGGTTGGTCTAAATGTTACCATTCATGATGTTCCGTCTTCGAGGCCTCCTAGGACCATTTTTCAAAAATATAAGTGGTTGCCGGAGGAGGTCGCCGGAGGCCGTCGTCGGAGGAGGTCGCCGGAGGCCGTCGTCGGAGGGGGCCGCCGGCCGGCGGTGGAGGAGGTCACCGGCGGCCGTCGTCGGAGGTGGTCGCCGGCCGTCATCGGAGGGGGTCGCCGGAGGGGCCACCGGAGGCCGGTGGAGGAGGTCGCCGGCGACAATTTTTGGAGGTGGTGAGTTAGCTAGGGATTAGCTACGGATTAGCTAGGGAATTTAGCTAGGGATTAGCTACGGCTTAGCTAGGGAATTTAGCTAGGGATTAGCTACGGATTAGCTAGGGAATTTTAGCTAGGGATTAGCTACGGATTAGCTAGGGAATTTAGCTAAGGATTAGCTAAGGATTAGCTAGGGAATTTAGCTAGGGATTAGCTAGGGATTAGCTAAGGATTAGCTACGGATTAGTTAGGGATTAGCTACGAAAAAAATCCCTAGCAATTAGCGTCCAAATATTAGCTAGGGAAAAATCCGTAGCTAATCCGTAGCTAATCCCTAGCTAATCCGATTAGCTAGGGATTAGCTACGGATTAGCTACGGATTTTTCCCTAGCTAATCCTGTTTTTTCTTGTAGTGTCAATATTTTCCCCATCCCCGGCCGAGTATGAAATTTGATACCCATTGTCGGACCCATCGAATACTTAGGTCCCCAGACCCAGTCCCGGAAAGTTTACTATTTTTTTCTACAAAATTTGCTACTTTCATGACAAGTACTTTAATTTCTTCACAAGTATTGAATACAAATTAATAAATTTAATTATTTTCAAATTTAAGAAAAACAAACTTCAAGCACACAATAAAATACACATAAAAAGTCTAAGTTCATCCTTAAATAAACAAATACAGACATAAAATGTGGTGTGAAATGTGAATGTGTGATTCGTGATTCGTGAATGGGGGTGGGTGAGTGAGATGAGAGTCTGATTGAGTTTATGTATGTGGGTGTCACGTGATGGTGAGGTGAGTGTAAATTTTTTTTTTTAATTTGAAATGATATATAATATAATTTTATATAAAATATTGTTATATATATTATATCACCGGGTCTGGGGTCGGGGTGAATACACCCTTACCTATCCTCGGACTCGGACTTTTACCCATTAAAATAACTCAGACCTATTTTTTCAATACCCAGACCCAAACTCAATTGGTAAAATTTCTGGATACCTATCAAATCTTGGTAAGATTGCCATTCCTAGTATATATATATACTATTTTCTTTCATATTTAGATTAGGCTAAAGGTCTATTTTGGTCCTCAATGTTTGCATGAAGTTTAATGTTGGTCCTCAATGTTTCAAAAGTTTAATGTTGGTCCTCAAAGTTTTTTCTTTTGGTCAATTTTGGTCCTCGAGCGTAACACAGTTAACTTTTTGCCGTTGAATGATGACGTAACATGCTTGTATGGCACACACTCTCTCCTACATGTCATATTTTAATGACGTGGCATGACACATCACTGTCACGTCACCCCACATTGCCACATCATCATCTTCTCTCCTTCATCATCATCATTATCATCATCATCTGGGGTGACGTGGCAGTGATGTGTCATGCCACGTCATTAAAATATGACATGTAGGAGAGAGTGTGTGCCATATAAGTATGCCACGTCATCATTTAACAGCAAAAAGTTAACAGCGTTACGCTTGAGGACCAAAATCGACCAAAAAATAAAACATTGAGGACCAACATTAAACTTTTGAAACATTGAGGACCAACATTAAACTTCATGCAAACATTGAGGACCAAAATAGTACTTTAGCCTTTAGATTATTTAATTTGCAACAATAATTAATAGGTAGTGGTGGATATAATTACCAACAACTGTACAAATACAAAAACCGATGACAACTAGTTTAGCTTGACTTGAGTTGACTCTATAATATCACCCTTTTATAGTTCATAATTATTCTCTCTCTATATATATAAATACCTTCAATCTTAGCTTCAGCTTCACACTTCAATCTCAAACCATTCATTACCTATACCTTCTTCTCCCTTCTTCGTTTTAAGCTTTACAACAATTCAACAAATGAAGGTGATGCTTTTCTTCTACCCTCATCTAAGACATTCATTAATATATATATATATATATATATATATATATATATATATATATATATATATATATATATATATATATATATATATATATATATATATATATATATATATATATATTGTGTTTTGAGATATTAATTTGCTTTGTTTCTATATATATATGCGTGTCTTAATATGTATATTATATTACACATAATTTGATGAAGTGGTTTATATATATATATATATATATATATATATATATAAAACTTATTAATAGGTTCTAATATTATATTAATGGTGTGTGAAACAGAAAATAGTGGTAAGAGTCGAGTTTAATGGCGATGGTATGAAGACAAAAGCCATGAAGGCAGTCTCTAAAATTCCAGGTATATATACACTTCACAAATCTTCATTATTACTATACTAAGATCAGTGTAATGTCTTCCTCTTTAATTTTACAAGTCATTATTACCATCTTTTAAATATGATAATTAAATTCATAGAAGAATTAGTAATTATTAGGACAATTTAAAGAAATCATAAAAACAATAATAAGATCAATGTAATTTAGTATTAACAAAGAATAAAAATTTTATTTTGCTTTCTCACAAATGGATCAATTTTCAAGTTGGTCCTCGACATTTAATTTTTTTTCTCATTTTAGCCCATGAAAATTCAATTTTCATTCAATCTAATCCCTCCATTGTTGTGAATACCATCAATATTACTTTTTTTTTTTAGTTTCCACAAGTATTCTCTTATTGGAGGCAATCCTGTTCAAGTTAGCTGAGGTCCCATAACGGGGATAGAGCTCATAATTGTGTATATTGGGGTTAATCTATGATATAATCAATAGGGTGGTGGCATATCTGCCAATCAAATGTGGTTGACACATGGTGAATCTTTTATTTATTTTTTGTAAATTTTAAATTATGCCCCTGAAATTTTCAATAAATACCTTTTTAGCATGTCTAAAAATGTTCATAATTTGACCTTCCAAAATTTATAATAATTATACTTTTAACATTTGTAAAATTTGTATATTCTTCCTTCCAAACTTGTGATAATTATATTTTTAGTATTTGTATTTTTTTTGTCTATGACCGAGGTATACTCCAGATAGCAGGCCTAATGACTAATTCCTCGTGTATTACGGGACCCATTACTGGCGGCGACTCTCTTAACAGATAACACTCCATTTCCATTCCTCTAAGGATCGAATCTGGAGGCGATAATTATACCCTAATTAACCTAAACTCTTCAGTCTTCAGTCTTGACCTTAGATAGATTTTCTCAAAATGATCTAACTATTAATTAATGGATGGTTTTTAATTTGCAGGGGTTGAATCAGTATCAGTGGACATGAAAGAGAAGAAAATGACAATAAGTGGAGACATAGATCCAGTTTGTGTGGTAGAGAAGCTTAGGAAGATATGTCCCACTGATGTTGTTTCTGTTGGACCAGCAAAGGAAGCAGATCAGAAGAAGAAGGAAGAAACTAATAAGAAAGAAAATAATAATAATAATAATAATAATAAGGCAAAAGAACAAGAAATTAAGAAAGATGAACCAAATTGGGGTGATTTCATAAGAGCCTCTGAGATCTATCATCATCAACAAATGACACGTCCATATCCATATCCATATTATTGTACAAGTGTTGTGGAAGAGGATCCTAATAGTTGTGTTATCTTCTAATTAAGTTTTATTTTTAGATTAATTAATGTTACTTTTGGATTTGTTTTCCCAATTAAGTGCATTATTTAATGTACTTTGTACGTGTTTGTTTTTTCTATGGCATTTTCTGAGACTATCAACTGAGGGTAATTATAATTTTCCGTATTGTATTTTGTGATCAAGTAATAGTGACTTTATTAGATTAATTACTCTAATTTTGTTAATTGGTCTTCATTTGTGATGTAAAATTAGTTAATTTTTTGGCATTTTCAATCTTTGAAATACTACATTTGAGTTCATAATTTTTTTTTTATTTAGATCAGGATATATACCGTTAAGCACAATAACTTATTCCCTCGGTGAATTGTAGGCACCTCAAATTTGAGTTCATAAATTTGTACAAGGAAATTAAACTTTGGTGTTTCCTCCTAATTAATATGTTGGCAAATGTTTAATCTAGTTTATATATATATATATATATATATATATATATATATATATATATATATATATATATATATATAATATGCAAAGCCACAAATTAATATTAATGAACTCACTTAAAAAAAATCCATTTTTAATGTTAATTAATAATTAATATCATTTGTTAATTTGGTTGTTGTAATTGATGTGAAAATGCTCTCGATATTATCTCTAGAGTTGATTGTGGAATTTACGCTAATAAAATCTTTAATATTAGTCATAACAATGCTAAAAATAATTTATAATTGGCTCTAAAATCATCCTATTTTTTATAGTGATGATTAGTTCTTAATTTTTAATGCTTCTAATTAATTTATTGAGTGGTAAGCAAGAGCAGGACTTTCTCAAAATTTATGAAATCCTAAGGCAGAGATTTAGCTAGATAACTTATAAATTAACAGGACATTTACACATAGATTCATTAATTATAATTAAGAATTAATTAAAAATAAAACTAGATCACTTGTGTATAAGTATAAACTCTTTTAAAAAGTATATTAATCACTTGTGTCAGAATAATATATTGGTGAAAATTTAAAACTAGATCCTTCATAGTCCAAAATTAAACTTTCAAAACCTACCCAACTCAGTCTAATTTTATTGTTATTAACTTATTATTATAAATAGCCCTTAGCTTGGAACTTTGTCATTGATCTAGATCTACAAGTCTAAATTTTTCCTTCTCAATGCTTTAATTAATCCCACTCTCCTAATTATTTTCTAAAGAAAGATACTACTTCCATGTGAATCCATAAAATTTTCTGTGTATCTTTTTTCAAAATCTCAAAAAATTATATTGTTCATAGTGGATCCAAGCAGTCCTTGAAATTAAAAATTAGGCCAAAAAGAAACCAAAGTTTTAAGCTTTTGGCGCAAAACTTTATAAGTTTTTAAATATATTACCTCTTGAACTTTTGATTTTAGGCACAGAATCTCATCTATTAAAAATTTTATTAATTTTTAATAGAATTCCGCCACGATAACAAACAATTTATCATATTACAATTTTTTTAGCTAATTGGGTTGATGGATATATATATATATATATATATATATATATGTGTGTGTGTGTGTGAGTGATTGGGGTTATTTTTTAAAAAAAATCAACAAAATGTGCTATAATTAGCTAAAAAAATTGCTGGTATGGGACGGAACTCGGTTGAAAATGGATGAAATTCTTAACGAATAGAACTTTTAATTTGACTTTGGGTACAGAACCTTATCTACTAAAAATTTCATTAATTTTTAACAGAATTCTGCCACATTAACAAACAATTTATCACATTAACATTTTTTTACCTAATTGGGTAATGGATATATAAGTGAGTGATTGGGGTTTTTTTTTTTAAATTAACGAAATGCGCTTCAATTAGTTAAAAGAATTGCTAGCATGGGATGGAACTCGATTGAAAAATGGATGAAATTCTTAACGGATAGAGTTATATATGTCCCGAAGTTAATAATTCATGGAGGTTTGGTGCAAGATTTGAATACTTAAAGAGGTTTTGTGTATACTTTGCCCAAAATTTTACATGCAATCAAATTAATTATTGGCATGGGAGAAGCTTCCTCAAAAGGGATAAAAGTTCAATGGTACCGTACCACTGAACTTCAGTGCATCCCTCCAATCATGTAGTGTCATTTGTTAATATTAATAAAAACTCACATTAATTAGGGCTCACCTTGAATGGTTTAGGGACCAACTGATTAGAGGGATGTACTGAAGTTCAGTACTACCGTATCACTGAACATCTACTCCCTCAAAAGATGCATTCTATTGCAAAATTAATGACCAAGTTGTATGATATTGATATATATATATGGTCAATACTGGCAACTTGAGTAATAACAATTAAGAAGCACATGAATGCTTTAGTGGGATCCATTATATATTGTGAAGCTTTGATTAATTTAGGGATTAATATATTAATCACATTAATTAACTAATTATATTTTATAAGTATTTAATATTGACGAGAAAATGACAAAAGGGTCTTCAATCTTCATCATCCTTTGAACTTTCTGATTAAATTTGACCCTCTCCTTATATTAAGTGAGTGGACAAAGGTCTGATTAGTTGGGATTTGTTTGATTTAATAATCTAATTAATTATTGGATCACTTCATAAAGATTCCCAATATTATTATTCAATATAGTTAATTATTAATTAATGAAATCTTGTCTCTTACAAAGCCACTCAATGCTTTGACTTTAATGCCAAAATATTATTTAGTCACTGTGCTTTCTAAATTAAATTAATATATCATATGTAGGTAGCAACTATTTATATATATATATAGCAAGTGTTCATGCATAGTATTCTTTAGTTTATTTTGGATTCAAATGTTCAGTTTGTGCAATGAAAGTATATTAGACATAAATTAATGATTTGGTCTCTTAGCAACGTTTGGTCTCTTAATTTAGTCATTAAAAGATAAGAATAGATGTACAGTAATATAGTAGTACTGAAATTCAGTAAATTTTTTTAATTAGTTAGTCCCTAATCTATTCAAGGTGTATCCTAATTAATTAATGTGAGTTTTTATTTATAATTTATAAATTTATTTTATAACTTGACATTGTCCAAATGTACTCTTTAAAATTTTTAGTTGAATTTTACATTTAAGTAGAGTTAATTAATATTAATATCATTTAACTTTATATCTATTTTATTAATCAAATTAATTGAATATATTATTTCTTATGGATCAAATTAAAAAATTTATCTACTAGTTGATTAGAATGATAGACAGTCTATTCCTCTTAAACAAGGTCCCATATTCGAGTTTGCATATAAAAAAATTTTGTTGGGAGAGTTTTACTCTTATTGTGGGATCTCAATTAACTTTAACATGATTACCTTTGATAGAAAGATATGTCAGAAACTAAAAAATTTTAAAAAATTCTTCTAAAAATTAAATTTAAAAATATTTTTGCTTTTGATTAGGGACTATAGTAAAAGGAAAGTTGCTGTGTGACGTCATAATGCTGACATAAGCAACTATAATTGCAGCATTATCATTTGGTTTAAAATTCTCAAAACGGGCCCGAGTCCGCGGGCTAGCCCGGCTCACCCGCTAAATGGGCGGGCTTAGACTTTGAAAAATAGGTCCGTTTAAAAACGGGCCTAAACGGGTTGGCCCGTATAAGCCCGCGGGCTAAACGGGCTAGCCCGCAGGCCCCGCGGGCCGGCCGGTTAAAAAATTAAAAAAAAAAAGAAAATGAAAAATAATAGTTATTTGTTTAAAATATGTATAAATATATATGTTTTATGTGATTTTATGTGTTAAATAATAATTTTATTCTAATAATATGTATAAATAATTTAAATAATAATTAAAATTAATAAAATATTAATTTAAAATAATAAAAATACTAATTTTTAAATAAATATATAATTTTATAATTATTTTTAAAAAAATATAAAAAGTGGCCCGCGGGCTAGCCCGTTTAGCCCGCGGGCCAATACGGGCGGGCTTGGGCATCACTTCCCAAGCCCGCCAAGTAAACGGGGCGGCCCATTTAATGCCGGCCCGTCGCGGGCCGGTGCGGGCTGGGCCGGGCCGGCCCGTTTTGACACTCCTATGTGTAACGTGGTGTGATGAGTGTATAGTGTAGTGTAGTGTGTAGTGAGTGTATAGTGTAGTGTGTAGTGTGTAGTACACTCACTACACACTACTATGTGTAACGTGGTGTGATGAGTGTATAGTGTAGTGTAGTGTGTAGTGAGTGTACTACACACTACACACTACACTATACACTCACTACACACTACACACTACACTATACACTCACTACACACTACACTACACTATACACTCATCACACCACGTTACACACTACACAATACAATACACATTCAATACACTGTACTACACAATACATTACACTACACAATACACACTACACTAAAAACTAAACACTACACACAACACACTATGCACTGCACTACACTTCACATTACACACTACACTAACCAACACACTACAGACTACACAATACTAGTATTATCAAAACGGGCCGCTCGGCCCGGCCCGGAGCTTGGGAATTGATGCCCAAGCCCGCCCACATTGGCCCGCAGGCCACTTTTTTAATTTTTTTTAAATATATTATTTTAAAAAAATAATTATAAAATTATATTTTTACTTAAAAATAGTATTTTTTATTTTAAATTAATATTTTATTATTATTTAAATTATTTATACACATTATTAAAATAAAATTATTATTTAACACATAAAATTACCTAAAACATATATATTTATACACATTTTAAACAAATATATATTATTTTTTGTTTTTTTATTTATTTTTTTTAATTTTTTGCTGGCCTGCCCGCGGGTTTAAACGGGCCAACCCGTTTAGGCCCATTTTTAAACGGGCCTAATTTACAATGTCTAAGCCCGCCCATTTAGCGGGCGGGCCAAAGCCCGTTTTGACAGTACTACACAATACACAATACATTACACTACAAACTACACACTTCACTACAAACTACACACTATACTACACATTACACACTACACTCTACTACACATTACACATTACACTACACACTAAACAATAAACTACACACTTACTACACAATACACGCTACACTACACACAACACATTGCATTATACTACACTATACACTACATAGTACAAACTACACTACACAACACTACACATTACATAACATTACACAATACACACTACACTATACACTACACACTCATAACACACTCCACTACATACTACACTACACACTACAGACTACACAACACAATACATTACACTACACTACACTACACACTATACTACAAACTACACACTACACTACAAACTGCAATACACTATGCACTACACATTACACACTACACTATGCACTACATATTACAAACTACACATTACACACTACATACTACACTACACATTGAACTAAAAACTACACTATGCACTACACATTACAAACTACACATTACACACTACACACTACACTACACTCTACACACTATACAATACATTACACTACACTACACAATACATTACACTATACTACACACTACACACAAACTACTCACTAGCCTACAAACTACACACTTCACTATGCACTACACATTACACACTACACAATCACTAGACACTACACTACACACTACACACTATACTACACACTACACTACACGTACAGTACACTCACTACACACTACTTAAGACTAATTAACTCACGTAATCTTCAGTAGAGGTGTTAAAGTGGGCCAACCCGGCCCACACGGATTGGAAGAGTTAAACGAGCTGAAAATTCCAACCCGACCAACCTAGGTGGTGGGTTGGGCTAACCCACCTTTTAAAAAAAAAACTAAATTTTTTTTATATATTTTTTCATGAACTATGAAATTTAGTATGATAAAATGAAAAAAAAAGATTGATCATGTCACTTACAAATAGTTAATTACAAAACAATTAATGTATGAAAGTATTAAATATATTAAATAAATTTTTTTAATATATTTAATATATGAGATATAAGATATGAGGACTTAGGGCTTAGGATTTCTTTTTACTTATTATTAATATATTAAAATTTTATTAATAGTTAGGTGGGTTACGGACCAACCCACCTAACCCGCGAACTAACTCACCTAACTCGCGGGTTAGGTGGGTCGAATTTCTCCAACCCGTTTATTAAATAGGTTGAAATTTTACAACTCATCCCATCAAATTGGTGGGTTAAACGGGCCAACTCGGTGGGTTAGGCCCGTTTGACAACAGGAACTTATAAATCATAGTATTGCTTATTTTTTTTTAAACCAAAAAAGTAAATTTACTCTTTAGAAAATATAATGATGGTAGTTTTTTTTAATTATATGCATATAAATGAGTGTTAATTTAAAAAAAAAATTTATTCAAGAAAACGAGTCCAAGTCTTAAAATTTTAAAATCACCAAGAATATGGGTTTCAAAAAAAATTACCAAGAATAAAAATGAGAATTAATTTTCTTACCCACTCAAATCCAGAAATAAACAAATAATATTTTTCTTTAAATATATATATATGAAAATGAAGGCTATATTAGCCTATCTATATAAACTTCTGAGTTCTGATTGTAGTAAATTAATTACTTTTGGCAAGTGTGGTAACTTATGAGACCAGTTTGTGTTTGACTCAACTATATAGGATTCTTAGTTTGTAATTATTTACTTTAATGTTTATATATCCTTGAAAAAATAAATGTTTTTGGCACATCAAAACAGAGTGAAGAAATTCAACTTATGCCTTCAATTACAATTTGTATAATCACAGAATCCATATTAAGGTGATTCTTACTGTATAAAAGAAGTCGAGGTTGCTTAGAAGTTTATTATTTATTAACATATGAAGAAATTTCTTTTTTTAAAAAAAAAATTTCTTATTATTTGAATGTTTGGTGCCGATTGGTAACATTAAAAGTCAACCAAGTTCCAATTTTTCTCCTCTTTTTTCCCCAACTAGACAATGTTTAATGTGGACTGAACAATATTTAATAAATTGTGATCAGACGCAATGTTTTGACAAATTGAAAAAAAGAAGAGTAATACTAAAATTTAACTACCATTTAATGTTGTTCAATCAACACCAATCGTCCAAGTTATCATAACGGTTACTTAATTATCTAGACGACATGTCGACATTCATATGGAAGGACCAAATTGAAAAGAGATCAAATTATGAAAAAAATTCTTTGACAGATCAAAAGGATGTTTTTGTTTTTTTGTTTTTAATTTATTGAAGAACATGACATTAATCGTTTGAAAACTACACTTTTGTCCTTCAATAAAACATTCAAACCAAAAATAAAAAATGAATTTCCTAAATACATCAATTTACAAGATGTCATGGAATTGAATATGTGGCTTTAAGATTGCTCATGATGATAATACCAAAAATTAAAATCAATATGCAAGACAATGAAGGTAGGCATGTATATATATATATATATATATATATATATATATATATATATATATATATATTGAGAATATGACATTAAAATGATTTAGGCATTTACAACACAATAATACTTATAAAAAAATTACATAATTGAGGTCACCAGCTGAAGCTAATGGACTCAAAATGAAGGTTATCTGTGAAATTAGAAGCACATATTGATGCTACTTCTTGTCTCAATTTCCTTGGACCACTAACCATAACTCCAATGCTTGATCCTTCACACCCATCCAATATTTCTGCCACCATATATCAAAAATTAGTATACCACTTTAATTTCAGTTTTTTCTTAAACTTTTGGAGCACAAGTGCATGTTTTTTTTAGAGGAAAATACCCTTTAATCTCTCCAACTAGAGAATAATTGCAACTATAGTATAAAAGTACAAGACATGCTAAAAATATAAATATAAAAAACTTTAAGGACTTAAGTGCAATATAATAAGTTTACGGGTAAAAATATAAAAATTTTATAAATATTAAAAGTATAATTATTATAAACATTAAGGGTCAAAATTATATCATTATTAAACATGCTAAAAATATAATTATAAAAAAAATCTTATAAGGACTTAGGTGCAAATATAAAAAGGGAATGAGATGCCAAATGTCACCATGGGATTGGCCAATCATCCTATAATTTTAGTCCTGAAAGATATAATTTATTTCAATTTTTTTTATGCCTAAACAACATTACAATAAGCCAAAACAACAACCAATATGCCAAAATAGCATTACAGCGACCCTAAAATAACAATTAACATGTCTAATGAGTCATTCATGTAACTAACATTAGGACTAAATTGTTGGAGAAACATTTTTTTGGAAGATGGAATTAAAGATTTTGATCTTTTAAAAATTGAATTGAAATGAAATCTATCTTTACTAAAGCAATAATTTACTCATAACATAAGCAAACACCTTATAAGAAAAACACAAAACACCCTGTGTCAAATGAGACTAAGAGAGGATGTTTTGTGATTTGTCATAATTTATGACTAATTAATATATAATCAAGCCTTAGTTAAAGGGGAAAATGTACTCCCCCCCCCCCCCCCCCCTCTCATTTTAATGATTAACTTACTAACAATTAAAGCATCTTCAGTAGTACGGTAGTACTGAACTTCAGTACATCCTTCCAATCAGTCGGTCCCTAATCCATTCAAGATAGGTCTTATTAATATGAGTTTCTATTTACATTAACAAACGTCACTACATGATTGGACGAATGTACCGAAGTTCAATTCTACTGTAGTAATGAACTTTTATCCCAAATGAAGTCATTAATTTGGCAGAGAAAATGTGAATATGAGAAGAATGAAATCAACTTCAAGAAATGGGCAATGCAAAGAAGAAGAAGAAATAAAAACTCTTACTTTTCAAGTCAGGCCTTCCACCATAATGCACTTTAGTTGCTTGAACAAAGGACTGAAGTGGAAGACTCTCCAATTCTCTCTCAGAATTATAGTACTCTGAATCTGGAAGATCCACAGTAGATTCTGTGTTCATATTCTTAATCTGCTTCAAATCCTTATTCTGTTTCTTGTTCCACAAGAAAGCAGAAGTAGCAGTAATAGCTATGCACACACACAAGAATCCCATGTCTAAAAAAGATCTTGAGACATAAGGGTATATTAAGTTGGAGTTATGGTCAATTGGGTAAATGTAATATCTATCAAGGAAGGCAATAAGTAGAAGGAACAAAATAAAAGAGGAAGAGATGATTATGCCAAGATAGAGCCAATTGTTTTGGCCTAAGACTGAAGAAATTGGCTCATCCAATGCTGCATTGTTCGGTTTGAACCTTATTGTTTGAAGAAGCCTCTTTTCATGTTTCAATGGCTCTTCTTTCTCTCTTGTCACATAGGCTTCAATTTGGAGCTGCAAGTTTGAGATATTGGAGATGGTGCCTGAAGGTGGAAGGATGAGGTCTAGCATGGTGAGATCAAGGGAATTCTTGAAAGCACAAACGAGAAGAACCCTAGGAGTTCGTCCGCTTCGGTCCGAGTCGGCTCGGAAGAGAAGCGAGCGGATTACGGAGATGAAAGGAGTAATCCCACTTCCTCCACTCACCATTACCAGCATTTCATGCCTGCATCAATGTTTCTTCATCTTAATCAAGCCATGGCATATGAAATAAAATTGGATTATGGAAGGAAATGATTTAAGGTAAATTATAGTCTATAAAGCACGGACACGCTTATCTTTAAGCGTATTACATGTCGACATATAACACTACACCATGACACACTATAGACACATGTATGTCAGCTCGGACAAGTGCTTAGTGCTATTTGGATACGTGCCGAACATGACTCATATTTGAACCAAATAAATGAATAAAAATCTAATTAAAACTCATTTTAATTAGATTATTAAAATTCTTTTTAAATTGTTTTTTGTTGTATATGAGATTTAGTGAATTTGATTTAGAAGATAACAGTATAAATTGTTTAAAATATAGAACAATATTTTGTATTTTTCTTTTCTACAAGTATATCACTAAAAGAAAACTTAAAATATAAATATATATGCCGTTTAGTGTCATGTCGTGGCTGTTCAATACTTTTTTGAAGTTTGGTGTGCCAACGTGTTAGTATCGGTGTCAAACTTTGTGCTTCATAGATTATAGTTTTGACCCAAAATAAGTCGGTTCCTATTGATTAAAGTTTGACATTCTAAACTCCCTATAGTTTTTTAGCAAGCATAGATAATTACCCTAATATATATATATATATATATTATACTTCAATTTGATATTTTTCATTGAGAAATTTTCTATTTTGAATCTGAAAAGTTCATCCAACCTTGAGAAAGAGGTTGAAGTGGGTCCATAAGGTCCTTCAACTGAGACTTGAAGGTGATCCAATGGAGATGAAGAAGATAGTTTCTGATACAAAGTATTTGACCATCTTCCAGCAACTTTGACTACAATGCTTAGTGTATCAGAATCAGTTTCACTGCTGGAACTGATAGTAAAGGGATGCCACTGCAATTTGGAAATACTAGGAACATTTATGAAAATGGAACTTGTAGGAGCATAGCACAACCCTGCACATAGAAATGAGAAATAAGAATATGTCCGAGGAAAATCACGAAAACTAAAAAAGAACTCGTTCGAGTCTTATGTATAGAAAAAATCATGTTAGAAGAGCTCAAGCCAGGTTAGAAAAAATCCAATGGACTTTTGAATACTCGTAGTTTCGACAAAAAAAGAAAAACTTGTCATATCTTTTCATACTTTTGGCTATATTTATTTACCTGGATTCTTGGAGAAATTCAGTTCAAAAGCTTCACAAGGCAAAACTCGAGCCGAGACCAACCGAACTCGCTGTTGAGACTGAAGGAACCGCAGGAACCGATCGATTAAGAACAAGTAAAATCCGGGAAGTATTATGCAGATAGTGGAGAATCCCACATGAAGCACAAAGAAAACAACAAAAACAATGTATAGGTAATGAGTGTAGAAGAAGAGCTCAAAGGCTTTTCGCCTTATTCTAGGGAAAGTAGTACACCATAAGATTAATCCTGCAAGCAAAGAAATTTCTCCTGCAACATTTGAGATGCCAGTTTTATCCCATTTGAGAATCTGCAATGAAAATTTGCAGATTGTGATGTCTTACAAGAAGAAAAGTTTGCACATGCATAAACGAACAGACCGTTCAGTAAATTACACTCTCCACCCTTGAAGTCTTTAAAACCTTACTCTCGCTATCCCTTAGGTTTCTTTATTTTGTTATTATGGTTAGAAATATCTTCGTTCTTATTGATGGAACACAAGTGACTTGAGAAACTTTATCTCAAAAGCTAGCTGTTGATGGGAAAAAACTAAAACTACTTAAGTATCCCATCGAACATCCTATACTACTCAATTTGAGACTTGGGTAGCATATATTACCTTAGAAACTTCTCATACTATCCCGATCCCTATCAAGTATACTACATCAGTGTATATAAGATTTTATTCCTAAAATTCTTCCCCGATAGATTGAAAACAAGTTAAACTTTGGGATCACTGATTATTACTTGCCCGAGAGGTACGAAGAATTGACTAGATAGAAGTTAGTCCAATAACTAGAGGTAGGGGAAGATCAAACAAAACAATAGAAAAAAAAAACTCTTAGGATGGATTAAACTATTTACAATCTAACTATAGAATTGAGCAAACTAAAGAAAGAACATGTTGGTGTCATTTGATCGATATAACCAACCCTAATTAATGAAAAAAGACTTTGTTTATTACGTTGTTGTTGTAAATTTTTACTTGCCTGAGAGATTTGATGTGTTTTAGCCCAAAAGATGAAATAACCCAATCCATGAGCTGTTAAGAGAGCCATTGCAATATGGCCTATCCATATATGATACTTGATGCTTGCTTCTGAGGTTAGGCCAATGAGCTGCAAAATTGAAGAACTTCTTGTCACTGGAAAAAACAGAAATACTAAGCATATATTCCCAACAAGGCCTAAAGTAAGTGCTGTATCTTCTAGCTTTGCTTCCCACCTGCAAATATAAAACATTCTCTTATAAGGAATTATAGCATAAAAAGAATGCTTATAATGAAGGGCATGTTTGACAACAAAAAAAATGTCAAAACCCCAGTCCTTTATGTTTGCACGAAGTTTTATATTTGTCCTTTATTTTTGCAAGAAGTTCCAAATTGGTCCTGCCGTCCACTTCTGCAAATTTCTTAAGTTAAGTGCCGACATAGCGTGCTGACGTGTCCATCTAAGTTGACATGTCATGCCACGTCATTGCCGTCATCACATATGATAGTAGATGATGACGTGGCATGACACATCAGCTTAAATGGACACGTAGGAGAGATGATAAGTCCACCTCAGCATGCCACGTCAGCACTTAACGGAAGGAAAAATTTGGAACTTCTTGCAAACATAAAGGACCAATTTAAACTTTTTGAAACATAAAGGACCAATATGAAACTTCCTGCAAACATAAGGGACTAATTTGGGGTTTTGACAAAACAAAAAACCAAAAAGCATATTGATGTTTTTAAAACTAAAAAAAGAACAAGTAAAACTTGTTTTGAGAAAAAAAATAATACATAGAACAACTTTAAGAGAATTCTTTTCATTAAATGATAATTATGTCATTTTATTGCTTCTCTCTCACTTCATCCCTGAAAATTTTGAGAGAATCATTTATAAAATTGTCCCCAAAACAATTTTTTTTAATTTTTGTTTTCAAAACTAATTTTAAAAACAAAAAACAAAAACAGTTGTGAAACAGAACCGTGACAAAATGTTGTGTTTTCTTACACTTTGTCTCTCTCATTGGCTACTTGTTCAGTGAGGTTTGCAAAGATGGCATGTAAGTAGGAGCAGAAGGACCAAATTAAGAGTGAAACAAACATGACAAAGAAGAAGAGCTCTGTTACTGTGGTAATCCCAAGAGGACCCTTCACTAGCACTGGCCTTTTCCATGATGCTAATAGTCCAAAATACCCCTTCTTCCTAAGAACAACAAATCAGTTATACATTGTTTGGTTAGGCATTTTAATAATATATGATGATAATAATAATAATAATCAAAGGATAAGACTTGAGGTAAATTTCTTTAAATATTTGTTTTATTAAGATATCCAATAAAAAGATAGGCCACCTATATATATATATCCACGAGTTCTCTTATTTTAGTCCTTAAAAGATAAAATGTCTTAATCTGATCATTGAAAAATTAATTTTCAAACAATTTAGTCATTCAATTAATACGATTAATAGAAAGTTAACTAGTAGTAACATTAGTGAATGCTAACCAACTATTAAATGATGAATCGAATTCTATTCAACAAAATGTACATTAAAAAATATGCAAATTTTGCATTTTTTAACAATGTTTAATTTGGAAATTTGTTGCTTTTTATTTATTTTTTAACTATTGAATATAATACAATCATTATTTATCTATTAAGTTAATACAACTGTTAGCTAACTTTTCATTGATTTCATTAACCAGAGGACTAAATTGATTGAAAATTAATCTTTAAATTCATGAATAAAGTTGAGACATTTTATTTTTCAAGGAATAAATTGAAAAAACATAAATTTTTCAGGGACTCTAAATTATTAATTTACTCTATATATATTTTGCAATTTAACAAACATTGTTGAGTAAAAGAATTTGATAATAAATACTTAAAATTGTACCTACTACTTTTTTTCATAATCAGATGCCTATTAGATTTTTCTTTTTCAATTTGAGACTTATTAGATTCAAATCTTAGTTAAAGATGATAAAATAAAGGTCAAAACTCAAATTGGTCCCTTATGTTTGCACGAAGTTTCATATTGGTCCTTTATGTTTCAAAAAGTTTAAATTGGTCCTTTATGTTTGCTAGAAGCTTCAAATTAGTCCTCCCGTCCAAGTCCGTTTATTTCCCCCGTTAAGTGCTGACGTGGCGTGTTGAGATGGGCATATTATATCTCTTACGTGTCCATTTAAGCTGACGTGTCATGTCACGTCATTGTCACATCATCTATTATCATATGTGATGACGTGGCGCTAATGTGACAATGACATGTCAGCTTAGATAGACACGTCAACACGCCACGTCAACACTTAACTTAAAAAAAATGACGGAAGTGGACGGAAGGACCAATTTGGAACTTCTTGCAAACATAAATGACCAATATAAAACTTTGTGCAAACATAAGGGACCAATTTGAGGTTTTGACCTAAAATAAAATAGGAATGAAGTCTTGTACCTTTGAGTATAATGACCAGTGCGCTTGAGTTTCAAATGAAGATAAAAACAGCCCAAAGTGGCTATTAATAAAATGGGAAATGTATAAAGAAGTATATATGTTCCTGTTCAAGCATAGAGAGATGTAAGTAATTATTATTTACAATGAGAAAGAACCCAAAATACTATACAAAATAAAGATGAAGAGTCCTTGTATCAAAATCAAATGGGCAAATAAAATAGGGTTTATTTAATAAGTTGCGTAAGATAGTCTTTAAGATTTTTTATTGGGTAAGCGATAATTTATTTTTGATGAAAAGTTAATAAAAATAATTTAATAAACTCTCCAATTAAAAAATAATAATATTTAACCAGTGCCCCATTAATAAAACCCAATGAAATAACCTCATTTTAGGATTATGGCACATAAACAAACATGGTAACACAATAAGGGTACGATCAAACAATACTTTTTCAGTACTCTCACGCTTTTTTAAAAATTTTAAATCATTTTTTTATATAGGCCAAATGATTCTTTTGGTCCTCAACGTTTGCACTAAGTTTAATATTGGTCTTTAACGTTTCAAAAAGTTATTTTTGGTCCTCAACGTTTTTATTTTGGTCAAAATTGGTCCTCCAGCATAACTCCGTCTGATTTTTTTTTTTAAATGCTGACGTGGAAGGCTTATGTGGAGCACCATCTCTCCTACGTGTCATATTTGGATGATATGACACCCTCTCTCACTCCAACTCAGCAAAACGACGCCGTTTTACTGAGTTTGAGTGAGAGAGAAGTGATGCAAAACGACGTCGTTTTGCTGAATTGGAGTGAGAGATGGTATCATATCATCCAAATATGACACGTAGGAGAGATGGTGTGTCACATAAGCCTTCCTCGTTAGCATTTAACAAAAAAACCAGACGGAGTTATGCTGGAGGACCAATTTTGACCAAAATAAAAACGTTGAGGACCAAAAATAACTTTTTGAAACGTTGAGGACCAATATTAAACTTGGTGCAAACGTTGAGGACCAAAAGAGTCATTTGGCCTTTTATATACTAACAACATTTCTTATCATACTTTTTCTCACATAAGCCTTCCACGTCAGCATTTAACAAAAAAAACCAGACGGAGTTATGCTGGAGGACCAATTTTGACCAAAATAAAAACGTTGAGGACCAAAAATAACTTTTTGAAACGTTGAGGACCAATATTAAACTTGGTGCAAACGTTGAGGACCAAAAGAGTCATTTGGCCTTTTATATACTAACAACATTTCTTATCATACTTTTTCTTTCTCCTAATTTTTCTCTCTATCTCTCTCCTTCACTTTTCTCTGCATTACTTTCTTTTACTCTACAGTACTTTACATTCATTCCCTTTCCATATGTGCGTTTCTACCAAATGTAGCCTAAGGGTTTGTTTGGTATGTGTAATTTACAAGGTAATGTTGGAGATAATTCAACATTCCCTTGCAAATTCATCTTACCAAATATACCTTACTTTTTGCAATGTGATGAAATTATATTTTTGTCCTTATTTTTTTTTATTTTAATATAAGGGTAAACTATTTTACCCACTTTTATTCCATTTTCATTCCATTCTCATTTCCTAATATCAAACATAGTAAACCTATTATCATTTCCATCATATTCCCTGCACCAAATCGGCCCTTAAGTATACAATATTTTTGCTATGAAATTGGAACAAATGGGCAAGCCATAAATGGGCTAAGCCCAAGTTGACCCATTTAATAATTAGGTTTGGATATTGAAATTCAAGCCCATGGATATTAACTCATAAAGCTAAACGAACTATTGATATTGACCCAAAAAAATAAACGAACTATAGATATATTTTTTAGAAAAACTATTTTATTAAGAATCTCAAATTATATTTACTTTAAACTAATTTCATATTAAATTTTGCAGTCAGTCCGTTTTTTATATGTTTAGAGGGAAAACCTCGTTCCAAATTTATAAAATCATTATTAAATTAACTTACTCATTTATCCTCAATTTAAACTAATTTATATTAATTATTAATAATTTCTTTTGAGGTGCTAATTAACCTGCAACCTAACACACCCAAGTTCATTGCGTTAATTTTTTTATTAGAGGCAATCTTACTCGAAATACATACTACATGTGGGCACATATCTTCGAACTTCGATTCATCACATTGTGAGAAACTTACCGCTTTTACTAGACCTAATGTATGTTTTTTTTAGAAAGGGACTAATCTCAATTATTCAGACTTGTCTATTTGACAAGCTAAAGACAATATTTAATATAAGATTAGTGTGAATCTTTGTATAAAAGTATATAACCATATAAAATACTATATATACATATATATAACACTACCTTTATAAAAAAGTATGCAAAATACGTATGCATCCTATTCATAAATTTTAAGATATGAGTTAGAATTATCATGTTAAGGTTTTTTATTATTATTTTTTTTAGAACTATCAGAATCCAAAAGTTTACTAGATTCTAACTAATTTAATTCGAGTTAAGTCCCATCCCATAATAGAAGTAGAATTCTCCTAATATAAATTTTTTATACACAAAATCGACTCAAATAAAAAATCTTACTTAAAGAGAATGAATCAGAGTATTTACCAGTTCAACCAAAAAAGAGTTCACATACCTAGTCTGGCGCCAAAGTAAGTTGAATCAGCCTTTGCTTCAATGCGAGGGAGCCATTGTTGAAAGAAAGTAGTAGTGGATGACGTAATCAAAACCACCAAATACCCCAAAGATACCATCATTGAGAACCACCATATCCCCTTTTCAACAAATATTGCTGCAGAAGTACCACTTCCTCTTCTCATCTTCTCCTTCTTCTTCTTCAATTCTCTGAATTAATTTCACCACACATGAAGTTTCTTTCTCTCTTCTTTGGGAAAACTAATTAAGTCCCTTCAATAATGTGTGCTCATCACATATGTCTTATATACAAACTAATTATGACCATTCAATAAAAGATGACAGAGAGAGGTATATAATGATAAAAGAGGACCGAGTGGTACAGTTAATTAAGGTTCAGGTTTTTGTTTCATAAGGGTAAGAGTTCGAACCCTATAATTAATGTGCTCAACCCATAAAATCTTTGACCATGGTAAAATACCGGTGCTCATCCCACCTAAATTTTTTTTCATGAAAAAACAAAATAAAGAGAGCTTCAAGTCTGAAAAGTGTGTGAGATCAACAAAAGTGTCAAACTCGTGGACAATAGTGGATGCTGAAAAGAGAGAAAAAGATAAAAGCATAAAAACAAATTTGACAACCAGAAAATTGATCCCTATTTTAGGCCAAAGGAAATATCCATCATTTTGACTAGTAGTACTGTATATAAACAACAAATTAAAGTAGCTTTACTTCATTATTTAATTTGGGTGAATATAAATACAACTTGTTGCATCATATAATGCAATTTCAATTAATAGGATTGTGACACTTGTTATTTTGTTGCATCATGTAATGTAATTGGATCACATCAATGGCTATAATTGTGCCACATAACCCATTACATGATGCAATAAGTTACATCATAGACTCGCCCATTTAATATATGGGCACTTGTTATATTATGCAATGGATATGTGACACAATTGATGGTTGAAATTGCATTCCATCTAGTCATTCTACCCACATGTCACAATCCTATTGACTGAAATTGTATTACATGCATGCAACAAGTTGCATCATAGACTCACCCTTAATTAATTCTATACTTTTGCTTGGCCTTATTATCACAACAACAACAAAAATTCAAGTTGAGCATTAGTTATTTAATTATTTGTTAATAACTGACATTATATTCAATAACATTATTCTTTAATAAATATCGTTATTTGTTAATTATGTTATTATAAGTGAATAAAGTCATGTTAAGATGCTATTCAAATGCACCATCACTAATGTTAGTTGTGAACTCACGCTAATTACATTGAAGATAATTTTTAATTAATACTGCTAAAATAATTATTTTTACCGTCTGTATATATATATAACTAGGTGGTGATCCGTGCGATGCACTGTTTATAGATGTTTATATTATTTTCAAATGTTTAAAAATATAAATGACTAAATTTTAATTTATAAAAAATATAATATAAAGTACTATTATGTTAATATAAAATACGTGCCAAATCAATGAAATTGGAATACCTTGAATATTAAAGTACACGAAGTTTAGATATGAACTTACCAATAATTTTTTTTTAGTTGACTTTAAGAATTAACATGTCTTCTAAAAAATTTGACCTAACTTTAGGAGCAATGTTTAACAATAATCCTTCTAAAAGAGATTTTCATATTGTCCCTTCAGCTCTTCCTTTACTGGTCTACCATCAATGCTTTGAGGGGATATCAACATTGTTCACTCAACATGTGATAATTTGAATATTTCATTTACATGGAATTTGTTTATTTAAATTGTAGGATTATTTTAACCTAAACTATTAAGAATTATAAATTATAACCATTAAAATTTTCTAATTCTAATATAAAATTTAATTTAAAAGATAGATTGGTGTCTAAATTATTTATATATATCAAAGTAATTTAATAGAACATATATATATGATTTAATCCACATACAATGCTTGTTTTCTTCTTCTTGGCAGATTTAATTTGCTTTAAATAGAAAAAATTGAAAGAAATAAAAGTTTAATTATATCTAAAACTCATTTAATTAATTAGAAGAAGGTATAACATTGAGAGTGAAAAAGACGAACTCAAGATAATCAATTTGTACAAACTATGTGTGTAAACAATTCACCTTCAAAGATCACATCATGACGTCCATAATTTCAAAATTGAAGAATACTAAGGACACGTTCTTTACGCAAAAATAGAAATGGAAACAGAAACGGAAACGGAATGCGTTTCCAGTGGTTAGTAGTAAAAGTTTGGTAATAAAAATGGAAAAGAAATGTATTAAAATGACCATTTTACCCCTTATATTAAAATAATAAAAATAAAAGAAGGTTATAATTGTGTCAAATCATGTCAAATCAGAGGGGTATAATAGGTATTTTCTTTTTTTTCTTTTTTTTTTTAAGTTGATGAAAATGAAAAAGTGAAAAAGTAAATAGGGTCCGGTACGGTGGGCTCCACCATTTCTATTTCTATTTCCATAGAGAATTCTTGCAAAAGAACATGTCCTAAGGAAAAATAGTAGTATCAAAATTGTGCACCATGATGATCATAAAAAGAAGGATGAAATTAATGTTAATTAAGAAATAGTGTATATATTTATATATATATATATATAACAGTAGAAGAAGAAAAACGAAAGGAAGTAGGAAAATGATGGAAGATGAAATTGTTCATACCAATAAATTTATATGCATTCCTGCAAGTGTTGGACACACATGACAAGAAGAAATATCCGTGTAGGAAGAAGAAGAAGAAGACTGACGGTAATTAATTTGAGAGGGAATGAATAATGAATAAATTTGTTCTTCTCTAACTGCCTCAAAATTAATCTATGAGATAATTCATAATTCATAATAAAGAGTTACTTTGCTTCACAAATCAAAACTAATAATTTGTAAAATAATTAATCATAAGGAAATACATACCTCGATTTTTTGATGATGAATATCTGCTAGGAAAAGAAGAAGAATTAAAAAAATGAAGAAGCTAGATGAACAACGTAACAATGAGGCACAACGACATATCACGAATATATAGTAGGAATGCATAGTTTCTATGTATGCTAGCACCAATTGAGTTTATATAGGAGTATAAGCGAATTAAATGCTATCAATATTTGGATATATATATATACATTAGTCCAATTGAATTTATATAGGAGTATAAGCTAATTAAATGCTATCAATATTTGGATATATACATTACTCTATCATGTAGTCCATGGATGATCCTTTCTTTGAGTAGATGTTCAGTGGTACGGTAGTATTGAACTTCAGTACATCCCTCAAATCAGTTGGTCCCTAAATCATTCAAGGTGGGCCCTAATTAATGTGAGTTTTTATTAATATTAACAAATGGCATTACATGATTGGAGGGATGCACTGAAGTTCAGTGGTACGGTACCACTGAACTTTTATCCAGAAATATGTGTTATCAAATTGCATTTAAAGAGAGGTAATTAAGGACAACAAATCCTTTATTTTCTTGTCATGTTTTGGACGAAAATCATGGGCATTAAATAGTAAATCATGGGGATCAAATTGCATTTAAATCATAGTCGGCAGATTGAGATAAATATTGAAATAATATTATTGAGATATCAAAATATACATGAATCAAGGAGGTAATAAATGTATGCAATGTCAAAGGTTAGTGATGGTGGCCGAGCAATTATTCATCATTAATGAGATTAATGGTAGGAAAAGGATGGAATTGGAAAATTGATGATACGTAATTGATGCACATTTGGACAATATATGTTAGGCATCTGGAATTTTGGGATTGACGTGGATCTTTTTGTAATTTTATGTGGACCAATAGAAATTTAACATTTGTAACATGGTTTGATATGTGGACTAAATGCATGAGATTAAAAGTTGAGTTGATGATGTGTCAGATGAGCAAAGGTGTTTTTAATCCTAATTATCAAGCATATATTTTAGGAGGATTCATATATATATATATATATATATACTCTATTTGGGAGGTTTGAAAACCATCATCGTCACGTCAATATATATAAGATTTTTCTTCAAGCTAAAAGAGAATTTATTTTTTTGAGGTTAGTAAAAAATTAACAAATACAATTTTTTAAGTACTTGGTCGAAAGAAATTCTTAAATATACTACTTTTTGGATTATTGGGGGTTACTACGGGATTTTAATTGGCAGCTTGATCTTAAAATGTTATGTTAATAGATAAATAATATATGTGGGAAATAAATTTATTGAGAAAAGTAAAAGATTATTTAACTTAGTTCTCAATTCTCACTATATATATATAAAATTATTTTTAGAATTTATGATAAAAAATTGGCATCAAAGTCTAAAGGGCATGTTCGCTTTTTAGATTGAACTCTGGAAAGTAATCCAAAAAGTGAGTGGGATCTGTTTCATTTTCTTCATATAAAAAAAAGAAAAAGATAAAATAAAATAAAATATAAAATATCTATTATACCCTTTGATTTGATACAATCCTAACCTTCTTTTCTTTTTATTATTTTAATATAAGGGGTAAAGTTGTAATTATAATACATTTCCATTCTATTTTTATTCCAAATTTTTACTACTAAATACCTCAAACTTATTTCCTTTTCTTTTCCCTTTCACTTTCTACCTACCAAACGTAACATATGAGAAGGAATATTTTTCTTTCGATCTTAAGACAATTCATTTTTAGCCAAAAACTTCAAAGTTCAAACAGTAGTATCAAAATTGAGTTGAGCCATTGACTAACTCTTCAGCTTTTGAAATAGACAGGCTTGAGTTGGTAGAGGATATGGCTCACCAAGAAATTTTAAAAAAATCAATAAAAATTAATTTAATGTGTGGAGATAAATGAATACATAATGATGATTTTATTTATTTGGGAGCAATATTTTCTTTGAATTATATGCAACAACAATTATTGATTCAAAATTTTATTACAAATTAATAAAAAAAAATTTCCAAAAAAAATTAATTAAAGTTAATATAAATATAATCCTAACACTATGAAAAAATTTATTCAGTTAATTAATATTATTTGTTGATAGTTCGTGTTATATTTAATAACATTATTTATTAATTTTATTGTTATGTTAAAATATTTTCGATAATGCTTTTAAAATTAGTTGGGGAACATAACTAACACTAATACCTAGTCATAACTCATAAGAGTCTTTTATTTAATTTGCTTAATAATTTTCGAAAAGTTAAATCTTAGTAATATTACTTATTTTTATTCTTAACAATATAACTTTTTTTAGAAGGAAACAAAAAAAGCTTGTGGGTTAGCTCTTAATCATCAATATATATATATATATATATATATATATATATATATATATATATATATAAACACTGTTTTGGTCCTTCACAGATGCTTCTTTTGTCAATTTGGTCCCCAACAGATTGGTGTTATCAATTTGGTGATCAAATTGTTAGCAATGTGGTCCTTCCGTTAATTAACTTGATGAGATATCAAGTTAAGTTGTGACTCAACAATTTTTTTATTTGACTAGGCATTAATTAATTTAGAGTAACTTATTTTTTATTTAAAAAACCTTTTAAATTAAAAAAAATCTTTGACATACCTCATTTTAAATAAAAAAATTATTTCAAAGAGTCTTGCCTTAGATAGAAAATTATTTCAAAGTTTTTTTTAAATAAAAAATAAATTAATTTATGCCTAATCAAAAAAACTAAAAAAAAAAAATTTAGGGCCTAGTCATATAAAAAAATTGGTGAGTCAAAATTTAACTTGACATGTCATCAAGTTAATTAACAGAAGGACCACATTGCTAACAGTTTGATCTGTGGGGGACCAAATTGATAACACTGATCTATGGGGGACCAAATTGACAAAAGAGACATCTGCGGAGGACCAAAACAGTGTTTTACTCTATATATATATATATATATATATATATATATATATATATATAGAGAGAGAGAGAGAGAGAGAGAGAGGAGAATTTTAGCTTCAATATGCAATTGTTTTGTATATACATTACATATATGCCAACCTCTGTTTTACATTAATATCCGTAGGAAAATGGACCACTCTAATGTCCTTAGTAGATTATATTCAAGTTTATTTATGTTTGGAGTTTTTATGTAAATATCATGAATATGTGTGTTTATGGAGTATAAAATTTTCTTTTTATTATTCAAATTGGAAGTTAAGAGTGAACTGTTTTTTTAATGTGAGAAAAGTGAGGGTGGTTTTATATATGAAATAAACTGAAGAAACTAATTATTTTTTATTCTGAAGAAGAAAACCACCTAAAACTCTCTCTTTCATCTCTTGTATTGTCTTCTCTTTTTTTAAAAAAGTGTACATTTATTGTGTATTATGAATTCGTATTTTTTACTATAATCGGATCGGGTGTAACTACTTGAATCCAATAATCAATTATGCCCAAAAACCTCCAATATCATTGCATCTTTAATTTTTAGAGAATATATATATATATATATATATATATATATATATATGTATGTATGTATCTGTATCTATATCTATAACTATATATTTATATGATTTTTGAACTTTTTGGTGTTACATATGATAAAAAAAACTTCCCAACTAAAAAAACTGCCAAATAAATAATTTCTCATGAATAACTTTTTAATAAATAACTTCCTAAAAAAATTGAGAAAAGCATTGGAGATACACATAAAAAACAATAAAAATATTATTATATATAAAAGTGATACAAAAAAACTCCTATGATTTAACATATTATTTAAAATATAATTATTATTTTTATATTATATTTTAAAAATTAAAAAACTACCAAATATTTAATATTTATTGTTTTAAATAATAATAATTTTATATTATATATTTTTAAATATGCATGGTACCGTATATGCGAAACTTCTAGTATATATATATTAGGCTATTCTAAATTTGTACCTTTTCCCTCACTCTAATAGGATGTTTAAATTTCATCCTAAAATTATTTTTTTTGGTATCATTATTTTCCTTCAAAATATTTACAAAAATTCTCAATATCATTTTAATTAGTATAGTTGAAAAATCTAATTCATCAGTTAAGTAATTAGATTGTCTATATATATATAGCAAATTAAAGCACTGAAAACAACAAATTTTTAGCACAATTTTTTCAAAGATATATTACCTAAAGTCAAAAACTACCAAAATGGGCCAGATCTCATCTTGTTTACCTCACAATCTAGGTGTGGATTTAATTAGGAGTCTAGGACCAATACATGTGACTATTCTTTGACCAAAACATATACAGTGACTATTCTAAACATGTCACAAATTGAAAAATAATAAATTATTATAAATTAAGTTAAAGTTATGATGAATATGAACATGCATACTTTATATGTGAAAACTAATAGTTTGATTTTTGTTTTTTCTTGCTTTTAATAAAGTTGGAATTCTAATATCTTGAAGTTGATAGATGACTTTATGACTCAAAAATCTTAAATCATTTTTTGACCTAAAAATGATTAAGATTGTGTTCGGTAGAAATGTTCGAACGAGAAGGGAATGGATGTAAAATCAAGTATCGTAGAGTAAAAGAAATTACTGTAGAATAAAGGAAATTAAAAATAAAAATTGTGTTTGGTATGTAAAAATGTTATGTAAAGTTTGTAAAGTAAATTATTAGAAAAGACTAAAAGACCCTTATTTTATAATTAAAGTATTTATTGGTAGGTGGAAAAGTAAAGAGAAAGTAATTAGGAAGAGTATTTTGGACATTTCAACTTAAGGTAGAGTCAATAAAAGGTCAATGGATGAACAACTTTGCAATGCAATGTATATCAAGCACATAATTTTGAAATTTGTAATAATATATCCCTTTCCCTTAATTGAATCCTTAACGAACAACCTAAATGATTGGTAGGTGGAAAAGTGTTATGTAAAGTTTGTAAAGTAAATTATTAGAAAAGACTAAAAGACCCTTATTTTATAATTAAAGTATTTATTGGTAGGTGGAAAAGTAAAGAGAAAGTAATTAAGAAGAGTATTTTGGACATTTCAACTTAAGGTAGAGTCAATAAAAGGTCAATGGATGAACAACTTTGCAATGCAATGTATATCAAGCACATAATTTTGAAATTTGTAATAATATATTCCTTTCCCTGAATTGAATCCTTAACGAACAGCCTAAATGATTTTTTATATTTATTTATTTTAATTTTTTTAAAAACTTATAAAAATAAATAAATAAAATATTTTGACAAAATATAAGATAGAAAATTAAATTTTTAAATTTGTTTAACAAAAGATATACAGCATAAAGTTTTGTTGCTTAAAACATAAAATGTATTATAGCAGCGAATTAAACCGCCGCAAAAAGTTTTTAAGCAAAATAGAAAACAAAACAAATTGTGTCAGATTTTGCAAAGCCCTCGCCATATATATTTGGACAAAGGCCCTACAGAAAAAAAAATTGTTTGGAGCTATAATATGAAAAGAATTAAAATTAGGAGTATTAAATTTAAGAAAATATTTATTTTTTAATTATATCAAGATTAAAAAGCTTTCGCATGACTATTTTCGCGATAAATAATTTTATTTAAATCATATATATATTGGTCTAGACCAGAGTATCCATCGTCGAGCACAGTAACTAATCTCCTCGCTGAATCGAACCCCTGACACTTGGTTAAGGATGGATGAGCTAGTCCCTTCTACTCAACCACGCCCCTTAAATTATTTATATATATATATATATATAAAACATTTTTTTAACTTAATTGCACTAGTAAACTCAATTAGTGGAGCATAAAGTAACAAGTGGGGACAAGTGAATTGAGAAAGAGAGAATTCTCCTTTTCAATTTTCATTAATGACTTTTGTACAAGGCAAGAATTCGATGGATGGAGATTGACCAATATATGTTATGATTGGATCTTTAATTGTTGAAGTGTGAAATAACTTGCTAGAAATTGGTAAGTAGTTTGAATAATTTTAAGTGATAAAATAATGTATTTGTCCATTTAAATTTATAATATCAAATTAAATTAAATTATGAACAATCAATGAACATTTTAACTTATTGTATATATATATACACACACTCTTGTAATTTAGAGTGTGACATTTTATCTTATGTGGTTTAATTTAAAATTAATATGTCCTCTTGTAATTAAGAATGTGATAATTGACCCTCCTATAATTTACTATGTTGTTGTATTATTTTTCTTCGAAAATTTAATATAACTTATAAAAAATTTACCTAAAAATAAATAAATAAATAATTTTTTTATTAAATAATATTTATTTTATCCCTACAATAATTAAAAAAAAAAGGCAAAAGTACATTTGGTATCCCAAACTTTTAAGTTTCTATCAATTATACTCTCAAAGTTTGATTGTGATTAATTGTACCTTCAGTCTTTCATTTTTCGAACAATGTTGTCTTTTTCACTAATAAGGTCTAAATAGATGGCGGTATGTCCTGATGGTGTGTTACACGCAACAAAAAAACAATGTTGTCTTTTTCACTAATAAGGTCTAAATAGATGGCGGTGTGTCATGTACATTCTTTATCTAGAATGTTGTTTGAGCCTTGGAATGATGTTTACAAGTTGTTTTAAATCATTGGAAATAAATGAGCAAAGTTCCATTGAGACCGGAAGGAAGAAAGGGTATGAGACCGGAAGGAAGAAAGGGTAAAATGGGGGAAACTTTCATGAAAAGACACGCCACTGGCGTGTTACACAAAAGAAGTGCGAAAATTGATGCATAATTCGATTTTCCTTCATTCCTTCCTTGATTTTAATGATTCAAAGTCCCAAAATTCATATTTAGATGATAGGTTTTAGTTTCCTAAGTCCCAACATCATTTATTTCAATCAACAACACCAAAACATGTAAAAAAAACATCAATTCAAGCCATTTTTCCAAGAAGTGATGAACATGATGAACACACAAGAACCCTAACCTCAAATCCTCACAACAACAATTTTCTAGCACAATCAACATTTAAAGCATCCAATAAAAGTGTAGGAAAATTTAAGAATGCAAGGTTTTGCTCCCATTATCATCAAAGCTTAGAAATCATTCAAAAAGTCTCAAGAACATCATCAAAAATGGAAAAATGGCTCACCTACCTTGAATCGGCACAATGAGGCTTGGGGAAGTATTAAAACATAAAGTGCGTTATGTTATAGCGCGCAACAACTAGTCAAAGTGCTGTCGAATGAGAATTAAACCTCCATTATGCTAGGTAAAATCCCTAAGCCAAAAAAAAAGTCATTTCCAACGTACCTATTAACATATTAGCACATTTACTATCAATATAATATTCCAAAACAAATCCAACTTAAATGTGTTAAGTATCTCTAAAACTTTCAAACCAAGAAACCCCATTTATCATTTAATTCAATAAGACTATCTAATTACCTATAACTCTCGCTTCCAAATTACTCTTTTCTCAAGACACTTGAATAGGGATTGAGTAATTCTCCCAATTGCTACACAACTTAACATACCCATTTTTTCTTTAATCTTACAAACCAAATTCAAAATCCAAATCACCTTACTTAAACAATATGATTAAGTAATTCCATCCCAATTTCTCTAATTCATATAATTCAACTCCCACATTTCTCACAACTAACCATTTATAAATCAAGGATTCAAAGATAAATCCTCTTTTTGTTTCTCTCACCATACATTGATTCCTAGGACAACAAGGCATTACCTACAATACTTTGCTTAGTTATCCATAACAATGCATAATTAAAATTTTAAGTCTTCGAATATGTTGGATTAGAATGTTGGATTAAAATCAGCCCAATTACTTGTTATGTTTTAACATGTCAATTAATTTTATTTGTGTGGACTAAATATCTTTGGGCCAAAGGTGTGAAATGAATAAGCCCAACAATTGTTGGCCCACGAGTCAAACCTTAGACAAAAGTCCCCTTTCCTGCAATTACTATCCTATATTTATCATGACTAATCTAAGAGCTAGGAGTAGGTGAGTACTCTCTTTGCAGGCTAAAACACCACCAAGTCGCATCTCCTGGAATAGAGGGAGCGTCCTGCAGCAACCAAGAAAAGGAGGAAACGGATAGCTTTGAGATTCAAAATACATAACGGCTACTTGGGTTGATACTCTCTATTTATTACCAAAGAAAAGGTTGCTGGAATAGTCGAACTGTGTGTTCTGAAAAATTTGAAATACAAGCTAAGAGAAAAGAGATCAGGAAGCTGTCTGTGTGATTACTACTGCCATAAAGCCTATCTGAGTCCTGACTGTAATAAGTTTACATTCTCTGTTTAACTTTCTTCTTCCTTATTTATTGTATCAGTATTTAAGCATTGAACATTCTCTAGAGGTGTAAAAATTCTGGTCCTTATAGTGGTACAAGGTTGCAGAGGAGTGTTCGATTCTTAAATACTCAGAGAGTCTAGTCATGAATCTGAGGATAGCAGGAACTTAATGCACTGAGGAGGCTACTTGTAAAGGCTGGATAAAAGCTGACCCTTTTTAAGGTTGCTAAAGCTCCTCTTTACATTAAGGTTGTGCATAAGTTGTTGTGTCTTGAAAGAGTTTGAGTGTAAGCTTAAAAGCTCTTGTGCTTTCCCAAAAGTGTGTTGGGTTGCTTGGTTGTGAAACAGAATTTGAAGTAATTGAATCCTTCTAACTAGTTGGTTAGAAGGGGAGAGGACGTAGTTGGTTGAGCACACTCAATTAGTAAACCTCTCCAGAAAAAGGACTCGGTGCAAATCTCTACTCTACACTCTACTTTCAGTCTTATACTTTAACATTTGAGAGTCCTACTTTTATAAAGAGTCCTAACCAGAACTTAAAGCGATTAACGAGCAAAATTCAAAGAAAACCAATTCACCCCCCTCTAATTGGTTTATTTTCTGGCTAACAGAATAGATAAACTTCACTTTTATACTATAATCTAATCAAGTTCGCATGTAATTTTCTGTTTCAAATTACATCCCAAACCCCAAATACCTTATACCTAAATGCTTGCTTACACTAATAATCTAATGAGGATTCAAGATTTTCTAGTAAGGTATATATATATGTGAGTAGAATAGAATAAATGTTCAATTAAAGAGAATTTTTTTTAGATTTCCCCAATTCAAGTTAAGTTTTAGGGATTATCCCTCTGCTTAATCTCAACTAATTCCCACCAAAATCCCAACAAAGACTAGAAAATAATGAACTTACCTAAATTATTCACAAAATTTGCCTTCACATCATTCCTTCGTCTTGCTCAAACCCACCATCCATGGAAGCATGATTCTCTTCTTTTTGTGTAGAAAATGGAAGAAATGAAGTGAGAAAATGAGTGTGGAACTTGGAAGAGAGGAGTGAAGGCTATGAAAAATAGGGTAGAAAACGCTGCTGGGCTGTTTCACTGAATAAAGATGGACTTTAAAGTCTAAAATGGTCATTTGGGTCATTTTTGGAAGAAAAAGACAATTTTATTGGATCTTGTAAAAATAGAGTTTTAAAATTTCATGAGTGATAATTGGAAAGATTTAAAATTTTTTGAGAATTCAAAGACCCTTAAAATTATCTGTCATTAGATCTCTAGTAGATAAAAAAATTTTACCGGATAAAATTTAATTTAAAAAAATTCTCAAATTTAAGCTAAGTGTTCAAAATAATTCATATGATTCATATTTAACTAAATTTTAATTTTTTTAATTAAATTTCATTTTATTTTAATTTCTAAATTTTTTATAATAAAGTTAATAAAATCCTAATATTAGTCCAAACATTTTGTTTTACTCAATAAAATAATTTTAATATATTTTGTTGTAATTTATATAATCTCATGGATATATAACTACAAATTCCAAATTATTTTATTAATGTATAATTTAACGCATATATATATATATATATATATATATATATATATATATATATATATATATATATATACACGCTTTTGGTCTAATATGGACTTCCAAAAAACAAAATTTTTAATATGGACCCGTCCCATCATTTGCCATGAAATGGACCTAAGCCCTCTTTTTAAATTTTTTTATAAGTTTGAAGGGGTTTCGGCCATCATGTGACCAAAACACCTTTTGGCCCTAGTGTGTCCAAGGTTTTCGATTGAAACAAAACGCGAGATGTGGTCCAAGTTGGGATTGAAGAAGAAGAAGAAGAAAGGATGATGACGTGAAGTAAAAAATGTTGCCAGAGGAAAAGGAAGCATGAGGAATGAAAGTGGTCCACATTGTGCCATACAACCATTTTTTTTATACCCGAATCTCTCTCATCCAACGGTCTTCAATTTTTCTTTTTCTTTTTATATTTTATATGCAACGATGATTGGGCACCCTGACCACGAAGGGTTTTTGACCCTAAAGGTGTTTTGACCATCAGATGACCGGAATCTTGGTAGGCTATAAAAAAAATGTTTAAGTCCATTTCGTAGCAAGTGATGGTTAGGGGTCCATATTGAGAATTTTGTTTTTTAGGAGTCCATATAGATCCAAAAGCATATATATATATATATTGGGTTATTACATGCCCACCTATTAAACATAACGAATTATATTACAATCCGTCTAACACTTTTTTGATTAATGGGGAGGAAATTTATTTTTTTAAAGTTGGTGAAAAATCAACAAACATAATTTTTTAGGTGCTTTTATTAGTTAAAGGAAATCTTTAGGGCCGTTCATTAGGTAGAAATGGAAATGGAAATAGAAACGGAAACGGAATGCATTTGATGTGTTTAGTAGTAAAAGTTTGGTAATGAAAATTGAATGGAAATGTATTAAAATGACCATTTTACCCCTTATATTAAAATAATAAAAGGAAAAGAATGTTATAATCGTGTCAAATCTTGTCAAATCAAAGGGGTATAATAGATATTTTGTATTTTTTTTTTTTGAAGTTGATGGAAATGAAAAAGTGAAAAATAACTGAGACCCAATAAGACCCACTTACTTTTTTGTTTTCATCCCTTTTTCCATTATCCAATTCAAGTAAGTGAACGCACCTTGAAGAGTGCCCGGACCGGGACTGGTTGGCAAAACTCTTTATTAAATCCATGCTCAGATTCAGGAGTTGCATCCTTGTGGAGCACTTGTGTATGTGAATATGTGAGTCATCAGCTCCTTGCTCGGCATTGGGATGTGCAGGTTCTTCATGTCTTAAGAGAAGCGAATCAATTGTAGCTGATTTTTGTTTGCTGGTTATGCCCTCGAGATACTCTTGACTTAGGGCATGTTCGGATGGGATGAAATAAGGAGGGAGAAGAGGATGGAAAAAAAAACATGTGGGTCCCACATGTTACCTATTTTTTTATTTCCATCTTGAAAAATGTGTATAATTAAAAAAACAAAAAAAAATACAAAATATCTATTATACCCTTTGATTTGACACATTTATAACTATCTTTTCTTTTTATTATTTTAATATAAGGGGTAAAGTAGTCATTTTAATACATTCACATTCTATTTCCATTCCAAATTTTTACTACCAAACACATCAAACCCATTCCCTTTCCCTTTCCCTCTCCCTTTCCCTTTCCCTTTCTAGCTACCAAACGTGCCCTTAGTAAAATTGATAGGATCCTTTAAAATAATTCTTTAAATTTATTGGTGGAGTTATGAGAAAGATAGAGATAAAGAAAATATTTTCTTTCTTGATTTTTTTCTCTCCCAATTTCTCTTCTCTCTATCTCTCTTATAATTCCACCAAAAAATGTAGAAAATTACTTTAGAGGATCCAGATGGAATTGGTAGTTTAAGGGCCTGTGTGCCTTAGCTTTCTCTTTTTCTTTCTTTTCTCTACCAAAAAAAAAATTATTATTAAGAGAGTTGATAAAAATATTATTAATTTTAAGACAATAAATTCTCTCTCTATCAATCATAATTAAAAAATTTTAAAAAAATATTAAATTCTGTAGAAAATAATTAATTTAGAATGAATTTTTTTATGTTAATTAATATTAGGTTTGGCTAATTAACAAGTGTCTTAAGACATTGTTTAAGGATTTATTTCAATCAATGAAAGAGTTTTCAAAATTTTTTCTATTTACCTTTTTACCAAGTTTAGGGGTGCGTTTGGTACACAGGTTGATTTTTTAATACCGGGAATCCTAGTCCCAGAAATCACAATACTGAGACTAGGATTCTCATAAATGTCATAAAAGTTGTTTGATTCAACTTTTACATTCTTGAGACTATTTTATAAGATTCTCAGAAATATTACAAATTTGTGTTTGGTTCAACTTTAAATTCATAATTCTGGGAATGTTAGTAATTTTCCAAATACGCCCTTGACTAAGAGCCTATTTGGGGTAGCTTTTGGAGCTTCCAAAAGCACTTATTTCTTCAAAAGCGCTTATTTTTCTAATTTGAGGTGTTTGGGACAGCTTTTGAAAGTGCTTTTGCGTTATAACATAAGCTATTTTTTAATTTTAAGCAGAAGTTAGAAATTGGAACTTCTGCTTCTAATCAAAAGCAAAAGCTAAAATTTAAACTTTTTAAGACAAAACTACCCTTACTCAAATTTCAAAATTCTCATTTTATTGTTCTTTTAAAACTTAATTATCCTTATCAAACTACCTTTATTATTATTGTCTTTTTAATTAAATAAAGACAATAATAATAATAATGGTTTTTATAATTAATTTTTTATTTAAAAAAATTAATAGATATTTCATTAGTAAAAATAATAATCATATTGAATAAAATTAATAATTTATTTCATTAACATTTAGTTAATAAACTAATTAACATTTTATATTTATTTGTTTAATAAAACTTAACAATAATAAATATTTATACCATTTTTCTATTTAATAACATTAATAACGCTATAAATATATTAATGCTTTCCTTGGTAATTTTACAGTCAAAAATATTTTTTATACAAATTTACCAAACACAAACTATTTTTGAACTACTGACAAAAGTACTTTTAAACTTAATTTAGCAAACACAAACTGCTTCTCTCTCACAGCACTTATTCTCAAACTTCATTTAAAAAGAAGTCATTTGAAAATAAACAGTTTTCAAAAGATGCCACAAAGGGGTCCTAATTTTCTAAATAATAACTTATCATTTAATAAATAATTTGTAAAATTATTTTAACTTATCATATAAATTAACATTAAAAACTATATTTTTATATCTTACTTATATTCTTAATTTAAAAAATATGTTAACTAAAAATGAATTTAACTTACGAAATTCATAAATTGAATTTATGAAGTGACTCTTATAAAATTTGAATTCATATTTTTTTCACTTGATTTTCTTTAAATTTGCCTAATTTATTTTGTTCATTATCATGCTAAACTTTATTATTGTACTATATTATACATATGTACAAGTTTGGACAACAAAACAAAATATGGCAATATATATATATATATATATATATGAAAAATCATAAGAGATGCCTATTGCCTAATAATTAAAGAAGAGAGAGAATGATTTAGATGATATGAAATAATTAGGTTATGGGTAAGGTAATTTAGTAAAATTAGGTAGCTGAAAATAATCTCATCTCTTGAGCTTATTATAATCTCATCATCTTAGGTGAGATTAAAAATGTGAAGAAATACGGGAATACTATATTTTCAAAAATATAAGATTTTCAGGCTTATTTTTTAAACTCTTGTATCAAACAAAGGATTATAAGATATCGGAGAAATAATCTTGGGATTATTTGTTTAACTATTATACCAAACAGCTCATAAGACAATAACATTATCTCTCAACCAATAAAAGAAAATCTTAACAAGTGTCCTAAGACAATTATTTTTAGAACACTTGTTAAATAAACCCATTAATTTTAAAGTGCATACTTCAACTTTCAATTTGTTGAATATTATATAGCATATGACTTTTACTTACAATCAGCACTTGACGGGTATGGTCTTTTGGTAGAAAAGATGAGGGAATGGAAATGAGAATGAGATTGAGAATGAAAAAAGGTGAGGTAATGAAAATGTCATGTCAATATGATATGATGTGATGTAAATGAAATATAAGTGGGTAAAATGACCATTTTGTCCTTACATGTAAGTGGGTAAAAAAATTAGGACAAAAACATAATTTCATCACATTGAAAAAAGTGGGATTTGTTTGTTAGGAAGAAAAGAAGAGAGAAATGACTTCTCCCTCTCCCTTTCCATGATACTTTCATTCTAAAGAACATGTGAGACATGTTTTCTACTATTGATATTTGTTATACTCTTCTCTTTTCTCTTTATTAAATATTCTTATCATTATTATTTAACTTCCAATAAGCATGAGGGACCACAAGACATAGATTTTCCTAATAACAAACAAAGCCAAACAGTGATTGAAAGCAGAGGGAGTGAGGGACCACAACATACTACAGTCATCCTAACCCCACATATATATAAAAAACAAATAAGATTCCACAACAATCACAAAGAGACAATTGAGGAATAGTGCAAGATAGATTTCTCTCCCTCAAAACATAAATACATCACAATATCACTTCACTATCATGAACATAGAAGGAATAGAGAGTTCAGTGAAAACAAATACTGACCTGAGAATGTTAATGCTTCGAAAACGTTATTGCTTTGAATGGGTTCGCAAAAACGTTAGTGCTTCGAATGGGTTTGCGAAATCGAACGACTTCGAAGCATCTACGGTACGTCTCCTCAGTAATTGCTTCTTCCTCGAGTGCGATGGCAAGGCTTCGAGTGGGTGCAAAGGGAAAGGAGTGGCGTTTTCAGATTGTGGGCTAAGACAAAAAATTATGTGAAGTTACAAATTGACATTAATGTGAGATTACTTATTTGCCTAGACATAGAATTAAAATGTGACGTGGAAACTGATGTGGTTAAAAATGAGATGGAAAAGTTAATATAAGTTTTTATGTGCAAAAGTTGAAAAGTTTAGGGAAGAGTTATGCAACTTTTTGAAGTTTAGAGAGATTATGTACAAACACCCTATAGTTCAGGAGTTCTGTGCATTTTAGCTTCTTTTTTTTTAAATTTTTTGGCCTCAATCTTATTATTCTATTTCACCCGGCTTTAGCACATGCATATACATAAAAAAAACTCATACTCAAATTCAGCCACATTTTAAAACTATCTACAGATATATACCACTTTCACTGTAACTCACAGAAATTGTCCTCCGTGATGACACTTATTGAAAACTTTACTTAGAAAAACGTTATCGTTGAGGACGATTTATAAGTAGCACTATCAAAACGGGCCGGTCCGGCCCGTTTATTTGGCGGGCTTGGGAAGTAATGTCCAAGCCCACCCGTAATGACCCGCGAGCTAAACGGGCTAGCCTGCAGGCTAATTTTTTATTTATTTTTTCAAATATATTTTTTTAAAAAAATTAATTATAAAATTATATATTTACTTAAAATTTAGTAATTTTTTAAATTTAAATTAATATTTTATTAATTTTAATTATTATTTAAATTATTTATATACTTTATTAGAATAACATTATTATTTAACACATAAAATTATCTAAAATATCTATATTTATACATATTTTAAACAAATATATATTAATTTTTTTTTCTTTTTTTTTTGGTGTGCCGGCCCCTGGGCTAGCCCGTTTAGCCCGCGAGCTTAAACGGACCAACCCGTTTAGGCCCGTTTTTAAACGTGCCTATTTTTGCTTACTCAAGCCCGCCCATTTAGCAGCGGGTGGGCCGGGCTAGCCCGCGGACTCCGGTCCGTTTTGACAGTGCTATTTATAAGATCAAACAGTCAATTTTATAATCACCCTTACAAAATACGTTAGTAGCTATCTAGATACAGTCTTATAAACGCTCTTAGTGTATATGTCCAAATGAAATAAAGATATTTTGACTTCGGAGGAGGATCTTATGAGGGGTGGGTCTCATTATTAAAAGGTAGCGGTGATTGGTGGTGGTGTTAAAATATATTTTTTAATGTTAAATAATGATTGCTTCGGTCCCTCCCACCTTCCTTCATATATTCCTTCTATATATATTCGAGTAAAACATTGTTTTGGTCCACCACAGATGTTTTCTTTGTCAATTTAGTCCCCCACAGATCGGTGTTATCAATTGGTCCCTCATAGATCAAAATGTTAGCAATTTGGTCCTTCCGTTAATTAACTTGATGACATGTCAAGTTAAGTTGTGACTCAACAATTTTTTTATCTGACTAGGCATTAATTAATTCAGAGTAATTTATTTTTTATTTAAAAAACCTTTTAAATTAAAAAAAAAGTAAAAAAAAAGGCACAAATATGTTTCTTTGCGTTAAAAGGAGGTATGTCAAAGGTTTTTTTTAATTTAAAAGGTTTTTTAAATAAAAAATAAATTACTTTAAATTAATTTATGCCTAGTCAGATGAAAAAATTGTTGAGTCACAGCTTAACTTGACATGTCATCAAGTTAATTAACAGAAAGACCAAATTGCTAACAGTTTGATCTGTGTGGGACCAAATTGACAAAAAAAAGCATCTGTGAAGGACCAAAAAAGTGTTTTACTCATATATATTCTAATGGAGTTTCCAATCTATTGGACAAGAGATTAGTTGACTTGTCACATCATGCGTATGTTTATCTATATTCACCATCCTAAGTTATTTTAATTTAAGGGTAAACTAATCTTGCCGTCCTCAAACTTTGCTGCAATGTTCATTCTTGTCCCCAAACTTTTTTTTTGGTTTATGCCTATCCCCAAACTTTCAATTTTGTTCATGCCTGCCCTTTTTGCTAACACCGTTAACTTGCTTGACGAAATTTGCTGACGTGGACTATGAATGTGTATCTCTTTTGCCACCTCATTTTACATATCATATTTAACTGTTTACTTTTATTTAAAAGAAAATTAACCTAATCCAAATTAAAAAATATCAAATTTTTATCTTAAAATATTTGTTTATTTAGATTAGGTTAATTTTTTTTAATAAAAGTTAAAAGTTAAAAGTGAGGTGGACAATGACGTGGCAAAAAAATACACATTCATAATCCACGTTAACAAATTCCGTCAAGTTAACGGTGTTAGCAAAAAGGACAGCATGAACAAAACTGAAAGTTTGGGGGTAGGTATGAACCAAAAAAAAGTTTGAGGACAGAAATGAACATTACAGTAAAATGAATGTGGAGCAAATCGGACTTATTGATAAGCGCATTCAGGGAGAACATTTATAAAGTTGTATCTGTTGTAAAACAATGTTCTAAAACAAAAATTTAGGAGCAACAAGAACATAAGAGAAAGAGCTTAGAGAAACAAGAAGAACATAAGAGAGATGCACCAAATTCATTCATCCATTCACTTGTTTACAATAGCCTCTATTTATAGGACTTTAGCCATAAGGTAACATTAAGAATACAATAATGTATATTTAAGCACACTAATTGGAAGGTTACACAATTCTCTTAATGGTGCTTTCATGGAGAAGTTACTAAGGATACAAAGAGACAAGTGATCATATGGAAGGTTTAGGAAGAATCCAATGTTGAAAATGTGGTCATCCACATATAAATACATATATTTATAATACTTCCCCTTGGATGACCACTCATTGTGAACATGCCTCATTAAAACCTTGCTAAGAAAAACCCAGTGGGACAAAATCTTAGTGAAGGAAAAAGAGTACATAATTCATAATTAATTTTCTTCCCCTGATTTTATATTGTATAATATAAGTCTTCAGGACTTCGTATGAATATGCCTCGTTAAAATCTTGCTAAGGAAAACCCAGTGGGACAAAAAAACTTAGCGAAGGAAAAAGAGTACATGATTCATAAATAATTTGCTTCCCCTCAAGTTTATATTTTATAATGAAAGTCTTCAGGACTTCGTATGAATATGCCTCGTTAAAACCTTGCTAGAAAAACCCAGTGGGACAAAAGCTTAGCGAAGGAAAAAGAGTACAATATTCATAGTTATTTTTCTTCCCCTCAAGTTTATATTGTGTCATAAAAGTCTTCAGGACTTCATATTTCAATGTTGTATCCATGCTCCTTAAGAACTTGAGGTGAAATACTTTAATTAAAGGTCAGCTACATTATTGCTAAATTGAATTTTGTGAATACCAATATCGCATTCCTTTTGTAGCCTATCAATATCTTATGATGCATGTTGCATTTTCCTCATACAATATTATTGGTTGCAGGCAACCGACATCTTTCTTTAATATGAGGAATCATGGTTCTCAACCAAATACGCATATAGGTTGCTTCATGAATAACCAATATCTCTGAGTAATTTGATTATGTGGCTGTAACGATTTGCTTCACTTACTATCATGAAAGTTCCTCCATATGTAAAGATGTAACATTTTGAGACCGAGCTTTACGAGGATCACAAAAATATTCAACCTTAACATATCCAATTAATTATGGTTTTCCTTCCTTTGAGAAGAGTAAACTTGGATAAGATATTCTTTGAAAATATCTAAACTTTGCTAACAAATTTATTGCAATGGCTATGCCTAGTTTAGTACAAAGTGTCCTTATTGTACTAAGGTATGGTGCTTCAGGACCAATAAAGTATGTTTATCATCTTCTCATGGATGAAAATGGTATGTATTTATATCAAGTGGACGAATGATCATAGGGGAACTTAAATCCCAAATAAAATCTTGAATCCAAAGATTTTTCATTCCAAATCCATTTCTCAAGTACTATGCAGGTTTTAAAATCTCTTCTGGAGTTCCTACAATATTTATGTTCTTAACATAAACTGCAACAATGAAAAATTCAGAGTTTGCCTTCTTTATAAATATAAGGACAAATATGATCATTTTATAACCTTTTAATAAATACTCACTAAGACGATTATACTACATTCGTCTAGATTGTTTCAATCCATATAAGGATATTTGTAACTTAATGGAATATATATCTCAAGGTTCTGATTTATATGCTTCAGGCATCTTAAATCCTTCAAGGATTATAATGACGTATATAACTACTACTTCCATAAAACATACATCAAGTTTTTCAAAGGCTACCATATCAATTAAAAATGGTACAATTGTATCCATAATTAGATAATAAATATCATAATGATCTACGACAAGCCTTTGTGAGAAACTTTGTGCCAAAACTCGTGCACAATTTGTATTTTTCTCATTTCGTTTACGAACAAATACTCATTCATACCATACAGGTTTAACATCTTCAGGTGTTTAGGTAATTGATCCAGAAATTCTCGTTTTAATAACGAGTCTAATTTTTCTTATATTGCCTTTTTCTATTTTGGCCAATCATTTCGATATCGATATCATTTTGTAGTTTTGGGATCAGGTCCCTCATCATTAATAATTTCCGATGCAATTGCAATTGAAAATATAATCAACAACAATTTCATTTATTTCTCACATTTCTCTATAATTCAATGAGATCTCATGATTTTCCGGTACCGGATCCACTTTTGGGGATGAAACTACTTCAGGAGTTACTTTTTCAGAAATGTGAGGTCGTTGATTCGTATTTGAAATATTCTGAAATCCTTGAGAGCATCTTCTTTACTTTTTCTCCTTCTAGGAATGATATCTTTTGCACTAATTGGTCTATCACGCTTCTGGCGTATTTCAGATTCATTAGCTGTTGTACTAGCAGATTGTCCGCCAGGGACATCTAATCGTGCTAAAATATTTGCAGCTGATACATGCGATTTAATGACCCACTAAGTATTTATGAAATTATCTGATAATTCATTTGCAACAATTTGCAAATAAATTATTCTTTGAACTTCAAGTTCACATTAATTTGTACGAGTATTATGGTATGATCGATAATGTTGATGTATTTCAACTAATTATATTTTTCTTCCTCTATTCATAAGTTAAAAGTTCAATATATCTAATAATAGATCACGAATAAAAACCAACATAAATTTCAAGAGGAACATATAAAATACAACCAACAATTTTAAATACGAATCAAAGATGCAGCATGTATTATAGCATATCCCCAAGTAAATTTTAGAAACTTTGACTTCATAAGCATAGGTTTAGCAATAAACTCTAACCATTTAATAAATGGTTCAACTAAACCATTTTTTATGTCCATCAGCTACTAATAGTTCAACTATAATTCCTATTAGCATGTAATAGTCATAAAATGTTTTTATCTAAACAAAAAAGTATTCCCTTAATTGTATCATTTGAGCAAGTAACTTAGAAAAGCTATATTACAACTTAAAAGTCAATAAATTTATGACTATCGATTAGATGCATCAATTAAAATGAAAAAATATTGAAATGAGCCACATGATAGATGAATATAACTATAGATATTTTTTGAATATATTGTAGAAAATAAGGAGACTTGATGTGTAATATAGAAAATGATTATTTAATAATTAATTCACGTTACACAAAATTCACAAAAGAAATCAATTACTAATAGGATCTTCCGGTCCTTCAACAAATGTCCGTATGTAATTTGTATAATACGTCGCATGAAAAGTGAGTTTGGATGACCAAGTTGATCATGCCAAAGTATAAAAATCTTAGGGTCTGACCACTTTCAGTAGTGCATAAAATTTGATTCGTCAAATTTTAAATTTATTAGATATAAACTTAAAGAAAAGTAAAGATTTTCTCTAATATAAGCTTCAGGTTTGATATAGTAGAAATAATGTATGGATATTCTGTATCTCACTTATTTTTGTCTCAATGTGATAACCATTACGATGGATATATTTCTTTGAAATTTGGTAGATTTCTTCTGGATCTACAAGAAATATATAATATATCACCAATATTAAAATTTATCTATTTGGCAATGAAATGTGAGCTCTTCCAGAGTCTTATATGACATTTGCAAAACTAGATATCTTATTAACATTAATTTCAGCTAATGTTAATTTTGTCAAGATAAATTGTATGAGTTGTGCTACTATCCACAAGACATATGTAATCCTCTATAACGTTGAATATAATTGTTTATCTCAAAGCAAAATTAAAATAATTATAATACACTAAGGGAGCAAATTATACTTAAAATTCAAATGAAATATATGTGATTCATAAAATTTTAAAGTGTAATCATTTTTTGTCACTAATTAAAGTATGAGTCTTCAAAAATTAAATAAAATTAGACACATCACAATCAATTTTTCATTTGTGATCCATAAGAAATAGTAGGATTTACAAGCTCAAAAAATTTTGCTTTTAATTCAGTTTCCTTTGTTTAGTGAAGCATAATAAAGTATAACAAAATGTAAGACCAATAACATATGCTACATTTGTAGCAAATGATTTTATCATTTCTTTGAAGTTTTTTTTTCTTTGAAATAGTTTATCCTCATTTTTGGTCTCGTTCTTGTGCTTCAGTGTAGCACTTTTATTTTCATAATTTGATGAAAAATTATTTTCAATATTCCAAAATATGTTTTCTTTTATGGTCTCATTTTGGACCACGACCTCATCCATGACCTCGAGAAAAAGCCACATTCACTTCAGGGAATGAAATTGATCCACCTGGACATGGTTTTTAATTATTCTTCATCAAAAGCTCAAATCTCATTATTTTGCTCTTCCACAAGCAAACAAGAAACTAGCCCGTAATATTTGATAAATTAATCTATGCTCTCGATATTGCTACTGCAGGAGCACATTCGAAGCATGAAAAGTATAATATGTTTTTTCTAAACATATCTTCATTAATAATTTCCTTTCCTTATAACTTAATTATAGAGCTAATTTCAAACAAGGATGACATATATTCACTTACAAAATATATTGTAGATGTAAGTGCTTCCAATTAGAAATAGCTTTAAGATGAATCATTGATCATTTTGGAACTCATATATATCTTTCCTTCAATTTGTTCCAAAGAACTACTGGTTCTTATTTTCATATCTAGCTCTTCATGCAAATGAATAACGAATAAAAATCATTTTATTTTGCGCATCCTTTAGGGATGCATAAATCCTTCAGGGATACATGAATTTGTTCTTCTATAGTATTTCAAAGATTCAATATTGCACTCAAATAAATTATGAAACAAAAAAAATTCTCATGATAAATAATTTTTCTTGACATATCAAGTGTAACAAATATAAACATTATGAAATTTGATAAAACTTACATTATGAGAAAAATAAATATATTCTTGCTTACCATGATATAATGAAAATAAGTTTGAGCTCCTTTTGACACAAAATTCTAGAGCTTTGTGCTGATAACGTGTTGTAAAACAATGTTCTAAAATAAAAATTTAGGAGCAACAAAAACATAAGAGAAAGAGCTTAGAGAAACAAGAAAAACATAAGAGAGATGCACCAAATTCATTCATCCATTCACTTGTTTACAATAGCCTCTATTTATAGGACTTTAGCCATAAGGTAAAATTAAGAATACAATAATGTATGTTTAAGCACACTAATTGGAAGGTTACACAATTCTCTTAATGGTGCTTTCATGGAGAAGTTACTAAGGATACAAAGAGACAAGTGATCATATGGAGGGTTTAGGAAGAATCCAATGTTGAAAATGTGGTCATCCACATATAAATACATATATTTATAATAGTATCTAGGTAATTGTCAATATAATGTCTCGTAAAACATTTTTTATTTAAAAGTAATTATATGGTTAATTGTTTAATTTTATCATCGCTCTTATTAAAAATATTTTTTAAAATAAAATTTTTAATAAATATTACGGAGAACAATTTTAATGAGTTAAAATAAAAATAATATATATATATATAAATAATTTTAAAAAATGACTGAATTTAAATATAAATTATTTTTATATATATACATATGCAAAAATCATTTCACCCTGTTTTAAATGGAGAGCAAATTAAGTATATACTTTAAAGTAGTACAGTACTAGGAGAGATAATAAATAAGAGTGGGGATAAAAGTTTAATGGTATTATACCACTGAACTTCAGTGCATCCATTCAATTATGTTGTGACATTTGTTAATATTAATAAAAACTCACATTAATTAGGATCACCTTGAATGGTATAGAGATCAACTGATTGGAGGAATGTACTGAATTTCAGTCGTATTACTGAACATCTACTCTAAGAGTGGGCCCCACACACGTGGTCTCCTAATACTGTACTAATGTACTTGTACGTACAGCATTGGATTCAAAATCTTTTAAATCTCAGCTCTCTCCCTCTCTCTATTTCCTTTTCCTCTCTATTCTCACTCTCGGCGTATGTTCTAGCATTTGCACACACACTCACCACCACTTCCACACTCTCCCACAGCGCCGCCGCCGCCACGCTCGCTCTCATGGCGCAACACCACCACTTCTTGCTGATCGTCTTCCCGGCCCAAGGCCAGCTCAACCCATACCTCCAGTTCGCCAAGCGACTCATCGCCATAGGTGCGCGCGTGACTCTCCTCACAACCGTCTGCACGCTCCGCCGCATGACCTACAAACCCACCATCGACGGCCTCACCTTCGCCGCCTTCTCCGACGGCTACGACGACGGTTTCTCTGACATCAACGACGACGCCAAGGTGTCCCTCTATTGCTCCCAAATCAACCGTCTCGCCTCCGAGGCTCTAACCAATCTCATCACCACCACCACCACCGAACCCCACCCTTTCACCGCCGTGATATACAGCTTCCTCTTCCCGTGCGCCGCCGAGGTGGCGCGTGAGCTCCACCTCCCGTCGGCGCTGATGTGGACCCAACCCGCCACCGTACTAAACATCTACTATTACTACTTGAGAGGCTTCAAGGACTATATCGAACATAATAAAGACCCAAATTCTCCCATCAAATTACCAAAACTGCCATTGCTCACGCGGAAAGACCTTCCCTCCTTCCTCCACCCCTCGAACATTTACTCTTTTGCCCTCCCAGCGTTGGAAGAGCACTTCCGCGAGCTCGAGAAGGAAGTCACGCCAACCGTACTCGTCAACATCTTCGAAGCCTTAGAGCCCGAGTCCCTACGAGCCGTCGATCAGCTCAACACGATCCCCATCGGGCCGTTGATTCCCTCCGCGTTCCTCGATGGTAACGACCCGAACGACGTGTCGTTCGGGGGCGACATCTTCCGCCGCTCGGGCGGCTGCATCGAGTGGCTGGACTCGAAGCCGGAACGCTCCGTCGTCTACGTCTCCTTCGGAAGCCTCTCGGAGCTATCGGAGAGACAAATGAAGGAAATCGCACGTGCGCTCTCGGATTCCGGAAGGCCATTCTTGTGGGTGATTCGAGACAGTAATAAGAGGGACTTTGGAGTTGGAGAGGATTTTGAGGGGAAGGGTAAAATAGTAAATTGGTGTTCGCAAGTGGAGGTTTTGTCCCACAGTTCGATCGGGTGTTTCGTGACGCATTGCGGGTGGAATTCGAGCATAGAGAGCTTGGTTTCGGGGGTACCGATGGTGGGATTTCCGCAGTGGACGGATCAATGGACGAATGCGAAGATGATGGAGGATGTGTGGAAGACGGGGTTGAGGTTGAGGATGATGATGGTGATGAATGATAATGATGAGGAAGAAGGAGGGATTGTGGAGGGTGAGGAAATAAGGAGGTGTTTGGATGTGGTGATGGGAAGTGGGGAGAAAGGGGAGGAAATTCGAAGGAATGCTGTGAAGTGGAAGGGATTGGCGAAGGAAGCTGTGAAGGAAGGAGGCTCTTCGGATAGGAATCTGAGGGCTTTTGTGAACCGTTTTGCATGATGAATGATGATGATGCATGTAAGTTGAATTAATTAACTGTAATTTTCATTTAGTTAGTTTTATCAATGTGTGTAAAATTTTACAGTAATGGTTGCATTACAATTAATTAGCATTGTTTGTTCAAAACTTGAAATATTTTGAAGGAATGAGAATGAAGATGAAGATGTATATGAAAAAGAAAATGACAAAATGAGGAGTATTGAGTTTAGAAATATAAATATGAATGGTTATAATAATGATCAATTTATTCCTATAATCAAATTTGGTGATAAGGAGAAGTCATGTTGGGTAGCCACAGGTGTTGGTGGTGGTACAGATTAGGGACAAAAATGATATTTTTCATTCCATTCCCTTTTTGTAGTCTCAAGTCTCAACCTTTTCTTCTGGAAAAAACTTAGGTCCATTTCCTTATGTCTATTACATCAAGTTTTACCAATCATATATTGTATTTACACTCTCTCTCTTCTATGATTGATTATATAAAATGTGGTCTTCTATATTCTCTTTCTACTGTGATTGATCATTTAAACACGTTTTGCCACGTGTCATATTTATATTGGAGAACTTGATGTAATGGACATAAGGAAATGGACTTAAGTTTTTTCCTTTCTCCTATCTATCATAGTAATTTAATACCTGTATTTTGTGAGAACGGATCTAGTGTTTAATTCTTTTATACATTAGTATGTTAGGGGATTTTTTTTATCGTTACACTTTTATTTTTATTAAAATTTGAGAAATTGTAAATTTTTTTAAAGAATGAAAGATATAGACACAAAATAATTAAAATTTTCACACATATCAGGACCTACCTTGAATAATTTAGGAACTACCTTTATTAGAGATTAAAAAGTTAGCCCTTAACCCATTTATGATAAATCTCAATTTATGTGGAGTTTTTGATTTTTTTATCTATATCTTTTATACTTTAGATATTATTTTAAAAAAATTTACAATTTCTCAAATTTTAATAAAAAAAGTGTCGAGAACGATAAAAAAGACAATCCAACATATTAATACACAGAAGAGCCAAGAACTAAATATCTTCTCTTATTTTGTGAGAAGCAATCTCATTCTCATACAGATTTAGCAAACCGTACTTAATAATAATTTTCAGCTAATTCTGATTTACATTCCTTGACTCTTATTCCATAAACGAAACGTGACGTTAGTGTATACTTTCATCATTCCTTTATTTTGCAGTTCATTTTGTTGAGACCACACAAGACAACTTGTATATATATGACAAAATTATACAATGCACAGTTCCAAACCAACAATTTATACATCAATGACATTGAACCAAAGCTAAAAAAAGACTGAAAATGCATTATTTTATTTTATTTTCCAAGATATTCCCCAGCCCAACAGACCAAGGACTAATCCTCCGCGGATCTGAGCTCCATTTAAGGGTTTGTCGTTGGCCAATTGGTTGCTGCATACACAAGGTGGGATTCGAACCCTCAACACTTGCTTAAGCGACCTAGTGAGCTAACCACTAGACCAACCAAACTAGATTTATTTTATTTCTTAGCAAGGCAACATATATATATAATAATGTGAATCACCAGTTAAAGCTAATGGCCTCAAAATGGAGATTATTCCCAGAAGAATGAGATGAACATAAAGTGGCAACTTCATGTCTCATCTTCTTTGGCCCACAAACTAGTACTCCAACGTCATCTCCCTTGCACTCACTCAGAATTTCTGCAACATTATTAGCAAACTCATTCACTTTAGTATATATTATACACAAAATTTCTTAAGTTAAAGAATTTGTTAGTTGGCCAAACTGCAAAGAACTAATTATTAAATAATTAGAGTGGATCTTAGCTAGGAAAATGATGAGTTTGAATGAGTTCTAATTTTAATGGTTTATCTTATAAAAAAAAAATTATGGATTATAAATTGATTTTTAAATATTATTTTTTTATAAATTAAATATAAAAACCAAATGATAATAAATTAAATCAGTAAATTTCCCCATATCTTTTGTAAAATAATTTTAAAATTATACTAAACCACTTAATATTTTAATAATTTTAAATTTGAGTTATGAGTTTGAAAATAATTTCAATAAAGTTCATTTTCAAAAGTTAGAATAATATATTAAATTAGTTTATAAAACAATTTTCTCTCAAAATTTTAAATAAGTTTTAAATTTATATAACTGTTTAGAACTTATTTTTAAACTATAGTAAAATAAATAATTTTTCAATATTAAATTATTTTATTTTAATCAAATGAATTTATTGCCCACTAAAACTACTTACAATCTAATTTTATTTTAATTACAAGTGATTTTTTTTATAAAAATCACATGTAAAATTGATATAACTATTTTTTAAATAAAAAATAAAAAATATTTAAAATAATTTATTTTTACTAATCTTATTAATTTAATTATATTTTATTTTTTATATGATTCTTTTATTATGTACGGGAATAATGCTAGTTATAGACAAAATTTCTTACGTTAAAAAATTTGTGCAAACTGCAAAGAACTAATTATTAAATAATTAGAGTAGTGGATATTAGGTAAATGATGAGTTTGAATTAGTCCTATTAATTCTTTGTAACAGTTGAGTGTCCTCACCTAATTATCAGTTTTAGGTTTACACACACAATAATATATGATGAGCTTTTTATAAGTAACTTTATTTTCTTATTTTTTAGAGTAAATTAATATTTTGTTACATGAAATGTACAATTTGTCTCTATTTAATCCTTATAAATTTTTCATTAAGATAACGGACAGAAACTTTTATATGAATTAAATTCATGCAAATTTAATGGACTAAATTTGATATTTATATCTTTGAGTCAAAATATTATTTAATCCCTGAATTGTTGGTCAAACTACTATTTAATCCCCGAATTTATCAAAAATACTATTTAGTCCCCGAAATATTTAACTATGTCAACTATTTAGTCCCCGAATTTGAAAAAAATACTACTTAGTCCCCGAATTTGTAACTTTGTCAATTATTTAATCCCTAAACTTGGCAATAATACTATTTAATGATCGAATTTGCAACTCTGTCAACTATAATGGGTAACAGTCGGGAAACTAAATAGTTGACAGAGTTACAAATTCGATGATTAAATAGTATTTTTGCCAAGTTTGGGGACTAAATAGTTGACATAGTTATAAATTTGGGGACTAAATACTATTTTTTTGTCAAATTTGGGGACTAAATAGTTGACATAATTAAACATTTCGGGGACTAAATAGTATTTTTGATAAATTTAGAGACTAAATAATAGTTTGACCAATAATTCAGGGACTAAATAGTATTTTACCTCTATATCTTTTAGGGTATGTTTGGATGGGGAATTAATTAAGGAAGAGAAGGAAAGGACCTGAGAAACTTTCAAGATTTCTTCCCCTTGACTGGGAAGATGAATTATTATTGATTGAAACTTGAAAGGAAAAATAATGGAAGATCAATCATTAATCTTCTATTATCATTTCTTTTATAAATTTAAGATACCTCAAATTAAAATATTTTAGAGGAGATATCAACATCTTAAAAAAAAAAGACATGTGAATGGTTATTCTCCTTCTGTTCTTATCCTCGAATCACTTCCCTCCCTCGTCTTTCCCTCTTAATTTTCACAAAGAAATTCTAAGGTTCTAAATTGAAATATTTACTCCATTTTTTTAAGTAAACCAAACCTGCCCATATATGAAAGTTTCTTCATGCGGGACAATTTCCAAATACTAACAAATTATTGTTTATCAGATTTTATGTGCGCCATAAACTAAACATGATGATTTTCTTTTTAAAAAGAACACTAAATATATACTTCTATATATATATATATATATATATATATATATATATATATATGCAAAAGTACATTTCTTAACCCCAACGTTTGGGGGTCTTATCAGTTTCGCCCCTAACGTTTTTTCGCTGTCAATTATACCCCTAACGTTTTACGTTTCTGCCAATGTCACCATTTTCACTAACACCGTCAAATATTTAACATTTTTTGCTGACGTGGCATCCTATGTGGCAAAACGTTTTTTTTCCTGTCAATTGTACCCCTAACGTTTTACATTTCTGCCAATGTCACCCTTTCCACTACCACCATCAAATATTTAATAGTTTTTGCTTACGTTGCATCATATGTGGCAAAAATATCTGACTTGGTATATTTTTTTCCACATTAGATTTTCTACTCATCTTTTTCCCATCAAAGTTGTGTCGTTTTGACCTCGGCCTATTCCTTCTAAAATATAACTCAAATGCACGCGCTATTTTGCTCATAAAAACATCGGAGACGTTATCCATTCTCTATTTTAGGGTAACGTCTCCGACAAAGTAGAGAATGGGTAACGTCTCCGATGTTTTTGTCTGCAAAATGGCACGTGCGTTAGTTTGAGTTATATTTTCAAAGGAATATGGTGAGGCTAAAATGACACGGTTTTAATGGGAAAAAGATGAGTAAAAAATCTGGTGTGGAAAAAAATATGCCAAGTTGATATTTTTGCCACATAGGATGCCACATAAGCAAAAACTATTAAATATTTGATGGTGCTAGTGAAAAGGGTGATATTGGCAGAAATGTAAAACGTTAGGGTTACAATTGACAGGAAAAAAAAATATTTTGCCACATAGGATGCCACGTCAGCAAAAACCGTTAAATATTTGATGGTGTTAGTGAAAAGGGTGACATTGACAGAAACGTAAAACGTTAGGGGTACAATTGACAGCGAAAAAACATTAGGGGCGAAACTGACAGGACCCCCAAACGTGGGGTTAGGAAAGGTACTTTTGCCTATATATATATATATATATATATATAATTTATTTAAAAAATTAATAGCACAAATTATACTTACTTTTCAAATCAGGTCTTGAACCATAATACACCTTAGTAGCTTCCAAAAGTGACCGACGCGGAACACTTTCAACCTCTCGCTCCGATCCATATATCCTCCAAGACCCTGGAGATTCCTCCGATGTGGGACATTCCACGTTCAAAATCTGCCTACTCTCCAGACCACTCCGTCTCTTGCACCACACGAAAACCACACTACAGCACACCCAAATCGCTGCGCATTGCAGGAAAAGAAACCACAAGACCTTGAAGGTCCAATGGTAGACCCCACCACTGGGCCCTTCATTCTCGAGAGGGTAAATATAGTAACGAGTGACGAGTCCGAGAAGGAGCAAGAACATTAGGAAGGAGGAGGAGATTATGACAGCGAGCCAGAGCCAATTGTTTGGGCCCAGAACGGGCGAGATGGGCGAGTCCAGCGTCGGGCTGGGCTTGAACCATAGGGTTCGGGTGGTGTGGGCTTGGGCTTGTGGTGGTGGGGGCTCGTGGGCCTCGCGGGTGACGTAGGCTTGGATCTGGATGTGGAGGCGTGAGATCTGGGCCGTTGAGGCGGAGGGGGAGGGAGTGAGCGGTAGGATGAGGTCGAGGAGGGTTAGATCGGAAGAGGATTTGAAGGCACAGATGAGGAGGACTCGGGGGATGACAACGACGTCGTTTTGGTCGTTTTGGTTTTGTAGTTGTGATTGAGTTTGAGAGAGGAGGTCGCGGATTATGGATACGAAAGGAGTAATACCACTTCCTCCACTTACTAATATTAGCTGCTCGTGTCTGAGAATAATGAAATATGAATAATCATGGTTCTTTAATTATATTCTATTCGAAAATCCAAAAATCTTTAGTAACATTTTGTTTAAGGTTAAAATGCACAAAATCTCCATCAACTATTATTATATGTCAATGATTCTCTCAATTATATATAAATGACATAGAAGCTTCTCGAACTTTGTAATTTGTACACAGAATTTCTTTTGCTAACATGTTCATCTAAAACCATGACGGAATGTTGACACGTTAGCCAAATCAAGTGATACTAAAATATAGGAAATCTCCTTAAACTTTAGGCTTCGTGCAGAAAATATCCTTGTAAACTTTACATTTTGTGCAGAAAAATCCAATAATTAAACAATTTGACAAGTCTACCTTCTCTTAGGGTTTTAGACGGAAAAGTTAACGGGGGATTTTTTGTAAAAATTATGAAGTTTGAGAGAGTTTTATGTAAATTTTTACAATTGAGGGAGTTTATCTACACATAGCCTATATAATTCAGGAAGAATGAATCATATGCTATACAACAAACAGAAAAAAAAGACACAAGAGTGGATCCCACATCAAGTGGAACTCACTCTTTTAGTGTCTTATGTTGTACAACATATATAGGATATAATCTCATATTTCAAGAGGGTTATATATGTTTTAATTAGTTTTTTTTTTCTTTCTCAAGTAAGATTGAGTTAATATGGGAAAAGAAAGCACATAATTATTTGAAGAATTTGGTATAATAATTAGAAGAAACTGACCTTAGAAAATGAGAAGAGGAAGGGCCATAAGGTCCTTCAAGAGAGACTTGAAGACGATCCAAATTAGAAGAAAGAAGGATATCATAAAGTTTGTGAGACCATGATCCCTGAGTTTTGATAGCAACACTCAGCTCATCTGAGTCCATATTAGAGCTAGAAGTCACTGTGAAAGGGTGCCATTGTAACTTGGAAATGCTTGGCACATTTAGGAACACCATGCTTGTTGGATTGTAATGCAAATCTGGGGGATCAAATTTAATATGTATATATATATATATTAGAAGAAGTTCAAAAAGAGAAAAAGAAATATTGAGAAAAGCATGTAAATTATTGGGGATTTAAATGAAATGATAAAGACATATAGGCACGTTGGTTAGACAGAAATAGAAATGGAAATAGAAACATAAACAGAAACGGAATGTATTTGATGTGTTTAGTAGTATGGAATGGAAATGTATCAAAATGATCATTTTACCCTTTATATTAAAATAATAAAAAGAAAAGAAGGTTATAATTGTGTCAAATCATATCAAATCAAAGGGGTATAATAGATATTTTGTATTTTCTTTTTCTTTTTTCTTTTTAATTAAAGTTGATGGAAATGAAAAAAATAAAAAAACAAGTAGGACTCCATTTACTTTTTGGCTATATTAGATGGATAAGAAAAGTTTAAACATTTTGAACATATATGTAAAATTGTAAAGCATCCTCCACAATCAGCATTCAAATTTCTTCAAGAAGATCCAACAAATATTCCATTATACAGATCTTCGTTTGTGTTCCTCAAATTTTATATATCGATCACATGTTTAATAATTGAGTAGATACTATTAAAAATAGTATGGTTTAAAAAGATCATAATGCAATAACCCTCATGAACTATAGGTCTCGTGTGTAAATAACACCTCAGTTATAAAAGTGACTTGTAAATAACACCTCAATCCCCTAAACTAATAATTTAGACCTTGTGCAGAGAAAAACCCTTTAAATAATTTGATAATCGATCTAACTTCCATAAGATTTTTGAATGAAAAAGTTAACTATGGAGGGGCTTTTGGACAATTGCAAAGTTAGAAGGGTTCTATATATATATTGACTTTTATAGTTAAAAGGATGATCTGCTTTACTAGCTATGTGAAATTTAATTACACATATATATATATTTTTTTTACTAAATTCGAAGATAAGCCTTTCTAGCTAGGGTTAGTGTTGGGACTAGCTAAGCTTATTTTAAAAAGAGGCAAATACTATTTAGTCCCCAATTGTTGGTCAAACTACTATTTAGTCTTTGAATTTGAAAAGAAATACTATTTAGTCCTCGAATTTCCAACTCTGTCAACTCTTTAGTCCCCGAATTTGACAAAAATACTATTTAGTCCTTGAATTTGTAACTCTGCCAACTATTTAGTCCCCATATTTGGTAAAAATACTATTTAGTCCCGAATTTGCAACTCTGCCAACGATTTAGTCCCCTGATCGTACCTGTTAGATAACCAAGCACCAGCTGATGTGACCGTTAAAAGCTGATGCGGCACCGTTAAGTGCTTGGGCACATGCTATCTCACATGCCACATCAACTAGTTATCTAACGGGTAATAGTCAGGGGACTAAATAGTTGACAGAGTTGTAAATTCAAGGACAAAATAATATTTTTACCAAGTTCGGGGACTAAATAGTTGATAGAGTTGTAAATTTGAGGATTAAATAGTATTTTTGCCAAATTTAGGGACTAAATAGTTGACAGAGTTACAAATTTGGGAACTAAATAGTAGTTTGACCAACAATTCAAAGACTAAATAGTATTACCTCTTTTAAAAACAACTTATGTTTATATATATATATATATATATATAGAATAAAACTATAAAAAAGATCTAATGCATATAAAAACACAAATTAAATAGCTGTGATGTATATATATATGATATATACCTGGAGTTTTGGAGAAGTTGAGCTCAAGAGTGGCACATGGCAAGAGACGAGCCGACAACAACATAGCAGATTTCCGAGATTGTAGGAACCTAAGATGTCTATCGAGGAAGAAGAGGAAAATGCCGGGAAAAACCATGCACATGTACTTCACTCCCACGTGAATGCCATAGAACACAATGAACAATATGTATAGCTGATGAGTGTAGAAGAAAACTTCGAACATCTTACGCCTGATTCTGGGAATGCTTGTGACCCACATTACTAATGCTACTAACGTTGCTATCACACCTGCTACGTTTGATACGTATGTCTTGCTCCACTCCAATATCTGCATATATCCATCGCCATAGCATTAACAACCTAACTGTGTTTTTAGAGGCAAACTATTATTTAATCTCTGAATAATTAGTCAAACTATTATTTAATTTTTGAATAGTTAGTCAAACTACTATTTAATCTTTCGAATAATTAATCAAATTACTATTAATTAAGTTCCCGAATTTGCAACTTTGTCAATACTAAATTGCTACCGCACATGCTACATTTGATATACTGTTGTCTTGCTCCACTCCAATATCTGCATCATCATCATTCATCGATCACCCATATAATATGACATTAACAACCTAATTAATTTACTTTCAAATAAGAAAAGTTAAGTATTTTGTTATTTGTAATTTGTGAGAGTATATTGTTAAACATTTGAAAAATATTTTTACTGACTCGATCGTCTAATCTTTTAAATATAATTTAAATTTTATTTTTGTAGCCGTCAATTACTCTATATCTATATATATATATATATATATATATATATATATATATATATATATATATATATATATATATATATTTTACAACCGCATTCACATTTTTCTTTTTTCCTCTCTGGTCCATATATATGATTTATAGGAACTTGAGTCTATTAAGAACATGACTCTAAATATTTGGACCCTAATTTATTTAGGTAGGTCTCTATTTTTTGTGTCTATTAATATTAACAAATGATAAATAATAAAAAGGAGTAATTGTATTAGTCTTCTTTTATTGCTTCAAATAATAATGTATAAAAAGTAATCATTTTAGTGTGTGAGATCAATTATTTATCTATTTGTTTTAATTTGCTTTTATATATTATAATCCCAAGACTTAAAAATACAATTATTAAAATATGTAATTCTAAGAGAAAAAATGACAAAAATACCTTTTATATCCCTAACATTTACACGATGTTTTGTTTCACCACTAAATTTTTTTTACAGTTAATTTTGTCCTAAAAATTTTGAATTACAATCGACTCTATTCCAAAGTTCCAAATTTCATCCTAAAATCTAAAATGATCCACATGACATCACACTCACATAATGTCAACCCCATCACTTAAAATGACGTTGCTTCGAAGAAAAATATGAAGAAATGATATCGTTATGAGTGATGAGTTAGCATTAATATTACAATTGTGATGTCATATTGTTATTATTAGCCGTCATTAATTTAGACGATTTTATATGGTAGGACGAAATTAATTACAATTTAAAACTTTTAGAATAAAATTGACCAAAAAAAATTAGAGACATCACTGAAAGTTGGTGTAATTAACAACTTTCACTACAACCTTTTGTTCGAAGACAACCGGAGTCTCTCATGTTGTTTATTCTTTTTTCATTAATCTTATCTTGGGAATAAGTATTGAAAGGGATAAAATTGTAAAAAAAAAAAAAGTAATGCTTTCTTGATTTTAAAAAATAGCAGATATTTTGAAACATAGAAAATCCCCCAACAAAGCAGATATTGTGAACCTGAGGGAGTAATAAAGAGTGATTATTAACAAGAATTAGTCTAAGTTGTAAGCGATTTGGTATCGCTTAAGCAATGTCTCGATTCGAAACTTTGTGAATGTAGCTAATTATCCCTATTGAGAAACCCTCCTACCTAGAGCTGTCAAAACAGGTCCAACCCGGTGAGTTGGCCCGTTTAACCCACCAATTTGGTGGGTGGGGTTGCAAAATCCCAACCCGACCCACCTAACCCACCGGTTGGCTCGCGGGTTATGTGGGTTGGACCGTAAGCCACCTAACTTCAAAAAAAAAACATAATTCCTAATCATGTTTCTTTCTTTTTGTGATATTCTCATTTTTCACCATATTTGCAGTAGCCAGGAGGAAAAGAAATGAGTAATATTATGATATTTTAACCATGTTTCATACATTCATTGTTTTATTTTTAACTATTTATGAGTAACATGATGAAAGATAAATCTTTTCTTTCTTTTTATCATATTAAATTTATTAGTTCATAAAAAAAAGTATAGATTTCTTTTTTTAAAAAAAGTTAGAATTAAAAAAATTCAAAAAAAAAAAGGTGGGTTGGCCCGACCCACCACCTTGGTGGGTCGGATTGGAATTTCCAACCCGTTTAACATGGCCAACCCGTGTGGGCCGGGTTGACCCACTTTGACACTTCTACTCTTACCAATTACCATAACTATGTGTGCTACTCGGGTTAAATAGAAATTAATCGAGGTAAAATCTTGAAAGTTTTTAGCCAGCTTCTTGGGTTTTGTAATTATATGTATATGAAGGACCTAAATAGGTTTGCCACCAGCCTTATATTACAGGGCTAGGCCTTTTGGCTAGCACTGTCAAAATGGGCTGGTCCGTGACGGGTCGTCATTAAACGGATCGGGTTGCCCCGACGCGTTTATTAGGCGAGCTTGGGAAGTGATGTCCAAGCCCACCCATATTGACTCGTAGGCTAAACGAGCTAGCCTGCAGGCCAATTTTTCTATTTTTTTGCAATATAATTTTTTTAAAAAATTAATTATAAAATTATATATATATATATTTACTTAAAAGTTAGTATTTTTTAACCTAAAATATATATTTATACAAATTTTAAACAATTTTATATTAATTTTTTTTTTTTGTGGGCCAGCCCGCTGGGACCTGCGGGTTAGCTCGTTTTTCTCGCAGCTTAAACGGGTCAACCCGTTTATGCCCATTTCTAAACAAGTCTATTTTTAATGCCCAAGCTCGCCCATTTATAGCGGGCGGGCCGAGCTAGCCCGTTTTGACACTACTACTTTTGATCTTTTGTCTTTATTCTTTTGATAAAAAAAGGCAAAATTTTTATAAAAGAAAAAGTACTTAAAGATAGATGGAAGTAAAATTAAGTTCAAGCATTTAGTTAAATAAGGATTAAAAAGTTCATTTTCCTCCTTAATATGATCTATATATGACATCTAAGTTCAGATGTAATGAACCTTAACACACAGAGTATTTAGGCAATATTTAATAGTTTAGATTAATGATTTGGGGTGATTAATTAGATTTAAATTAAAAGAAAATATTAAGTTTAAAATTTGATTTTCCCCCCAATTCAACCATATACGTCCTAATAGAAAAAAGAACAAACAAACAAGAAAGGAAGAAAACTCTCGCAAGGAATCTTAAAAGCTATCAAACAAAAAAGACTTTCACATTATTCAAATCCATGACATATATTTTCTACACGAAGAAAAAATGACCACACATGCATTATATATTATCCATACCTTTTATCATATGCTACGTACAATAATAAGATTCAAAAAGGCAGAAAATTGTATCACCTTTATAAACAGATTATTAAGAAAAGTCAATACTAGATATATGGTGCCTATATTTTATTGAAGGATTGTAGTAACTAATAAAGGAAAAAAATTAATATGAACTTAGGCTTTGCCAAATTATTTAAAGTAAGAAGAGTCATTAGTTCTTGAAAGATTCTAAATATATATGCGATCAATTTAATTAGTTTATAAAAATTTACTATTATCAATTTAATTATATATAATACTTTTTTTTAAAAAAAATAATATTGTTTTAGTCCTCACCCTAACTTGGTAGAAAAAATTTAAAGAACAAACAAACAAGAAAGGAAGAAAAATTAAACTATCGCAAGGAATCTTAAAAGCTATCAAACAAAAAAAACTCTTACATTATTCAAATCCATCAAGAAAGAGACAATATATGTATACACGAAGAAATTTATTGTTTGTTTAATTTAAACAATTATATTTATTTTTATTTTTATTCTTTTATTAATAGAAATAATTTTCTATTCAAAATAAGAATATAATCTTATTTTTAATATAACAGTAAATGTAGTTTAGATTATATTTAATTTTAATATAAACAATTATACTTATTTTTTTATATTTTTTAGCATTATATTTATCTTTATTTACAATTCAAAATAATAAAATATATATATATATATATGTATACATATATATATATATATATGTATATATGTATATACATATATATATACATATATACATATATATATATATGTATAATGTAGTTTAAATTATATTTAATTTTAATATAAACAATTATACTTATTTTTTATATTTTTTAGCATTATATTTATCTTTATTTACAATTCAAAATAATAAAATATATATACATTATAATTGTTTATATTAAAATTAAATATAATTTAAACTACATTATACATATATATATATGTATATATATATGTATATATATATATATGTATATACATATGTGTATATATATATATATATATGTATATATATATATAGATATGTATATACATATGTATATATATATACATATATATATATAGATATATATATATACATATATATATATGTATATATATATGTATATATGTATATGTATATGTATATATGTATATGTATATGTATATATGTATATATGTATTAGGATATATGTATATGTATATGTATACATATACATATACATATACATATACATATAAGTATATACATACATATATATATGTATATATATATATATATATTATTATTATTTTGAAAAGTATTGTTTATATTAAAATTAAATATAATTTAAACTACATTATACATATATATATATGTATATATATATGTATATATATATATATGTATATACATATGTGTATATATATATATATATATGTATATATATATATAGATATGTATATACATATGTATATACATATGTATATATATACATATATATATATATAGATATATATATATATATATATATATATATATATGTATATATATATGTATATATGTATATGTATATGTATATATGTATATATGTATTAGGATATATGTATATGTATATGTATACATATACATATACATATACATATACATATAAGTATATACATACATATATATGTATATATATATATATATTATTATTATTTTGAAAAGTAAGTAGATAAATTAAATTAAAAGACAAAAGAATTAATACCATTTGAATTAAGGTTGACATCATGTACTTAAATATTAGAAATAAAAGAAACTCATTAAAAAAATTATAAAATAAAAATTGGACAAGCGCAGTTTAACCCTATATTTTTTAGGGTTGGTTTAGATGGACACGTCAGCACTTAACTTAAGAAATTGACGAAAGTGGACGGATTAGGACCAATTTGGAACTTCTTGCAAACACAAAGGACTAATTTAAACTTTTTGAAACATAAATGACCAATATGAGGGACCGATTTGGGATTTTGACCATAAATTAATACCTCAATCATTTGTTGTGTGATGGCCCAATAGATAATGAAACCTATTGTATGGGCCACAAAGAGAAAATTGGAAAGGTGACCAAGCCATATGTGATACTTGATGCTTGATTCCGATGTGAGTCCTACAAGAGGAAGAAGTGAAGACCCTCTTGTCACTGGGAAGAATAGGAATGCCCAGCATATGTTCCCTATGTACCCAAGTCTCAAAGATACACTACGAAACTTGGCTTCCCACCTGCCCAATACCAATCATTTTACCATAATATATTCATAAGAAACTTCTAACAATTAAGCAAAATAAAGTACATGGAAATTACTTTTGGTTTTGTAATTTGCCTAAAAAATGAAAGTTTTTTTTTGGACAGAAAAAAAAAAAGTTAGTAAGGCTAAAATATGAAAAACTATTTTGAATTATAAATCATGTGCATATAACTCTCTTAACTATAAAACTCGACCTAAAATTTTTATTTTAGTCCAGGGTATCTGTCGCCGACAGCAGTGACTAATTCATTTGCACTATAGACTTCTCAAAAAGGAGTTTTAGTGCTGGCTATGAAACCCTCTCCATACACACCACTAGGGCCTAGGGATCGAACCCCTGACTAGATACTTAAGGAGCCCAGTTAAGTATCAACTGTACTAGGCCTCGTAGTTTCCTAGAACCTATTCAACTTTACATCTTTGCAAAAAGAAAAAACTTTTCCCTTAACTGTTTTATTTAAAAATCTAACAGAGTATTGACACGTCAAAAAAGTCAAATCATACCAAAATCCAAAAATTTCCTCTCAACTTTAGCCCATCTACAAAAGAACCCTTCAAATAATTTGATGTGCCGCCTATCCTCTATTGCGAAATTAACTAATGGATAAAAAATTTAGGAAGTTATAAGTCAAATTTCATAATCTATGAGAGTTATCTACACATGAAAGAAGCTGGTTTGAAAGAGAGTACATACACTTTTTCTCCTTGTTTATGCATGTGGAGGTGAGAGAAGCTGGTTTGCAAGTAATTGGAAAGAGACCAAATCAATAATGCACAAAACATGGCTACAAAACTCAGCTCCATTGCTGTCACTATCCCCATTGAACACCCCACCATCACTGGCCTTCTCAACAATCCTAAACCACCCCTTATGCTTCCTCTGAAAATCATCAATTAATCAATCAATACTTTAATTAGAGAGAATTATCAATTTGGTCCCTAAAAGATACAGACTGTTCCAATTTAGTCTCTAAAAGATGCAAATGCCTAATTTACTATCTGAAAGATGTTTTTTTGTCCCAATTTGGCCCTCTTAATTTTTTTTGTCAGTGTATTTGTGGCTTCTTTTATAAAGGACCAAAAGGATCAAATTAGAACAAAAAAAGTATCTTTTAAGGATTAATTTGGAACAATATATATCTTTCAGGGATAATTAATTAATTAAAGAGAAGTCTAATAATTAATTCAAGTAATTATTGATCATATGATGATATTAATATATAGATTCTTCTGTATAACCTTCTGGGTTGTGGCTCTTCCTTCTTCATCTTCTTCTGCTGAAGGTGGAGGAAAATACAACTCAAGGTTGATATGAACATGATGGGGAATGTGAAAAGTAGCAGATTTGTTCCTGAAATGAATTACCAAAAATTGAAAAAAAAAAAGAAAAGAATGAGAGAGGAAATTAAAGTGAATCCATATATAAATATCAAAGAAATTAAATTAAAGTAAACCTTGTTCTCTGAAGTATGTAGAATTGAGGTTAGTGTCCAGCTTGAGAGACCATTTGTTCTTGTAAGACTTTGTGGGTAACAATATCCAAATCATGAGCCACCCACCAAATACCACACAAAAAATTATCCTTAGAAGCAATATCATTGTGTTTGTGTAGCTTCTCATCTTTTGTGTTTTGTGATTGTGAGTGGTGAGTAATTCTATGAAGGTTTTGGAGTATATATATGAGACTCTCAACCTCAATTAGTATCCTTCACTCATCTCTATGTCTTCAAGAGTTTCCTTCATATATATATATATATATATTAAGGAAGGAGGTGCTTGATATACGGACTAAAAAAATTGTTATGATAATTATTATAATCTCATGTTTTTTTTTATTGGTGTGATAATACTGTTATTATTGTAATTTCATGGGATGAGATTATTTTCAACTATGAGATGAGAATTTTGTAAAATAGTTTTGAGAATATTGTAAAAGTTCACTAAAAAAAATGAGTATTTTCAATAACTTATATTTTTTTTTGATAATACAACAACTTATATTTTGAGGACTGTATTGTCAAGATAATTTTATTGACAAATATCAACAATTTTTCACCGTCGAAAATACTTTTAGTGACTTTTTTCAATAACTTATTTTAACGAACAAAATTTAATTGTTGAAAAAAAAATTATTTCGACGGTCAAAATTTCAAAATTTAACTATTGAAAAAAAGTACATTTTTTCGACTATTAATAGTGACCGTCAAAAAATAAATTTTTAAAATTTTTCATTTTTCTTGCTATGATTGAACCAAACAACTTTTTAAATATTTTTGGAAATTCTATCCTATTCTTAGTGTATAAACATCCCTTAAAATTTTTTTCCACACAAAGCATATACCAATTTTTAAAATATAGTATAAAAAATATAATATTTTAAAAAAAATAAGAAGTTATTTAATTTTCTATTCTTTTTATGCACCTTCTTATTTTCTTTATTTTTTTTCTCCCTTCTCTACTTATTCGTTATTCCTTATCATATTTTATTTTATATAACAATTTTAAAGACTAAGATTATATTTGGTAGGTTTTGCATTGTAAAATTATAATGTAAAATTGTTCATCCCAATAAAATTTACATTATTTTTTTTTTTTTACTTACAGTATTTTATATCCATTCCCTTCTCATTCATGCATTTCTACCAAACATAGCTTAATTTAAAGTTTAGATGTATATATAAGAAAATTAGGTTTAATTTTTATGTGTAGTTTTTATTAAGTTCTCAAAAAATAATATATATATATATATATATATATATATATATATATATATATATATATTATAACCTTTCGATCACTATGATTAGGTTTTTCTTTTTAATTTTTTTTATACTTTACTAAATATTGATGTACAAATTAGTTGAAACACGACTTAGGTGGTTTGGTCATGTACAAAGACGGCCGGTAAAGGCTCCTGTACGTAGAGTTGACCAAATGGAAAGTAGCCTAATAACTAGAGGTAGTAGAATACCAAAGAAAATAATAGGAGATACCGTTAAGAGGGATCTAGCCGTAAATAACCTAATCATAGAAATGTGCAAAGACAGAACATGTTGGCATCGCTTGATTCATATAGCTGACTCCATCTAATGAAAAAAGACTTTGATTATTGTTCTTATTTTACTAAATATTGATAACAAAAATATAAAAAAAATTCTCTTAAAATTTTGTTAATAGATCAAAGTCCACGGTATATAATACTTACCAAGTATTTAAAATAAATAATAATTTGTGTAAATGATTTTGGAATATTATCTTTTTAGACAAAATTAATAACCAAGACAAATCATTGAAATGTATTTGATTGTTTGGACATTATATTAAAAACTTGCACATATCTCTGTCAAATCTCACATTTGCATTTATCAAACTCATACAATATTTAAAATTTTAAGATTTTGACATTCGGATTAGTAGAAAAATGAATTAAAAAAAAAATTAAATCTCACATTTGCATTGACTTATTTTTTGTTTCATATTTTGGGATAATGCTGGTACAGTTGACTTAATTATATCTACTGTACTAATTTGTAGTACAGAAAGTACAATTACACTTGCCATATAAATAACTATGCAATCTTTCAAAGGATTTATCTAAAAATTAATAAAGTATTTAATAGTAACTTAAAATATGTAAAAAATATAATTAAAAAGTATTTTTTTTGTTTAGACCAGGTATCCACCGTCGAGCACAGTGACTAATCTCCTCGCTGAATTGTAGGCACCTCGAAGGGTGAGACAACTGACCCAAGGATTTAAAGCTGCTCCATACCCAAGAGCGAGATCGAACCCATGACACTTGGTCAAAGATGAATAAATCCCTTCTACTCAACCTTAAAAAAAGTAATTTTTAATGTTTGAAAATGACTCTATTCATCAATAATCTAATTAAGGACAAACTTTAATATATATATATACGAAATTAAATCTTGAATAAAAATCAGCTTAAAGGAAGGGAATGAATAGTATTAAATGGATTTAGATCCGCTAAAATGCAGATGCGGTGAAGTGCATAAATTACACCGTTTTAGTTGTTGAATGGGATTGTTATAGTGCATACACGAATCTTAATTTTTATTTAACCACTACTAGAATGTTAGCTTATTCCTATTGAAACACTGCGGCTGAAAAACGATTGAAGTGTTTTTTGGATTATCCGACTACTCTTTAGGGCATATTCTTTTGCAAGAATACCTAATGAAAATAGAAATGGAAATGGTGAGCCCACCGGGCCCCACTTACTTTTTCACTTTTTCATTTCTATCAACTTAAAAAAATACAAAATACCTATTATACCCCTCTGATTTGACATGATTATAACCTTCTTTTCTTTATATTATTTTAATATAAGGGATAAAATGGTCATTTTAATACATTTCTTTTCCATTTCCATTACCAAACTTTTACTACTAAACACAGGAAACGCATTCCATTTCTGTTTCTATTTCTATTTCTACGTAAAGAACGTGCCCTTAGTTGGATAGAAATAACATTATACAAAAACTAACCACCATTCGACGAAAAAAAGTAGCCAGCCAGGAAGCATAGTTTCCCACTACATTGTAGTCGGATATTGAATGAGAACTTGAAATTAAAATTTAATTTATCTATAAAAGTTATCAGATTCTACAATTTTATTTCCCCCCAAAATTTTTGAATTCCCACACAATATTTTGAAAGTGACGCCATGCTTTTGATTATAAATGAGGAACTTTCATTCTTCTTTTTATTTCTTCCTTCTGCTTCTTTTATCTTTCATATTCTTTCATTGTCCTTTACTGCAAAACTGAAGGAAGCAACACACAAGGAGATGCTGCAAACAAAATGGTTCTTTTTTCATCATCTTCTATTATTGCTAATATTTTTCGATTAGTTCCTTATTTTTTTCTCCACATTTTTTCCATTTGATTTATTCATTTATTATCTTTCACTTTTTATTTTAATAGATTCTGCTGGAAAGACAATGGAACATTTGCTAGCTTTGTTGGAATTTGGAAGACGCCTTCCTTGTTGAAAATTTCCAGAATTTTACTTTTAGACATGTTTTCCAGTGGTTCATAATAAAGCCTTGACACAAGACGCATCTCTTTCTTTTTTAAATTTTGTTGGAAATTTCACATCTCAATCGGAACATGCTTTATTGTGATTTATATTAAAATTTTGACTAATAAAGAAAGTACTAGAAAGAGAAGGTGTTCAAATGCTTAAGTTTTTTGTGAGGAGTAGCCGAATTAGTTCTAATTTAGGATATCAAGAAGTTCAAGAATAATTGGTGGTAAAATATATAAGAAAAGAATTATAAGAGACAATAATAAATTTTTGATCAAATGTCCATTTTGATCCTTTATGTTTCACTCAAGTTTTAAATTGGTCATTTATCTTTCAAAAGTTCTATATTGGTCCTTTATGTTTCCCAACAGTTTTATATTTGTCCTTCAGTTTTCATTAAAGTTTTATATTGGTCTTTTATGTTTCATTCAAGTTTTATATTGGTCCTTTATGTTTCATTGAAGTTTTATATTGGTTATTTATGTTTCATTGAAGTTTTATATTAGTCCTTTATGTTTCATTAGAGTTCCATATTGGTCCTCTCAGCATGATTTTATTTTTTGCTTAAACGACGCCGTTTGAGTGTTTTTGGCATGTCTAAGGTCATGTCAACTATCTGATACACGTATGAGAGATTATGTGTCCACCTCAGTACGCCACGTCAGCCGTTAACTTAAGAAATTGACAAATTTGGAAGAAATGACCAATTTAAAACTTCTGGGAAACATAAAGAACTAATTTAAAACTTTTAAAATATAAAGGACGACTAATTTAAAGCTTGAATGAAACATAAATGACCAAAATAAACCTTTGACCTAAATTTTTTTAACAAAACGTCGTGCAATAATCATTTTTAAAAAAGGGTTATAAACCATTCCCTCAAGTATTATTTGTAGACTATCAGCTATAAAATTTTTATTATTAAAAAAAATTTTTTCCGACTGCATAGCAGTAGGAAAATAAACTTTTTTATTTAGGGCACGTTCTTTATGCAGAAATAGAAATGGAAGCAGAAACGGAAACGGAATGCGTTTCCTGTGTTTAGTAGTAAAAGTTTGGTAATAGAAATGGAAAGGGAATGTATTAAAATGACCATTTTACCCCTTATATTAAAATAATAAAAAAAAAGAATGTTATAATTGTGTCAAATCATATCAAATCAGAGGGGTATAATAGGTATTTTGTATTTTTTTTCCTTTTTTTTTAAAAAGTTGATGGAAATGAAAAAGTGAAAAAGTAAGTGGGGTCCGATGGGCCCACCATTTCCATTTCTATTTCCATTAGGGATTCTTGCAAAAGAACATGCCCTTAGTGTCTTACACAATTCTTCGACTGATAGGTAATAGAAAGAGTCGGTAGGAAAAATTTGTTCAGTCGTAAATTAGTCGGTACTTCATTTTGCGACCAGCGAAATTCCTACTACGTCATGTAGTAGAAAGTTAGTCGAAAATCACATATTTCCAACTGCATATCCTTACTTTTCTACTATATATTCAGTAGGAAAATGGATCAATTCTTGTAGTGAACGGTCTAAATCATGCACTTACACTTTACTGGATCCAAATTCAGTATTAAATATGGGCAATTTTGTTAAAATAAAATCCAACTCAGGAGAGTGTAGCCTCGGGTTGTGAAGTTTGTAAACCAAACATGCATTCGTCCAAACCAAATCCATTCTATAGCCCTGAAGCAACCAACCAAAGTACCAAACATAGCATTAGATATGTGACATTAATTTTTTAATACAAATAATCAAGCATTACTTACAAACAAATAAAGGTAAAAATTCTAAATTGGTCCTTTATGTTTGCACGAAGTTTTATATTGGTCCTTTATGTTTTAAAAAGTTTAAATTAGTCCTTTATGTTTGCAAGAAGTTCCAAATTGGTCCTTCCGTCCACTTCCGTCAATTTCTTAAGTTAAGTGCTGGCGTGTCCATTTAAGCTGACATGGCATGCCACGTCATTGGCACATCAGCGCCATGCTAATAGATGATGACGTGGTGATGAAGTGGCATGACACATCAGCTTAAATAGATACGTAGGAGAGATTATATATGTCCACCTCAGCACGTCATGTCAGCACTTAACGGAAGAAATAAACGGACTTGGACGGAAGGACCAATTTAATCTTTTTGAAACATAAATGACCAATATAAAACTTCGTGCAAACATAAGGGACCAATTTAAAGTTTTGACCAACAAATAAACGAGTGATAACATTCAAATTAAAATAAAGCAAGAATAGGTTGAATCCTAAAACAAAACAGCCAATTTGTTACGAAAATATTAACCACCGACATTTTTGTGGTTAATTAACTTAATCGCAAAATCCGTAAGAAATTCGTGGCTAAATTAGTTTAGTCATAAATTTTTACGTTTTGTTGTAGTGCTGTACAACACAAATAGACTAATTACCATGGTACATGTAAAGTGTGTCTAATTAATGAGTACATAAAATTAAACATGTATCTAAGTATCTTCATCATAAGATTGAAATCTTATGTTAAATGGAAAGGATCACCAAGATAAATCAAATCAGATCAAACCCAGGGTCGAGGTAAAAAAAAAAAATTATGGTCCAAGATGTTATTTTTTGGTTTCCCAAGATATCCCCCAGCCTGACAGGCCAAGGATTAATCCTTCGCGGATCTGAGCTCCATTTAAGGGTTTGCCGCTGGCCAATTGGTTGCTGCATACACAAGGTGAGATTCGAACCCCCAACACTTGCTTAAGCGACCTAGTGAGCTAACCACTAGACCAACCAAACTTAGTTCGGTCCAAGATGTTATTAAATTACAATTTACAATACATGATATATTTTAAAAATATTAATTACTTTATAAAAATATATAATATATATTCAGGCCAAATATATATATATATATATTCAGGCCAAATATATATATATATAAAATAATAATGATATTTCAAAATAATATCAAATTATAATATTTGTTATTTTTTAATTTTAAATAAAATTATTATATTTTTAAATGAAGTAATGGAAGTTATGCACTTCACTTTTTTAGTAACTACCCATGGCCATAATGCATGTATGTTAGAGTAGTTATTTTTTTGGTGTCACATTTTGGTTTTGTGACACCAAAAACTCCAAAACCATATATATATACTAGAGGCTTCGCATGCACCTACGTGCATACATGTAATTTATTCTTAAATTTTTTAAAAATATAATATAAAATAGTTATTATATTTTAAAATCATTAAAAATTAAATATTTTAAAATTTTTAAATAGAATTTTTATCATAATTTAAAATAAAAAAAATTAACCACATATCATTCTTGTTTTCTCTCTCCCACATCCTCCAATCATATTATTTTTTGTATTTTTTAATTTTAAAATATAGCTATTTTGTGAGAAGTTGGTTATTTATTAGGAAGTTGAGGGAGAAGTTATTTTTTTGGTGTCACACTTTGCTTGTGTGACACCAAAAAGTCCAAAGTCATATATATATAGATTTTTTAATTTTAAAATATAACTATTTTGTGAGAAGTTGGTTATTTATTAGGAAGTTGAGGGGGAAGTTATTTTTTTGGTGTCACACTTTGCTTGTGTGACACCAAAAAGTATATAATATAAATAAATAATATATATTTAGGCCAAATATATATATATATATATATGGCTTTGGAGTTTTTGGTGTCACACAAACAAAGTGTGACACCAAAAAAATAACTTCCCTCTCAATATATTTTATAATTAAAAAATACAAAAAAATAATATAATTAGAGGATGTGGGAGAGAGAAAACAAGTATGATAGGTGGCTACTAATAAAATGGAGAAGTGCATAACTTCTCATTTTTTTAAAATTATCAAATATTTAATTTTAAATGATTTAAAATATAATAACTATTTTATATTATACTTTTAAAAATTTAAGAATAAATTACATGTATGCACGTAGGTGCAAACGAAACCTCTAGTATATATATATGGCTTTGCAGTTTTTGGTGTCACACAAGCAAAGTGTGACACCAAAAAAATAACTTCCCCCTCAACTTCCCAATAAATAATTTACTTATCACAAAATAGCTATATTTTATAATTAAAAAATACAAAAAAAATAATATGATTGGAGAATGTGGGTGAGAGAAAACAAGTATGATAGGTGGTTACTAATAAAATGGAGAAGTGCATAACTTCTCATTTTTTTATTTATTTTAAATTATGATAAAAATTCTATTTAAAAAATTTAAAATTATCAAATATTTAATTTTTAATGCTTTTAAAATATAATAACTATTTTATATTAAATTTTTAAAAAATTTAAGAATAAATTACATGTATGCACGTAGGTACATGCGAAGTCTCTAGTATATATATATGGCTCTGGACCCTTATATATATATATATTCAGGGCAAATATATATATATATATATATATATATATATATATATATATATATATATATATATATATATATATGGCTTTGAAGTTTTTAGTGTCACACAACCAAAGTGTGACACCAAAAAAATAACTTCTCCCTCAACTTCCCAATAAATAACCAACTTCTCACAAAATAGTTATATTTTATAATTAAAAAATACAAAAAAAATGATATGATTGGAAGATGTGGAAGAGAGAAAACAAGTATGATAGGTGGTTACTAATAAAATGGAAAAGTGCATAACTTTTCTTTTTTAATTTTTTTTTATTTTAAATTATGATAACAATTTTATTTTAAAATTTTAAAACTTTTAATTTTTAATGATTTAAAAATATAATAACTATTTTATATTATATTTTTAAAAAATTTAAGAATAAATTACATGTATGCACGTAGGTGCATGCGAAGCCTCTAGTATATATATATGGCTTTGGAGTTTTTGGTGTCACACAAACAAAGTGTGATACCAAAAAAATAACTTCCCCACTAAAAACAACTAATAAATAAATAACTTCTCATGAATAACTTCTTAATAAATAACTTCCCAGGATTGTTTTTTGGACAAAACTTCCCATGATTTAATACATTATTTAAAATATAGTTATTATATTATATAAAAGATAAAATATTATCAAATGTTTAATATTTTATTATTTTAAATCTTAATAATAATTTTATAATATATATTTTTAAAAAATAAAAACAAATTACATGCACGGTACGTGCATGCGAAGCCTCTAGTATATATATATGACTTTGGAGTTTTTGGTATCACACAACCAAGGTGTGACACCAAAAAAATAACTTCCCCCTCAACTTCCCAATAAATCTATATCTATATTTATAGATATATTTTATAATTAAAAAATACAAAAAAAAAATAATATGATTGGAAGATGTGGGAGAGAAAATAAGTATATAGGTAGTTACTAAAAAAAATAGAGAAGTGCATAACTTCTCATTTTTTAATTTTTTATTTTAAATTATGATAAAAAAATCTATTTAAAAATTTAAAAATATTTAATTTTCAATGATTTTAAAATATAATAACTATTTTATATTATATTTTTAAAAAATTTAAGAATAAATTACATGTATGCACGTAGGTGCATGCGAAGCCTCTAGTATATATATATGGCTCTGGACCCTTATCGTCAATGATCTCCCAAAATAGCTATTTAATTAATTCATCTATATATATATATATATATATATATATATATATATATGGCTGTGGACCCTTCTCGTCAACGGTCTCCAAAAATAACCATTTAATTAATTAAAAAAAAAATAAAAAGATGATGTGAGAAGATCATGGGAGAGAGAAAATAGGAAAATAGTGGTAGTGATAATTTTGTTTTTAAAAAATAATGATTTTGATAGTTATCAAAGAAAAAAAATTTTGATCTTTAATTTATTATTTTACAACTAATAATAATTTATTTAATATTCTGTAAATTAAAAAAAAATGTTGACATGCACGTACGTGCATGTGAAACCTCTAGTATATATATATGGCTCTGAACCCTTCTCGTCAACTGTCTCCCAAAATAGCTATTTAATTAATTCATATCTATATTTATATGGCTGTGGACCCTTCACGGTCTCTCAAAATAGCTATTTAATTAATTAAAAAATAAAATAAAAATTGATGTGAGAAGATCATGGGAGAGAGAAAATAGGAGAATAGTGGTTGTGGTAATTTTGTTTTTAAAAAATAATGATTGTAGTACTTATCAAAAATTTTTAAAAAATTTTTTAATTTATTATCTTACAATTAATAATAATTTATTTTATACTTTATAAATTAAATTTTTTTTGACATGCACGTACGTGCATGTGAAACTTCTAGTATATATATATATATATATATATATATATATATTGATGAAAATTAAGGCGGTGTTACATCACTATTTCTATTTGCTTAATATTACATCAATTATTATACATAAAAGTAATAAACACATATTTATGATAAGTACTTTTTTTTTTGGCCAAATTATGTATGATAAGTATTACTATGTATGATTTATTTTATTACTTTCTTTTAGATAAAAAAAGTTTTTAAGAATATGTTCCTCTACATGATTAACTTTCTATAAATTACGTAGAAATGACAATTAAGAAAATTAAATTTATTGATAATTTGATTAAAAATGGTAAAAGAATTAAATAATCATACATGTATGTCAAGAAAGCCGTTTTTAAAGAAAAATTAAGGGCATGTTCTTTTACTAGAAAGGGAAAAGGAGAAATTCCCGCATGAATTTTTGTGCATAATGTGAAATGTCTATTATACTATTTGATTTGACACTGTTGAATGGTTTCTAAGCCTCTAATGGATAGCAGGCAAATGTAGCAGACAACGGCTAGTTTCTAACGGTCTCTTGTTAGCTTACTCTGTATCTTACTTTGTATCTTGCAACGCAGCGTTTTTACTTGTTTTGTTTTATTCCAAAACGCTGCGTTTAGGATTAGTACTCTATCTATTAGTTAGTTAGGATTAGATGCAGTTAGCTTTCTGTTTCTGTTTTTCCTTATCTCTGTAATCTATAAAAGGGCGTTTAATGAATGAGAATTCACGCTTTTGCTTCCATTCTTTCGCATTCTTTCTCTTTAGCTTGTTTAGCTTTTACATGGTATCAGAGCGGGCAACGATTCTGGAGGGCTCCTAAATCTTGAAATCAAGATTTTTCAAGAAACGAATTCCAGTTTACTCTGACTCCCTTTTCTGTCGATCAAGACGATGGCAGCTGTATCAGAGATCACGAAGGGATCGAAGGATGACATACCTGCGTACTCTCTGCACAATTCCGATAACCCAGGCATGTCGCTGGTTACAACTCCTCTTGATGGTAGGAACTACCTTTCATGGAGCATAGCTGTTAGGACAGCTTTGGAAGCCAAAGATAAAATTGGCTTTGTTGATGGAAGCATTCAAGCGCTAGAAGATTCTGCAGAATACAAGAAGTGGAAGGCTGTTGACTCCATGATTAAATCATGGATTGTCAACTCCATCTCCAAGACCTTCTCAGACACCTTTGTTTACTGCTTAACTGCGAAGGATCTGTGGGACGTATTGGAGGAGCGTTTTGGAGTAAGCAATGCACCACAGCTTTACCATGTGCAACGACAAACCAACTCTCTGAGACAAGGTAACGATGCTGTTACTGTTTATTACAATAAATTGCATCGATGTTGGGATGAAATGGACAGGATTATGCCTATGCCCACTTGCACCTACGGAAAGTGTACTTGCGGCTTAAAGAAAAAGGTTGCGGACATGCTGGCATCTATCAAGCTTCTTCAGTTCTTAATGGGGCTAAATCCAGCATATGATGTGGTCAGGACACAGATCCTGAATTTGGATACCCTTCCCACCGTTAATAAAGCCTTTGCCATGGTGGTCACTGATGAAGCCCAGAGAGAAATTAACATGACCTACTCTGGAGTCACAGAAGGAAATAGTGCCATGATGGTGAAGCCCTTTCAAGGAAAGAATGATTCTTCTAACCCAAAGAAGAAAGATGTGAACAAAAAGGATAAGTTTTGTGATCATTATAACATGAATGGTCACACAAAAGAGACATGCTTCAAGATTCATGGGTACCCCGAATGGTTTAAAGAACTCAAAGAAAGGAAAGCAGGCAAGAAACCGGCGGCCAACATTGTAACTAAAGATCCTGGAAACTCTGAGTCACCTAGCAGTCAAGAAACTGAACCAACAGGGAAAGGAGACTTGAAAAATGCCATATCTTACCTCTTGAAGGAAGTTCAGAGGCTCGGGAAGGGAAAGACTGTTGGAGGTAAGGAGGACCAAGTGAATTTTGCCAACATGTACGAATTTGCAGGTAACACCTCTACTAAAGGTTCTTTGGGTCTTCCTTTTAAACGTTGGGTAATAGATACTGGTGCCACTACACATATGTGTTCTGACATAACTCTAATGCATGATGTACAACACATACCTTATCATAAGACTGTACACTTACCTGACAAAACCACTAAGAGGATCCACAGCATAGGTAGAGTAAGACTAAATGAAGAATTGATATTAAACAATGTTTTGTACATACCCTCATTCAAATACAATCTATTGTCAGTAAATAGGTTGGCAAGGGATGCTAATATCTTATTTCTCTTCTATCCATCATATTGTATCTTACAGAAGCAAAAGAGTAAGCATAACTTGGCAAAGGGAGTGGCTGTGGAGAACCTCTATTACCTAGATCTAGATCTGTCTTTTGAATCCAATAAGATAGACTGCCTGAAATGTAATAAAGACTCAATTCAATGTAATGCTACAATTGATATGAATAAAAGTAACAATGATTCTTTTGAACTTTGGCATAGAAGGATGGGTCATCCCTCAGTACAAGCACTTAAGCATATTTCCTTGCTAAATTCATCTGCATCTTTAAAACATGCTTGTGACATCTGCCACTCTTCTAAACAACACAGATTACCATTTAATGTTAGTAACACTAGGTCAAAGGAGAAATTCAATCTTATACACGTTGATCTATGGGGACCTTATAAACATGCTAGCTTAAGCTCTTCTCACTATTTTTTAACCATAGTTGATGATTTTAGTAGGGTTACTTGGACTTTTCTATTGCAACATAAGACCCAAGTTGTTGACACACTAAAGAATTTTGTGAAGTACATACATAATCAGTATAGTGCAAAGATTAAGATAGTAAGGACAGACAATGGCACAGAGTTCATTAACCATGATTGTGCAACCCTATTCAATAAAATGGGAATTCAACATCAAAAGAGCTGTAGCTACACACCTCAACAAAATGGGATAGTTGAAAGAAAACATAGACACCTATTGGAAATAAGTAGAGCTCTAATGTTCCAATTTCGATTACCTAAAGCCTTTTGGGGGGAAGCAATCTTGACAGCAACGTATCTCATTAATAGAATGCCTTCTGCCCTTTTAGAATGGAAGTCACCTTTTGAATTACTTCATAATGAAGAGCCACAATATAACAGAATTAAAGTCTTCGGATGCCTATGCTATGTAACTAACACTACTCCCCATAAGGATAAGTTTGAACCTAGAGCTTTTAAAGGAGTATTTGTAGGATATGCCACAGGACAGAAAGCCTACAAAGTATATGATTTAGAAAACAAGAAGGTCATAATCTCTAGGGATGTTATATTTTATGAAAACCAGTTTCCCTTCCACAACTCTATGGAAGGGAAGGATATGCCTTTGCCTTGTGTTCCCCTCAATACAGGTACAAATGAGAACGAGCAAATGGATCCCTTTGAAGTCCTCAATCAAGAAAATGACGTTCAAGAAGCAAATGACAGAGAACCAGAAGAAGAAACCGACACAAACAATGGACAACAAAATCAAATACAGGAAGCACAACCTTTACCAATGCCTTCTGAAGAAGCTAGAACCAGGCGTCCACCTGCCTGGCTCAAAGATTGCGTGTGCATAGCAAAGAATTCAGAGATGAAGGGAACCAATAACCCCAGTTTCAGTGTTTCAGAAAATTATGTGGCCTTTATGGCAAAGATCAACAAAGTAAGAGAACCTTATACTTACCAACAGGCAACAAAAGACAAGCAATGGATAACTGCCATGAACCAGGAACTGGCAGCCCTTGAAGCAAATAAAACTTGGGAAATCACTGAGCTACCCAAGGGAAAACAAGCAATAGGCAGTAAGTGGGTCTACAAAGTTAAGTATAATGCTGGCGGAAGCCTAGATAGGTATAAAGCAAGATTGGTTGCAAAAGGGTACAACCAAATCTTGGGTTTGGATTACTTTGAATCCTTTTCTCCTGTTGCAAAAATGGTAACCGTGAGACTTTTTTTTGTCATTATCGTGTATTAAAGGGTGGTTTGTCCACCAGTTGGACATTAACAATGCCTTCCTCTATGGCTACTTAAAGGAGGAAGTTTTCATGATACCACCTGAGGGATACAACAAAGCTGGACCTAATCAAGTGTGCAGATTAAGGAAATCTCTTTATGGCTTAAAACAAGCCTCCCAGAGTGGAATTCAGAGTTTACTGGTCAAATAATACAGTTTGGTTTTGTTCAGTCCAGTCATGATCATTATCTGTTTATTAAGAATGACTCACAGTGTTTCCTAGCCTTGTTAGTATATGTGGATGACGTTTTGATTGCAGGAGACACTGAAAAGAAAATACAGGAGGCGAAGAGCTTCTTACATGATACTTTCACCATAAAAGATCTCGGGCATGCCAAGTACTTCCTGGGGATTGAAATTCTAAGGACTCCAGGAGGAATGTTCTTATCCCAACAAAAGCATCTTCAGGATATTGTGCACGACGTTGGTTTGGAGGAAGCACATCTTGCCATTACTCCTCTCTCGAAGAATCACAAGTTTGATGATCCTTCACCTGTCTTTCAAGAAGTACATCGCTACAGAAGGTTGATCGGGCGTCTCCTCTATCTCAGCTTGACACGTCCTGATATATCACATTCTGTGCAGCAACTAAGCCAGTTTATTTCTAGTCCTCTGGAGACGAACTGGAATGCAGCCTTGCAAGTTACAAGATACCTTAAGGGAACTTCTCACCATGGGCTATTCTACAAAACTAATTCGAACGTCACTCTGACAGCACACTGTGACAGCGATTGGGCGGTTTGCCCAACCTCCAGGAAGTCCCTTACAGGCTACTGCATTTTCCTTGGAGATTCATTGGTCTCGTGGAAGACAAAAAAACAAAATACGGTGTCTCGCTCGTCCTGTGAGGCAGAATACAGAAGCATGGCCAGCACGGTTTGTGAACTTCAGTGGATTGTTTTTACTCTTAAGGACCTTGGATGCCAAGTTCCCCTGCCCATCTTGTTATGGTGTGATAACCAATCCGCTTTACATATTGCAGCAAACCCTGTCTTCCATGAACGTACTAAACATCTTGACATCGATTGTCATATTGTGCGTAATAAGACCAAAGAGGGCTTTATCAAGCCTTGTTTTGTTCCTTCAAAGTTTCAATTGGCGGATTTTTTCACTAAGCCTCTTGCGCCTATCGATTTTCAGCGTTTTCTGGGCAAGTTGGGAATGGTTTCTAAACCTTCGCCAACTTGAGGGGGGCTGTTGAATGGTTTCTAAGCCTCTGGTGGATAGTAGGCAAATGTAGCAGACAACGGCTAGTTTCTAACGGTCTCTTGTTAGCTTACTCTGTATCTTACTTTGTATCTTGCAACGCAGCGTTTTTACTTGTTTTGTTTTATTCCAATACGCTGCGTTTAGGATTAGTACTCTATCTGTTAGTTAGTTAGGATTAGATGCAGTTAGCTTTCTGTTTTTGTTTTTCCTTATCTCTGTAATCTATAAAAGGGCGTTTAATGAATGAGAATTCACGCTTTTGCTTCCATTCTTTCGCATTCTTTCTCTTTAGCTTGTTTAGCTTTTACAGACACAATCTCAACTTATTTTTCTTTTTAATATTTTAATGTAAGGGGTAAAGTGATAATTTTAATCATTTTCATTCCCATTCCCATATTTTACAACCAAACACAATAAACACATTTCTTTCTCATTCTCTTTCTACGTAAAGAACATGTGCTAAGGCTATGTTTGAAAGTTTTATAGAGGATGGAAGGGAGGGGTCATTAATGAAAATGAATGGAGAGCTGAGGAGTGGAATGGAGTGGTATGGATATAAATATTGTTTAAGAGTTTTAATGAGGAAATAGAAGGGAATTGAATGAGAAGAATTTTGTTTGGATGTTTATAATAAAATAAATGAAAGAGATTGGTCAAATAAATAATTTTTCCAAAATTATCCCTTACTAGTGTTAGAAATATGAGGCCATGTATGCTTTGATGGCTTTCTTGGGTCTATAGTATCATACAAATACAACAAGTCTTATAGTTGTGTGATTTTTTTTTTTTTAAATTTTACATTCTTTACAAAATAGAAAGGGAAAGGGAAAGGGAAGAGAATGCATTTACTGTGTTTGGTAATAAAAATTGGGAATGGAAATGAAATGAGAATATATTAAAATTACCACTTTGTCCCTTATATTAAAATAATAAAAAGAAAAAAGTTATGATTGTATCAAATCAAAGGGTATAATAGATATTTTGTATTTTTTATTTTCTTTTTTTTTTAAAAAATTAATGAAAATGAAAAAGTGAAAAAGTAGATGGAACCCACTCCCCAGTGAGCCCACACATTCCTTCCTCATTTCCTTTTAAAGAACATTAATATTTTTTAGAAAATTTAAAAATAATTGACTAAATGATGACATGAGATTCTAATAAGCAACTCAACGTCCAAAAATGCCACATCATCAAAGGTATCAACTTTTCTATCCAATAAATTTACACAGTGACCAAATTAATTGGGATGCAAAAACTAAATTTGATAATTACGGGTGTGTTTGGTATTGTTGTGGTCTTCTATTTTCTGTTTTATTTTGCAAAAAAAAAAAAAAAAACTGAAGACTTGTTTGGCAAAATCAGTTTTATTTTTACTTTTGGGCTTAATATGAAAACATAAAATACTAAATATGAAACCATAAAAATGTGGTTTCCACAAATCTAATTTCAGTTTTATCTTCAAACTCTCTAACCCTAACCTTCCTCCTTCTTCAAACCCTCATCCCCAAAACCTCCCTCCAGCCACCACGCCTCCAGCCGCCGTGACCAGCCACCATGTCACCAGCCATCGATGGCACACACACTTCAACCTCCACCTAGCCTTTAGCCCTATCGTGCTCCGACCACCATCCGCCATTATTTCCTGAGTCCATCTTTCTATTTGTCTTTCCTTAAACCTCCTTTGTTTTGCTATTTCAAAACCGTAACCCCACCCTCAAAAAAAAAATAAAAATTTCAACGCTTTTTCACTTAGTTTACGAGAAATTCCTTATACGCTTTTTTCTTAATTGCTTTTTTCATGAGAAATTCCTTAAATGCTTGTTCATTTTGGAGATAGTTGCAAATTTGACCATTAGGGAGGAATCCCATATTGGAAATAGGTGACCCTTTGGCATGTTCATTAGGCAGAAATAAAAATAGAAATGGAAACGGAATGTATTTGATGTGTTTAGTAGTGGAAATGGAATGAGAATGTATTAAAATGATCATTTTACCCTTTATATTAAAATAATAAAAAGAAAAGAAGGTTATAATTATGTCAAATCAAAGGGGTATAATAGATGTTTTGTATTTTCTTTTTCTTTTTTCCTTTTTTTTAAAGTTAATAAAAATGAAAAAGTGAAAAAATAAGTGGGGCTCATTTCAATGAAAACCAAATATTGTAAGTGAACATGCTCTTTTTGCCATTTTTTATGCCTCTGAAATGTATTTTTGTATTTATATAGTACACTTATTATATATTGCAAAGTGACTTGTACACTATATTAAGATAAACAAGCTCACATATATAATTATTTAATTAATATTTTACAGGCTATTTACTAGTTTAACCAAGTCCATTTCTTACCAATTAGGTGTAGAATATGGATTTTTCTATGTATGTAAGAAATTATTTGTATGATACTTATATGTATAGCATAAGTTACTTTTGAGATTTAAATAAAATGTTCTTAATGATTTTAAAATTTCTCTTTATATGTTCCTATTTGACATTTTAATTTTTTTTTAATCTAAATGGAACTATCAGTTATAGTATATTTATATTTTCACTTTTATTTATCATCTTTATTTTATTTTCTGTTATTTGATTAATATAGAAAACTGAAGACATATAACAGAACACAGATTTCAGTTTTCAAAAAATAGAAATAAAAAAATTGGCAGTAATACCAAATACACCCTACATTTTTCAGTAGTAGTGTCAAACGGGCTGGGCTGGCCCGGCCCGTGAAGGGTCGGCATTAAACAGGCCGGGCTGGGCTAGCCCGTTTACTTGGCGGGCTTGGAAAGTGATGCCCAAACTCGCCCGTATTGTCCCGCGGGCCACTTTTTGTTTTTTTAAAAAATTAATTATAAAATTATATGTTTACTTAAAAATTAGTATTTTTTATTTTAAATTAATATTTTATTAATTTTAGTTATTATTTAAATTATTTATATACATTCTTAAAATAAAATTACATAAAACATATATATTTATACATATTTTAAAAAAAATATTAAATTTTTATTTATTTATTTTTAATTTTTAACGGGCCAGTCCACGGGGCTTAAATGGGCAAACCCATTCAAGTCTATTTTAAAACGGGCCTATTTCTTAATGTCCAAACCCGTCCATTTAGCGGATGAGCCGAACTAACCCGTTTGACACAAAAAAAACATCTTTTCCAGAGAGTCCAGACTAAATATGTAATTTACCTTATTGAACTAATAGAAGAGCAATAACCCTTTGTTATCTTACTTACCGTTAATAATTTCATGAGGCCCCAAATTCAAAATTTTGTACCGTTGGAATCTTCGTATCTGAACGTCCTCTTTTATCTCTCATATAATTAATATCCTCTTGGCTCTCCTTTCCGTTTGTTATTTTCTTTTATTTTTCTCTGAAATCGCCATGAATGGTGCTTGTTAAGGTTGCTCCTCCATTGTGGATTCATCATGGCTCTCTGGTGATTTCTTCTCTCTTCTTCAATACGTTGTTCCTGTTTGTTTTTCAATTGGTGTTTTCTTTTTGTATTGAGATTTATTCTGCTTTTTTTGTTGCTTCATATTTCTTCGTTTGCTCTGTTTCTTCAATTTCATTTGTAGAATCACTTTCTGTATAGTGCAAACACGCTACTCATTTGTAAAATCTTACTGCTGATTTATTTCCCTACTTGAAACTCCCTTCTTGAAGTTCTTAATTGATGCTTTTAAAGTGTGCAAAGAAGGGTATATAGTTACTGATTTATTTATCCCATTTGAAATCCTTTCTTTTAGTGCTTAAATAGTGTTTTTTTTTAAGTGTTTGAGAGGGATATGCTGTTTGCTGGTTTATTTCTCCACTTGAAATCATTTCTTTCAAGTGCTTAAGTGATGTTTGTAACTGTGTAAATATGCTGCTGGTTTAGTTTTTCTCCACTTGAAATCATCTTCTTTAAATGCTTAAAAGATGTCCTTTTAAGTGTGTAAAGAAAGGTGTAGTTACTGGTTATTGTTCTCACTTGAAACCTCTTTTCAATAGTGCTTAAATAGACTTTTAAAGTGTGCAAATATGATGTTAGTTGCTGGTGTATTCTCCTCACCTTAAATCCTTTCTTAAATGCCGAAATGGCGTTTTAAAGTGTGCAGGGAAGGTGTGGCTGCTGATTCAGTGGTTCATTTTACCCTCTTAAATTCTCTTTCTTAAGTGCTTAAATGATGGTTTTAAAATGTGTGAATATGGTGTTAATTACTGGTGCATTGTTCCTATTTGAAATCTTTTGGAATGGTTTTTGGGCTGTTCTAAGGTATGTGTTCAAGTCAGATTTTGTGTGCTAAACGTGTTGGTTGCTACTCAGTTCATTTAACCAAGTTTGGGGATCTCAAGTCACGTTGAACATGTTTTGGCATCTTCTTTTACATGTGTTAAGCTCTAATTGTAGCTTTTCTTGTGGCTTGTTTGTGTTGTATGTCAATGTGTGGTTATGCATCTAAGTTTTGTCCTTCTCACATGAGTCACGTTCTTGACATTTGAAAACTTCTTTTCATGATGTTTAAAGTACAAAAGTGTTATTCTAATATTGTTTGGTTCCTGGAAATTATGTTTGAGATGTTGCGGTCCTGTTTTGTTGTATAAGGGGATGTTCAGTTTTCATGGATCATGCTTTGCTACTTTGAAGTTGCCTTTAAATGTGATTAAGTGCTATTTCAAGGTTTAAATGCTAATTTATAATTGTGATGGTTTTAGAATTTCTTTGAAGTTCTTTCTTCTTTCGTTGTTTTCATGTTTGTTCCCTATCTTCATTTTCTAGTTGGTGTGGGTTTCCTAATTTTCATGGGGCTCATCCGAGTTCTTGAGGTCCTGAGTCTCAAAGAGAAGGTTGAGTGCGAGTAGGTCTTCAAGAGGCAAGTTTTCTTGAACTTCCCATTTAATTTTTGTCTTTTTTTGCCTTTTTGTGTGGCAGAGGAGATCTTGACCCCTATGGATTTTTGTCTTTGCTTTATTTCTTTCTGCTTCTGTTTTATAGGGATTTTCTTATTTCTTCTGCTTAGTTGTGGATATCTAAGACTGCTTGCTTGTTTAGTTGTGGATATCTGGGACTGCTTGCTTGTTTAGTTGTGGATATCTAACATTACTATTTGTTTAGTGAAGTATGGCGCATTAAATGCAGTGAATTTATGTTTATGTTGAAAATGTGGTATTTGTTGAAGAATGACTTATAAGGACTCTTCGATCTTCTAAAATATATACTGATTGCATTTAATAGACATTTTTTGATATCTATGGGTGGGTCTAGTGAAGACCAAAGTTCTTTATTGTAGAAAAATTAGTTGAAACACGCCTTAGGTGGTTTGGTCATGTACAAACAAAGAAGGCCGTTAGAGGCTCCTGTACGTACATAGAGTTGACCAGATGGAAGATAGTCCAATAACCAGAGGTAAGGGTAGACCAAAGAAAATAATAGGAGAATAAAATGGATTTAATTATTAATACCTTAATCATAGAAATGTGTAAAGACAGGATATGTTGACGTCGCTTGATCTAGCCGACTTCACTTAGTGGGAACAAGCATTTTTTATTGTTGTTATATAGTTTGGTTTGGTGAGGATCCTTTGATATCTCTGGATTTCATTGCCCATACTTATTATAAAGCCAATGAGAAAAGGACTTTCAATCTTATGCAAAATAATTGTGTTTGTTTGTAAGTTTTGCTTTTGGTGGAATTGAGGGGGCAATTATAACATACATGATCAAGCAGTCTTTATTTTTAGTTGGCTGTATTAATATTTGTATATATGGATTGTATTAAAAACCAAGGGTAGGTATTTGATATGAAAAAACCTTCTCTTTCAACAACTTGATATCATAAATGCATGTAGCTAATGAAAGGTAAGAAGAACAAAACATATAGATGAAAAAGTTAAAGTAGGCATGTTAAATGTTTCTTGGGGTATTACTAGGTGGCACATTCTGGTTAGTTTTTCTTTCTTCTTCCTTGTCCTTAAGGTATTGAAAAACAAAGAAAAATGATATTGAAAATTGCTAATATGATGAAGAAACAAAGGGATAGAGAGAGAGAAAGAGATAGAAATTCTCAATATCAGGGTATTTATTTGGCAGCAAGAGATTCATGTGTTCAAGACTGGTTTCTCAAGTTAAGGTTTTTTATGTTTCAAGAAATAATATTATGTCCCAAATGAAAGAAGAGGTCTTGTTTAACCTAACATTGCCAGTCAATTATGTCAATAAAACAAATACGCATTATTTATATATAATTTTAGTTATTTATTAGTAACACACCACTACCAAAGACAATTCATCTAGCTTGGCATAAATTACTTTTTGATTTGTGATGCCATTCCATCAAGAACGGATCATCTGCCTTTGAAAAGTTAAATACCCTATATAATTCTCTATCGTTGCCTCATAAAAAGTTAAATATCATATATCAATTGGGACCCACCATGAATAGATTAGGGACCACCTTTTTTATTTTTATCTATCTTCTACTTTTGAGAAATTTGTCATTTCTCTAATTTTGAAGATCCTGACTCCAAATTTGTTCATCACAAATATAATTTGAGGCACCGAGAACTTTTGAATATAAACCTAAAAAATTGTTGAAAGGCATTGTTTTAAGCCAATGGTAAAGAATTATTGCTAAGTTTTAATCATATATATTTAGTCTTCCAAGCAATGTAGAATACCTTGGTGTCCAATGTTGTATTGTTCTACATATGCAAAATACTAAGCATATTCATTTTTTCTAAATATTGTTCTTGCAATTGTAGCCTTATGTTATTTTTAAATATATGGAGGTTATGATCATTGATCACTAAAAAATTTGGAGATTATGATAATAAGTTGTTACAACTTGCTTGATTCATAATTTTAAATGATTTTGTAATTCACTTCTTTATATTCCATCAAATATGCTCATAAAATGTATAATTTTTGTGTTATGATTATAAAAATATGAATGAGATGTGATTATTTTTAATATCAATAATAAGACAAATTACAAGTCTTTACTCAAGTGTTATAAGACAAATTACAAGTGACTAATTTCTTTCCCATGGAGCCACTCAAAATCTTTTTCTTTAAACACTTTTACATTTTATAGGTATTTTAATAGTAGTATCTTACTATTTTAGTCTTCCAAAACTAATTTTTCATTATGAATTTTATGTTCAATCTTTTTTTTTTCTTTTGTAAAATATCATTTTTAATTAATCTAGGGACACAGCGTGGACCCAAAAACATACATGAACCCTGACCTAATATCAAATAAGGACCGTACAAAGTCCAAAGTTCAAACACTTGAAAGATAGAGCAATGCAATTGTGTTGAAAGGTAACTCTCTCTCCAATGAGATTTCTTTTTTCTTTTGCTTCTTACTTTCTGTCATTTGAATGTATACATTCCAACCTTTTATGTATATATTCATTCTAATTGGACTTTAAAATATTTTTTTTTCCCCCTCTTTTCTTGTTACTTAATTGAAGTAATACTATTGGATATTGAAAAGAAATATTTGGATTTATGAGAAGGCCTCATGTTCATATTTCATGTTATAAAGATAGAAAAACATGTTATTTACCATTAATTTGGATAGGTAAAAAATTTAGATAGGGTTTACCCAAAAAAAATATAATTTTACCTCAAAGTATAGGCTCTTCTCATTCTAGTGGAAATTAACATTGGTAGAAAAATTATGGTAGCAGTATTGTATTTATTGTGTGTAAAATGGAACATATTTAATTGATAGTGATAATTATATAAGTTCATGTTAGAACACAAAAAAAAAATGAAAAATAGAAAAACATGTGTTGTTTTTATTCTGACCTTTTGTTATATGACCATTCATTTTTACTTTTTTTTTTCCTTTTCTCATTTTTGTTGATTTTTTTGGTTTTAAAGACCAAAAACATGCTGCTTGAATCAATTGATTGATTTTTGTCCCTCCTTATTATTTTAATTGAAATAACTGGATAGATTGAAAAACAAAAGGTGTTTTTCTTTTAAAATTTTGTGTCAAATATAATAAGAAGGTAAGGTGGAAACATTAATAGGCTTTTTGTAGGTAAATGTCATTCTTTATATACTATTATTGTTGAAATGTGTTTTTTAAGGTGAAAGGTGTTTGAAAAACTTTAAAAATTAGAACGTCTCGAAATGTATTTTTTTAAGAAATTAGAACGTGTTTAGTGAATAGTAATAGTAAAATTATCATTCTCTTTTGAGAAGTTATTTTCATGTATATTTTATAAGACATGTTTTTGTAGGGTGAATTATTATAAGGTCTTGACAAAAAAAAAAGTTATTATAAAGCCTCAATATTTGGTGAATTAATAATAGACAAAAACACGGGGTGAGCCCACTTGTGCGTTTCACACTTATTTCGATCTTTCTTTAAATGCACCATTTTCTCTGAGTGTCTATTTTTAAAATTTCGAGTTCGAATTTTTTTTTTCTTGTTAAAAATAATTTTTATATTCAAATTATAAAGACCTTTTTAGACTTTGGACAATCCTTATTTGATATTGGGATAGGGTTCATGTCTATCTACCCAAATTATGTCCCTACTTTTTTTTAGCTAGTTGAAATGTTATTATGTTATTAACACCCTAATAGTCCATTTATTTTGAAGAGAAGGTATAACACGCCCTTAACACCTCTGAATTTTTCTCTTTTTTTTTGTCAAGTATTGTATAAAGGATTTTGAAATTTACGTTATATGTTTTAAGACGAAACCTTTGTACATAAGATTTTGATATGTTTCTTTTCTTTAAGGTATATTATTTTTTTTGTAACTTTTATATTTATTGAAGCTTGTAAGACAAACACACACACACATATATAGCTAGATCCCTCTCTAACCCTAGTGAGTAACCCATTGTAACTGATGCATAACTTAGGGTATGATAGAATGAAAAACTTATCCACGAGTATCAGGGCTTTCAATTAGGCACGCATTCTTTACTCGAAACATGGGGGCTTTCAATTTATGTTCCATTCAATATATACCTTTTAAATTTGAGTAAATTACACTGCCCTCTCCTGAGAGATGCTGAAATTACACTGCCCTCCCTTGAGAGATCAAAAGTCATTACACTTTGATCCAAAACGTCATTCTCCAATAAAAAAAGTCTAAAAGGTCAAATTTTTTCAACTTCCAATACAATAAATATTCATGACTAAATTACCCTTCACAAAATAATGAAACTCTATAAAATGTGACCTATACATACTTTCATCCTCTTATAATAACATTGTTTCATTTTTTTATTGTCTTTTATTATTTTATTAGTATTTATGGTAATTATTATTGTTAACAAAATAAAATTCTATAAAAAAGTCTGTAAGTTAAAATAGTTTATAGATTTTTATATTAATAATGTAATGTAATATAAAAGATCTATTATTTTACTTAATTTTTGATAATTAAGTTTAATATATATATATATATAATAATAAAATATATCAAAAAATTTTGTTAGGTGTACTAGAATTCAGTTTTATAAATTTTTTTGGTAAAGATTCAGTTTTATAAATTTCAATGAAGCATAACGTTAAATATTTTTTATCTTGTGTGAGGGTCAATTTAGTCATGAATATTTATTAGTCATTAATATTTATTATATTGACTTTTTAGACCTTTTTTTTAGTGGAAGAATAGTGTTTTGGATCAAAGTGTAATGACTTTTGATCTCTCAAGGGAGGGAAGTGTAATTTTGGAAACTAGAGGGGAGGGTAGTGTAATTTCAGCATCTCTCAGGGGAGGGCAGTATAATTTACTCTTTAAATTTTTATCAACTACGTTATCTATAATTGAATGTATTTTTATATACTTCATGGTTGAATTATTTATTCACACAACTATTTTATTTCAAATTTCAATAAAATTAAATTACAGATAATATTTTTTTAATTGATTAAGTATAATATATGTTGATGGAATTTTTTAATTTTATCTCCTAGTTAGTGTTTAATTAAAATATAATGTAATTTGATTTGGTTTGTTGATGTAAATATCTGTTTTTTTTATCTAATTTTGATTTTATATATTATATATATAGATGAAATCTTTTAGTTATTGTTTAAATTCTGATATTTTAAATCTCTATTTATATTTATTTTGTTGATGTAAATCTTTATTTTTATTAGTTAAAGTGGGATTAAAAAAATTTAAGATGCCACATATATATATATAATGATATAATGATAATGATTTAGAAAATCAAGTTTAATGATAAAAAATTTTTAAAATTTTTAGATTGGGTAAAAAAAAAATCGAATGTTTCATTTGTCAAATATTTATATTTTCAATATTATGATTATAAAATTTTAAAACACCACTTGTTAAATTATTATGGCATCACTCTTCAAATCTCTAAAGTGTCATTTGACATATTTTTAGTATGCCACTTATTGAGATTTTGGATAGGTGAAAGCACTATATGTGTGTGTGTATGTATGTATACTTATGTATAAATATCTCATTTTTAAAAAATAATTTATACTTTTAGCCCATTTAATCAAATATTTTTTGCCTACATCCCTCCCAATGAATGTTTAAAATAAAATGAACAACTTTTTTAGGTGAATTTTTCTAGTAGTAAAAATCATACCCAACTAACAATTTAATAATCGTTGTTGTTTTTCCATAGAGATAATTTGCTACCCTTTCACAAATTAGTTTCAAATCTCTAAGGTGTCATTTGACATATTTTTAGTATGCCACTTATTGAAATTTTGGATAGGTGAAAGCACTATATATATGTGTGTGTGTGTGTATGTATGTATACTTGCGTATAAATATTTCATTTTTTAAAAAATAATTTATACTGTTAGCCCCTTTAATCAAATATTTTTTACCTACGCCCCTCCCAATGAATGTTTAAAATAAAATGAACAACTTTCTTAGGTGGATTTTTCTAGTAGTAAAAATCATATCCAACTAACAATTTAATAATCGTTGTTGTTTTTCCACAGAGATAATTTACTACCCTTTTACAAATTAGTTTGAATTTTTCTAATATGTTATTCTATTGGATTCCATAATGTACAGAGGCTTCTTACTCTACCTACAGATGCTAGAGATATACCTATTTTTCCTTGTGCAGTCCTTGCTTTCTATGCTAGAGATGCGGCAGTATAATATGGCGTAGTCTGGGAATATGCCACGACCCACCCGCAAGAATTAGATGATTAACATCAGCGCCCTCTAAATCAACCTCATTAAAGAATTCATTGACTCTCTCTAGGCATACCTTGAACAAGTCCTCGCCCACCATCAAATCTATGAGTCTGTCGATGAAATCTTCACCTCCCAAATGTATCTTCCCGAAAGTGAATATGAGTTTGAGATATGGACTATTCTCATTCATCTATTGGGTTCCACGAAGTATAGAGGCTTCTTATTCACTACCTAAAGATGCTAGAGACATACCTATTTTTCCTTGTGTAGTCCTTGCTTTCTATGCTAGAGATGCGGCAGTATAACGTGGCGTGGTCTGGGAATATGCCACGACCCACCCACAAGAATTAGATGATTAACATCAATGCCCTCTAAATCAACCTCATTAAGAAATTCATTGACTCTCTAAAGGCATCCCTTGAACAAGTCCTCGCCCACCATCGAATCTATGAGCCTGTCGATGAAATCTTCACCTCCCAAATGTATCTCTGCCCGAAAGTGAATATGAGTTTGAGATATGGACTATTCCCATTCATCTATTGGGTTCCACGAACTACAGAGACTTCTTACTCACTACTTAAAGATGCTAGAGACATACTTATTTTTCCTTGTGTAGTCCTTACTTTCTATGCTAGAGATGCGGCAATATAACGTGGCGTAGTCTGGGAATATGCCACGACCCACCCACAAGAATTAGATGATTAACATCAGTGCCCTCTAAATCGACTTCATTAAGGAATTCATCGATTCTCTGAAGGCATCCCTTGAATAAGTCCTCGCCTACCATCAAATCTATGAGTCTGTCGATGAAATCTTCACCTCCCAAATGTATCTGCCCGAAAGTGAATATGAGTTTGAGATATGACTATTCTCATTCATCAAATACGAAATTTGCATGAAAGAAATTGCAAGATCTAGTACAAGAACGTCCAAGAAAGCTGATTTTGAGGCTTCGATGTGAAAAGTTTGTTAAAAAGATTTGATGGCTTTGATAGTGTAGTCACTGTTAAGGAAATTAAGTCCCCACTATTTGTTGCTACTGGGTTTTGTTATGGCAGATTTCCTCCAGGATTCTACAAAGCCTAATATTATATAGGCTTGCCTGATATTACAGTCAGCAAGCCTATAATATCTCAGAACACGATTTTCTGGGAATCAGAAGAGAGAGAATATGATTTTTGAATTTTCTGCTGTGATTCTGTTTGATGGAAGATACGGATTTATACACAAAATCCGAACAAACATGACCTTTCAGATATGAATGTTGGCATTTGAACGTTATGCTCATTCAAATAAGTTGGCTTGATGCTAATAAACATAAACCAATAAACTACAAAGTTTGAATCATTGGAATTGGGGGCCATGACTATCAACCTCCGAAGGATATTCATATGATACCATTTCGTTATCAGATCTTCAGTCTGATGATGAATGGATTACTGAACAAAAAGGGCCTTGTCTAATGGAAAGAAACTCTTAGATGGATGTCCAAGAGTGCTTTAAAATTGATGAAGGGGCTTCTAGTAGAAAGAGAAAGAGAAATATAATAATTTCTTAGATTATTTTTTAATCTAATTGCTTATACTAATATATATATATATATATATATATATATATATATATATATATATATATATATATATATATATATATATATATATATATATATTTAGGTTCGCAATACCTTGATGCTATTGCCAAGGTTACTACAAGCAAGAATGACAAAGGAAAAAGCATTATTCATATTCAAGAATCAAGATACTACTGAACAGGACATTGGAGATGATGGATAGGAGGAAATAATTAATTTTGATAATTTTATTAGTTATGACTTATGATTTCTTTATTATTATGATTTCATTATGACTTCACGTGAGACTTATATAACTTTATGTTATGTTATTGATATAATATATTTCAAGCTATTTTTTATTTTGTTCCTAAATTGTAAGATTTGATATGGAGAGAAACGGAAGGAATGTGAAAATTTTAATATGATTTATTTCTTAAATTTAAATCTAAAATCTAAACATTTTTAACCAAGAAAATTTGAGATTTGAAGAAAAGTGAAAAAAAATACCTGGGATACTTGGATTAGTGTAAACATTAAATCTAAAAGAAAAAGGGAAAGAATGTTTGAGTGGAGAAAAAGGAAGAACATGCTTGATTTCTATATTTCCCATGATTTAATCAAATATTTATCTTCGATTCTCTTCAATCCAAACATGACACCAGCCTCTTCATTCCTAAAGATGTTTAAGAACCATCACTCCGAAACCAATACCGAGGAAAGTGGCAATAGCAAAGCCAAAAATACCTGCAAGAATGGCAGAAACTACCAAAGATTCCCAACCTTTTGCTTTGGCCATACCACAGGCTGTTGTAGGGCCTCCTATATTAGCATTGGATGCTAAGAGTATCAGCTTCAAATCAAACTTGAACAACTTTCCCAACCCTAGAACTACGACAAGATGGACTGTTACTTGGATTAGTGCAAACAAGAAAATACTAGGGGCAGTCTTGATGACATTCCATACACTCCCACTAGCTCCAATCACAGCAAAAAATACCTGGGAAATGTATATCTCATGTTAATTATCTTGGGTCATTTCAGATAGTAATCACCAAATCAAAGAACATGGGGTCATGTAAGTTTCAGATTCAAATGATTTTTGGTTTATCAGATAAAATATATCAAGATTTTTTATCCAAGGATAAACACTGCCATAGTACCAAGTGAGGTGGGTAGGGGTCAGATGTACGGAGCATTACTCTTGCAAGCAGAGATGTTTTCAGAATTTGAACCCGTGACCTCTAGATCACATAGTAACAACTTTACTGTTACTCCAAAGACTTTAGATTCGCTATTTAGAGAAATATCTTATATATCCTCCAGGTCACATTTTGCTTATCTTTTTTATTTTTATACCTAGAATATTACAGCCACCTCTTCTCTTTTAAACATTGTAACTTCATAATGTTCTAGTTACTCTATGTCATGATTCTTCTATCTCGGTTAACATAAGCCAAGTTTCTCATCTTATTTGCAGCAAAACCTATAAATCTTCAAATTTAAAACATTCATACAGGAAAATGTTAATTTTACTTTGGTATTGACATTTTCATAGGATTACTTATGAGGAAACCCAAAGATCTCCGACAAAGGGTCGGAAATGTTATAAATTGCAAATGTTTTAGAACTCTTGTGCGCAAATGCTTGACACATGTCATCTGTAACTCTTCCAACTATAAAATGATTAGAAGGCTAGGGGATGGGACACCTCAGAATATGGTCTACAGAGATGTTACTTACCTTTGTAACTCTTCCAACTAGTTTAGATGGCTAGTGATATACAGATTGTAACAGGGTAAAAAAATAGTGTAGTATGGAAATTAAAAAAATTTAGAATTATGTACTACTGCTTATAACCCAAGATTATATCTTTTGCTTTCTGTTTGCTTGCATGCAATTTACAAATTGAACCCCACCTTCTAGTAGTCTACAACCTATAAATATTCAGTCCACTTAAATTTGGAACCCCTTTCCCTCCATATAATCCTAAAACAAGCCATCATAACCCCACATCCAGTCTGCCTATGCCTAGATATTTGAAACCTCAAAGTTCAATTCTGTTCTGTACACTACTTTCTTTTTCTTACTTGCTCTACTTACCCAAAAGCAGACAGATTTTATAGAAAGGGATTTAACCTCACATCTAAGTGTCAAAATAAAAATTTACATGCTTCAGTAAAGCTACATCTGAAGTGGGCAGTAAAATAATGTGAAAAGCAAAAGAATCTTTCAGAGGCTACCTGCATTAAAACTAGTGCAATAGTATGACCGGCTGGTCCAAGGGAAACAATCTGCCTTGGGAGGATAGTGGCTAAAATGACTATGATAGCTGTTATTCCTGGAAGAGTGCCTCCTTGAATTCCCGATAATTTTGTTAGATATTGGGCAGCTTTACATATTACAAAGGATGTGGCGAGTGCAGTAGCAAACTGCAAAACAGTAACCTTATCCTGATCATTGGACTCCATATCCATTGCATTATCTGCCAATAAGTTTTGTCATCAATCATAAGTTTCTGTTTGACAATCATACTAATGTATTTTGACTAATTAATTATGGGCAGACCAATATACACAATATCATCAAAATAATAACTTAATCAAGATCTAGGATCTTTCGTACCCATTATTTCCACACAAAAAAAATCTCAAGCAGCTTATTGTTAAACTTACCATGTATAAAAGGCGGCCCAGTGCACGAGGCTCCTATTAGGTTGGGTCTGGAAGGGCCAAATATACGCAGCCTTATCCATGCAAGCAGAGAGGCTATTTTCAATATTTGAACCCATGACTTCCACGTCACATAGAGGCAACCTAACCTTGCTCCAAAGTTCACCCCTCTAAACTTACGTATAAAGATTCCATTTTTTTTCTTTTTCTTTTTAACTCCTTTGAAGACCTAAAATATCTTAATTTCAGGAATTAGCATGCATCAAGAATTTTCATTCCCAAGATCTTTTAGCTTGCCTTTTCAGTTCATTGCATTAGCTCAAAACCACAAATCAGTACCTTGCCTTTTCAGTTCATTGCATTAGCTCAAAGCCACAAATCATTGGTAGAAAATTTTCGTTAATCCAATTTAAGGACATTAAAAGGAAATATTCCTAGAATCACGTAATGTTGATGGGGTGTATGATTCCAAAAGAAAAGATTTTTTTTATAGAACAAAAGAAAAGATTTAAGTTCATATTACTTTTACTTTCTTAGCAAAATTAATGAACTTTGGGGTTTTGCCAAGGATGTTGAGCTTTCAGAAGCTTGACCTCCTTCCCATTCTATATGTAAAATCAGAAGGGGAAAAGTTTTTCAAAACATAAAAATAATTAAATTAGAAGTAATCAATAGTGCTTGAGCCTAAAAAGCTGAAGCCCCCTATATGGTTTCCCTTAATTTTTCAATTTTTCAAAACCATACAAATGACTAAACTGATAAAGGGAGAGGATCAAGGCCCAAGGTTCAATGACAACAACAACAATACTGAGTTCAGCCAAGATTAAAATGTTGTCAAACCATTTAAATACATATTTCTATTATTATATCCGATATTTTTAGCATTATTACTATTCATTTTATATGCGTCACTGACAGTAGAGAGACTAGAAATATCAGGAGACTATGGAAAGAGAGCCCAATCGGATGTGAAAAGAACAAGAAATTCATACCTTGGGTTGAGGCTGGAGCTTCAGGAGGTATTTTAGAAGCCAATGCAAACAATACCATAAAATATATAGCACAAATAACATTGTCAGCAGCCACTCCTGCAGCTAAAACTGAAGCAGACATACCAAGTGCCTCTGAAATGGCAACATAATTAACAGCTACAGCAATCAACCGCAGCAGTCAGGAAAAGGAGAAAGGAAACACATTCAGTTATTCTATTATACTCGTGAAGAAATGAATGCATATAAACTTTCTTTTGGAGCAAGACCCAAGTTCCAAACTTAGAGCACCCACAGTAGTTTTAAGTACTAATTTCAAGATATCAAAGACAATTCAAAAAAAACATCCCAGAAATCATTAAAAAGTGTTCAAAGTCATATTATGGCATAAATAAGTATTCAAAGCAGCCAAGTGTTATGTAATGAATTCTATAAATTCCCATTCAAGCACCAACAGATGAATTCATTATGTGAAACACCAACAATAATATGATTTGGTAATGAAAATTTAACAGAAAATCCCTTATTTAGTCCCTAGTAATCAGAACTGCAAATTGCAGGTATCAGATAATATATCTTTCTTGTTAGTAGTTACTACTCCAGAGTATTCTATCAAGTAGGTTCATCCTTCAAGCTACTCTTGTTTTGTAATTATATACAAATTTTCATCCTAATTGCCCCATATTTGTCTGGTCCAGTCACTGAATTTAAAGCTTACATATATATATATATATTGAAGAAACTTTATAACTTCAGTGAACTAATTTGGTCATTCCTCCATCTCTATATTTTGAATTTTGGTGAACCATGATAATTTTGTCATACATTATAAATTGGCCATCTCTTTGATGAGAAAGCCCCATATAGAAGACGAGGAAATAAAATAAAGTGCTATATTAGCTAGGTTAAACTTGGTCAAGAGTCAAAAACAGGAATTCCATCATTAAAATCTTACATAAATATGATAAAAATGCACACAGTAAAATGATACAGAAAAATATGAAGCCAAAATACACCACTTATACAAAGGTTCAAAAAGTTAGAGGTGAATACAGTTAACAAAAAATATGCAATTTTTTTTTGGATAGAAAAAGAAATATTATTGAGGAAGAAGAAAAGAAAACAAAAGAGGAGGACAAGACGTCCTCAAAGAGGAAAAACTAAACCAACAAAAGAAAACACCAAGGAAGAAACAAAAACAATAGTTCATAAGAGCCCTCCAGTCCCGTTGGAGATCCATAATGGAACAAAAAATATGCAATTAATTTAATGAATCATTTACTTGTATCTTTACTTTAGGCACAAGTGCAAACTACAAGTAAACTTGCAGAAACTCGCATGTTAAAGAACTTACATCCACCAATATAGCTACCCATGAGAGCAGCTGCAATTTTCCAGTTGTCAGGACCAAGAGATCGCATTGGCACTATAAAAAATGCAACTAGTGTTCCAACAGTAGTAGCAACTGTCATCCATGAGATTAAATAAAATTACATTAACAATTTGCATTATAAATAAGCAACGTTTAGCTATCTATGACATCATAACTGTTCCATTATTTCCTGAGGACAAAAAGAAAACAATTAAGGTTATAATGATCAAACATTAATGGGCCAGTCCATTCTCTGAAATAACATAAAGAAACAGATTTTCAATCCACCATTATCTGATCACATTATGCAATGGAGATTGAAGAGAAAAAAAATATTTCACCATAAGTAGAAACAACGAAATAGATACAGTGGTCACTATGCTCCCTGTTCAATTATGATGCTTGTCAACACATTACTTCAGGGATATAAAAACATTCCTAAGCTCCTCAAATCATTGCTTCATGGACTATGGCTTCTGGGCTAACCAACTAAAGGATGGGAAAGTTGGCAGTAGTACCAAAAAACAAATGCATGCCTGTCCTGTGACAGAATATTGAGTGAATTATTTGTGTTATTGCCAACTTTGTTCTGCTCTACTTCACTCTTGAAATGACAAAATTTGATTTCTATGGAGGTCAAAACAGAGTTGTTGTATCAAAGTTCCACAAGATGTATATAATATATTCAAAAGCCACTATTCTGTGACCATAACAAGTACATAGAGTTAGAACATATGGAATTTTGCAAAGGGCCATAGGATAGGAGCATTTCTGGTTTTATGGGAATCTTTGAGGATAGAGGAATATCCCAAGTAACTATTATCACCTGACCCAAGTAAGAAAGCTAAAAGCAGTGTCCCAGTGGAGTGCACCACGTGATGCAAGTTTGCTTTAAACAATAGCAATGGTATAGTTAATGGTAGCAGGAACTCCAAGACAATTGAATAAGCCGGTGCATCATAAGGAAGTATTCCTAGATTACTTGCTGCCAGACCAACTAAGGTACTCACCAGGGCAGCACTTACCATGCTTCCAATCTTGGTCTTCTCCGACCTTGCATTTCACAGTAACATATGTTCATTCACTACTAAGTTAACCAGGATATGCCTTCAAGAACTTATGTTTCCATACATTATTACATTCTTAGCTAATGTGTCAGAGAAAAGAGGAAAAAAAAATCTAGATTTTAAAAATTAGCCATCAATCAATGGCAGTGTTGACGACGGTTAATGGTGACTATATCTTTTGAATTTATATAATTCTAGCAGAGCAACTTGGTTCTCTTTGTTGATCATCACAACTAAGTCAACCTTCCATTTTAAAAAAAGTAGGCAAAATTATCTTTTTGTTCCCCGAACTATAGGATCTTAGTTAATTTGGTCCCTAAACTTTGTTTGCAACATTATGTCCCTTAATCTTAAATTTGCAAGCAATTTTACCTTTCACTTTAATTTTATCTAAATAATTAATAGCAAATGCAATTACATGTGTCCCCACATTGATCATTGCGATTAAATTGACCAAACAACTTAGCTAAACATATGACTTGCATCACACTCGGTATAAGAAGTCATGTGAGCAATTATATTTGCATTAGCAATTAATTATTGGTCAGAGGTTCATTTAGGTCCTCTATGTTTCACTCAAGTTTTAAATTAGTCATTTATGTTTCAAAAGTTTTAAATTAGTTCTTTATGTTTTCCAGAAGTTCTAAATTGGTCCTTCCATCAAAATCCGTCAATTTCTTAAGTTAACTGCTGACGTGGTGTGCCGAGGTGAACACATAATCTCTTCTACGTGTATCAGATAGCTGACGTGACCTTAGACACACCAAAAATAAAACTATGTTGGAAGGACGAATATGAAACTCTAATGAAACATAAATGACTAATATAAAACTTCAATGAAACATAAAGGAACAATATAGAACTTCAATGAAACATAAAGGACCAATATAGAACTTAATTAAAACATAAAGGACCAATATAGAACTTTAATAAAATTTGAAAGATAAAGGATCAATTTAAAACTTGTGAAACATAGAGAATCAATTTGCCCATAATTATTTAAATGAAGTTAGAACTCTAGATACACAATTAACAAAATTTATCGACAAAATTGAGTTCGGAACAGAAAGATGCTTTTGCCTTCAACTTTTACCAAATTTTCCTACCAGCAAAACAAATAAGTGAAAAATAGAAGTACCAAATTGACAATGACGCAACAAAGAAAAAGAGAGATGCTTTTACTTACCAGAGACCAAAAGCACCAATGGCGAATAGGGTGGACCATGTGCCCCAGTGGTCATGAGGAGATACAATAGGGGAATTCAGCTGCGAACTTACGGTGAAACGTCGTCGAATCGAAGAGGACCTGAGCCTCTTCGAGAGGAATTAAGGTTTCAGATGGAGGAGATGGAATTAAACTGAGGTAGCTATAGCGGGAAGAGTGGGAAGAACGTTGCCACGACGGGATTGGCCGTGAGTGAGAGAGAACGGTGATCGCCGCCGACGGCATTGCCGAGGCAGCCATTGATAATGGGAAAGAAATTTCCGACGGAAAGCGCTTCCTTATCTAATAGTACTGTAGTAGTAGGCTTCTAGTGGTTACTGTTTGTCAATTTACTATTTATTTTTTATTTAATTATTAAATTTTTATTTCTTATATCAACTATTTATTGTTGAATATTTATTTTTATCCTTCTTTAATCTTTTAAATGTTAATCGTTACCTAACAAGTGATATAGTTGTTAAATACTATTACTGATTAAACAACAATTTTTTAAACAAAAAACAAATTAAAAATATAAAAGAAAGAAGAGGTCTTAAGAAAATGATTACCAATGAATTTAAATTTAGGCTATAAGGGGAAACCAAAAAATTTAGGCTATAAGACTTTCATCTTAATGATGCGCACGTTATGCTACACTGAGAACATGAAGAATCAGTTTTGTCTCTTTAGATTCGTCTTTAGTCTTTTTCAACTTCATTTTCTTCAACTTCTTCGATACTATTAGTAAATTGAAATTTAGATTAAAATGTGAAGACGTATGACTTAGATTAAACTGGTAAATCAAAGTTCAGATTCAGTAGTTATTATCATTTGTTCCACCATCATTTCAAATCGAAATGTCATCTTCTTTAGCCGAAACGTTTCAATGAGTTGTAACTGTGGAAGAAATAACTCTCATCAATCTCAGCATTCTAAAAGCAGTGGTAGCACTTCAACCAAGTACGGGTGACAAGTAAACAGTGATGACATGTTAACATTTAACGGTCACGTCACTCGGTTAGGTAACAATCAACGTCTCAAGAATTAAATAGCTACCAGAGGTGAAAATTTAGAGACCAAATAGTCTATTTTTAAAATTCAAGGACTAAGTAATTGATAGTGGTGTAAATTCAAGGACATTCAGGGACTAAATAATATGTTGATTAACAATTCAGGAAACAAAAAATAGGTTTCTTCTTAAATTATTTTTTAAAAAAATTAAAAAATTGAAAAAATCATAAAAAGTTCATAGGTCAATCCATAATCCTTTAAGAGCTGGACTAGATTAATATTTTAGGCCCACTCAAAAAAATGGGCCTAACCTAGACCTGATCATGAGTCTTAAAGCCCGCCCGGCCTGATAAAATGCAAAAATGAGCCCAAACCTAAAAGCCCGCAAAATAAGAGCCAGGCTCAGACTTTTTAAGCCCGACCTGTATATATACTTCCATTATATATATATATATATATATATATATATAGACATGATTCAAATCTAAAATTTTTCTTTTACTGGTGTTTGTTGTTATGTCCTACTAGTATTTTTTTTTCTTATGTTGTAGTCTAAAATTTGTTGTTATGAAACATGAAACAAATGGTTCTTAGTTGTTGTAGGTTTCTTGTTGTGTATTTCTTCAGCTGCGTTTCTAGTGTTAACTACTGCAACAAAGCAATGGAAGCCACATAATGATGTAGTTAACACTAGAGTTAAACATTGTCAAGAAGGTAGACATAGAAAGATTATGCTTTTTCAGGTCATAATCGCACATAGATCAATATTCAACCTCTCCTTAATATTCATTAATATTTATAATATTTGTTGGCACCCTGGACCTGGAGTGGGATATTCCTATGTAATGATGTAACTAGGAAAATGAAGACTTAATTTATAGTCACGAAAATGCAACATACAAATTGTATGTTTGTGAACCTTGAACCTCTTATTTGCTGTTGGTAAATTGTATTTATCATGAAAAAAAATATGAAACAAATTATTAAAAAAAAAATTTGGATACAAAATATGGCGACCCGAGTTCGAGTCCATATTTTATACCGGCCAAGCTTAGCCCATTTTTAGTTAAAAAAAAGAACCTGGACCCGAGTCCGAGCTTAGATTTTTAGTAAAAAAAGTTCGTAAATTCGGTCCGTATTTTTTAAGACCCAACCCGTGATCAAGTCTACCCTAACCTAACCTGACACATTTAACTTAAAAACCCTTATAGACTAGCTCAGAATGTATGAGGTGTCTTATTTTGATATTCCTATATATATGCATCGTAAATTCTAAAATGCAAATGTTAGAATAATTAAGAATAATCAACTTCACCCAAAATGAAAAACCAAAGATATGAGAGAGAAATGGTTATAAATATGTAAAAAGGAATAATTAATTGAATGATTAAATGCGATTTTACTATAATGATTTATCTATGTTGCCTATGGATTCTTTGCCATTTCGGGAGAGGATTCATAGGAGTGAGAAGGAAATTGAATCTTACCCATTCTTTCTATCTCACTCTAAAATTTCTCAACCATTTCAGCATGTTTGGTGGGCTCTATTTACTTTTACTTTTTTTTCTCTGACATATTTAAAAAGAATTAAAAAAAATACAAAATATCTATTATACCCTTTGATTTGACATAATCATAACCTTGTTTTTTTTTTTATTTTAACGTAAGGAGTAAAGTGATAATTTTAATACATTCCCATTCCATTTCAATTCCAAAATTTTACTACCAAATACATCAAATCCATTCCCTTTCCCTTTCTACCTAACAAACGTGCCTTTTTGATATGTTTTGGATAGAAAGTCTAACTAGTTGGATAAAAAAATAAATTATAGCATCTTTGACTCTTTGGCATGTGTAAAAAAGTAATATATATCACATCATATTTGCTCAAAATTACAAATTGGTCTCTTATGTTTGCACGAAGTTTAAATTGGTCCTTTATGTTTGCAAGAAGTTCCAAATTGGTCCACTTTTTGCAAACATAAAGGACCAATTTAAACTTTTTGAAACATATAGAATAAAATTAAACTTCGTGCATAAAGGACTAATTTAGGGTTTTGACCCACCATATTTAGTGTATATAAAAAAAAAGAAAAGAAATAGATCATATGTTTTATCTAGATAGGAAATAAATGTTCTTTGTCATGGGAGAAGAAAGTTGATTGAGGATGAGGGAAATGGATCTGAAATAATTATTTTGTCCTTAACAATGTCTTGTAGATAACAAATAGTATTTTATACTTTTATTTAGAAGAATAATATTTCATACTTTTATTTTTTATTTATTTTTTCACACCTTATCAAATAACATTACTTTGACATTTTTGTATACCAAACACATTTTTTATTACTTACTTTCGTTTCTACTTTCACTTCTAATTCAAATTTTACTTTTATTTCACATCAAAACACTCATCTTCTAGCAATCGTCACTTTAATACTTGGGAGTTAAGAAAGAGAAAAAATAATGAAAGTTAAATAAAGAAAATAATAAATCTTCAGAAAAAATTTTAAAAAATAATAAATAAAAATTAATTTTATGTATTTTTATAAATTAAAATTAGCAGATAAAATAATATTAGAAAATATTTGAATTTCAAAAGATTTTTTATGTAATAAATCAATATTTATTATTTTCTTTATTCAATAAAAGAGGTAAAATATTATTTAGTCCTTGAATTGTTGATCAAACTACTATTTAGTCTCCAAATTTATCAAAAATACTATTTAATCCCCAAAATTTTTTAACTATGTCAACTATTTAGTCCTCAAATTTTACAAAACACTATTTACTCCTCAAATTTGTAACTATGTCAACTATTTAGTCCCCAAACTTGACAAAAATACTATTTAATCACCGAATTTGCAACTCTGTCAACTATAACGGGTAACAGTCAGGAGACTAAATAGTTGACAGATTTGCAAATTTGATGATTAAATAATATTTTTGCCAAGTTTAGGGACTAAATAGTTGACATAGTTACAAATTCGGAGACTAAATAGTATTTTGTCAAATTCAGGGACTAAATAGTTGACATAGTTAAAAATTTCAGGGACTAAATAATATTTGATAAATTTAAAGACTAAATAGTAGTTTGACCAACAATTTAGTGACTAAATATTATTTTGCCTCTAAATAAAATAATGATATAATTAATATATATAAAATTTTTTATAAGAATATTAACTCGCTATTTTATATTGAAGTATACATACAATTAACAATAGCAAGTTAGCGTGTACATGTATCTTCATCGAAATTTTCCATTACTTTCCTCGACGACCTTCAGTCTCCAAGTCTTCCAGTGAACCAACCAAACAAAAAATGCCGTCTTCTTACACCTTCATATCATAATCTCTGCCATTAGTATTACTCCACAGAAAATTCCTTCTCTGTAATTTCTCTCTCTGCTCTCAACTTGTTCTTTATCATGACACGTCACCAAGTACCATCCTCTTCCTCTTTCACCGGCGATCCGTGGACTTACGACGTCTTCCTCAGTTTTAGAGGTGAAGATACTCGCAACACTTTCACCGGCAATCTCTACAATTCTCTGCGCCAAAGGGGGATTCACACCTTCATCGACGATGCGGGGCTCAGAAAAGGGGAAAAAATCACTCCGGCACTTCTCGAAGCCATCCAAGAATCTCGAATTGCTATTGTGGTTTTCTCTGAAAACTATGCTTCCTCGACGTTTTGCCTCGACGAGCTTGTCAATATACTTGAACACTTGAAAGGAGAAGGTCGGTTAGTTTGGCCAGTGTTTTGCGATGTGGATCCATCAGATGTGCGACATCAGAGAGGGAGTTACGGGAAGGCATTGGCAAAACTTGAGGAAAGATTTCGAGACAATAAAGAAATTGTGAAAAAATGGAGGGAGGCTTTATCTGAGGCAGCTAATCTATCTGGCTTTCATTTTCAACAAAGGTACCTCTCACCACAATTTGATGTCATTATTTTGATTAACATTGCCAATTTAATGGTTTAAACCTGTTAATCAGGAGATAGTTGATGAGACTTGTGAATTTGTGATATAACATGTATAATTGAATAAATGAGACTTTGGAATTGGATAGTGTTTCTGAATCGTTTTGATGACTCCTTAGCAGATGATAGCTGCATTTCTGTTATGTTGTACTTAGCAAAATACTATTTAGTCCCTGAATTGTTGGTCAAACTACTATTTAGTCCCCGAATTTGGCAAAAATATTATTTAGTCTCTAAATTTGGAAAAAAATACTATTTAGTCCCCGAATTTGTAACTCTGTCAACTATTTAGTCCCTAAATTTGCAACTCTGTCAATTATTTAGTCCCCTGACTGTTACCCGTTAGATAACCTGCTAACGTGACCGTTAAATGATGATGTGGCATGTGCCCCGGCCTTAACGGTGCCACATCAACATTTAACAACCACATTAGCTGGTGCCTGGTTATCTAACTGGTAATAATCAGGAGACTAAATAGTTGACAAAGTTGCAAATTCAGGGACTAAATAATATTTTTGCCAATTTTGGGGACTAAATAGTTGACAGTGTTGCAAATTCGGGGACTAAATAGTATTTTTGTCAAATTCGCGGACTAAATAGTAGTTTGATCAACAATTCAGAGACTAAATAATATTTTACCTCTTACTTTAATAGGCTAAAGTGAAAATCATTTTAAAATAAAACAATCTTTATAAGACTAAAATAAGATGTTAATTTTACCAAGTTAAAAATAAGAGGCAAAATACTATTTAGTCCCTGAATTGTTGGTCAAACTACTATTTAGTCTCTAAGTTTATCAAAAATACTATTTAGTCCCCGAAATTTGTAACTATGTCAACTATTTAGTCCTCGAATTTGACAAAAATACTATTTAGTCTCCGAATTTGTAACTATGTCAACTATTTAGTCCCCAAACTTGACAAAAATACTATTTAATCTCCGAATTTACAACTCTGTCAACTATTTAGTCTCCTAACTGTTACCCGTTAGAGTTGACAAAGTTGCAAATTCGGGGATTAAATAGTATTTTTGCCAAGTTTGTGGACTAAATAGTTGACATAGTTACAAATTTGGGGACTAAATAGTATTTTTATCAAATTCCGGAACTAAATAGTTGACATAGTTACAAATTTCGATGACTAAATAGTATTTTTGATAAATTTGGGGACTAAATAGTAGTTTGACCAACAATTCAGGAACTAAATAGTATTTTGCCTCTAAAAATAAATACTCATATTATTTTGATACTGGAAAATATTAATTTGATTACTTCAGTAATTTTATTTCACATAATTTTCCATACTATGGCAGGTTTCAATCTGAATATAAGTTTATAAGTGGGATCACTGAAGAGTTGTCCAAAAAGATCAATCGAGCTCTTTTACACGTTGCTGATCACCCTGTTGGTCTAGAATCTTCCATACAAGAAGTAAACTCACTTTTAGGGGTTGAGTCTAATGAAAGAGTTAACATGGTGGGAATTTATGGAATTGGTGGAGTAGGTAAAACAACACTTGCACGTGCTGTATATAACTTAATTGGTGATCAATTTGAAGGATTGTGCTTTCTTGCTGATATTAGAGAAAAAGCAATTAATAAGCATGGACTTGTGGAGCTACAAGAGACACTACTTTCTGAATTAGTTGGGGAAAAAGATATCAAGCTAGGAGATGTCAACAGAGGAATTCCAATGATTAAAAGAAGGCTCCAACAAAAGAAGGTTCTTTTGATTCTTGATGATGTTGATAACCTGAAACAGTTAAAAGCAATTGCTGGAGGACATGATTGGTTTGGTTCTGGCAGTAGGATCATTATCACGACAAGAAACAAACAATTGCTAATTTCTCATAAGGTGGTAAAATTATATGAGGTGAAAGAGCTCAATGTTTGTAAATCTCTTGAATTGTTTAGTTGGAATGCCTTTAAGAATAACAAAATTGATCCATGTTATGTGGATATCTCAAACCGAGTAGTCTTTTATACTGGTGGCCTTCCATTGGCTCTAGAAGTAATAGGTTCTTACTTGTTTGGTAAGAGATTAGAGGAATGGAATTCTCTACTAGATAAGTATGAAAAAATCCCTAATAAAGAGGTCTATGAAATTCTTAAAGTAAGCTATGACAGTTTGGAAGACGATGAGAAGGAAATTTTCCTTGACATCGCTTGTTTCTTTAATAAATATGAAGCGAGATATGTCAAAGAAATATTGTATACTCGTGGTTTTCATGCTGAAATTGGTATTCGAGTCCTGATTGACAAATCTCTCATCAAGATTGATGGTGCTAATTGTTTAAGAATGCATGACTTGATTCAAGATGTGGGCAGAGAAATTGTGAGACGAGAATCAACATTTGAGCCAGGCAAACGTAGTAGACTGTGGTTTGATGAGGACATTCTTCATGTTTTGGAAGAAAACACGGTAAACTATAGTCACATACATGGTTTTATTATTTTTTTTTCCCCATTTTCATTCTCTTACAATTAGTTATTTTGATGTGATATAATACTAGATTACAAGATTTTAGCCCTCCTGTTTTTGCCAATTTCTTTTGTGAGAAACTTCATTAGAAGTTGGAGTACATAATTCAGAATTAGTTAACTTGTATGAATTTGGATTTGACATTCCTAACATATACATTATGAAATTCATCATTTGTGCTTTCGTTTTGACAGGGAACCAATAAAATTGAAGTCATTATGCTGACATTATGCGAAGATAAAGAAGTGCATTGGAATGGAGAAGCCTTCAAGAAGATGAACAACCTAAAAATTCTTATTATTGAAAATGCACGCTTTTCTGAAGGCCCCAAACATCTCCCAAGTAGTTTGAGAGTGTTGGACTGGAGTGGATATCCATCACTGTCTTTGCCATCTGATTTTAACCCGAAGAAACTTTTGATACTCAGCCTACCTGAAAGCTGCCTTCGAATTTTCAAACCACTCAAGGCATGTATAGGTTTTACCACTTCTAGCAATTTTCATATGTTGTGTTGGTCATATCACATATGACTCATATCTTCATGAGTGAATATTCAATAAGATCATAAAACTGATCATTTGCTTTTGTTTTGCAGATGTTTCAATACACATGTTTTATGGATTTTGGAGGTTGTAAATTCTTAACACAAATACCTAACCTATCTGGACTCCCAAACTTATGTGCACTGTGCCTTGATAATTGCACAAATTTAATTAGAGTTCATGATTCAGTTGGGTTTCTTTATAACCTCAGATTGTTGAGTGCCCAAGGATGCACCCGGCTCAAAGTGCTGACACCCTGCATCAGATTGACTTCACTTGAGACTTTGGACCTCAGGGAGTGCTCAAGCCTTGAGTTTTTCCCAAAAGTATTGGAACCTATGGAGAATGTAAGAGACATTTATTTGGATCAGACAGCTATTAAAGAATTGCCATTTTCAATTGAAAATCTTGTTGGACTGGAGCGACTATACCTGAGGCACTGTGCAAGGCTCAAACAGCTACCGAGCAGCATATTAATGTTACCCAAACTTCAGGTGATATTGGAATATGGAAGAAGATTTCAATTATTTGAAGGGTATGAAACTAAGAAAAAAGTGTGCTCAGAAGTGTGTTTAGGCTTGATGATGCAGTATTATACTAGGGTACGTAGTTTGAATAAAAGAGATCTCCATTTCTGTCGTTGCCTTGATGCATATTCTATAAACACAAGTCCAACAAATAATTTCTTCCAAATATTTTGCGTTCCGATGGCTTTGCCTCTTTTCGATCTGGTTTCCATTCTTAAAGGAAGATATAGATTTAACGTCAGCATTGACTCATTGCCATTGTCTTTTTGGTTTCGTAAGGAATTCCCAAAGGTAGTCCTATGTGTGATTGGGGAACCTGTCACAGGAATGGATTGTTCAGTCTTGGACATTAAGCTAAGTGTGCTTACCAATGGTGCTGAACAACTTAGTTGTTTGTGGAATTATACATTTTCTACAAAAGGAGAAATGATAAAACCTGTAACTTGGTGTGGCCTACGAAGCCAACTAAATAGAGTGATTTCAGACCATGAGTGGAATCATGTTGAGGTTTCATGGGAGTTGAAATATCACAACCCACATGATCCTCACAGCCAAAATTCCAATCCCATCGGAATCCCATCAAGGACTATAGAAAGCACTCCGATTTATGTCTTCGAGGAAGAAAACTACATTCGGGAAAATATTCGGATAGAAAATCCTGATGTCTCTGTCTCCGGATCAAACAATGTGAATAGACAAAATACGGGAATGGATGAATTGATTTCATTGACTAAGCTAGAATTACAAGATGATAATAAGGAGTGCAGGAATGACTTATAGTGACATCCAAATATGATGTGTGGTAAGTACTATCTGACCTTTTTCTCTTATTTGCTTGAATCATTGTACTTGTATTTCTTTCTTCTTCACCAAAAGGATCTGTTCTTTCAGGCAAACTACTTCAACCATTAGTTATCAATATGTAATTAAATTCAATTTGTGCTTGCCTTGAAATTGATGTTTTTCTTACGACATAATATTGTTCTCCTAGTTGCTGACAAGTGACAACTCTATATAAGATTATTGAAGATAGAAATGAGTCAAATATTCTGTGACCTATATGTTTTGGTTACTGTCAACTTGACTCAAATTTCATGAACAGTTTGAGTTTTTATTTTAAATATACTAACTACATACGGGAAGTCACAAGTTTTAAGTATTTGGGAATGATAATACAATATGAAGCATGGACACTCCAAGGTCCAAGACACGTATCGGTGTTCGACAAAACACCGACACACTGACTTCACATGTTCGACATGTGTCCGTATGTGTCCAACTTTAAAATATTTTTTTTCAGCTCAGACACGTCATGGACACTGCTCGGACATGTCAAAATGAATATTTTTTTTCTAGAAAAAAGATAAAATGTGCCAGTTTTCATCATTTTTGGAGTTTTCCTTCCCATTTACTGAAAGAAAACGTGTGTTTCATCTCAACATGCAAATTAGGCTACAGATTAATATTCTTTTATTGATCAATATTCTTACTTAATTATTGGCTATGAACAGATACTACTTTCAAGAATGCCTCCATTGGAATATTGTAATAGGGCATGCTTGCATTGAATTGATCGTGATAAGAAAGGCAGTTTGGTGTGAACATGTAAGGCAAGAAAGCTGGATGGAGAAGATTGGTAAATTGTTAATATTCCTTGGATTAAACTTCAAGACTAAGGAATAGTGAAAGTGCAAACCTTGATTTCCACCTCAATTACACCATTGATCATAATTTGGAGCCAGGTTGTTAGTTGTTATTTATTGTATAAAACATCAATATTTACGTGTTTATAATTTAAATTTGGAGTTCGTGAGACTATGAAACACAACAGAAAAACAATTAGGCTTGGCTAAGCTTTGATCACTTCCTATATCCCTTTGGTCTCTGAAACTTTGTAGTGTCGTAGTTGTAGATGAACAATGTTGTGAGTGGATTCCCATATGCTTAATTACATTCATTGGGTTATAATGATCACAAATGTTCTGTCTATACAAAATTAAATCATTTTTCTGACAGTTATTTTCATTATTGTTTTTGGTTTAAAAAGGTGAAATTGTTTGTAAGCTTTGTTTGTGTACTTTATGTTGCATCTGACATGTCTAAAATTTAATGAAATCGACTATTTGGTGTTTAGTTTGTGTTTTGTGGTTATAAAACAATGATATCAATACTGTGAGTTTAACAACCGGAGGGATAGTTTTTTTACAATGTGATGAATTTAAGTTCAAATTTTCGTTGGTTCAAATGTTCACATTTAGTGCTCGACGGTGCCTCGAACAGATTACTTCCAATAAGAAGATACGTATGGGAAACAAAAAATCGGTAAGTTTAACTTCTGTGGTACATTAAGCACTTGATTTATATTGGTTTTCTTTCTAACAAAATTGTTTTGTTTCTTGTCTATTGCTCCAGATAATTTAAGCTTAATTTCTCTGTTTATTCGGTTTATAAGGAATTTTCCGAGCTTAATCTTGAGTCTTGACAGTTTTATTTAGGCTGTCACTTTATTTCTTTATAATTCATTTTAGTTTATGACTTGGTGATTTTTTTTTTTTTTTTGAAAAAGTTATAAAGAAAAAGGTGTGCATTTCAAGCAAGACAGTATAGTCAGCATGCTAACTTCTCAATACTTTTATGGTTTTTAAGAAAGTAATATGAATTTGAAGGGATGAATGATTAATTCAAAACAAACTTAAAACAAATAGTATTAAAAAAATACTTTTAATTTAAACAATCAGGGAATGATATGTTATTTATAACTTATTCAGCCAAATTACTCTTTTGGTCCTCAACGTTTGCACCAAGTTTAATATTGGTCATCAACGTTTTAAAAAGTTATTTTATGTCCTCAACGTTTTTTTTTTGTCAAAATTGGTCCTCCAGCGTAACTCCGTTTGGTTTTTTTTGTTAAATGCTGACATGGAAGGCTTATGTGGCACACTCTCTCTCCTACGTGTCATATTTGGATGATATGACACCCTCTCTCACTCCAACTGAGCAAAACGACGCCGTTTTGCTGAGTTGGAGTGAGAGAGAAGTGATGCAAAACGGCGTCGTTTTGTTGAATTGGAGTGAGAGAGGGTGTCATATCATCTAAATATGACACGTATGAGAGAGGGTGTGCCACATAATAAGCCTTCCACGTCAGCATTTAACAAAAAAAACCAGACAGAGTTACGCAGGAGGACCAATTTTGACAAAAAAAACGTTGAGGACCTAAAATAACTTTTTGAAACGTTGAGGACCAATATTAAATTTGGTGCAAACGTTGAGGACCAAAAGAATAATTTGGTTTTCATTTATATACAACTTACAATTTCTCCTTCCTTTTGATTAAAGTGTTCTTATATATTATTTATATAATTAAATATGGAAAACATGGGACCAAGGTTGTCAAAATCTAGATTTTAGGTAAAATCGTGAAAAGGGAGATAAAATCGTATCGTAAGAGTTTACCTATGACAAAATCTTATGAATTTACATATATATATATATACACACACTTAAATATTATATCTTAGTTATATAAAAAATTAAACATTTATCATTCAATATCCATAGTTCAATATATAATTAATAGTTGAATAATTTATAGACGCACAATTAAATTGAAGAAATTAAACTACATTTTTAGCTAAGTTCATTTGATTCATTTTCATCACCACAATTACTATTACCATCAACATCACTTGGTATTTCATTCTTAATGTTATGTAAACTCAAACACATACATCATATGAAGTACTATCAACTCAGATATCATCAACATTAAAACCTAGAAAAATGGAAAGGGAATGAGTTATGTGGGGTAGGGGAGTTCGATCTAGACATTAGGATTTTAGGAAATAGGTGGATTTTTTTTTAGTTGGGACAAGTTATGGATATATACACAAATATATTAATTTTTTTAAAAAAAAATAACTACAAATGAACCATTTTTTGAGCTGCGGTAAAATCGTAGAAACGCTGGTAAAATCGAAATTTTATGAGATTTTACCTGATTTTACCGATTCTACCACGATTTTGCACCAACACGATTTTGTACAAGATTTAACAAAATTTGAGAATGTAAAATCGTAAGATTTTAAGATTTAAATCTAGATTTTAACAACCATGCATGGGACGAGTTGTATAATAAATTAATAACCCAAATTATTGTTAATAAAAATAATGAATCGCTAATAATAACAAAGTGAAATAAATTAAGAAAATGAGGAAAATTAATTTGGAGTGACTAGGATACATATACATAATTAAATAATAAAGTACAATAAATAAAGGTGGGAGAAACCAAATTTTAAAGATTTCAATGACTTAATTGAAACGGGAATCATTTTGGTAAGATAAAAACTTAATTTTCACCAAACCCATTTTTTGTATTAACCCGAACTTAATATTTATAGAAGAATATTTTATCTTCGAAATTGTCTAATATAGAACTCTTTAGCGAATGCAGTAATTGTTATTCGTTAGCCCTTGATTCACCTTAAAATTCTAACTAACAAAGGTGTTGCTAGCCCCATATGTCGGTCGGCCAACACACGAATTGGATATGATTCTGAATAATATAAGCTGAAAGCTTTCTGATTCTAAATAATAAGGGTTGATAGTTCTTTTGAAAAATTATGGGCCAGCTCCTCTGAATAAGATGGGCTAAGCAAGCAAAAAGCTCTTTTGAATGGAGTTTTTGTCCTCTTCTTCTTAATAAAAAAAAGAGTTCTTTTGAATAAATTGAGCATAATGATCTTACAGAATAAAATGAGCATGATGCCATCCTCAATAAAATGAGCTAAAACCCTTTTTGAATTATGAGCCTTAGAGTCATTACGTTATGTTTGGTTCTGTGGATGAATTTCTCTAATTTAATTTTTGACACACACACACATATATATATATATATATAAGGTCATAAGAAATTAAATGAAGTTTGAATAAATTAACAATTAAATGTGTGATATCAGAGTTTTGCGTGCTTTCATGTTTGTTCCCTTCCTTGCGTAGTAGGTTCCTCGCCTAGTTATTGGTTTTGATATATTTAGGGTGTGTTTGGTAAGAAGAAAAGAAGAAGAAATAAAAATGTCATGTTAATGTGATGTGAATGGAATAAAAGTGAATAAAATAGCTATTTTATCCTTACATTAAAAGTGGGAATAGAATAAAAATGGATAAAAAAGTAAGGACAAAAACATAATTTCATCACATTGCAAAAAATTAGATTTATGTGGTAGGAAGAAAATATTTCTTTTTCCATCAACATTTTTCCATTCCAAACATAGCCTTAGATGTTAGAATGTTGAGAGCAATGGTCTTCTACTTTCTTAGCCATGATTATTATAATTATGAAGATGAAGATTAACAGTAACTAAAACATCTAGGTCACAGCATGTTTGACTCATTTCTCACCTCAATAATCTTATAAAGAGTTGTCACTTGTCAGCAACACAGAGTAATAATGCTGCAGCATCAGGTAACATCAATTTCAAGGCAAGAACAAATTGATTTTAATTACATTGATAACTAATAGTTGAAGTGGTTTGCCAAACACAACTAAAATGATTCAAGGCGATAAGAGAAAAAGATAACAAGAAAAGAAAATTACCACACATCACATTTAGATGTCACTATAGGTCCTGCACTCCTGATTATCATCTTGTAATATTCAAGTCAACAAAATGGGCAGATTTTCATATCTCAATATGGACCCGGATCAGCTACAATGCACTGTGACTACGTGCAATCACAGTACACATCTTCACCATTCATTCAATAAAAATGTATTTATTGACGTCAATAAATTAAAGACATCTAAAAAATGAACGGCGGAGATGTGCACTGTGACTGCACTTCAGCTACAGTGCACATGAGCTGATCCATTTTCATCTCAATATGGCCAAACCTGACATCACTTATACAGTACAAGTACTGTGCCAATTTGTAGGGAATCCATCAAAAACACACTAGAATGCAGCTATCTATCTACTTAGATATCTTAAAGGCACCATACCAATCATTGGATTTTGTGTTTTGTAAAAAAATGTTACAAAATCAGAACAAAGTACTGAAATCACACTTCAAAGTTCATGCCTTCTACCTACTTCGTTAACTTAATATCTGATATGGTTGCTGGTTGATAAAAGTTAAGTATTGTTCATGCTGCAAAGTTGTAATTCAAATACCTGCATCCATGATTACCCTGTGTCTCAACATTATTGTTGTAAGAAGAGAATTTGCTAACATTATGTATATAATTTATAGGTCACCCAATAGAAACTGTGACCTTTTAATCAAACATTGCAATATAATTATATCAATTTATAAAGAACACTGGCTAGTGTTAATGATTTTTTTTTTTAAGAATACTAATTTGACTCAATTTGTAGTAGCTTTAACTCAAAAAATTGCTCCAAAGATTTTTTTTTTTTGGTTGTCCGCCCGGTTTTAGAAGCTTTGTCTCGATTAATCCGAACTCAACCCATGTTACGCACCTGGCTATAGTGGAAAAATCTCCCAACGGGGATAGCTGCATTCATAAGGTCTCGAACCCAGAACCTTGCTTAAATGATACCAAGCCATTTACCACTTGAACCAACCCCTTGTTGGTAATTGCTCCAAAGATTTAATGCAGAACATATGGCAATTTAAGTAAGTGATAACACAGTCACAAGATAACACACCTGAGAAAATTATTCCTGATTATTTGGCCCTTTGTTTCTGGACAATTTTTGCAACCTATTAATATCATTAAGCAGAATATGATCTTACAAATTCATAATGTAATTGGAATCAGTTTCTCTTGTTCTAAACCATCAGTTTTCTGTCACTATGTAAACAATAATGAGTAAAACATCTAATTTGTCAGATTTCAGTCACAAATCTTCATCCCATTACCTGATCAAAACCACCATCATTTCATTGTCACATATCTTACAAACATGACCTATAAATGGTTTATACTCACAAATAATTAAGCAATGGACAATTCTAAATAAATTAATCGAATGAAAGTAGAACACAATTGAGATACTCACAAATTATTGCTGTCGAAGAACAAGAAGAACAGAGCAACAGAATTGATGAGAATAAGACACTCAAGCAAAAATGCCATGGGTCTCTTCTTAACATATGAATGAACTAATGCAATATTAAACTCTGTTTCAGCTTGCTTTGATTGGAAATTTGATGAATCAATAGCTCTTTCACCAACATGCACTACTCTAGTACCAGTGGCATTTGACATCTAAAACATGAATGGTCAAAATGGAAAATGGTTAAGAACAAAGAAAAAGACAACAATTAAAAGAGGAATCCTAAGCATATAAAGCTTACTGATGATGATGATGCAAGATTTCCATCCTCCTTCAATTTCAGTTTTGCTTAACTTGGAATCTACAAGCAGAAAGAGTTAATGACAATTTATCATATCAATAACACATGATTAATTTTTGTGTCCGAGTTTGTTTTTCTATTGATCAATGGTTATTTATGCAGTGAAACTAGAATTCAATCTAGGATTGGCTGATTGTACCTTCCTCTAACAAAGAAGCAAGATAATTCCTTTCACCTCTTGTCACTGGTGGGAATTTATGTGATGCCACAATGTTTTACCTTTGTCACTGGTGATGTCGTTGTCGTATGTCATCATTGATGCCATGAAACTTGAACCTGGATTGAAATCATGAAATAAATATATATTTTTTCATTTATGAGGATTGATGAATTGGAAATCCTCCTTTCTATTTTCTTGCCCCTTTACATAAATTCCCACCTCCTTCGCATCAATCGCAGGTAAATATGGAGTCCATGCTTTAACCTCCACATGGTTCCACTCACTTGCTAAAGATACTTTGTCGATTCCACGATTTTTCAAAAAGCTTTTTGTAATTACATGGACAAGTACTACAACATCTTCTGCCAACATGTGTCTACGAGGAGAAAAATCGTGACACATTTTTATTTTGTCACCATTGATGCTCACCGTGATAAGTAAACGCTTAAAGATCCCATAGTAAAGAAGATGTTTACTTAGAACACAGCAAAAGGATATTGTTGGAACTTGGTTGCGGAACCAGAAGGAAAGGGATGGTCTCTTGGAACGGTGACTAACCCATCCTGGCATTGTTGATCCTGACACCCAAAATTGTTTGTTTCCATTGTCATGTAATTCCTGCCAATCATAATAAAAATGTTGAGATGAATGGAAGTGTATGTATCACAAAATGAATGGATGTTAATGTCACAATTTCAAGCACAGCCTAACCTGACTCAATAACATACTTCTTGACTCAGAATTCAACGATCTGCAATTCATTGCATGTAATTGTTCTATATTTGGTGGAATCCCTCTCACTTCTCTCAGATGCATGCAATTAGATAGATCAAGTGACTCCAAATAGCAGCATTCTTTGATGCATGCGGGCAAAATCAAGAAATTACTACCTCTTAGATCTAAATGTTTCACATTGACAAACCTTGTAAGGAACGATCGAAGGAATCCTTCAGATATATTACAATTTTTGAGGAAAATTTCCTTCACGTTTGAAAACAACGTGGAGCTCAGTTCTTGGTATTCCTGCACTTCGCATCCCTCCATACTTGTATCTTTTGGTTCTGGCAACACACCAGTACTACGTGGCAGGTGAAGTTTTCCATTGTTCCCCATTATTGTTATTTCTTCAAGTGCCGTAAGATTACAAATTGAAAATGGCAATTCTACGTTTATACCACTCAAATCAAGTCTTGTAATACATTCCATTTTTTCTTGTATTTCTGGAAACTTCTCAAGACTTGAACAACCTGCAAGTAAGAGAACTTCAAGATCTGGCAATTTTAAGCAATGTGGAAGACGCCTAAGATTTTCACAATCATAAACACTCAACCATTGAAGCTTTCTCAAATATCCAACTGAATCATGAATTTCAACCAAGTTTTTACATTTTTCAAGACTCAATTCGGTTAAGTTTGGACAGCCAGACATATCAGATATGTTGGTTATAAATGGACATTCTGAAAGATCCAGAACGCTGAAATTCTCGAACCTCTGCCACCAAAAAAAAAACATATCAATAATCTTCATTAAAGAAAACTGATAATTTATACAACATAAACTAAAATAAAAATATAAAATAGAAAGTCAACATACTTACCTTTGGTTGTCCTGGTAATGATTGTAAGCAACTATTTGGCCAATCAAGTTTCGCAAGTTCTGTTGGATGAAAATCAACTGGAAAACATGATGCAGGATATCCCCACCAATGCAAGACTCTTAAACTATTTGGGAGATATTTAGGAACTTCTGAAAATCTCATACCCTCAAGGATAAGAATTTTAAGATTTTTCATCTTTTTGAGTGCCTCTCCATCCCAATTCACTTCACCTTTAGGCCAATACTTCACAATTAAGGCATTAATTTTATCTGAGCCCTATATCAAGCCATAAGTTAAAGTCAACCATAGAATCTTAAAAGAGTTCCATATAGTAAAAAAGTACAAGGAAGTTTACATATATTGTTAAAAAAAAACTACGAAAATCTTAAAATCATGAATAATAAATTCAATTTTAAGCCAAAAAAACATATGTTTGCAATTACACATGGTAAAGAAAATAAATGTAGTTCTAATCAAGGCTAATATATCAAGAAACTTGAACAATAATAAAATTCATGAATACAAGGGACTAAAAGAAAACTTAAATCACATATATTATTGTAGCTTACTGTATTATTTTCTAAAACATGAAGGATATCCATATGGAACCATAATCTACTGCGGTCTCCTGGCTCTCTTGGTGATTCTTGTCGAACAATTTCTCTTCCCATATCTTGTATCAAGTCATGCATTCTAATTATATGACCATATTCAATCTTTATGAGGCATTTGTTAATCAACACTTGAATACCATAACTTGGATCAAAATCATGAGCATGTTTCACCATATTTTCCACATATTCCAAAGCTTCTCCTTTGTAGAAACAGGCAATGTCAAGGAAAATTTCTTGTTCAATTTCTGTTAAGCTATTGTAGCTTACTTTTAGTATTTTTTGAATGTCTTCATTTGGAATTCTTCTATACATATCTATCGCAACTTTGCACTGTTTAATACTCATACCAAACAAGTGAGAGCCTATCACTTGGAGAGCTAGTGGAAGGCCTTGAGCATAGTGTACCACACAATCCAAAACCTCTTTGTAACTTGAATCAAACTCTTTACATCTGAACATATTCCATTTTAAAAATTGAAGAGATTCTACATAATTAAATCCGTTCAACTCACATATTTGATCAACTCCATGTCTTGCTAGTAATTGCTTATCTCGAGTTGTTATGATGATCCTACTGCCAAAACCAAACCAGTTGCATTCACCACCTAAATTTTCTAACTGCTCTCGTTTGTCAACATTGTCAAGAATCAAAAGTATTTTCTTTTGATTGAATCTCCTTTTTATTATTGGAATCCCTTCATTAACGTCTTCCACCTTGATATTCACCCCTAAAATCTTTGAAAGCATTCTCTCTTGCATTTGTTCTAGTCCCAATTTTCTTGAATTTTCTTTGATGTCATGGAGAAAGCATAAACCTTCAAAATGATCTGCAATTGAGTTATATACAGCACGTGCAATTGTCGTTTTACCCATTCCCCCAATTCCACAAATTCCTACCATGTCAACTTCATCCTTTGAACCAAGTCGTAAAAGAGATTTTATTTTTGAAACTCGAGAGTCTAATCCAACTGGATATTCAGCAATATGCAAAGGAACCCTACTAATTTTACTAGAGATCTCTTGTACAATCCTTTCAATAAGTTGATGTTCATATTGATCACGCCTATAAATTTACAAAAAAAATTACGTCAGAGTTTAAATTCATCCAATTCATGTTGATTCACAATGAACTTGTATATATTTTCTCATGATGTAATATGAAGATAACAGAACAATTAGAAGAAAAATAATATATATAAAAGTGGTGACTCACCGAAAATGTAAGCCAGATGCATTAGCTGCTTTATTTAGTGCCCACTTCCAACTTTTTACCTTCTCCAAATCGGCCTTAAAGGTCTTTAGATGCATAGCCAATGCTTCTTTATAATTCCCGTTTTGATGTCGTACACCCGATGGCTCTACATCATAAAAAATAGGCCAAACCGGTCGATTATTTCCCTTGATACACTGAATGATCTTGACAAGTTCATCAAGGCAGGACGCATAGTTCTTTGAGAATACAGTAATGGCCATTCTTGATTGTTCAATTGCGTTCAGAAGTGCGGGTGTAATATCGGCCCCCTTTTGGAGTTCCTCGTCATCAATGAAGGTGCGAATTCCCTTCTCACAGAGAGCTTTATAAAGATTTCCAGTAAAACCATAGCGAGTGTCTTCACCTCTAAAATTGATGAATACATCATAAGTCCATTGGTAGCTTATGGAAGTAGAGGTTGATGCTCGACCTATCATGATGACTACTGCAGGAAGAAAACAAAGATCTAAAGTTTACAGTGCAAGAATATTTTGGGAATTGTTAGAAAGAAATAAAGCAGAAATTATGCACCAAAAAGCAATGGGAGAAGAAAGCAGGCTGCTATAGCTAGACTCCATCTCAAATAAAAGGGAAAAGTAGGCAGAGAACATTAGGTAGAGAAAAAGCAATTAATGGGTTGAATACACGATCAATCATCTGAAGAAAATGGCTTCAATAATTATTTATTGAACGGTGTTGTGACTATATACAAGAAGAGCATATTTAAGGTTATTGATGAAACTATTGGGATGAATACAAGCCAATCATCTAAAGAAAATGGCTTCAATAATAATTTATTGAATGGTGTTGTGAATATATATATACAAGAAGAGTGCAATTCTTGCAACTCTTTGGTGTCTTTGGTTGGAGCGAAATGCCAGAATTTTTAATAATAAGTTTCTTCCACCTCATCTTTTGTGGGAAAGAATTACTTTTTTGTCTGCCTTATGGGTTTCGTCGAATGAGTTGTTTAGAGGGGTGTCCATTATAGACCTCCAAAGGGGTTAGAGGGTTATTTTGAGTTAGACTTTTGCTCTTTCCTTTAGTTGTTTTTCTTTTTTCTTTTTTTCCCCTATTTTTTAGTCTTGGAGGTCTTCTTGTCCTCTTTCATTGTACTTGCTTCCTTCATCAATAATATTTCTTTTTCTATAAATATATCTATATATATATACAAGAAGAGTATATTTAAGGTTATTGATGAAACTATTGGGATGAGTACTGACCTCTGAAATTGAGAAAGGCATAATAAATCTGTTGAAATTAACTTGACAGTTCGAGTAAGTAGTCATTTCCTCTATGTAAGAGAGAAATGAAGATATAGTAACTACGCTACAACTAAAATAAGAAGAACAATACATTACTATACATATATATGTAATGTAGTGTTTCTTTCTACCTTTTTTTCATCCAGCTAATGCGAATGACTGAAACCAAATATGGACACCTCAACCAAGCCACTACAATTCTTAATGGGTTTAAAGTTTAAACCAATCTGATGAGGGCAAACCTTGAATCTAGAATAGTCTAATAAAAAACACAAGGTAGCCAAATAATTTCTGTAAAAGTGTGTGTCAAAATTCTTATTATTGCCAACAAAATAATTTACAGGAGAGGCCACACCTGAATCAAAAGTCAAAGCTTTGGGTTATTAATTTTGATAAACAACACTGGTAAATACCTTCACATGAAAGAAAATAGAACAAGATAAACAATGATAAACATATAATGGAATCACAATTTTTAAACGGAATAATTGACTGACGTATTAAGCACAGAATATTTGAATGAAAGAAGTAATTAAGACTAAAACACTATTGTTCGATTAATTATCCTATAAAAGAAGATGCCAGAAATTGCAATAGAGAAATGCAGAGCTCAAGTTTTAGAGTGAGGAAAATGAAGTTTCAGAACTCATAAATCTGGAAATCTGGAAATAAAAATGAATTAATTGAGGGGTAATTAAAGATGCATGGAATCCCTTTTTAAGTTTTAATCAAGAGCATAATAAAGATTAGCGATCAATGAAATGAAAGTAGTAGGATGAGTGTTCACCTCAGGATGAGTGTGCTGAAACTTGAAGGAAGGAGGATTATGATTGATCGATGCTTGCCCTTTTTCTTTCATGTGAGAGAGAAATATAGTGAAGATATCTCAGACGAGATTTTCAGAGTAAAAAAAGAAAAACTGAAAAAGCAATTTCATTATGAGGCTTTTTGCTCGCTACTTCCATCATGAAATTTTTGAGAAAGTGAGGAATTTTATCGCATGCATTAGGTTGTGACGGAGTCCAACTCGAAGTCAGTCAATTTCAAGAAAAGAAGAAAAAAGAAAGAAAGTGACGAATAGGATGGTTAGTCAATTCCCATTCACAATGGGAATGAAAATGAAAATTTTGAAGGTAATAAAAATATTATATAATATAAATAAAATAAAAGTGAATAAAATGAATTATATAAGAGAAACTTGCAATAATGTTAAAAAACAAAAAAGGAGTGCAGTGTCCACTGAGATTCAATAACTTATATGGCATTTTTCTGTTTTTTAATATTATTGCAAGTTTCTCTTATTGAGTTGCTTTGTGACTTTGTGTACTAGATGGTTTGTCATTTGTGTGTTGGTTTAGGTATTTAGATTTAAGAATTTTATTAATAATTGATGGTTGAGGTGTTGCTAGTTCTGTAGTTTGTTTGTGTTATCGTCTCTAGAGTTGGATCTAACTTCCTGCAGCTCCATACTTAAAAGGAGCTTGCAAGTCGACCCATAATTCGCGATTCTCGTTCCAAACGTTATGAAGGATAACGAAGAATTCCTTCACCCTCATTGTCTTTTTAAGTTCTTAATGCTGATGATTATCATCAGAATCCCTAGTTGAACAACCAAGTGCTTGAAAAAAGAAGAAGAAGCCGTGGTAAAATTTCTGGGTTTAAGGTTTTGGTAAGAAATTAGGATGAGGATGATTGATAAAGGAAGAGAATTGAAGAAGATGAAGATGAAGATGAAGAAGAAGATGATGTGGCTAAGATCGAATGACGTGGCGTTCACGTGGAAAGAGAGTGTGCCACATCAGCCTGCCACATCATCACTTAACGGCAAACTTAATCGGTGTCAGCCTTGAGGACCAAAATCAACAAAAAAAAACGTTGAGGACCAATATTAAACTTTTGAAACATTGAGGATCAACATTAAACTTCATGCAAATATTGAGGACCAAAATAGTATTTTAGCCAAAAATTGAGGATAAAAACTTAATTTCATCATATTACAAAAAAATAAAGTTTATTTGGTAGGAAAAATGTTTGAGAAAATATTAAATTACGTCGATAATTTATGCAACCAAACGGCCCCTAATTACACACTGAGGAGAGGTGACCCTCGAATTGAATTTCTTCTAAAAGAGAAAACTTGTGAGAAATCAGGAAAAATCAAATTCCCTAAAAAAATAAATCTAGAAACTCAGGGTTTTTGGGTTTTCGAAAATATTTTTAATTTTTATTTTTTAAAATTAGTTTTTACTCTTGAGTTCAAAATGCTGAAAATGCTGAAAAGGTTTTTTGATGTTTGCTATTTTCAGCCTATTTTTAAAAAATGTTTTTAGAATTTTTATTTTGATTGGTGGAGAAAGAATTAATTTTTTTGAAGTTGATGAAAAGTCAATCAATACATATTTCAAGAACTTCTCATTAATTGATGAGAAACCTTAAAGAGTGCCCTCTCTTAGCAAAACCCTTAAAAAAATTTTGTTTTTTTTGTTTTGGATTGAAGAATTTTTCTTTTTGTTAAATTATATAATTTCTGTTTTTAATGAATTTTTTTTTTATAAGTTCTGTTTTTAATGAATTGGTTTAATGGGACGGGGTAATTATTAATGAAACTAGTTTTTGGCCCGTGCACATGCACGGGAATTTTTTTAAGTTTTGATATAGTAACATAAAAAAAATTTATCATTCATAAACAATAATGGAGGCTGAACATATTTTTATACAATAAGATGGTACTACGAAACCTTACACTTATGTAGTAGTATTAAATTTTTGAATTTGCTATTATAACATGTATAGTCCAATTTAACTCTCATTCAATTCTCTCCTTCAGTAAAAAAAACCCTAGCGCCTCTTCAACTTCTGCTTATTCTTCATCCTGTAGCGCCTCTCCTCTTGCAGATAAGTGCAAGAGGGATTGCTACAACTTACAAATTTTTGTATGTTTAGCAACCCCTCCTTAATTTCTTAATTTTGTTTATTTCAAGTCTTTAAAATAAATAGATCTTTCAGATCTACATCATCCCCCATTTTGGTGGTGTTTTCTTCAAGATCTAGTCTGTGTCTTTGTCTTTCTTTAGAAAAGTTTAATCTCTAATTACTAAGTCTTCTTAGATCTAGTAACTGAAGGTAGTTTTTGTTATTTTCGTTTGTTGGGAAGGTTTTGCAGATCAATATCTAAAATTTATAGATCTTTATGTCAGAAAGCTTCCACTCCTTTATCATGTTGTTAAAAATTTCAATGTACTTTTGACTTTGAAGATTACTCCAAATCTAATATGCAGGAAGTTTAACAGTAAAAACTTTGTTGGCAACACCAAGAATGGTGCAGTTTTTCATCCCAAGTTCATCTTACAAATGTGATCAGTTGACCTTTTTATTCGTCTTTTAGTTCAATATTCTTTACGAATTATTTCTTCAGTATTGTTGGAATGGAGTTGTTTGATTTATTATAAGTGTCGTTGGACTTTTCTACAATTTGATGAAATTTATTATAAAAAAAATGTATAGTCCAATTTGATGTAAAATAGTACATTACAATTCATTATTGATTGGCAACATAATTCAGAGCACTTAAAGCATAATAACATTGTAAGGAAATTAAATTAAAAAGTAATAACGTGTACTGCATAATGAAATTCAAACATTTGGATAGAATGTCAAAGAAGAAACCATTCCGTCATTCGCAGAAGCTCATGTTTCTTACTATTTGTCTTGTCGCCGTAAGATGCAATTTCATCACCATACCGACCGTTCGTAGCAGATATTGCATCTGTTACTCACATTCTCACCGCTATTGAAGGTTGCAAAAGCTTCTGTTCTGTCGAACCAGCTTTTAGACAGGTCTGATCTAGGAGTAGATGTTCAGTGGTACGTAATACTGAACTTTAGTACATTCCTCCAATCAGTTGGTTCCTAAACCATTCAATGTGGGTCATCATTAATGTGAATTTATATTAATATTAACAAATGGCTCTACATGATTGGAGGGATGTACTGAACTTCAGTAGTACGGTACCATTAAACTTTTATACCTGATATAAGTCTCCACATGGCTTGTTTTTGTTACATTTTTATCACAAATTATCTTTAATCTCTCTCACCAGTTTTATAACTATCTATTATATCCACTTTTTCTCACCTATAATCCAATCATATATTTTATTTTATGTTTTATTAATTATTAAATAGATATATATATTGTGAAACCAACGACTATATAAAAATGACTCTAATGAAAGTTACAATCAAATATAAAGATACATTTTGATAACTACTATATCAATCTAATATCTACACTTTCTCTCTATATATTTTGATTACTTCGATAAACGTAAAAATTGATTACCTTATTAAATTTTATTTTGTTATTCATCTTATGAAATTGGTATCTCGTATCCAGCCATATTTGCCAAGAGTTGATGGGCTGTGAAGCTTATACATTTCAAGGTTGAATTCAATGTAAAGAATTCGAAAGTTTTCGTCTGGATAGCCTTTTTTTTTTAAGTAAAAGTACTTTTATTTTAAATATAAGTACTTGTACTTAAAAATAGAATGTTTAGATAGACTTTTTGAAAAAAAGAGAAGCCCTTAAAAAGGTAAAAAAACCACTTTTACTTGAAGCTCAATATTTTGGCTTCTACCAAAAGCTTTATCGGTAGAGGTATTTAAAAAACCGGTAAAAGTTAACTCCTTGACCTTTGTGGTTCAATGCTACGCGGGTTCGAGAGCTGGTACATTTTTTTTCCCATAATTGCAATATCTGAACAAAACTGATCATTGAATATACGCATACGTTTCATATCCTCATCCACAATGCCTCTTCCTTTTTTGTTCTATTATGAATATTAGGTACATTTTTTTTTTTCGCCTTTGAATATCACATACAAATTAAATATTCAAATTTCAATTCTTTTTAATCATTTTAGGTTGTATAATTGTGATACAGAAATTTAAATTTGTGTGTGTATATATATATATATATATATATATATATATGTTTGTTGAAATATTTTTATCCAAATAAATAATATTTAGTGTTTTAAGATATTATATATTAAATCATCGCGTGACATGACCATTATATATTGATGTGATGCCATTAATTTCTCACCATGTTGTCCCCTCTCCCCTCACCTTATATGCCTATTTTGGTAATTTTTATTATCAAAAAGTACTTTTTTTAATTTTACATCCAAATACTTATTATTTCTCCAAGTACTTTTTTAATTATGACATCCAAACATAAAATCACTTCTACTTTTTTTAAAGCTCTATTTTTATAAAACTCTATTAAAAAAGTACTTTTAATTAAAGCCTATCCAAACAAACCCTTGATCTTGTTTAGAATAAATAAAATTTATAATTTTATTATGTTATTAATAGAATAATATTTAACAAAGTTCATTTTTTGTCATTTATTTTTATAAAATACTAAAGGCAACGTTGAGACACGCATAAGTCATAACTAATTTTCTTCTCAAATTATTATATCACTCTTCTTTTTAATTCATCCAATATTATTTTAGTGTAAATTAAGCAAAAACGTGTAAGAATAGAATAGAGACTTGTAAGGCTGTAAGTTAGGTAAAAGTGATATAACAATTAAAAAAATTAAAAATTATATTTTTATTAGAATTTTTAAAATTAGCTGATTTCAAGAAATATATTAATAGTAGGTGAGTGTAGCATGATTAAAGGGAAATATGAATTTTAAAATTAATATATGATTAATTATTAAGCTGATTTGAAGGAATATAAAAATCATATTACATTAGCATGAATCAAAGAATTCATTACAAAATTAATTATTTAATTAATTTAAATTATGATAATTATTTAAAATAAAAAATATAAAAAATAAAAAATTGAGATAACTGGCAACTCAAGCTGATTTTAAGGAATATAAAAATCATATTATATTAACATGAATCAAGGAATTTATTACAAAATTGATTGTTTAATTAATTTAAATTATGATGATTATTTAAAATAAAAAATATAAAAAAAATAAAAAATTGAGATAACGGGCCTAAGGCAAAGCTTTCAACTATGTGAATTAAGAAACAAACTATAGAAGCATGAGGTCAAATAAAAGGCTTGCTCTTCTAGGCTCTCTCGCCTCTAATCCTGCGAGCAAGTTGAATATCCTTGGGCATAATGGTGACTCTCTTAGCGTGATCTATTCCTAATTAAGTAAAAATTTCAATTCAGTATATATTATATATGCTTTAGTAGTTACAGTATTTTGCAGTGAGAAAATATTTTATTTAAAAATGGTAGATGATGTATATATGTATGTAAAAACATTGAAAGCTAAAGAATGTGGTACGTGAATATATGTACATATTCATGCTTCAAATTAAAAGTTCGTCAAAGAATTTTTTTTAGCAATTTAATTAGATTCATACAGTATTAAAAATATTTTGGACGCAGCTAGAAAAGGAAATAAAGAAAAAATAAACTTTTTCACTTTTTCATTTCCATCAACTTTAAAAAAAAGAAAAGAAAATACACAATACAAAATATCTATTATACCTTTTGATTTAACACAATCATAACTTTTTTTTTCTTTTTATGATTTTAATATAAGGGACAAAGTGATAATTTTAATACATTTCCATTCAATTTTCATTCCCAATTTTTATTACCAAACACAGCAAATGCATTTTCATTCCGTTTCTCTTTCCCTTCCCCTTCCCCTTTCTACATAAAGAACGTGCCCTATATATCTTTCCAAGATTTCTCTTGGTCAGTCATCGACTAGAATTAATTATAAAGAAAAATAAAGTGATAGCCTAAAGAAAAATAAGTGATTAATCCCAGAAAATTCTTTATAAACCGAAGGGCAAAAAAAATCATTGAATAGGGTAACTATTATGAACCAAAGGTGTGTTTGGTTGGTAGTTTTGAGAATGTAATCCAACATTACATTCAATATTCTTCCTACCAAACAAACCCCACCTTTTGCAATGTGATAAAATTATGTTTTTGTCCTTACTTTTTTACCCACTTTTATTCTATTCTCACTTTTAACGCAAGGGTAAAATGGTCATCGGTCATTTTACCCCCTTTTATTCCATTCATATCATATCACATCATATTAACATGACATTTTCATTCCTTCCAACATTCCCATTCCCATTCTATCCAACATTACATCCTCCACCCACTAACCAAAAGTATTGATCGAAGGACTTAATTCTGTTGGCAGTGCTGTGAAACAAAAAGAACACGTTCAAGCAAGTTTGGGAAGTACTCTCGAATACAGAGGAACACTAACTAAGGTGAATGGCACTTCAAAACTCTCTGTTAATGTTGCTAATATGAATGATAGTAAAAATTCTTGTCCTCCATTTAGTTTCTTGAGTTACATAAAACTCTTCAAGCAAACACTAAATTATTGATCAAATATAGAGAAAGATGTAAAGCCACACACACACGTGTTGAATCCAATGCCTGCTTCCACACAACACAATTCAATGTTATATCGTTGTGGTTCATTTGATCCACAATAATGAGAAAATCCTCTAATTTGTCAGATATCACTCACAAATATACATCCCATTATTTGATCAAAACTATCATCATTTATTTGTCCCATATCTTACAAACAAGACAAATTAGAGGATTTGTCTCTATTAACAGAACTAAAGAGAATAAAGCATACAAGAAGATATGATACGGATCTCTTCTTTGGTCACATCACATCTCATCCAATTATTGCTTCTCTCACTTAATATTCCTATTCCATTAAATCCCAACTCTAGTAATTGCCATTTAAGGTAAATTTGTCATACTATTTGTCACATGCAAAGACAAAATCATCACAAGTTGTAAAAATGGTTGGCTTAGCTAGAGATAAATCTTCTTGCCTCAACACATGACTGAACAAATCCAAAGTTAACTCACATGAAGGAAATGGCTGGATGTGATTTGTCTCTATTTCAGCTTGCTTTGATTGGGAATTTGAGGAATTAGTTGCTCGTTCACCGAATTCCATTGTTGCATCAGAGGCATTGATATCTAAAACACAAAATGGTAAATTTGGAAGATGGTTAAGAAGAAAAATAACAAATACAAATTTCGAAGATGTCTCATGACCATTTTGATGAGGAAGCCCACAGAGTAAAATATGTCTCTCCTAAAGAGTTGTGATAATTGAATTTGACAACTTTATTGTATCTATAATGCATTATTGCAGATTTTGTCTCAGGGTTTGTTTTATATAACTAGAATTCACTTGACCCCCAAAAAAAAAAAAAAAGGGTCAAATGCCCATTTTGGTCCTCTATGTTTCACCCAAGTTTCAAATTAGTCCTTTATGTTTCAAAAGTTTCAAATTGGTCCTTTATATTTCCCAGAAATTCCAAATTGGTCCTTCCGTCAAAGTCCGTCCATTTCTTCCGTTAAGTGCTGACGTGGCGTGCTGAGGTGGACATATCATCTCTCATACGTGTCCATTTAAGCTGACGTGTCATGCCACGTCATCTTCTATTCATCATATGTGATGGCATGACAATGACGTGGCATGACACGTCAGCACGCCACGTCAGCAATTAACTTAAGAAGTGGACGGAAGGACCAATTTGGAAATTCTGCGCAACATAAAGGACCAATTTAAAACTTTTGAAACATAAAGGACTAATTTAGAACTTGGGTGAAACATAGAGGACCAAAATGAACCTTTGACAAAAAAAAAAAAAAACTAGAATTCAATAGTTTACTGATTAATTGTACCTTCCTCTGACAAAGTAGCATGAGAATTCTTTGAATCATCTACATCTTCTCTCCAAGGCCCAAAGAAGAAAGCTCTCTGCTGAATATTATATCCATATTTTTGCGTATAAGCAAAAGATTTGGTATTTCACAAGATTTCAGTTGATGAAAGATATCAAATAGTGGGGACTCTATTGTGCAAAGTAAAGCAAGCAAGAATTGCTCAACAGCCGCATTGTTCTCTATATCACCAAATTTCCCTCTCAGGACATCTTGGAGCCATTTATCCAATATCGGCAAGGCCTTGATACGTATTGTGTAAAGTGTACGAAAGTAATCCTTTCTATCAATCATTGGGTACTTTACTTTGAAACAATGCCAATCTGAGTTTGCTATGACATGAAGAAGTAGAGTTCGTGCACCCAAATCAGATTCTGTATCGCCGCTGTGACGCCGCATGAGTTGTACAAATCTCTCAGCTCCTTCCCAATCCACAAGAACACCTTCATATGCAACTTTAGCAATCTCATACTTTAAATTGCTTGTGGGAGTAAATTGCCCATTCCTTTTACATGTGAACTTTAAGCTTCCATTAGGTGCTTTGCTACCTTCTTGTGATGTGGTATGTGTACCTAAACCACAACCAAGGGAGAAAATATCACATTTGGCGGGAAAAGATTGTGGTTTAGTAGGATTTTTCCTTTAGGAGAAGTGTTTTACAAAGGAGAAATAAATTAATGGTCATTTAAAAAAATTAATTAATTAAGAGGGAAGTCATTGCAGGCAAGAATGTAGTATTAAGGTGAATAAGTTTTAATTCTTCATATATTTTTCTTTGTATTGATTAAACGATTTTGCAGTAAAATAAAGGACTTGAAACTGAAAAGTGAAATAAATAAAAGGGAAGTAAAAAGGGAAACCAAATAATTACCTTTCTTAATTTTGTCAATCAAGTCAGGTTGGCCCTTCTTTCCTTTCAATTGACATTCCCATTCCATTGGATCCGAACTCAAACATTGGCTGTTTGATGAAGCTCTCAAGCTCTGGCATTTCAATCATGAAAACATAAATAACTATTTATGCACCAAAAATTTATTGTTTAATTTAGGCCAAATACTCAGTTTGGTCCTTTATCTTTTCTACTAGTTCTATATTAGTCTTTTATCTTTCAAAGTTTCAAATTAGTCCTTTATCTTTGCATTTCATTTCAAATCAATCCTTTCGTCCAACACCGTCAAATTTTTTCGTTAATTGATGATGTGGCATACTAGATATCTTCAAAAAATATAATTTCACCTCTTCAACCTCAAAATTTTCATTTTAGTCCCAACTCTTTTATAAAACTTGTTCCCAAATATGTGCTCTCTTTTATCCATTATAAGTTATAACAGCATCACCCTTCCTTTCAATCTTCTTGTAAGACTCCTTTTTTAGATCTCCAAGGAATAATAACATTTCTTAGTTCAACACAACAGCTAAATAAAATCCCTCCAAGTATGGAATTATTACCTATATAGCCCCAAGGAAGCCAACATAGATGCCTAATGCGAATAGGTAGCATAAGCTTATGTCAAGGAAAAACACAAAAACGAAAAAAAAAGGCACTCAAATTTCTCCATTTGGTTGGCATTGCCAATATCGTAGACCTAGAGGGGGGGAAAGAACCACAGGTCATGTGATGTAGTTGAAAATTTTTAACTACAATCAAAATCCAAAGACGGCACCAAAGGGAAATCAAAAGAAGGATGAAAATAGAAATCCAAAGACTGTTTCTTCGCTAAAAGAGAGCACATATTTGGGAAGAAAATATAAATGTTATTAAAGAGTTGGGACTGAAATGAAAATTTTAAGGTTAAAAAGGGGTGAAATTATAATTTTTAAAAATTTTCAAAATTCTACGTCATCATTTAATGGAAAAACTTGACGGTGTTAGACAAAAGGACTGATTTGTAACAAATTGCAAAGATCGAAAACTGATTTGAAACTTTTAAAAGATAAATGACAAATATGGAACTAAAGAGAAAGACAAGCGACCAAAATGGATATTTGACCTTCAATTTATTTTGGAAACTATGAAGAAGAATTTCTCACTTATTCATACTTAACAATTCATATTTTAAGATGGATTATTTTCACATGAATTACTTAAATCTTCTGATTAACAACATATCCATTTTGAGGAAAAAAAACCCTACATAACAGTGTGATTGTTGTCAATAATAACAGAACCTTTTCTGAAGTGTCACTGTCATCCTCATTCTCATTAATGTCATCTCTATAGATCACTATATCTTTTCCTTTGGCTTTTCCATCATTTTCAGAGATTTCCTGAAGGTTGATCGAACTTAAATTTTGTTCACGCTTCAAACCTGGCATTTAGTAAATAGTTAAAAATTGTGTTTTCACCTTCTAGCACACCTTGTACAGTGACAGTGGAACATAATTAAACACTAAAATTGCCATGCAATTAAGTAAAAAACCACAGGAATATAGGGGATCTTTATATGTTTATAAGGAGTATTTAATATATATATATATATATGTGCGCGCGCGCGCTAACTTTAGCCCGATAATTAGAGATAGAGGAAGACCAAAGAAAACAATAGGAGAAACTATTAGGAGGGATTTAGCTATTAATAACCTAACCATAGAAATGGGTAAAGACATAACACGTTGGCGTCACTTAATTCATATAGCCGACCCCACCTAGTGGAAAAAGACATAACCATAGAAATGAGCAAAGACATAATTTATTTGACTTGAATAAAGATCTATCTAGTCATAAACAACATTCCTACTAGGCAATTCACACTCAACACCATATTGTGAACTCAACGAAGGAAAACCACAAGGATGTTACCTCGATCACTAGTAGAACTTGATGACATTGAAAATGAAGGCATACTCTGATCAATCAAAGGCTCTTGCCCACAGGGATGCAAAGAGAGCCACTCACAGCTATTACTGTAAATTTTGCAGCCTGTTGGTGTTGTTGGGTTCTTTATTCCTTTACCTTGCTTCATAATGGTGTCAATAGCATACCTTGAGGATGACACTAGAGAAAATGAAGCCCCATTCACATCATCCAAGGCCAGTGATGCTTGAAAACAAGGACCTAATGAAAGCCACTTACTGTGGATATCTTTTTCTTCTGTGTCAAACACAAGTTGAACATATAAAGGCATAGAATATAAGTAAGAAGATGACAAAAATATGATGAAAATACCTTTTTACTAATAGTATGTCACAAGATTATTGTAAATATTTATTTGAAGTCTAGTGCAATTAGATTCAATGTTGTAGGTACTGTAGCCGATCCCACTTAGTGGGAAAAAGCTTTGATTGATTGTTGTTGTATTGTAGGTACTATAGATTTCGTGAAATGAAGATGAATGCCAAAAAGAGTGTTACCTTCTTCACGTAACATGGAACTTGAATCCGAATTCAAGTTATCATTTGGTAGTTGCATTTCCACCGATCTATGAAGGACTTCACAAGATGAATGGCTACAGCTACTTAAATCTAGATTAGTGAGAGAATCAACAGTTTTTCGTCTTTTGTAAGGATTCATGACTCGGATGTCCTCCATATTACTTTCTTGCTTGCATACATGAATACCCATCTCCTTTATAGCCACTCTAGAACCGTTTTTCTCAGAATGAACTTTCACTTTCACATGATTCCACTCATTTTCTTGAAATAAATCATAGTGAATTTTGAAGTTCTCCCATTGTAGATCATAGACAAATATATGATCTGCTGAGTTTATTAAACATTTATCCCACACAGGTTTTGTAAGTGTTTGTTCGTGGGTTATGCCATTTACAGCCAACTTAACCACTAAACATTGACCATTGATAGGCTCCTCCACCGCCGATACAATATGACAGAGACGAATCCTTGGTAAATTGTGACAAAACCAAAAAGAAATGCATGATCCCTTGCTATAGTGGTTGTTGAACCATTCTGGGATCCTTGTACCTGGCATACAAAATTTCTTGAGTGTAGCCCCATGCAATACCTGTGGATTATAAAAGGTTTAGCAACAGAATAGAGTCACAAACTTAAGAGACATGTGAGTACCAAAGTATCTAAGAAGAAAACCTGCTGACTCAATAAAATGCTTTTGGACTCTGAACTCAATGATGTGCACTCTGTTGCCCATAATTCTTGTATGTTTGGTGGAATCCCTCTAATTTCTCTCAGTTGCTTGCAAAAGCTTAGATCAAGAAGGCATAAAAAGTGACATTCTTTGACGCATTCTGGAAGAATCGTGAAAGTACTATCACTTAAGTATACTCTTCTCACATTGGCGAACCCTTTAAGACATATTGAAAGGAACTCATCTGACATATTGCAATTTTCAAATCTAATTTCATCATTGACTAAAGGCAACGTCGAGCTCATCATCACTTCTTCCTGGCCTTCATTTTGTTTAGATAATTTCAACTCTTCACATCCTTTGGCTACTATCAAATTCAATTGTGGCAACATAGTAATGCTACTTGGTAGAGATACCCTTCCACAATTTATCATCGACAGATGTCCAAGCTGAGTAAGATTATGAATTGAAAATGGCAATTCCAGATTTGTCATACTCAAATCAAGAGTTTTTATATCTTCCATCTTTTCAAGTATCTCTGGAAATTTCTCAAGACTTGAGCAACCCAGAAGTCCAAGATATTTAAGAGAAGGTAATTTGATAGCCTGTGGAAATGTACTGAGCTGGTCACACAACAAAACACTCAAGAATTCAAGTTTTCTTAAATTCCCAACAGAACTATGTACTTCAATTAAATTTCTGCAACGGTTGAGATTCAATTTCCTTAAATTTGGGCTACCAGATACATCAGGTATCTGTGTTATATATTGACAATCACTAAAATTCAAAATGCTCAAGTTCTCCAACCTCTGCAAGAACAATAATCAAAGAAATAATCTTAATAAAGGAGATTATTTTCTACAATACAACTTTAAATAATAAACTTACAAATTAATATATAGAAAACGAATATGGTTACCTTGGAAGGTTCCAATAACTCTAAGAAACTATCTTGCAAATCAAGAATAACAAGTTTTGTTGGACAAAAACCAACTGGTAAACGCGAGGAAGGATATCTTTGCCATTGCAGTATCCTTAAACTATTTGGGAGATATTTGGGGCCTCTCAAAAAGTATGCATTCTTAATAATAAGTATTTTGAGATTTTTCATCTCCTTGAAAGCCTTTCCATCCCAGTTTATTTCTAGAACTCCAGCTGGATAGTCCAGAATTACAGCACCGACTTTATATGTACCCTTTTAAACCAAAAGTAAATGTCAACATTAGTTATAATAAACTACAATATATATATATATATGTATCTTGTAAATAACAGGAAAATATGTAGTCTAAATCATTATTGCCCGAACAACCTCTTACTCAGTATTGTCATCAAAAGATCTTACAAAGGATAATAAAACTATATATAAGGCGAAAAAGGAAAACTATTCACTCATTTTATTTTTACTCACCGTATTGTTTTCTAAAACATGAATAATATCTTCATGAGACCATAGTCTGCTACGCTTTCCTGCCTCTATTGGTGATTCCTGACGAACAATTTCCCTTCCCATGTCTTGTAACAAGTCATGCATCATAACAAAATTATTTTCAATCTTTAAGAGAGATTTGTCAGTCAAGACTCCAATACCATAAGTTGGATCTCCATGAGTGCATTTCACCATGTTTTTGACATATTCCAATTGATGTCCTTTGAAAAAACAAGCAATATCAAGAAAAATTTCCTGCTCATCTTCTTCCAATGAATCATAGCTGATTTTCAGTAGTTGTTGGATCTCTCTATTTGGAATTTTTTTATATCTATCTAAGGCAGAATTCCACTCTTCTATAGTCTTACCAAACATGTTAGAGCCTATTACTTCTAGTGCTAGCGGAAGGCCTTGAGCATAATGTACTGTCATATTTAAAGTCTCCTTGTACCTTCCATCAACCATGTCATTTTTAAAGGCATTCCAACATAGCAACTGAAGAGATTCTTCATCATTGAGTTTTTCCATCTCATATTTCTTTTCAACTCCATGTCTTGCAAGTAAATGTTTATCCCTCGTTGTTATAATAACTGTACTTCCAGGACCAAACCAATTGCAATCACCAGCTAATTTTTCTATTTGCTCTCCCTTGTCAATATTATCAAGAATCAAGAGAACCTTCTTTTTATTCAGTCTTCTTTTGATTATTGAAACTCCCTTATTGATATCTCCCACCTTAATATCCACCCCCACCATTTCTGAAATCATTTTTTGTTGTAGTTGTACCAAGCCGTATTTTCTTGATTCTTCTCTAATGTCATGCAAAAAGCATAAACATTCAAAACGATCAGCAATTGAATTATAGACAGCACGTGCAACTGTTGTTTTTCCTATACCCCCTATTCCGAAAATTCCTACCATGTCAATTGTGTCATTTGTCGACTCAACTCCTAGAAGAGAGTTTATTTCAAGCACTCGAGACTCCAATCCAACTGGATATTTAGCAATGGGCAAAGGAATCCTACTGGTTTTACTGAAGATCTCTTTCACAATATTTTCAATGAATTGATATTCATATCCATTCCTGAAAAATTCCAAAATTATGGAAAATCTTTAAATTGTTCAATTCAAATCAATAAGCAAAAAAGTTTCTATTTTTTTTTTCTTTTTAACAAAAAGGTAGTCAAACAATAATAAAAATAAGATATAAGATAGATGAAGTACCTAGGATTGAAATGTAACCCAGATAGATTAGCAGCTTCATGTAGAGCCATCCTCCAACTATGCACTTTCCCATGGTCAGCCTTAAATCTTTTTGTATGCACAGCAAATGCTTCTTCATAAGTTCCTTTCTGATGTCGCACATTTGAAGGCTCGACATCATAAAAAATTGGCCAAACCAGGCGACCCTTTCTCTTTATACATTGAAGGATCTCAACAAGTTCATTAAGACAAAATGTTGAGGATGCATAGTTTTTAGAGAAGACAATAACGGCCATCCAAGACCCTTGGATTGCTTTGGTAAGTGTTGGTGTAATTTCATCCCCTTTTATGAGCTCTTTATCATCAATGAAGGTGTGAATTCCCTTTTGACAAAGAGCATTGTAAAGATTTCCTGTAAAATTATGGCGAGTATCTTCACCTCTAAAACTGATGAAGACATCATAAGTCCATTGATAGTTGAAGGAAGCAGAGGATGATGCTCGCCCGTTCATGATTGCTAGTGAAACTTTTTGTGGCTTTTGCTGGTCACGCATATTGCTTCCTTGAAAATTCTGGGATGTTAGGAATAAGAAAACCACCTGTTTACACATAATACAAGAAAGGAAAAAATAAATAAATAAAACACTGGAAATAAATATTTCTTTAAAAGTTTAGGAAGGCTCTTTTGAGTTAAAGTTTTGTTTTCTTTTTGCGATGTTCTTTTTTGTTGGTTTTTTTTTTTGTTTCTTAGAGGACTTCTTGTAGTCCTCCTTTGTTTTCTATTTCTTCCTTAATAATATTTCTTTTTCTATAAAAAAAGATTTCATTAAAAGTGACAGCTTAAAGTTTGTGTCCTAAAAATATGTAACTCTTTTATATAATGCCAGGTTGTACTAAATTTTGATATGATAATCTATTAATTGGTTAATAGTCAGTTAGTTAGCTATATGAGATTTAGATATGAGAGAATTAATCTTATTCCAAATGTGAGCCAAAACCAAGAATAAATACACAAAGAGCCAACAACTTAGCCACCAAAAAATAAATGCTAGCCACCCTATGAACACAGAACTACAGCTATGCTATACAGACAACCTATATACAATAAATGATAGAGGACAAAAATATTTCCACACTCCCCCTCAAGTTGGAGAATTATCAATCATTCCCAACTTGCTTACAAAAGACTCAAATTGACTTCTAGGAATAGCTTTAGTTAGGATGTCAGCAATTTGCTTCCCTGTGGCAATATAGTCAACTTCTATGACATGTTGATCTATATTTTCCTTGATGAAATGACGATCGATTTCCACATGCTTGGTTCGATCATGATGAATAGGGTTCTTTGCCATACTTATAGTAGCTTGGTTATCACATCTCAACCTTATAGGACAAGAAGGAGAATATTCAAGTTCTTCTAGAAGTTTCTTTAACCACATTCCTTCACAAATCTCATGTGCTAGAGCCCTTAGTTCAGCTTCAACACTACTTCTAGAAACCACTTGTTGCTTCTTGCTTCTCCAAGTTACCAAATTACCCCAAACATAAGTGCAATACCCAGAAGTTGATCGTCGATCAGTGAGAGATCCTGCCCAATCAGCATCGGAGAACACATCAACACTTCTACTTGTACCTCTTTTAAACAAAAGGCCCTTTCTAGGAGTTATCTTTAGGTACCTCAGAATTCTATCCACAGCTTCTTGATGTTCCTCAGTTGGGTTGTGCATGTACTGGCTGACTGAACTTACAGCAAAGCTTATGTCAGGACGAGTATGAGACAAATAGATTATTTTTCCAACTAATCTTTGATATCGACCTTTGTCGACAGGATCAAAATTTTCTTTAGCCCCAATTTTGTTGTATGGATCCATAGGTGTGTCAGCTGGTTTGCAACCCAGCATTCCAGTCTCCTTTAGAAGGTCAAGGATATATTTTCTCTGAGAGATATAGATCCCTGTGGCAAATCTTGCAACCTCCATGCCCAAAAAGTATCTTAAAGGGCCCAGGTCTTTAATCTCAAATTCTATGTTCAGAATACCTTTCAGCCTTTCTACTTCTGTTTCATAGTTCCCAGTAACAATAATATCATCAACATAGACTATAAGAATAGTTATGAGATTACCAGGAAACCTCTTGAAAAATAGAGTATGATCTGACTGACTTTGGCTATACCCTTGCTTCTTTATGACCTTGGTAAATCTTTCGAACCAGGCCCTAGGAGACTGCTTTAACCCATAGAGAGATTTCTTAAGCTTACACACAAGTTTGTTTTCATTTTTAAGTCCAGGTGGCACATCCATATAGACTTCCTCTTCCAAATCCCCATTAAGAAAGGCATTCTTAATATCAAGTTGATGAAGATTCCAATCAAGATTAACAGCAAGAGAAAACAAAACCCTGATTGTGTTGAGTTTAGCAACAGGGGCAAAGGTCTCTTGGTAGTCAAGACCATAAGTCTGAGTGTACCCCCGAGCAACTAATCTGGCCTTATACCTCTCTATGCTACCATCAGCTTTATACTTGATATTGAAGATCCACTTGCACCCAACAGGATGCTTGTCAGGAGGCAGATGAGTTAATTCCCACGTTTCATTCTTTTGAAGTGCCTTAATCTCCTCACTGACAGCTTCTTTCCATCTTGGATGTTGAAGAGCCTCATGAATATTGGTTGGTATCACCTCTTTGTCAAGATTAGAAACAAATGCCTGAAATTTAGGAGAAAGCTTCTCATAGGAAACAAATTGTGAGATAGGATGCAAGGTGCAAGTTCTTACACCCTTTTGTTTCGCAATGGGAGGTGATAAGATCTCATCAGGACATACATCAGAGATAGTAAGATTAGGAGTAGTGTTACCTTTTCCATGAGAATGAGGATCTGAGGGAGTATCTTGACAATGCATAGGGTCTTCAATCTCAACCCATGTCTCATCTACTCCTTCTTGGTCTTTTTCTTCATCTCCCCCTGCTTGTGAGTCCTTTTTCCTTCTAGAATAAACCTTCAGTTCTTTCTCTGATTCAGGGATGTCAGGAATGGGACTAGGCTCAGCATCACAAAACTGATATTCTAACTCGCTTATGCTAGGTTCAATCTCCCCCGGAATATTAGTTTTGTCATAATAGGGGGTGTCCTCTAGGAAGGTAACATCCATGGAGGTGAAGACTTTGTTTCTATTAGGACAAAAGCATTTGTACCCCTTTTGATGAGCAGAATACCCAATGAAAATGCACTTGGATGCTTTGGGATCAAGTTTGCTATGCATGTGAAAGCTTTGGTTATGAACGTATGCAGTACAACCAAAAATTTTGGGAGAGAGATTGGAGAGGGCCCTATAATGAGGAAAATAAGATGTGAATACTTTGTAAGGTGTAGAAAAGTCAAGAACTTTGGAGGGTAATCTATTAATGAGATAAGCAGCGGAAAGAACAGCTTCTCCCCAGTACCGATGAGGAACATTATAGGTAAAGAGAAGAGCACGAGCAGTTTTTAGAAGGTGGCGATTTTTTCTTTCAGCTATGCCATTCTGTTGAGGGGTCTCAACACAAGAACTTTGATGAACAATGCCATTTTCAAGTAAGAAACTGTTCAAAGTTGTAATACCCGGAAATTTTCCAATTAACGTTAAGGTCCTAATTTAATTTTTATTTTAATTTGGAAGGAAAAGGAGAAAATTTTAAATAAATGAAATTTTATTTGGACCCAAATTAGGACTTAACGGGAAATATTGGATGTAAGTTTATTAACCCCAAAGTCAATTTTAAATAAATAAATAATATATAAAATAATATATAATATATTAAATATATATATATATATATATATATATATATATGTATTGGTGGAGGAGGGGGGGTCACACACGTGACCCCCCATTTAAAAAAGAATTGGTGAAGGAGGGGGGGGGGGGGGGGTCACGCACGTGACCCCCCATTTAAAAAAAAAAGAAGGAATTGAATTGGTCTTCATTCTCCAGCAGCAAACCGTGAAGCAGAGACATTGAGGACCAACGAAGCCGAGAAACGCAAAGAGAGGAAGGAGAAACGGAGAAACGTCGACGGGAGTAAGGAGGAGGACACCGTGCGTGGTGGTGGCCGGACGTGAAGGGAAGCCGTAGCCGGTCGCCGTCTTCGTGGCCAGAGAGAAAGAGAGCTCGGTTAGAGAGAGAAACGAACGGATATAGTATTTTGGCCGGAGTTTCACCGGAAAATCACCGTTTCGAGGTCGAGGAAGGTGACCGGGGGTTTCCTATACCCCATTCCATCATCTTAATCGATTGAATCGAGGTAAAAAGTCCCGAATCTCTCCAACCCCAATTTTATCAATTTTAGGGATTTTTAGAAAGACCCCAATTGATTCAATATGAGTATTTTGGATCCTAAATTGAAGTATTTGCATGCTAGGAAGTGAGTTGGAAGCTTAGGAACCGGAACCAAATTGATGGAATTTATCTGGGTTCGAAAAAGGTGTAGGAAAATGTGATTGTTAAGGTTTAAGGGTGTTGCGGAATGACTTGGGGTGCACTGAAAGGTTGAATAATAATTATATAATTATTAAAAATGATTGGAATGTACGAGGGATTAAAACCCGAGTAATTTCCGTCTCACCCGGAACCCCGTTCGGGGAAAAAGAGACAATTTTCTAATTTTACGCGTATTCGGGTATACATATTCATGTGTAGGTGAAGTGTTCAGGGTTATTTTGATAAATGGAAATTTTGGACAAGTAGAATTTATGACTCTTGAGCCATAAATTCAAGACTTGGGTAATGGGAACTTCACATGAACACATGAAGGGGAATTTAGACAAGTGGAAATCTCTAACCTAAGCAATTAGATGTTCTAAATGGCTCGAAAGTGTGAAAGTCAAATATGGGGCATTCTGGACTTTCAAAAAGAGAAATTTAGACGACGTAACGAATTAAATAATTAGTTCTTAGAAATATCTAAACGGTACATGAGTATTAGTACGACACACGCATTTTTAGATGTTTAATTACGCGTTCTAAATGTCCTAAATATATATGTGTATAGGGCACCATACTATGAGTGGACCTTCGGGCACACCGAGAGCTGATCCGAAGTGCCAACTAGGTGAGGGGCTTTCCCATCCTTGCCCTCTTGTGGGTTGTATGAGGATGTGAAAAATATGGTTTGTATTACTTGCCTCTTGTTAGGATAGGTAAGTTAGATAACATGCTATTGTTATTCTTAAATGTGATTATCTGAGATTATATGTTATATGTGTATGTGATATTTGAGAAACATCACGATGGCTTGGGGAGCCTTATATGGAAAAAGGGTTCTTGGAACCTAGAATGATATCGGGGATAGGATTGAGTCTATTCTCGGTGTCTAAATTCCATGGTCCTAGAAACTCACAAGTTAAATGAATTTGGAAACAGATTTGTTGTTCTTGAAAGTTTTGGAATAATTGAACTTAGGATGTGTTTCTTTGAAACTATTTTCGAACTTGGGTAAGGGTATAAATTATATGTTTTTCCAAGAAAGGTAACCAGTAGAAGTTCATAGGAGTCATGTGGAGTCCATGATAAAAGAGGTGTCCATTTTAAATAAATCGGGTAGATCGAGTATGTCGTCATGAAGTCGGGCACCCAAGAGTCCAAAGTATATGAGTTTGCCACTTTGTGGTTAAAGCTTTGGTTAGGCCAAAGTCAAAAAAAAAAAGTCGCCGGCTATGTACCAAGTAAAGTCTTGGTGCCAGATATGTCTCAAGTAAAGTCTTGGGGCCAGGGGTTCCTAGAATGATCAACTAGGTTCCTAACCACTCACGTGAGCTATGCCTTCGAGCCAGTTTACCTCCTAACGGATGCCACTCACGTGAGTTATGCCTTCGGGCCAGATTCTCTCCTAAAGGAGATATGCCTTCGGGCCAGTTTATGTTATTTTAAAACGATATATGATATTGGGAAGTGTTTGACGATATTGAACATGTGATACATATATGCCTAATTTTGTCAATACATGTGTTATATATGCTAAATGCATGATCACTTAAACATGAAAGGTTAAAAGGAATATTATATGTGCATGTGGATGTGATTGGCTCCCTTTCCCCAGTTGTAGTGGTACCCGCTACTACACCAAGGATGGGAGAGCCTCTCACTGAGTCTGTTTGACTCACCCCCCCAATTTTACATGTTACAGATACAGGTGTAGCGGGCACCGGACACGCGTCTACTTCCTCTCAAGGAGGCGGACATTCCTAGAGACCTCACGCATTGTTCGCGTGAGAGGTTTATCTTTTGATGTATACATTCTTTTGTTATATGTCACTGATGTATACATTATTTTGAGTATAGCCTTTGATGTATAGGCAATTGCTATATGTATAAATATATGTACAAATCTAGACTTGTCGGCTTCATACTGTTTAAAGATTAGGTCATGGATGGGAATATAGGATATATGAATATTATGATGAGTATGAATTGCTTCCGCATGTGAATAGGATAGGTCACACCCTATGGGGTGTGATCAATATGTAAATTATATATATATATATATATATATATATATATATATATGTGGTTGGTATGTGATTGTTTGCAAATATATATAAACCTGCATGTGAATAGGATAGATTACACGCATTGAGGCGTGTGATCAATATGTAAAGTTAAATGCGAGTGTGGATGCTCATATACAGGTGATCGAACAGGTTATATATATTGTGTGTGAATAGGATAGGTCATTTCCTTGTGGTTTGATCACTACGTATATACATATTTATGTGTGATTGCTTATGTGAAGGGATGTATATATATATACTTGAATTGGGCTGAAGCGGCAATGAGCGCCGTGGATTGCAGGTTATTTAGGCCACCATGAATGACGTGGCCAATATTTATTATGTGAATATTGTATGTCGTCTGTATAACAGGGTAATTATTTTAAATGGTAATAGGGAAGGCTTACGGGTTTAGGGGTGAAATCCTACTCCCGTGCCGGTCACGGACTCCTAGAAATGGGGTCGTGACAAAAGTGTTGTTAAAAAATTCCCTACCATTATCAGTCCTAAAAATCTTAATGGGAGTATTGAATTGATTTTTCACCATGGAATAGAAATTTTTTAAAGTACTTGCGGCTGCCGATTTTTCTTTCAAAAGGAACACCCATGAAATTCTAGCGTGATCATCTGTAAAAGTAATAAACCATCGAGCCCCAGAGATGTTTTTGATTTTAGAGGGCCCCCAAATATCACTATGAATTAGAGCAAAAGGAGCAGAAGGTTTATAACTACTTTTAGGATAGGAAGTTCGACAATGTTTTGCAAGAATACAATGATGACACACAAACTCATTAGGATTTTTCTTCAAAAATAGGGAAGGATATAATTTTGATAGGTATACAAAATTTGGATGTCCCAATCTAAAATGTAACACCATAATATCCCTATCTTCTTTCAGAGAGTCTTCTATCGTTCCTGCAGTAAATGATTGTTTGTTAGGTGCAATCTCCTTGTTCATTTCAAACCGATAAAGATCGTCACGAACCCTAGCATTGCCAATCATCTTCCCCGAATCCACATCCTGAAAGGAACATGAAGAATGTGAAAACTCAGCTTTACAATTAGAATCATGAGTCAATTTGGCAACTGATAACAAATTGCATTTCAACTTAGGAACAAACAATACGGACTTAAGAGTGATAGAGTCAGACAAAGAGACTTCCCCAATTCCAGTTACATCAGCCAAAGACCCATTGGCAATCCGAACTTTATAATTCTGAGTATAGGGGTACCAAGAACTAAACATACCACTATCACCAGTCATGTGGTCAGAGGCTCCAGAATCCACAATCCAATATCTTGATGGATTAGAAGTGACATGAAAGCCAGTAGGAAAATTACCTTTTTCAGCAGCGCCCCCAGTAGCAACAACATGAGAACTACCTTGGTTAAGAAGTTTTTGAAGCACAGCCATTTGCTCTTTGCTAAAGACAGCTAAGCTAGAGGACTCCTTGGGGTCAGATACGGCAGATGAGTTGAGACCAGAAGCAGTATCTTTATCTTTCAAGGATTTCCAATCACTAGGTTTCCCATGAAGCTTCCAACACTTGTCTTTGAAATGTCCAGTGCGATGGCAGTGATCACACAAAGGTCTCCCCTTCTTTTGGCCATTTCCTGGGTTATGCGAAACACCATGAACAGCTAAGGAAAATCCGTTCATAGAATCAGAATCTGCTAAGGATCCCAACATCAATTTCCTTCTGCTTTCTTCATGAAGAACAGTAGAAAGAACTTCGCGAAGAGAGGGAAGAGGCTTGACACTCAATATCCTTCCTCTTATATTATCAAGAGACTTATTTAACCCCAGTAAGAACTTGTAGATCCTCTCTTTTTCTACAAGTTTTTGATATGTTGCAGCATCTTCAGAACATTTCCATTCTGGACTTTCAAACATATCCAATTGCAGCCAATACCGATTAAGGGTATTAAAGTATTGAGGAACACTGAGTTCACCTTGTTTAAGATCATGCAATGCCCCTTTGATCTCAAATAACTCTGCAGTATTCTCCACATCAGAGTAGGACTCCTTAGCAGCCTTCCATATTTCAGCTGCAGTAGCAAAGAACATGAAGTTCTGACCAATTTCAAGGTCCATGGAGTTAATGAGCCAAGACATAACCATTTGATTTTCAGCATTCCATGTCTTGAACTTAGGATCATCTGGTTGAGGCTTGGTAGAGTTTGTCAAATAGTCTTCTTTTCCTTTCCCTGTGATGAACATAATCATGGATCTAGACCAATGAAGATAATTTTGCCCAGTAAGCTTGTGCCTTGTCAGAAGAAGGACAGAATTTTCAGCATTGCCAGAGAATTCATTGGCATTACTGCTTGAAGCTTCCTGGGAAGATGATTTAGATGAGGCCATGATGAAGAAGGGAGAGAGATAAGAAAAACAAGTCTGCTAGACGAAGATGATGGATGGTCTGCTTTAGACAGAGAGAGTCTCCACCACAAATGGACAGCATATGTGACAGAAAGGAAAAACAACAACCAGAAAATGAAAAGAGAAGAAAACGGAGGAAGAGATACAAAGTGACCAACTTGAGATGCCAAGAACAGACCGGAAAACACCGGAAATGAGGAGAGAACAACCCGACGAGCACGACGATCTAAAGCACGTCGGAAGAAGGCGCCGGAGATGACGTCACGCGCCGGCGCGTGAGAATTCGGATGAAGCTGACGATGGCGCGTGTGACGTCGGACGGTGGCGCTGAAAGCCGGGTTTTACCGAAAATTGGTCGACGATGATGGTTATGGTGGCGGTGAGAGTTAATGGTCACCGTACCAGATGCCCAAGAGAGAAAACGCTACTGGACGAAGCTCTGTAAGGAGGAGGAAATGTCCAGATTTTCAACTACCAGGCACAAGGTTAAAAGACTTGCTTTGATACCATATGAGATTTAGATATGAGAGAATTAATCTTATTCCAAGTGTGAGCCAGAACCAAGAATAAATACACAAAGAGCCAACAACTTAGCCACCAAAAAATAAATGCTAGCCACCCTATGAACACAGAAATATAGCTATGCTATACAGACAACCTATATACAATAAATGATAGAGGACAAAAATATTTCCACAAGCTATATAGTTAATACTCATTAAATTAGTTGTATAGTTAGTTAGCATCACACTCATGTGAAGCATATGGACAGATGTACATATATACAAAATCTACATAAATGAATCATTAAATATTAGTATTCTTGATCTTGAGTAATTCTTTTTCTCATCTTCCTCTTCGTTCTTCATTCTAGTTGAGTGAACATAGTATTAGAAAAGGCATAAAGATCTTGATACTGTAAGTTTACTGCTTGTTTTTTATCATCTCTTCTGTGATTTTCCTTCCAAGATGGAAGCTTTTTGCATAACAAAGAAAACTCCACTAAAGTCATGAACAGAGAAATGGAAGCTCATATGTGCATAGTGATCCATTGACCCTACAAAGCCCAAAACATCTAGGAATGTTCTCAATCTTATCCCCCTATTACTAGCAACTATCTTACTTGGAGCAAAACCCCATCAGAATCTCTCTTGAAGGTAAAGAAAAAATTGGCTTCATTGATAGAACAATCAAGCCTTCCGAAGCATCTACAAATTATACGAAATGGAGGAAGGTAGACTCCATGATTTTTGAGATGGATCGCAAACTCAATCTCTAATGAGATTTCAGTCTCTCATTTATTGTATTGTATGAGCTCTAAAAGCATGTGGGATGAATAGGACTATTTTGGTGTAAATAATGTACCACAACTCTATCACATTCAACAAGAGATGACAACAATTGAACAGGAGACAAAATCACTGCATATTATAATAAACTACATTAGTTCTAGGATAAATAACCTAACAATAGAAATCTGCAAAGACAGAACATGTTGGCGTCGCTTGATCCATATAGCCGACCCCACCTAGTGGGAAAAGGCTTTGATTGTTGTTGTTGTTGTTGTTGTTGTTGTAGTTCTAGGATAAAATCAACAAATTGATGCTTATACCTACATGTAAATGCAACAGTTGTACTTGTGGATTTAACAGGAAATTGAGAGATATAGACACCTCAACCAAGCTACTGCTGTTCTTAATGGGTTTGAACTAATCTTACAATATAATCAGAGGGCAAATCTTGAATCTAGACCCCTAGCCTAATGTGAACAAAGCTTACTCAGTGATTTTGACAGTCAAAAGGCAGAAGGAAATGAACGCCAATTATGCATCTAATGGCATGGAAGTTAATGCACCACTTGCAAAAGGTACTTGTCTGAAAAATGAAACTGGAAATAAATTAAAGGCAGCGGAAAACAAAAGGATGGAGGCAAAAAGTCTGACAGGTTCTATGATCATTGCCACAATAATGGACACACAAAGGATACACGCTTCAAATGGCATGGATTGGATATCTATTCTTGAATGGTTTAAGGAGTTAAGTGAGTAGATATAAAAAGTTACGAGCTAAAAAACCAACAATGATTGAGGCAGCAGCAAGAAGCACCTTTAAAACACCAGTTGATATTATTGAATAAGATGGAGAGCAGAACAATCTAATCAAACACGAGGTAGCCAAATATGTGAAAGGCAAGCGATCAACAAAGGAGCATGCAAGCTATGCAAATGTTAGTTACTGATTTTTCAAGTAACACCCCATTCTTTACTAACAGCTTGTTTCATGACATTACTTGGATCATAGATATTGAAGCATCTAATCATATATGCTCCAACAAAATATAAATACAAATAAAAAACATTGACAAACCATAATTCCTATTTATTTACCTAATAACAAATCCATAGGAAATATCCTATTGCACCCAAGAAATTACAGAATGTACTGTTTGTACCTTCTTTCAAATTCAATCTCTTATCAATTGAGAAATTGATTTAGGACAGTAACACCTTTTCCTCATCTCGGTGAAGTGATCCTTTGGTAACCCTGACATTGCTTCGTGAGGCAATGATTTAAATTTTGTTCTTATTGATATTTTGATTCTCAACATGGCACTATATTCCATAAGCACAGTTCCCCAGCCCTATTTTGGTGTTCTAGATAGTTATAATATTGAGGGGGGAGCCCTCCATTGTATATGCTAGTTTAGGTTGATAAATATTGAAATTAAAATATTAGGTATTGACCAACGAGGGATTGGTCCAAGTGGTAATCGGCTTGGTATCACTTAAGCAATGTCCAAGTTTGAGACCTTGTGAATGCGGTTATTCCCGTTGGGAGACTCTCCCCCCACCATAGCTAGGTGCACAATACAAGTCGAATTCGGATTAATCAGGGCAATGACTGGGCGGGCAACCAAAAAATTATGAGTTATTGACCGAAGACTTATCAAAAACTAATTGTTCTCTAAATTTTTTTAGCAACATAGGTTGATAATTAAGATTTAATATATGCTCAGAGGTACACGCATAGTTTTTGGTTTATCAGACTCACGTGCTACACACCCAAGAGCACTTAAGTATTATATTTCCATGAAAACAGAACAAGACAACCAATGATATATATTAAATCACAACTTTAAACCAGAATAATTGACTGACATATTAAACACTGAATGTTTGAAAGAAATGAAACAATACGGTTCACTACCCTATAAAAGAATATGCAAGAAACTTCTATATATATATATATATATATATATATATATATATTGCAATAAAGAAATGAAAACCTCAGGTCTTAGAGTGAGGGAAATGATGATTCAGAATCAGAATTCATAAATATCTAAAAACCTACAAATAATAATCAATTAATTAAGTGGTAAGCACACTTTCCTTTTGACTCCAACTCATTTAGCTTTGTAACGTCAACTTTCTCCATTAATTTTCTTCTATTAAGTTTTGATGTGAGAAAAGATGGAATAAAGATTGCCGATGAAATGATAGTGGGATGAGTACTAACCTCATAAATGCGCTGAAACTTGAAGCAGAAGGAGGATGAGAGAGAAATAATGAAGAACGAACCAATTTTATTACGAGGCTTTCGCTGCTTGCGCAGTTACTCCATGGAATTTCAGAGTTTGTGGCATTACTACATTATGTTGACGGACTCCAAGTCAGTCAACCAGAATTTAAACAGATTATGACTTGTCAATATCAAGTAGTCAAGATAGAATAAAAGTTAGTAAAATGATTATTGACTTGTCTCCTAATTTTTTTTTTTTATCAATTGTACTCCTAAAGTTTTATATTTCTGTCAATGTCTTTCTTTTCACTGTGTTTTGCTTTTGTTGATGTAGTATCCTAAGTGACAAAAAATCTGAGATAAAGAACCATTGCTGCTACCAAAATTTATAGCAATGTTTATTCCTACCCTTAAATTTTTTTTGTTTATGCCTACCCCTAGACTTTCAATTTTGTTCATAACTACCCTTTTTACTAACACTGTTAACTTGTTTGACAGAATTTGCTGACGTTGACGATGAAGGTGTATTTCTTTTGCCACATTGTCCACCTCACATTTCATCTTTTTCTTTTATTAAAAAAAATTAACTTAATCCAAATAAGGATTAGGTTAATTTTTTTAAATAAAAGTAAAAAAAAATTAAACGTGAGATGGAAAATGAGGTGGACAGTGAGGTGACAAAAAAGAAACACATTCATCATTCACGTCAGCAAATTCCATTAATTAAGTTAACGGTGTTAACAAAAAGTATGCATGAACACAATTGAAAGTTTCGGAGTAGTAGGCATAGACCAAACAAAATTTTAGGAACAAGAATGAACATTGCAGCAAATTTTGGTAACTGGAAGCTAAGGGTACTTTGCCCAAAAACCTGACTGGGCAAGTTTTTTTCTATCTTTCTTCTTCTTCTTCTTCCTCCTCCTCCCTATGTTCGTTAGGAAGAAGACAACCGCCATTGAAACTCAAGAACTCTCTTCCCCCAAAGTCACATGCATGGGCCGAGTCGGAGTTCGACGCTCTTCCAAGCAAAACGCCGCCAAAAGTGACAGAACTCCGACGAGATGCCGCCGTCGCTGCTTGTAAATTTATGTTTAACGTAACGCGCAACGCATCTTTGTCCTTTTCCATTCCCTCAATTCGTTTTTCTTTATCTTTTTAAGCATCGCCTTTTCTTACCCAATCGCACTTCCTTTGCCTTTGTTGTCCTACGCTCTGCTTTAAGACACACACAGAGAGGTTCTCATTTTTCCATTCCCTCTTCTCTAACTTCTCATTTAAAAAATTAGGAACAAGAAAAAGAAGAAAGACTCAAATTTTTTAGTTGCATCTATTATTTATTAATATCTAATTTTCACCCACCTACTCTTTAAAATTTCAATTTAGCCATTTTCCATTTGCTCTCTCTCTCTCTCTATTAAATGAGGGGGGTGTGTGTCCTTACAGAGAATCTGTGATTTTGTTCTTCACTGAGCCGACTTTCAGTGACATGAACGATTTCTTGCTTCCAAGTCATAACATTTTCTAAGGTAAATTTATATTTCTTAATAGTTTAATATCTCTTTGGTTTAGTTTATTATATATATATATACTTACTTTGTAGTCTCTTCTTCATGTTCTCTTTGTGTAGGAATTTTCATATTCACGTGTTGGAGTTTTTTTTTTCACAAGACGCCATAAGAAGGAGGAGGAGTAACATTGATAGAAACGTAAAACGTTAGAGGTACAATTGACAACAAAAAACGTTATGGATAAAACTGACAGGACTCCTAAACGTTGGGGGCAAAAAATGTACTTTTACCTCATTTTCATGAAAACGGGCTTGTATAGATAAGTTTTAAGGCTTGTTTGGCCAAGTTTATGGAGTATTTAGACTTGTGAAATGCAACTATAAGTTTACACAAACATAACTTACCAACAGTTTCAATTTTTTCAACCAAAAACAATAATGAGCATGACTGTCAGAAAATTTATTTAATTCTGCATAGATATTATAACATGTGTGATTCATATTACCCAATGAATCTAATTAAGCATACGGGAATCCACTCACAACTTTGTTCATCGAAAACTACTTCACTATAAAGTTCCAGAGACCAAAGGGATATAAAGAGTGATCAAAGCTAGCCAAGTTTAATTGTTTTTCTAATGAATTTCCATACTCACAAACCCCAAATTTAAATTATAAACAAGTAAACCTGGCTAATTGAAGTGGTAAGTACTAGGTACTCTATTTCTCTTAAACAAGGTTTTAGGATCAAACTTGTGTTAGAAACAAAGTATGAAGGAAGATAAGAGTATGGGTTTTGAGGCGTGAATTAATCACTTTCTTTTAAGAGATTATGCATGTGCTATAGGAGACTCAACAGGATATCTCTCTCAGGATACAACAAAACCCCTAGAACTTCTCAATTTATAGATGATGAATGGACACTTCAAACAGACATGTTTCTCTGTTTGAATAGATGCTTCCAACAGACATATTTGTCTGTTTTAAAACATTTACTTTATTTAAATTTTAAAAAATAATATCCAATCAGATTAAAATATTAATCTGATTGGATATTCAAGCCCGGCCCAAAGCCTAAGCCCCAAGTCCAAGTCGAAGTATTTATATGTATATATATATATATATATATATATATATATATATATATGTGCTACACATTAACATATACATATATATTACTTATTTAATTGTATAGTTCATATCTTTCTATATATACATTGAAGCATTCATTGATTTGCCCAATGTGAGACTTTTCCATCCCTATATTACGATGTCAATATCTCTTTTGTTAGAAGTAACAACAGATTGTGACAATTTATCTTCATCAGTACTCTTAGTTTGTTCAGACATAGATTCATTAACAGAATTATTCATAAACTTATTTTCAATAAAGTCTACATGTATGGATTCTATAATGACATTTGAACTTAAATCTAAAAGTCTATAAGCTTTTGAATGTTGTGCATATCCAACAAAAATGCTTTTAATGCTTCTAGGTCCTAACTTTGATCTTTGATGATCAGGAACTTTATAAAATGCAATACCACCCCACACTTTGAAATAATTTAAATTTGGTTTCCTATTATTCCAAAGTTCATATGGAGATACATGCATACTTTTGGAAGGTACTCTATTAATTATATGACATGCAGTTAATAACGCTTCTCCCCATAAATTATGTGGTACATGAGCATTTAATAACATAGTATTAGTCATCTCTACTAGAGTCCTACTTTTTCTTTCAGCTAATCCATTTTGTTGTGGAGTGTATGGGGCACTTTTTTGATGTATTATACCATTCTCTTCACAAAATTGATTAAACTCATTAGGAAAATATTCTCCTCCTCTGTCACTACGAAGTATTTTAATTTTCCTATCCTTTTGATTTTCCACAACAGATTTATATTCTTTGAATTTCTGAAAAGCTTCATCCTTAGTTCTAAGTAGATAGACATATGTGAATCTTGATTGATCATCTATGAAAGTGATAAAATATCATTTTCTACCTCTTGTTAACTCTCCATTTAATTCACATATATCAGAATGTATTAAATTAAGCATTTCAGTATTTCTTTCTACATTAGGGAAAGATTTCTTCGTCATTTTTGCTTGTATACAGATTTCACATTTGCCTATCATTTTGTGTTTGCAAGGAATATAACCATTTTTTGACATATAGTTTAATGAACCGAAATTAATATGTCCTAATCTAGCATGCCATAAGAAAGAATCAGACTCAACAAAATAAGCAGAAACATAATTAATTTCATTAACACTTAATTTGAGCGTGCCATCACTATTATATCCCTTTCCTACAAATAAACCATTCTTAGAAACTATTACATGATCAGACTCTATTACAATCTTGAAGCCCTTCTTTGAAAGCAAACTAGCAGACACTAGATTCTTCCTCACTTCTGGAACATGATACACGTTCATCAAAGTCAACTTCTTTCCAAAAGTAAAATCAAGTTCTATAGTCCATTTTCCAAGAACTTCAGCAGTAACTTGATTTCCCATAAGGACCTTGTCTGGTTGCACAGTATAAGTCTTGAATAGGCTCTTATTATTGCATATATGAACCGTTGCTCCAGAATCCAAAAAGCACTCATGATTTTTTGTTGCAGTAGTAGCCATATTCAATTATGTTATCATAGCCACCATCTCTTGGACAGAACTTTCTATTAGATTTGCTTTCTCAAAATTTCCAGAATTCTTAGTATTGAAATTCTTTCCTGCCTTTTTAAATCTGCATTCACAAATAACATGGCCTTTCTTTCCACAATGGAAACATATAAGATCTTTTTTCTTTTTGAAAGATCTTTTTGAAGTTTTCAGATTTTTGTTGTTTCCATCAGGATTCTTCTGACTAATAAAATTAACAGTAGAATTTGAAGAAAGAAAAAGTGCTTCACGAGCACGAGTTTCAGTTTCAATTTGAAGATGAGTTTGAAATTACTCCAGAGTTAATTTATCAGAAGAATGCAACATTTTCTTCCTATAGTTATTCCAAGAAGCAGGTAATTTAGCCAATATTGCACCAATTTGTAATGCATCAGGAATCACAACTTCAAGATCTCTTAATTTTGAAACCAAAACTTGTAGTTCATAAATCTGATCCATAATAGGTTTCGAATCTACCATCTTGAATTCAAAATATTGTAATGCAAGAGACTTATCAGTACCTTGTTTTTCATTATGATATGCAGTTTGTAGGGCATTCCATATCTCTTTTGCAGTTTTAAGTGTAGAGTACAAATCGTACAAACGATCTGTGAGAGTGTTCAAAATGTGCCCACGACAGAGCAACTCATCATCTTCACGTTTCTTCCTTTCAGCCTTCACTGCGTCAGAATCTTCTGGTGTGGGATTTGGCATATCAGTTGTCTGGGGGTCTAGAATAAAGTATATTCTTAACGCAGTCAATAAGAACACCATCTTGTCTTTCCAACGAGTGAAGTTTGTTCCATCAAATCTATCAAGTTTGTTGAAATCCTTTGGGTTTTCCATATTTCGAATAATCTCTTAAAAATTGTTAGAAACAGAGTATGAAGGAAGATAAGAGTATGGGTTTTGAGGCGTGAATTAATCACTTTCTTTTAAGAGATTATGTCTGTGCTATAGGAGACTCAACAGGATATCTCTCTCAGGATACAACAAAACCCCTAGAACTTCTCAATTTATAGATGATGAATGGACACTTCAAACAGACATGTTTCTCTGTTTGAATAGATGCTTCCAACAGACATATTTGTCTGTTTTAAAATAGTTATTTTATTTAAATTTTAAAAAATAATTTCTTATATTTTAAAATTAAAATATTAATCTGATTGGATATTCAAGCCCGGCCCGAAGCCCCAAGTCCAAGTCCAAGTATTTATATATATATATATGCTACACATTAACATATACATATATATTATTTATTTAATTGTATAGTTCATATCTTTCTATATATACAGTGAAGCATTCATTGATTTGTCCAATGTGGGACTTTTCCATCCCTTTATTACAAACTACTGAACAACTTGCGTATGAAAAAATCTCTGCTATGAGAGCTCTACTCCCTATGAGACATCAGCTAACTCGAACAAGATTGCCTCCAATAGGAGGATAACCGTAAAAAACAAAAAAAAATTATAAACACGTAAAATGACTTGAACAGTCTTTAAGCATACTCCACAGAATATTAACAATTTAACAGTCTTCTCTATCCAGCTTTCTCGCATTTATAAACATGTTCACACAAAAATGACTTTCTTGTTATAATCAATGTCATGCAAGAATGCCCTGTTACAATCATCCAATGGAGGCATTCTTGAAAGTAGTATCTATTTGTAGGGGTGGCAATTTTGACCCAAACCCATTAATTAAATTCAACCCAACTGCATTTTGACCCAACTCAATCCAACCCAATTAATAAATAGGTCATGTGGGTCAGGTCAGAAATTACCCATGTAAATATGGGTTGGGTTGGGTAAAACCCATGGATAATCCAATAACCCATCATTTTTCTCTTGGTTTCAACTTTTCAAAATTATAGTTTTGCCCCAAGTTGCATTTTAGTCCCAATTTTCATTCTTTCTTTGATTTTTGACCCAGAAAATTTCTATATTCATATTTTTTCCCTTATTCCAAAATTACAGTTTGACCCTAATTTTTGTCATAACATTTTTGGCCCAAATTGCATTTTAGTTCTTCCATTTCAATTTAAGCCATAGAAACTTTTTAAAATTGCATTATGACCTCAATTTTAAATTTGTGAAAATTACATTTTGACCCTAATTTTTATAATAATTGTATTTGGACCCAATTTTTTTTTTTGAGGAACTATATTCTTTTATTTTCAATTTATATTACTGCACTCATCCTAAATCTATTCAATTTTTAAATCACATAATAATTTTTTTTTTCATTTGTGACATTTCATTTTTTTCGTATAAATTTTGAAATTACATAATAATATCATTTAGGCATTTAAGTTACATATAAAAACTTCAAAAAAATAGGATAACTGTAGTAATAATAAATTAAAAATAAAAGAATATAAATAAATAATAAATTAGAGTGATAAATATGAATAAAAATATAAAAATAATTACTATAATAATTAAAAATAAAGAGATAGATAATTAAGTGTTTATTAAAAAGTAAGCGAATGACATTTATGTTTAAAACAAAAACCAAAAAACACATTTATTACAAGTTGTGATTTCTAGGCATTTTTTCACTATCTAATCTCATTAAATGCTTCCTTAACTAGTGTTTTTGGTTAGCAAAACCCAATTTTGATTACATAACAAAAGTATTGGTTAATTTTTTGAAAGCATGTTTTCATGCTAACTATGTTGGAGTTAGATTTTCAAGAGAAATCAATAATTGTTGACAAGTAGTTGTAGGATTTGATTTTTATTGTTTCCTATGTCTGGTGGAGAATTATATCAGTGTTGAACTTTATACTCTTTGTCTAGTGGATTTGATTTTTATTATCTTTATTGATATAAATATAAAGTAGAATGATTGGTATGCCAAATAAATTAAAATAAATCAAATAAAATAACAAAAAAAATTAATGGGTTGGTAGGTTTGACCCATAATTAATGGGTCATGACTCATTATAACCCATTTAAAATTTGACCCATTTATAACACAATTCATTTATGACTCAACCCAAATTTAATCCAACCCAAACCCACCCAACCCACCCATTTTGCCACCCCTAGTTCATAGCCAACAATTAAGTTAGAATATTGATCAATAAAAGACTATTAATTAATTTGCATGTTGGTATCCTCAAAATTTATTATGTAGTTATTACATTTATAATAATTTATTAATAAAAACCTATATCAAAGCAACTTAAAACTGTTCATGAAATTTTTTTAGTTAAGTTGGGAGTAACTAAAATATATAGGTCACATAATATTTGACTCATTTCATCTCTATCTTCAACATTTGGAATCGAGTGCATCCTTGGGCACTCAATAATCTGAGGTTATAAAGAAACCCAACTGAATTATGAACTCTAAATAAATTTGTGCAATTGAAAAATGGCTATTATAATCGTCATCATCTTCTATTCGGGTTGACCCGACCCGGTGACTGATAAACGGACCCGGTTTGCCGAAAACTTCTTTTCTCCGTATCTTGGCTATCTGGTGTCCATTTTTCGTAAATTATATGTCGATTTTCATCGAATTTTCATGCTCTACGCAATGGGATCATTTTCAAAGCCTAAAAACGTAGTTTTTCTGGACCCAATTTTTTTGAATTTCAAAAAATAACTACCATTTTTGCACCGATTGTATCCTATACTACCGTGCTTCAAATCAAAATATATTATATATGTTTATGGCACAATTTTGAAACATATATCACATGGTAACTAGATTTACAGAATGAAAAGCACATACTTTTCAAGATATTTGATGAAGTATATAGTCTTGAGTTGTAAGCTTGATAGCTGGTGCATATGCTGGACAGCTGGCAAGTAGATTGCTTGTAATTTTCCAATTTTGTCCTTAGTTAGTTAGAGGTTGTTTAGGTTAGTTTTACTTCTTTCTGCTTGATTAGTGAATGTATATATATTCTTTTTGATGATTAATAAAGTTAATCCCATTATTTACATTTTCTTCTTCCTTGAAGTGAGCTTCATCACAATTTCTGCTAAACTTCTTCATGGTATCAGAGCAGTGAGTTCGATCACTGTGCGTTTGTTCATCTTTACTCTGTGTCTTGCTTCTTCTCTGAGCAAGTTCTTTCTTGTTCTCTGGAAATGGCCAATCAAACTCCAATTTCAGAGACTTCTGGTGATCGCAGTTCGAAGACTGGAGGTTCTTCTGAGACGGCGGTCAATCGTTATCGGAGGAGATATCCTTACTACATCCATCCTTCCGATAATTCTGGAGCTCAGATTGTGATCAATTTGCTTACTCTGAGCAATTATCTTGTCTGGAGCAGAGCTGTTCGAATTGCCTTGAAGACTAAGAACAAGCTCGGCTTTATAGACGACACTATTGTCCCTCCTGAAGATACACTGGACAGTTGGCAAGCAGATTGTTTGTGTTTTTCCAATTTTGTTCTTAGTTAGTTAGAGGTTGTTTAGATTAGTTTTACTTCTTTTTGCTTGATTAATGAGTGTATATATATTCTTTTTGATGATTAATAAAGTTAATCCAATTATTTGCATTTTCTTCTTCCTTGAAGTGAGCTTCATCACGATTTGTGCTAAGCTTCTTCAATATTTCACATGAATGAAAAAACATAAAATTCATTCAATTACTGTAAATCATAATGCATATAAGTTTCATGATTATTGTCACAGCGAAAGTTATTAAACCATCCTCTGATGTCACTGAAGGATTTCGAGCATACCGGGAATGTCGAATTCAAATACCCATGCAGAGACCCGGTCACGAACTCGAACATGGATCTACGATCTTTACAGCAAATGCACCGGAAGAGGACAAAGACGATCGGAACAGAACTCACAAGCTCTGAAGTTCACACTTATGAAATTTTGCTCTCTTGAGAGAAAGTTGGAAACCAGCGTAGAAATAAAATTTTTCTTTTGAATGAATTGAGACTTTAAGTGACTCTTCAATATTTAAAGCTAATTTGAATGAGATAATGGATCCCCCCATTATCTCCCATGATCTTCACTAACTCATTTAATTAATTACTTAATTAAATAAATATAAATATTATAATTAATAATATAAATAATAATTATTATTATTATTATTTGAGTCATGGCTTTGAATGGGTCCAATCCATTAAAGGTGAACCTTTTTTTTTGGCCTGAGGACCCACAATATGCTTTATACACATGTTCACACAAAAATGACTATCTTCTTACGATCAATTCCCTTCAAGAATGCTCTCTTACAAATCATCCAATGGAGGCATTCTTGAAAGTAGTATCTATTCATAGCCAACAATTAAGTTAGAATATTGATCAATAAAAGACTATTAATCTCCAGACTAATTTGCATATTGGTATTCCTCAAATAGAATATATAATTTATGTAGTTATTATATTTATAATAATTTATAAATAAAAACCTATATCAAAGCAACGTAAAACTGTTCATGAAGTTTTTTTAGTCAAGTTGAGAGTAACTAAAATATATAGGTCACAGAATATTTGACTCACTTCATCTCTATCTTCAATTATCTTTATAAAGAGTTGTGAGCAACTCAGAGTAATGCTGCATCATAAGGTAACAATATTGTGCCATAAGCAAAACATTTTGATAACTAATCGGTTGAAGTGGTTTACCTGCAAGAACAGATCCCTTTAGTGAAGAAGAAAGTGAAATACAAGATCGTTCAAATGAAGAAGAGAAAAAGATCAAATATTACAACACATCATATTTGGATGTCACTATAGCCTATAGGTCATTCATGCACTCATGATTATCATCTCGTCAATGATCCATTTGATCCAATATATTTCAAGTCTCCCCAGATATTGTTGATTTCTTCGTCAGTGACATAAATCTGAGTGCTTTTTATAGTCCTTGTTTGGATCCCGATGTGATTGGAAATTTGTGTGTGAGGAACATACAAGCAATGTTATAAGAATCGAACCGGACAAAGACTCGGATAAGTGTTCGATTCATGGTCTGATCGGTTTAATCGGTTGAACCGTCGGTCGAACCGGATGACGCAATAAATAATAAATATTAATTATTATTAATATATAAAATGACATCACTCAAATTTTAGGTTTCAATATACATAATTTTGAAGTTTTAAGTTACATGACTTCTCAAAGTTTTAATTTTCAAGACTTGTTAAACTCTGAAAGAATTTAATCAAACCAAATATGAAATTCTTGATAATCATGACTTTTAAATTTTAATTTTCAAGACTTTTCTAATTTTAATTTTTAAGATTTCTCTAATTTCTTTTTTTATGTTATTTTTTAATTTTTTTTAAAAAATAAAATTGGACCGATTGGACCCCGGTTAAATCCGTTCCAACTTGAAAACCGGTTTTTTTGTCAAACCGACTCGCCTTTGTATTCGGTTGGCGGTTGAACCAGTCGGACTCTCCGGTCCGGTTCTTACAACAATGCATACAAGTACTACAAGAGCCACATTATCAAAATGAAGCAGTACAACATGCACAAAGAGTGAAATACTGATGCAATGGAAAAGGAGTTGGATGCCTTAGATAACAATGAAACATGGGAAATTATTGATTTACCAAAACTAAAGAAAGCAATTGAATGCAGATAGATTTACAAAGTCAAATTCAATAAAGATGGGACAATTGAGAGATACAAAGCACGATTAGTAGCCAAACATTACAATTAAACCAAAGGTGAGAATACCAATTGCTCTTGCATCTATCAAAGGTTGGTTTATCCATCAGCTAGACATCAATAACGCATTCTTACATGGATTCTTAAAAGAAGAAGTTTACATGAAGCCCCTAAAAGGATACACAAAGACTAGGAAAGGGGAAATATGAAGATTACGAAAAGATGATCCCTCTATGGATTCACTCAAACATTAATCCATTATGGTTTCCAACAGTCTACTAATGACCATTATGGTCAATGCAAATTATGCACAGAAGAAAGTCAAAAATTGTCCTTAATGCATACTGTGATAGTGAATATGCCTCTTTCCCAAACACACGAATATCAATCACTGGATTTTGGGTCGTATAAAAAAGTTACAAAATAAGGAACAAGTACTAAAATCACACTTCAAAGTTCATGCCTTATACTTCATTAAATTAATATTTGATATTTTTTTTGTCAGAATATCTGATGTTGTTGCTGGTTGATAAAAGTTAAATGTTGTTGATGCCGCAAAGTTGTAATTCAAATACCTGCAGCCATGATTATTTTTTCCTTTTCCTTTTTCTTTTTCTTTCTTTTCCTCTATGTCTTAACATTATTGTTGTAAGCAGAGGAATTTGCTAACATTATGTATAGAATTTATTGGACACCCAATAGAATCTGTGACCTTTTAGTCAAACATAACAAATGTAGTTGTATCAATCTAGAAGGGAGAATACTAGCTTGTGCTAACTAATTTTTTAAAAGAAGAATACTAATTTGACTCAATTTGTGATTGCGTTAAGTCGTTAACTAAAAAAATTGGTCCAAAGATTTAAGATCAAATGCTCATTTTGGTCCTCTATATTTCACTCAAGTTTTAAATTGGTCCTTTATCTTTCAAAAGTTTTATATTGGTCCTTTATGTTTCCCAAAAGTTTTATATTTGTCCTTCCGGTTTCATTAAAGTTTTATATTGGTCTTTTATGTTTCATTGAAGTTCTATATTAGTCCTTTATGTTTCATTGAAGTTCTATATTGGTCCTTTATGTTTCATTAAAGTTTTATATTAGTCCTTTATGTTTCATTAAAGTTTCATATTGGTCCTCTTAGTATGGTTTTATTTTTGGCTTAAACGACGCCGTTTGGGTGTTTTTGGTGTGTCTAAGGCCACGTCAGTTATCTGATATACGTAGGAGAGATTATGTGTCCACCTCGGCACGCCACATCAGTAGTTAACTTAAGAAATTGACGGATTTGGACGGAATGACCAATTTAGAACTTCTGGGAAACATAAAGGACTAATTTAAAACTTTTGAAACATAAAGGACTAATTTAAAACTTGTGCGAAATATAGAGGACCAAAATGAACATTTGACCAAGATTTAATGCATAACATATGGAAATTTAAGTAAATAACACACCTGAAAAATTATTCCCGATTATTTGACCCTTTGTTTCAGGACAATTTTTGCAGCCTATTGATATCATAAAGCAGACTATGCTCTTACAAATTCATAAACTAATTGCAATAAGTTTCTCTTGTTCTAAAACATTACTTTTCTAATTTGTCAGTTTTTTGTCAAAAATTCTCATCCCATTACCTTATCAAAACTACCATCATTTCATTGTCACATATCTTACAAACATGACATATAAATGGTTTATACTCACAAAAAATTAAGCAATCGGCAATTCTAAAGAAACTAATCCGATGAAAGTAGAACACAATTGGGATAGTCAATTTTCCTACTAAGAAGAAGAGCAACATCTTAAGGAATCATATTACTATCGAAGAAGAACAGAGCAACACCTTTGGTCAGATCTCATCCATCACTACTATCAGCACTTAATGTAAGTTTGCCATATTGAAGTGTCACCTGTGAAAAACCACACTTGTTAAAATGGTTGGGTTAGTTAATTAGAGATAAATCTTCTAGCCTCAACAAATGAATGAACCAATCCAATATTAACTTTACTTTTTCCAACAATATGTCGATTTCATTTGTCACTGCTTCATCTTGCTTTGATTGGGAATTTGATGAATCAATAGCTCTTTCACCAACATGCACTACTCTACTAACAATGGCATTTGACATCTAAAACATGAATGGTCAAAATGGAAAATGGTCAAGAACAAAGAAAAAGATAACAACTAAAAAAGGAATCCTAAAGCTTACTGATGAAGATGATGCGTGATTTGCATCATCCTTCAATTTTTCTCCTCCAATTTCAGTTTTGCTTAGCTCGGGATCTACAAACAGAAAGAGTTAAATGACAAGTTGTTATATCTATAACACGTGATTTATTTTTGTATCTAGGTTTGTTTGTATTGATCAATGGTTATTTATGCAATGAAAACTAGAATTCTAGGATTGGCTGACTATACCTTCCTCTAACAAAGAAGCAAGAGAATTCTCTTCTTCTGCATCCAAATGAAACTTCCAACGGTTAATTAGACTTTCTGCTTTCAACCAGATGTGTGGACTTTTGTGTTTAAGTAAAAGCTTCACAGACTTTACTACCCCAAAAGATTGCAGTTGATAGAGGCTCACAGGCACCATTTTATACATTGCCTCAAGTGAAGCAGACAAAAAACGCTTAACAAGCTCATCATTTTCTATATTATGAAATTTTCCTTTCAGGATGTCTTGAAGCCATTTATTCAATAGCGGCAGGGCTTTGATAAATAGCACATGAAATTTACAATTAAAATCTGCATCTTCTTCATTTGTTTTTTCGTGGCAATGAGCAAGTGAGTCTTTTATGACTTGAAGAAGAAGAAACCGAGCATGCAAATCAGATTGATCTGTATTGTGGTTATGACGTTGCATGAGTTGTATAAATCTCTCAGCTCCTTCGCAATCCACAAGCCTGCCTTGATATGCAACTTTAGCAATCTCATATTTTAACTCACTTGTAGAAGTGAACTGTCCATCCCTTTTACATGTCAACTTTAAGCTTTCAATAGGTGCACCATCACCAACACCTTCTTGTGAATTGGCATATGTGTCTAGTGAAACTGAAGATAAAAAGTATTAAATAGTAACATTTTATAATTTAAAATTATATAATTTTAAAATTAGAACAAAAAATATGAAACATTGAATAGCATTTTCTGATACTGCAATATGATGTTTTTATTTTTCGAATAAGATTTTTCTATTTGTTGTGCTGTAAGTTACAGAAGAATTTATTAATATATAAAAGTATAAATCAGAAAGGAAAAGACAAGTTAGGTTAAAAGATAGAGAAAAATAAAGTGTACTACCACAAGAATGTTTTACCTTTGTTACTAGTGATGTCGTGTGTCCTCCTTGATGCCATGAAACTTGAACCCAAATTGAAATCATGAAATAATTTTTTTCTTTTATGAGGATTGATGAATTGGATATCCTCCCTTCTATGTTTTAGCTCCTTTACATAAATTCCCACCTCTTCCACACAAGTCTCTTTCTTGGAGGCATAGTGACTACCATATATTGTTTTTGCTTTAACCTCCACATGGTTCCACTCACTTGCTAAAGATACTTTGTCGTCTCCACAGCATATTATGCGGACAAGTACTACAACATCTTCTACCAACATGTTACTATGCGGATAGAATAAGAAATCATCGCACATTTTTATTTTGTCACCATTGATGACTACATCGATAAGTAATTTATCAAAGATCGAATGGTGATGAAGATGTTTACGTAGAACACAACAAAATGATATTGTTGGAATTTGGTCGCGGAACCAAAGGGAAAGGGTATGGTGGCTAACCCATCTTGGCATTGTTGATCCTGACACCCAAAATTTTTTGCTTCCAGTATCATGTAATTCCTGCCAATCATAAAAATGTTGAGATAAATGGATGTGTGACAAAAATATATAAATGAATGGAAATGTCATCACAATATCAACCAAAACCTAACCTGACTCATTAACAAACTTCTTGACTCTGAATTCAATGATATGCAATTCATTGCATATAATTGTTCTATATTTGGTGGAATCCCTCTAACTTCTCTCAGATGCATGCAATCAGATAGATCAAGTGACTTCAAGTAGAGGCATTCTTTGATGCATGCGGGCAAAATCATGAAATTACTACGACGTAGATCTAAATGCTTCACATTGACAAACCAAGTAAGGCATATTGGAAGAAATCCATCTGATATATTACACCTGTTGAGGACAATTTCCTCCATATTTGGAAACAATATGGAGCTCATTTCTGGGCATTCCTGCGCTTGGCATCCCTCAATATTTGTATCTTTTGGTTCTGGCAACAGAGAAATACTACTTGACAAGTGAAGTCCTCTTCCATAGTCCTCCATTATTATTTCCTCAAGTGCTGTAAGATTACGGATTGAAAATGGCAATCCTAAATTCGTACGACTCAAATCAAGGCTTGTAATACACTCCATTTTTTCTTGTATTTCTGGAAATTTCCGAAGACTTGAACAACCTGTAAGTGAAAGATCTTCAAGAGTTGGCAACTTTAAGCAACGTGGAAAATGCCTAAGATTTTCACAATCATAAGCATCCAATCGTTGAAGTTTCCTAAGATAGCCAACTGAATCATCAATTTTAATTAAATTTTCACAATTTTTAAGACACAATTCGGTTAAGTTTGGAATGCCAGAAATGTCAGATATTTGTGTTATAAATGAGCACTCTGAAAGATTCAGAACACTTAAATTCTCGAACCTCTGCCACAAAAAAAAACATATCAATAATTTCATTTAAAAAATAACTAGTAATTTATACAACATAAACTAAAACAAAAGTATATAATAGAAAGTCAATATATATACTTACCTTTGCTTGTCCCATAATTATTGACTGTAAGCAACTATTTGGCAAATCAAGTTCAACAAGATTTCTGGGATGAAAATCAACCGGTAAACATGATGCAGGATATCCCCACCAATACAACACTCTTAAACTATTTGGGAGATATTTAGGAACTTCTGAAAATCTTATCCTCTTAAAGATAAGAATTTTAAGATTTTTCATCCTTTTGAGTGCCTCTCCATCCCAATTTACTTCACCTTTAGGCCAATACTCCACAATTACGGCATTAATTTTATTTGAGCCCTATATCAAATCATAAGTTAAAGTCAATATAGTAAATTACACGGAATTCTACATATATTCCTGAAAAAAAAGCTATGGAAATTGTTGAGAAATCTTAAAAGCATGAGTAATGAATTCAATTTTAGCTTACCGTATTGTTTTGTAAAACATGAAGAATATCCATATGGAACCATAATCTACTGCGCTCTCCTGGCTCTCTTGGTGATTCTTGTCGAACAATTTCTCTTCCCATATCTTGTATCAAGTCATGCATTCTAATACGATTATATTCAATCTTTATGAGGTATTTGTTAATCAATACTCCAATACTATAACTTGGATCAAAATCATGAGCATGTTTCACCATATTTTCAACATATTCCAATTCTGCACCTCTGAAGAAACAAGCAATATCAAGGAAAATTTCTTGTTCAATTTCTGTTAAGCTATTGTAGCTTACTTTTAGTATTTGTTGAATGTCTTCATTTGGAATTCTTCTATACTTATCTATCGCAGCTTTGCACTGGTGTATACTCATACCAAACAAGTGAGAGCCTATCACTTGGAGAGCTAGTGGAAGGCCTTGAGCATAGTGTACCACACAATCCAAAACCTCGTTGAAACTTGGATCAAATTCTTTATGTTTAAACACATTCCACTTTAACAAATGGAGAGATTCTTCATAATTAAATCCCTTCACCTCACATATTTGATCAACCCCATGTCTTGCTAGTAATTGTTTATCTCGAGTTGTTATGATAATCCTACTACCAAAACCAAACCAGTTGCATTCACCAGATAATTTTTCGAATTGCTCCCGTTTGTCAACATTGTCAAGAATCAAAAGTACTTTCTTTTGATTGAATCTCCTTTTTATTATTGGAATCCCTTCATTAACGTCTTCCACCTTGATATTCACCCGTAAAATCTTTGAAAGCATTCTCTCTTGCATTTGTTCTAGGCCCAACTTTCTTGAATTTTCTTTGATGTCATGGAGAAAGCATACACCTTCAAAATGATCTGCAATTGAGTTATATACAGCTCGTGCAATTGTGGTTTTACCCATTCCCCCAATTCCACAAATTCCAACCATGTTAACTTCATCATTTGACCCAAGTCGTAAAAGAGACTTTATTTCTGAAACTCGAGAGTCTAATCCGACCGGATATTCAGCAATATGCAAAGGATGCCTACTAATTTTACTAGACATCTCTTGTACAATCCTTTCAATAAGTTGATATTCATATTGATCATGCCTATAAAATTACAAACAAACAAAAAAATTATGTCAAAGTGAAGTTAAATTCATCCGATTCATGTCGTACACAATATGAAGGTAGCCAAACAATTAGAAGAAAAATAATAGAGTATATAGACAATTTCGTCTCTGAAAGATTCGGAATTTGATAATTTAGTCCCTAAGAGATCATAAGTGTACAATTTGGTCCCTGAAAGATTGCACCACACAAACTGGTCCTTCCGTCAAATTTCGTCTCTGAAAGATTCGGAACTTGCTGACGTGGCATGTTAATTGTAGACAAGGGTCGTTATTTGCTTAGTAGGACATGCTTACATGGCACAAGCTAATATTCACCTCCAACTCAGCACAAAACGCAGCGTTTTGAAGCTTCAGTTTGCACACTTACACTAAGTTAGAGGTGGATTTTGGCTTGTGCTGCGTTTTGTCACCACAAGCCAAAATCCACCTCTAACTTAGTGTAAGTGTGTAAATTGAAGCATCAAAATGCAGCTTTTTGTGGTGAGTTAGAGGTGTATTTTAGCTTGTGTCATGTAAGCATGTCCTATTGACCAACTAACGGCCCCATGTGCAATTAACGTGCTACGTCATCAAGTAAGATGACGGAAGGATCAATTTGTGTAACTGTGCAATCTTTCAAGTACCAAATTGTACACTTATGATCTTTCAGGGATCAAATTGTCCACTTCCGAATCTTTTAGGACGAAATTGTCTATATACTCAAAATAATATATATAAAAGTGGCGACTCACCGAAAATGTAAGCCAGAATTATTAGCTGCATTTTGTAGTGCCCATTTCCAACTCTTTACCTTCTCCTCATCGGCCTTAAAGGTCTTCAGATGCATAGCCAATGCCTCTCCATAATGTCCTTTCTGATGTCGTACATCTGATGGATCGACATCATAGAAAATAGGGCAAAGCAATCGATTATTTCCCTCAATACTTCGAATGATCTTGACAAGTTCATCGAGGCAGAATGTTGAGGACGCGTAGTTCTTAGAGAATACAACAATGGCCATTCTTGATTGTTCAATTGCATTGAGGAGTGTGGGTGTAATATCGGCCCCCTTTTGGAGTTCCTCGTCATCGATGAAGGTGCGAATTCCATTCTCACATAGCGCTTTATAAAGATTTCCAGTAAAACCATAGCGAGTGTCTTCACCTCTGAAGTTGATGAAGATATCATAAGTCCATTGGTAGCTGAAGGAAGAAGAGTTTGATGCTCCAACTGTCATTTATGGCTACTGCAAGAAGAAAAACAGATGTAGAATTTACAGTGCAAAATAATTAGGTTGTGTTTGGCACTTGAAATGAGTTAGAGAACGGGAATGTTGAAAAAAATGTATATCTCTTATCAATGTGATGTGAATAGAAAAGTGGGTAAAAAGATAAAGATAAATACATAATTTCATTACATTACAAAAAAGTAAAGTATGTTTAATTGAAAGAATGTTAAGCAAACACACCCTTAATGTGGGAAATTAGAGAGTCAGAAAACTGAGAAGTAAAGCAAAAATTAGCTCAATCATCTTAAGAAATTGGCTTCTGTAATTATTTATTGGATGGTGTTGTAATTATATATGCAAGATAATGATATAACTGCTATTAAAAAATAGTACGAGAGTAAACCTTGTTTAGAATTTTAACAATTATATTAAAAAAAATTATAACAAAAGATATAGTGGGTAAGGGTGAAGTTGTTTAGAAAATCTTTGAGAGCGTGTAAAATGATTTTGGATGGTTTGTAAATCATCTTAAATCACTTAACATTTTAAATTGAGTATACAGACAATTTCGTCTTTGAAAGATTCGAAAGTTAATAATTTAGTCCTTGAAAGATCATAACTATACAATTTGATCCCTGAAAGATTGCACCGTTACACAAATTGATTCTTCTGTCATCTTCAGTTAGATTCTCTTAACGGACTTGCTAATATGGCGCGTTAATTGTAGACTGGGCCGTTAGTTGTTTAGTAGGACATGCTTACATGGTACAAGTTAAAATCTACCTCCAACTCAACACAAAACGCAGCGTTTTGAAGCTTCAGTTTGCACACTTACACTAAGTTGGAGAGGATTTTAGCTTGTGCTGCGTTTTTTCTGGAAAGCTAAAATCCACCTTCAACTTAGTGTAAGTGTGCAAACTGAAGCTTCAAAACGCTGCGTTTTGTGCTGAGTTGGAGATGAATTTTAGCTTGTGCCATGTAAGCATGTCCTACGAAGCAACTAAGGCCCCCATATGCAATTAATGTGTCACGTCAACAAGTCCGTTAAGAGAATCTAATTGAAGATAACGGAAGGACCCATTTGTGTAACGGTGCAATCTTTCAGGGACCAAATTGTACACTTATGATCTTTCAGGGACCAAATTGTCAACTTCCAAATCTTTTAAGGACGAAATTGTCAATATACTCTTCTAAATTTTAAACCCCTCTAAATTGAAGGGTTTGGGATAATTTGTATACAATATATTCTTTAATTTTATTTTTAACCTTTTTTTAATTTTTATTTATTCATTAAAAAGATAATATTAAAATTTTTACAATGATTTGAGAGTGGTGATGAAACTTTGAGATGAGTACTAACCTCTAAAATTGAAAAACACATCATAAATCTATCTGTTGAAACTCGAAGGAGCCTTTTCTTTTATGTAAGAGAGAAACTAAGATATCTCAAATAAGATTTGGGGTGCAAAACACTGAAAAAGCAATTTATGAGCTTTTCGGTGCTTACATATATACTATATAGGAAATATTTGACAAAGTGACAAAGATATTACCTCGAATCACTCCATATCAGTCACCCACACGAAAGCTTGATGAGAAATTGCAGGAATGAAGGAAACAAAAAAGAAGACTGGCAGTGGCATTGACTTGAAGTTTACAATGGAGGGAGTGAGATATTTGAGAATAGAGACCAAGAAAAAGAAATAAATGATACAAGTAAATAAACTCGATTCTTTTTTATTATTTTAAAAATTACAATTTTAAGAAATGCAATTTCCTTCGGTGCAATTCCTTTAAAATGCACATTTTTATTTTATTTTTGAAGTACTAATATGGGTTCATACTAACAATAATCCACCATGAATATATTAGAGACCAAATTATTATCAATATTGGCAAATGTCATCACCTTCAATGAATTAGGGACCAAATTGTTATTGATATTGAAAAATAGTCTCACAAGGCTATTTAGTGATGATATTTGTCAAAATTGATAATAATTTCGTCCCGAATCCATTCATAGCGGGTTATTGTTAGAGTAAGTTTGTATTAGTGCTTCAAAAATGAAGTAAAAATAAACATTTTAAAGAAATTGTACCGAAATTGCACGGAAGGAAATTGCACTGGATCCAATTTCTAATTTTTGGACAAAAATCATTTATTTTTATGGTATTAATTTATATGATAGGATTTCTATGTGTGTAGCTTTATTGTCCAGAATGATGTTAGAGGTATTTACCTCTCTCGAAGTTTTGCTGGTTAATTTCTAGCTAGCTCCTAATTTCATAAAAAAAATAGTGTTTTCTTTACTCTTTTTAATATATCTATACCATTTCTAGTGTTGCAGCAATAATTGATCATGAATTGACCTTTGATCATGTCAAATTTTAAGTCTAATTTTTATCAATGATGATTGATGATAAATTTGATTTTACTGATGAAAAATTTAATTAATTTAAATTGAGTATTAATAATTTTAGTTGATCTATTAATAAATTTGTCACAATTATCAAAAATTAAAAATAAAAAAAATAATTTTTTTCCGTTCAAATTTAAATAATATTAAAATATTAATAAACTACTTGTTAATATTCTTTAGGGATATGAAAATTTAAATGTTGTTGAAATGAAACTAAAATTTAATAAATTAATTAAAAGTAACTAATTTGTTGATAAATTAATTGTAATTATTAATAGTCAATTTAAGTTAATTAAATTAGCTAAAAAATTACTTTTGCTATATTTCAAAAGCACTTTTAAAATATTTATTAAATACTTTAAAATAAGAAAAAAAACATACCTCAAAACTCCGTGAACAAGGATATGTTTGGTAAGAAAACCAAACACTAGAATCGTGGTATTTCACGATTCTAAAAAAAACTTTACATTATATTTTATATATACCAAATACAATTTTTATCATACTTTTTATCTCTCCTAATTTTTTTCTCTATCTCTTTCTCACTTTTTTCTATAGTACTTTCTTTTATTCTACAGTACTTTACTCTACAGGACTTTCTTTACAGTACTTTACATCCGTGCATTTATACCAAGCGTCCCTTGGCCAAACAAGTTACATTGAAAACAATCATTCGAGAAACCTTTAATATCATTGCGTTGTAACTTATAACAACAAAATATTATAAACTGAACACCAAATAATAGATTTCATGAAATTTTAGACTTCCACCAGCTTGGTGCCAGTTCCGTCGCCCCAAGTTACTGCTCCACTGAGCGCGTCTACTAGTTTGGTACCGGTATCTTCTACTTCTACGTTCCAGGCCGCCAAGCCAACCGGGAAGTCGTCGTTACCTCATCTGCTTCCGACGCCGAAAATTCCACCGTTACGCTCTGTTAAGCGTATGTCGGCCGCCGAGATGCGGTTACGGCGCGAGAAGAATATGTGTTTCACCTGTGATGCTCAGTATTCTTGGTCGCACAAATGCCCAAATCGACAGTACATGGTGTTACAGATTGAAGATGACGAGGAGGGTGAACCACCGACAACTGAGGCAACCCGAGATGTGCTCCCTGTGGAGCCATCCTTATCGGAACCGCCGCCGCATCATTTGTCGCTCAATGCTTTCAATGGTGACAATGCAGTAGGGAAAATCCGTTTCTCGGCTGTGATTCACGGTGTGGCAGTACAGATCCTCCTTGATGGAGGTAGTTCTGATAATTTCATTCAACCTCGCTTGGTTCGAACATTGAAGCTCGCGGTTGAGCCCATCACTCCATTCAAGGTCTTAGTGGGAAATGGTCAGGTGTTAACGGGCTGCAGTATGGTGAAACAGGTTACTCTGCTTATCCAGGGCCATGAGATTACTATATCGGCCCATGTCCTTGAAGTGACCAGGGCTGATGTCATTTTGGGAGCCCAATGGCTTGCTACCTTGGGTCCTCATATTGTAGATTACAGCACTGCAACTATCAAGTTTTATTCGAATGGGCAATTTATTACATTACAAGGGGAGCCCAAAGCTGTGGCGAAGGTGGCCCAATTTCATCATTTAAAACGCTTGTCTGCTACAGATGTTATTGCGGAATGTTTTGCTATTCAAGCTCAGTCTGTGGATATACAGGGTTCGGGTGGGCAGCTTCCTGATGATTTGCCCTCGGATCTTCACTTACTCTTGCAGCACTACAGTGTTGTCTTTGCTATTCCTCAAGGCTTACCTCCGCAACGGTCCCATGACCACCAAATTGTTTTGCAAAATGATAAACCTGTTCGGGTGCGTCCGTATCGATATCCTTTCGCCAAGAAAGATTCCATTTAAGAAATTGTATCTCAAATGTTGGCTGACGGTATTATTCAGCCAAGTACAAGCCCGTTCTCAGCGCCGGTGATACTTGTTAAGAAGAAAGATGGCACATGGCGTTTTGTACTGATTACCGGGCGTTAAATGTTGTTACTATGTGGGATAGATTTTCTATTCCTACGGTGGATGAGCTATTAGATGAGCTGAAAGGTGCGACTTACTTCTCCAAACTGGACCTTCGCTTGGGGTATCACCAGATTTTGGTTAAGCCGGAGGATTGCTATAAGACTGCCTTCCGTACGCATCAAGGACAATATGAGTGGCTCGTTATGCCTTTCGGTCTTACAACGCACCGGCGACGTTTCAGGCATTGATGAATGCGGTTTTTCAACCGTACCTTCGTAAATTTGTCCTCGTGTTCTTTGATGACATTTTAATATACAGTTCTACTTGGGAATTGCATCTGGCTCACCTGGAACAAGTTCTTATCGCAGCAGCGCTTGTATGCTAAATTATCGAAATGTGTGTTTGGGCAGTCCAGGATCGAATATCTGGGGCATTTTGTATCCGCTAAGGGTGTGGAAATGGATCCTTCGAAGGTTTGTGCCATTGCGGAGTGGCCGGTTCCTACTACGGTGAAGCAGTTGAGGAGGGTTTTTGGGTTTATCGGGATACTACAGGCGCTTCATTCATCGTTATGCGACTATCGCAGCCCCGCTCACATCTCTGCTTCGGAAGGATGAATTTAAGTGGTCGAAGGAGGCTACTGCTGCGTTCAACACACATAAATCGGCTATTACTACAGCACCCGTGTTAGTCTTACCTAATTTTTCAAAGCCCTTCACTATTGATACAGATGCTTCGGGAGTGGGCATTGGCGCGGTACTAAGTCAGGATGGTCGACCAATTGCTTTTTTCTCCAAAAAAATGTCCATTCGTATGCAAAACCGCTCTGCTTATGCAAGAGAGATGTTCGCCATCACTGAAGTTGTGGCAAAATTCTGTCATTATTTGATTGGCCATTTCTTCACTATTCGCACCGACCAAAAGAGCCTCCGGCATCTTACTGATCAGACATTGCAAACACCGGAACAAGAAGAATGGTTACCTAAGCTATTGGGGTTTCAATTTGCCATTGAATACAAACCGGGTCGATTGAACACGATGGCTGACGCCCTGTCCCGCTCGTGTTACGTCGCATGTTCGTCCCCTGTTTATACCATCATTGATGAAGTGAGACTTACGGTTAGTCTCGACCCAGAGACGGCTCGTTTAATATCCAAGTGTGAGGATCGATCTATTCAGGATCCTTCTTATTCGCTTCAGGATGGAGTGTTGTATTGGAAGGACAGGATAGTAGTACCTTCGCATGCGTCGGAGTTGCAACGTAAATTATTACATGAGTATCATGCATCACCATTGGGGGGGTCACGCTGGTTATTTGCGCACCTATGCTCGATTAGCCACTGTTTTCTACTGGCCGCAAATGCGTCGTGATGTGCAGAACTTTGTACGACAGTGTACCATTTGTCAATAGACGAAGCATTCACAAGCTTACCCGGGAGGCCTTCTCCAACCTCTGCCGATTCCGCATCAGATTTGGGAGGACGTGGCTATGAATTTTATCACTGGACTGCCACCTTCTCATGGTTTTACGGTCATCATGGTGGTTGTCGATAGATTGTTGAAATATGCCCACTTTGCCGCACTCAAAACAGGGTTCACCAGTTCTCTAGTGGCCGAAAAGTTCTTCCATACAGTGGTTAAACTCCACGGGTTGCCTGCTTCAATTGTCTCGGATCGCGACAGAATCTTTACAAGCAACTTTTGGCAACAATTGTTTAAGTTGCAGGGTACTTCGCTGAAGATGAGCTCGGCGTATCACCCGCAAACGGATGGGCAATCGGAAGCAGTAAACAAATGTCTTGAGATGTACCTTCGCTGCTTTGTCTTTGAGAAACCTTCTGCTTGGTTTCCGTGCTTAAGTTGGGCGGAGTATTGGTACAATACAGCATATCATACCACTATTGGTATGACTCCGTTCAAGGCCGTCTACGGTCGTGATCCACTGAGGTTGGTACCCTATGTACCATCTCCTGCGAATGTGACTGAGGTCCGTGAACAACTATTGACACGAGATGAGCTCCTTCAACGTTTGAAGTTGCATTTACAACGCTCACAAGCGCGGATGAAACACTTTGCTGATAAGAAGCGCTCGGAATTACAGTTCCAAGTGAGTGATAATTTCTTTGTGCGGTTACAGCCATACCGGCAACACTCTGTTCATCTCCGGCGTAATCAGAAGCTGGGGCTTCGGTACTTTGGGCCATTTCTTGTGGTAGAACAAACTGGTGAGGTTGCTTATCATCTTCAGCTTCCCGAGCACGCAAAAATCCATGATGTTTTCCATGTTTCGCAACTGAAACTCTGTGTGGGTGAACCATCTTCACAACTCATTCCATTACCATTGGTAACTACAGAGCAAGGTCCTGTGATCTCACCGTCAAGTATCCTTCAAAGGCGCGTGGTTCAAGTTGGTAACCAGTGGGAAACTCAAGTGTTAGTCGCATGGGACGATGGGGCTTCTCCGACGTGGGAATCGTGCACTGAGTTATAAAGGAATTATCCTTCCCTTGACCTTGAGGACAAGGTCCCTTTTAATGAGGGGAGTAATGTCATAACAGCAGAGAAGAAGCAGGCCGGGATGAGTGACCCAAATAAGGTGAAGTCTACGAGCCCAAATGAGGAAAGCCCAAAAGGAAATGTTGTGAGAAGAAGCGTGCGGATGAAGAAGCCAACGTGGAAATGCACATGGAAAAGAGAATAAAAGAGGGCAGAGTTGGTTAGAATGATTATGGAATTATTGAGTGTTTCTTCCCTCTGACATTCTCTCTCTCTTGATTGGCTTCCTTCTTTCTATTTATGTTATCTTTCTGAATATCCTTCTGCTATCTCTGAATATTGTAGAAGTGCTATATATTATGTTATTTGCTCATGTACTGCTGAACTATTTCTCAATTTGTATTCTGTTTCATCATCAATACATTTGAGAACCGTATTTCCATTTCTGAGTTACTATTAGATTGCTAGTACATTACATGGAGTGAGAGAGAAGTGATGCAAAACGACGTCGTTTTGTTGAATTTGAGTGAGAGAGGGTGTCATATCATCCAAATATGACACGTAGGAGAGAGGGTGTGCTACATAAGCCTTCCACGTCAGCATTTAACAAAAAAAACCAGACGGAGTTACGCTGGAGGACCAATTTTGACCAGAAAAAAACGTTGAGGACCTAAAATAACTTTTTGAAACGTTGAGGACCAATATTAAACTTGGTGCAAACGTTGAGGACCAAAAGAGTAATTTGGCCTTTAAATTATAAACAAGTAAACCTGTTTAATTGAAGTGGTAGGTATTAAGTACTCTATTTTCCTTAAACAAGGTTTTAGGATCAAACTTGCGTATGAAAAGATTTCTGCTAGGAGAGCTTTTCTACCGTTATGGAACCTCAGCTATTGGAGGATAACAGTAAAAAACCAAAAAAAAAAATTATAAACACGTAAATATCGATGTTTTACACAATAGGTAACAATTACCAACTTAGTTCCAAATTTATGATTATAGTGTAATTGAGATGGAAATCAAGGTTTAATTTGCACTTCCAGTCTTCCACTATCCCTTGACTTGAACAGTCCTGTTACAATCATCCAATGGAGGCATTCTTGAAAGTAGTATCTGTTCATACCCAACAATTAAGTTAGAATATTGATCAATAAAAGACTAATAATCTCTAGACTGATTTGCATGTTGGTATCCTCAAAATTTATTATGTAGTTATTAACATTTATAATAATTTATTAATAAAAACTTATATCAAAGCAACTTAAAACTGTTCATGAAATTTTTTTAGTCAAGTTGGGAGTAACTAAAATATATATTTGACTCACTTCATCTCTATCTTCAATTATCTTATAAGGAGTTGTGGGCAACTCAGAGTAATGCTGCAGCATAAGGTAACAATATTGTGCCATAAGCAAAACATTTTGATAACTAATCGGTTGAAGTGGTTTGCCTGCAAGAACAGATCCCTTTATAGTGAAGAAGAAAAAGAAATACAAGTAAGATGGATCAAATGAAGAGAAAAAGATCAAATATTACCACATCATATTTGGATGTCACTATAGCCTATAGGTCATTCATGCACTTATGATTATCATCTTGTCAATGAAATGGAATTCTGATCCAATATATTCCTAGTCTCCCAGATATTGTTGATTTCTTCGTCGATGACATAAATCTGAGTGCTTTTTATAGTCCTTCTTCACTCATTATAAATAAGATATGAATCATGACACCCATGAGGGGTTGGTCCAAGTGGTAAGATGTTTGGTATCGCTTAAGCAAGGTCTCGAGTTCGAGACCTTGTGAAGCGGGTCAAGTCCAGATTAGTCGAAACAGTGCCTCGGACACTGGGCGGGCAACTAAAAAAAGATATGAATCATTACCAAACGGCCAAATTACTCTTTTGGTCCTCAACGTTTGCACGAAGTTTAATATTGGTCCTCAACGTTTCAAAAAGTTATAATTGGTCCTCAACGTTTTTTTTTTGTTGAAATTGGTCCTCCAACATAACTCCGTTAGTTTGTGCCGTTAAATGCTGACGTGGATGGCTTATATGGCACATTCTCTCTCCTATGTGTCATATTTTAATGACGTGGCACGCCACGTCACTTCACCATGGCCACATCATCATCATCATCATCTCTTCTTCTCCCTTCTTTCCCTGCTTCTTCTCCATCATCATTATCATCACCATCACCACCATTTTACCTTCAACTCTTCCACTTCCATCATCACCCAAGCTCTCTACCACCACCGCCGCCACCTCTGTCGTTGCTGCCATGTTCACCAATTCTTCAAAGTTCTAGAGCTCAACGAAAGCATGCGAGAGAATCAACTTTACAAGAAAGTCTCTCTGTATCTGCATTCTCTGCCTTCTATTGAGGACTCTGACTTCACCAACCTCGTTACTTCCGCAGGCAAGAACCAGAACGACATCGTTCTTTGCCTCGACCCTAAACAAACCATCATCGACCATTTTCTCGGAGCCAGAGTATTCTGGTTTCAGGAAACAACACAAGGAAAATCAGAATCGGAAAACCGAATGTTCATACTCAAAATCAAGAAAGCAGATAAGCAAAGAATTCTTCGACCTTATTTCCAGCACATCCACACCGTCGCTGACGAAATCGAGCAACAAGGAAAACGCGATTTGAAGCTATTCATGAACTCCGACACCGGCAAAGGGCGGTGAAGATCTGTTCCGTTGACGCATCCTTCAACGCTAGATATTCTAGCCATGGAGATAGAGAGAGAGAGAGAGGAAACTTCACACTTCCAGGTCAGATGATGGCGGTGACGACGGCGGCGGTGGCAGTGGTGGTAGAGAGCTTGGGTGATGATGGAAGTGGAAGAGTTGAAGGTAAAATGGTGGTGATGGTGATGATTATGATGATGGAGAAAAAACAGGGAAAGAAATGGAGAGGAAGAAGAAGAAGAAGAAGAAGAAGAAGATGATGATGATGATGATGATGTGGCCATGGTGGAGTGATGTGGTATGATGTGGTGTGCCACGTCATTAAAATATGACACATAGGAGAGAGTGTGTGCCACATAAATCATCCACGTCAGCATTTAACAGCACAAACTAACGGAGTTACGTTGGAGGACCAATTATAACTTTTTGAAACGTTGTGGACCAATATTAAACTTCGTGGAAACGTTGAGGACCAAAAGAGTAATTTGACCTTACCAAACAGAACATATAAAATTTGCTAGAAGTATAAGAACTTTAGGTACCTTGAGCGGTTTGAAAACCACGAGTATACAATATTTCTTTGGCATATCCCACTTCATATTTATTAAAGAAACAAGCTATGTCAAGGAAATTTTCCTTCTCATCGTCTTCCAAACTATCAAAGCTTACTTTAAGTATTTCATAGACCTCTTTATTAGGGATTTTTTTCATACTTATCTAATAGAGAATCCCATTCCTCTAATCTCTTACCAAACAACTAATAATTTATTACTCCTCACTTCATGTTAACTCTTTCGTTAGACTCAACCCCTAAAAGTGAGTTTACTTCTTGTATGGAAGATTTTAGACCAACAGGGTAATCAGCAACGTGTAAAAGAGCTCGATTGATCTTTTTGGACACCTCTTTAGTGATCCCATTTATAAACTTACTGCGTGTTCGTTTAGTGGATTTGGGGAGAGAATGGAAAAAAAAAAGTAGGTGGGGCTCAGCAGTCCCACCTACTTTCTCTGACATATTAAAAAAAATAAAATACAAAATGTTTATTATACCCTTTGATTTGACACAATCCTAATCTTATTTTCTTTTTATTATTTTAATATAAAGGGTAAAGTAGTAATTTTAATACATTCCCATTCCATTTCCATTTCCATTCTAAATTTTTACTACCAAACACATTAAACTCATTCCCTTTCTCTTTCCCTTTTTCCTTTCTACCTAAAGAACACCTTATATTCAGATTGAAACCTACCACAGTGTGGAAAATTATGTTAAAAAAACACTGAAATTATCAAACTAATAATTTCCAGTAACAAAGTAATATGAGATTATTTTATTTAACTTGGTAAAATTAACATCTTAAGTTTAGTCCCATAAAGATTGTTTTATTTTAAACTGATTTTCACTTAAGCCTATCAAAATAATTAGACTAGTGCACTACAACATAACAGAAATGTAGCCATTATCTGCTAAGTAGTCATCAAAACGATTCAGAAACACTATCCAAAGTCTCATATATTCAATTATATATGTTATATCACAAATTCACAAGTCACATCAACTATCTCCTGATTAACAGGTTTAAACCATTAAATTGTAGGAATCTTGGTAGAAAGTATGGTATGTATGGATGGATAAACAATTTTAGAAGTCAAAGAGAAATTACCGATGGTAACAATTTCCTGTGTAGTAATTGTAGAGACTGATGATGTAAGAAGTTGGAGACTGATGAATTCCTATCTCAAGTCTTTTGGAAGGGCGTACCAGAAAGTAGTGGGATTGGAAAATTTTCTAATATACATAATAACTATGTACGTGAATCAATATTATTTTAGGTCAAAGGTTCATTTTGGTCCTCTATGTTTCACTCAAGTTTCAAATTAGTCCTTTATGTTTCAAAAGTTTTAAATTAGTCCTTTATCGTTCTCAGAAGTTCTAAATTGGTCCTTCCGTCCAAGTCCGTCAATTTCTTAAGTTAACTACTGACGTGGCATACCGAGGTGGACACATAGCTCTCCTACGTGTATTAGATAGCTGACGTGGCTTTAAACACATCAGAAACATCCAAACGACGTCGTTTAAGCCAAAAATAAAACCATGCTGAGATGATCAATATGAAACTCTAATGAAACATAAAGGAGTAATATAAAACTTTAATAAAACATAAAGGACCAATATAGAACTTCAATGAAATATAAAGAACCAATATAAAACTTGAATGAAACATAAAGGACCAATATAGAACTTTAATGAAACTTGAAGGACAAATATAAAACTTTTGGAAAACATAAAGGACCAATATAGAACTTTTGAAAGATAAAGGACCAATTTAAAACTTGGGTGAAACATAGAAGACCAAAATGGGCATTTGACCATTATTTTAAGATAAATTATCAACTTTTTTCACACTCCGTTTTTTTAGTCCCATTTAATGAATAAATTTCTTATATCTCATTGGTTGATGTATAAATATGATGTGGTGTATAGTATGTGTAAGAATTTCTCGTGAGATTGGGTCTTAATTTTGGTGATACCGATATCTTAAGTGCTCACATGAATCATTAAGACCATGTTTGGTTCCTAGTGCTTTCATGTTTGGTTGGAGAAAAAGATTGAAACAAGGAATATTACGGTTGTGATTGATATGATTTGGATTTTGGAATTAAAATGAATTGAAAAGAAAAATGGAATTGAAATGAATTGGTGAGAATGTAAGTAAATTGAATTTTTTTTAATTGAAAAGTATGTTTATTATGTAAAAAATATAATGAAAAATTCGTAAAGTGAAGTAAAAAAATTAATTTGTCCTTCATAAAATATTTTAGTTAAACATTTTCGTGGCTCATCTCTTTTCGGAACAAAATGTGAGGACCTTTTCACCCTTAATTTCAATTCTATAAAGTCCAATTCCATGGGTAGAAGATTGGAATTTAGATGACAATTCTTAGAATTGCCATTCCAAGTTGTTTATGTCCATACCAAACATGAGACTTTTTTAGGAAGTGCACAATTCCAATTCCAATTACAAGGCTGGATTCTTAGCATCCAAACACAGCCTTAATGTTTTTTTTTTGGAGCCTAAGGATATGTTCATTTGCAAGAAATACCTATGGAAATGGAAATAAAAATGGTGGGGCCCACCGGGGCCCACTTTTTCACTTTTTTATTTCCGTCAACTTTTAAAAAAATAAAATATCTATTATACCCCTCTGATTTGACATGATTTGAAACAATTATAACCTTCTTTTCTTTTTATTATTTTAATATAAGGGGTAAAATGGTCATTTTAATACATTCCCTTTCCATTTCCATTACCAAACTTTTACTACTAAACACATCAAATGTATTCCGTTTCCATTTCCGTTTCTATTTTCATTTCTATTCCTGCCTAATGAACGTGCCTAATGGCCAGAGTTTTGATGACTCTACTAATCTTGTTTATAGCGACATACATTTTATTTATGTTTTTTTTTATGGAAACATTTTATTTATGTTGTTTGAATGCATATTCAATTTGAAGTTTAATATAAATTTAATTGTAACTATTGCTATATTAAAAAAATCATAGTCTTTTTTTATGTTAATAAAATCATAGTCTTATTCTTGCACAAAAAGTTATTTATATTGGCAAAAAGTTAAATTATAATAAGTGTAAGTGTAATTTAATCAAATTTCAAAAGCAAAATTGTATAATTTACTCTAAATTAAAATAATAAAAAACAAAAATAATGAATAACTGAGTCAATGAGTTTGACCCATATTTAATGAGTCATAAGTCATATATAACCCACTTTAAAAATAATACGGGTCAGTAATGATTAAATTAACCATTAATGACCCAACATATATGACCCGATTCAAACCCATCCATTTTGTCGGCCCGGTCTAACGTTAGTTTTCAATCAAATATATTCCTAACATTTGATTGCGATCAATTATGTCCTCAACATTTCATTTTTCGAACAATCTTACCCTTTTTACTAACATCATTAAAAATAACGGCAACGAAAAAAGTTTATCTCTGACACTGTCATGCCACGTAAGCCACAATTGTTATCTATTGTAACGGTGTTAGTGAAAATAGTAAAATTGTTCGAAAAATGAAACATTAGGAATATAATTGACTATAATCAAACATTAAAAATATATGGCCAAATTACTCTTTTGGTACTCAACGTTTACACGAAGTTTAATATTGGTCCTCAATGTTTCAAAATGCTATTTTAGGTCCCCCAACGTTTTTTTTTTTTGTCAAAATTGGTCATCTAGCGTAACATCTGTTTGATTTTGCCATTAAATGCTGATGTGGAAGACTTATGCGGCACACCCTCTCTTTTATGTGTCATATTTAAATGACATGGCACCATTTCTCACTCAAACTCAGCAAAAAGACGCCGTTTTGATTCATTTAAATGTTTTGTTTTGGTCATCAAAACGACGTCGTTTTGCTGAATTGGAATGAGAGAGGGTGCCATGTCATTTAAATATGACACGTATGAGAGAGGATGTATCACATAAGCCTTCCACGTCAGCATTTAATGGCAAAACCAGATGAATGTTACACTAGAGGACCAATTTTGACCAAAAAAAAGACGTTGAGGACCTAACGTCAGCATTTAATGGCAAAACCAGATGAATGTTACACTAGAGGACCAATTTTGACCAAAAAAAAGACGTTGAGGACCTAAAATAACTTTTTAAAATGTTAAGGGCCAATATTAAACTTCGTGCAAACGTTAAGGATTAAAAAAATAAATTGGCCAAAATATATTTAATTGGAGGCTAAAACAAAACTACTTTACCCTTAAATATAAATAGGCAAAACATAGTTTTAATAATAGAGTTTCTATTGATTTGCACTAACAAATTTTGAATTAAGTTACATCCTATATATACTTTTTTATTTAAAAGAAATATAATTTTAGAAATATGATATTGTAATACCCCACACCAATTTATACACTACAAAATAACTTAATTTTTTACGCAGTATATGTTTTTTTTACCCAAAAATATATATCAGAAAGAAAGCAAATCTATTTCTTTTGGTTAAAAAACAAACATGTGAGGGAAAACTTGATACAATGTACTAACTACTTGTTTTCATTCAAGAATCAAGACTTGATAATCAATAATCAATTCCTGATGAACTGATAGGTACTGAGTTACATATATCATTTTAAAACCACTGCACACAATTGTAAAATGAAAGAGTCTTGCAGTTAACAGTATTATACATAAAGAAAGGCCTTATCATATTCATACCTCTTATCATCAAAAGCCTAATAAGATCATACAAAGTAAATCAACATCCTAGGCCTTACGAATGAAATAATGCTGAGACATCTATGGGGTGGGGGTTTAATTAATTTGTTGGAGTTATATAAACAGTCAGCACTTGCAGCTCAATCATTTCATAAGGGGTCCAATGCACGAGCTCACACCAAGTGGGGACCGGAGAAAATCAAATGTACGCAACCTTACCCCTCCAAACATAGAGGCTGTTTCCAAGATTTGAACACTAGAGGTCACATAGCAGCTCATTCATTTCATAAGCCACTTAATTTACCTGAGTTTACAAAGTTTATTTACACAATAGCCTCAAGATATATCATCAGTCAGCTTCTGTTTCTTTGGCCTAGAGCTTTCCTCCTCTAAAGATTTCAATTTGCTCTTTATTGCAGCTATTTTTGCACTACGACTTGTCTGTCCCAAGCCACCACCAGAAAGGTGCATCTTTTTCCCTTCTCCCAGGTTATCAGCTGTTTCGAACAGGTACTTCTCACTAGCGAGCCGAACAACCAGTGGCCGGCCACAAGCTAACCTTCCATGCATTTTCTCCTTGGCTAATTCTGCTTCCTGCATACTCACTTTAATAATGGAAATCAGGTATTGCCAGAAAAGCATACTAACTGAAATACTCAGTCAAATTACCTCTTTTGAGCTGTACTGTATAAAAGCAAAACCACGTGGCTCCCCGCTTTTCGGGCCACGAGTGTGCAATAAGAAGTCCTCGGATACAATCTTTCCGAAAGGAGAAAACATTTTTATAAGAGTTGCTCTGTAAAACATAGAAAAGAAAGGGAGAGAGATAAGAATGCATGAAAACAAGAACAAAATTAAGTCTTGTTGTCTGTAAGTTGTAAGTCTCATAGTCATGGGCAGTCACAAAGCAATCAATCTAAAAGTACTTACTCTGTTATTCTGAGATCAAGGTTACCAATATATAATCTGCTCTCACTTTTATCATCCACATAGGCATTAGGATCCTGCACCAATTCAACGGACTAAATTAAGTGCCAGATAATAAGATGCTGACACAGAAAACATTAAAAATGCACTAGGCTGATCCATTCGGTTTCTATTAACCAGCTGAATAAATTCTAAGAACTAAAATAAAGATTTGTTTCCTAAGGCCCTTTTGGTTACTTGTTTTGTGGACATAATCTTGGCTGTAAGTCAACATTCCTTCCAACATTCTTCATACCAAACATACCTTACTTTTTGCAATCTGATGAAATTATGTTTTTGCCTTACTTTTTTACTCACTTTTATTCCATTCCCACTTTTAATATAAGGGTAAAATGATCATTTTACACACTTATTTCATTCACATCACATTTCCATTGCCTCCAACATTTCCATTCCCATTACATCCACAAAACAAGTAACCAAACAGGACCCAAGTTATTTCTAAAGATAGCAGATGAAAAGACGCCAAGAATACCAGCAAGTTGAATACGTGAAATACAAATGGGAATATTATAATTCCATACAAACTGACTCCATCCTCCAAGTCTCAGTAACATAAAGAGAGCCAAATATATTATATAAAATAAGTGGATTACTGAAAGAGAAACATCCATTGAGCCCAAAGTAAAATGAAAAAGAAAAGAAAATTTTGCCTAAGCTTCTGCATGAAACACCAATGCAGGAAGTTTTGGACCCCAGTACTTCTAAATCTTAGACAAGGATATGTCAAGAACCACACAGAACTTGATGAATCAGAATAGTGCAACAACTATTCATACCAATACACATTGTGGCAGCTCTCAACCAGACATGAAATGCAGTAGGTCCAGATTCCTAGAGCTAAGAAGGTTAAATCATTTGTTTTCCTAAGATTAATAGAACATACCATGACAGCAAGTTTGTAGGTAAAATTTCGTCTATAACTCTAAAGCATTATCTTTGTATCAACCTGCATATAAACAATTCATTGTAATTTAGCATGATAATACTTAAAAAAAAGAAAGTTCGATCACAAACAGACAATTATATGTAGTATGAAATATGTGTATGGTCCTTCCTTTCACTTAATGGAGAAGAAAGGCCTCCTTCTGCAGTGCAGTTAACAAGAAAATACTAGAGAAGAGACTACATTAGTGCACAATAAGTTTACCACTCTAACAATCCTTGATAAACAATTACTTCAGGACCTTTAGAGTCTAGACTAAACTTTTAAAATTCTTCCAGGATGAATAATGTCAATGAAAAGAAATGCCACTTTCATCAAAGTTTGCACTCAAGAACAAATACTCCACAAATCTAGAGGAATTGTAATAGTCAAAGTCACAGACATTAAGAAGAGAAAATCTAAACTAATAGACACCCACAAGCAAAAAAGAGATTAATTTCAGTGTTATGTCAGAATGCAAGTGAACACACAAAGCAACGATTGGAAAGGAAACCAAATTTGCAATTTTCCAAAAAGATCTTCCTTGCAAGGGCTACAAGTAAAAACCAGTAAAATTCCCAATTTCGAATCAAATAAACCCTAAGTTGCAACACAAAAAAACCCACCACTTAAGATCGTCCAGGCCCCTAATGCCCCCAAAAATATCATATAAATTAACCACCTAATTTCTGCTTCCAGGAACTAACAATTGGTTTGCTTATATAAAATCATCATCTAATCACTAGTATATTCATATTCTACTCAAGTATTAAAGTGGTGAAAGAAGAATATCAAATCGTTGAGATGGCATTTGATATCAGATCGTCACTCGTTTGTGTTGTACTGAATTTGAAACCGAAAACTTCAAACAACAAACTGATATAGAGAGAGAGAGAGAGAAGGGTTACGGACCATACAAATATGAGATTCCACCGAATTGCTGAGATCGTCGACTAGGGCACCCACAAGAACAAAGAGGCGATAGCATAGTAACCAAGGAAGGAGGGTTTTGTTTTCTCTTTTCTTTCTGTTCCTTGCAAAAGGCTCGGTTGTTTTTGTGTTGAAGAAGGAAAAAAAATTATTTAATTATATTTTTTGGTTACCTTTAGGTTATGTTAGTTACAGCAAAGAAAACCCAAAGGAAAGAGAGAGTGAAAATGTTGGTGGGGTTTTCACTTTTTTATTTTTTTGTCAAATTTTTTTAAAAAAAATATAAAATGTTTATTATACCGGCTTTTGAACATAAATATACTAAATAAAAAATATATACACAAATTCAGCCACCTTTAAAAACTATCTACAAATATATACTATTTTTACTGTGCACATTAAAAAATGCCTTCACCGAGGGCGTTTTTCAATGTCCACAGTAAAAGTGGTATATATTTGTAGATAGTTTTTAAAGTTGATTGAATTTGTGTATATATTTTTTATTTGGTATATTTATGTTCAAAAGTCCTATTATACCCTTTGGTTTGACACAATCAGAACCTTTTTTTTATTACTTTAATATAAAGGGTAAAGTGATAATTTTAATATATTTACATTTCATTTCCATTTCCAAATTTTACTAACAAACACAGTAAATGCATTCCATTTTCCTTTCTCTTTCCGTTTCTACGTAAAGAATGTACCCTTAGTTAAGTGAATGTTGGATGTAATGGAAATAGAAATAGAAATGTTGGAGAAAATGAGAATAATAATGTGAAACTTTCAAAAAGGGCTAAACAGGTCGAGTCCGTTTTTCTACGGAGTAATATTTTATCAACCAAACCCGCTAAAAATTGTGAGTAAACGAGTTGAATCTGCGGGTCAAACCCGTTTTGACGACTCTATGTGAAAGTGATGTGATGTAATTTGAATGGAATAAAAATAGATAAAATGACCATTTTATCCTTGTATTAAAAATGGGAATAAAATAAAAGTAGATAAAAAAGTAAGGACAAAAACATAATTTTATTACATTACAAAAAATAAAATATATTTAGTAAAAAGAATAATAAATTATATAGATGATTACATTAGTTTTTTGATCCAACCAAACTTGCCGTTATTTCTTGCCCATGTCTTATTTTTCAATCTCATCCTCCTATTTTTATACTTTTTTATCTCTTAATTTTGCATGAAGATTTTTTGGTAGCAAAAATAGTGGGTAAGTGAGTAGAGCACAATATATTTATCTTTATTATTTATTTACACACGTCTTTTTTATTATTGACGTCAACAATTAAATTTTTATTAAAAAAATGGTGAAAATGTGCACTGTAACTGTACAGCAGCGATCCAATTCCCTTGCTTATTATATCTCAAGTCCACGAGGGAAGGTTTTTTCATGTGAATTTTTTCCATTCTCATCTCCCCCAATCTCAACCACGGGAAATAATAATCAAAGAACATAGACCCATTCAATCTATGCTTTTGGGTTAATTTTTGTTAGGGTAAACTATAGTTTTCCCCCATGTGGTTTCACCTAAATTCAGTTTGCCCATGGTGGTTTAAAATTCGACACTTAACCACCCTGTAATTTGGCTTAAAATTAATGTGTCCCTTGTGGTTTAAAGTGTAACACTTGACCCCCATATGATTTGTTATGTTATTACTTAACTACCTTCACCTATCTTCTATCCAAATTTTAGTCAAATCAATCATCATTTAATACTTTTAATGTTTAAAATTTGTCATTCAACACTCTAGAATTATAAAATTATTCAAAAAAATTATAATTAATATAAAAATAAAATTATAATTTTAAAAAATCAATAAAATAATTTAATATTTATTGTTTACTCCATTGATTATTTATATTTAGTTATTTATTCATTTTATTAGTATTTTTTATCTTTAATGTTTTAGAATTATTAAATCAATCAAAATAAAATTGTAAAAGAATAATATAATACAAATATATAACTAAATTTAAGTTTTTTTATTGTTCAAGTTCAGAACATACATACATAGATTGAATGTTAACATTATTGAGCTTAGAAACTCTAACATTAAACAATAGGGTAAATTACACTTTGGTGTCCTGTGGTTTTGCCCGATTTCACTTTGGTGCCCTGTGGTTTCGTTTTTGTCAGTTTGGTGCTCTGAGGTTTGCACCGTTAGCACTTTAGTGCCCTGAGGTTTTCTACCGTTAGTTTTAACGGTAATTTTACTATTTGAATTAAAAAAATCTTAAATGTGGCTTGTTGGGGATCGAACCCAAAATCTCTAATAAGATTGATTAATGCCTTAACCATTGGATCATAAAGTCTTGATATATTTTAGTTTCCTTTCAATAAATATAATATGTCAAGACCAACTATACTCACCCTGACATTTATTTTGCAAAATTACACTCTTCTCTTCTACTAAATCATTGAAAGGTTTGAGTCATTAAGTTATTGATTCAATTATTCAATCACTTAAAAATTTGTTGAACTAATAAAAAAATAAATTTATTATTTTTATTATAAATTTATTTATTCTATTAAATGACAATAAATTATAATTAATTAAAATAAATACAATAAATTATGTTACAGTGAATATTATAAACATGGAATTTATACATACTATTATAATTAATAGTTATGTCATTTAAAATTTTAAAATAATACATGTTTTAAAATAATTTTATGTTATTAAATAATTATAATAGTTTTTTGTGGAAATAATAGTAATAGTTAAAATGTTATATTTTTTTGGTCAAGTTAAAATTTTATATTAAATAATTATGTTATTTAAAATAAATGAAATAATATGTAATTTAAAATAATGTTTTTTAATTGAATAATAGTTTTTATTGGATAATTAAATAATATTAATATATAAAACAGTTTTATATAATTAAATGATATAAATTTTTAAATAATTTTTAATTTTATTTATACTTTTTATTTAATTGTTTTAAATTATAAAACTAAAAGTATAGATGAAATAGTATTGAGAATAGTGAAAGTAGAGAGGGTTAGTAGTGCAATTGTTATATATATATATATATATATATATTGAAATGAAAGCATTAATCAATTTGGACTTTGTGGCTAAATGGATAAGGTATTGTTTTTAAAATTAGTGATTTTGAGTTCGATCCCTAGCAAGTGACATTTAAATATTTTTAATTCAAATAGTATTATTACCGTTAAAATTAAAGTGCTAAGGGTATGTTTGGTACAAACACCAAACAGTAAAATCGTGGTATTTCACGATTCCCAAAAAAATTTTACAACATATTTTATACATACCAAACACACTTTTTATCATACTTTTTCTCTTTCCTAATTTTTCTCTCTAGCTCTCTCCTCACTTTTCTCTACAGTACTTTCTTTTATTCTACAGTACTTTACTCTACAGTACTTTACATCTGTGCATCTATACCAAGCGTACCCTAACGGTGCAAACCTCAGGGCACCAAACTGACAAAAATAAAATCACAGGCCACCAAAGTGAAATCGGACACAACCACAGGACACTAAAGTGTAATTTACCCTAAACAATAATTTTCTTAAAAAAATATTCTTAAACTAGGAGCATAACAGTTAGTAGTGTCAAACCGCGACGGACCGGCATTAAACGGGCTGGGACGGGCCAGCCCGTTTACTTGGCGGGCTTGGGAAGTGATGCCCAAGCCTGCCCGTATTGGCCCGCGGGCCACTTTTTATATTTTTTTAAAATATATATTTTTTAAAAAATAATTATAAAATTATATATTTATTTAAAAATTAGTATTTTTATTATTTTAAATTAATATTTTATTAATTTTAATTATTATTTAAATTATTTATACACATTATTAGAATAAAATTATTATTTAACACATAAAATTACATAAAACATATATATTTATACATATTTTAAACAAATAACTATTATTTTTCTTCTTCTTTTTTTAATTTTTTAACAGGTTGGCCCGCGGGGCCCCGGGCTAGCCCGTTTAGCCTGTGGGCTCATACGGGCCAACCCGTTTAGGCCCGTTTTTAAACGGGCCTATTTTTTAAAGTCCAAGCCCGCCCATTTAGTGGGCGGGCCGGGCTAGCCCGCAGGCTCGGGCCCGTTTTGACAGTACTAATAACAGTACTCTTGAATATAGTGGAGAGATTAGAGGAAAGAAAGAGTTTGAAGGAAACACTAAGAAGATTTGAAAGTAGAAGATTAGAGTTTATTATTATTATTTTATAGATAAAATAAATATTTAATAAAATAATTAATTAATTCAATTATTTTTAGGTAATTTCTTTTATAAGTTATATTAAATATTAAATTTTGAAAAAAAATATAGGATAGTTAAGTGATAACATAACAAATCACATGGGGTCAAGTGTCACATTTTAAACCACAGGGGCACATTAATTTTAAGCCAAACCACAGGGTAGTTAACTATCATATTTTAAACCACAGGAAAACAAACTGAATTTAGGTCAAACCACAAGGAGCAAACTATAATTTACTCTTTTTGTTATTACTAATAACTAATATATTATACTAAAATAAAGTATTAGGTGCAATTAAGTGAATTGAATATATCATAAAAATGCATATGTGTTAACCTCAGGTTGAGTGGAAAGATTCATATACTCTTAACCAAATGACATGAGTTTAATATTTAAGTTGTGGTATTAACAATACGGTCAAATTGTCATAAATATAAAAATAATAACAAATAAATATTTTTATATAAATAATATATTTTACATTACAAAAAAATTATAGTGATACTTACGAATTTTTAACATCATAAGTAAATTATACACTTCAATTTACATATACATATATATGAAAACAAATATAGGCTAAACTCATATTAATTTAAACATTTTTATTTAAAAAAAGAAATGTAAACATTTATAATTATTTACATACAACTTTCTGTTTCACTCTCACTTTTATTTCTTATCAAAACATCTTCCACTCCAATAAAGATAGTCTAATCTCTCTTTGGAAGACCATAATATAGATAGCTTTTAATCAAGGGAGCCAAATATAATGATTATATAATCTCAGATATTCCAAAACATTTTTTTTTTCAGTTCTTTATATTCAATTTTTTCAATGAATTTTTACTATCATAATTACTCTTCACCATCTCTAATGTCACTCTCTTTACTCCCTTCCTCTCTTATTAACTTCCTTTTCTTTTATTTTCATTACTCTCTTCATTTAGTTCTCTCCATCCTCTTTCTTCTTCAACCATAGATTTTTTTTCCCATTCTTATTTTTCTCATCATATTTCTTCTTTATATTATCTTAATCTTATCTTCTATGTTATTTTTGAAATTGGATCCAGTGCAATTCCCTTCCGTGCAATTCCGATGCAATTCTTTCAAAATGTATATTTTTACTTCATTTTTGAAGCACTATTACGAACTTACTCTAACAATAACCCACTATGAATGGATTAGGGACGAAATTATTATCAATTTTGACAAATATCATCACTAAATAGCCTTGTGAGACTATTTTTCAATATCAATAACAATTTGGTCCCTAATTCATTTAAGGTGATGATATTTGTCAATATTGATAATAATTTGGTCTCTAATCTATTCATGATGGATTATTGTTAGTATGAGCCCATATTAGTACTTCAAAAATGAAATAAAAATATGCATTTTATAAGAATTGCACCGAAATTGCACGGAAGGGAATTGCACCGGATCCAATCTCGTTATTTTTGTGTTATTTTTTGTTCTTTTAAAATTCTATAAAATTTACTTTTACAACTATTTCTTTCTTTCTTCTCTTTTCTAACGGTTGTTGACCGCTTTGTGGATGGCCAGTTTTGTAGTTCTTTTAAAATAGACTTCTAACCAACTCATTGATTTTTCAATTAAACCGACGAGTCCGATCCAATTCTAAGAACCATGATCTCTACGTAATACGAAGACCACAGACTTGTCACTACTTGTTTTCATGTCCAAATTGTAGTTCAAAGTTAACGGAGTTGATGTAGTTTGCTATTTTACATATTAACTCGTTTACAAAATTAATATATAATTTTACCTTTTAACCAACATACAAGCTAATGTGCAAAATAATGAATTCCACGAACTCCACTAAATTTGAAGTACAGCAAATCCACTTTCCTAGTCTCCTTATTTTCATTCAAGAATCAAGACTTGATAATCAATAATCAATTCCTGAATGAACTGATAGGTACTGAGTTACATATATCATTTTAAAACCACTGCACACAATTGTAAAATGAAAGAGTCTTACAGTTAACAATATTATACATAAGAAGTAACATCTTTGATGAAAGGCCTTATCACATTCACACCTCTTATCATTAAAAGCCTAATAAGATCATACAAAGTAAATCAACATCCTAGGCCTTACGAATGAAAAAAAGCTGAGACATCTATGGGGGTTTAATTAATTTGTTGGAGTTAAAAACAGTTAACACTTGCAGCTCATTGATTTCATAAGTTACTTAATTTACCTCTAAGTTTATAAAGGCTACGTTTGGTACCAAGAAATTGGACTGGAATACCAACATTACCTCAAACAATAAAATCTGAATTCCTTTAGGGGGCCTAGGGAATTGGAGTGCCTTCCATGGTATCCAATTTTTAGGATAAAAATATCCTTCCCTGAACCACCACCACCACCACCATCGCCTCCTCCGCTGCTGCCACCATCACAACCACCACCACTACTTCAGATATTAATCCCACTTTACTTTCATGATACACTCTATTCATTTGCTTACTAAACTTGTTTTCTGCCTCCAAGATTCCATTCTGTTCTATTCCTTACTTCTTTTTCCATTCCATCAAAAGTCATTCCTGCATTCCAAATGTAGCCGAAGTTTACTTACACGATTGCCTCAAGATATATCATCAGCCAGCTTCTGTTTCTTTGGCCTAGAGCTTCCCTCCTCTAAAGATTTCAATTTGTTCTTTATTGCAGCTATTTTTGCACTTCGATTTGTCTGTCCCATGACCAGGAAGGTGCATCTTGTTCCCTTCTCCCACGGCTTTCAAGGAGTTATCAGCTGTTTCTAACAGGCACTTCTCATTAGCGAGCCGAACAACCAGCGGCCGGCCATAAGCTAACCTTCCCTTCTCTGGAAAACATGAAGATAAAAGGAGAGAGATAAGAATGCGCAAGAAAACAAGAACAAAATTAAGTCTTACTGCTTGTAAATCTCATGGGCACAAAGCAATCAATCTAAAAATACTCACTCCGTTATTCTGAGATCAAGGTTACCAATATATAATCTGCTCACTTTTATCATCCACATAGGCATTAGGATCCTGCACCAATTCAGTACAATAAACTAAAAGCCAGACAACAAACACAGAAAACATAAAAATGCACTAGGCCAATCCGTTCAGTTTCTATAGACAAGTTGAGTAAATTCTAAAAATTTCCGAAGTAAGATTTGTTCGCATAGTAATTTCTGAAGATAGCAGAAGCAGAGGCGCCAAGACCTCATATGAACTGAATAACAAGTAGATGAGGTAAGCAATTGAGGATACTTGCAAGTTCACAACATGAAATACATGGAAATTTTATTTTTTTGATAGAAAATTTATAATTCCATACAAATTGACTCCATCCTCCCAATAACATAAAAAAGCTGACATGTTTATAAAAATTATATGGCTTATTGAAAGAGCAAATTCTCCTTGAGCCCAAAGTAAATAAAAAATAAAAGTTTGTTCCAAGCTTCTGCATAAAACACCAAAGCACGAAAGTTTTGGACCCATGTACTTCTAAATCTGATGGGTAGAGAAGGATGAATCACATTAACTAAATGCCAAGAACCACACAGAACTTGTTTAATCAGAATTGTGGAACAACTATTCATACCAATAAACAGTGTGGCAGCTCTCAACCAGACATGAAGGGCAGCATGTCCAGCAAGTTTGTAGGTAAATTTTCTTCCAAAACTCTAAAGCACTATCTTTGCATCACCCTGCATACAAGCAATCCATTGTAACATTTAGTGTGATCATACTTTTAAAAAGTAAGTTTAATAAACTCATCAAAACACTTAGATGGAATAATCACAAACAGTCAATTCACAATTGTATGTACTATGAACTATGTGTATTGTCCTTACTTTCACTAAATGGAGAAGAGACGTCTCCTTCTGCAGAACAGTCAACAAGAAAATACTAGAAAAGAGAGTCCTAGAAGGCTTTGGCTAATGAATTCACCAGGAGTTTACCATTCTAACAATCCTTGAATAACAATTTCTTCAGGACCTCTAGAGTCTAGACTAACCTTTTAAAATTGCTGCGGGTGCATAATGTCAGTGAAAAGAAATGCCAAGTTCATCCAAGTTTGCACTCTAGAACAAATACTTGACAAATCTAGATTTATTTTATTAGTCAAAGTTACAGACATTAAGAAGAGAAAGCTAAACTAATAGACAAAAATTCATTATTCATTGGGGCAACCAGGCCTTAATTATTTCCTGATTTTAGTTATGTTTGTTTTTGGCTTCAATATATACAAGTGCCACTGAGATTGTGTTCTACTCAGCCTGTCAAATAACCATAAATGCTTCTAAAAACTCAATTTATATAAAGCAGGTTTATAACAAATAATTTTAGATCTTATCTCAACAGGACTCAACACATGGACAATAGAAAAAAGAACAAATAATTCTAATGAATTTGCTTATGCTTCAAACACAACATACTGAGACTTGGGATCTCTGGCAAGCTTTCCCATGGTTGTTTTTTGTTGGCCTGACTTCCCCACGGTTATATGCTGCTCGACATTTACAGTACTTTTTTTGTTGTTTCCAATAACGACGTAAAAGAAACCCTACTTCGGGTGACTGATAACTAAGCAAAGTATGTCCAAGAGGCTTCATTCTTTTAATAAGATCAAGGGCATATTCCTTTTTCATTCGGCTCCTAAGAAGACACACAAGGAGCTGGTCACGAATTGGTATTCCCAAATTGAAACCTTTGTCCAATGCATAATGGAACACTTCTACTGCTTTATCCAGATTCCTTTCATTACAAAGACCCCTAATCAAATGTACACAGCCTGTAGGATTGATACTGATGTTGAACTCATCAAGAAGATAAAAAACATTTAATGCATTTTTTGCTCTTTCTGCCCGACACAAGCCCATAATTAAAATTGTATATGGAGCTAAATCGAAATCTTTGAACTTCAAGTCCAGTTCTAATAACCTTCGAAAGGCAATCTCCACATGTCCGCTATCAAAATGTTTCTCCAAAAAATTAATTGAATCATCTACACGGCCAGGAATGTTATTCAAATACTTCAACCAAATACGAAAGGCAAGTGAGACCTTGTTCTTTCTGCAAAACCAAATCATAAGTGTTTTATAAACTTTACAGCTAGGTTCACACCCTTTTTCTAACATATGGTCAAAGAACTTTATGGCATCCTCATCTCTGTCAGCCCTAAAAAGTCCATCAATAAGTGTCCCATAAGTAACAGAATCTGGGGAGAGTCCCTTGAGCTTTAGATGTTCAAAAAGTTTTAGTGCACGATCAATATTACCAGCCTTACAATAACCATTTATCAGAATGGTATATGTCGTAATGTTTGGTAGAAGTCCACAGTCAATGAGTAATTTGTATGCATTCAAAAGTTGTCCTTCCTCACACATTTTCTCCACTGTTTTCTGGAGACTAACGCTATCTGTAACCCGATTTCCACCTTGAGAAACCCGAAGAAACAACAAAGGACTTTTTCCAGTCTCCATCTTGCAAAACAAAAGAAAGGCCTCCTCAAGTTGGCCAGCCTTGCAGAGTTCATTTATAAGAGCATTAAAGGTCGCAACCGAAGGGAAACATCCAAGCTTCTCCATATTATTAAAAATTTTTTGTGCCTCCCCAACCCCCCCAACCCGTCCATCCCTACACATACCACTCATGAGGATGTTATACGTGCAAGCATCAGGAAATTGATCATTCTTAGAAATCTCAAGTTGAAGAGATCGAGCTCGATCAAGAAGACCAATATCACAAAAACCTTTTATTACAGCATTGTAACAGTAAACACTAGGAGCAATGCCTCTGTAAGCCATCTCATCTAATAACTTGACAGCTTCACCAACCCTGCCTTCTTCTGACAATCCACGCATTATAACGGCATACAGAACAACATTAGGCATAACACCCACCTTGAACATTTTTGCATACCATGAATATGCTTCATGATATCTCCTAGCCCTAAAAAAACCGTCTATCAGACAACAATATTCACGAACTTCAAGACCAAACCCATCCCTTTCTAGCAACTGCACAATGGATAAGGCTTCATCAAATCTTCCTAACTTGCAAAACTCATCAAGTAATACATTATAACAAGCTAAATTAGGTTGAAACCAATTTCCTTTCACCTTGTTAAATAAACTATATGCATAGTCCACTTTCTTTTCTTGACAGAGACCAGAAATAACAGAAGTAAATATTATTGTGTTCGGTGGCGTATTACAACGTTCCATCTCATCAAGAATTTCAAGCACCTCATTAGTCCTCCCACTTTTACAGAATCCGTCAATCAACATGGCAAATGTGTATTCATCAGGACTACAATTCGACTTTAACATCAGATTATACAGTGCGAACACAAGCATGAACTTCTGTTTCTGCATTAGAGATTTTATTATTGTATTATACGTATGAGCATCAGGCATACAATCTAATTCTCTCATTTGACAAAACACCTCTATTGTCTTTTCCACCATACCCAAACTTGTATATGTCCTCATCAAAACACGAAAAGCATCGGAAGATAATAAAATCCCACTTTTTCTAAGTTGTTCAAGTGCTTCCGAGTATAATGAAAACCAATTGTTTCTATGGATTGTATCACCAACCAAGTTAAGAGATTCTCGGCCGCTAAACGACTCAGCCTTAAGTGCAACCAAAACACAAAAACGACTTCCCATCGAGTGGTTGGGCTGCTTTGGGGTTGTAGAGGTATCAATTTCAAAGGAGAGGTTGCCTACTGACTGATCCAAGGAATTTTCCGTGCATGGAAGAGAGACCCATTTCGTTTCTCTCGAAGCACCACGGTTTCGCTTGTGGCAGACACCGAATCCCTGAGGGCTTCCAAATAGTTTCTTGAGCTTGGACAAGGATGACATCACGCATCAATGAAGATTGAAGGAATTGAATATCTTGGAATTGGAAATCAAACCAAGCAATTGCCCACTTGTTTAGCTGCAACTCTACTTGACAATTGATACCTGCAAAAGGTAACATAATGTTAACAACTGTTCACTGGCATAGTCCATGGTGAGAGGATGTTGGGATCGGATGATTACTACACAAAAAGTTTACCACTCTAACTAACAATCCTTGAATAACAATTTCTTAAGGAACTCTAGAGCCTAGACTAACCTGTTTAAATTCCTCCAAGGTGTATAATGTCAATGAAAAGAAATACCAAATTCATCCAAGTTTGCACTGAAGAACAAACACTTAACAAATTTAAAGGAGTTGTAATAGTCAAAGTTACAGACATAAAGAAGAGAAATCTAAACTAATAGACAAAAATTCATTACCCAATGAGGCAACAAAGCATTAATTATTTCCTGATTTTAGTTATGTTTGTTTAAAAGGCTTCAATGTGTACTAGTGTCATTGAGATTGTGTTCTAGTCAAACTTGTTATTGTTGCATCTTCCTGTGATAATGACATTCCATTCGCCCGCAAGCAAAATAGAGACTAATTTCAATGTCATTTCAGAATGCGAGTGACCACACAAAGCAACTATTGGACAGGAGTCACGCCTGATATGGTAATTCCACCGGAGGTGATTTTAAAAAGGAGTCGCCACCAAAGTTTTTTAGAGGAAACTAATTTTAAATCATATTAATAAAAATGGTGGAAAAGGCAAAATTTAGAAGGCTAGTCGACAAACCTAGAGATGGTGTGCTTTTTTAGAGATTTAGAGTGAAGAATAATTGTTGTATATTCACAGTGAAGTTAGGAGAACAAATATATAAACCAATCCTATACATAAATGCTAACTACCATCACCACCAATGTACAGTTAATGAATACAAAAAAAAAAAATCCTATTAACAAATAATCAAAAATATATTCTCACACTCCCCCTCAAGTTGGAGAATGTATATCAATCATTCCCAAGTTGCTCACAAAGGACTCAAATTGACTTCTAGGAATGGCTTTAGTTAGGAAGTCAGCAATTTGCTTTCGTGTGGCAATATAGTCAACTTCTATGATATGTTGATCTATATTTTCCTTGATGAAATGACGATCAATTTCCACATGCTTGGTTCGATCATGATGAATAGGGTTCTTTGCCATAAATATAGTGACTTAGTTATCACATTCCCTCGCAAATCCCATGTGCTAGAGCCCTAAGTTCAACTTCAGCACTACATCTAGAAACCACTTGTTGCTTGTTGCTTCTCCAAGTTACCAAATTACCCTAAACATAAGTGCAATACCCAAAAGTTGACCGTCGATCGGTAAGAGATCCAGCCCAATCAGCATTGGAGAACACATTAATACTTCTACTTGTACCTCTTTTAAACAGAATCCCCTTTCCTAGAGTCATTTTTAGGTACTTTTCACTGCTTCTTGATGCTCCTCAGTTGGGTTATGCAAGAACTGGCTGACTGAACTTACAGCAAAGTTTACGTCAGGTCTAGTATGAGATAAATAGGATCAGAATTTTCTTTGGACCCAATTTGTTGTATGGATCCATAGGTGTATCAGCTGGTTTGCAACCCAACATTCCAGTCTCGTTTAAAGGATCAATGATATACTTTCTCTGAGAGATATAGATCCCTTTCGCAGATCTTGCAACTTCCATGCCCAGAAAGTATCTTAGGGCCTATGTCTTTAACCTCAAATTCCAAGTTCAGTACACCTTTCAACCTTTCCACTTCTTTTTCGTAGTTTTCAATAACAAAAATATCATTAACATAAACTATAAGAATAGTTATGAGAATACCAAGAAACCTCTTGAAAAACATAGTATGATCAGATTGACCTTGACAATAACCTTGCTTCTATATGACCTTGGTAAATCGTTTAAACCAGGTCATGGGAGACTGCTTTAACCCATAGAGAGATTTTTTAAGCTTACACTCCAATGAAGGGAAGGGAAATTTCGGATCCCAAAAATTTACTTTGTTTGGTATACTTTACATGTAAAACACTGTTCACTCTTTGAATTTTATTGAAGGAAAAATGTCAAAAATGCCCCTCCTAATTATTCTCTCTCTTTACTTCCCACCTACCAAAAAACACTTCAATCATAAAGTAAGGGCATTTTAGTCTTTTCCAATAATTTAATTTACAAACTTCACATCACATTTTTACATACCTAACACAATTTTTTATTTTTACATCTCTTTACTCTACATTACTCAACTTTACATCCCTTCCCTTCAAATCCATGCATTTATACCAAACAGTTAAGCCCAGGTGGCACTTCCATGTAAACCTCCTCTTCCAAATCCACATTTAGGAAGGCATTTTTTATATCAAGTTGATGGCTCCAATCAAGGTTGACAGCTAGAGAAAACAGAACCCTGATTGTGTTGAGTTTAGCAACTGGAGCAAAGGTTTATTGATAGTTTAGACCATAAGTCTGAGTATAGCCACGAGCAACCAACAAGAGTTGTCAGGAGGAAGATGAGTTAAATCCCAAGTTTCATTCTTCTGAAGTGCTTTAATTTCCTCATTGACAACTTCTTTTCATTTTGGATGTTGAAGAGCTATGTTAGGTGCAATCTCCCCCTGAATATCAATTTTATCATAGTAGGGACTAAGGAGTATCTTTCAAGAACGTAACATCCATGGTGGTGAAGACTTGATTTTTGGTAGGACATAAGCATTTGTACCCTTTTTGGACAAATGAATACCCTAAAAATGCAATTGGAGGCTTTGGATCAAGTTTACTATGTATCTTCCAAGAAGGTAACATCCAAGGTGATGGTTTTTTCTTTAAGCTATTCCATTTTGTTGAGGAGGGTTGTGTTAGATAGTCGACAGCCAACGTAAAACTTTGTTAAATCTTCATGAATATGGATCAACGACGTGTTGTTGTTTATTCCATTTTGTTGAGGGGTTTCAACATAAGAACTTTGATTAATGATGCCATTTTCAAATAAAAAACTGCTCGGAGTGTTAAAAAATTCTCTACCATTATCAGTTCTTAAAACTTTAATGGTAGTGTTGAACTAATTTTTCACCATGGAGTAGAAATCTTTGAGCACTCGCAACTGCTGATTTTTCTTTTAGAAGATATACCCAAGTAATTCTAGAATGATCATCAGTAAAAATGATGAACCATTGAGCCCCAAAGATGTTTTTAATTTTTGATGGCCCCCAAATGTCACTATGAGTAAAAGGAGCTGAAGGTTTATAAAAAGTTCTAGGACAAGGGACGCGACAATGCTTGGCAAGAATACAATGGGTACAAAGAAAGTCATGAGGATTTTTATTCAAGAATAAAGAATGATATAATTTTGATAAATACACAACGTTTGGATGGCCCAACCTATAGTGTAACTTCATGATATCCCCATCATTTGTATCAGTATCAAATATACCAGTTGTAAAGGATTGTTTGTTGGAAATAACCTTCTTGTCTACATCAATCCTGTATAGGCCATTTTTTACCCTAGCATTGCCAATTATCTACCCCGAATCCAAATCGTTAAAGAAACACAAAGATGGAGAAAACTCAGGTTTGCAATTAGAATCATGAGTCATTCTCCAATTGACAACAAATTAAATTTCAGATTTGGAACAAAAAGTACCAACTTTAGGATGATAGAGTCTGATACAATACCACATAAACCAATACTCACATATTCTAGAAGGAAGAAAGCTAAGCTTGACCAGGTCTCCACTAATGATCACACTCACAACTGCCACCTAGACACTTTCACTATGTTACTTAGCATGTTTTAGGCATGTGTTAGTGGATTCCTAATTTATTGCATTCTGTTATTATTTTTATTCTATTTTCCTAATTCGTAGGCATTACCTAGAAGTTTGTTAGTTGGCTATATCTTTATAAATACCCTAGGACTTTATTAGTTTAGCATCTTGGGGAGAAGCCACCTATGGTTCAGATTAATAGCATTGTTCAGATTCTGCAGTGTTATTTTCAGTGCTCTTTATATTTTGCTACTGTTACAGAGCTGTTTGTATCAGAGTCAGATAGGATAACTTCACCAATCCTAGCAACATCAGATAGTGAGCCATCAGCGATACGTACCTTATAGTTTTGAGTATAATGGTACCAAGTGCTAAATAAATTATTATCACCCGACATATGATCAAAGGCGTCAGAATCCACAATCCAATATATTGAAGGATTTGGAGAAGCATGACAAGCAGTCGGAAAAATACCTTTTTCTGCTGTTACCACGATTGAGACAATATGAGAACTACCTTGAAGTAAGACCGGAGTCCCAATGCCACCATTGCTCTCAGCTTCTTGGGTGGTTGAGAATCCAAAGGATGCCATGTCTACTGGAGAAGAGTGGTTGGCAGTCAAAACACACGCAGAGAAGGCCAACTAGAGTATCCAGTTGAGAGAGAGAGAAATATTTCATGCTAGACTTATCGAAACAGTGGCCAGAAATATGCAAAAGAGAAATCTCGAACCATGTATTGAGGAGAAATGGTCTATTGGAGAAGTGTATGGGGTTCTGAACAGAAGCAGAGAAGACCCACAAAGAAACACATACAGAGAAGATGCTCAATACAGAGAGAGAATGAAGCAGCAGCCAAATAGCATCACCGAGGAAAACAAAGATGAGATAAAAAATGACAACCAACTAAGAACATTGAGAAGAGGCCGAGAACAAACCGAAAACACCAAGAAATGACCTGTGTAGTTGAGAAGATCGAAACTCGCCGAGAAAACAATGGTCATGCACTAACGCGTAAGATTCCGACGAAAATGGCGATGGCGCATGGCAGTGCGTGTGGCGGCAGTCGAAGATGGGTTTTGTTGAAAAAACACCGGCGGTTATGATTCCAGTGGAGGTAAGACTTTGAAGGCACCGGATCAATGGTTTAGGTTCCACAAACAAAGAAGGAACCAAATTGTGAAAGTAGCTACTCACTTAAGGAAGAAAGCACTACTAACTTAAGACGCTACTGACTTGGAAAAAAAAATACTCAAGCACTTCGGATCAAGGAGTGCTTTGATACCATGTGATTTTTAGAGTGAAGAATAATTGTTGTATATTCACAGTGAAGTGAGGAGAACAAATATATGCACCAATCCTATCCAAAAATGCTAACTACCATCTACCACCAATATATAGTTAATGAATACAAAAAAATAAGGGTAAAGTACCCTTGCTGCCCCCAAACTTTACTGCAATGTTCATTCTTGCTCCCAATTTTTTTTGGTTCATGCCTACCCCCAAACTTTCAGTTTTGTTCATGCCTGCCCTTTTTGCTAACACCGTTAACTTGCTTGACGGAATTTGTTGACGTGGATGATGAATGTATATTTTTTTTGCCACGTCATTGTCCACCTCACCTTTAACATTTTACTTTTATTAAAAAAATTAACCTAATCTAAATATAAAAAAATATTTTAGGATAAAAGTTTGATTTTTTTAAAATTTGGATTAGGTTAATTTTTTTAAATAAAAGTAAAAAGTTAAATATGAGATGTAAAATAAGGTGGACAATGAGGTGGCAAAAGAGATACACATTCATAGTCCACGTCAGCAAATTCCATCAAGCAAGTTAACGATGTTAGCAAAAATGGCAGGCATGAACAAAATTGAAAGTTTGGGGGTACATGAACCAAAAAAAAGTTAAGGGGCAGGAATGAACATTGCAGCAAAGTTTGAGGGCGGCAAGGGTATTTTACCCAAAAAATAAATCCTATTAACAAATAATCATAAATATATTCTCATAGTTTAGGAGTCTTTTTTTTTTTTGGCCAATGGGTTCAGGAGTCTAATTGAGTCAAGGGAAAGGTGTTAGGCACCCCTTAACTCCTATCCGAAGGACAGTTACCCTATGATAATTAGGCACGATAATGTGGACTTAAGTTCGATTAAAACTGACCTCACATAATTAAAAAAAAAGGTTTAATAAAATAAAGAAAATTAAAAGGAAAATAAAATTATTTACAAAAAAAAAATCGACCAAGGAGAAGAGGATAAGGCCGATATACTCAAAAATTGGGATCAAAGTCCACGTAGTTCGTCATAAAGTCATATAAAAGATTGCAATGTTTAAAATCTTTTTGTGAAAAGAGCAAGGAATATATGATTAACATACATTTATCAATATAACAAAAGGAAATATTTGTTACTGTGTTTTAGCTGATGAAATCACATTAACCTTTTATTCTTACTCTTTTCATTTCCTATTTTTACTTTGTTATGATTTTTGAAATAAAAGACACCTTAAGACATTAAAACATACTAAAAAAATTAACCACACTTCACACCAAAACAGTACTTATACCAATCTTAAAGAAGCTCGAACATACAAAAAACACAATTCACAAAGCTAGACAGTATGTAAACACCACAATAGCATCTTCAACATCTTAAAAGATCCTCTTAAAACACAAAAATAAGATTCATCAAGACTGGACAGCAGATAAACGTCATCAAAGTGACTAAACAACAATAAAAAATAAAGCTTCAAAATGCCAGAAATATGACTTACGAAAAGAAGATAGCACACTTAAACACCATAAAGGAGCTTCAAATAGAACATGACTAGTGAAAATTGAACACTGCATAACCAATGAAACAGCCCCTTAACATAAACATTTTGCACTTAAAGCAAGCTTTAAGGTGCAGAAAAACAACAACAATCAAAGCCTTTTCCCACTAGGTGGGGTCAGCTGTATGGATCAAGGCTAACGTGTTCTATCTTTACTTATTTCTATAGTTAGGTTATTAATAGCTAAATCCTTCCTAATTGTTTCTCCTATTGTTTTCTTTTCTCAAAATAAAATGGGCAACACTTGCATGTTGTCACACATATCTTTGACCCTAACATACATAATTGAGATGCGGAGACATGCTCAAAAAGAAAATGAACAGTACGTACATACCCTCACACATGTCTTTGACCCAAACATACACTTTGAGATCTAAGAACATGTCCAGAAACACAATTGACAGCACTTAAGACACCCTAAAGAAAGCTCAAAATGCCAAAAACATAACTTGCGACAACTTGACAGCATGTGCAGCAACAAAACAGTATTTAAGCACTGTAAAAGAAGCCTCATATTATCAGAAAAGCAAGATTTATGAAAATATAAACAGCTAGGAACACTTGATAGCACTTAATACTACGAAAAAAAAAACTCAAAACAATCACTAGCATGGCTTCTAAAGAAAAACTAGACAGCCTATGAGTGACACCTACATTTTAAAGGAAACTCTAGGATACACAATATGCCTCACAACATGCAAAAATCAAGATAAGCACTCCAAAAAACATTAAAATGCATTAAAACGAGGTTTTAAGTTTGGAAACTGAGTCAAGAAAGCAAAACTTTGAAATGAAGGCTTACAAAAGGAAGTATAAAAAAACACGATCGCATTAACAACAAAGCTTGAAAACCTCAAATTAAGCATCTCACAGAGGTTTAAAGAGAAGAGAAACACATTTAACACAACCGTCATGACAGCAATGCAAACCATCAATATAATCACTTAAAATGAGGTTCAGAGAGGGGAGAAACCCGCAAAAATCAATTTGCTACAATGGAACTGTAATCCATCAAAACAAGCACGCAGAATGATTTTTTAAAGAAGGAAAAAAAAACATTAAAACCAGCTATTGTAACTGCACTTAAGCAAAACTTTGACCATGTCAAATTGGAGAAAAACAAGCCACTACCGTAACATTCATTAACATACCAAACTTAGCATAAATCCATAATTGAAAACAAACACAGAATCCTCAAATTTAAAGTTTTGAAATATGAGCTTCCAGCATCATAAAGTTCAATGATCCAACCATGGAAAACAAGAAAGAGGATTGAAAATTGCATTGAACAACACATTCAGCCATTGCAAATCAATATTTGGTGTTTATTTAGCACCAAAGAACACAAGTACTGAAATCTGTTCAGCCTACTCCAACAGGTCTGAAGTTTTGAAATTCAAAGGAGCCTTTAAACTTATGAAAAAAAATCCATTCAACCCGGCTACATATTGAATATTTTGGCGTTTAAAATGGTTTTGTAATCTCATGAAAAGCACAGTTAAACAACATTTCCGAAACAGAGTGAACAAAGCAAAGCTTACCTTACTCATTTGCACAGAACAAATAAAAACGAAAATGGGACAGCACAAATTCAACCCAAAGCAAATAAGAAGCATGAAATAGAATTGGAACGGATTTGATAGCTCACCTCTCTCAGCCCAAGCCGAGAGGAACGGAAATAACAGAACCTGTCTCAATGGTGCCCCACTCCGGAAACGAGCTCTGACGACAGCGCAGGTAAAATGCTATGGAACCCCTCAACCTTCACACACTCGTTCTTCCTCTCGCTTCTCCTCTCTCTCTCTCGGATTCATGAAGAAAACACTCAATCTCCCCTTTCGAAAGTTGCAATGACCTCCCCAACGGCTGATTCTAGTGATCACGGGGTCGCCGGCGAGCAGCAGCAGTGCTGCGAATGGCGGCTTCCATGGCTCTCTCACTCTCAGCCACTCCACATCTTGGGGACGGAGGTCGCGTGCGTGAACCTTGCCCTCCACTATGGTTAGCGTTAGCAAACTTCATTTTTTTTTTTTCAATTAATTTTTGTTTTAATTTAAGAGAGCGAAAATTTGGGCTATTAGGTGTTTTGGGCTTGACCCGTGAAAATTGGGCTATTATTTTAAAACTTTTGTTGGCTCTTTTTTTTTGTATTCCAAAATTTTTTTTTATAACGTATTGCATAATTAAATAATCAAAATTTTTTATTTTTATCAATGTTGTAAGAATCGGACCGGACCGGACGGTCCGACCGGTTCAACCGCCAATCGAATATAAAGGCGAGTCAGTTAGACCAAAAAATCATTTTTGTAGTTGGACCAGATTTAACCGGTCAACCGGGTTGGACCGTCCAACCGGTGGTCCAACCGGTCCAATTTTATTTTTTAAAAAAAAATTGAAAAATAAAAATAAAAAAGAAATTAGAGAAATCTTAAAAATTAAAATTAGAAAAGTCTTGAAAATTAAAATCTAAAGTCATGATTATCAAGAATTTTATGTTTTGTTTGATTAAGTTCTTTCAGAGTTTGACAAATCTTAAAAATTAAAACTTTGAGAAGTCATGTAATTTAAAACTTTAAAATTATGTATATTGAAACCTAAAATTTGAGTGATGTCATTTTATATATTAATAATAATTATTATTTATTATTTATTGCGTCATCCGGTTCGACCGATGGTTCGATCGGTTAAACCGATTAGACCATAAACCAAACACGTGTCCAAGTCTTTGTCCGGTTCGATTCTTACAACATTAATTTTTACATTTAAATAACTTTAAAAAATGTTGTTTCTTAGGCCCCGTTTGCAATGAATGAAAATCGGCTCTCAAGAAGAGAACGGCACGATTCCCAATCCAAAAATGTGTTTGGTGTATTATTTAAGGCAGTGTAATCTATTTTACATTCCTTTACATCTATAATAGATTATTTTTTTTTTTTGCCTGTATAATAAATTATATGTAAAACTTATTTATTTAGGTAATTAAAAATTTTTTACTATTGTAAAACTATATGATAAGAGTAAAAGAGAAAGGAAGAAGACAAGAGAAGAAGAAGTGTAGTACTCAATAATCAACTTTTTGGTGTATCAAATCATTGCATATACACCCTCTATTTATAGGGCTACTAGGGTAACCTTCACATCATAAGTTACAAAGCATTAAGGTATGCATATAATGCATAATCAATATTGGCATAAATCATATTGAATTTGGGGTTATGGACTCATTGATTTATGGAGGTTTTGGGAGTGCTAAAGACATCCACAAAAGCACAATATATTTACAACACTCCCCCTTGGATGTCTAAAATTGTGCCTCATTAAAACCTTACTAGGAAAAACCCTGTGGGACAAAAAACCTAGTGAAGGAAAAAGAGTACACCAATTATAATAATACATCCATTATAAACTGCCTCATTAAAAACCTTTTGATAACTCTATGAAATAGAGTTATTTAGGCTAGTGTTTCATGGATTTTAGGAGGTTTTCATTGTCTTTGAGCCACAATTAATTGCATTTTAGAGTGTTTTTATGTTCTTAAGCTTGTAAATGTTAATTTATGTGATTTTAGCTTGTCTTGTTTTTATTTGTGAGTGTTTTGTTGAAATTAATGGAGTTTGGGGACTTATTTGTGTTTTACTTTTGTGCTTAGGGCCTTTTTGGAGAAGAATAATTCAATTTGGGGCACATTTGGAAGTAAAACATCAAGGGAAGCAAGCAAAGGAAGTGTGCTGCAGCACATCGATTATGTGCTACAGCACAGTGGCTGCACAAAGAGTCAGAAGCGGTGTGCTATAGCACAGGCCCATGTGCTGTAGCACAAGCAGATCAGAGAGCATGCGCTGCAGCACATAATCGATGTGCTGCAGCACACCGTTGCAGGAGCAATTTTGGAACCCGATTTTTTAGCTGATTTAAAAGCATTTTGACCTAGGGTTCGACTGATTGAGCCATTTTTAGAGTTTAGGAGCTGGAGAGGTGCTAAAAACTAAAAGGGAACTTCATCTCCAAGGTGGTTTCAAGCGGATTCAATTGGAAGAAGAGCGATTTGGAGTGTTGGGAACAATATTCTTCTCCTCTTTCTTTCTTTCTTTTGCTTTGATATTTGTGATGTTTACTGATTTTGGGTTGTTGTATCCCTTAAATATGCTAGGCTAAACTCTATTTTCCTTAGGATTGTAGTTCTTAGCATGTAAATTGTGATTATTGACACTCTTTCATCTCTATTTCAATATTTATGGAGTTTATTCAGCTTAATTCTTGTTTTTCCCTCTTTGTTTGATCACCAATTAGGGATTTCATGAGGATTTGAGTAGTTCTTGGAAAAGACAACTTGAATTTAGTCCAAGGGCTGAATACTACTTGATTTAGTTCAACCAATGGAGTGGTTAACTAGATTTACCCAAAGGATAGGCATATACCGATGGGTCTTGTAGAGTCAAATTAGTCAAGCTTAATGCATTTCTTTGATTTAGGTTCCCATAGGAATATAGGGAATTTAATTAGAGATATAGAATTTATAAGAAATCGGAAGGTTTTTATAATGACAAAATAGGCTAAGACTAACTCATAACATTGAATTAGGGTGAATTGAAGTTGACTTCACAATCGAAGTGCTAAGCTAGACTACAATCTTAGGGATCTCTCTTGCACTTAAGTTCTTTCGATTAGTTTCATTGTGAAGTTATTAACTCCGTTTATTTCTTTGCAATTAGTTTAATTTTAGTTTGCTTACCTTGAATTAAACACTAGATTATGATAGCTTGAATTTGGTAAATATGAATACACTAGTACTCGGTCTATTTTAGCTCAGTTCCCTGTGGACGATACTCTTTTCTCATCACTTTACTACTTGTTGGCGGTGTACACTTGCACCGTGTCGTGTCGTTTGGGCAAGCAACACCTTTACCAGGAAAACCCAGTGGGACAAAACCATGGCAAAGGGAAAAAGAGTGCAGCGCTATCTCCTCCTCATTGTAGCATTATTGAAGGTCTCTTAATCGGCGCATTCCAATTTTGTAAATTAGCTTCTCAAATGTTGCAGTTGGTAATGCCTTAGTGAATAGATCTGCTAGATTATCACTTGAGCGAATTTGTTGAATATCAATTTCACCATCTTTGTGAAGATCATGAGTAAAGAAGAACTTTGGTGAAATATGCTTAGTCCGGTCTCCTTTAATGTATCCTCCTTTTAGTTGGGCAATGCAAGAAGCATTGTATTCATACAATGTAGTTGGGGCCTTTTCATTTAGTAATAAACCACATGATTCCTGAATATGTTGAGTCATGGATCTCAACCATACACATTCTCGACTGGCTTCATGAATTGCAAGCAACTCTGCATGATTTGATGAAGTAGCTGCTATAGTTTGTTTTGTTGAGCACCAAGATATAGCAGTATCACCAAATGTAAACAAATAGCCAGTTTGAGATCGGCCTTTATGAGGATCTGATAAGTATCTAGCATCTGCATATCCAACTAATGGAGACTTGGACTCATTTGAATAAAATAATCCCATGTCAAGTGTCCCTCGGAGATATCTGAATATATGTTTAACTCCGTTCTAATGTCTCTTAGTTGGAGAAGAACTAAATCTTGCAAATAAACTTACAGCGAATGCTATATCAGGTCGAGTGTTATTAGCAAGATACATTAATGCTCCTATAGCACTAAGATATGGTACTTCTGGACCAAGAAGTTCTTCATCATTCTCACGAGGACGAAAAGGATCATTTTTCACTTCAAGTGATCTAACCACCATAGGGGTACTTAATGGATGTGCCTTATCCATGTAAAACCGTTCAAGGATCTTTTTAATATATGTTGATTGATGAACAAGTATTCCTCCTTCTAAATGTTCAATTTGCAGCCCAAGACAATATTTTGTCTTTCCAAGATCTTTCATCTCAAAATCTTCTTTTAAGAACTTTCCTGCTTCTGAAATACCTTTAGGAGTTTCAACTATGTTCAAATCATCAACATATACTGCGATGATAACAAATTCAGATCCTGATCTTTTTATAAATACACATGGACTAATAGAATCATTTTTGTATTCTTTTTGTAGCAGATACTCACTAAGACGATTATACCACATGCACCCGGATTGTTTTAATCCGTATAATGATCTTTGCAACTTAATTGAATATATTCCTCGATCACTCAAATTATTTCTTTCAGGTATCTTAAATCCTTCAGGGATTTTCATGTATATATCATTATCCAGTGATCCATATAAGTAGGCTATAACAACATCCATTAGACGCATGTCAAGCCTTTTACAAACAGCCAAACTAATTAAATATCTAAAAATAATTGCATCCACCACAGGAGAGTAAGTCTCCTCATAATCAATTCCAGGTCTTTGCGTAAAACCTTGTGCTACAAGTCGGGCTTTATATCGCACAATTTCATTTTTCTCATTTCTTTTTCGCACAAAGACCCATTTGTACCCGACTGGTTTTACACCATCAGGTGTTCGAATGACAGGTCCGAAAACTTCACGCTTCGCAAGTGAGTTTAACTCAGCTTGGATAGCATTTTTCCAATTTGGCCAATCTTTTCTACGTCGACATTCTTCGACGGATTTTGGTTCATGATCCTCATTTTCATTTGCAAGTTCTAGCGCTATATTATATGAAAAAACATTGTCGACAATTGTTTCAAATCGGTTCCATATTTTTCCAGTATCAACATAACTGATTGAGATCTCATTATTTTCTTTACTTTCAGGTACCTGAATCTCTTCTGGAGATTTTTTATCAGTTATGTCTTCCTTATCATTCAAAATACCTATTTCCTCGTCTTGGCCATTTTCTTTATTTGCTCCTTTTCTTTTTCGAGGATTCTTATCTTTGGAACCAATTGGTCTACCACGCTTCAGGCGTGCTGTATGTTCATTCGCAATAGTATTAGGTTACCCTTCAGGAACCTCAATACGAATTGGAGCATTTTCAGCTGGAATATGTGACTTTGTCACTTTTTTAGGGTCAGTGAATGCATCTGGCAATTGATTTGCAATATTTTGCAAATGAATTATTCTTTGAACTTCAAGTTCACATTGCTTTGTACGAGGATCAAAATGATGCAATAATTGTGCATTCCATGTAATTTGTTTTTCCAGCTGTTCCTTTTCTCCCCCTAATGCTGGGAAATTATTTTCATCAAAATGACAATCAGCAAATCGTGCCGTAAATAGATCACCCGTCTGGGGTTCTAGATATTTAATAATGGAAGGGGATTCATACCCGACGTATATCCCCAACCTTCTTTGAGGACCCATTTTGGCGCGTTGTGGTGGAGCAATCGGAACATAGACTGCGCACCCAAAGGTCCTTAAATGAGAAATATTTGGCTCCTGACCCTAAGCCATTTGCATAAGGGAGAACTTATTATATGTTGTTGGTCTAATGCGTATGAATGCTGCAGCATGCAGAATAGCATGTCCCCATGCATTAATAGGGAGTTTTGTTCTCATGAGTAATGATCTAGCAATTAACTGAAGGTGTTTAATGAATGATTCTGCAAGACCATTTTGTGTATGTACATGAGCAACAGGATGCTCCACACTTATCCCAATTGACATACAGTAATCTTTAAAAGCTTGGGATGTAAATTCACCAGCATTATCAAGACGAATTGTCTTGATAGGATAATCTGGAAATTGGGCTCGCAATCTAATTATTTGAGCAAGTAATCTTGCAAAAGTCACATTACGCGTTGACAATAGACAAACATGTGACCATCTGCTAGAGGCATCTACTAATACCATAAAATATCGAAATGGTCCACAAGGTGGAGCTACAGGTCCACATATGTCTCCATGAATGCGTTCCAGAAATGTAGGGCATTCAATCCCAACTTTTGCTGGTGATGGCCTTATAATTAATTTCCCTTGAGAACAAGCAGCACAAGAAAACTCATTAGATAAAAGAATCTTCTGGTTCTTTAATGGATGTCCACTTGAGTTCTCTATTATTCTTCGTATCATTATTGAATCGGGATGGCCTAACCGGTCATGCCAAATAATAAAAGTATTTGGATTAGTAAACTTCTGGTTTACTATAGCATGCGTCTCAATCATGCTAATATTTGTGTAGTACAAACCAGAGGAAAAAGTGGGTAATTTTTCCAAGATACATTTCTTACCCCCAATAATTGTAGTGATGCAAAGACATTCCATATCACCATCAGTTGTGGTCTCAATGTGATAACCATTTTGTCGAATGTCTTTGAAACTTAGTAAATTTCTTTGAGACTTACTGCAAAATAATGCTTCATTTATATTCAATTTTGTTCCTCTAGGTAATAATAAGTTAGCTTTTCCATATCCTTCAATTAATTTTGTACTACCAGATATTGTGCTAACGTTTGCCTCTTTCATAACCAAAGAAGAAAAATACTTCTTATCCTTTAATATAGTGTGTGTTGTAGCATAATATATATTCTTTGATTTTAAATCCATCAGAAGACTGAGGAATATCCATATTCTTCATTGAAAACAAAAATACATTATAAGAAACGTAGAAAATTAAAATTACAATGAAGAAACACAACTAAAACATAAGAGGGAAAATAAAACATAGGTGAAAAACATAAGATTTGCTGCATTTTATTTTTCAATCATGATTTTCAAAGAAATCAGCAGCATCTAGATGTGTTATGTCAATGAGGCCTTCATAGTCATCTTCTTTGTAGGCAAAATTGGCTTCCACATTATTATGCATTTTTGCATCATCATCATCATTATCATTTTGAAGGGTCAAATTAACTTCAGCATTTTTTCCCTTCTTTATTGAAGCTTGATAGAGCTTGACAAAATGCTCAGGTGTGCGGCAGACACGTGACCAATGGCCTTTCATGCCACAACGATAGCATATATTGTCTTTACCCTTAGAAGAGCTATTTTGAGAACCCTTATTGTTCTCTTGTTTATGACCATCATGATTATGGTAATTATTTTTTCCCTTACCACGCCCACGTCCACGCCCGCGGCCACGCCCACGACCACGGGAATTATTATTTCCTCTTCCAGAATTATCATATTTTGCTGCATTCGCTTCAGGGAATGGAGCAGATCCAGTTGGACGGGCTTCATGATTTTTCATTAACAGCTCGTTATTTTGTTCAGCCACAAGAAGACAAGAAATCAATTCGGCATATTTTTTAAAACCTTTTTCACGATATTGTTGTTGTAATAAAACATTAGAAGCATGAAAAGTTGAAAAGATTTTTTCTAATAAGTCCTCATCAGTGATTTTTTCTCCACACAATTTTAATTGAGAACTTATTTTGAAAACTGCCGAATTATATTCACTCACTTCTTAAAATCTTTGAGGCATAAATGTATCCAATCATAACGAGCTTTGGGGAGTATTACAGTATTCTGATGGTCATACCTTTCTTTAAGATTTTTCCACAATTCAAGTGGATCCTTAACAGTCAAATTTTCTGCTTTTAGCCCTTCATGCAGATGATGACGCAAAAATATCATTGTTTTTGCCTTATCTTGGTTAGATACCTCATTTCCAGTTTTTATTGTTTCACCTAGACCCTTAGCGTCTAAGTGAATTTCAACATCTAGTACCCATGACAAATAATTCTTGTCAGATATGTCAAGGGCTACAAACTCGAGTTTGGTAAGATTTGACATGATGCAAGCTAATGAAAAACAACAATAATAATAATAATAATAATAATTAGAGATATGACGTTACAATATTAAAATACAAAATAAGATAAAATTAAGTGAAACAATAAACTATTAGTATATATAATATATAATTCATAAAACATATTAACAAGTAAATGAACAATTTAAATAATATGAAATTAAGATAGTTAACAATGATAATCAAATTAAGAACTCATAACAAATTAACAAAACTAATACAATTTATATTAATAAGTTAGTATAAATCAAATAAATTATTGATTAATTAGCAACAAGAAAAATATTACGATAAATTGATAACATAGTATAAAATAAAATATAACAATAAACTAAAGCAAAGAATAATAAGATAACTATGATCAAAGAAACAATAAATAAATTAAAGCATAAAAATATATGAAATAAACTATGATCAAAGAAATATGTCCACTGTATAAATAAAATAACTAGATATATAAAACAAGAAGGAAAATGTTCTTAGCCATACAAACAAGAAATCATAAATTGAAACATGAATTTGTAGAACTATAAAATGAATTGTTAGAAGAACTACCTTCGAGCTCTCGTGCTGATAACGTATTGTAAAACTATATGATAAGAGTAAAAGAGAAAGGAAGAAGACAAGAGAAGAAGAAGTGTAGTACTCAATAATCAACTTTTTGGTGTATCAAATCATTGCATACACACCCTCTATTTATAGGGCTACTAGGGTAACCTTCACATCATAAGTTACAAAGCATTAAGGTATGCATATAATGCATAATCAATATTGGCATAAATCATATTGAATTTGGGGTTATGGACTCATTGATTTATGGAGGTTTTGGGAGTGCTAAAAACATCCACAAAAGCACAATATATTTACAACATTGACAAAATTATTCTTTTCATTTTTCACAATCACCCATCCCACCCCATTGTCACCTCCACCACCCACCACCTACCACCACTTTTTTTTTTAATATAAAGTTTTTTATTTTTAAAATATAATAAGAGGAACATTTTGATCTTTAGACAGATTTTACCTTACAAACTTTTATTTTATTTTATTTCATACCAAAAATTCTTTATCTTTACAATTATTTTACATTTTATCAATTATTAATTTTTTTTATATTCATAAATTAATATAAAACTTACTAAAATATATTATTTGACATAATAAATAGTAAATTTAGAGTTAAAAAAATTATAAGATAACTTTCTTTGTACAAGAATATTTTATGAATATAAAAAATTAATAATTGATATATATAATATTATATATGTACAATTTTATAATATTATATTTTTTTAATTTATTTATTACACCATCCGGTTCAACCAACGATTCAATCGGTTGAACCTTGAATCAGAAGCTTGTCCGAGTCATAATCCGATCCAATTTTTAAAACATTATTCTTAGGTTTGGCCATTTCCTTGTTGTATATGAGTTATGTTCAAACCCTCAAATGGAGAAGGGTTTGGGTACAATGGTGAGGGTTTTGAAATTTTGTCAGGGATGTGCAAACCAAATCCAACTAAATCAATCCAAATCGAACCGATTAAAACCGACCAAAAGCGACTATGTAATTGGATGGATTGAATTTTTTTTAGCCTAACCGATTTGGTTCAGTTCGGTTAGCAGATAAGGACCAATCTCATTCAAACCGAACCAACCGATTACATTTTTTAATATTAAAATTATATATTAATTAAAAATAGGTCAAATTATATTTTGGTCCTCAAAGTTTGTACAAAGTTTAATATTGGTCCTCAACGTTTCAAAAAGTTATTTTAGGTCCTCAACGTTTTTTTTTGTCAAAATTGGTCCTCTAGCATAAGTCACGACTGGTTTTACCGTTAAATGCTGACGTGGAAGGCTTATACGGCACACCCTCTCTCCTACTGTCATATTTAAATGACATGGCACACTCTATCACTCCAACTCAGCAAAACGATGCCGTTTTGATTCATCTTATATTCCCTCACATATGACAAAACAACGTCATTTTGCTGAGTTTGAGTGATAGAGGGTGCCATGTCATTTAAATGTGACACGTAAAAGAGAGGGTATGCCAGATAAACCTTCCACTTCAGCATTTAACGGCAAAATTAGACGTGAGTTATGCTAGAGGACCAATTTTGACAAAAAAAAACGTTGAGGATCTAAAATAACTTTTTGAAACGTTGAGGACCAATATTAAACTTTGTACAAACGTTGAGGATCAAAATAATAATTTGGCCTTAAAAATATTAAAAATACACTTATATTTATTTATTATTATTTTTTACTAATATTTATGATTTTATAATTTTGGATTGCAATTTTAATTTTAATTTTTGGTTAAAAATATTTATTTCTATTTTTTAAGGTTAAATACTTTGTAAAGATGGGTAAAAAAACAATGTGCAAGAAATGTGAGAAGATGGGTAAAAACAATGACCAATTAACAAAGTATTTTCTCAAATTGATCCCAAATAGCAGAAGTACAAATTTTAAATTTTTTTGAACTAGACTACTCATTACTTATGTCCATTGTTTCTTTAACTTCATCCTCAAATACACTCATTTTTTACATATAAAAATTCCAAAAGTTATGTTACCAAAACAACAGCAACATTAAATATGATAGAAAAGTGCATCATTTTCTCTTTCCTAATTTCTTTGATTCACATGTGGAACAAGTAAAACAGAATTACTCAAATTTATGTTTAGAGCATGAACAAAAGATAAGTTTGGTTACGTGAATGTTGAATGTAATTGGAATGAAAATACAAGAGAGAATGGGAATAGTAATGTGAAAGTGATGTGAATGGAATAAAAATGGATGAAATGACTATTTTACCCCTATATTAAAAGTGAGAATTGAATAAAGTGAGTAAAAAAGTAATGATAAAAATACAATTGGTTAAAGTATTATTTTGGTCCTCAATGTTTGCATGAAATTTAATGTTGGTCCTCAAAGTTTTTCTTTTTGGTTGATTTTGGTCCTCGAGCGTAACACTGTTAACTTTTTGCCGTTAAATGATGACGTGGCATGCTTATGTGGCACACCCTCTCTCCTACATGTCATATTTTAATGACGTAGCATGACGCATCACTGCCACGCCACCCCACATTGCCACATCATCATCTTCTCTCCTTCATCATTATCATTATCATCATCATATTTTAATGACGTGACAGTGATGTGTCATGCCACGTCATTAAAATATGACACGTAGGAGAGAGAGAGTGTGCCAAATAAGCATGTCACGCCATCATTTAACGACAAAAGTCAACGGTGTTACACTCGATGACCAAAATCGACAAAGAAAAAAACTTTGAGGACCAACATTAAACTTTTGAAACATTGAGGACCAATATTAAACTTCATGCAAACATTGAGGACCAAAATAGTACTTTAGCCAATACAATTTCATCACATTACAAAAAATAAAGCATAGTTGGTTGAAATAATGTTTGAAATTACAAGACACATTACATAGACAAAACAACGAACCATACGTGTACAAAATAATCAATATGTGATTGACTATAACTGCGTGTCAAATTCAAAAAACTTTCTTTCTGACTTGTAGCTTATTTTATTTGGATTTATGAAATATATATTTTCCAGAGGAAAAATATCATTACAATCACTATTCCTGAAGAAAAGGGGAAAAGAAAAAAGCTTTAAAAAAAAGTTTCCATACTACACCTTACTCATTCCTATGTGGAATAGGCATACTAAATTAATTCCTGAATTTTACACTTCTACATGCACTTGAAGGCACAAAATTAACAATTTATTCAACTTGAATTCTTATCCAAGCTAAGTGTATGTCACATTGATTGATCAATGAAATAATTGAACATGATATATAAATGTTTATATTGTTTAGACACAAAGAGCATCCATGAACACAAAGGTCAATAAACACATAACTAAATCAACTAATTAAAAAAATTAAAGATTCATTTCGGTCCTCTATGCTTTACCCAAGTTTTAAATTTGTCCTTTATCTTTTCTCGAGAAGTTCTAAATTGATCCTTTCGTCCAAGTCCGTCAATTTCTTAAGTAAACTGCTCACGTGGTGTGTCGAGGTGGACACATAATCTCTCATACGTGTATCAGATAGCTGACATGGCCTTAAACACACAAAAAATACCCAAACGATGTTGTTTAAGCCAAAAATAAAACCATGCTGAGAGGACTAATATGAAATTGTAATAAAACATAAAGAACTAATATAAAACATTGGTTAAAACCCCAAATTGGTCCTTTATGTTTGCACCAAGTTTCATATTAGTCCTTTATGTTTCAAAAAGTCTAAATTGGTCCTTTATGTTTGCAAGAAGTTCCAAATTGATCCTTCCGTTCAATTCCATCCAATTTTGCCGTTAATTGATGACGTGTCCGACTGATGTGTCACCATCTCTCTCCTACGTGTAATGCTCAGCTGACGTGGACTAAGTTACCCTAAAATTAGGGACTAAAATGAAACAAAATAAATTTTTTACATGTCAAAATAATTCTTCATCTTCTTCTTCTTCATCGCTACACACACTCGCAGCCATGCCTTGCCCATTGTCATCCTTCTTCATAACCACAGCTCCCATTTCTAAACCTCCATCCTTCCAAATCGTAAACCACCACACCACCACCATCTACCATATTTTTCGGCGAGAATCTCGCCGGCGATTCGAAATCCCCAATCCCTATTTCCTTTTCTCATCATTCTTCCAAAATTGCAGTGAGTATTTTCTATCCAAAAAAATTATAAGGTTAAGTCAATAATAACATGTAAACACAATGAATTTTCATTTATCAAGTGGGAGAGAACTGAACCAAATAAAATAGTGCATTGGCGAGAAGTCGACACCGATTCGTAGGTAGTGGCAAAGGGCTACCTCGTGCGGCTGACAACGTAGATCTCTGGCGCTGAGAAGTTTTTTAGCTGCGTTTTCTCACAGTTTTCCACAACGCGAGGCGGACCTTCCGAGAGAGATGCGATGAGGGAAGCTCGATGAAACACAATGATGAAGAAACTATAAAGACGAAAATGGAAGAAGACGCGATTACAGAAGTTGACGGGAACTCACCGGTGAGAAGAACTAGAGGAGATGCGACGGTCGCGACTGTGTGTAGCGATGAAGAAGAAGAAGATGGAGAATTATTATTTTGACATGTAAAAAATTTATTGTTTCATTTTAGTCCCTAATTTTAGGGTAACTTAGTCCACGTCAGCTGAGCATTACACGTAGGAGAGAGATGATGACACATCAGTCGGACACGTCATCAATTAACGGCAAAATTGGATGGAATTGGATGGAAGGACCAATTTGGAACTTCTTACAAACATAAAGGACCAATTTAGACTTTTTGAAACATAAAGGTGTTGGAGAATTTGACTCTTTGAAGAATATAATAAGAAGAAATGAAGAAGAAGAAGAAAAGAAAGTGATGCACAATGTCTTCAAGGCGTGGACAGCACTTTCCTTTAGGCTTAATTTGCCCCCACCTATTCCTATTTTCTATAGGGTGCTAGTTGGGTAGACCGGCAAATTTCCTTCAGGATACAATGAAGACCCTTGAGTATGGATAGCACTTCCAATACTCAAGCCAAGACAACAATAGTATTTACAAAGTGATAGTTTGTCTTTATCTTTGTGTGCACTCAAAGACAAAGGCAATGAATTTGATATTATGAATTATGGAATGGTGAGAGGTTTATATAGACCATGAAGTGATGCCTTTGAAGAGATACCTTTTGGTATAATATCTCTTCAATTAAGAGTCACAACTATCAATTTAAATGAAGAGTCTTGTCTTTTAAATTTGTAACTCCCTACACACCTTTTCATATAAATTAATTAATTAATTAATTTATAATACAACTCTTCAAATAAATAAACATAATACATGACTCTTCAATTAACACATCTCTTCAATTTAAACATATTCCAACAATCCTCCACCATTTTTAAAATGAACCCAAATTCTTATCACTTCGGAAATCTCATGTTTTTATTAAAGGTATCTCAAGGATTTGAACCATTACCTAAGTAAGCCATGTTTTCACCAATCCGAAATAATATGGTAGACTATGCTTTGAACCAACTATTCCATATGAACAGGCGTGCATGACTTACGCATGAGATCTCGGACCATTGTATGCCACTTAAATGACACATTTATGGCCTTGTGTCCATATCCTTTTCATGAGAGTTTTCAGAGTCAAGCCCTTAGACTCCTAGAAGCGGCCCCACTTCATTCTCATATAGGTAGACTCTATCAAGAACATCACCACGATTAATGCTCCAGCAAATATATGCTAACAAGTCTATTAAGAGCCAAATTAAAGCTCAACCTGCCCCTTTTAATCTCATGGTTACCAAGTACTTTTCAACCTTGGGATGTATAAATGTCAAGTACTTGCAATTACTCTAATAGTGTACTTTCACCATTGAACTCAAGACTTGATATGATGGTCAAGTGTGAGTTGGGTTTCCACTATTGGTAATCAAGGTTTTTTAAGGCTTTAAACACATCCCCTTTGATGTTTTCAACACCATATCCCTTGTCAGACCTTTCGTCAAAGGATCTGCAAGATTTAATTCAAATCTTATATAACTTATGGAGATTACTCCGTTCATAATCAAATCATTCACCAAGCTATGCCTTAATCCAATATGTACCTTGGGATGTATTATACCAACAGACTCAAAATATTTTGGATCATAATATTCTTCCCCTTTATTTGTCCTTAAACATTTAACTAAAGTTTCACATTGAAGTTCTACTTCAGTTTTAAAGATCTTAAATTTGTCTAAGGCTTCATCCTTTGAGTGCATCAAATAGACATAACAATATCTAGTGCAATCATCAATAAAAGTCACAAAATATTTTTTACCACCCAAAGTAGGCCAACCATGCAAATCACAAATATCAGAATGAATAATTTCTAATATTTTAGAACTTCTTTTTACCATAGGAAAAGGTTTTCTTGTTATTTTTATCAACATGCAAGTGTTGCAAGAATCATGATTAATAGTAGTCTTTGGAATCATATCAAGTTTCATCATGTCATTAATTTTACCAAAATTAACATAACCCAAACGATAATGCCATAAATCACCAAAATCAACAATATAAGCAGAACTATAAATATTATTATTAATGTTAGCAATATTACACTTAAACATGTTCTCACAGAAATAACCTTGGCCTACAAATGTTCCACCCTTGGTGAGAACAAACTTGTCTCCCTCAAATACAGATTTAAACCCAAACTTATTAAGTAAGGGTACAGAAATTAAATTCTTCCCAACTTCTGGTACATAATAGACATCTTTTAAAGTAAGAATAGGACCAATATAAAACTTGGTGCAAACATAAAGGACCAATTTGGGGTTTTGACCTAAAACATTAATGAAACATAAAAGACCAATATAGTACTTCAATGAAACATAAAAGACCAATATAGAACTTCAATGAACCATAAAGAACCAATACAGACATTTAATGAAACACAAAAGACCAATATAGAACTTTAATAAAACTTGAAGAACAAATATAAAACTTTTGAGAAACATAAAGGACCAATATAAAACTTTTGAGAAACATAAAGGACCAATATAAAACTTTTGAAAGATAAAGGACCAATTTAGAACTTAGATAAAATATAAAGGACCAAAATAACATTTGACCATTAAAAAAAACCAAATGATAAAACATGAGGAAGATACAGGGAAAAAAATTAGGGAAGCCTAGCATAGCTAAGACCTCATGATTGATCTATACTTTAACCTAGAGAGTTTTAGATCATTAGTATTTATTGTTATTGTTTTTTTTCTTGTCACTGAGCATTTTATATTTTAGGGTAAAATGCAATTTATCCCATGTCGTTTCACTTAAAACTAGTTTGTCAATATTTTATCACTTTATAGTTTGATTTAAAATTAATGTACTCCATGTAATTAAATATGTTATACTTGACACCTTCCTATGATTTGTTATGTTACCAATTAACTATCTTGTATTATTCTTTATCCAAAATTTAATTGAATTAGTCAATATCTGAAATTTTATAAAATTAGTGTGTATCTATGCAACTTTTAAATGGTGAAATGCCCATTTTGGTCCTCTATGTTTTACCCAAGTTTTAAATTGGTCCTTTATCTTTCAAAAGTTCTATATTGGTCCTTTATGTTTTTCAAAAGTTTTATATTTGTTCTTCAGGTTTCATTAAAGTTCTATATTGGTCCTTTATGTTTCATTAAAGTTCTATATTGGTTCTTTATGTTTCATTGAAGTTTGGTTCTTTATGTTTCATTGAAGTTTTATATTAGTCCTCTATGTTTCATTAGAGTTTCATATTGGTCCTCTCAGTATGATTTTATTTTTGGCTTAAACAACGTCGTTTGGAAATTTTTAGTGTGTCTAAGGTCACGTCAGCTATCTGATATACGTATAAGAGATTATGTGTGCACCTCAGCACGTCACGTCAGCAGTTAACTTAAGAAATTGACGGATTTGGACAGAAGGACCAATTTAGAACTTCTGAGAAACATAAAGGACTAATTTAAAATTTTTGAAACATAAAAGACTAATTTGAAACTTGAGGGATACATAGAGGACCAAAATGAACCTTTGACCTTTTAAAATTATATGTCACTCAAGCCTTTATGCTATTTTATAATTATCATTTAGACCATTTTTATTATTGTTAATCATTTAATAATTTTAATGTTTAAAATTCTTTATTAAACACTCTAGAATTATTAAATCATTCAAAATAATGATAAATTTTTTTTTTTTATAAATATACACAAAGTATACACTATAATAATATATTCTAGTACCTTAGGCTTTGTTTGGAACAAAGAAAAGATGATGGAAAAAGGGAGGGCTTCTCCCTCCTCTTTTTCTCCTACCAAACAAACCCCACTTTTTGTAATGTGATAAAATTATATTTTTGTCTTTAATTTTTTACTCACTTTTATTTCATTCTCATTTTTAATGTAAGGGTAAAATGGTTATTTTACCCTCTTTTATTCCATTCACATTGACATGAGATTTTCATTCTCTCTAACATTCTCATTCCCTCCTCTTTTTTCCTTACCAAATACACCCTTAGTAACAATAAAATATAATTAACATAAAAAAATTTATAATCATAAAAAATTCATTCAAATAATTTAATATTTATTCTTTACTCCCTTATTATTTAAACCTAGTTATTTACCTATTTTTATTGTTATTTTTTATCAACGTTTTAAAAGTATTAAATTAATCAAAATAATAATTAAAAAAATAATATAATAGTAAATTGCATTAGAAATAACACAACTATATAACTATTTATAGTGTGTTGGAACATTTTCACCCTAATTATTTTAGAGACGGGTTACGGGCCGATCTAGTCTTAGCCCAACCCAATATTAGTAGGGTCAATAATATAAACAAAAGTAACCACAACCAAAAGTTAGCTGTTAGAGTTAATGTTGTAAGAAACGAACTAGACAAAAACTTGGATAAGTGTTCGATTCATGGTCTAATTGGTTTAACCAGTTAAACCGTCGGTCGAACCGGATGATGCAATAAATAATAAAAATTAGTTATTCTTAATATATAAAATGACATCACTCAAATTTTAGGTTTTAACATACATAATTTTGAAGTTTTAAATTACATATCTTCTCAAAGTTTTAATTTTCAAGACTTGTCAAACTCTGAAAACACGTTTGGTATTCGATGAGTGTTTAGTGGGAAGTGGAAGTGGATATGAAAGTGGAAGATTTATGTGTTTTTGGTATGCAGGGAAAGTAAAATGGAAATAAGAATAAAATTGTTTGGTGTGATAGGAATGAGATAGGGAGGTGAAAATTAAGTGTAAAAGACTATTTTATCCTCTAAGATTATGCCCTCACATGGAAAGGGAAGAACAAAATAGTACTTTCAGGTCTACTTCCTTCCCTCAACCTCACATTCCCTCTAAATTTAAAGGGAAGCAACCTTCCCTCTCACCTTCCATCTTCATACAAAAAATACAATACATTCACTTTTCCTTTCACCTTCCCTCCTCAAACTATACCAAACGGCACCTGAAAGAACTTGATCAAATTAAACATGAAATTCTTGATAGTTATAACTTAAATATTTCAATTATTTTTTTAAATAAAATTGGACCGATTGTACCATCAGTTGGACGGTCCAACCCGGTTGACTAGTTGAACCCCAATTAAATCCGGTCCAACTAAGAAAATGATTTTTTGGTCCAACCGACTCGCCTTTGTATCTCATTAGCGGTTAAAACGGTCGAACCGTCTGGTCCGATCCAAACAACACTGACTAGAATTAAAGAATATTATAAGACCTTTACTTGAAATCAAACTCCCCAACCTGAGACTCAATCACAGAGCTTGTACTAATTTTTTTTGGCCATTTTTTAAAATAATGACTATACTTCCATATTCTTCAAGAGCTCACAACACAATGATCTCAAGACAATCCCAAATTACTAACATATTAATCATTCAATTGTTCATCTCCTGCAAATTTTCTCACAATCATAAACATTTGAACAAACAAACAAACATTCATTTATTAATTTAAACAACAATTCACACTGACATACCAACTACAAATATACAATGATATACAAATGCCAATGCAATATTAGAATTCATCATAAATTTATAATTCATCACAATAACTAGTTTAGTTTAGCCTAATCCTTGATTTTTCTTTGGGCCTTAAATTAAATTCTAGGTACACCAAGTCACCAACCCATCATGTGTCCATTGTTGCCCTCTTCATTAGTCAGAAAGTGTTTCAAAAAAAGAGGGAAAAGAGGTGTAGGAACTATTACCTTTCGATTTCACAGGCTCATAGCAATTGACCGTCCAACACCGTCGCAGCTCGGCCGTCGCTCGCCGTCGCAATCGCAGCTCGTGTCTCATGAATCTCGTGATGTTGAAGAAGGAAGAAGAAGTATAGTGTGAAGAAGCAAGAAGAACTGTTGTTGTGACTGAGAAGAAGAATGTGTGTAATGTGTTAGCTAGGTTGGGATTTACTGTTGTGATTGATTTGGGCTTTGGTTTTTTTTAGGCAAAAATATTATGTCAATCTTTTATTAAAAATAAATAACGTGTCCACCCTAACCCAACTCGGCCCAAATCCATTTTGGTCTGTTATTTTAATGGGTTGGCCGACCCATTTTTAAAACGGTTTAAAATTGTTTTTCTCAGCTCTATAATTTAAATAGAATTTAACGATCAATTTATAAGGTCTTATTCATATTGACAACTCTATATTTTTTTTATAATAGTTATAATTATTTATGAGTTATATAACTATAACCTTATTGACAAAATTCTGATTAATAATATATATATATATATATATATATATATTATAAAATTTTATAAATCAGATAAAGTAAATAAAAAATTAAACAACATTTTTTAGAAAAGTATTCAATAGGGGTGTGGATGGATTGGATTGATTCGGGTTGAAGGAAAATAAAAATTTTAAATCTGTACCAACCCAATATGCTTTTACATATTCTTTATTAAAAAATTTGGTTTTTTAAAATTTTTTTATTGTTTTTGTTGACTTTTAATATTTGTATTAGTACTTTTAATTCAAATATTGTATATAATACAAAATAGAATTATATAATTGTTCTTATTAATGTATTGTAATGTATTTTAAACAAAAATATCTAAAAGAAATATAATTAAAGTTCTAATTTATTTATACAATAAAAAATCTCAAAAATACATTAATAATTAGTTAAGTACTCATTGTATTTTATACATAAACTAAAGCAAATAACTAATTAAAAAATAAAAAATTAACTTAAATATCATTGAACACAATATATATGTTTATTAAAAAAATTAAATATAGCAGGTTGGTTTGAGTTGAATATTCTCAAATTTATTACCTAAACTAATAGAACAATGTGTTGAAAAAAATCAACTTGAACAGTTGAACCAACCAATAATCTAATATGGCGAGTTGGTTTGAGTTGAACGGGTTAGCGAGTTGATCCAACCCGTTGCACACCCCTAGTATCCGATTCATTCAATCATATATAATGTCTTAATAATGTACCAATAAATATATTTTGTTATTATTTTACGATTAAAATAAATATGATTTAATAAAATAAACAATTAATTTAAGGGTTTTGCTAACCAAAGCCCTAAGGACATTGTTTAAGAATTCCCTTTAACCCATTAGAGGGCTTAAGAAACTGTATTTGTTGACTTTTCACTAACTTCAAAAAAATGAATTCCTTCTCAACCAATTAAAGAAAATCAAGACACTTGTTTTTTTAAGAACCAGGGCACTTATTAGATAAACCTTAATTTAATTATTTTTAGGTCAATTTTAACTTTGGATGAAAAAGAACACATGGTAACTAATTGATAACATAACAAATTATAGGGGGCAAGTGTTACACTCTTAACCACAGGGGATACATTACTTTTAAGTCAAACCACATGGTGGTAAAGTGTCACACTCTAAATCACATGAAAGCAAACTGATTTTAAGTCAAACAACAAGAAGACAAATTGTAATTTACCCAATATATTATGAAAGTTAATCGAATTCTCTCTATTCTCTAATTTATTCCAACACACTAAAACAGAACATAGTAGTTGTAGCGATAGATAATATTATTTACAAATTGAAAGTTTAAGGATATAATTAACAGTAGATAAAGTTTAGGGACAAAATTAATAGAAATCTTAAAAACTAGAGACCAAAGTATATTTTTGTCAACAAAGAAAAAAGAAACATTAAATGAAGCCATTTAGGGTATTTTTGGATTGAGGACTAAGGAGAAGAAAGAAAAGTCTAGGGAGAGAAGTAACATATCTCCCTCTTATTTAGAAAGTTGAGAATTGGAGGGAAAGATAATTAATGAAAGATTAATTTTTAATTCCCCATTATCCTTCTCCTTTATCAATTTAAGATATCTCAAATTGAGATATTTTGGAAAAATTATCAATATTTAAATAAAAAGATTAACCTTCGGTTTTTTTCCCCTAATTGCAAAACAAACCCTAATTAATCATTTTGCAAGCTGATGAGAAGAAGGAGAATGAAGAGAAAAAAAAAATCTCAGTTACCTTGCTAGATTTATTTGGTGTCATGGGCCAAATAAAGATGTGTGGAGATCATAAAGTAAGAATATAGAAATGCCCACATAACCTTTTTGGAGTGAGATTAATATACAAATACTAAAGATAACCTTAATTATATTTCAAAATACATAGAATAATATTTTATTATATATTGTGGGTATTTACTATTTAATTAAGGTAGGTGAGGCATATGGCATGTGACATCTGGACTCTGGCACAGGACCTTGAACTCCACTAATAAATAATGAGGCAGCAACTTATTTTTATGAAATATAAATAAATAAATGGAGAGAATATATAATTCTAAGAAAAAATATTAAATATCTTATAGATATTAAATTAATTTAATAGTATATTTATATTTATGATTTAATTTTTTTTTAATTTTTTGTGATTATAGATAAAAAATAATTTTTACATTAATAAAATAATAATTTATTTCAAATTTTTATGGGTCTGAGTCAGGGTATGGAGATTTAACTACCCGTAAGTCTCGAAAATGGGAATTGATTTTGATACCCGTTCAAGTTCGGGTCCAAATTTAGAGATTATAGTATTATACCCATACCCTACCCATGATCATCCCTAAATGGAGCAGAGGATTTGCAAGGGTTTCCCACAAGAAGAGGAAGAAGAAGGAAGAGGTAATGTGGCAAATTGACGCGGAGTGTCACATTAGTTTTTTTTACACATAAGAGAGATAGTGTTACACCTTAGAACATGTCATCACTTAACGGTAAAATTAGACGAAATTAAATAGAATGACCAATTTGAAACTTCTACGGGTATGTTCATTACATGGAAATGCCCATTCCATGGGATGCAAAAAGTAGTGGGGTCCACTGAATCCCACTTACTTTTTCACTTTTTCATTTCCATCAACTTAAAAAAAAACAAAATATCTATTATACCTCTTTGATTTGATATGATTTGACATAATTATAACATTCTTTTTCTTTCTATTATTTTAATATAATGGGTAAAATGGTCATTTTAATACATTCTCATTCCATTTCCATTACTAAACTTTTACTACTAAACACATCAAATGCATTATGTTTCTGTTTCTATTTTTACTTCTACCTAATAAACGTGCCCTAAGAAACATAAATGACCAATTTAAAATTTTTAAAACATAAATGACCAATATAAAACTTGACGAAAATATAAAAAACTAAAATTGGTTTTTGACTTATCTCTTCTAAAGATGTGAGAAAGTAATATATTCTATAAAGTCAAGCTTCATTTATTTGAGAATGGATCACATGATGATATTCTCTCCATTTATTTATTTATATTTCATAAAAATAAGTTGCTGCCTCATTATTTATTAGTGGAGTTCAAGGTCCTGTGCCAGAGTCCAGATGTCACATGCCATATGCCTCACCTACCTTAATTAAATAGTAAATACCCACAATATATAATAAAATATTATTCTATGTATTTTGAAATATAATTAAGGTTATCTTTAGTATTTGTATATTAATCTCACTCCAAAAAGGTTATGTGGGCATTTCTATATTCTTACTTTATGATCTCCACACATCTTTATTTGGCCCATGACACCAAATAAATCTAGCAAGGTAACTGAGATTTTTTTTTTCTCTTCATTCTCCTTCTTCTCATCAGCTTGCAAAATGATTAATTAGGGTTTGTTTTGCAATTAGGGGAAAAAAACCGAAGGTTAATCTTTTTATTTAAATATTGATAATTTTTCCAAAATATCTCAATTTGAGATATCTTAAATTGATAAAGGAGAAGGATAAGCTTGGCCCGCTAAAATGCGAAAACAAGCCCGAAAATATGAGCCCGAGCCTGAAAGCCCGTTTTTTTAAAAAAGCCCGCAAAATACGGGACGGGCTCGGGCTTTTTTTAAAGCCCGGCCCAAAAGCCCGGCCCGTATTATATATACTTATTTTATTTTTATTTTATATATATAATACATTAAAATTAAAAAAAAAAAACTCAATCTAATATAGAATAAATACCAACCTAATTGATAACATATTTTAATGTTTGATGTCCAATGTCTTGTATTTGATTCATTCAATCTTACATATGTGAACATTTAAAAAATTCAATCTTACAGGGGAGACTAGCTTCCAACTTCCAATTAACTAGCATTACACTAATTTTCCTAAAGTGCGTGTACCATTTTCTTCACACAATCCATTAGGAGCAAATTCAAGCTCTCTTAGAGTGTGTAATTTGCTATATATCTATTTTTAAGAAAAAAAGTATCTCTTTGTATTTTAAATGAAACATGAAATAAACTATAAAAAAAAAATATGGTACAAAATATGGCGGCCCGGCCCGTTTTTCATTTAATACGGGCCGAGCCCGACCCGTTTTTTAGTTTAAAAAAACAGGCCCGGGCCGGGCTCGGACTTGAATTTTTAGTTAAAAAACCCGAAAACCCGACCCGTATTTTTTAAAACCCGGCCTGTGATCAGGTCTATATCAAACCCACCCAATTCCACCACATCATCATCATCATCACCAACAATTGCAGTTATTCCCCAAAACAATCAACACAAAAAAAAAACCCCAAATTTCAGCGGGACCCACAATTCCCAAAATAATGGATTGAACAAAAAAAAACCCTAAAGCCCATTTTTCCTCTTCCACAATTTTGCTCTCCTTTGCTTCCTTCCTCTTCTCCATCAAATCTGCCATGGTAGCAGCGTACCTTCCTTCTTCTCCTCTATCAAATCTCTAGCAAGCTTCGCTCACAGAACAAGCCACACCCGAGCAGCGTTCGACACCTCCATAAGAGCCACCCACACCGCCCGAGAGTGATGATAGCAATGCCATAATAGTGCATACCTATAGACGTCGCGATTCAACGATCCGTCGAGCCAATTATCTGTCCTTGCCACCACGCTTGTTGATTTGAAGCTTTTAGATCGCGACGTTCCTCTCGACCCTCGTTTGGGTGCTGGTGCTTCTGCTTCTTGTTCTTCTTGAGCTTTCTCTTCCATGGAGGTATGGAGTAGAGAGTATTGGAGTGCAGCGATGGGGAAGAAGAAGAAGATGTGAAAGTGGAGAAATTCTATTTTTGATTTGTGAAAAATTATTTATTTTATTTTAGTCCCAACTTAGAGTTTTAGACCATATCAGCTAAGCATTATACGTAGGAGAGATAATGTTACACCTCAGCAGGATACGTCATCACTTAACGAAAAAATTAGACGAAATTGGACAGAATGATCAATTTGAAACTTTTGGGAAACATAAAGGACTAATTTAAAACTTTTAAAACATAAAAGACTAATATGAAACTTGATGACAACATAAAAGACTAAAATAGCCTTTTGAGCGAAGAAATATCTATATTTAATATTCATTGTACAAAAGGTAAGAGTAGGATTGATTTACCTATTTATTTATTTAGACAACAAGTCAACAACCATAGGAGATTCATTCTCAAATAAATTAAGTTTAAGTCTAGAGATGATTACAGGGAGGATTTGAAAAAGATATTATTATACTCGCTTTTGTCCCCTGATGATAAATATTTTTTTTTTGTTTTTAGACCCTGCGAATACTTAATTAATTCTTAGATCTGGTTTCAGACCCAAAATTTTTTTACATTCATCACAAAAGCAAAATTATAATATTATTATTCAAATTTTAAAATGCAATCTAATCCTGCAAATATTTAACAAAACAAATTTCAAATAGAAAAAAAACAATTCTCACAAAAATTTAACAAAACAAAATTAAAAAAATTTAATTATTTGAAGTCCAACAAGCTATTTAGCTATGGTTGTTAGATAATGTGCATATTGTGCTCTCATTTTTCAAAATCTCATAAAAATGAAAGATTAAAGTAACATATTTAATAATATTTTATATATATATATATATATATATATATATATATATATATATATGTGTGTGTGTGTAATAATTTAATATATAAATTTTAATACTGGAGCCGGGGCGGAGTGATCAATACCCCTTACCTGTCTTCGGACTCGAATCCTTAAATTTACCCATGAAAATTCCCATACATACCTAGACCTAGATCCGATTATTCAATCTGGGATCCGAAGCCAACAGATAAAATTTGTGGATACTGGTTAGGTCTAGATAATTTGATCATTCTTATTTGAGTCTATATAAGATATTGGTCTCTTATAACGTAGATCTAAAAAAATTATCTACATTTAATGTTTCACGTGAAAAATAAAAAATATTAAATTAATTATAACTAGATTTAGAAGTAGAGATGATCATGGGTAGGGTTTGGGTAGAGTACTATAATCCCCAAACCCGAACTTGAGTGGATATCAAAATTAATCCCCATATCAAAATCAATCACCATACCCGGACCCAGACCCATAAAAAATTGAAATAAATTATTATTTTATTAATATAAAATTTTTTTATCAATTTTTTTCATCTATAATCACAAAAAATAAAAAAAATAAATCATAAATATAAATGTACATTTAAATTAGTTTAATATCTACAAGATCCTTAATATTTTTTTTTAGAATTATATATTTTCTTAACACAAAAAAGTTTAAAAATAATACTTTATATATATATATATATATATATATATATATATATATATATATATATATATATAAATAATTACTATTGCGAGTACGGTACGGGTAGGGTACCTTACCCGGACCCGTATCCGTTGACTTTGTATTCAGACCCATACCTAAACCCACAGAATAAGATTTAAGAATATTTATCGAATATGAATATTTTGATGATCCGTTTAGAAAGATGATATATAACAATTGCTTGTAATAAATCGTACAACCAATTCACAAGTAAAAATTAGTTGGACACTACTAGCTAGCTAGCTAGCTATTTTATGAAGCTGGCATGCACTATACATGCATATTGAAGAATGAGATGCAATGTGCATATATAGGATAAGGATTGAAAGGGATATATACACATTTTGTGTGGCTCCCAATAATAGGTGTTTGGTTTGAAAGGATTGAATATAATGAACGATCCCTAATTTGTCTTAGTTGAGGAAAACTGGCAATATAATGTCAATCTCTAATTCAAACACAAAACATTTAAATAATAATGGCAATATAATGTCAATCTCTAATTCAAATTAGTTTCTGTTCATGGCTGATGAGAGCACAAGTTTGATTTTTTCCCCATAAGTTTAAAAAATAATATATTTAAACTAGAGGTAAATTATTTTTTAGTCTCTGAATTGTTGATCAAATTACTATTTAGTCCTTGAATTTTAGAAAAATACTATTTAATCCCCAAATTTGCAACTATGTCAACTATTTAGTCCCTTGGACATTACTCATTAGATAATCGAGTGATGTGGCCGTTAACTGCTGACTTGACCCTGTTAACGACGACGATGCCGATGTCACCGTCGACGTAAGAATGATTTTGTCGTAAAGAAGAGGCATGATGCGACCGACATAGCTGCACATCAAACAAAACTTGGCTCTGAGAACAGGGGGAAGGGGGTCATCGAGCCAATTTTTAACAACACGGGAAGAGGAGCGTGGAAAAGATTCCGACCACGTCAATAGTTAATGGTCTTGTCACTCACATCCTCTTTAAAATACATTGATTTTAGAATTTATGTGTATCTTAATTTCTAAAATTATATATTATATGTCAAATTATTCTTTTGGTCCTCAATGTTTGCACGAAGTTTAATATTGGTCTTCAACGTTTCAAAAAGTTATTTTTGGTCCTCAACATTTTTTTGTCAAAATTGGTCCACTAAAGTAACATCTGTATGGTTTTGCCATTAAATGCTGACATGGAAGGCTTATGTGGCACACTCTCTCTCATACGTGTCATATTTAAATGACATGGCACCCTCTCTCACTCCAACTTAGCAAAATGATGCTGTTTTTATTTATTTAAATGACCAAAACAGAACATTTAAATGAATCAGAACGGCGTCATTTTGCTGAGTTTGTGTGAGAGAAAGTGTCATGTCATTTAAATATGACACGTATGAGAGAGGGTGTGCCACATAAGCCTTCTACGTCAGCATTTAATGGCAAAACCATACAGATGTTACTTTAGAGGACCAATTTTGACCAAAGAAAAATGTTGAGGACCAAAAATAACTTTTTGAAACGTTAAGGACCAATATTAAACTTCGTGCAAACGTTGATGACCAAAAGAGTAATTTGACCTATATTATATCATGTAGTTAGTTATAATTTATAAGAGATGACAAATTAAAGAGTAGTAAAAAGTTATTTGTTTCCAAACTATAGGTTTTTTTTATTAATTTTACCTCTAAATTTTATTTCACTTGTCTTTCAAATTTTAATTCAAAAGTAGATTTAATTTGTTTATTATATATTAATTTCATTTAAAAAATTAACGTCATATACAAATGTAATTATTAATTTGGTGTTTAATGCTCAGTATGATACAAAATCATATATTTAACTATGTCATTTTGTCAATTTAGTCACAGTTATCATTAGGCATTAAAAAAAATAAATAATAGTATTATCAAGTCTAAATTAATGAAATGTTATAGCTAAATATATGACTTGATATCATATTCAAAACTGAAGGTTACATGGACAATTATATTTGTATTTGCCATTAACAAGGTGAAGCCATAATTTTTCTATTAGGGGGGCCGAAATAAAAAATTATAATACATAATATTCATTTAAAAAAATATTAATTATTTTATAAAATATATTATATTAAGATTTAATTAAAGTTCTACTATTTATGTTTATATAATGTTACATTAATTATCATACATAAAAATAAGGGTAAAGTACCTTTGCTGCCCCCAGACTTTGTTGCAATGTTCATTTTTGCTCTCAAATTTTTTTTGGTTCATGCCTATCCCCAAATTTTCAATTTTGTTCATGCCTAGCCCTTTTTGCTAACACCGTAAACTTACTTGATGGAATTTGCTGACATGGACGATAAATGTGTATTTCTTTTGCCACGTCATTGTCCACCTCATATATAACTTTTTTACTTTTATTAAAAAATTAACATAATTCAAATAAATAAACATTTTAGGGTAAAAGTTTCGTTTATTTTTTTTATTTGGATTAGGTTAATTTTTTTAATAAAAGTAAAATGTTAAATATGAGGTGGAAAATGGGGTGGATAGTGAGGTGGCAAAAGAGATACATATTCATCGTCCACGTCAGCAAATTCCGTCAAGCAAGTTAACAATGTTAGCAAAAAGGGCAGGCATGAATAAAATTGAAAGTTTAGGGGTAGGCATGAACCAAAAAAAAAATTTAAAGGCAGAAATGAATATTGTAGCAAAGTTTATGAGCAATAAGGGTATTTTACCCTAAAATTAATTATTTAGACGGAGCTACAATGAAGGGTAAAATACTTACAAAATTAAAGTTTAGAAACATAATTAAGAATAAAATATATGGCCCAAATTGACAGAGATTCTATAATTTCTTTTAAAAAAAATACTGTTACCTTTTTTATTTTATATTTCAAAAATTAATACAAGTAACTGGCTGAGGAATGCTATTGATCCTAAATGGAGAAAATAGTGTTTGTAAAATCTGTATTTATAGGTGTATTATGGTAAACTGAAGTTTCACTTTTGAAATTTGAAATTAAATACTTTTTCTTTTTTTTTTTTTTTGTAAATAATGTGAATGAATGTTTTTTACAAGAGCTATGAACCGAACACACAAATTAATCGAAATAATTATATATATATATATATATAGAGGGGGTAAAATACTATTTAGTCCCTGAATTATTGGTCAAACTACTATTTAATCCCCGAATTTATCAAAAATAATATTTAGTCCCCTAAATGTTTAACTATGTCAACTATTTAGTCCCCGAATTTGTCACTATATCAACTATTTAGTCCTCAAACTTGGCAAAAATACTGTTTAATCATCGAATTTGCAACTCTGTCAACTATTTAGTCTCCTGACTGTTACCCGTTATAATTGACAGAGTTGCAAATTTGGTGATTAAATAGTATTTTTGCCAAGTTTGGAGATTAAATAGTTGACATAGTTACAAATTCGAGGACTAAATAATTGACATAGTTAAACATTTCGGGGACTAAATAGTAATTTGACCAACAATTCAGGGACTAAATAGTTTTTTTGCCTCATATATATATATATATATATATATAAAGATAATGTTTAAATATTGTATAAACAATTTATATGGCAAAAAAATTTGTATAAACCATAAAGAATTAGTAGAGTGGGGATGTGGGCAACATAATGTTAATTATATGTGAATGGTGAGGAATGCAAATACATGCTTATATATATATAGTTGGCATAACCCTTAAAGTAAGCTATCCTTTCCTTTGTCCACTTATTAATCTGTATAAGAAATTATTATAATATTATTGTAGGAAGGAAGTGCACACTTTCATAACAAGAAATTAACAACAGAAATCAATTAAGAAATTTCATATAATTTTGGGTGTCTTCAAATTAAGAACAGAAATCAATTAAGAAATTTTGATATAATTTTGTGTGTCTTCAAATCACGGCGGTGTCAAAGTGGGCTAACCCGGTCCACACGAGTTGGGCCCGTTTTGTCATATGTAAAGGAATGGAAGATCAATCAAAACGGTGTCGTTTTGCTGAGTTGAAGTGAGAGAGAGTTCTATGTCATTTAAATATAACATGTAGGAAAGAGGGTGTGCCATATAAGCCTTCCATGTCAGCATTTAACGGCTAAACCAGACGGAGTTACGCTAGAGGACCAATTTTACAAAAAAAAAAAACGTTGAGGACCTAAAATAACTTTTTGAAACGTTGAGAATTAATATTAAACTTCGTGCAAACGTTGAGGACAAAATAATTTGGTGACCGTTTTTAATATATGTAAACTCTTGAAGGAGCCAGATATACAATTTAGGAGAAGAAAGTGGGATTAAATTGTGAGAAAAACATTATTATGAAACTGACGTGGCGTGTCGAGGTGGACACATAATCTCTCCTACGTATATTAGATAGCTGACGTGGCCTTAGACACACCAAAAACTCCCAAACGCGTCGTTTAAGCAAAAAATAAAACCATGTTGAGAGGACCAATATGAAACTCTAATGAAACATAAATGACTAATATAAAACTTCAATGAAACATAAAGGACCAATATAGAACTTGAATGAAACATAAAGGACTAATATATAACTTTAATGAAACCTGAAGGACAAATATAAAACTTTTGAAAAGCATAAAGGACCAATATATAACTTTTGAAAGATAAATGACCAATTTAAAACTTAGGTGAAACATAGAGGACCACAATGGGCTTTTGACCTAAAAAATATGACTAAACTAAGATAAAGTTCATTAGGTGCTTGCTACCAAGTTCTCCAATAAAAATTACACATGTGGCAAAAAAATTTGTATAACGAATCATTATAGAGAGAGAATATAAAAGACAATAAATTACACAACCTATCAAAGAAGAGAGAGAGTAAAAATACAATTTATGATTACTGAACTTTATAACAAGCACCTAATAAACTTTACCTTAGTTTTTTCCAAAAAAAAAAATTTCAGGAATTGAACTCAAAACTTGTGTTAGTGACACAACATGATTTTACTAATTGAGTGTATGCTATTTTCTTTCTTCTTGAGGTATTACTATTAGTAGAGAAAAATAATTTTGAAAGTTGGCATTTTTAAGAAGTACATTTACTTAATACTTTTATTTTCTTTTTCGTAAATACTTAATACTTTTATTAAACAACACGGAAACACCTGGAAATTTTTACATTATTCTTCTTTTGTCTTTTAGTAATTAGTAATTGCGATGGTGGGTTTGATTAGGTTAAGTCATTTTCCTAATTGAATAAGACTTATTGACATAGCAAAACTGAAAATAACACTAAACAAACAAAATATCAAACAGTAAATAGGTTCAATATCTTAAAAATGTTAATATTGAATTTTTTATATTCAACAATCCTAAAATATTTATTTTTATATAAAATTTAAAATAATTTAAAAATTAAAAATTTAAGAATAAATTACACCTCATATTTTTTTAACTAAAATATCATATATTTATTGTTTAATATGTGTAACTGTCATTTTTGGTCCAGACAATTGTAATTTGCATTTAAGGATCGCAAGGGATCTTAACCTTGAGGGACTTGTCCTAGGTAATGCACCTAGGTGCCTACGTACCCTTCGAGAGGGATTAAAGTCCACGTAGTTCGTCATGGTGACGTTTATAGGAGCCGTTAGGCAAGGTAGTTTACCTGTTTTCGGCCGTGTGCGGCTAAGACGTGTTTTAAGGTACTTCGGGCGGGCGAGCCGCTCTTAGGAGGTTGCCTTAATGTAAGAGAGCTCGAGTCTCTGAGAGCTGCTGGAAACCCTATTGGTGGGGTGCTCTGGGACGGTGGTGTGTTTGCCAGTGGTCGGACCTGACGGAGCTTACGGCAAAGCTTGGAATGTGTGAAGGATGTTGTGTATGGTGTCTGAGAGTGCTCAGAATGCCTGCTACGATAGTTACGGATAGCGTTCTCTAGAGGTGCTTTAGATGTCTCGAATTTTGTATTGCAGTCCTTGATCTCCTGTCCTTTAGTCTCTCGGGTGAGGGTCTATTTATATTAAATGTGGAGAGGAGTCCTTGCGAGAAGATGTGGGCAAGGGGAAGTGGCAGGTAAATGGCGCTACGTGTTGCCAGCGTGCGCTGACGCTAGGCTTTTGGAAGCATAGTGCCATGTGTCCCAATGCGGAATATTCCGTAGTTACAATATGTATTTGATGAATATACATTTTTAAACATTTAAATTAAAATAACTTTATCATTTTTAACTCAAAATAAATAATAGTAAAAATAATCATTTTAATAGAAAAAAATCAACAATATCATTAAGGGTGTTTTAATTAAAATGAGTAAAATAGAGAAGGAAGGGAGTATAATTTACTAAATATTTAACCTTGTGGAAAAATTGAATTTTCTCTATATCAAAATATAAGTATAGTATTTGGTTTGATGCTTTAAAAAAAAAGTATAGTTAATTCAATTCCCCCCACCGCCCAACTATAAGATGAATGGTACAATAATTAATTAAGGTCAAATGTTCATTTTGATTCTCTATGTTTCACCTCACCCAAGTTTCAAATTAGTCCTTTATGTTTCAAAAGTCTTAAATTGGTCCTTTATGTTGCACAGAAGTTCCAAATTGGTCTTTCCGTCCACTTCCGTCAATTTCTTAAGTTAATTGCTGACGTGTCATGCCACGTCATCACATTTGATGAATAGAAGATGACGCAAAGTGACACGTTAGCTTAAATAGACACATAGGAGAGATGATAAGTCCACCTCAACATGCCACGTCAGCACTTAATGGAAGAAATGAACGGACTTGGATGGAAGGATCAATTTGGAACTCCTGAGAAACATAAAGGACCAATTTAAAACTTTTGAAACATAAAGGACCAAAATCAACATTTAAACATTAATTAATATCCATTAACTTTGATGAGTGTATCATTATGGTAGTTTGGTAGGCAACTACAAGTCATAAAGAATACAAAATACTTTTATGACAACCACTTAAATAAGAAGCCAACCAAAATAGACTCTCATCCATTTATGATTGCAAGATAGACTAAACACAAGATAATTAGTACCACTTCCACTAATAATTAGGTATAGAAGTAAAGTTTCTATACTATCATTCTAAATTTATTTTTTTACATTCATATTTTAATATTAATTTAACATCACATGATTAATAATGAGTATATATAATTTTTGTTGATCAAAACATGTTTGTAATGAAATGCATAAAAATAATGTGATGCTTTAGTTATTATAGTCATAAGTATCTTATTAGGTTAATTTTACTTTAAATATATTTTCTCTAATCAAACCAAGAACACAATTTTTAATAAATTCTTCATAGATTTTGGACAACTTATATCATAAATGATTATATAATTGTATATATGTGGTTAATATTCAAAAGCATACATTAATTATAAAATATGATTTTTTTTAAAAAAAAAGTCTAAAAGTGAAAATTTAAATAAATATCTTTATTATTTATTAATTAAAAATATTAAACATAACTTAGTTTATAAAAAAGAGAGAGAGAGATAATATGTAAATTAAACAATAATAAAAAAGATAATATTTTATATCATAACATAGAATAACAAAAAATAATACTTGTAACTGAAGCAATTCAAAATCCTGTTTGGTGGGCATCCCGTCTCAGGGAGATCCTCTGACACTCAAGGGCTAATTGAGTGGCTGCGACTGGGTAAAACTGCTTGCGGTTTAGGACTGTGTAGTAATCCTTTGAGTTGGGTCTTTGTTGGTCTCCCCAATATGCCACTAGCACTCTATCTGGTAGTACTTGAGAGTGCCTTCCCTTACAACCATTTTTTTTTAAAAAAAAAAATACTTGTAACATAACTTTGAATTACAAAATTGTAATATAAGTATTATTGTATTAAAGTTACTTTAAGTAACTTGCCTTAATCAACCAATCACAAAACATTTTAAAATATTGTCTACCGTTTAAATAAAGTATTGTGTTTGGTGTAGACAATAACCTTTTTCTTCTTTCCTTGTCTCATAATTTGTTTAATATTTCTCAAAGGACCTACAAATCTAGAAACCCAAAACCCATCCTAATCTTGTTCAGTTATTTTAATGTAGTTTGTTTCAATTTATCCATAAAAGAAGAAAATATTAAATTTAGTCATTAAAATATGTTTTCGATCTCAATTCAATCCCTAAAAGATAAAATATCAAAATTTGGTCCCTAAAAAATAAATTGATCTCAATATAGTCCTTAAAATTTTGAGTTAGTTATGTTAATGAAGATTCTTAAAGATTAAACTGAGATAAATTGTATTTTTTTAAAGATTAAAATTGATATTTTTGTCTTTGAGAGACTAAATTTGACACTTTCTGAGACAAACTATATTTAAGGATCAAAATAATATTTTTTTAAGATAGGATGAAAATAATAATTTACTGTTATTTCAAACAGCTCAATTTTTTCAGGATGTAAAATGAAGATCACATTCATTCACAACCCCATTTTGTATCTCATAAAACAATATAACTGTACAAATGAAATGAAGATTCTTAAAGATTAAATTGAAACAAATGAAGATTCTAAAGACTAATTTTATATGTCCGAGAGTAAAGTTATCTTCGTTACATAATGAAAAAAAGAAAGAAAGGAAAAGGAGAGTAAAAAGTGGATGCGGTTCATTGGGTCTCACTCTCTTTTCACTTTTTTATTTCTTGTTAGAGTTTAAAAAAAATACAAAATATTTATTATAGCCTTTGATTTGACATAATCCTAACCTTTTTTATTATTATGAGACAAAATACTATTTAGTCCCTGAATTGTTGGTCAAACTACTATTTAGTCTCCGAAATGTTTAACTATGTCAACTATTTAGTCCCCGAATTTGATAAAATACTATGTAGTCCCCGAATTTGATAAAATACTATGTAGTCCCCGAATTTGTAACTATGTCAACTATTTAGTCCCCAAACTTGACAAAAATATTATTTAATCATTAAATTTACAACTCTGTCAACTATTTAGTCTCCTGAATGTTATCCGTTATAGTTGACAGAGTTGCAAATTCGGTGATTAAATAGTATTTTTGCCAAATTTGGGGATTAAATAGTTGACATAGTTACAAATTCGGGGACTAAATAGTATTTTGTCAAATTTGAGGATTAAATAGTTGACATAGTTAAACATTTCAGGGACTAAATAGTATTTTTGATAAATTTGGAGACTAAATAGTAATTTGATCAACAATTTAGGGACTAAATAGTATTTTGCCTCTTTTATTATTTTAATATAAGGAGTATAGTGGTAATTTTAATACATTCCCATTCCATTTTCATTCCAAATTTTTATTACTAAACACATTAAACCTATTCTCATTGCTACTCTCATTTTCTTTCTGCGTAAAGAAGATACCTAAATGTTAAATTAACATTATTTGAAACAAATTACATTTAAAGATCAAAATAATAATTTTTTTTGAAGATAGGACGAAAATAATAAGGCATTTGCACATGTATATACTAAAAAAAAAAGTTAAACACAAATTTAGCCACTTTTCAAAAGTATCTACAGATCTATACCACTTTTACTGTTCACCTAGAAAAACGCCATCGGTGATGGCAATTTGCTGATTTCTTGACCAGAAAAACGCCATCTGTGAGGACGATTATAGGGTTGACCATTTGACCCTATAAACGCCCTCCGTGATGGCGTTTTTCTAGCTAGAAAAACTGAGCCCACCTCATTTGATCGGTAGCTAGAAAAACGCCATCACGGAGGGCGTTTATAGGGTCAAATGGTCAACGCTATAAACGCCCTCACAGATGGCGTTTTTCTGGTCAAGAAATCAGCAAATTGCCATCACCGATGGCGTTTTTCTAGGTGAATAGTAAAAGTGGTATAGATCTGTAGATACTTTTAAAAAGTGGCTAAATTTGTGTTTAACTTTTTTTTTTAGTATATACATGTGCAAATGCCAAAATAATAATTTACTGTTATTTCAAACTTTCAGGTTATAAAATGAAGATCACATTCATTCATAACCCCATCCATTCTTTATCTTCAGTTTTTCTTTCTTGTATCTCTGTGAAAAGTCCAAAAAAATTGTCGTCTATCAAATTTCCATAAAGAAAAAAAAAATTTGAGGAAAAGAAAAGCATTTCCTTTTGACTTCAGTGACGAAATTCAGTAGTACCATCTCCTTTCGACTCAAATCTTCACTACTACTACTACAAGTCAAATTTCTGTCGCCCCTTGTCTTCTTCTTCTCCGATTCTTTATTCTTCCTTTTCGGTTTTGCTTTCAAGTTTGAACTTTGAACCCTCTTCTTCTTCTTCTTCTTCTTCTTCTTCCATGTGAGCTCGTCCTTCGAATCCATGGCGACTCAATTGCTTATTGTATTTGTACCTTCAATCCTTCTCTTCTGTATCGTCCCCTTCTCGTTCTCCTTCACTCCTCTGGACAATCACCTCCTCAGCTGTGGGTCCCACACCAATGCCTCCCTCTTCAACCGAGTCTTCGCCGCCGATTCGACGGAACCCGGTTCGGATTCCCTCGCCGCGGAAGAATCGGTTTCCGTGACGAACCGGAACCCGCCTGCGAACTCGCCGGTTCTGTACCACACGGCCAGAGTTTTCACCGGCGTCGGGAGCTACAGATTCGACATGAAGAGGAACGGTACACACTTCGTGCGTTTTCATTTCTCGCCCTTTTCGGCTCAGGCTTTTGATTTGAAATCTGCCAAGTTTAGCGTCTCCGTTAATGGAAACTCGCTCCTGAGGGAGTTTCAGTTGCGTAATGGTAGTTCGTCGATGATTAAGGAGTATGTGTTGAAGATAGAATCGAATCTGCTTGAAATTGTGTTCACACCTGTGGGAGATTCGGGTTTTGGGTTTGTTAATGCTTTGGAGGTATTTACTGCTCCTGGGGATTTTATTATTGATTATGGAGCGAGGTTAGTGAGCTCTTCTGGTGTGGAAGAGTATAGAAATCTTTCATCTCAGGTTTTAGAGACTGTTCATAGAATTAATGTTGGAGGCTTGAAATTGACTCCTTTCAATGACACCCTTTGGAGGACTTGGATTCCTGATGATGATTATTTGGTGTTTAAGGAAGCAGCTAAGCGTGCATCTAGTACTCATACACCCAATTATCAGAAGGGAGGAGCGAGCCAAGAGATCGCGCCTGCTAATGTTTATATGACTGCTCAGGAGATGAATAGGGAAAACTTGAGTCTCACTTCGAGGTTCAATATAACTTGGAAGTTTCCGGTGGCTTCGGGTGGTGTTCGCCACTTGGTTAGGTTGCATTTCTGTGATATAGTTAGCCCTGCACTTAACTTGTTGTACTTTGATGTGTATATCAATGGGTACTCTGCATACAAGGATCTTGATTTGTCATCTCTTACAATCCACATGCTTGCATCTCCAGTCTATGTGGATTTTGTTGTGGATTCTGATGATTCTGGTGATATGGAAATAAGTGTTGGCCCGTCTGATCTGAGCAGTTCTATGAGAATGAATGCGTTGTTGAATGGTGCAGAGATCATGAAGATGGTCAATGTTATGGATTCACATACTGTTCATAGGAGAGAAAAGTTATGGGTATTGGTGGGCTCAATTGTTGGTGGAGTTGTCATCTTACTTTTGGCAATTGTTGCAGTTCTAGTTGCTTTCAAGTGCAGGAAGAGGAAACCGAAACAAAGGACGGTGGAAAGCGTAGGCTGGACACCTCTACGTATGTTTGGAGGAAGTTCTCTTAGTCGAATGTCTGAAGCTCATGCGTCTCCAGGTTCTCATGGATATTTGGGCTTGAAAATCCCTTTTGCTGAAATACAATCGGCTACAAACAATTTCGATAGAAGTCTAATTATAGGGTCTGGTGGGTTTGGTATGGTTTTCAAAGCAGTGCTCAAAGATAATGTGAAGGTTGCAGTCAAGAGAGGTATGCCTGGTTCCAGACAGGGCCTTCCAGAGTTCCAGACTGAAATAACAGTCCTATCAAAAATTCGCCACCGTCATCTTGTTTCACTGGTTGGTTATTGTGAAGAAAATTGTGAAATGATACTAGTCTATGAGTACATGGAAAAAGGCCCACTTAAAAGGCATTTGTATGGTTCAGGACACCCACCTCTGTCTTGGAGGCAGCGACTCGAAATATGCATTGGTGCGGCTAGAGGCCTCCACTATCTTCATACTGGTTTTGCACAAGGAATCATCCACCGTGACATTAAATCAACCAACATATTGCTTGACGAAAATTATGTGGCCAAGGTTGCGGATTTCGGTCTTTCAAGATCTGGGCCATGTATCAATGAAACTCATGTGAGTACTGGTGTGAAAGGTAGTTTTGGTTATCTTGATCCTGAGTATTTCAGGAGGCAGCAGCTTACTGATAAATCAGATGTTTATTCATTTGGGGTTGTGCTTTTCGAGGTTCTTTGTGCCAGACCTGCCGTTGATCCACAACTTACTAGGGAACAGGTGAACTTAGCAGAATGGGCACTGGAATGGCAGAAAAAGGGTATGCTAGAGCAAATCGTCGATCCCCATATTGTTGGAGAGATCAAACCCGATTCATTGAAGAAATTTGGTGAGACAGCAGAGAAATGTTTGGCTGACTATGGTGTTGACAGGCCAACTATGGGTGATGTGCTATGGAATTTGGAATATGTACTTCAAATCCAAGAAAGTGGACAACTAAGGGAACCAAACAACGGAAACGAAGCAGCGGTTAACGTGACAACTTCATTCGTTCCTGGAACTCGTTCCAACAACGTACGTAGAGACCGAGATTATGAAAATACTAGTTCAGACATAAGTACTAGCCAAGTTTTTTCCCAACTAATGACCAACGAAGGCAGATAGAGATGAGTGCATTTTGCAGATATAAACAATCCCTATAATTGCAACCTGATCTAATATAAACTTCACTCAGAGATGAAGAGGTATCATTTCAAAGCATTACCTAAGCTTTCTTTTTCCTTTTTTTTAACAAATTTTCTTTCCTAATTAGGACTCATCAAAATCATAGTTACCATCATTTAATTATGGATGGCAGCAAAGACGGCATATATAATTTATTAGTTTCTTAACAAAGTCCTGATATCTTTCTTTTCTTGTTGCATGACCTTAAGGAGATACTTGAAAAACTACCATAATATACCCTTTACTTGTATATGTCGCACTGCTGTATTATATGTAAAGCAGAAGTTGTGATGAGCTTTACATTCTGTCTCATTTTGTTCTTTTTCTTTGTATTACTTATAAATCATAATATTTGTGTCAGAAAAAAGCATAATATCTGTTTGTGTTATTCTTTCTGGGAAGCTTTAATTGGACCTGCATTCTTTATAGTTGTATTTTGATATACCATAAATCATGAGAAACATTAACAAATGAAAAATCTAATGCTGAAAAAAAGGGAATTGAAATCTAACAAGTTTGTGCTTATTTTGTTTCTGTTGCACTATGCTTAGTTCTTTTTGATTTGACCCATGTCAATTTCTTTCTTTGGTCTCAAGAATTGGGTGCTCTATCTGTTTGCCCTATGTGGCCTCATACAATACATTCATTATTTTCCCTTTTAAGCTATTAAAAGAAAAGCCCCTATGAAATGAAAGAAGAACAAGGGTTGTATATATATATATATATATATATATATATATTTTATTTAACCACTTTTGTTTGTTTGAATATTGTAGTTTCTTGTACTATTAGTTGGTTGTCCTGATCAAATTTGGTGCAAGTTTTTCCTAGCTAACTTCTAGTGGGTTAGGCTATAGTTTCATAGAGTTTACTTATGGCTTAAATATGAGAGTAGAACAACATGTTCTTGAAGATCTCTCTTGTGTGTGTTGGGAGTCATCATTGTTCTGAATTTTTGGTCTACCAACTTTCTGTAGGCTAGGTTTTCCCAAGAATTCCTACTTTGAGACACTCCATTTACATCTCTCACATGCCATTCTTAGATTCATTAGGTGTGCTAGGCAAGAATGCTTGTGAAGAACTTAGGTATATCTAAACTTCCATTCTTTCTTTAACATTTTCCATGGTATTGAACTCCTTCATCAACTTTCCTATCAGAACCTACATTTCTTCCTCTTCTTCTCCTCTTCCATCACTTGGAGTTGGGTGAGCCTTAAAGCAACAGTAAAGTTGCTGTTCTGTGACCTGAAGGTCATGTATTCAAATTCCCAAAGCAATTTCTTTGCTTGTAGGGATAAAGCTGCGTAGATTAATTGACCCTCCCCATATCGCATTTGGTGGGAATCTCGTGCTATGAATTGTCCTTTTTATCCTCTAGGACCACTTTATCTTACCGAAAGAGAAAAGGGGTTTCCTGCTGAATTCCTTTTGATCTTTTGGGTATTCATATATAGATTCAAATATCCAAGCCTCTAACCAAGCTTGATTGGTCTAGTGGTTAGCTCACTAGGTCGCTTAAGCAAGTGTTGGGGGTTCGAATCCTACCTTGTGTATGCAGCAACCAATTGGCCAGCGGCAAACCCTTAAATGGAGCTCAGATCCGCGGAGGATTAGTCCTTGGCCTGTCGGGCTGGGGGATACCTTGGGAAACCAAAAAAAAATATCCAAGCCTCTTTCAAACCAGATTTTTCATGAAGAACAGAAAGAGAAGAGGGACCACCTGAATAAAATGGAGATTCTTGAAGGACACAGACATAAATAAAGTGCATTAAGGGTAAGGTAAGGTTGGCTACCACCACCATCATTTCTTAGTGGTTCCAGCCAATAAAGCCGATGAATGAGCATGAGCTAAGCTGCGTGCAATTCTACACTTTGTGAAAGTGGGGCACTAGAGCCAACCACCACTCCTCCACTCTGCTACGAGGACTTCAAATTTCAAAAACAAAAATATTGTGGCAAATTGGGGCCCACATATTTTTTGAGATATTTTTGAGAAGAGAAGAAACTGTAATTTTTTTTTGATAATAGAAGAAACTTTAATTTTGGTCCCCACAAATTCGTCAATTTTGATGTTGATTTTTTTTTTCAATTTAGTTTTAGAATAATTAAAATTATTATAAGGATTTCTTTTTAATTTTATTTTAATCCAATTTTTAAGGTTGCAATTTATTGACTTTGCGACAAACATGGGTTAAGTAGTGATGGACAGCTAATGCTCAACTTAGCAAATAACAAATTCTGAAGTTGATGTCAAAATTTGGATACAAATGAAGTGGAATTGCAATAATTACAAATTTGATACTTGCTGGTTTAAAAAATAAAATAATTATGATTAAAAAAATTTAAATATATTTTTTGTAGGTCAAAACTCCAAATCGGTCTCTTATGTTTGCACGAAGTTTTATATTGGTCATTTGTGTTTTAAAAAGTTTAAAGTGGTCCTTTATGTTTGCAAGAAGTTCCAAATTGGTCCTTCCATTCAAGTTCATTTATTTCTTCTGTTAAGTGCTGACGTGGCGTGCTGAGATGGACATTTCATCTCTCTTACGTGTCTATTTAAGCTGACGTGTCATGTCACATCATCGACATGCCATCATCTACTATCATATGTGATGATGTGGTGTTGATGTAACAATGATGTGGCATGATGTGTCAACTTAGATGGACACGTCAACACACAACGTCAGCAATTAACTTAAGAAATTGACGGAAGTTGACGAAATGACCAATTTGAAACTTCTTGCAAACATAAAGGATCAATTTAAACTTTTTGAAACATAAAGGACTAATATGAAACTTCGTACAAACATAAGGGACCAATTTGTGGTTTTGACCATTTTTGTATATAAGTTACATGTATGATAAAGTATTAAAATGTATATTTTTCTATATGAATAACCCTTCCATTTATAACTCGTTTAGATTTTTTATATTTGCAAAAGTGCCTTTGGCAAGGTTTTTTTATTCAATTATATCTCTAATATTTTATTTTTCTTTTAATATTGTCTTTTCCAGTAAGATCATTAATATAGTTAACAGTTTCTTACTTTTTCTTACGTGGCATTACAAGTGACAAAAAAAAAATTGGGTTTAATTTATGTCAAGTCATATTTTTCTCTAATTTTTGTCAATTAATACTGCGTCATTTCAATTTAGTCTCTAATAAATGAAAATGATAAATTTAGTCTTAAAAAAATTCAATTTAGTCACTCATAGTCATAGATATGACAAATTTAGTTCCAGAGATACAATTTGTCTCAATTTAGTTCCTCATGAAAATGACAAATTTAGTCCCTAAAAAATATAATTTGTCTCAATTTAATCAATGATAGATGGAAATGACAAATTTAGTCCCTAAAAAATATAATTTATCTCAATTTATTCCATGATAGATGAAAATGACAAATTTAGTCCTCAAAAATAATTTATCTCAATTTAGTCTATGATAGATAAAAATTACAAATTTAATCATTAAAAGTAATCAAAATTTTGCCATCAACTTATGACATAGATTTTGAGGAAGAAGAAAACAACTCAAAGAATGAGTTGGAATAGATTGGCCTAATGCTTTAATTAATTAGATTTTCCTTTAATTTGTCACTAACACACGGGATGAAGAAAATTGTTGATTTGTTCTAATTTATCCGTTGCCCTCTACTTGTTCATAAATGTTGACATTTCTCTTTAGATTTGATACATCCTGATTATTGGCATTACAGAAAAGAAGACTATCATATGAAAAAAAATAAGTGAGAAATTACTAGAGCCAACAGATAGACTCTGGACCCATGGATGACATTACTAGAAATAATATTATCGGCTTGTTTGGTTAGTGGATTTATTTTGAGGGAATGAAAATGGGAATGGGATTGGGAATGATATAAGATAAAAGAGAGGATGAGAAAGGAATGAGATTGATAACTCTATGAAAATATAGTTATGTAGGGTAATTTATGAGCCTTTTTGGGAGCATTATTGATTATTGGGTGTGATTTTGATAGAATTTAAGGTGTTTATGCATTCTAGGATGATAAGTCAAGCATTTAACAAGAACTAACGGAAATTGGAGTGATTTTGATGGTTTTTTTACTTGTTCTTAACCAATTTCATTTATGCTCGGAGTGTTGATATAGTTTCTTATGTTGTAGATCTCAAATGACGCATTGAAAGCTGTGTTTGTGTCATTAAAGAATGCTGAGCAAAGTTGGAATCAATGGGAGCAAAGTAAGAGCCAATGGAATGAAGAAAAGCTTGATTTTGGAGTGGAAGAACAAAAGGACGGAGCTATAGCACGCTATAGTGCCAAAAAAAATGCAAAAACAGAACAAAAGGGACAGAAGGATGGTGCTATAGCACCGAGTTGCAGGGGCAAAAGCAGAACTCGCGAAATTTCATCTATTTAAGCGATTTTTCAAGTCTAGGTAAAGGATTCAGCCATTTTTGTAGCTTAGGAGCTGGAGAGGTGTGAAAATATTAAGGGAATCTCATCTCCAAGGCGGATTCAAGCAGAAGAAGAGCAGTTTGGAGTATTGGAAACAAGATTCTTCTCCTCTTTTGCTTTGATATTTGCTATGTTTACTAATTTGGGGTTGTTACATCCCTTGAATATGATGAGCTAAACTTTCTTTTCCTTAGGATTGTAGTTCTTAGCATGTAATTGTGATTACTGACACTCTTTCATCTCTATTTCAATGTTTATGGAGTTTATTCAGCTTAATGCTTGTTGTGCTATCTTTGTTTGATCACCAATTAGGGATTTCATGAGGATTTGAGTAGATCTTGGAAAAGACAACTTGAATTTAGTTCTGGGGTTGAATACTCTACTTGATTTAGTTCAACTAATGGAGTGGTTAACTAGAATTACCCAAAGGATAGACATATACCAATGGGTCTTGTAGAGTTAAATTAGTCAAGCTTAATGCATTTCTTTGATTTAGGTTCCTATAAGAATATAGGGAATTTAATTAGAGAAATAAAATTTATAAGAAATTGGAAGGTTTTTATAGTGACAAAAGAGGCTAAGACTAACTCATAACATTAAATTAGGTTGAATTGAAGTTGATTTCACAATTGAATTGCTAAGCTAGACTACAATTCTAGGGATCTCTCTTACAATAAGCTCTTTAGTTTATTTTATGTTTGAAGTTCTTATTTTCGGTTATTCTATTGCAAAAGCTAAAATTTGAATTCGCGTGGCTTGAATTAGGCAAATACAATGCACTAGTATTCGGTAGTTTTTAGCTGAAGTTCCTTGTGGACGAATACTCATTCTCATCACTTTACTACTTGTTGGGGGTGTATACTTGTATCGTGTCGTTTCGACGACCAGAGATTAAAGTAAAATTACAATTTTATCCTTCATTAAATAATAAAATAGTCTTTTTAAATATAGAAAGTGGGGACAAAATGAAAAAAAAAAAAAAATTTAAACCCTCCTACAAATCATGGATTTTCAAACCCATTCCCTCTCATATATGCCATCAACCAAACAAGCCATGTATATGAAGTAAGCAGCTAAAACCTTCAACATAGAATAAAAACAAGTAAGGAAAATAGGGTTTTCTTGTCTGAGTCCCCATTCAAGTTTGAAATCACCAAAATCAACACCATTCATCATTAGTTCATTACTGTAAAAGATACACTTGAGATACATTGCTATTCATCATCACTGCTAATCCCAATTTATTCAAAATTGACTATGAAAAACCTATTCAACTCTATCATAAACTTCACTTATATCTAGCGACAAAGCGGTAGAGCCATACTTGCTTATTCTTTAGAGAATGAAGAATCTCGTAAGCTAGCAAGACATTGTCTGTGATTTAGTAGTTGAACACAAAAGTGCTCTGAGTATTTGAAATAATCACTGAAAAATGGCTCTTTAGTATGTTCTCTAGGGCCTTTGAGACGGATTTGTAGACTATGTTTGGTACACTTCTTGTACTATGGAAAAGAGAATGGAAAGGGTGAGTCCAATATGGGACCCACTTGTCATAGGAGAAAATGATTCTTTTGAAAATTTGTGAGAAATAAAAAATAGGTGTGAGATATCCATTATACCCTTTGATTTAATACATTATAACATTTTTTTCATTTTTAATATTTTAATATAAGGGTTAATGTGGTAATTTCATTTCCATTCTCAAATTTTACTATCAAATACAGTAAACTCATTCTATTCCTATTCCCATTCCCTTTCTGCATACCAAACACACCAATAAGATATATTACAAAGGCTAATAGGGCGAGACGGAGTAAGTCTTATGGATCTTTTTGTCTTTGGGATTAGTACAATCTTGGTATGATTGATTTGTGTGGGGGAAACTCCATTGTTAAGAAAATTTAGGTGTGTTTGGTTGGTGGTTTTGAGGATGTAATGAGAATGGGAATGAGAATATTGGAGGAAATGAAAATTTCATGTCAATATGATGTAATGTGATGTGAATATAATAAAAATAGATAAAATGACTATTTTACTTTTACGTTAAAAGTAAAAATAGAATAAAAATGGGTACAAAAGTAAGGACAAAAACGTAATTTCATCACATTACAAAAAAATAAAGTTTATTTGATAAAAAGAATATTGAATATAATGTTAGATTACATCCTTAAAACCACCAACCAAATACAGCTGATAAAATAATATTGGCAAATTGTCCGGTGCTTTAGTGGGATACATCTAAAAGCAAACCTTCTTAATCTCATTTTTTTGTTGTAAAGGGAGCATCAAGCAACCTCTTCATCACTAATCTTTATAACATTAATTTTTAGATACTTAAAATTTAAAATTATATATTTGTAATTCATTTTTTTATTCAATTATAATTTATTGCATAATTTTATTTTATATCATAAGATAAGATATATATGACCCTGCTCAAACTCTCATTTAATTAACAAAACAATCTAAAATTGTGAAAGACTCATTTCGTTAATGACCAATAAAATATATAGTTTGTCTTGACACTATTTGTTGGTCTCTTTATGGGTAGATTATTATTGTTTGTTTTGGTCTTATGTTAAGTATGAGTTATAATTAACTAAAAATATCAATTCCTTGTGACTATGACAAATGACAGCACTGCATATGCCATGATAATTCACCTAACTTACATTCACATCATCTAAGATCTATTTTATTCTTAAATTATAAAATAAGTATTATTATAAAAAATGTGACATAAAAAAGATATCAACTATATTATTATATAGATAAGTATTATATATCTATATATACTACTCAATTTTATATGACACAAAATATTTAAAAGAAAAAAAAAATTATACAGGTCAGTCTAATCCAATTCTTGTAAGATTGGAGCCAAAATCTATTTTGATAATCATATCTTTTAAAAATTAAATTATGATAAATTGTATTAAGAATTAAATTAAAATAAATGATATTTTTTAAGATTAAAATGATAATTATTCTAAAATTAATTATTAATTAATACTTCTTATCTTTTCATATTTAATCATTTAAAATTTTGACTCAAGTCATTTTCTGAATTTAACCACAATCGCAATTACCGCCTTGCCCTTTTTTTTTGTTTTGAAACACAATTAATGTTAAAAGTTCAACAATACCGTAATACTGAATTTCGATGTATTCTTCTAATCATATAGTATCATTTATTAATATTAATCAAATCTCACATTAATAAGAAGCCACATTAAATGAATTAAGGACAAATTAATTAAAAGAATGTACTGAAATTCAGTACTAATATCTACTCACGTTAACGTTCTTGTGTTAATACCTAATAATGCAAGCACGATGTGGTGGGACCCTCTCGCTATTTTAATAATCATATCTTTTAAAAATTAAATTATAATAAATTATATTAAGAATTAAATTAAAATAAATTATATTTTTTAAAACTAAAATGATAATTATTCTAAAATTAATTAGTAATTAATACTTCTTATCTTTTCATATTTAATCATTTAAAATTTTGACTCAAGTCATTTTCTGTCATAAAGGGCTGAAATTTAACCACAATCACAATTACCACCTTGTCCTTTTTTGTTTTGAAACACAATTAATGTTAATGAGATAAAAGTTTTGTAATATCGTATTATTGAATTTTGGTATATTCGTCCAATCGTAAAATGTTATTTATTAATATTAATAAAATTTTTACATTAATAAAAATTTACCTTAAATAAATTAAAGACCAACTAATTAAAAAAATATACTAAAATTTAATATTACTCTACTATTAATTATTTACTCATGTAGTCATGTTAACGTTCTAGCGTTAATACCTAATAATAATGCAAGCACGATGTGGTGGGACCCTCTCGCTATCTTCATTACTCACTACGTCACCTCTCGGAATCTTTCTAATTATGGCAGACAGTTGTAAAACAGAGGGCATTTTCGTGATTTCAATTTCATTTAGAGCCAGATATGTCATTTCCACTTGCTGCCCTTTTTGACATAATCCATAGTATATCCTATCATATCTAATAAATAAATAAATAAAGATGGTTTCAAAATAAATAAATAAATAAATAAAAATTAAAGTATATTACTATATTTTATATTTAGTTACATTAACTTTTAATTTTATCCATAATTTTTTTTACAATTAACTTAATTTTTAAAGTTTTAAACTTTTTTAATATATAATATTATTTAAATTATTAATCATAAATAATAATATAACATCATGTATAAAAATTTACTATCAATCCATTACTGAAATGACTTCATTTCTACGTATTAATGTTAACTCCTCACTTAAAACATATTGGTTCTTATATAATAAAAAAATACTATAAAAAAAATAAAAGATAATATTGATCTTTGATATTTGTGGTATTTTAAAAAAATTTTAAACAAATTTTGAAATAAAAAAGACAGATTCAATAATTATTTTAACATTAATATTACCTATGTCCGATGTTATTATTTTTATTAATAATTTAGATGAATTTATATATTATGATAAATTAAAAAAATTAATGACAAACTTATTATAAAAGTGTTTATAGTACAAAAATAATTTTAAAATAAAATTAAAAATTAATATAAAATTTAATTTTTGCAATAAATGAATAAAATATAATTCATTGTCATCTTATTATCATCACAAATAATTCGTAGCCTTGGACAACGGCTTCCATTGTCGTCAGCGATGTGTCATACGTGCAACGGTCAGATGAAAGGAACGGCCAGATTTTGGGGAATGACAGAGAGGAAACCCTAGACGATCTGGACTCTTTTCCTTTCTCATATTATTATCGGTTATTTCTTCCCGGCGTTCCCATTCTTCTTCTTCTTCTTCTTCTTCTCTCTCTCTCCGTCTCTCTCTCTCTCTCTCGCTCTCGCGTTAGCTCAGAAGAACTATTACTTGCTTCTTCAACCCGACTACGTCTTCTCCAGATCTACACACTTGGATTTCTGGTCGTCCCCTTCCTTTTATCAAGTTTCGTTCAATTTTTTCTACGGGACTGTGATCGGTCCAGCCACTTTTCCTTCTTTGTCATTTGCGCAGGTCTGATTTCTCTCTTCTTCTTTTTTTTTAAATATATAATTTCGTTCTTATGATGATAATTTCATCAATTCATTTGGTTTGATGGATAAATCTTGCGTAGTGAGATTCTGAGATGTATATTGTAGTTTACTTTTGGAAGAATCGACTAGATCTTGTATTTGTTGTTTTTTTTTTAAAAAAAATTTCTTTAAAGAAATTGAAGTTGTTGGTTTTCTCCTTATTTTTTTTTTATTTATAAGTATTAGTATCTTTAGGCTTCTTTTTCTTGAAACGTACCATGGCAATCGCACTGCAGTAGATTGATGAACAAAAACGTACTTCCTAAAATTTAGAATCATTTTAGCAGTTTTCAAATAGCATCTTAAGTTATTGCAGTTCAATGTCATATGGATCTTAGTTGTCTTTTTTAGTATAGAGCAATCTTAATTTGCTTGTTATGATCCTTTCCCGAGTAATTGTTGCTTTATTCTGATTTCTCCGTAAGAAAAGACTATCATGGTTCTAGACTTCTAGGTACTTGTATTGTTTATTTAGAACTGGTAAGGATGAATTTTACTACATACGTACAACTTTTCCTGGCTTCCACTGTCCCGCCACACATTTCTTTCCTTTACCTGTCCCTTAATAAGGCCTAAGGATCTAAAAGTGAGAAGTAGAATTACTTCTTTCTTTTGTGTGACTCTTAGCTTTAGCTTCTTGTGCAGTTGTGCTATTGATTGCTTTCTAGTGAGCTTCACTTATGTTGCTCCCTGTTCTTTTTATTTTTTGGTTCAGTGAAAAGATTTCTGCAAGCCAAAAGGGATGAAAACGTTGCTTTCAGAAGATTTTTCATCAGTCCTTTAAGATACGACTATTTACATGGTGATTATCCCTAGAGCTCTGCGCTTTCTGTTTTTTCTAAAAAAAAAAAAGCTTTGGCTGATAATATTTTCTTCAGATGGCTTTCCAAAACAAGAAATGTCCTTTGAAGTTTTCATTATTTCTACCCAATGACTGGTGGGCGGTGGCATCATCATAATTCTGTACAATTGAAGTAGTTTTAAATGTCGCTTTTTTAATGTATTTTTTTTAATATCTTTTTCATATAGTTTCATGGTCCTCAAGTTTATTGGGTTAATTGAAGACAATATTTTAGGAAATGGACAAGCAAATCCATTCTTACATTTTCCCAGATGAATCTTAATTTTTAAATGGCTGATTAATTGTAAGGGGAATTTTACCTGAGATATTTTTTTTCCTGAACTTGAGCATTTCAGCTACCCGTCTAATCTTACATATTGCCATAGGAAACTTGTTTGTGGTGGTTTGTCATTTTCTGTCTGATTTATTTCATGTGATGCTTTCGTTTTACTTTCACATTTTGATGATTTACATGTTCTTTGTTTCTGCTTGCAATGCAGTTGGGAAGGGTGTACTTTAACCAGGGTGCTGTTGTGAAATCCAGATTTCTCCATAGTTTTGGAGTCCTGTAGGTGTTTGCAGGATGAGTAGGTGCAAGGGTTGTGGGAAGTTAGGAAGAATGGGACAAAGGGGTGGGTCCTAAGAAATATTTTCTGTCGTTAACAAGCAACGATTTGGATGAGCAAATTGAAGCCAAGGAGAAATTGAAATCCCACTCCGACTCCAATCTCACAGAAAAGAGGCGACGCATAGAGTGATTTGGGATTTTTTTTTTCTTGAATTGAATACATTTTTTTGTTGGTCTAGAGAGAGAGAGAAAGAGAGGGAGTGGGTTTTAGCCATTCAAGTTAGGGTTTTTGGTGAAGATGACGGAAGTGATACTGCACATATATGATGTGACCAATAGTGGATCGGATAAGACGAACAACACCATTGTTCAAATCAACAAGATCTTCAAGGATGGGATTGGTATTGGAGGTATTTTCCACAGTGCTGTTCAGGTATCTTTCGTTGCTATGGCTGTGGAGAGGTTTATATACTTTGAATGGCTCTCTTTGTTGGTTGATGGGTTGTTTTGTTTTGAGAATTGTGACTCTAAATTCAATCTAGGGTTTTGATGCTGTTTGTTGTTTTATAGAAATCTTGATTGTGATGTACATTATAATTACAAATGTTTATGGGTGATTAATGAGTTAAATTGTCCAGTGTGTGACTTCACTGATAATTTGGCCTTAGATTCAATGTTTAGTTAGTAGCCTTATTTTTTCTTTTCGTTTTACACTCTGCTTGGGTCTGTGGAGGGGGTATGAAAGCTTTGTGATTGACAAAATGCTTACACTTACATATCCAAGTGATTGCTATTAATATGACTATACCCATTTTGGATATCTTGCGGCTCTTGTATCATTTCCCCTTGGTTCTTTGCGTGAGTGTCTTAACTGTACTCACTTATGCTCCAGCACATATCAATCTATTGTATGGTGTCTGTTGCCGATCAGTCAGTATTATTATTACAAATGAGGTATAAGGCTTTGGGAGTAGGGGGTGGGAGAGGGACAGGGTAGGGTTTGACAAAAATGGGAGATAAGTATGTAAGGTAATTATTAGCCATGGATAGTGCTAGCTGCTTAGTTAATATGATATACTGAAGTGAAGAGAGTGATTGTGTTATGGCTATGTGTTGTAGTGGAGGGTATAGCTCTTGTAAGATAATATAGAATTGTGATTGAGAACAGAAAAGCCAAATTTCATATTCATAGTATTGTTTGCTGATTGAGTCATTGAGGATTGGAAAGTATAAACCAGCTATTGCTAAATTGTTGTAGCCTTTACGTGGTGACTTATTATAAGCTCCTCCCTACTATTCCACTTGAATGAGTTCATTTGTTTTGCCAATTATGGCTTAACTTGATTCTGTTGAAGCTCTTTGTTAATACATTGGACAGACAAAGGACAATGTGACATTGTGCCGCAACAAAATATAAAGTGTCCATATGTAATTTCAAGTGTCGTGCCTCTTTTTGTCCAATATATATCCGGCATGTATTAGTCAATTAGACATGGAGTAAGAGCTTTCTCTATTGAAATGAATCAAGATGGAACACTTTGGCGTTGCTTGATTTATATAGCCAAGCCCAAGCCGAATCCCACCTAGTTTGAAAAGGCTTTATTTGTTTGTTTGTTTGTTGTTGTTTACTTCACAGCTGTATATTGCTTGAGTTTAAACTTTATGACATGCTTTTCTTTGTTATTGGTAAATCCTGAATTTAATACTGGCACTGCAGAATGTGGTCTTGCTTCTCCAATTTTTTGCCACTTTTTTGACTGATTTTATTGTGATTATAACTGAAAATTATTTCATCGTTGATGGATGATTTGGATTGGTTGATATGATATACCAGTGTTTAATCATTTCCTTTTTCAGTCTTTTCATATAAAACAATTCATCACAGTTCTGTAGATGGGGCGTGGGGTTACAAGTATTTTTTTTTAAAAATAATCCAATAATTAACTGGCTATGGAACTATTGTATGGTCAGTTCCTTAATTTAGTCTTTACCATGAATGTGAGTCAATTGGCTTAGTCATCTGGTAAGGTCTTTATATCAAACTAGTGTCTTGTATCCTGAAACAGAAATTGTGTGGTGTCAATGGAAGTGCTTTTTTGTTATTCTGTGTTGGAAGGAAAGATAAATAACCAAAATGAAGATACCATAGAACAAATTGAGAAGTATCCAAAAGCGCCTCAGACTAAAAATGCTCATAGCAAATGGGAATTATGGCAAAGAGTTGTTTCTGCTTTCTGGCAGGTTAATTGACCTTGGAACTTATGAAAACCACCATGCTTTTTATGTGTGCATAATCTTGTAAATGTAAACCAAAATTTTGTGTAAGTGCTTAAACTTTTTTGTTTTGGAGATCTTCTAATCCTATCCTTATATAATCAATGGAAAACTTGTTGAACTGAAAGACAGCAAAAGAGGCATGTTATAAATGTGTTTGCTATTGTTTTGTGTTGCGTATGTTGTTATGTTTGTTGTTATTATTTTACACAATTACTCATTTACCTTAATGAGCTTTTAAATAATGAAGATTTCGAGCATTACATACAAATATCCAGTCACTCTCACGCTTCCAGTCCCAGGAAGTAAAATTTTTCATGTGGCAGTATCACGGAATTTTAAAGGATTTTGTTTTACCTTAATTTCCTTTTCATTGATAGTGTTCAGCCCTTGATATTATGGTAGGCCTATGATTTTGCCTTGTGCTGATATATACTGATTGTTCCTACTATTGTTACAGGTTTATGGAGAGGAAGAGTGGTCATTTGGTTTTTGTGAGCAAGGTACAGGAGTTTTCAGTTGCCCTTCACGGAAGAATCCAATGTATACATATCGTGAATCCATTGTTCTTGGGATAACAAACTTCTCAATTTTCAAGGTAAATCAAATATTGAGAGAACTCAGCAGAGAGTGGCCTGGAAGTTCGTATGACCTGTTATCCAAAAACTGCAACCATTTTTGTGATGAATTCTGTGAAAGTCTTGGTGTGCCAAAACTTCCAGGTAAAACACCCAATTATATAATATACCACATTTGTTTCTAACCAATGACTTATTCATATTTGTAAGTAATATTTACTACACAACCGTGTGCTCATATCATCTCTCCATAATGGGAATTATGTCTTGGCAAGTTTTTCTTTTTAAGTTTCCTGCACTAGAAATAATTGATCCCAGTAATCAATTGTGTTAGATGCCTCTTTTTATATTGTAATCTGAGATCCACTTAGCTGACTACATTCTTGGTCAGCCGAACTTTATACTATGGAACTCTGTATCTGCATAAAAGATATCATTAAATGACAGAAATAGTACTGATGTGAGCTGCGATTACCCGTTTCGTTTCGAATTAAGTAAGAAAAAGTGTACAAGTTGAGTGCTACAGGAGAGGGGGAGGATATATGCTATAGTGCATTGAGAGTCTCGTGGGTCTGGAGCTGTCAAAGAAGTTGGGAATTGGGAGTGAATGGCATTTAGAGAAGATAAGAATGAGATAATGTGCCATTTACCATTGTAGAAGTCCACATGCTAACCTCCATCTAGAGCAATGGAAATTTTAGCTTTGCTCTATCTTCTGAATTATTCTGTACATCCCCTTACAATGTGTTCTGACCACTTCCACGACAGGTTGGGTTAATCGGTTTGCCAATGCTGGAGACACTGCAATGGAGGTGGCTGAAAATACAGCATTACGGGTGAGGAATGATTTTCTTGATCATTATTTCTGCATTTTTAATTATTTTTGCTTTTCAAGTTTATTTTATAGGAGGTCTTTTTTATTATACCTTTGCTGATTCTCTCTTGTGAGTTGTGATATGTAACAAATCAACTAATTCATTAGAACATCGTATCTTGACATAATTTTCATTATTTCTATGCCTTGCAATTGTTAAACTACCATTGAGGAGCATAATATTTTCATCCAAAATGCAATGAAATTCCTGTTGCTGCTGGGATACCTGCTATTGGTGTCTTTATGCTTTTTTTCTTTGAACTTGAATACTTGATAGTTGTCATGTTAAGTGTGCAATATTCACTTGAAAATTAGTGTCCTAGTGTGATATGATTTAACACTCATATTTGGTTACATGTATGGTTGAAAAGCAATGATGGTAATAACTGGTTATTGCAGCTGCGGCAAGCGAAAACAGAGATTGTATCGGCAAGCAAAGTAGCATATCGGTTCCTCGTGGGAGTCACTAGTAATGTCACTAATAATATTAGAAGTGATCCAGAGTCCCCAAGCAATTCAAACAGAGGAGGAAGCCCTAGATTTCAAGCTACATGGTTAAAAAATCTGGTGACTACTGGTGCTAAACCATCAGGTACTTCAGAAATCCAGAATAAGGACGAGGTTGAGAGGCACCAACAAAGGCAAGAAGATGGCAAGTCACTGCTAAGTCAGAGTTCATCTTCACATGATAGTTGAGGGGAGAATTATTAGTCTGTGTCCTATAAGAAGATTCAACGTGTATCAAATGTAAAATTTTACTTGTATTGCCCATGGTTGTTCATTGAAAAGATAGTGTCTACTGTGTGTAATTGTTCTCAATCTCCAACTTAACTGAGGTGGCCTCTTTGATTTAGTAGTGTCTACTCTATTGTGTGTACTTGTATCAATCACCAACTTAACTGAGGTGGCTTCTTTGATATAGGTTCAGATATTGTATCTCCCGCTTTACTTCTCTTGAGCTATATATTAGTTAAATTCAGATGCATACGATTAGGAACAAGTTATGCACCAATCTAGTAGAATCTCTCCTTTTGGTGTTATTTAAGTTGACCAGTCGCTTCAATACATCCCATAAAATTAGGGGTGGGGGGGGGGGGGGGGGGGGGGGAAACATCTCAACTTTTCTTCGAAGTAAAGGGTTTGTAGATGGTAATTAATGGAACCAATTACTTACACAATATACTTTCTTTTTTTTTTTGGTCAAACTTACACAATATACTTTCATCCAAGCCAACTGCACACTTGAATATCAAAACGAGTCGGTCTAATCTGGTCTTATATTATTGAGTTGGATTGGACTGACCTGATTTTATTTTAAAACTAACATTTTAAATTATTAAATAATTGTATTTTACAAAATCTTTTGTAGTAAAATATTTATTTTTATTTAAAATTTAAAATAATAAAATATGAATTAAATTAATTAGATAAATTAAATAAAAATTTAAAATAATTAAAACAATTTAAATTACTGTTACATTAATTCATTGTATAAATATATTTTTAAAAAATCAAGTTTAGTTGGTCTAATTGTTAGCTCACTAGGTCGCTTAAGCAAGTGTTGGGGGTTCGAATTCCACCTTAGTCCTTGGCTTATTGGACCGGGGGATACTTTGGGAAACAAAATTTTTTTAAAAAAAAATTATATAAATATTTAAAATAAAAATAAGCCAGTGAGATCCATTCTTAATCTAATTTGACTCTATTTTTTAAAAAGTTAAGTTGATTCAATCCATTTCAAATTAGAATTAAAATTTTTTTTAACTGGACTCTACAATAGGGTTAAATAATACATGGGACAATCACAATACCACGTAACTCATTTTGAGATCAATACTCGCACCTTCGTTGTCGGAGGAAGTAACCTTCTCTCAAAGTCTCAACCACCAAAAACAGGACAGGACCAATATCACATATCATATCATATCGCTGTACCTTCTTTAACCCAAACACTCTTTTTTTTCTCTTTATATATGTTATTTCCTAATTGGTTTCTTAACTTTTTCTTTTTCTTCGATCCACGACGTATGTTTTGAAACACAATCTCAGCCGTCCACTCCACCCTATCCCCGAACCAAGTACACATGTGCAATCGAACGGTCAAAACAAGGCCCACGCTCTCTGAGCTCTGGGTCCCACCTTGTAGAACCCATCCATCGACGTCATGCCACGTATGGGAACACTAGGAAGTGACAACACACCGTAAGGCTGCGTTTGGTTGAAAGTGGAATTGAAATTAAATTATTTGAATTAAAGATTATGTTTAGTATAAAAAGATAGAATTAAAATTTTGTAAAAGAATGTGAGATAAAAAGACTAGTTTGTTTCTCAATAAATATTAAATAATTATTTTCTTAATTTTATTTTTGGTATATATTTTTTTATATTCATTATAAAAAAATTAATTATTTAATATTAATAAATAATTATAAAAAATAAAACAAAAAATAGTGAGAAAGAGAGAGAGCAGGGGCAGAAATGTCTTTTAAATCAAATTTCACAAAATTTATTTCAATTTCTAAAAAAATATCCTACAATCTAATTTCACAAAATTTTTACATACCCAATTTCACAAATCTAATTCTAATTCCACATAATCCAACCAAACTAAAAAATTCCTAAGAAAATGTATAATTTCATCTAGAATTCAATTTCATACCCAACCAAACATAGCCTAAGTTCTATCACAAAGATATCTATTAAAGTTGTCTTGATGATTAATCTTTTAAATATTGCAAAGCTTATTATTAACAACGATGTTTTTAATGAATTACGTATTATTCTTTTTATTGTCAAGATCAGGGTATCCACCGTCAAGAACAGTGACTAATCTCCTCGCTGAATTGTAGGCACCTCAAAGGGTGGGACAACTGGCCCAAAGATTTAAAACTATTCCATACCCAAGACAAGAATCGAACTCCTACCACTTAATTAAAAATAAATGAGTTCCTTCCACTTAACTTTACAATAATCTCATTCTTCTAAAAATTAAATTAAAAAAATTAATTGTTGAAGGACCCAAACCCTTGCTACATCTATATGTGTCATACGTACACATCATAAGCATAGCTTGAGCCATCACGTGACACGTGTCCCTCCGCAATTCGTGTTTGACACGATTACCCCTTTCCTTTCTGATGTTATCGGTTATTTCTTCCCCGCGTTCCCATTCTTCTTCTTCTTCTTCTTCTTCTTCTTCTCTCTCTCTCTCTCTCTCTCTCTCTCTCTCGTAAGCTCAGAAGAAGTATTACTTGCTTCTTCAACCCGACTACGTCTCTCCTCCAGATCTACACACTTCGATTTCTGGTAGTCTCCTTCCTTTTATCAAGTTCCTTCCAATTTTTCCTATGGGACTGTGATCGGTCCAGACACTTTTCCCTCTATGCCATTCTCGCAGGTCTGATTCCTCTCTCTCTCTTTATATATACGATTTGAATTCAGCAATTCCGTTCTTCTTGTGATTATAATTTCATCAATTTTGTTGGTTCGATGGATGAATCTCGCGTAGTGAGATTTTAGGGGTATTTGGATCTGGACCTGATATTGTGTATTGTAGTTTACTCTTGGAAGAATCGACTAGATCTTGTGGTTTGTTTGTCGCTGTATTTTTTTATTGGCGGATCCTGTTAGAAGTATTAGTATCTTTGGGCTTCTTTTACTTGAAAGTTGAAATATGTCATGGCAACCGCACTATAGATAAATGATGGATGCTTGTCTGGTTGGTGTTCTGTTGATAATTGACGGCAGTAGATTGATGAACAAAAACGCACTTTCTAAAATGTAGAATCATTTATAGTTTGCTGTATTCAAATAGCATCTTAAGTTATGGCAGTTCAATGTCATATGGATGTTAGTTGTCTTTTTTAACTTAATTTGATTTGTTATGATCCTTTCCGGGGTACTTGTGGCTTTATTATGATTTCTCCTTAAGAAAAGAGTATCATGTTTTTAGGTAGTTGTATTGTTTATTTAGGACTGTTAAAGATGAAATTTTACTACATATAGACGTACATCTCTTCTTCGCTTCCACTGTCCCGTCACACATTTTTTTCCTTTACCTGTCCTTAATAAGACCTGAGGATCTAAATAGAAGTGAGAACTAGATGTGCTGTTTTTGTTTTTAAGTGACTCTATTAACTCCTTGTGTAGTTGTGCTATTGATTGCTTTCTAGTGAGCTTCACATGAAGTAACTTCCCTTTTCCTTGCTTTCTGTTTTTGTTTTGTTGAAAACAGAACTTCTAACAGAGAAAAAAGGCCTTTTTGAGTTGGCTGATAAAATTTTCTTCTAATGGCTTTCTAAAATGGGTTGAATACAAGAAATGACCTTTGAAGTTTTCATTATTTCTAGCAAATGACTGGTGGGTGGTGGGCCGGTGGCATTATCATAATTCTGTGCACTTGAAGTTATATTTTTCGCTCATTTAATGTTTTTTTTATATATATCTCTTTCATATAGTTTAGAGGGTGAGCTTTGGAGCAATTTTAAAGTTGTTGCCAGTGCTGTGACTTTGGAGGTTACGGATTCAAATCCTAGAAATAGCCTTTCTACTTGTAGGGGTAAGGCTATGTACATCTAACCTTCCCTTGACCCCACTTGGTGGGAGCCTCGTGCACTGGGCCGCCCCTTTTATCTCTTTCATATAGTTTCATGGTTCTCAAGTTTATTGGATTAATTGAAGACAATATTTTAGGAAATGGACATAGAGAATGACAACAGAAAATGTTTTCAGTAAGCAAATGCATTCTTACATTTTTCACAGATTTTTTCTTAATTTTAAATGGCTAATTAAATGTAAGGGGATATTTAGCTGAGATACTTTATTCCTGATTCCTGAACTTGCGCATTTTAGCTGCCTGTCTAATCTTACATATTGCCACAGGAAACTTGTTTGTTTGTGGTGGCTTGTTATTTTCTGTCTGATATATTTCATGTAATGCTTTTGTTTTACTTTTACGTTTTGATTATTTACATGTTCTTTGTTTCTGCTTGCAATGCAGTTGGGAAGGGTGTACTTTAATCAGGGTGCTGTTGTGAAATCCAGATTTCTCCATAGTTTTGAAGTCCTGGTGGTGTTTGCAGGATGGGTAGGTGCAAGGGTTGTGGGAAGTTAGGAAGAATGGGACAAAGGGGTGGGTCTATGAGTGCTTACGACTTTTCTCTTCTGTTGTCTCCAGTTGTTTCTTTTTGGGACTGCATAGTTCGCAAAATGAGGTATTCCTGCAGACCTGAGTGGGTGTAGTGATTGGAGCGTATCATTAGTATCTTGACTCTTATTTAAATAGATTTAGCTTAAAAGTTTAGGGAAACAGGAAAAAAAGGTATTATAGAGAAATGTATACAGTTTAAAGGAAAATTTCTTGAAAAATTCAAAACAAAGCATCTTAGTAGTTAGTGGTAGTATATTCCATGGATAACATGGCTTGTAATAAAGGGCAACATGTGAGGAAGGCAAAGAAGAAGCCGGTGAAAGATGAGTTGGATCGACTGAAACAGGCTGAGAAGAAGAAAAGGCGCTTGGAAAAAGCACTGGCTACTTCTGCAGCCATCATTTCAGAACTGGAGAAAAAGAAACAGAAAAAGAAAGAAGAACAACAGAGACTTGATGAAGAGGGTGCTGCTATTGCCGAGGCTGTTGCTTTGCATGTTCTACTCGGCGAAGACTCAGATGATTCAAGTAAAGCTATGAATGATGGGGGATGCAAGCCCTGGAACTGCAGTAGTGACCTTGATCTCTTCCTTGGCGGAAAACGAGCTTGCTTTCCTCATCTAGATGGTGGCACATGGTCTGTGGAAAGAATGGGGTGGGTCTCTGATGCATTCAGCTATGGCTGCAAGTTGGGTGGAGCTGAAAATGGCAAGTGGTCTTTCTCGTTCGGACCGGTCGAAAAGAATGTGATCGAACCACTATATGAGGAAGCTGGATGGGGGCCTGATGGATTTTCTGCTGATCTTATTGCAGCACAAGCAGTTTCATCACTTCAGATTGCAGAAGATGCAGATGAAGAAGAAAGGGTTCTCTTTTAACGAAATGGTGAGATAGTAATAGTATGGTAACAGTTTGTGTCGTCTTGGTGACTGGAAAAGAGTCTTTTTTTATTTTATTATATTACTGGAGGATGTTGTGTGTATATATAAATTATACTATGAGAGTCTTGTCCTAGTCAAACGCATTCTGCTTCAGTTGTGTTTGATTATATTACAGTGTCGCCTTGTTTTATCTGATTCTCTTTAACTTCCATGTGAGGCTGCTGATTCCAAATAATATAAAAAGGCTTGAGTAAACCTTCATTATCTTTTAAATTATTCCAAATAAATGACTTTTTTCTTCTTAATATCTGAAGTAGCAGTCTGCAAATATACATGCTCATTTTTTCATTACAGTGCTCTGCTATTGCTTGACCATTTTAAAATTTAAATCATCTGGAAAAAGGAAGATACTAAAATGCAACATTGTCCTTGTATATGTATTAACAGCATATGTTTCATTATATAACTATTCGGTTCATTTTTACCCCCAAACTTTCAATTTTGTTCATGCATGCTCTTTTTGTTAATATCGTTAATTGGGTTGACGGATTTTACTAACGTGAATGATGAATAGGTATTTGTTTGTCACGTCATTGTCTACTTCACTGTCCACATCATATTTATCTTTTTACCTTTATTAAATAAAAAAACATAACCCAAATTAAAAAAAAAAATTCCAACTTTTTACTGTCATCTTGCTTCTGCGTTTGCTTTTGCTCCATCTTCGTCCTTTGCTTATGCTTCTCATTCATCTTGCTTCAATCAACACATCACAAGCAAAGAACACTGCCTCTTCTCCACATGAAACATTCTCGCATAACTCCTCCGAACCAAACACTTCGCTTGAACCCACTAAACGCTGCCGACGATTGTGAAGCCATAGTTGTTAATTTACCAATTTCTTCATTCTCTCCTCTCTTGTCCATCATTTCTCCCTTTAGTCCTAAAGCAGCTTGTGCCGAAGATCGTCATCGTCGTCAAAAGAAGCTGTGACAGAACAGAGGCGCCATTTTCGCAGCTTCTCATTCATAGGCTCCAATGTTATTCAACTCTGCTCGAGTCCCTCGATGCTGTGAATGTGAATCTTGATGTTCTTCAGATTATTGAGAAGTACTATGTTCATTCGGCATTGGAGAAAATGGTGTCGAGTCAATGCCACGGCGGGAGGATGGTGGTGGCGCCGTGGAAGACTCTGTTTTTGAGTTGTAGGTTTTCGCCTGCGATGTTCAGTGGGTTCACGGAGGCGCAAGCAGAGTGTTTGGTTCAGAGGAGTCATGCGAGAAGGCTTCATGTGGAGAAGAGGCAGGGTTCATTGCTTGCGATGACGGTAAAAAGTTGGGGGTTTTTTATTTAGTAAAGGTAAGAAGATAAATATAACGTGGACTGTGAGGTAGACAATGACATGGCAAAAAAATACATATTCATGGTTCACGTTAGCAAAATCTGTCAATCTAGTTAACAGTGTTAGCAAAAAGAACAGACATGAACAAAATTAAAAGTTTGAGAATAAGAATGAACATTGCAGTATAATTCAGGGGCGACAAGGATACTTTATATTTTCTTTTATTGTGAAGGACTAGTCTTTTCTATTAACCTTATATGGTAAATCCTTAAATATTATTTGAGGTTTTGGTGACACTTAAGCCAAGAAGATATTAACTTTTTTTTCTTTAGAGCCCGTTTGGATAGACTTTTTTTATCTAAAAAGTCCTTTTTTTTTTTTAATTAATGGTTGTAGATAGAAAGTGCTTTATCATGTTTTGGATTCTCAATTGTGGAGCATATTTAATGGCAGTTTTTGTTTCACAGCCAATTCCGTTGTCTAACATAAATTCAACCCATATCCATCCATGATTGCCCAAAAATCACTCTTGGGAAAGAGGTTCATGCCATTTGACTTTTGTGGTACATTGTGGTATTAGATATTATTATCATTTTTCACAAACGGACATATGTTCTTTGTTTGTACATAGAAATATTATTGATTTTGGATCCAATGAAAAATATATGAGGATTTATTAAAGAAACCCCCATTTGCTTTTTCCTATGCTACTAATAGGAAATTTTGGAAAATGGAAAGAGAAAAAGCTTTGAAGAGACAAAGAGTAGTGGAGGCTCCACTTGATCACAGTCAGAAAGTAACTGAGATTGATGTTTTTCATGCACAATGTTTGGATCAAACAACGTAAAAGACGCAGAAACTAGGTTTATAAATATTGCAAATATTTATTTTAAACTAAACATAATGATTAAGGGGAAATTTTGATTAAGAGAATGACGTTTCATCTAAGGTCAAAATAAATTCTAGGACTCTGAGAATTTTCAGAGAGATTCTTACAGATAATCTACTAAATAAAATATCATTGAATTCAAACCTCAATTATACAATTTTTATAAGCGAAAGGTCACCTAATGAGTCAACCGTTATTTGATTTCATGTTATAAATCTTAAAAGTTTCTGTTTATTTTGTTCGCTCTCAATTCAATCTCCACACCATTAAGGGTTGGGGTCTTGATTCTTGAAAGTCATAATAGAATAACCAAGAGGGGAATGAATTGGGTATGTGATTATTTTTTACTTGTTTTTGGAAAATATCTTTCATGGTTCCTTAAGGGTCTATTAAGGTTCCTTATTTAGAAAATAGTCAGGGTTCCTGAAAGAAGTTAGTTTGAAACGGAGACAATCATCATTGTTAGAAAGGTTCACATGCAAGTTTCTTTGAGTGCTACATCCTTTCTTATTCTAACCAATATATTATATCACTTCAATATAATACAACCCATCAACCCTTCTTCCAATGGAAAACACACTTGTTTTTATGCTACTTACACAAACAAGGAACCACGTCCCTATTATACAAGAAATTCCTTTTTGTAACCTTGACTCCTTTCAAGGATAAGCACACAAGACTTTTACTATAAGGACACTTCAAGCATTAAATCCTTCACCACACATAGAAACCTCGTCCTTAGGACGGGTGAACAATACAAAAAGCTCAACAACCGTGGCATCTCCAAAAATTAACCTCAACGATTTTTACCCTATAACACTTCTAGTATTCAATTCACCAACGACCTACAGAACCCTTCTCCTACAACCTATGAATTAATACAGGAAAGCTCTTGTAACCTTGGCAATCTCCAAGTACTTTGGGATGGAAGTCGCGAACTCGCGATGTGCATGTCGCGAGCATCGCACCGTCCCATAGAATTTAATTCTGTACTTATTGTCTTGTTTGTGTAATGCTTATTTGCGATTTAGACCAACCCCACACTAATCCCGCATGAGACAAGAGTATGACCTGTTCTTTCCTTGAATCTAATGTTGCCAATAAGTCAACGAGAAATACCTTTTATTCCCTTTTATCCCTATTGGTACTAGTTTTAGTTGTCATTTTCTTGTAGTTTTAGTTGTCATTTTCTTGTTAAATCCAAACCCACGAGTAGAAGCATTTCCTCCTTTGGCCTACGGTCACTAATAGGACAATGAGAGAGGTCTACCTTCTCCTTTGATCCTGTCACTACAAGTGTTTGCTTGTATGATTTGCCTGGTAGCGTAGGTGTCAAGAGAGTGCTTGTTTCTCTCCTATAATACACTTGTGCACGAGTATCATGAGTGGGACCCATCCATGATGTTGTCACTCACACACTTTTGCATGTTTATCGAACTATGTGTACTTTAATTTCTCCTTCAAGGTACGTGGATTCCTAGGCTTTTATCCTAGGTTAACTCCAACTTTAAAAAAAAACCTTAAAACCTTGTTTTGTGTGTTATTTAGTATGATAAAGTGGAATTATTTTTTAGGCTAGATTAAAGTGTGTTTTACATTCGGGTAATTGTCTTATGGAAGGTGGGCGAAGGGGCCTAACGCCTTCCTTTTGCCTTAATCAGACTCCTGAATTTAGCTTCGGTTCGCAAACGAGTTTTCAAATTTAGTCTTATCCTTATTTTTAATTTCAAAATACATTTTTCGAAAATCATTTTCCAAGTTTTAAGGAAAATTTGATGGAAACTCCTAACCTGTTTTCAAATGTGAATATCTTCGAAACATGTCAGAGATATTCTTTCTGTAATGCCATCCTGAATTTTCAGGGTTGTATTCACAGTAAGCATAGGTGAGAGTCGCGACTATCCCTTTTTTATTTATTTATATTTATTCCTCTTGTCTTGATTATAAAGCTTTGAGGTGGAACTAAACAAAATGGGGTGTCTATAATGATCAACAAGTAATTGATACTATGTGATGGGTTTTTAAATTAAAGTAAATTCTGAATGTTCAATTAATAAGCATAAAGACATATTAGTAGAGAGAGGGTATTCCCAACAGAAAGTTGTCATTTTTTTTAGACCTTTGTCCCCGTTGCTCGATTTGATACTATAAGACTGCTTCAAGCTCTTGCTGCGTATAAAGGATTGAAGGTTTATCAATTAGATGTGAAATCTGCATTCCTTAATGGTGTTCTTGAGGAGAGGATTTATGTGGAGCAACCTGAAGGCTTTATTGTTGAAAATGATGCAGACAAGGTGTATTTGTTGAAGAAGGCTCTGTATGGATGAAACAAGCCCCTGGAGCTAGGTATGCAATAATTAATGGCTATTTGGTTGATTTGGGATTTGAAAGAAGTGCAAATGAAGCCACTTCATATGTGAAACAAGTAGGAGCTGAACTTTTAATTGCCTCCATTTATGTCAATGATATTCTTGTCACTAGAAGCAATCCAAAGTCTGTAAAAGAATTTTGAAAGCAAATGGAGACTATGTTTGAAATGAAAGATTTGGGGCAAATGAGCTATCCATTAGGAATGGAAGTGTCTAAAGTCTCTATCAGGCCATTTTCTTTCTCCCAAAGGAAATTTGCATCAAACTTTTTGAAGAAATTTTCACTTAGTGGTTGCAAACCAGTGAGCAATCCATCAGTCCAAGGGCTGAAGCTAAAAGCTTGTTATGGATCTAAGGGTACGTTCTTTATGTAGAAATGGAAAGGAAAAAGGAATGCATTTATTGTGTTTGTTAGTAAAAGTTGAGAATAGAAATGGAAAGGAAAAAGGAATGCATTTATTGTGTTTGTTAGTAAAAGTTGAGAATGGAAATGGAATGGAAATATATTAAAATTACCACTTTACCCCTTATATTAAAATAATAAAAAGAAAATATAGTTATAATTGTGTCAAATGTATATAGATATTTTGTATTTTCTTTTTTTAATTATACACAATTTTCAAGATGGAAATAAAAAAGTAGGTAACATGTGGGACCCACATGTTTTTTTTCCATCCACTTCTCCCACCTTATTTCCACCAACCGAACATGCCCTTAACTCCATGGATTCTTCACCTTTTAGAAGCTTGGTTGGTTATTTGCTGTATCTATCAGTTACTAGACGTGGCATCAAGTTTGCTACTAGTATTTTGTCAAAGTGCATGCATATACCAACTGAAAATCATTTTAAGGAAGCAAAAAGGGTGCTAAGGTATACGCAAGGCACTCTCACTCATAGAATGTTGTTCAGGAGAAATTCAACTGTAAAATTATTGGGTTTTTTCTGATAGTGATTGCGCCAAATCAGTTAAAGACTTGAAGAACACCTCAGGGTATTGCTTCACACTTGGATCCAGAGTCAGTATACATTATTGCCTCTGCTATAAACCAAGCATTACAGCTAAGGAAAGTTTTGTGTGACTTGAAGTTTCAACAAAAGGCTCCTACTGAAATTTTATGTGACAATAAATCAGTTGTGGAAATGGTTAAAAATCCTGTTTTTCATGGGAAAACTAAACATATCAAAATCAAGTACCATGCAATTATAAAAGCTGAAAGGGATGGAGAAGTCTTATTGCTGCATTGCTTAGCTAAGGAGCAACTTACAAATATTCTGACCAAAGATCTATAGAAGAAAAGATTTGAAGAACTTATTAGAGAAAAGCGGTGTACATGCCCTTAGGTCAAGGATTTGGTAGAATCTTCTACATTTTGTATTCATACAACATGTTTTCTGCTAGAATGAAATATTATCACCCTTTTGGATTTCATTTTTGCTCTTATTCTCCTTCAACATTGTCATAATACTTCTTGGTTTCGAGTTTCGACCAAAAAAAAACGTCTTAAAAAATACCAATCAGTGTTGATTCAATAGTCTATCAGCAGATTGGATATCTCACTTTCCCTTAAATGCTCAACAAAAACTCTTAGGACAGCATAAATTTTATCATTTTCAAGATGATTCTTGTCTGCAGTAAGAAAGACATGAACTCTGTTCCTGACTTCAATCCAACTGCACCCAGGAATCCTCTTCAGTCCTTTCTCCTCCATCTCTCTCCTTAGAGTTGACACACTCAGCCACCTTCCAGCTGCAGAATGTGCATTTGACAGCATCACATATGAGGATACATCATCAGGATCCAAAGCCAAGATCTTTCTTGCTGCAAGTTCTCCCAATTCCATGTTTGAGTGAATTTGGCATCCCCCGAGCAATGCCTTCCAAAACCCGATTCCCGGGTCGAAAGGCATATTGTGAAGGAAGCCCTCGGCTTCTGTAAATCGCCCTGAGCGAGACAGCAAATCAACCATACAAGCATAGTGCTCAGGTTTTAGCAAAGTGGGATTCTCATTCCTGGCTTGGTTGAAATATGAATATCCTTCATCTACAAGGCCAGCATGATTACAAGCCCAGAGTAAGCCAAGAAGGGTCACTTCATTGGGTTTACATCCTGCAAAAAGCATCCTTTTGAAGAATCTCATAGCTTCTTTTCCTCTTCCATTCTGTGCATAACCACATATCAAAGCATTCCATGAAACTATGTTCCTTTCAGGAAGTTTATTGAACATCAAGATGCTATCTTCCATGTTTCCACACTTTGCATAGAAGCTAATAAGAGAAGTACCAACAAACACATCAAGCTTACCCAAAATCTTTACTGCACATGCATGAAAACTTCTTCCAATCCCAAATGCTGCTATATTGGCAGCTGCAGAAATAGCACAAGGAAATGTAGATTCATTAGGTAAGAATCCTTCTCTGAGCATGTCAATGAAGAAATTCACACCTTCTTCATTATGACCTGTTTGGCTACACCCACTAACCATTGCATTCCATGACACAATGTTTCTCTCAGGCATGACCTGGAAAAGCTGCATAGCATCAATAAACCTCCCTCTCTTCAAGTACCCACAAATCAGAGTTGTGCAGGACACCACATTGGGATGTTTGGTATCTGTGAAAGCTTTTTGGGCATCTTCTATTGTGCTCAACTTGACATATAAATCTACAAGAGCACTACCAACAAATACATTAGAGTGAAGGCTAGTCTTTATTGCAATGGCATGAAGTTGCTTTCCCACATGAAGGTTTTCTAGAGCAGTGGATGAGTGAAGTACGGTTCCAAATGTGAACTCATTTGGTCTGATGGTTGAGGCAACCATTCTTGAGAAGAGATGGATAGCTTCTTCATGACGATGCTGCTTAGCAAAGAAGCCAATAATGGAAGTGGCAGATGCAACATTTAAGTCAGACATTTTATCGAACACATGGCAGGCGTCAGAGAAAGAGATTGAATTTGGGTCTGAGGAATGAGTAAATTCTTGGGCATGATCTTTTGTTTTCTGGGTTTTGATCAGATAGCTAAGAGTAAAGATGTGGAATTTGATCCACGAAGGTTGTGATGCAGAGAATCTATAAACTATGGATTTCATCATAAGAGGCTATTACTTACATCTCAATTTGCTGGAAGAGTTTGCTTCTTCTTCCAATTACTATCCTTTGTGACCACAATTTCGGTTCTATTTTGCACTTTTTTTCCAATTCAATGAATTTTTATTTTTTTTTTCCTTCTCTGTCTTGCCATTCTCATACAAGTTTAATGGCTTCCCTCTCCTTCATCGCTCCAAGCACAATACCAGTTTCACCTCTCAATCTTTGATTCTTTAACTTATTATTTTAATTCCGTCCCTTAAATTTCTTACAATCCATTATTGTTTTAGTATGCATTTATAATTTTGTAATCAGATGCTATGATAGGAAATTATAAGAGAGTATATTTTACAATTTTTTTTTTAGAATAAGCTAATATTAGATTTTTGACGTCAAGATAGATTGGAAAAGACATTTTTGCTTTCCCATTAAAAAAAAAGGACTTTTCTGGTATAATATTTTTTGGATGTCTTCTCTACTTCAGTTAAGTTTGGTAGAAATGCACATAGCAATGGAAGGGATATAAAATACTATAGAGTAAAAGAAAATATGGTAAAGAAAAGTGATTAGAGAGAAAATTAAAAAAGAGAAAAAGTATAATGAAAAGTGTGTTTGATATGTAAAAATTATGTTATAAAATTTTAAAAAAACATGAAAATACCCTTGGTTTTCACTTTTCATGTTGCTTTTATTTTGGGTATTTCTTTACGGTTTATTTTCATTGGTTATAATTTACATTTATTAAAATAGGCTGAGTTTTCAGGGCAAAAAAAAAAGGCTGAGTTTAACATACTCTTAAGCAACAATTATTGAAACTTGTTCTAAAAAAACAATTTTGAAACTTTAAAAAAAAAAAAAACCTCCATAAGACAAAAATATAAGTATATGTTTATATTACAACTTTCTGGTCAGTTGATATCAAAATTAATATATACTCCCTTCCTTGAAAAAAAAAAAAAAATATATATATATATATATTGAAATAACATGTAAAAATAGTAGAGAATCAAAATATGTCATTGATTTATTTTATATTTAAAAATGAAATCTATATTTTTTTCATAGAATATGATAATTATATTAAAACAAAAAATTCAAAATAAAAAGAGTTAGCCTAAGGCTAAACCTAACCCAACTAAGTCAAAATTAACATATATTTAGATTTTTTACCACATTAAATTCGTCATCAATCATAACAAATTTAATCAAATCAAATTCTAGTTTAATTTATCATTAATATTGGCAAATTTAATCAATAGCTTAAATTCGTCATTACTAATGATAAATTTGTCCAGACAAATTATTTATTAATGGTAGGAAATTTGATCTTATTGATGATAAATTTAGTCAACTTAAATTGACTATTAGTAATTTTAATTGACCTATCAACAAATTTGTCATGTCTAAATATAAATAATATTAAAATTATATGCTTATAAAATATTAAATTGTTAGTTAATGTTCTTTAGAGGTATGAAAATTTAAATTTCATACTTGTAGAACATGGAACTAAAATTAATAAATCAATTAGCAAATTTGAACGTAATAAATTTGTTGATATGTTAACTGAAAATATCAATAATCCATTTGAGTTGACTAAATTTGTCAATGATAAAAAAACTTGACTTGAATTTAGTCTGATCAAATTTAATAATGACAAATTTGATTTGGTCAAAAGATTAAATTTGTTCACATTGACAGTAAATTTGACCAAAATTTGACTTGGTCAAATTTGACATTACTAATGCCGAATTTGACATAGTCAAAGGTTTTGTTACAGCAAATTTAACTTAATTTGTCTAAATTTATCATTGAGGATTAATTTTTGTTGCAACAATAAAAGAAGTATAAATATGTGTACAGTTCTTTAAAAAAATATTTTTTAATGATATTAAAAAAAATATTTTATTTGTGTAAAAACCAGACACTTTATAGTTTAAAAAAGTATTTACCAACAAAGTCATAATTAAATGGCGAATTTTCTAGACTTGATAGATAAAGTATCACAAGGTAAAACTGAATTTATATAAGAAAGGTGTTTGGCCAATCCAAATAAGTTCTAAGTGATAGCATATACAAATTTTTAGCTTTGTACTAGAAAAATATTTAAGACAAAAATTCCTGTTTTTTTATACATATATACTCTTAAAAAAATTGATCTTTAAATTTAAAAATATTTAAAAATTATCTACAAATACATATCATTTTTACTGTAGTACCAGAAACTGACCATCAGTTATGGTAATTATTTGAAAATTTTTAGGTAATTACCATCAGTGATGGCGATTATAGGATAAAATTTTGCATAGTTGATTCAAGCTCTACCGCTACGTGGTAATCGCTCTCATTGATGGCGATTATAGGGTAAAATCTTGCATAGTTGATTTAAGCTCTATCGCTCCGTGATCGCACTCATTGATGGCGATTATAAAGTTGACTATTTGTTCTTATAATCGTTATCAATTATGGTAATTACTTGAGAGATTTTTCAGGTAATTGTCATACTTGATGGCGAGTTTCTGACACTAAAGTGAAAATGGTATATATTTGAGATAATTTTTAAAGGTTGTTAAATTTGAGGATTAATTTTTTTTATGGGTATATATGTGTAAGAAAACCAAAATATCCCAACTAAAATTTCATATGTTTATTATCTTTTGCCCTTTCCAAAGTCTATCTTCTTGCCCCTCATTCAATTAATAATATCTAAAATATTATGTGGTGATTTTATTATTTATGTCTAATTTAATTAATAATAACAACAACTCAACAAAAATTAACAATAATATTTATTTATCTATTTAAATAACATTAATAATAAAATAATTTTATGCATACTCTTTTTAGTAATTTGATAATTAAACCTTTTTAATTATCAAATTAACTAAACTCAAATTGTTCCTCCCTCACAAATTAAGCAAATCTATCTTCTTGCCCCTCTCACAAGTTTTTTACAAATTAAGCAATTTTTTATTTAATGTTTGGCCAAATAGACCTTAATCTTACAAGTTAATAAAATATCTCTAAATTTTTTATTTTTAATAGATATACGTATGAATTTGGAATCCGAATCTGCTAAAGTGTAGATTCGGTGAAGTGTGTGAAGTGCACACTTCAAGGCCGTTGGATAAAATTATTACAAATCTCAATTTTTATATGACGGTCTGAACGATGCACTTCATACACTTTACAGTTTTTACACTTCATTAGATCCAATTTCATGAATTTTATATTGCCCCTTTTCTTTCACTTTCGCCGCCTTCTATTGTGGGAGCAATTTCCTCTCTTTTGTATAAACCATTTTTGAATCACTTTTCTTTTCATAGCAATTTTTGTCAACATTTTAGTACTCTTTAGGTAGCGTATTACCTGTTCTAAAATCTTTAACAGTAAATTCTCCATCACACACACAAATTGACGGATTTGGATCTGCTAAAGGGCAGATCCGATAAAGTGTGTAGATACTAGATAGCACAGTCTGAGCCGTTGGATAAAATTGTTACAATGCGGATACGAATCTTAATTTTTATTTGACGATCTAAATCGTATATTTTATACACTTACACTCTACTTGATCCAAATCCCACGGATAAGTCAAATTGCTTCATCTAAGACGTGTCCTGCATTTTTTAACTAAAAGGCCCCAAAAAGAAAAGTTATGGGCCCATTCATAACAACATCTCAAAAAACAAATCATCATTGTGGCCCTGAACAAAACATAAATGAAACGAGTTATTCATAAACGACTCAGACTCGATTCGTATAAGAGCTTATTCAAGAATGGCTCATTTAAGAATAAAATAATATAAAAAATATTTTTTCTTTATCTTACATGTATTATTATACTTAATTATCTAATGAACACTCATTCTATATATATATATATATATTAAATTTGTTATGTTGTATATAAATATCTTTTAATCAATAAAACATATATAACAACAACTAAAGCGTCTTCTCACTAGGTTGGATCATCTATAATCAATAAAACATATAAAATGATAAAATCCATAAATTAATATATCACATAAGTTAACTTTCTCTTGTACATGTATGTTCTATGAAAGTTGATAATTACTTAGTTTGACTCGTTAAGCATGTGAACAGCTCGATTAATTAAATGAGCTGAGCTTGATCATGATTTTTGGTTCGTTTAAAAGTTCGGACTCACTTTATTTTAAACGAGCTGAGTTTGAATATATGAGGCTCGGCTCATTAATTATAGCCCTCACAGCATGAGATAAAAAAAATGAACCCTCACATACTTATTTTTACAATTTAATCCCTCATAGATGTCCATTTTTTTTCAATGTAGTCCCTTGCAAATTTGGTATAGATGTTCAATGGTACGGTAGTACTGAACTTCAGTACATCCCTCCAATCAGTTGGTTCCTAAACCATTCAAGGTGGGTCCTTATTAAAGTAAATTTATATTAATATTAACAAATGGGTCTACATGATTGAAACTTGGAAGGATGTACTGAACTTCAATGGTACGGTACCATTAAACTTTTATCCACAAATTTATGTTATCAATTTCATACTTTTGTTTGATTGTTGGTTAATTAATGAATGAATCTAATGAAGTGGATCGTTTAATGCTGTGCTGAGTGCTGACATTTATACTCTTATAATAATTATTCCCTTATTTTTATTTCAAATTAACAAAACAATACAATAAAATTCAAAAAGACATTGTGTTTAGTGAGGTTGCATCAAGATCAATAACAAAAAAAAATGCAACATTTGGAATATAGACATGGAAAAATTATGGGTAAAGTACTTTTGTTGCCCCCAAACTTTGCTGCAATGTTCATTCCTTCCCCTAAACTTTTTTTTGGTTCATGCCTACCCCTAAACTTTCAATTTTTTTCATGCCTACCCTTTTTGCTAACACGGTTAACTTGTTTGACAAAATTTGCTGACGTGGACGATAAATGTGTATTTCTTTTGCCACGTCATTGTCCACCTCACATTTAACATTTTACTTTTATTTAAAAAAATTAACCCCTAATCCAAATAAAAAAACATTTTATGATAAAAGTTTGGTTTTTTTTTGGATTAGGTTAATTTTTTTTTAATAAAAGTAAAAAGTTAAATGTGCAGTGGACAATGACGTGGCAAAAGAGATGCACATTCATCGTTGACGTCAGCAAATTCCGTCAAGCAAGTTAACGGTGCTAGCAAAAAGGGTATGCATAAACAAAATTGAAAGTTTGGGGATAGGCATATGAACAAAATTGAAAGTTTGGGGGTAGGCATGAACCAAAAAAAGTTTGGGGACAGGAATGAACATTACAGCAAAGTTTGGGGGCAGTAAGGGTACTTTACCCAAAAATTATTTTAGAAAATATGTTGCCTTGATCAATATCAAACAATCTACCTAATTATATGAGTTAATCATTTAATATTTAATTAATGGTAGCCAAACAAGGGGTCCAAATTAACGATTTGTTTTGTAAGAGATCATGAATATGTAGGATCAAATCGAGAAATGTTGCCCAATCAATATGTGAAGTACCAAAAAATTATTTTAACATAAATGTTGTTCAATCAACACCAAACAATCAACCTTATCAAACGAGTTAATTATTTAATTGGGAAATACTATAAGGCTATAGATAGCTTTTACTCATGACCGTTGGATTTGTATTGAGATATATATATCAAAATAAGTTTTCTTATTAAAATTTAAGATAACACAAATTTCGAAATAGATCCAATGACCGTAGACTGATTGGTGAGTTAAAACTATCTATAACTTTATAACATTTCTCTATTTAATTAATGGTAGCGAATCAGAGAGACCAAAATGGGAAATGATGTATGTGAGGGACCAAATTGAGAAAATGCACAAATATGTGGGGCCAAAATAAGGTTTTAGTCAAAAGGAAAAATAACAAGAAAACAAACCACAATAATAATAACAATTAATAAATAATGAGAGTTCACTCATGCGTTTATATTATGGAGAATCAGTTTCAGGAAGTATCATCCAAAGGAAGGAAGTCTTTGTAGTCTCTACAAAATACTCTCACAGCTATGAAAATCATCAGAACAAAACAAAGTGACACTGTAATATACTCTCTCAGGACACAACTGAACCAGAATTGTCTTTCAAGGACAAGACTCAATAATGATAATTTAATAATATACACAGACACCATCCTTCAGTCATATAGTGAAGAGAAGATTCCATAAAGTCACCAAAAACACAAAACTTACTATATCATCTCTCTCTCAACGTTCGGTTAAAAAAGAGCCCTTTCTGCATCTGCATCTTCTGCAATCTGAAGTGATGAAACTGCTTGTGCTGCAATAAGATCAGCAGAAAACCCGTCAGGTCCGGCCCATCGTGCTTCTTCATCGTCGTCGTATATCGGTTCGTCGTGCGAGACCCACTTGCCATTTTCGGTACCACCCCACTTGCAGCCATAGCTGTATGCGTTAGAGACCCATCCCATTGTTTCAACAGACCATGTGGTGCTATCTAGATGTGGAAAACAGGATCCTTTTTTTCCACCCAGAAAGAGGTCGAGGTTGCTATTGCAATTCCAAGGCTTGCATCCTCCTTGATTTATAGCCTTACACGAATCGTCCGAGTCTTCGCCAAGTAGAACATGCAGAGCAACGGCTTCGGCAATCGCGGCACCCTCTGCGTCGAGTCTCTGTTGTTCTTCTTTCTTGTTCTGTTTCTTTTTCTCCAGTTCAGAAATGATGGCGGCAGAAGTAGCCAGTGCTTTTTCTAAGCGCCTTTTCTTCTTCTCGGCCTGTTTCAACCGATCCAACTCATCTTTCACCTGCTTCTTCTTTGCCTTCCTCACATGTTGCCCTTTATTAAACGCCAGATTATCCATGGAATATACTGCTTCTAACTACTGAAATGATTGTTTCTGAACTATTTTCCTTCAAGAAACTTTCCTTAACAGTGTATACATTTCTCTGTAATCTTTCTTTTTGTTTTTTTTCCTGTTTCCCTAAATTTTTAAGCTAAATCTAATCTAATAAGTGTCAAGATACTAACGAAATATTACAAATCACTACACCCACTCAGGTCTGTAAGAATACCTCATTTTGCGAACTACGCAGTCCCAAACAGAGACAACTGGAGACAACAGCAAAGAAAATTCATAAGCACTCATAGATCCACCCCTTGATCCCATTCTTCCTAACTTCCCACAACCCTTGCACTTACCCATCCTGCAAACACCAAAAGGACTTCAAAACTACAGAGAAATCTGGATTTTGCAACAACACCCTTGTTCAAGTACACTCTTATCAACTGCATTGCAAGCATAAACATAGATATGTAAGTCATCAAAATCCCAAAAGTAAAACGAAAGCATCGCATGATTTAAATCAGACAAACAATGACCCGCTGCCACAAACAAGTTTCTCAGCATTCAGCAATATGAAAGTAATGAAACACCGAAATTTGGGAATAAAATATACTAACATGAAATTCTCCTTAAGATTCATGAAAATGTACATCACAGAGCTCCAGGGAAATGCATAAAAGAAAGACACTAACGAGCATACATGAAATTGCACAGAAAGACCAAGTAGTCAAAACATTGTTAACTCTAATCCAAAACTAAAACTACTGATCACCTTAATAATCATGTCCTAAAACAAAAACCGAAAAACCTGACATCTGTTTTTCACTTTTTATCCTTAGGCTTTATAATGAGAGGGAGGGATAAATAGTTGATGAATAGAGATAAGTTTTACATCTATATGTCCTAAACTTTTATCTATACCAGTTCTAAATAATCAATATCATTACATAAAAACATTTTGATAATCTTCTTTCTGACAAAACAATAAAGCTACATTAACACAGGAAAGGATCATAAAAATTAAAAAGTCTAATTAAGATTGCTCAGTACTAAGAAAGACAACTAACATCCACTGCTCTAACCAATGCATACTGCAAACTTATTGTTTCAAAATTCAAGAAAGTGAGCCTTTGTTCTTCAATTTATTGCCGTCAATTATCAACAACACACCCATCAGTCTTACACTCATCACTTATGTGAGTTTCATTAGAGGAAAAAAAAAGAAGACATAATTTACATTCGTATAAATTTCAATTTGGAACCACAGGTTAGGGTTTTTCATTATAACCATCAAACCTCTAACTAGATCCACAAATCCAACTAAAACCCCAAACACAAAAAACATAGAAATCACAAGATCTACTCGACCTAGAATCAGAAACGCTCAATTTCCTCGAAACAAACAATTCCCAATACGGAATTGAAGGTCCTAGATCCAAATCATCCACCAATCAGAAGAAAACAGGAAGAATCAACGGTAAGAGCTCAAATCAAACCGGAAAAAGCGATAAATCAAACCTGCGGGAATGGCATAGAGGAAGAAGAGGGGTTAGACGTATCAGGGTAGCGTGTGAGATTAAAGGGGGACTTAATGAGGAAGGAGAAGGAAGGAATCGAAGAGTGTAGATCTGGGGAAAATGGGAAAAACGTAGAAAGTGAAAAAGTTCAGAGCTTTGCGAGAGAGAGAAGAGGGATTGGGAAAGCGGGGGATGAAATAACCGATGACAGCTAAGCTGATGAGAGCAGCCTATGTGAGGTGAGGGGTGTGTGTGTCAATTCCAGTGTTGCATACGTGGTGTAACGTCCTTGGATCAAGCTTCCAGGTGGGAGGGACCCACCTAATAGGTGGATAACTGGTACTGGCGGCACGTGGCACCGTTTGATTCGGAGGGTGGATCTTCTACATTGTAAGGTGATGTGTTCACTAAATTAAGGAGAGAGATAGAGTGAACAATTAAGAGAGAGAAATTGTGAAAATGTAAGTAGGACCCACAATTTTTTCTTTTTATTTTTCTCTTCACTTTAGAGAGCACTTCACCTTATAGTATAGAGGATTCATTCTCATTGTTTTGTCTCTGTAATATGTTTTGTAATTCCAAACATTCTCTCTTAAATATACCTTATTGATAAAATTATATTTTTATTCTTACTTTTTTATTCATTTTTATTTCATTCTCACTTTTAATACAAGGATAAAATAGTCATTTTACCTACTTTTACTTCATTCACATCGCATCACTATTCTCTTTCTCTCCTCCATTCTCATTAAGGTTTCCCATTGTCAAATTTTGTAGTTTATAAGATATAATATAAATTATTATTATTAATTTTAAAATAATAAATTAAAAATTAAAAAAGTTATTTTCTTTAATAAGTATCATTGTCATTATCTTTTTAAAAAAACAAAACTATCACTATCACTATCATTATTTCTATTTTGTCTCTGTCATTATCTTTTCACATCATATTTTTTAAATTATTTAAATAATTATTCTGAGAGACTATTGACTAAAAAATGCCACAATCATATTAATATAAATAATTTATGTTAAAAACAAAAGTAAACTACACTTACTTCTTTTTCTTCAAATATTATATTAACTTCTACTCATGTTTAAAATATTACATTGATTTTACACTTTAGTCCAAATAAATTTTTTTCTTGAAGCCTTCATTCAAATGAATAATTTTTAACTAAATTTTTGTAACGACCAAATTACCTTATTAATGATTGAAATTAACCAATATACTATTTTATTTATCAATGTTATTATTCTCTATTTTGTATTTTCTATTATTAATATTTGCTAGAAAATGATGGCAATAAATTAAGAGTTACCATTATGTAACTCTATACAATTTATTTTATTTTTCTTTTAAGGGATTAGAAAATGATGGCAACAAAAATTTTGCGTTAAAACTTATGGCCTTACACCGACTATGTTAAGGTAATTTTAGGTTTTTCACAAGTACTTTTTTTTTTTGTCAATGAAAATTTTATTAAAGAAAAAATCAGTGTTGTTTGGATTGGACCGGATGGTCCGACCGGTCCAACCGCTAACCGGATACAAATACGAATCGGTTTGACCAAAAAACTGTTTTTCTAGTTGGACCGGATTTAACCGGGGTCTAACTGGTCAACCGGGTTGGACCGTCCAACCGGTGGTCCAACCGGTCCAATTTTATTTTTAAAAAAATAAAAAAAATAACATAAAAAAAGAAATTAGAAAAATCTTAAACAATAAATTTAGAAAAGTCTTGAAAAGTAAAATTTAAGAAGTCATGATTATCAAGAATTTCATGTTTGGTTTGATCAAGTTCTTTCAGAGTTTGACAAGTCTTGAAAATTAAAACTTTGAGAAGTCATGCCATTTAAAACTTCAAAAATTATGTATGTTGAAACTTAAATTTTGAGTGATGACATTTTATATATTAAGAATAATTAATATTTATTATTTATTACGTCAGCCGGTTAAACCGACGATTCGACCGGTTAAACCGATCAGTTCATGAACCGAACACTTGTCCGAGTCTTTGTCCGGTTCGATTCTTACAACATTGAAAAAAACAACCACAACAAGGTCTAGAGACAATTCAGAAGGCGCATCCTCGACAAAGAGGCCTTCGCAAACCAATCTGCTGCTTTATTTAGCTTCCGACTAATGTGTCTAATAGAACCAACCGAAAAATCCTTCAACACTTTCGAAAGCAATTTGGAAGCTAAAAGTCCCATAGAAAGCGAAGCATTTCCATGGAGAATTTGTTCATTTATTGTGATTGTACTGATTTAATATGGTTTGGTACTTTGGTAGTGTGATACGAGTCTTATATGGAAAGATGAGAAACTCATTAGATTAGAGGAAAGGAAATCTGGATCACGTAAAGTAACTTTACCTGAATTTTGTGAAATAGACTATTAATTGACTGTAATAAATTTTATCTTAACTAATTAACAGTTCAAATTAACTGCACTAAATAACTTTACATAAAGTAATTTTACTGAATCTGCTTCCGGAGGAATATGGTGGTATAAGATTCTTAATAAAGCATTTTCAATTTAAGAATATGGGCCAAAAACTAATTGGGCTTCATATAAAAACATTTGGACATTTTTCTTACCATATGGATGGAGTATTTTAATAAAAACATAATAAGCTTTACAAAATTAATGCACATCTTTTAAGGCCCAAAAAATTAAAACTCAAAAACTAAGGCTACGTTTGGTTGGATAAAAATTTGGAATTGGAGTTGAAATTGGAATTGGAATTGGTAAATAGAATTGGAATTGAATTATGTGAATTGAAAAGTGTGTTTGGTATGTAAAAATAGAATTGAAAATTTGGAATTGAAAGTAAGATAAAAAGACTAAAATACCCTTAATTAAATAATAAATTAAAAAAATTATAACAATTAAAAAAAATAAAGACACCTGCTATTTCTCTCAATTACTCCTCCCATCCCAATATTAATTTTTTTATATAAAAAAAAATTACAACGGTAAAAAAAAAAGAAGACCCATTTATTACTCATTTACTCCCAGCTACTCCCACCCATATTTTCATCTTCACCATGGCAGTCGGCAGATCACATATCATTTCTTCACTCCCTTCCTCCTCAACTCACCACATACAGCTTGAAGTCCATGTCCTCAATCCCTTCCTCCCTTCACCTATTTCTCGATGCCGGTGACAGGATCTTGCCGCTCGCGTCCTGATCGACGGGTTCTCCTGGTCAGAAGTCCATTTCATCCTCGCCAACGTCGTCCACGACCTCGACGACGTCGTCTTCCTCCTCCATTCCCTCCCTTGCTTCCACCTGTTCCAAGCAGTCGCTAATGGAGGCCGCATCTGCGATTTCCGAAGGTAAATCGGAGTCCGCGATAGAGATCCTCATGCGTCTTGCTCCGGTCCTCTTCTTCTTCACTCTTGTTCCTCTTCCATTCTTCTTCTCCTTCTTCATCTTTCTTTTTCCCACCCTGATCTCTCTGACTTTTTGTCAGATTTGGGATTTTTTCACTGTTTTTTTAGAAGATGAATCGAAGCAAGAAGATAGAGAAGAGAGTGGCAGAAATGGGGAGGGCAAAACGGTCATTTACTCTAAATTCCTCACAACTATTGCCAATTCCTGATAAAATGCCCCTCAATCCAATTCTGAGCAAAAAACAAAGGACCCTGGAATTGGACAATTCTTCAGAACTCAATTCTCAGTTCATCAGATGCCAACCAAACCCTAGAAAACCTTGTTTTCTGTGCAATTACAGGAATAATCCAATTCCTAAGTGAAGCAAACATAGCCTAATTTTCATCATAAAAAATACAATTTAAAATATCTCAATCATGAAAGATCATCCATCACAAGGAGTTTAAGAACGTAGTACTCTTTTTTTCTTTGATAAGGTTCTATCCTATTAAGTTTTTCTAATAAAGATTTTTAATAAAACATTTTATAATGAAAGTATTATTATAATAGTGTATTCTTTTTTTTTACTAGATTTTTGTCTCATTAGATTTTTTTTAATAAAGTTTTAAAGATTCACATTTTTGCAAATCCGAGCGGAAGTACTATAAATGCTATATGGATGTTTATTTTACTCACAGAGCCTCGAAATAATGTTAATTTCATAACAGCAAATTCATTAATACGCTTGGTATAAATGTACGGATGTAAAATACTGTAAAAAAAATACTGTAGAGTAAAGTACTTTAGAATAAAAGAAAGTACTGTAGAGAAAAGTGAGGAGAGAGATAGAGAGAAAAATTAAGAAAGAGAAAAAATATGATAAAAAGTGTGTTTGATATATATAAAATATGATATAAAATTTTTTTAAAAATCGTAAAATACTACAATTTTACTGTTTGAATTCTTTACCAAACATACCTTAAGAATTATATCGTTGTGTTTAAATATTTGTAACCTCTAATTGAAAATTATCCTTATAACCTTATAAGTAGAAGATATACACAAAAGTTAATGACACTAAGAAAATTAATTGATATGATAATTTTTTTCCCTTGTTATATCTACTTTTCTTCTTTTATAATAATAATTTTTAATGAAACGTCGTATAAGGGAATATTATTGTAATGATGTACTCTTTTTTTTTTTATTAATTTTTTGTCTCACTGAATTTTTTCTAATAAAGTTTTAGTGATACACATTTGTATAAATTCGAGTGGAAGTGTTGTAAATGTTATATGGATGTTCATTCTACTCACAAAATCTCGAAATAATATCAATTCCATAACTTTAAATTAATTAGGAATTATATCATTATATTTAAGTCTTGGTAACCTGTGATTAAAAGTTACCTTGATAATTCTATTTTATAGAGGGTATATACAAGAGCTAATAACACTAAAAACAAATTAGGCTAAAGTACTATTTTGGTCCTCAATGTTTGTATGAAGTTTAATGTTGGTCCTCAATGTTTCAAAAGTTTAATGTTGGTCCTCAAAATTTTATTTTTTGATCGATTTTGGTCCTCGAGCGTAACACCGTTAACTTTTTGTCGTTAAATGATGACGTGGCAAGCTTACATGGCACACCCTCTACCCTACGTGTCATATTTTAATGACCTGGCATGACACATCACTGCCATGTCACCCCATATTGCCACATCATCATCTGGGGTGACGTGGTAGTGATGTGTCATGCCACATCATTAAAATATGACACGTAGAAGAGAGGGTGTGCCACATAAGCATGCCACATCATCATTTAATGGCAAAAAGTTAACCGTGTTACACTCGAGGACCAAAATCAACCAAAAAATAAAACATTGAGGACCAACATTAAACTTTTGAAATATTGAGGACCAATATTAAACTTCATGCAAATATTGAGGACCAAAATAATACTTTAGTAAAAAAATTAATTGATATGATTATATTTGTTTTTCTCTCTTGTTATCTCTACTTTTCTTCTCCCAAGCCCTCTTATTAGATGATAAATTTGAGTGTCAATTAACAGTTTTGTGTAATAATAATTTAACTCGATCAACGCGCCAATTGTCCAATTTGGGTAATAAATTTTGGATCAATTATGAGGTGAAAGGACAACATTGGATCAATTTACAAAAGTAAGAGGATCAAATTATTTAGTGTCATATCACTAATATTTTTAAAATCCAACCTGTCATTAAACTGGTCGAGGCACTGGTTCACAGTTTAATAGTTCAACTGTGGTCGAATTGGTGGCAATTAAAAATATATTTTTTAAGTTAAATATACTAAAATATATCATAAAAAATTATACAATTCATAATTATATGTACGTCTCCATCTCCATCTAAATATGATAAAAAATAGAACAAGTTGTAAACTACCACAATATCATATTAAACTCTTCAAATAAGTTTAAGGATCAACATATTTAAGTCTCAAGTCTTATCACAAACCAAACTATAAATACTGAAATAGAACAATTCTTACAAGTCACAGTTGATTCTCAATAAATACTAAATCATAAACAACACAAATTGACAACCGGCCAAACCGTCTAAACCACTGGTTTGGACGGTTCTTTGATTATTCCGAACCGGACTGACAAACGATTTACCGATTTTTCAGTCCAACCATTCAGTCTGATTTTGATAACACTGATATCAACGATAGAACTCTTACTTAGTTTAGTATTTACATTGTTTGAAATTTTATATTAATCAATATTATTTATTTTTGTAATTTTAAATTTACTATCTATAAATATACTATTATTATTTTTAAAATTTTACAATTAAATTTAAATTATAAAAATTAATCATCGGTCCATATACTAAATTTAAATAAATTATCTATTATATTTATATTATAATTATTAAAACGTGTAATGTTTTCTTAAAATGTACTTTTTGGCAAAAAAAATCAAATAAATCAAGCATCTATCTAATTCTTCATAATTATATAGCAAAAGTAACTTTCAATTAAACAAAATATTTTATATAACAATTCATTAGTGGGAAAGAAAATAGATATTATTAGTAACTTAGGTTAAAAATAAATATATAATATGAGTAAATTTGATAAGTTAAATGACATTGGGGTCATCTCCTTTTTAATGTCAGGTAATGACATGATATCTATATAATATAATAAAGGAGAATACATGGAGCCTATTCTTGCCACGTGGCTTTAGTGTCATGGTTTGTAATTCTGTCACATCATCCTTCGACGAAATCTAACCTCCCTCCGATTCAATGGCTGAGATCAATTCTTGATTATAATTTTTGTAATTAATGCAAATTGTATGTAATTAATCATATCATTTATTTCAATTGGGTTGACCTCATCACTAAATAATTTAAACCAATAAATATCATATTAACAAATTTAAGGATAATTTTATATTAGTTCAAATTGTAATATTCAATTAATTTTTTATATGTTGATAAAAAAATGAAAATAAAGTAAAATAAAAAATTTAGATAAACATATTATAATAAAAATTTAGAAAAATGTATTTTATAATTTTAAAAATTATAACAACAATTAAAAAATTTTTAAATATGAATGGGTTGAAGAAAATAAAAGTTTATAAATAAAATTTTCAAATATATATTATAAGTAAACTAAAATAAAATATTAAAATTTTCTAATAAAAAATAATGACAAGAAAATAAAAGCGTATAAACATATTTAAAACATATTTTTTAATTAATCAAGTAAAAATATTAAATAAAATAAAGTAAAACAAAAAAAATCAGATAAACTTATTTTTTAATCTTAAAAACATATTAAATAATTATTCAATAACAAAAAAATTTAACCCATAAAAAATAAATTAATTTTTTATATTAAAAATTTTATGTTTATGTTTTGGTTCTTTTAAATATCTTCTGTGATTCTTTTGATTGACAAATTGTAAAAAAATATCATAAAATATCTCAAATTACCTTTACTATAATTACTTTCTGCAGTGACATCAAAATCTCTACCCCTTGCATTCTAGGCGGGATCACATTTAAAAATGATTGAATTCTGTAGTATTGCCTCACATTAGATTTAGAAACTTTAATATTTGAAAATCATATGTCGATACTATTCCATATGTCATTAAAGTTGGACTATAATTCAATACTGCAGTATTGGCGCTCATGAGGCATAGCAGTGCATTACCATCCTTAGACTGTTTGAATAAAGTTCTTCTGCATTGGCATTGCACTGCATGACCATTCTTAGACTGTTTGGATAAACATTTAATTTAAAATCTGAGTCCAGATGAGTTACTAAATATTATGTAAATGTCTTGCTTCTCTTGGGTGATTAATTATTTAAACCATGAAGACAAAAAAAAAAGGAAAATATGTGCTATAATTGTTATTGTCTGTCTAAGAAATAACTGGGTACAAAATGGCTTGTAAGAGTAAAAAAATTATAGGGGGAGCTAGACTAAGGTATAGGAATTCTTTGAAGGGCAGTTATTTCTTAACTTCAAGTTCAAATCAATTTGTTTGGTCTGATATATATACAACACTCTCTTGAAACCTTTCAAACATATAGTTGCCATCATAGAAAGGGGAGAATTTTGAATCACTTTTTTTTAAGGTTTCAATTTTCAAATGTTAAAAGATGATTTATTCTTGATTTTGATGAGTTAACCATCATATTCTTGGGTCAACACTTTAAGTTCAAAGTTTTTGTTTTAGGCTATTAAGTATGTGCAGTTGGCCCATGGTTTTAGAATAAGTATATATGACAGAGACACAATTACACAAATGATCTAGGAAATGATTTGTCCATGGCTATATATATACATATATCTGAGAACAAATCTTGAAGTCTTACCGATCAAATAATAATGTGGAGTTTTTCATTCTTACATCAAATTGACAAAAAAAAATTTAAAATTTAAAAGAAGGTGAAGGTGTGGGAAGAAGATATAGAAACAGAATGAGAGAATGAAAACTTAATGTATGAGAAAAAGATGAGAAAATAAAATAAAATATACATAACGGGTTGAAAAACTAGGAGAATATAACGATGTAAGAATAAAATATTATGTATTTTTATATCTTTCAAATTTATCCTTATAAATTTAATTGAATTAATTATTATATTTATAATAATAATATTTTTAAAAATTCATAAAAATTTTAAAATTTAAAAACTCATCGTCAACAACAAAATATTTTAAATAACTCTATAGTTTAATTTAAACAAAAATAACAATTATCTAAATATACAACAAAATAATATAAATAAACGAGCCCCAAGATAGATATGGTCTATTAATAATTTATGTTAAAAAAATATGATGTATTAATAATTTATATTATAAATTATTAATTATAATAGGGATAAATTTATATGTATCTTGTGTTATCAGAAATATTGTGAAATTATTTTCATTTATAAAAATTAATTTATAAGTAGTCTATGTACTTTATTGCATACACTATTATTGTTTTTCTACGCGCCACAGTTGTTGAAAAATATATTTTTTGCATTATTTGTGATTGACGAACCCAAAATGTTTTAAGTCAAAAGTAATATTGCTACAAAGTTCTTTAACATATAAACTATAGATTACATTGGTTTAGGAAAACACTCAGAAGATTATACAACTCAACTATGATTTTTAATTATTCTTTTATTTTGGAACATTGTTATATGCTTTTATGATTACATGTTTAACTTTGTTAAACTTTAATATGATATATATTTTTTATTGCTTTCAAATTAAAAAAAGATATATATGTATATTTTTATATTATATTAGCATATTATTATTATTATTATTTATTATGATTTCTTTATTATTGTGTCTTTATTCATATATTTTTTTAAATTGTTTTATATTAATATAATATAATCTGTATACATATTCTGTGCATCGCACGGGTTCAATACTAGTTATCTCATATGTATACTACACTTAATAGTTAATTATATCACATATCACTATAACAAATAGTATCGTCAAATTGTATCAAGTTAATATCATGTCATCTTAGATGATATAATAAAAAAAAATACACTATACCAAACATCCCCTAAATTAAATATCACTTTTAATAGAGATTTAAACCATCATTTATTATATTTAAGAGATTAATCACTCTTGTTAAACTCAAACCTCATACTTAATTATGGCTCAATGTTATAAATTTGTTTTAAAAATTACATTTTTTTTTTATCTCATAAGTTTGAAGTGCTTTTTAGTTTCATTCTAATAAGTTATTTTGTTTCAAATTAAATTCTATCTTACATATTTTCAAAAATTACTCATGTATTTTTTTTTCTAAATGTTAATATATCTAATCTAATATATATGGTTCAAAGGCAAGTAGGGCCAAGAACATTGCTTGAGAAGATGGCTCTTTGACAAAGCAAATATATATGTGTATATATATATATATATATATATATATATATATATATATATATATATATATAAACATAGTGAAGAAGGACTATATAAGAGGAAATAAAAATTGTGATCCACAATTAATAAAGAAATATGAAGGTTTAGAGATTTCTTAGAGAGATGAAAGAATGACTAATTCGCACATCAATGTTAATTATTACCTCAACTTTAGAGTTGGGTCATTTCCCTATATGACATATATATAGGACAAAATTGATGCAAATAAAATATTATAGAGAAAACTAAAATTCTCCCCAAAATTGATGAGACAAAAAAAAAAGGTACTTTGACTATTTTCTTTTGACCGAACCTTGTTTTTATAATTAGTAAAGTATTTTTGGTACTTCTAACGTTTGAGCCTTCGATTAAATATGTTCTTAAGATTTCATTGTTGTCCCCTAACTTTCATTTTTCGAATAATATTACTATTTTCACTAAAACCATTAAAATAGATAACGGTTGTAGCTTACGTGGCGGCGCACCATTAGAGTGTGTTTGGTCGGGTGTTTTGAGGTTGTAGTGTTGGAAATATTCTTCCTACCAAACATACGTTACTTTTTGCAATGTGATGAAATTATATTTTTATCCTTACTTTTTTATTAACTTTTATTTCATTCTCACTTTAAATATAAAGGTAAAATACTATTTTACCCACTTTTATTCCATTCATATCACATCACATCACATCATATTCACATGACATTTTCACTACATCCAACATTACCATTCCCATTCCCGTTACATGCTCCACCCCACTAACCAAACACACCCTTAGAAAGAAACTTCTTTCATTGTTGAAGATCTGTCAATTCGCCAAATTTCAGAGTAAAATAATGACAAAAATATATGTGATATTGTTTTTATATATAAGATTCAAATCTAAAATCTCCATTAAGGAATTTCAAAAAAAAAATTATTTAAGGAGAATAAAATATCTATAAGGATTCCAATCAACTAGCAAGAGAGATAGCTGCATATGAGGCAAAACTAGGTGTAAAATAAGTTGTTTCCTTTGTTTATTAATTGATTAAAACTTCATGTTGGTTTCTCATAGATGTTTTTGTTTTTCAAGTTGGTCCCTTATAAAATTTCCTTCTCAATTTGGTTCCTCATATAATTATCTATTATCAGTTTGGTCCCTCATATAAATACTTCTAAAAAAACTAACAGGTAAGTAATAAAATAGAAGGAAAAGTTTGTAATATAAATCTGTCAAAAGACCAAAATACCTTAATATTATTTTTTTTTAAAAAAAATTCAGTATTAAGAAGAGCTGTGGTGTGGTAGTGTAAAAATGGGAGGGGTGAAGTGGTCTTTTTGCCTAACATGCCTCAAGGAAAGTTGCTTTACATAACATTATATTGATGATGCAATTTTCTTTCATGCCGTTGGTGAAATGGATTACCATGCAATTACATTATTAGATTATAAAATTATACCAAACACTTGGTTTTTTTTTTTTTTTAAATGTGAGACTTTTACATTGCGGGAAGCAATTAACACCCTACCAAACAAGGCCTAGTGATGACTTGAATGTGTGGTAGTGGCTGAACAATGTCAAGTGCATTCCAATTTTTTGCCTCTTTTTTTTCAATTTGCCAAAATGATGCATTAGTATCACCAATATTGAACACTACATGTACACAATGATGAATTGGAATAAAAACATGAAAAAAAAATTATTATTTTAGCAATCTTTAACGTTGTTTAGTCAACACCAAATGTCCAAATCATCAATATCATTACATAATTAGACGGTATATATCTAACAAAGAAACCTAATTGATCACAAATTAAACTATGAGGGGCCGAATTTAGAGAGAGAATATACGAGGGATTATTGAAAAAAAACATCATTTATGACGAACTAAAATAACATTTTAATCGTTCTGAATAAATAGACAAAAGTACTTTTGATACCCCTAAATTTTGGGACCTCTGACAATTATGATTACACACTTTAGTTTGTTTATTGTTAATTAATCACACCCCAATCTTTCAACATTTTAACAATATTGCTCTTTCTACTAACATTGTAAAAATAGTTATACGTGACTGTTCATCTGGCCTTTAATATTGCCAAGTCATATTTTTAACTTTGGGGTCGCCTCAGTCAATTATGCACTCCAAATTTTGTTTACTAGCTATCAATATAATCCTACCCCTAATTTTTAAATTTTTTAGTAATATTGACATTTTCACTATTATCATAAAAATGATTAATAGCACTATACACATGGCTAACCAATTGACCTACAATGTTACCAAATAAAAATGATTATTTAGATGCGCTTATATTCTTAGCTAATCACATGTAATTTTGTGCTCAAAATGGAGCAAATGTTCAGTGGTACGGTAATACTGAACTTCAATACATTCTTCTAATCAATTGGTTCCTAAACCATTTAAATGTAGGTCCTTATTAATGTGAATTTAATAATAATATTAACGAATGGCTCTACATGATTAGAGAGATATACAAAACTTTAGTGATACGATACTAATAAACTTTTATCCCTCAAAATGAGTCTCATAGCCTTCCATTTAGCCACTATTTATTTTGAAGATTAGTTATATTATATGCATGCAATGACATAGACTTTTTTTTTAAGGAATGAAGAACATGATATCATTCTTATTACTTTTTTTTAGAAATATACTATACATTCTGATTTTTTCATAACAATTAAAATTTAAAAAATGATTAAATAAAGATGATTTTTAAAAAAATCACAATGTAATTTTAAAAAATATATGAGTACAAATAAAGAATAAATGGATAGCCACATGTATGTAAAGTGACATTAACTATTTTAATGGTGTTAATGAAAAGGACAAAGTAGACAACATTGTTGAAAAATTGAAAGGATAAGAGTACAATCGATAGTAAATAAAGTTTTGGAGCATAATTGACAGAGACTCTGGCCTAAAATTAAATATATGACTTGACAACATTATAAACAATCACATGTACATTACTATTAATTAAACTATTTTGGCGATGTTAGTGAAAATAACATTACTAAAAAATTAAATATATGATTAACAATAAAGTTTAAAGATATAAGGGTAAAGTACCTTTGTTGCCCCCAAACTTTGCTGCAATGTTCATTCCTGCCCCCAAATTTTCAATTTTGTTCATGCCTACCCTCTTTGCTAACACCGTTAACTTACTTGACGGAATTTGCTGACGTGGACGATGAATGTACATCTCTTTTGCCACGTCATTGTCCACCTCACATTTAACTTTATACTTTTATTAAAAAAAATTAACCTAATAAAAAAAACCAAACTTTTACCCTAAAATGTTTTTTTTATTTGGATTAGGTTAATTTTTTTAATAAAAGTAAAAAGTTAAATGTGAGGTTGACAACGAAGTGGCAAAAGAAATACACATTCATCGTCCACGTCAGCAAATTCTGTCAAACAAGTTAACGGTGTAAGCAACAAGGGTAGACATGAACAAAATTAAAAGTTTATGGGTAGGCATGAACCAAAAAAAAGTTTGGGGGCAGGAATGAACATTGCAACAAAGTTTGGGGACAACAAAGATACTTTACCTAAGATATAATTAATACAGATCCCAAATTTAAGAGTAACAAAAGTACCTTTGACTCAATAAATATAATGGTAACTTGCACACGTACGAATTCCAATTTACAACCTAATCAAGATCTATATATATATGTTACAACCTAATCAAGATATATATATATATATATATATATATATATATATATATGTGTGTGTGTGTGTGTGTTTGCTTAATTGTAGCATGAGAAACAGGATAAAAAAAAAATGCTAACTTGAGGGTATACACAATACGGTCATGGTTATATATATGAGAATCATTGATTTTCAGTGTATAATACGTCATGAGACATATTCTAATGAGAATTACCATTATTGCTTTTTCTTTCTTTCTTCGTGGTCCAAGATTTTAATTAAAGGCAATCATATTAGTTCAAGGAGTAGCTATTGAGCAATTTAGATCAAGGAAAGTGACGTGGATCAACAGATGAAAATGTTGTAGTATAAAAATTAATTTTGAATTTTTGATAGTCTAAATCTTGCACTTCATATATTTTTTGTAAAATACACTTTAGCGAATCTATGTCTAGCTAAAAAGTATAGTTTTATATAAGAACAAGAATAACAATCATTTTATATATTAGTTAATCCCTAATCCTCATATGATGTAAACAAAATAAAAGAACCTTTTTTTTTTCTATTTTATTGACAATGTGTAGAATAAGATCTAGTTGATCAACTTAAGAATATTCTTTTCATCTTCTTTGATTAAATAAATATAGATTAGCCGATTTTCCATCCCTTTTTGTTAGAGCATATATGAGAATGATAAGTGAAGATTCTATGTGGCATTAGCCCATAAAATAAGGGTACGTGGTTAGCGGTGTGAAAATGGGTTGGGGCCAATCCATCGAAGGTTGTTTTTAGTGGGTTGAATTGGGTTTGGTTCATTTTATAAGGATTGGTCAAAAATATTGACTCAATCAAATCTTTAAGAGCGAAGGACTGAGCTAGGCCAATCGAAGGATTATTTCCTGTTTAATTTTTGTAATATAATTTACTTCATTTCATCAAATATTAATATATCATAAATGAATATTATAATTTGGATTTCAAAAATATTGATTGAAAAATTTATTTGGTACAATTTATTTTATATATTAATATATTATAAAAGAATATTGTAAATTGACTTACAAAAATGTAATTTATTTCACATGTCAACATAATAAGAGTGAACATTATATATATTAACATAGACTATAATATTCTATATGACATAACATTTGAAAACAAAAAAGGCCCTCATGAACCAGCCTTACAAACTCATTGTCGGTTGTAAGCCTATAGGTCAAGTCCATTTTGACTGCCCTATCTGTGATTAATTTTTTGATTTAATTATTGGAGAGATAAGAATGGAGCATTATTCTGTAGGAAGGTCGCCGGTAATAATAAACCGTACAATACTCAATGAATCAGTCATTAGGTCTACTCTTAGCTAGCTATGGTATATTTGAATTGAAAATTAAGGAGAAAAAAATGAGAGAAAATTTTAAGTTATTTTTATCTTAAAAGAGAGAGGAGTGTAATTTACTATATGAAAAACAATTATTTATTGATCATTTATAATATTTTTATAGATGCTTTGTGAAAAACCAATAAATATTCCTATGGAAAATAGGGATGGGAATAAGACTTTTTCCTTCCATATGGAAAATAGGGATGGGGATGGAGGGACTAAAATTAATTACATAAATTAAAATAAAATCAAGAATTCAATTAAGTGCTACTAATAATTTCTTACTCCTAATTACATGAGCTTGAGGGTTTTCTTGTATGAGAAACTTTTAATTTCTCCCTTCTTTTAATTTGATGGCTCATTGTTCAGAATGAAGTACATTCTTAGTTTGATGCTTTTATAGAATAAATGGTTAGAAAATTAAGTTTTATTATAGTATGAACAAATTATTCAAACTTTCTTAGGAATGTGCAAGATGAACAAGTCAAAAAGAATAATACCTTTGTGCCTACCTATTTCCCAAGAATAAAGTTCATTATTTTCTTTATTCATTGCATTCAATAAAATAATTAATTAACCCTAACACAAATTTCAATGGCATAACAATATGATATAGCACAAGTGTTATAAGTTAATTATAACCAATGAAGTAACATTTGTTTCATGTCAATAGTTCAAATTCCTATACTTGTACCTTTAAAATGAATTATAAAAGTAACCCAAAAAAAAATAAACTTTCACACAATTTTATGGAATGATATATAAATTAAATGAGCATATTGTTAGGGTAAACTAAGAGTTTATATATAGATTTTACAAACCAGTATAATTTTTTATGTTAAAAATTATGTATTTTTTTTTTTACAATTTTTTAGTAATTATATATACCAAAACCCAACTTATATGTAAGGGTGTTCAGCTGGCGGTTTGGGTATTTTTGGTGAAAATTTAGTACACCTATCGGTTTAAGTTGATAGTGTCAAACCAAACCATAAATGAGCGATTTTGAGTGGTTTGGTTTGGTGGTTTAGGACTTTTATGTCATCAAACTTACATATTTAAGTTTATTAACAAAAAATATAATTTTATTCAATATAAATAATAATAAAGTATAGTAATATTTCATTTACTTACAATATATAATCAACTTAGTTCTAAAATTAAATTTTTAGATTGACTACATTTAATCTAACCTTCTAAAAATAAATTTTAAACTTTATTATTTAGAATTAACATAATATGTACATATATACATATATGTGTATGCGATTTGGTTCAATTTTTCGACATACCAGACCGAACCAAACCAAACATTGATCGGTTTGTCCTAATTCATTCTGGTTTGGTTCAAGTGCGTCGATTTTGTTCGATTCTGAATACCCTACTTATTTACATGTATATGTATGTACCTAACATTATCTCATAATGATTACGAATTTATCCTACTTGTCAAAAAGAAAGCGATGCAATGTTCTTTTTAATTTAAAAATTACGTACATCTCATTCATATTAATTCATCATATTTTTAAAATGGAAGAAACAAAATTAATCAATTTCATAAAACTTTTAATTTATGCCAACGAGGTTAGCTTTAGTCCGGAATTGGATCCAATAAAATAAAAAGATACTATCCTTCACTTAAATTTTATTGTGCCAAACTGCAAATAAAAAGATTAATTTTTAAAAAAAAAACAAATTGGAAATTACTGAATTAGGAAGTAGAAAATGAGGGGTGGGATCCAACCAAAACCCAAAAACTTATACTAAAAGTGGAGCCCTCATTTGTTGGCATAATAAGTCAGCTATCTACCAAACAGCAACCACCCGCTTTTCACACACCCAAGTGATGAATAATGATAACAGAATAATAATAATAATATTATTATTATTATTATTATTAGTTAATCGCAATGGAAGGGAAAAAATTAATAAATTTTCTCGGAATCCAAACACTCTTTATTATTAATTCTGTTTGGTTGGTGGTAGAAGAAGAAGAGGTTGGGGAAGCAATTCTTCATACACTTCTTTCGTTTCCTTTCTTTCAAATTTCCAAATATGTTCGCTTTGCCTTTCCATTATCTCTAGATAACGTTATAATATAGTAACAATTGGATATTACAATATCTAAAGAAATTAAAATTAATAATAATAATAAACAAAAGAAAAAAAAGAAAAAGAAGAAAACCAAAGTGAGAGCGCGCGTGAAGTTAACGCCAAGCAGATGCGACGGTGAGTGTTCGACCCATCCACCCAAAGCAAATCCCACCATTCTCTTCTTTCACTGTGAAACCCGGGTTGACTCGGTTCCCTTGACTCAGTCTCGCTTTGATTGACTCGGCGATTCGCTGATTCATTCCCTTCAATTGGAATCCCGCCATGCCCATACGCGCCCTCCACTTCCCGAACACCTCGCATCTCTCCACGCGATCCCTTCCCTCACACGCGACCGAGTTGCTCATCTTCCGACTCAGCCCCTGTTCGACCTTGACTCGGTCCGAGTTCTCCCTCGGCATTGTGGATTCCAGCGAGTCGAACAACGCGCCGTAGTAGGAGCACGACTCGGCCACGCGGGACAAAAACGGCGCCGTGTTGGTGTTCATCTCCTGCTCCACCAGCGTCACCACGCGCGGGGAGAGACCCTTCACGCGCCGGAGGAGCTCGTCCCGTGGGTTCTCCGTCGAGACGCTCTCGTCGGGCATTCTGTACATTTTGAAGGCGAAGTTCACCGCGAGGGCTTCGTCTTCCTCGCAGCCCAGTGACTCGCGAGTCAACTCGGTGAGGTTTTGATTCAGCGAGACGACGTTGAATTCGAATCCCACGCCGAGTCGCACTGCTTGTTGGCTCAGCATGTCTCCCACCGTCTTCAGCCTCTCTTCGCCGCCCTTCTCCGCCACCGCCGTGATGTTCACCGTCACGGATTTCCCGTTCTGACGCGCGGAGAGGGCGTGGAGGAGGTTTATGTACTGGTTTCCCTTCCCGATGTCGAAATCAAGCACGCGGAGCTTCTTGTTGTTGTTGATATTGCCGTTCTCTGGCATGTCTTCGAATGTGGCTTCGAGGATTGCGAGATTGGCCGCCATGAAACCGAGCTTGAAGCAGGGGGAATACTCGAAGAGAAGCTGAGTCGACTCGGCGTGTTCGGTGCTGAAGAGTTCCACCACAGGAGGAGGGTTTTCGTGAGGGCTCACGCGCGATTTCAGCGCCGAGACCATACAATCCGTCAGCCGTTGATCGGAATTCCCGTTCGGATTCGAGACGGGAGCGAGACGCGCGAGGATCTCCGTCGCGAACTCCGATTTGCCTTCGGAAATCGCAGATGCGGCCTCCATTAGCGACTGCTTGGAACAGGTGGAAGCAGGGGAGGGAACGGAGGAGGAAGACGACGTCGTCGAGGTCGTGGACGACGTAGGCGAGGACGAAATGGGCTTCTGAAGTGCGGGAGTGATCAGATTCTGTATCGTCTCGGACCACTCGCTGTTGGTAATCACAGAAACCGCATCTCCTTCCTCCTCATCGTTGTCTTCCAGAAGCTGCTTCTCCAACTCCTGAAGCCGATGGTCCATCACCATCTTCTCAGATTCCTGAACTTGAACCAAATTATTAGCGTTATTCGAATACTGAAAACCCGCCGCCCTGTGCAGCGCAGAATTCCCCATCGGCAAGACCGTGTTCGTCGGGAGATTCATCGTCTGAGGGCGCGATTGCTGGTGAAGAAAAGGCAACCCAAACCGCTGCGACGGAAAAACCGATGACGACGACGAAGACGAGTTCGGCAATTCAGGCGACATGGAGAAATCCATGGGCGACATAGGGGACACGGGAGAACTATTCTGGAAGGTCCTGGGCTTCACGGAGCGCAGCAGAAGATTCGAGAGCACCTGATTGTTGTGATGATTCTGGTGGGATTGGAGTTCCGCCAGCGTCCTCTTCCCGACGAGGCTCGGATTCTGCCTCGCGATCTGCGTGTAAGGATCTAGAAAAATCGGCGGAAGTTGTTGCTGCTGAGTTCGGTACAGCGGAAGATGATTATGATGATGGAGTTGTTGTTGTTGATTAGCGTGGTGAAGGTTGGTGTTGGTGGGGTCGTTCATGGTGGCCGCCGTGAATGATGATCGGCCGGCTCCGCCGTAGAACTCCGGCGCTCCACCGCCCGTAAATCCCGGCGACGACATTCTCCTCCGCGGAAGAAACGATAACAACACCAACAACAACAATAATAATTATAATAGTTATTAAGAGGTTGGGCTTTCGGAGAAACACATGAGACAAAGAGAAATGAACAAAGCAAAGCGAAGAGAGAAATAGAGAGAGAAGTTTGTAATGTGAGGGGAAATGATTCTGGTGAATATAACGGAGGAGGAGTTAAATAAGAAAGCGAGTAAAAAGGTCATCTTCGCTTTATTTATTATTAATATTCGAATTTTGATTTAATTTCGAAGAGAGTACGAAAAGTGTGAAAGTTGCGCATCAGATTGAGATCAGGACCGTCGGATGGTTTCTGATTCGAGGGGGTTTCGGGGGGGAAACGGACGGCGATTAGCGAACGTAAGCCAAAACGAAAAAACGCAGTCTTATTTAATAACGAACTTCAATTCTGGCTTCACCATATCCCATCCCCCCCATTCGAGCCTCACCATCACGTCACGCGCGTGTTCGACAATCAATATGTGCTTTAATTGATTTTGATGTCAAAACTTGTGCTCTTGCCAGAATTTTTTTACGCTACACCCAAAAATAAAAAAATAAGGTTAACATGCACAGAGTTTTAAAATGTTGCACATAGATTTTTTGAGTTTTCATTTTGGGGCAGAGATACTCCTTATGTTAGGGTTCCGTAGGAATTAGCCGTTAAGTGCCACGTCAGCAAGTATGTGTGAGGAGTGTCTCTGTCCCAAAGTAAAAACTCAGGGGGTGCGCATGTTTGCTGACATGACACTTAACAGCTAATTTTCATGAAACCCTAACATAATGGGTGTCTCTGCCCTAAAGTAAAAATTCAAGGGATTTATGTGCAACGTTTTAAAATTTATGAGTGTATATGCATTTTAGCCAAATAATAATAATAATGTAATAAATAAGTGAATAATATGTCTCTTTACCCTGCATTTACTTTTTCATTTAAATCTGAAATATACAACTTGCTTGATTACGGGATATTTGTTGATACCACATTCATTGTTTTTTTCAAAATTTATGCGGAAATTAAAATATTTTTTAAATTAACATGTTCTTAATTTACGCCATTCTTAAAACGAGGAAATTGCTTCTAACTTTCCATGTAATTTGGATATTTTTTTAAAAAAATTCCTATGGTTATTTAAGGTATTATTGGATGGATATTAAATATATAAATCTCTTTAGCATATGATTCGAACCTTATTTCGTTAAGTTGTATGTATGCTTTTATATTTTTTTAGTACGAACTTTATATTCAATTTTGTGTATCTTTGTTATTTAGTTTCTCAATTAAAATAAAACATTAGATTTTTTTTTTAAGAAAAGAACCAATCGTGGGATGAATAAATTGTAGGTATTATTATGGAGATATATGATGAGCTTGGCTCACTACTTTCTAAATTATTATCTTAAGGATGCGTTTGGTACAAGAGTTAGAAGAATAATTTAGAGATTATTTTTTTGGCATCTTTTAATATCATATTTGGTACAAGAGTTAAGAAATTAAGCCTTAAAATTCTACATTCTCAAAAATCTTTTAACCCCACGTTGCTTTATATTTTTAATTCTACCTAAGGGTTGAAATTATGTTAATCTCATGGGATAAAATTATTTTCAATATCTATTTTTACTAACTTATTTATTAATCATTATTTAATCCCATAGAATGACGCTTTTGAGAATATTATTAATGTTTTGAAAATGTTTTGAATGACAATTTCTTATGATATATGTGTGTGTATTTATATATATATAATAAATTAATTTTAAAAGCTAAACTATTTTTTAAATTCAAAATAATATAAGAATATAATTTTTATCCCACAAAAAAAATATAATTTTGAATGTTAATTGATATAACTTAAAATAATTTAAAAACGATAAGTTACTATTTATAAGATAAGTTAATAGCATATTTGAAAATTTATCAAATATTTTTAGAATTATGAAAATTGAACCAAACAGCTAATCTGACATTCTTGAATATCTTCATAAAAAAAAAGTCATTCTTAAAAATCTTATAAAATAGTATTAAGAATGTAAAAGTTAAACAAAACAGTTAATCTAATATTCTCATGAATCATAATCCCAACAATGTGATTCCCGAAATTAAAAAATTAATTCGTGTACCAAACGTACTCTAAATTGTATAAACCATACAGATTAGTTTCTAATTGAAAAACCCTGTGAGAAATATATAGAAATTATACCCAATTATATTTTTTTTTCTTTTCTTTACTATTGCAATAAAAATGTTAATGGAGTTTTAGAGTTTTAAAATGTTTGTTAGCTATAGTTTAACTAGTTCTTCATATGTTCTATTAAAGGTCAAAGACATAAAAATAAAATAAAATAAAAAACCTTCTCTTTTCTCAATATGAAAAGGACATCAAAACTTTCAAAGGGTTTCCTTAACCCTTTTTTTAATCAAAAGTGTTGTTGCCAAAATATGGTATAATGTTACAGATGCCAACTTCTAATTTGTTTATAAAGCATATAATTTCTCTTTTCATTTCAAACTTATTGACTTTAATGTTAAAACTAATTCTTTCAAGTAATTTGAAGAAATTCACAAGTATATTTATATATACTAGAAGCTTTGTATTCACTTACGTGCATGCAATTTATTTTTAATTTTTTAAAATATAATTATTATATTTTAAAATCATTAAAAATTAAATATTTGATAGTTTTAAATTTTTAAATAGATTTTTTTATGTTATTCACTTCTCTATCTTTTTAGTAACTACCTATAATACATATTTTCTCTCACACACATTCTCCAATCATATAATTCCTTTGTATTTGTTTAATTACAAAATATAACTATTTTGTGACCTGCAATGATCTGCACAGCCATATAAATATAGATATAATACTGAAATATTGATATATATATATATATTCATGGATTTAAATTGAAATATTGATATAATTTATTTATTTTTTTAAAAAAAAACGGATTTCATTATGTGATTAGCAAGTAGCAACTAAACATCAGATGCAAGTACAAACTTTTTTCTTATTCAAACACCAGTTACACTTGCACCATGTCATATAAATTTTGACTTTTTAAAATGAATGTAGTTCCAAAAAAGAGATATTTTTTTATGGACAAAAAAGAAATATTTTAAATATAAAAAGCATTGAAATTTAAATTTTTTTATATCAGTAAATTTTTTTATATTTTATTTATATAATAAAAATTAGCATTACGTAGAGTTTGACCTCGTACAATGTCCATTTTTCACAATTAAATCATTTAAAAATTTTACATATATGATAATTAAAAATATCCGCAAAACAATAATTTGGTCCCTTAATTGGTGTCATTTTGATCCCTTAACTTTTAAAAATCAATAACAGATTTTCTAATCACTAAGACCATTCATTTACTTTACATAAAATGGTGACTTATAAGCATAATTCAACCGGATTTAAATCCTCTCATGTATATGGTTGAATATAATTAAAAATATTATATTCTCTGATGAAATCGAATTCGAATTTATTGGAAGAGGTATTCGCATTTAATGTTAGACAGTGTCTCGAACAAAATTATTTTTAATAAGAGAATATTTGTGAGAAACAAAAAAAAATCTCTCATGTACATAATGATATTACATGAGGAGAGAAATAAACATACAATTAATTGATTAATGAACCTTATTTATATTTTGTATCTTTTTTTCTTCTCACATCGCGCCATCATATTATTCCTCATATTATAAAGGAAAAAACTTATGTCTATTTTCTTATGTCCATTTCTTCCAATTTCACCAATCATATATTGTATTTACACTCTCTTTCTTCTATGATTGGTCATATAAAAGGTGGTCTTCTATATTCTCTCTCTACTGTGATTGGTCATTTAAACACTTTTTGCCATGTGTCATAATTATATCGGAGAATTGGATGAAATGGACATAAGAAAATGGACATAAGTTTTATCCTATTATAAAATCTCGATCCAGTTCAACATAAATCATAAATTAAAATGAATTTTGAGTCAAATTTTTTTTTATAGAATAAATTAATCGTGTTACTACGCGGTAAAAAGAAATTATTAATTTTTTAAAATTAATGATCTAAAATAACAACAATCAAACGTAAAGAACTAAATTAAAATCTCGCACACCTAGAGTTTAGGGATAAAAAATACCCTTTTCTCAAAATACTTTTATAATCAATTTTTTTTTTAAAAAACCTTATATATTGTTTCTTACCTACTTTTATTAAAGTTAACCAATTAAAAAAATATACGTGTCAATTTTTTTATGTCATCTTCTTAAAATTGACACATATCTTTATTTAATTAATTAACCTTAACAAAAATATATAAGCAACAACATATAAATTTTGTCAAAAAAAAACTCAATTTCTTGCGGACTTAACTTTCTCCCGGACTTAACTTTCTCCACAAACAAATCCCAATTGGGCAAAAAAAAAAACAAACAAATCCCAAAAAAAAAAAGAAGCAAAAAGTGATGGAGCGTGGTGGACACGCGCGTGGTTCGGGCGAGTGTAGGAATGCCCAAACTCGATGGTGGTGGTGATGAATGGATCTTTATTGAGAAGGTGATGATCTGACGGGATAGTTACTTAGGTAATTCCAAAAGGGCAGAGACAAAGGCCCCCCCCCCCCCCCCTTCTTCCCCCTTCAGAGAAATGTAATCCAGTGCGTTGCTGATAACGACGTCTCCACACGTGGACCAATCAGATCCCGCCTTCGGGGGAACTCGGTTTCGTGGCCGTGTCGTTTTAAGATTTCTTCACCCTTACTACCCCTGATTTTCCCCCAAATTCCACTTTCTACTACTAGTTTCTTTCTGGTTTGTCTCCACCGGCTATCCCCGGTCGTCCTTGCCGGTTACCTACTCTAGCCGGTCAACATTGCAATTAAAAAAAAGTTGTCTACGTAGGCCATGCCCTGGCCATCAAAATGCTCATAAGATCCTCACTCCGACATAATATTATAATAATATTAAATTCATTTCCCAATATTATTTTTTTTCAAAATTCTCTAAGGTTCGTTTGGTACGGATGCAGCACAGTAAAATTACGGCGTTTCAGGATTCTTAAAAAAAATTTATATTATATTTTATTTTTACCAAACACACTTTCTATTATATTTTTTTTACAGTACTTTTCTCTATTATATAATATTTTCTTACAATACTTTACATCGTATTTCTTAACAATCTGATCAAGTAAAAATAATTCATCTATTTTTAATTGAAAGTGAGAGGTTCAATCTCTAACTTTGTATATAAAATTGTTTTGAAATTTCATGCCAACTATCTTGCTCTCTCTATAAATCAACGAAAAAATTTGTTACAATGCTCAAGAATAGATGATAAAAGGTACTTTTAGTGTCTTCACTTTGACTCATACTTTAATGGTTAAAATTTGATTCTTTATGTTTCACTCAAAATTTATTTTGGTCCTTTATTTTTTTTTAAAAATCGGTCCAAAATGGTCTTTTTATCTCACAGAGTTAGCTTCCTCCGTTAAATGCTAACATGGAATGCTGACGAGCGTTTTCGTCCATGTCAGTATTCCAAGTCAGCATTTAACAAAAGAGTCTAACGGTGTGAGGTAAAAAGATCATTTTGGACCAACTTGAAAACATAGAGGACTGATTTTAAACTTTTGAAACATAAAGTCAATCTTATTTGAGGTGTTGTCAAACATTAGGGGTATGTTTGGTAGATAGGGATTGATGTAAAAGGAAAGAATGTAAAGCGTTGTGATGTAAAAATAAAAAATGTAAAGTAATTTTAAAAATGAAAAGTGTGTTGACAATATAAAGAAATAATCAAAAGTTTGTTTGGTATGTAAAAAATATCGTGTGAATTTTGTTAAAAAACGTAAAAATACATTGCATTACATCAATGATATGGATACCAAACATGGCCTAAATGTGAACATCTACAAAAATGTGAACCAAGTTGATCACATTGTATAGAACTAGTCATTCTTATTAGACCTCACTCCATTAGTTTTAATTTAGTTCTTTCACTTTAAAAAATCAATATTTTTTTTTAATGATTAACAACTTACTCACAAAAAATATTGAGTTGAAAATGATTTTAATATATCTATACCATATTATTATTAAGATTTTCAATTTATCAATTTTAAATGAAATTAAATTACAAATATCTCCCTCTAAACTTGTTTATTTTACATATAAAATTAATAGACTAATATTGTTAATAATAATATGGCACAAAAGTATTCAAATTATCTACTCAATATTTTTTTTATTTAATAAATAAATTATGTTAGAGATTAGAAAAATGTTGATTGATATTTCAAAATTAAAAGACTACAAAATAAAATCAGTAAAATTATAAAAAAAACTAAAATTTGAATAAAAATTAAGGAATTAAAATAATTCTTTGAATTTTTTTTTTATCTGCCTAATATTTAAAATAATATCTCAATTAATCCAAACTCGACCCAATATTACGTATTGACTATAATAAAATAATTTCTCAACAAAAAAAACGGCTTACACAAAATATTTATTTGAACACTTGAACCAATCACTTGCAGTAAATAATTCTTTGGATTTAATATATTATAATATGTTAGTGTGATAAAATGACCAAAATGCCACTCCAATCTCGTTCACCGAACCTGTTCTATGGCATTTAGTCATTTATGAGTAAAGGGTTCGCATTTGGAGTCACTGCACTCGTCAGAGACAAAATAAATAAATAATTAATAAAGCACTAATTTAAACATTTTCTTTTGTCATTAAATTTTCAGTTAAAAAATATATTACGTAATTATTAATAAAATAATATATTCATGTTTTTGTCAAAATATCTATCTTTTTACTTTGTCTAAACGAATTATTCTTAAAATATTAATGGCCTCAAAAGTTATAAGATTATAAACATTAATTATTTACTCAACATATATATTACGTGCATATTCTTTTATAAAAAAATTATATCTGCATGTAATTTGGTAAAAATATCAAATATTATTTTTCTTATTAAATACTATTTATCTTAACGCAATGCTATAAAAACAATTTTTTTTTGGAAAAAAAAAAACTCGAACTCTCTTTAAATTTTTAAATAATGTTTAAACTAATTTTGTATCATATATATCTATCCCTAAAAAAAATTGTATCATATATATAGATAAATCTCACATTGATCTACCACCTAAAAAATCATTATCTTTATAACAAATTAAATCCTTTATGTGATGAAGAGCTATAATTATGAATGTGACGTACTAATTGGATATTAATTAATTAAAAAATATTACAGCTATTTGGATATATGTTTATGGAAGGTGTTGACTTTATAAGGAGATTATTGAAATGATTTGGTTATAAAATAGTGAAAGTTAGGAAAAGATAGGAAAACTATAACTCCTGTCAATCTGCATCAAATATGGTAAATAACTTTAATAGTACAACAATTAAATTAATAATAAATAATAATATATGAAATTTATTATTTATTTAAATGTTTTTAATAAATGAGAAATGGTAGAAGCTGAGTTGGATTGAGTTTATCAACTATAGTGAGTTAGTGACACCATAATGTGATATGTCTGCAATGTGTACAAGGCACTTATATTAGGTTTGAGATACAATGTAATAATATGTGGATACAATTCAATGGATAGTTTTAAGAGGTATTTATTTATTTTTATTTTGGGGTAAAAAATTAAGATTTGGTTTAACGAATTAAAAGTTTGAGAGATAAATTTCAGGAAATTATTTGGTGTATATGATGATATTTTGAATTATTTGGTGAGGGGGATATTTTGTTTTTTGTTTTTAATTATCCAAGATAATTTATTAGTTTTTGATAATGAGTAAAGTATCAACCAGAGTGATCGAAATTAATGATTAATTTTTGGGATACTGTTAAATTTATTGTTGAGGCCTAAGTGTGACCCTTCTAAATTTTAACAGATTATGTTTAATTCCCATCTCACCAATGATGGTATCGAATCAAAGTTGATGTGATTAAAGAAACACGTAGACCTTTAACAAATTAAAAGTTTAAATAAGAAATAAATTCAAAAAATATTTGGTATAATGATATATTTTATATTTTTCAAATATTCAAGATAATGGATTAGATTTTTTTTTGATAAAAAGAATTAAACTTTCATTATATCGTAGAAAAAGTCAAACGACACTTACAATAATTTAGACAACTCCAATATAATAATACTAAAAAATAAACCCTAACAATTGTTGAACTAAGTAAACAAAGTGTAAGCTCAGCTGATCTTAATTATTCAGGATGAAAAATCTCATCGTCCTTGGTATTGTTATCCGAGTTGTTACTCTTTTACCTCCTGCATATCAAATTTGAAGTAATCTTCAAAGTTGAAATTGTCCAAGGCTCTTCCAACAACATGGTAAACGAGTGAATTTTTTTTTTTTGATAAGACGAGTGAAAATTTTTAAACATAGATGATTCGTAGATTTTATATATGATTATAACAAACCTTGAATCCAGAATCACCTTATTGTCAAAAAAATTCACAAAAGAAACACAAATACACCAAAAAAAGCTTCACTTACTATATTTGAATCGATCTAATAATGAGATACTACACTTTCACAAGGGAGGACTAAAAAACTAGAAGTAAATATGAAAAAAATCACCACTAAAATTTAGGAAATGAATATCTCCTTTATTTATAAAACGACGATAAAAGAAGAAAAATAAATAAATTTGGCAACCCCTTTTACTAAATCTGCAAAAAGAAGTCGAATAAAGAACAAACACAGAAGAAAAAGAGAAAGTGGCTATTCAATGAATTAGATTTTAAGATATCAGTATACTTGATATTTTTAATTATATATGTGGGTGTGTGTATATCATGTAAATTATAATAAAATAAATACAAAAAATTATCAAAATTAATTCATATATATAGAAACAGTATATAAAGTTATGAATCCGAATAATTTTTTTGTTATTATTTTAATTAAAATCTTTAATTTAATATGCCTATATAATTTAAATTAAACTAATGTTATCCTTTATATAACTTTTAAAAATAGTACAGAACTATATATTAGTCTGTTAATCTCTTATAAGTAAGTTCTAGAGCAAGCACTTATATATGTCCCTAAATTGAAGCATTATGCACTTCAAATTTTCTTCTCAATAATTAAAAAAGAGCCTAATTGTGATTAGCTCAGTTTGTAATATATAAGTGTGAAGTTTCCCAATGAATTAAAAAAGAGTCGAATTCCCTGAAGTTATTTAAAATCCTATTTTGGTGGGCATCTCTCTCCAAGGAGATCCTTTAGCACCCAATGGTTAGTTGAGTAGCTGCGACTGAGTAAAACTGCTTGTTGTTTAGGCCTGTGCAGTAATCCTTTAGGTTGGGCCTCTGTTGGTCTCTCCAACATGCCACTGGCGCCCTGCCCGATAATATTTGGAAGTGCCTTCCCTTACTACTATTTTTGTTTAAAAAAAAGAGAGTTTAAATATAGTTTATCTAATAAAATTTGACAATTTGCTTAAATAAATATAATATACTCATATCAACATGAGTAACACATTAATATATACATATAATATTTAAATCTAAAGAATAATTCTAAAAAAAAAAATCTAAAGACTAGAAGATGGGGATTTATATATAGACTTGGCGTAAGTTCTCAATTAGTTTACTTATTATTTTATATTACTTCTGAAATTCAAAATTATTAAAAAAAAAAGAGAGAGAGTCAGATTTCAAAATTGAAATAATACAATTGACGAGATATTTGTTTAGGCAAAAATAATTATTCTCTTTTATATTTAGAAAGTTCAATTTTCTTTCAGAGGATTTTGTTGTATCAAGAAGAAATTAAAGTAAATCTGACTATTGAATTCTTTAATTGAAGAAGCATATCTAATCTTTTTTTTTTCTAGAGAAAAAACAAAGCAAAATTTTTCACTCCTTAAAACTCAATAACTTTTTCTAGCTATAAATAAATATCTAGAATATATTAGCTTTCAATTTTTATTTAATAAAAAAAAAAGTAACTTATCTTTTAAGACGAAGATATTTCCTTTGGTTTTTGATTTGAAAGCATTGATGTAAAACTAATATTTCGGTAGTATTGCGTGTAATTATTAATTAAGTAATTGGTCATTAATTCTTACAATTACTTTCTTTTAACAATTAATTTATTCACTGCTCAAACAATATAATTGTTCTCTCTTTAATAGCATATATATCTGGTTTATTCTTGTTAGTTAAGAAATTTTTTACACCTAATGAAGACTTAATTTGCAACGATAAAGTTATTTTTAGTATGTATTATTCGAGAATCGAGATAACGGAGTTTTTACACCCCGTTTGGTAGGAGTTTTGAATGATGATTAAATGAGACGAGATTTGTATTGTTTAGGGTTTGGTGAGGTGAGATTGAGAGGTGTGAAGCTTCTCTCAAGAAAAGAAAGCGTGCTGCCGTATAAGAGAGCAGGAGAGATTGTTAAGAAGCAACTTTTATTAGACCAAAATATTCCTCCCACTAGTTTTTCCTTTGGCAAACCCTCTTGCTTGTGAATGGCGAGGCGAGTGAAGGGTGACGACGAGATCGAGTTGCAGCGTCGATGACCACTGTTGTGGTGGCCAGAGTGAATGACCGGTTGGACGGCGAGAGTGAAGGACAAGGGCGAAGCCGAGAAGTGAGTCAAAGGAGTGAAGGAAAAGGGTAAAAATGCATTTTTTATAATTTTATCTTTATTTTTTCTATCTTTTTCTCATCATACCAAATAATATTACTTTTAATATTCCACTTTCATTTCTTTACTTATCAAATATACTTTTTAAAGTTGTTAAGATCCTATGTAAGATCAAAAGAGACACAAGATAGATTGAATTATAAGATCAGATCGAGGATCGTAAGATCCTATCATTTTTATAAAATAAATAAAAATATATTTAACAATATAAAATTTCTTTTACAAGTATAAAATTATCATTCTTTCATAAAATAAGTCACAATATATTGAGATATTTATACTTAAACAATTTCCACAACATAATTATTTCATAACACTTAGTTGAATAAAAAAAATAACTTATCAATTTTACAAATATTATGCATTTTTTGAATAGAAATTGTTAATAGCACCTGATATTTTATTTCAAACTTAATTGTTATCTAAAATGTTTTGTTGAGTATTTTTAGTTTTACTTTTTTTCATAATTGAATATTTTTAGTTTTATTAAAATACTTAATTATTTCGTGACAATAGGTAGTTACTTAGAGCGGTAGGTACTCTACTCTCCTTAAGTAAAATTTTGGGTTCGAATTTTGTGTATAAAAAAAATTAGGCAAAACCTAGAGGACTTTTTGAATACCGGTAATTTCGACCAAAAAAAAAACTTGATTATTTAAAACAATGTGTTGGTATATAGATAATTGCTATTTAAAACATTTTGTTAGATTGAATGCCATTTTTGGTAGTTGTGAAAAATAAAAAATGATGAGTTATTTTCTATGTGCCTTGAATTTAATTGTACTATAATAGGATAAGAATTTAAGTCAATGAGAAGATTTGCAATTCTTCTAGGTATCTTAAATTAATTAAGTTGTTTATTACTGCAAGGGTTATCTATTCTAGTAGAATTAGGAATTGGATAATTAGACCATTTTATTTATTGGACTTAATTTAGGAATTCCTATGATACTATAACTTTGATATACATATAAATACAATAGTAGATGGTGAGTGAAAAGTAGTCTAGTGAGATCTATCAAGTGAATATCTTAGGGCTTGGTTGGGAGAATGGTTTGAGTATTTATCACTTTTAAAAACTATTACAGATATATACCACTTTTACTGTGCACGAGCAAAAACGCCGCCTGTGAGGCGGGTTTTTTGAAACTTTAACAAGAAAAACGCCATCAGTGAGGGCGTTTATAGGGTCAAATGGTCAATCCTATAAACGCCTTCAGTGAGGACGTTTTTTACAATTTTATCAAACTTGTTTTCACGTAAATATTAGCGTTAAAAACACCCTCAGTGAGGGTATTTATAGGGTTGACCATTTGACCCTATAAACGTCTTCGCCCTCATTGAGGGCGTTTAATGTGCACCGTGAAAGTGGTATATTTATGTGGATAATTTTTAAATGTAACTGAATTTGTATATATATTTTTTATTGTGTATATACACATTCAAAAGCCAAGCATTACACTTCTTAATAATTATAATATAAATATAATGTAAATAAATTTATCATAGGGACTGATGATTAGTTTTTTTAATTTAAAGCTTATATTATAAATATATAATAGGTAATTTAGTTAAATTTAAAACGTTTCTAAGTCTAATAGCCTCTAAAATAACACTTTACTAATAATAAGTTAAAATAATTTATCGATAATAACCTAAAATAAATGAAAAAAATTACTTTTACAAAAGCCCATCATTGCGTCTATTTTTTTGATTTTATTTTTTAAGGTATCCTTCAGTCTGATAAATTAATGATTAATTTTCTGCAAATATGAACTCTATTTAAGAGTTTGCCATTACGCAAGTATCTCCTTTTTTATGATCAATTGTTATGTACGTAAAATTCATCTTTTATTTAATCCATTTACTTTTCATATATTATAATATATATACTTGATTCTTCTTAATCTGACCAATTTAAAACTTTATTAGATGAGTATATAGACAACGCACAGCGTTCAAGTGAGTAAAATTAGGGCACGTTTATTACGTAGAAATAGAAATGGAAATGAAATATATTTAATGTGTTTAGTAATAAAAGTTTGATAATAGAAATAGAATAAAAATGTATTAAAATGATCATTTTATCCCTTATATTAAAATAATAAAAAGAAAATAAAATTATAAATGTGTCAAATCATGTCAAATCAAAGGGATATAATAGATATTTTATATTTTTTTCTTTTTTTTTAAATTGATAGAAATAAAAAAGTAAAAAGGTAAGTGAGACCAAATGAGACCCACCTACCTTTTTTTGGTACAAAAAATGGTAGTAAGGGAAGGCACTCCCAAGTACTACCAGGCAGGGCGCCAGTGGCATGTTGAGGAGACCAACAGAGGCCCAATCCAAAGGATTACTGCACAAGCCTAAACCGCAAGCAGTTTTACCCAGTCGCAGTTACTCAATTAGCCCTTGGGTGCCAGGGGATCTTCCTGAGGAGGGATGCCCACCAAAACAAGATTTTGGATGACTTCAGGAAGATTCGAACCCTCGCCCATGGGTGAGACGAGAACTTTCTTCCAGATTTTTGACCATTTATACCAAGCCACTTACCTTTTTTGTTTCCATCTCTTTTTTTATTGGCTAATTTCACTTAGTGAACACACCTTTAATCCATATTCATATCCTATCACTATACTTTTTAAATTCTCGAATCCCAATATCGAAACTCGTTTACTTGAATAAGATTTTTTTTTAAATGATTAACTTTTTATTAAAAACTATAATTCTACTACATGTTAATTCTTAAAAATACATACAATATATCATTATTATATTATTAAAATTTTAAAAAATTTATCTTTATAAAAATTTTAAATATAATAATTTATATATTAATATGAAAGTTAAAAACTAATAAAATAACGTATATATCGATAGAATAAACTAAAAGGAAAAAACTTATGTCCATTTCTTTCATTTCCCCAATATAATTATGACACGTGGCAAAAAGTGTTTAAATGACCAATCACAGTAGAGAGAGAATAATTATTACTAATTGATCATTACAAGAATAATTTATTAATAAGTATAGCGATCCATTTAAAGAAAATGAAAATATAAATATAAGTTTAATTAATATATTATAGATGAATGGAATAATTATTTATTCATTATTCATTAATCATTACGCGTTGCCCAAGTTGTGAGATATTATATCATTCCGAATATCTATAAATTTGAATTACAAAAGGAAAAATTAACGTACATAAATGTAAATTTATAAATAGAAAGTACATAATAATAGGACAGTGACTTAACCATATATTTGGACATATAATTATTCAAAATTATTTAAAAAAAAAAAGAGAATCAAATTTTCAATTGAAACATATTTAAATGCCATAATAAAGGCCATTTTCACGATCTATTCCAACATCATTATTAATTATATCTATATATTTCATTCTCATGGGACGTTGATTCGTTGATGGCAGTTGAAAAAAAAAATATTATAAATTTAAGAGGAATATTTTGCACATATTGCCTCTTAAACAGAATATTATTAATTATTTTTTTATATGTTTTAATAAACTTTAAATAAAATTTTGTATTAACGGGACATGACATAGATGGTAAGGAGTTTGTGTTTCCATAACTATTGTTTCCTTATTCGATCCTTGAAAGGATGGAAATGGTGTATCATCTATTAAGAGGGTCGTCTCCAGTAATGAGTACCCAAGAGATTAGTCATCGATCAAACCTGTTCTGACGGATACTTGGTCATAAACAAAAATATATTTTTGGTGATAAACAGAACATAAAATGGTGGCTTAAAAATAAATTTGAATAAATTATCATTTTAGTTCCAAAAAATATAATTTATCTCAATTGAATTCATAAAATTGATAAAAGACAATAATGTCATATTTAATCTATGAAAAATATAATTTATCTCAATTTAAAACCGAAAAGATTAATAAACAATTCGTCTCAATTTAGTATTTAAAAATTTTTGTCTCATTTTTGTTGTTAGAAATTAATTATAAGGACTAAATTGAGATGAATTTTTTTTAAGACTTAAATTTGATATTATCATCTTTCATAAAACAAATTAAACTAAGACGAATTGCATTTTTTTAACGATTGAATTTGACATTTTTATATTTCAGTAACTAATAAATTGAGATAAACTATATCTTTCAAAAACTAAAGTAGTAATTTTCTCAATAAATTTCAATCTAAATTAATTTCTCACAATGTAGACAATGACTGAATTTCCATTTGGATAAAAGTTCAGTATTATCGTACTACTGAATTTTAATGCACATCTCCAATCATGTAGTATCATTTGTTATTATTAATAAAAATCGCATTAATTAGGAATCACCTTGAATGAATTAGGGATCAACTGATTAGAAAGATGTACTAAAGTTCAGTAATACCATACGATCATCTTCTCATGGTTGGTGGTCTGTTATGACTTTATTAATTACCTATCTATTAAAATCTCTCTCTCTCTTTCTGCATATATATCTAAGATTCTATATTCTCATGAAACACAGTCTTTTAATTTTAGTTTAATAAATGGCAAATGCTACAAAAGACACCTTTTTAAGAGAGAAAGTAATTAAATTCAGGCCAAAAAAAAAAGAGAAAGTAAATTATTTTTTTTAAAAAAATATTCTTCTTGTACCAACTATATATTTTTTTTGGTCAAAAGAAAAGACATACCAAACAAGTCATAAAAATAATATTATTATAAACTAATTTCTATTTTAGATTTTTCTTCTTAATAAATTAAACCACCTTGTCTTAATAATAAGTCTTCATTTGAAGTGTTTGAACATGCACAGTACACCTAACCCCATTTTAAATCATTTATAGCTTTTTATCTTTTTCTATATACTTAATTAATTTGTCCAATAATACTGAAAAAAAAATTACAATAATACAGATAAAGTTATATGAATAATAAATGTGAAGAAAACAATATAAAAAGATTGGTCCCCTCATATTATTAATTAGGAGGGGCTGAAGCAATCATATATATATATATATATTAACTGTTAATACACGAAAGCTTATATAGATTTTATTACATGATATATTAATTTATTTTCATGCAATTTTTTTAATTAATGTCTTGGTATGAGAAAAAAATTGCAAACTAAGGGATAAAAATTCAGTATTATTGAACTTCAATGCATTCTTCTAATCATATAGTGCTATTTGTTAATATTAATAAAAATTCACATTAATTAGAATTCACTTTGAATGAATTAAGAACCAACTGATTGAAAAAATGTACTAAAGTTCAATATTACTGTACTACTAAACATCTATTCCGAACTGAGAGCTTTAAATCACTTCACTAGTACGAATTAGATCATTCAAAGTTCAATTCAAAACATCTTAATACTAATGATTCGGAAAAAAAGTATATAAATAAAACATCTATATATGCTTTATTAACCAAGCTATGGGTTAAGTACATAAATAACATATTAAAAAAAATCAACAATCTAAAAACCAAATAATAATATGCCACAACTTAAATAAAATAACAAGTGAAATTGTAATTATTTAAATTTAAGTGGAGGTTGTATGCGTATTAAATTTATAAATGCCTATATTTAGAACCATGTTTATATTTTTTTAAAAAAAATAATTAAGTGATTTAATAATAAAATAAAATAACTAAACAGGCCAACGTAACCCACCTAACCTTGAGTTAAATGAGCCGTTAAAATGGATCTAAGTCAGTGAATTAGTCCGTTAATTAATATAGTTTTTGAAATAATAGGATTACTGAATGTAATTTCATCCAATTTTAATAAAAGTTCATGCAATATTTTATTTAAAATTTAGGCAAAAATATTTCTTTTTTTGGTTCCTAGCTTAAACTAGAAGACTTCTATGAATTTCGTACATAAAATTTATTTGCTATTAATTGTGTCTTTAAACTTTTAATTTGTAAGTAATTTTTTATCTTCATTAAAATTTCTTCTAAATAATTAATTGCATGCAAATGTAACTATTTTATTTAGCTTTCAATGTTGATTGTGATACTAAATTATATATTTAATGTTATTTTGTCAATTCAGCCACAATTATCATTAGGCTAAAGTACTATTTTGGTCCTCAATGTTTGCATGAAGTTTAATGTTGGTCCTCAATGTTTCAAAAGTTTAATGTCGGTCCTCAATGTTTTATTTTTTGGTTGATTTTGGTCCTCGAGCGTAACACCGTTAACTTTTTGCCATTAAATAATGACGTGACATGCTTATATGGCACACTCTCTCTCCTACATGTCATATTTTAATGAAGTGACATGACACATCACTGCCACGTCACCCCAGATGATGATGATAATGATGATGATGAAGGAGAGAAGATGATGATGTGGCAATGTGGGGGTGACGTGATAGTGATGTGATATGCCACGTCATTAAAATATGACATGTAGGAGAGAGTGTGTGCCATATAAGCATGTTACGTCATCATTTAACGGCAAAAAGTTAACGGTGTTACGCTCGAGGACCAAAATCGACCAAAAGAAAAAACTTTGAGGACCAACATTAAACTTTTGAAACATTGAGGACCAAGATTAAACTTCATGCAAACATTGAGGACCAAAATAGACCTTTAGCCTTATCATTATTACACTTTAAAATAAAAAAGGTATTATCGTGATTAAATTGATGAAAAACTATAGTTATATAGTATATAATTTAACATCGCAGTTAACATTGAAGGCCACAAAGATAACAATAAGTCACATTCACATTTGTCGTTAGATGTTTAGACGAAATTTGGGTGAATGAACAAAATTACTCTTACATTAAAATTTTAAAAATACAATTGATAGCAATTAATGTTTAAAAGTGAAAGGCTAAAGTACTATTTTGGTCCTCAATGTTTGCATGAAGTTTAATATTGGTCCTCAATGTTTCAAAAGTTTAATGTTGGTCCTCAAAGTTTTTTTTTGGTTGATTTTGGTCCTCGAGCGTAACACCGTTAATTTTTTGCCGTTAAATGATGATGTGACATGCTTATTTGACACACCCTCTCTCCTACGTGTCATATTTTAATGACGTGGCATGCCACATCACTGTTACGTCACCCCAGATTATGGTAATAATGATGCTGATGAAGGAGAGAAGATGATGATATGGCAATGTCGGGTGACGTGACAGTGATGTGTCATGCCACGTCATTACAAAATGACACGTAGGAGAGAGGGTGTGCCAAATAAGCATGCCACGTCATCATTTAACGGCAAAAAGTTAACGGTGTTACGCTCGAGGACCAAAATCAACCAAAAAAAACTTTGAGGACCAACATTAAACTTTTGAAACATTGAGGATCAATATTAAACTTTATGCAAACATTGAGGACCAAAATAGTACTTTAGCCAAAGTGAAATTGACAACAACATTATAATTTAAGTATTAAAAAGCCTAATATATATATATACACACACAACTAAAATTAAAAGTAATATTTAGATGCCAACGAGGGGCACAATTAATTAGAGTTTCGACTTCTATCTTGCAAAAGTTTAAATTCTATGATTAATTTGAGAATCTTATTGGTGGCCAAGTGTCAATAAACCCCTCGTAAATCCTCAAAGAAATTGGGCTCAAATGATAATAAAATATTGGTACTTACCCACTTCTAAGGGCTTGTTTGGTTGGTAAATTTATTTTGAGAGAGTGAGAAAGAGAATGTGAATAAGAGAGATAATGAAAAAGAGAATAGAATGAAAATTAGTTAAAATGACAATTATACTTTTTATTAAAAAATTATTAATATTTAAAAGAGAAGAGAAAATTAACTTTTGTTATTTTAGTTCCTCTCCCTCACCTCTTATTCCCCCAACAAAAAGATAACGTTTGGTAGGAGGTGAGTATTTTAGTGGAAAGTGAAAATGGAAATAGAAGATAAAAAGTATGTTTGGTATAAAGGAAATAGAAGTAAAATATTAAAAGTGATATTGTTTGGTATGGTAGGACAAATATAAAAAAGTCAAAGATAAATTTGTATGAAGACACTTTCGCCCTTATTCAAGTTGTTTTGTAAAAATTCTTAAGAGTATAATGGTAATCTTACCTCAACTTCCTAAAAAAAAATAGATTCCTTCATATCAGCAAAAGTTTATTCACCTCATAGGATAGAAGTTTACTCCCAAAAGAAGAGCAATCACTAGCTACCAAACATGCTTCGGATGATGAGAAAACTCACATCCGTGTCATTCTAAAAAATTTTCTTTATAAAAAAAATATATTAAGTTATAGTTGGCAACTATACTGTGATGCCGCCACGTTGCAAACAAGAAGTGATGGGACCCATATGGGTTGCTGAACCCAACGCAACCTCTTCTCTGCCATTCAATTTTTTATACTCAGGTAAAGGCACTTTTCATTATGTTCTTCAAATTCAAACTTCAATTAAATAAAGTTCAATCAGCCCAAAAACAAATAAATAAAATTTAATATTATTTTTTTTATTGATGTGTTATTGAATTATAATTTTTTTAAAAATTTATCATATTTTTCATAAATAATATAATAATAATTTTTTTAAATGTACCAACACATTATAATTTTTAAAGCATTATATTAGTAATTAAATATTTTTAAAAATTAAAGAAATTGATACAGAAACAATTAAATTGATTTAGTGATGACAAAAAATTCGTCGCAAAAACAATTTCAAAATAGAGATAAAATTTGATTGTCAGTAATACGTTTCTGTCACAATTGATACTTAGTTTTTTTTTTTTAAATGATACTTGGTTTAAACATAATCACTATACATTTTTATGTATTTAAATATTAGTGCTGACAAATAGTAAGGGGTCTGCTTTCTCATAATTATCTCTTCCTGAGTTTGATCCCTGAAAAAAAAAAGAGAGTGGAGCGTTAATCGTTAGAAAGGTCGTCCCCATTTAATGAACCTTGTAGTATTTAAAAGATTAATCATTAGACTCGCTTTGATAGAAACCCGAACATACACTTAAAAAAATAGTAGTGCCTGAAATTTGAGTAATTACTCCTAATAAAAAAAATTTGTGAAAACCAACAAATAAAATATATTACATAAATATTTCATTAGGTTTGATAGAATTATATTTAACACATCTTTAATTTAAAAGGTTGTTTTATATTCTGGATTTGATACAATGTTTACAAAAATCTTATTTTGAAAGTTAGTATAATTAATTTTAACTCTATTTACTATTCCATTAAAAATAAAATCATGGTACAAATATTCTTTCAGTCTAGAGGCCATTTCCTACTCCTAAATTGGAACTTCATAATATATGCCCTTACTTTTCTTTTTGTAAAAAAAAAGAAAAAGAAAAAACATGTATGAGTAATATTTTAAAAACAAAATAAATAATAAAAAGGCATATCATGTATGAGTAATATTTTTAACTAAAAAGGGTAAATATTGGCAAAAAGTTATTTTAAAATTTATATATTTGCTTTTTTAAAAATAATTTCCTAAAATTGAGATTCTAAATTCCAAATTTACTCAACAAAGTTTGCATCGTATGGTGCCATTAAAACTGCATGATAATTGATACCCACCCACCACCTCACCTAAATGATAACTAACTACAAGTAGTAGGCACAAGGGCAGAATCGTCATTGCACCACGACGAGTTGTGTTTTTTTTTTGTATTCACTTATTGGAGGCACTCATGTTCGATTTAGCGAAGGTCCCATAACGAGGATAGAACTCTTCTAACAGAGATTTTTCCATATGCAAGTCTCGAACCCGATACTTTGTTTAAGGAAAATGGAGTACTTACCACTCCAATCAACCACTTCTTGGTTGTGTTTTTTTTTAAAGGGTAAACTACAGTTTGCCCCCCTGTGGTTTGGCCTAATTTCAGTTTGTCCCCCTGTGGTTTAAAGTGCGACACTTAACTACCCTGTGGTTTGGCTGAAAATTAATGTGCCCCCCTGTGGTTTAGAGTGTGACACTTGACCCCCCTGTGGTTTGTTATGTTAGCACTTAACTACCTTCACTTACCTTCTATCCAAATTTTAGTCAAATTAATCATCATTTTTATACTTTTAATGTTTAAAATTTGTTATTCAACACTCTATAATTATAAAATAATTCCAAAAATATATAATTAATATAAAAAAAATTATAATTTTAAAAAATCAATAAAATAATTTAATATTTATTGTTTACTCTATTAATTATTTATATTTAGTTATTTATTCATTTTATTTTTATTTTTTATCTTTAATATTTTAGAATTATTAAATCAATCAAAATAAAATTGTAAGAGAATAATATAATATAAATATATAACTAAATTTAAGTTTTTTTTATTGTTCAAGTTCGGAACATACATACCTGAATTGAATGTTAACGTTATTGAGCTTAGAAACTCTAACATTAAACAATAATTTTCTTAGAAAAGTATCCAATTTATCCAATCATATAACGTTAATAGTGTACCAAAATAAAGTGACAATCCAACTTCATATTAAGTATTAACATATTCAAATTATTGATTTTTTAAAATTATAATTTTTTTGAATTATTTTATAATTCTAGAGTGTTGAATAACAAATTTTAAACATTAAAAGTATAAAAATGATGATTAATTTGACTAAAATTTGGATAGAATGTAGGTGAAGGTAATTAAGTGATAACATAACAAACCACAGGGGGGTCAAGTGTCACACTCTAAACCACAGGGGGTCACATTAATTTTAAGCCAAACCACAGGGTAGTTAAGTGTCGCACTTTAAACCACAGGGGGGCAAACTGAAATTAGGCCAAACCACAGAGGGGCAAACTGTAGTTTACCCTTTTTTAAATAACAAAACTTAAGTTCATAATTAAAATTTAATTAAGGAGTTGACAAATGTGATATTTTTTAAGGATTAGAATTTAATTATAACATTTTAGATACTAAATCATAGTAACAAAAATATCTTTCACTAAAAAAGAAAAAGTAGCTTACTCATTCTCTAAATATCATATTTTAATTTGACAAAAAAGCATAACTCATGACCTCATCTTTTATCCATGATAATTATATAAAGGAAAAAAGTTAGGTCCATTTCCTTATGTCCATTACATCCAATTCTACAAATCATATATTGTATTTACACTCTCTCTCTTCTATTATTGGTTATATAAAAGGTGATCTTCTATATTCTCTCTCTACTGTGATTGGTCATTTAAACACTTTTTGCCACGTGTCATATTTATATTGGGGAACTGGATGTAATGGACATAAGGAAATGGACCTAAGTTTTTTCCTTATATAAAATTGGCCAAATTATTTTTTTGTCCTCAACGTTTTGCACGAAGTTTAATATTGGTCCTCAACGTTTTAAAAAGTTATTTTAGGTCCTCAGTATTTTTTTTTTGTCAAAATTGGTCCTCTGGCGTAACATCCGTATGGTTTTGCCATTAAATGCTGAGGTGAAAGGCTTATGTGGTACACCCTCTCTCCTATGTGTCATATTTAAATGACATCGCACCCTCTTTCACTCCAAAAGTCATTTGAATGACCAAAACAGAACATTTAAATGAAACAAAACGACGTCGTTTTGCTGAGTTTGAGTGAGAGAGGGTGCCATGTCATTTAAATACGATACATAACAGAGAGGATGTGTCACATAAGCCTTATACGTTAGAATTTAATGGTAAAACCAAACAGATGTTACGTCAGAGGACCAATTTTGACAAAAAAAAAGTGAAGAACCTAAAAGAACTTTTTGAAACGTTAAGGACCAATATTAAACTTTGTACAAATGTTGAGGACCAAAAGAGTAATTTGGCCTATAATTTTTATTCGATTTTAATGTTTTTTCATTTAATAAGTTATCTATAAGAATCCATACAAATATACTTATGAGTCTATCTTGACATTAGAATGTCGCGTTATCCCTTTTTCTACATATTCAACCACAAAAAAAAAATATAAATATTATGAATTTATCTAACATGTGTCTTTGGGATACATTTAAAGTTTTTTTTGATTCTTCAATAGTATATTTTAGGACTTAAAATTTATGAAAACTAAATTAAAAATTAAATTTTATTGTTTAAAAATTCTTTTCATCAATAAATTGAAATCTTAATATAAACAAAATGGTAATTAAATGATCAAATAAGGTAATCTTCCTAGAGTTCTAATCATTTTACATATGGGATTTCATATCATGATTTCAAAACGTCATAATAATTTTACTAATTTAAAATTACATAACTTTTAATATCAAAAAATGGTTTTAAAAAGGAAAAAACTTAGGTCCATTTTTTTATGTCCATTTCATTCAATTCCATCAATTATATATTGTATTTACACTCTCTTTCTTCTATGATTGGTCATATAAAAGGTGGTCTTCTATATTCTCTCTCTACTGTGATTGGTCATTTAAACACTTTTTACCACGTGTCATAATTATATTGACAAATTGGATGAAATAGACATAAGAAAATGGATCTAAGTTTTTTCCTTTTTAAAAATTAATTTTCCTAATATATAATTTTACTAATTTCTCGTTTGGGTAAAGCCGTCCGGTTTCTTGCTGCTAGTGGACGCCGCAAGAAGTCATAATAACATAAAACAGCTCACACTGGAACACGTGGCAAGGTGAGGCGAGGGCCATATGGTCATTTCACGGCGCGTGGGACCCACCTCTGGAGGTGACCGGTATTTATCGGTAAGCGGAGAGGAATCCAATAGGCGCCGACGAGGGGAATCCGACGCGCCCGCCGAAGGGGGAGGGAGGTAGACGCGCACACGCTATCCCCGCCACGCGGAATCCACGCGCGCCCATTGGAGGGGTGGACAACACACACGTGACGCGATGAGAGTATGAGAGATGAGAAGGCCATTGGAATCAAACGGCTCACGTGATGAGAGAGGTAAACGTAAAGCCTCTCTCTTGTGTTGATTTTAAGAAGAAGAAAGAAACACCAAAATGTGTGTGTGTGAGGGAGGAGAGATGAAATTGAATGGGGTTACGTGGAAGTTAGTGAGTGGGATATTCATATCAAACAGAAAAAAAAAAAAAATAATTTTGACTCTCGTTGTTCGCCCGATCTGTGAGGTACTGTCCTTATTAATCTGAACTCGACCCGTGTTGTGTATATTCAACTATGGTGATGAGAGAGTCTCCCGATATAGATAGGGACTAAATTAATGTAAAGTTACTTAGGTGCTTGCTATGAAGTTCACCAACATAATTAAAACACGTGGCAAAAAATTTTTGTATAACCAATCATGGTAGAGAGAGAAAATGAAAAGCAATAAATTACAGAACCAATCAAATAAGAGAGAGAATATAAATAATGTTTATAATTAGTGAACTTTATATCAAACACTTAAGTAACTTTACCTTAATTTTTTCCTATAAATAATTGCATTAACAAAATTTTCATCCCATAACTTTGCTTAAAGTATATTAAATCTATGGATGGACGAAATCAATTTTGACTTTGTATTTTCTTTTAAGGAAGATCATTTATTAAAAATAATATAATTTAAGTTAACTTTTTGTCATGATCAATATGATATAAAAATTGTTAAATAAACTTTTAATTTTTTTAATTCAACAACAATGACTCTTCTTAAATTTTTTTGGATTTTGCTAACAAGTATCCATATGTACTCTTTAAAGTTTCATTTCAATTAATAAGACGGCCTTAAAAAATGTGTTGGTTGACTTTTCATTAATTTTTTAAAAAAATTATTCCCTCTCCACCAATCAAAAGAAACCTTAACAAGTGCCCAAGAGCACTTGTTAGATAAACCCTATTTTTTTTTTACTAAACTCTTAATATAAGATAAGTCTGGTTATAAAAATATATATCATAAAATGGATATATACTAAATAAAAAATATATACACAAATTCAACCACTTTAAAAACTATCTATAAATATATACCATTTTTACTGTTTTCATATAAATATTAGCGTTAAAAACGCCCTCAGTGAGGGCGTTTATAGGGTTGATCATTTGACCCTATAAAGACTATCCCTTTTTTAATGTGTACAGTAAAATTAATATATATTTATAGATAGTTTTTAAAGGTGACTGAATTTATGTATATATTTTTTATTTAATATATATCTATTCAAAAGCCATCATAAGTCTATGTAAAATTTCGGTGGTTCTTAAATCTTAACGCATGATTTAAAAATAATATAACTTAAAAATAGTTAATATAATTTAATGCATGTATATTTTTTCTATGGAAAAAACTTAGGTCCATTTCCTTATGTCTATTACATCCAATTTCATCAATCATATATTGTATTTACACTCTCTCTCTTCTATTATTGGTTATATAAAATGTGTTCTTCTATATTCTCTCTCTATTGTGATTGGTCATTTAAACACTTTTTGCCACATGTCATATTTATATTGGGAAACTGGATGTAATGGACATAAGGAAATAGACCTAAGTTTTTTCCTTTTTCTATTTGTTAGTAGCCTTTAACAGTTAATAATATATATGCCAATGCATGAATGTATGATTTATACACACATACGACACACACACACACGACACACACACACACACATATATATATAGTTAAGTTTATAAATTATTAAATTTTTGTTAAACCCTACTTTTATTGGTCAATTTCAACCTTTTAAAGATTTTTTCCTAATAATATTTTTATACCTATAAAGAAATATATTATTATTATTATTATTATATAGATATAGTCAATTTCAATCCTTTTAATATATTATTTATTTAAAACATCATGTAGAATTGAAATTTCTTGGGACTTCTATAAAATGTTACACAGTATATAATTATATACTAAAAAGAGATAAATACAAAACGAAGCATATTAAAAGGTTTTATGTAATATTTTTTTTAGATTAAGTATCTTTGATATCTTTAATGTTTGAGTTTTTGGTCAAATATACTTTTAACATTTGATTATAATCAATTATACTCTCAGCGTTTCATTTTTTGAACAATTTTATCCCTTTCACTTATAGTGTTAAAATATATAACATATGTGGCTTACATGGCATGATACGTTACAAGGAATTCTGACTAGGTTCATTATTTATGCCACGTTATATTTTCTTCAATCCTCAATATCATCATAAAATGCTATTGTTTACTCTAATTCTTCATCTTTTAAATTTTGCAAAATATCGCTTTCGAAGCACTATTTTTGTCATCATTTTACTCTGAAACTTAGAAAATTGACCATCTTCAACAACAAAAGAAGTTCTTCTCTAACGGTATCACATCGCATAAATCACAACCGCTATTTATTTTAACAGTATTAGTAATAATAAAGATAAGATCGTTCGAAAAATGAAACAATAATCAAATATTAAAGATATATTTGACTGAAAATTCAAACGTCAGAGGTCCAAAGATACATTACCCTAATTTTTTTTTTCATTTTGTCTATAATTATGTATATATTTTATGGAGAGATCTAAATCCCAATATCCCATTATATTTTATCTAATTCTTTTTTTTCCCATTATGTATTTAGCACCATGCAATTTTGTTTCAAAGCTGGCTGACAGTTGGAAACACAATTTTAATACCAAAAAGTTCAATTAAAGTTTTCGGTGAGACATAACATTTATTTGAAAAAAAAAAGTGTGGATTAATATTTTAAGTATTAACAAAAATTTTATATGTTTGTACTACTAATATTTTCAATGAATGCTTAGTTATTAAATGAAGATTTTTAAATACCTATTACCTAGTATCTTTATTTTATTATTATTTATGGCATTTAATTGATTTTAATTTTTTTATTTGTTAGCAAATAAAATTTTCAAATCATAATAGGGCCAATTGTGCGTGCATTAAATGTTTTCTTAATTTTTTTTTAAATATTTAAGATTCTTCTGTTGGTTAAGAAGTTCATGGAATTGCCGAAAGTTTTCTAAGGGGACATTTGATAGTAAGAAAATTGTTATAAAGACAAGTGAAAGTAATTAGAGAGAAATAAAATATGTTTAATATTTAGGGAAATATAATTAGTTTATATGAAATATAGAATTAAAAATATATTTTTTTGCCGTCATTTTTTAAAATGTCACTTAAAAAATGTTACCCTAACTCATCACATGTCTATAATTGAGTCAATAATTGAAAATAATATAACTTACAAAGATTTTTTTTTTTAAAAAAAAATTAGGTTTAAAAAACTTTTAATTTTGAAGAAAAAAAAGAATTTATCGGAGCTTCATACATATAAGTTAGTAGAAATCAACCATAAATTATGCCTATACATTTCAAAACTTTGAATTACATGCATGAATGATAGACCTAGCATAATTTATTATTATAGTAGATAGGGTAGTTCAAATAAGTTAAGTAGAGGTCAAATCATACTTCAATGTAATCAATGTAATTGGGCAATGCTCAAACTCTACTAAGTTAAATAGAAAGAGTTGCGTCCAAAATAATAGTTATACTTTTAGCCTAGTAATAAGCGCCCGTGCCAATAATTGATATTATAGGCAAATTCACAGATTCGATTTCTAGCGGGACAATTGCTGAGGGGGAGATTGTTGGCCAAAATGTGGCAGCAATTGTCTCATGTATATGGCAGAGGCTCGGATAGGGATCAAATTAAGATCAAGTCGCATGACGTACGCTTGAACTGAGCTAAATTAAATAGAAGGAGTTACACCCTGACAAATAATATATATATATATATATATATATATATAGTACTCAAATTCAATACTTCATTGCTTAAAAGATAAAAAAAAAAAAACCTACTACTTTAAGCCTTGATTTCTTAAGATTTGTCTTTATGCATAGTGGAAGAGCCACTTTCTCATTCTTTTTTAATTAATATACCCTTTGACAATTCATGGCTGTCAAGCCTGGCTAAAATTATTTATATATTGGAAGTAATCAGAGTTTTTTATAAAAAAATTATGGATAATAGATTAAATATGACATTAGGAAAAATCTTTTTAATAAAGAATATTTTTATATTATTAAGGATATATATGGGATATGAGATGCCAAATGATTAGTTAGAATATATGTTAATATATATATATATATATATATATATATGGCCCATAATATACATGTCAATGCATGGTAATTATCTTATATATATTGTGCATGCATGTGTTTAATTAAATTTATAATTTTAAATAAAAAATAATTTCATTTTTTAATCTTTATACGCTTGAAGCCTGAAGGATCCAACTTGCAACACAATGTTTAAACACATCATTCTTAATTAATTATCACCTAATTAAGTCTTGGGTGGCTTAACATTTTACATAACGCGTATGTTTAACAAAGATATTTAAAAAGGTGTCTAACATTTTTCTTTTCACATACATGTTTTTTTTATTATATTGGAAGCAATTATGTTTAATATATTGTTAGCCAGACACCTATTTCAGCAAGAATTTAAATTTAAATTTATTGCATTATGAAAAATTAGTCTCTTTTATTAGACTCAATCTCGTTGATATGTGTTTAACATTTAAATAAATATCATTATAGTTTTTCTTTTTGGCCTGAAAACATCATTATAGTTTAAAGTTTAAAAAAGTTATATTTTTTTGGCAAAAAAAAAAGTTATATTTTCTCAGATTATATATTTCCCTTTTCTTTTTAAGAGGGGCGCAGATTATTGAAAACAATAAAAGAATGGCACACGTGAATCTGATATACTTTTTTCTTACAAAACATTCTTTTCTAGATTTTCAATAATCTAGAAAATAGTTTGAACTTTATGATCGATGTAAGGACTTTATTAGTAAGTGATATATAAATTTTCTCATAAACTCTCAAAGAGGTTGGGAGGTCTTTCTTGACCCTTGTGGGATACCGGTGCTTACCCCACCTAAACTATTTTCTATGAAAAAGATTTTAAATTTAGATTTTTGTAAATGCTCTACTCAAGGATTTCGCTTAACTTTTGATACCCATTTTTGGAACCATCGAATAGTTAATTAGATCCCCATACCCGGTCTTGGACCCGAAAAATTTACTATTTTTTTCTTACAAAATTGTTACTTTCATCACAAGTACTTTAATCACAAGTATCGAACACACATTCATAAATTTAATTATTTTCAAATTTAAGAAAAACAAACTTCAAACACACAATAAAATAAACATAAAAAGTCTAAGGATGAACAAATACAGACATAAAATGTGATGTGAATTGTGATTCATAAATAGGGGTTGGTGGGTGAGTGATATGAGAGTTTGATTGAGTTTGTTTGAATGAATGTCACGTGATGGTGAGATGAGTGTAATTTTTTTTTTAATTTGATAAGATATAATATATATATATATATATATATATATTATATCATTGGGTCCGGGGCCAGGGTGAATACACCCTTATCCGTCCCCAGACCCGGACCTAGACTTTTACCCGTTAAAATTCTAAGACCCAGACCCAAAACCATTTTTTCAATACCCATACCCGGACCCAACGGGTAAATTTTCTAGGTACTAGTTGGGTCCAGGTAAGATTGTCATCCCTACATGTAAGTTTATCTTATTTACACTTTTAACCCCTTAAGTTTTAAAATTTTTTTATTTTTGGCACGTCTAAAGATTTTTTGATTTAAGCCCCACATTTACAATATATAATTACATTTAAAATTTTTATTTTCGTCCCCTAAACTCATGATAATTATATTTTTAGTATTTTGATTTTTTATTAAAAAAATATTTGCATTATATTTTATTAATTAAAGCCAAAAAAATTATCCTACATATTATATTTGTTTAATTATATATTTTGTATTTAAATGTTTTTTTGTTTTTGGTTTAAATTAATAACAAATAATAAAATAATATAAGTTATTGTTTTATAAAAAACTTAAATAACAAAATTATAATTATATATCATAATCTATAGGTTAAAAGCATACCGATTTTTCTAGTCTTAAAAGTATAATTATTGTAAATGTGAGGATTCATTAAAAAAATCTTTAAATATACAAAAAAAGGTAAATTCTATAAGAGGCCAATAATGTAAATAAGACAAATACGTATTATTGAGGGTTGCAACTTGCACGCCCTATAATATATAATAGAAAAACCCATCCTTTCAAAAATTTATTATAGATTAGTCCATGTGTCCCATGTATGTGCCGATTTAAGAGTAAACTAATATTCTGATTTAAAATAATGTAGATAGAAAGTTGTTATTTCTTTTTCTTTTTATCTTAGAGAAAAATTAAGGTAATATTTTAATGGCTAAAATGCACCAAGACCCTCTGAGTTTTGGGTCATAGGCACATATACCTCATGAGTTTTAAAACTTTGCAGATAGACCCTATGAACTTTTAATTTGGGACACCTAGCACCTTTATGTCCACATTCAGCTGTTATTTACCACGCAAGCATATTTTGTAGGGATAATTTAACTATTTCATATTTTAGCGGCTCTAACTTGAATGACTAAAATGGATAAAATAACATTATAAAGATTAAGATATCCTTACAAAATGTGCTTAAATAGCATATAACGGCAAAAATAACCTCACAAAGCGTGGTTACGAGGCAAATAACGACTATAACAATCTTACAAAATATGCTTGCGTGGTAGATAATGGCTAAATGTGGACAGAAGTCTGACAAAAAAGTGCTAGGTGCCTAAAATCGAAAGTTCAGGAAGTCTGTCTGCAAGATTTTGAAACTCAGGGGATATATGTGCTCATAGCTCAAAACTTAAGGGTCTTAGTGCATTTTAGTCTATTTTAATTATATATGACATAAACAAGTCTTTTGGGTATATGATTGGAGTATCCACCAGAGTAGACTTGATGACTAATTTTTTGAATGTCAGAGGGAACGAAAATGGCATGTCAATATGATGTGCTGTGATGTGAATAGAATAAAAGTGGGTAAAATAACCATTTTACCCTTACATTAAAAGTGAGAAGGGAATAAAAGTGGATAAAAAAATGAGGACAAAAATATAATTTTATCACATTATAAAAAGTGAAATTTATTTGATAGGAAAAATATTGAATGTAATGTTCGATTACATCCAACATTACATCCTCAAAATCACCAGACCTTTTTAATACACCTTGAACCTTAATATTAAACACTAATGTCTAAAAGCTCGTTGAAAATATTTACAATATATTTACTGACAAATGAACAAAATTTTAACTAAATTTTAAAATAACTTAACACCAATTCGATCCAATTATAATTATGTGATTTTAACTTTAAAAAATTTTAGTTAATAGCTGATGTGTATTCCATAACTTATAACTACACAAACAAGTACATAGTGAAAACGAGTGCTCGAAAGAGACATCATTATTTAGCCAATTTAGATAATATAAACAGATCCTTCTATGAAAAAAAAAGAAGATTATATAGATATATCAAATCCGGTTTCATAAATAAATATTATATATATAATTAAAATATATTTTAATTTAATTTTTTTTATAAATTGAATTTATCCAAGTTTTGGTCATTAATGAGTTGATATTGATCCAAGAGTAAAACACTATTTTAGTCTGTAAATGATTCATTTTGTCATAACACTTGAAATATTAAATTAAATCCTTAACTCCATCCTCAATAAATATAATGTTTTGTAAACAATTTATTCCCCACAAATACCAAATTACTTGGATGTCCAAAATAGTATTACAAACAATTTGGTACGATAGGAGTAATTTGGTGGAAAGTGGAAGTGAAAGTAATTGATAAAAAGTATGTTTGGTATGCAAGGAAATGGAAGTGGTATGTAAAAGTAATATTATTTGGTATATATGGTAGGAAGAAGATAGGGAAATAGAAGATAAAAGTATGAAATACCTTTTATGCCCTTACTTTTTTAAAAGTCACAAATTTTTTAAGGCATTTTGGTCTTTAAATCTCATCTCACCTCAACTTTCCTCCTCACATACAAGCAACCTTACTCACCTCTCATAAAAAAAGTTTCTTTTCTTTCCCATTCACCTTACCCGTCACCACCTACCAAACATATTAAAACTTCACCTCAACTCACTTATACTCACTCTCACTTCGTACCAAACATACCCAAACAGTACAATAACGACTTTAATTCCCATCCCACTACAAATCATTGGACCCAAAGAAGACAATATAGTTTATAAAACACAAATTTATTACCATCTGTGTCAATATATTCCGACTAGTGCTGTCAAAATTAGTTAAACCCACCGGGCCAGCCCGTTTAACCCACCAAATATATGGGTTGGGTTTGCATTTTTCAGCCCATATAATAACGAGACTGTTACTATAACCCACCCCACATAACCCATCAATTATACAGCGGCGGGCTAGCCTACGTAACACACGAGCCAGTCTGTTTAACGCACTTGTGTGTTTTTTTAAAATCAAAATCTTACTTATAAGAAAAATTTACCTGATTGAAACTTTGTGTTGTACGTATTTTTAATTTATGATTGTAAGTTTACGGTGTTATTGATTTATTTAATATGTTAAAATTTACTATTTTATTCTATTTCACTAACTAGTTATAGTTAAAAACTTAGAAAAAGTTTCTGGAGGGTTAATTGTGAGCCGATCCGTGTAAATATTAGGCTATGTTTGGTCAGCTTTGCACACAGTGCAATACATGTAATCTCACGATTCTCAAGAAAATTTTACATCATGTTTTATACATATCAAATACACTTTTTATCATATTTTTTCTCTCTCCTAATTTTTCTCTCTATCTCTCTCCTCACTTTTCTCTACAGTACTTTACACCTGTGCATTTATACCAAACGTACCCTTAATGTGAGGTTATGAATTAAGTTGAGTGTTTTTAATTCGTTCGAAATAAACCCGTCTAACCCGACCTGTTTAACCCGTAACAAAGTGCCACATGGAGTTGGTAAACAATAATTTAGTCACTCTAGATCCAATTATATGAGTGGGTCACTAGATTTAATTATTAGAGCTTGTGATCAATTTACATGAAAAGGCAAAGAATATTGAATATTGAGAGAAAGAGAGGCCCCTCAAACAAATTAAAGCAGAGGAAGTTAAAGTAGCCATCAACAATGAGAGCGGGTCCTATACACACACACATATTTTATATATATATATATATATATATATATATAGGTATAACTGTGGGTGTCCCTCTATCTATCTGTTTTAACGGTTTAGATGAAGACTAATCCCATTCGGACTGGGAGCGAACAGTTAAAGCCCTCGCAACAATGTCGACTCCATAACTCGAACCTAGGTCCTTTAACCTGAGGTACAGCTCACTTACCACTGTACCAAACATTTGTTGGTTATATATGTATGTGTGTGTGTGAGTATGACTATGGAAGGAAGATGGCCAAAAATACATTAACTCAGATATTGATGCAATTATTGAATCCACAAATTAACTTGTTGAGTTTTGCAATAATTAGATTCAGCAAGATTGTTCTATATATATATATAGAGATATAATATATATGTATAAAGTTATCAAGTATATCCATTTATGCAATTATTGAATATTGTGACTAGTGGATCTTCATATGGGTCTTGTCCTCAACATCATCGCTACAGTACTGCTTTTTATTATAGATTCAATTGAAGGGAGATGAATAATTTGGCTTCGATTCTATATTAGGTGTTCTGTTTAATAGTGTTTTAAACAGAATTACCGCTAATAAGAAATAATCGAGGGGAACCAAAAAGAGAAAATAGAAGAGTTTAAAATTTGTTTAATTGTTAAGTTATGAAAAATGACATGTATTTATATAAGAGGGTTGATTAATGAGATTTAATTTGTAGTCATTGAATTTTCATTAAACACGGTTATAATTATTTTAATTTTCTTAAGGGTTTGTTTGAGAATGAGGAAGGAAAGGGGAGGGGAGGAAAGATTAAGTAGGGTGAAAAGTGAAAAATAAAAAGTAAATAGGATTGAAGAAGAAGGAGAAGAAATGAATAAGCAGCCACGTCAGCAAAATTTGTCATGTTGGAGAGATAGAAATACGACATCAGTATATCATGTTAACAGTTAACGATTCAAGTTAATAGTATTACAAAAAAGGATCAAAAGTTACATAGATAGAGGACTGATTTAAATTAAAAACAATAATGAAAAAGAAAAAGGACCAAAATAGGATATTCAGTCAAATATAATTAGTCCCCAAATATGTATAAAAGCCCACATGTTAATCTCTACAGATGAACCTTTAATGGAGTCTATATATTGATCAAGAAACTACCGGATTAATATTTAAAAATATTGATAAAGGTATACATGGTATATTTTAAAAATTCAATGAATAAATTGTCAATATGTATTACTATTATCTTTTAGAAATCAAAAAGTATTTTTCTCAAAAAAAAATGTTTTTTTCCTACTTTTGTATCTACTTCCAAGGAAAAAGCTCTAACATATATTATGCTCTTTTTGAGCAAAAAAAAAAAAAAATTCTAATACTACTACTCACGCACATGGCGAGTTTGGATCCTTTGATGTTTACGATTGTACTGTCTGAATTAGCTACAATTATAACCGTGTCTAACCGATCAATAATCATAGCTAAAAATTTGACCATAGTTTTTTTTATCGATTCCCTGACTAAACCCGAACAGCATAACTAAGACAACATAGGATCCGCGTTCCGCACACAACACACATTGCTTATTTATAGAATGAAAAAAATAAATTATACTATTCTCACTTGACAAAATTTGAAATTACCCTGTCACTCCTTCTCATTTAAAAAATTACACTTCCTTCCCGTCACATTTCAAAACATTCTACAATTTAGTCTAAAGTGATATTTTTCTCAAATTTCCTAGTTTGCCCTTTACTTATTCAGGATAGAAGTTTGATGCAACAAATTTCAACGATTATCAACATGGGTTGTGTTGAAACTCAAGGTAACTTGGGGAACCCATCCTCAAAAGCTAGCTCATAAGGAGGAAGAACCAAGCTTCCTTAAGTACTCAATTGAGTATCTTATCCTATTAGATGTGAGACTTGATCTTTATCTCTAAATGGTCCAAGTGGTAAGTAGCTTGGCATCACTTAAACAAGATCCCAAATTTAAAACCTTATGAATGAAACTATCTCCGTTGAGAGACTCCCATCATAAACATAGTACAAGTCAAATTAAATATGAATTAATCGAAACTGTGTCTCGAAGACCGAGCGAGCGAAAGAAAAATATCAATGGGTTGCTTGAATGGGAAAGATGTGTTGTCCACCATTGGACGTGGAGATAAAGATTTGGTATGATGTTTTGGTTTATACTTGCTTGGGAGAGTTGGTTGGAGTGTGCTTTACAAGTTCTTTTTCTATTTGATTTGAGAGTGGCAGCATGTTTCAAATTTATATCACTAAGAGAGCATAATGGTCCATCTTGTAATGGTTTCAATCACAAAGAAAGTGTACTTTGGTCACAAGGAAAGTTGAATTGTTATTATCTCAAAAAGAATTTCACTATGGATCGGCACATTAATAGAAAATTATGTTTGGATTAAATTGTTTTTGATATGTCATTTACTTAATTAAAATAAAAAACATAGTCAAATTAGCCACACAAACTATTAGATCCAACTCCACATTTTTTCTAGGTGGAGTTTAGAATTTGACTAGTTGATAACATAATATTTTTTTAATTGTCATAGACTAGAAAAGTATATTATTATTTTGGTTCTTAAAAGGTGTAGTATATTTTAAATTTATCCTTAAAAGAAGAAAATTTTGAATTTAACCTATGAAAGATGTAATTTGTCTAAATTTGGTCTGGTCTCTATGAGGAATAAAAGTTTAATATTATCGTATTACTAAACTTTAGTGCATCCATCCAATCATGTAGTACCATTTATTAATATTAATAAAAATTCACATTAATAAGGACCCGTCTTGAATAGATTATGGGCCCCAACTGATTCAAGGGATGTACTGAAGTTCGGTACTATCGTACTACTGAATATCTATGATCCTTTACAAGATACAATTTGTCTCTCCATTAACATAAATGACAAAAAAAATTTATATGAATTAAATTGAGATAAATTGCATCTTTTGCAGTCTAAGAGTCTATTTGTGTATGCTTATTTTTATGGAGAAATAAAGCACTTTTTTTAATAATCACTTATTTTGATAAACTGTGGTGTTTGTGCATGTTTAGTTTATGAAAGAAGTGATTTTTAAATGTGTCAGAATGCACTTTTTTAACTTTAAGCAGAAGCTAGCTAGAAATTGGAGCTTCTTTTTCTAGCTAAATAGCTTAGAACGAAATACCCTTAACAATATTTTATATTTCTCATTATACCCTTTTATTTTATTGATGAAATAGCATTATTTATGTGATTATATTGTGATTTTCTCTGCATTTTTTATTTCAAAATATAAATAATAATAATAAATATTTATAATTATTTTTTATTTAAATAACATTAATAAACATCACATAATAAAAACACAATAATATAGATAACAAAATTACATTAATTAAAATTAATAATGTATTTAATTAATATTTTAATAAACTAGTTAACATTTTATATTTATTCTTTTAAAAAGAATTAAAAGAATAAATATTTATATCTATTTATCTATTTAATAAAATTCTAATTTATACATGTCGTTATTGGTAAACTTACAATAAAAAAGCACTTTTTTTTTATAAAATTTTACTGAACACAATTTTTTTTAAATACTGATAAAAGTACTTTTCAACTCAATTTTTTTAAAAAAATTACATCTTTTTCACAAAACTTTTTTTTAAAAAATTATTTAGAAATCAGCAATTTTCAAAAACATACTAAATGGGCCCTAAATTTGCATTACAATCTTTCTAAGAGAACTAAAGTGAAAACACTACATTATTTAGAAACGAAAATAATAATTTAATCTGTATATATAAGTCCTTAGCCAATTATGCAACTTGTAATATTCCTAATTATTATATTAATGCTATGTGCTATCCAAGTTATTTGATCACCTACTTGCCACTAGTGCTAAGGCTCCCTATTTAGCCTACCTTAAAAGTACCACTTGTTTTTTTAATTGAAAAAAAAGCCTATTGCATCTTTTGAAATTATCTTATAACGTTTTGTATAAATACACCGATATAAAGTACTGTAAAAAAAGTACTGTAGAATAAAGAAATGAGAGAGATAAAGAGAAAAATTATGAGAGAGAAAAAATATGATAAAAAGTGTATTTAATATGTATAAAATATGATATAAAATATTTTTAAAAATCGTAAAATTACATATAATATACTATACTGTTTGATATTAATTCCATTATATTCCTCCATGAACACTTGTACTAGCATATTTGACTTGTCCTTGAGTCTTTTTTTCTTGCTAATTGAAATTCCTCCTATCTTTAATTACTGTGTTAGTACTCATGATGTGATAGGTGCTATTATTACATTAGAATCTTTTTTTTTTTTAAAAAAAATTTGTTCAGTATTAATTTCTTCAATTGTATTTTTCACTAAAAGAATGTTTGGGACATCTTCTGGATGGTCCAAAAGTTTTTAATTTCTTCAAAACCGTTTATTTATGTATTTTTAAATTTAAAGTATTTGGTAAAAATTTTAAAATTGCTTTTGAGTTGTAATTAACGGAAACAATTTTTTTAAATTTAAGTAGAAGTTAGAAATTAGAGCTTCTGATTCTAGCAAAAAAATAAAAGCTAAAATTTAAATTTTTAGGAAAAAATTATCCTTACTAAAACTTTGTATTTTCCATTTTATCCTTATTTATTTTTTCAAAAACCCCTTAATTTAATTAATAAAGATATAATAATAATAATAATTTATCAAAATAATTAAAAAAATTTCATAATTAATTTTCATTTAAATAAAAATAATAATTATAAATAATAAAACTGTAGTTCTCCTATAAAAAAAATTGTAGTTCTAAAAAATTGTATTAATTTAAATTTGAAATTTATTTCATTAACATTTTATTAAATTAATAATCTGATAAAAATTTTACATTTATTTGTTTAACAAAATTTAAAAATAATAAATATTTATACCATTTATCTATTTAATAATAATAATAATAATAATAATAACACTCTAAATATATATACCATCATTAGTAATTTTACAGTAAAAGAAACTTTTTTTATACTTATTTGCCAAATACAAATAATTTTTAAACTATTGATAAAAATACTTTTCAACTGACATTTTCAAACATAAATTATTTCTCTCTCACAGACGACCTTAAATATTCATTTAAAACAATTGTTTAAAAATAAATAATTTTCCAAAGCAGCCCAGATGACCTTAAGTAAAGTCCAATGATATATCATATATGGAGGAAATTATATGATAGTAAAGCCATCTTATTATTTTAGATTAAAGTGAAAATTAATTATGAAAATTATTTTTTATTATTTTGATAAATTATTATTATTACATCTTTATTAATAAAATAGAAGGGTATATATAGGTTTGGAAAAATAAATAAGGATATAATGGGAAATACACAGTTTCGTGATGATAGTATTATCATAAAAAGTTATATTTTAGCTTCTATTTTTTACTAAAAGCAAAAGCTCTAATTTATAATTTATGTTAAAAAAATTACTTATATTATAACTCAAAAGCACTTTTAATTAACAATTTTGTCAAATACTTTAAAATACAAAAATAAACATTTTTTTTAAATAAGAGCCCGTTTGGTAGAACAAACTGTTGAAGTCCCACATTACTTAGTTAAATGGCTAATAAACTGTATATATAGGCTAAGGTAATCCTCTTCCCTTGAGAGCTTGTTTGGGGTGAGTTAGGTCTCTTAAGCTGGTATTAGAGCGAGGTTGGGTATGTGTGGATGAATGAGTCTTACTATGGGGATAACCCGTTGGCTTCACGCTCCTATGTCGGGCGTGAGGAGGGCGTGTTGAAGTCCCACACTGCTTAGTTAAATGGCTAATAAGCTGTATATATAGGCTAAGGTAATCATCTTCCCTTGAGAGCTCTTTTAGGGTGAATTAGGCCTCATAAGACAAACCAGCAGGGAAGGTGAGGTTTAGGCCAGCACTTTTCACGCTTGGTATAACAATACACCGGGAAAGTGACGTTAAGCTTCCTTCCCTCATGTTGAGGAGGGAAGTGAAGGGAATGTGAGGTGAAATAATGTTTGAAGATTAAAATGTCCTTAAAAAATTTGTGACTTTTAAAAAAGTAAGGGCAAAAAGAGTATTTCATACTCTTTTCTTCTATTTCCCTATCTTCTTTCCACTATACCAAATAATATTACTTTTACATTCTACTTCCATTTCTCTGCATACCAAATATATTTTTTATCACTTACTTTCACTTCCAATTTCACTTTCCCTTCCCACTAAAATACTTACCGAATACCATTGAGAAGTCGCCCCAAAGAGACTCCAAAACATGTTCCAGCATACTAAGGGTATGTTTGGTAACAAAACCAAACAGTAAAATCGTGGTATTTTACGATTCCCAAAAAAATTTTACATCATATTTTATACATACCAAACACACTTTTTATCATACTTTTTCTCTTTCCTAATTTTTCTCTCTATCTCTCTCCTCATTTTTCTCTACAGTATTTTCTTTTATTCTACCGTACTTTACTCTACAATACTTTACATCCGTGCATCTATACCAAACGTACCAGTAGAAGCCACCCAAAGGGTCATAATTGTTGAGTAAAACTTTTTTGCGTTGTAACATCAAAATTATATTTGCTTAGATTTTTTTTCTGAAGTTCAATAAATGCTGCAGCTACATTTGCTATATATGGAAACAAAACTTTTGAATTTAAAATTCACCTATAACAAATCTTAACCAAACCCATGGACAAGAACATATTATAAATATAATAAATGTCAATTTTCAATAATATGAAAAAAAAACATTTTGTTAATTTCTACAAATTATAAATATATGAGTATATGACCCCAATCGCTTTTGTCTAATTAACCACCCACGCCAAGTGCTAAATCAACATAATTAAGAATCAAATTTAATTGATGACAAATATTAATTATAATTTGCCACAATTTAAAAAAAAATAAAAGAAAAATATAATTGATATATTTATGTGAGTTCATGTGATATCTATGACTATGATAATTATATTAAATGAGCACCAAGGTTTAAAAGAGTGTTCCCTCAAAAAAAAAGAAAAAGAGTAGAGCAGATGTTCAGTCGTACGGTAGTACTAAACTTCAGTACATTCCTCTAATCAGTTGGTTCATAAACCATTCAAAGTGGGTCCTTTATTAATATGAATATATATTAATATTAATAAATGGCTCTACATGATTGGAGTAATGTACTAAACTTCAATGGTACGATACTATTCAACTTTTATAAATTAAGAATTGCAAAATAAACAAAAAGTTTTTTAGTTTGAAATTCAAAGTTGAAAACTTTCAAGCACAGCAATGAGTAATGACGGCAAAGAAATATTGGATGAGCTTGAAATCAATTCATCCGACCCAAAACGAATCGTTTTAATTGATTCAGTGTATCATTTGCAAGTTGCTACTCCGTGTTCCCGGACGTGTATCCTATTTTTTTTAATGACCACATATCAGGTATTTATCATAATAGATTTGATGATTAATTTATAGATACTGCGAGATTTATTATTAGGAATAATTTTTTTAATAGATAACATTTTAATTTTATCTAATCAAAAATTAAACCTAAAAAATAATATTTAACAAAACACATACTTTTTATCATTTACGCCGGACGATGTTTGCGTTTGCTTATCAGTTTGATTGGACTCCGCCATGTATTCTGACTATATATATATATGCTCTAAGCTTGTCCATGCATGGTTTCAAAATTTAAGATAGTGTATTGGTATTAGAGCTTGATTTAGATAATTTTTTAAATATTATTTTCATAACTATTTTAATTATAAATTTATTTATTTTTGGCCGGTAAATTATAAATTTAATTTATTCTCTTTCTTTTTATGGTTGATGAAATAAAAAGTGATTTTTTTATATTTTCTGTGATTGATCATGTAAGAAATTTTTATCAGGTGTTTTTTATTAAAGAATATTTTAAAAATATAAAGAATCTTACTTAAGTTTAATCTTTATATTATATAGTACAATAAATTAAAAAAATTAAACATTTAAAAAGATATAATACATATGACTCGCTTTTCTTTTTAACTATAGTTTTGCAAGGGAATAAAGTGTGATATTAATTTTGTGAGAGAATCATCCATTTGGTTTGATCCCCGAAAGATACGGGGCCTTGGTCGATGGTAATGGGTAGAGTCTAAGGAGGATATTGTATTCTCTAGTTCTAGTCTTAGTAATCAATATTTTTTTTTATCTCTGGTCGGTTTTGAAATTTGATATCTATTTTCGGACTGATCATCAAATACTTAGATCTCCAGAACCAGTCTTGGACCCGAAAAATTTACTATTTTTTCTACAAAATTTGTTACTTTCATCACAAGTATTGAATACACATTCAAAAATTTAATTATTTTCAAATTTAAGAAAAACAAACTTCAAATACACAATAAAATAAACATAAGAAGTATAAGTTGACATAAAATGTGGTGTGAAATGTGAATTTGTGAATAGGGGTGGATGACTGAGATGAGAGCCTGATAGAGTTTGTGTGAGTGGGTGTTTAGTATGGTGAGATAAGTATATATATATATATTATATCACCGGGTTCACACCCTTACCCGTCCTCGGACCAAGAATCAAACTTTTACCTGTTAAAATTTCCAGATCTGGACCTAGATCCATTTTTTCAATATCCAGATCCGGACCCCACAGGTAAAATTTTTGAGTACCTGTCGCGTCTGGGTAAGATTGTCATCCCTACCTTGGTCCATAAATTTTGGATGAGGGAATGAGAATAGAGATTAGATAAAATTTAAAAATTCAAAATTTTACAGTATGTTAAATAATTTTATTTTTCATTTAAAAATTATTAATATTTAAATAAAATGAGAAAATTGAATTTTTAGATCCCGATTCCAATTCGCTCCCTTTATATCTACAAACCAAATATGCTCACGGATTGTTCCAGTTTAATTCCAAAAGATGTTTGTCTCAATTTGATCTTTTTAGTCTTTAAAAAAAGCTTCATATATATACACTAACAAAAAATAAAAAGAACCGAATCAAGACCAAAAAGAATATATTTAAAGAACTAAATTAAACATTTTCGTTTTCTATAAATTAAATTAGAATAATCTGTATCATTTAAGATCCAAATCGATAATTCTCTCCTATTGTTTCAAATATGATTAAGATTGATGAGGTGGGGGCGCGTGAAGAACAGACGGAAAATTGAGCGCGTGGGAGAGGAGACGGGAGAACAGAAAACATGGAAGGTCTTACGTCACTTCACTTGCACTTACGGGACGCCCCAATTGGCTTTTTTCAACAGAAACGCCGTAAAGGGACTTCGGAAGGAACTTGAATCAATCAGAGCCGTTGGATTTAGTTGCAGTCTTATAGATATTGTTGGGACACGTGTCGGTCTTTTAGTGGTGCGAATGCATACGTTGTCAGGATGGATCCCACGTGAAACAAGCATTCTCATTGCTTATCGGACACCTTTATGAGATTGGATATATAATAATCTCTTCTTCTTTTTTTCATACAAATTGAAATTTGTACTAATACAGAAAAATGAAGAGAGAGATAGAGAGAAAAACTAAGATAAAAAGTGTGTTTGATATGTATAAAATATTATGTAAATTTTTTTTTGAGAATCGTGAAACATCACGATTTTACTGTTTGTATTTTACATCAATAAATAAAATGAGAATAAAATTATAAAGGATATGTTAATTATTATTGACGTCATCTCAGATGTACCCTTACACATCATGATGGTGTTATATAAATTATCAGACACATACTATTTAATAACATTGTTTGTTATAGTATCATATGATACATTATTATCATATGACATTTAAAATGGTACCATTTCATAACATAAAAAATATTATATTATCTGAGATGACACATTTGACTATTTGAGTGTAAATTTTTTTTTATTTTATCAATTTTATTCCTATTATATTTTTTATTTTTTTTAATATAAACTATTAATATATACACCACATTTTATTTGCTTATTTAAATTATTTTATTGTGTATTTAGATAATTATTATTTTTAGTTATATTAAAGTATATGGTTATTTAAAATATTTTGTTGTTGATGGTTCTTTTAATTTAAAATTATTATGAAATTTTAAAAATAACCATAGAATAAATAAGATAATTAATTTACTTAAATTTATAAGGATAAATTTAGAAGATATATACAAAAATAAATAACATGGTATCTTAGATGACACTGTTTTATACCAAATAATTGCATCTTATATCAATGTAATACGAAACACCATACCAAATAAGAGTATCAAAGATAACATAGTATCTGAGATAACACTATTTTATACCATAGTATATAAGATATCATGTTATCTGAGATGACATACCAAATGCCCCCATATTAAGATTTTACTTGATTGGTTAATAAAATTTTTAAAAATTGAAAAATATTTTTCTAATTGAATTTTCATAGTTTTCAAGTCATTAAATACTTCATTAATCCATCAAAAAAACTTTAATATTGCCTTAAAGGCACATGATAGATCAATCCACGACCATCATTATTTGAAAAAAAAAAAACTTATGTCAAACTTTTTATATCTTTGCCATCAAGTTCCCCAGTATAAATATGACACATGACAAAAAGTGTTTAAATGACCAATCACAATAGAGAGAGAACATAAAAGACCATATTTTATATAACCAATTATAAAAAAAAAGAGTATAAATGTAACATATAATTGATGAAACTTAATGACAAAAATATGAAAAATTTGACCTAAATTATTTTCTTATTATTTCACATTTATTACTCGAGAGCCTCGAATTTTTAATAGGAGACTATCTTTGTCAAAACAAACATAATTGAGGAAAATATAACTTATTTTATATTTAATTTGTTTTAAAGTTTAATAGGGAATTGACCAAAAAAAAAAAACTACTTTTACTTTTGAATTTTTTAATATGAGTGAATGGAACAATAATAAATATGATAGATAATATTGTCAATTGATTTTTTGTTTATAAAAACAATAATCTTAATATTGGAACGAGGAAATTAAAGGACATACCAATATAAATAATAGTTACTTCCTATCCTACAACTAAACATACAATCATTAAACATCATTAAAGATTTAGTACAAACCATTAACCTACCAACAACACAAATGACATTAGAGACATGGTTAATTAAGGACCTAGTATATATGCTTAAGACGAGTATAATTACATCGGTTAATGGTATAATTCTCACCAATTTGAGTATCTTTGAGGTTATAGATGATATGAATTAAGATATTACAGGTTCTGTTGATTATGAAATACCCATCTTGCATTTTAATCGAGAAAAGCATGCTTGTATTATGAATCACAACGGCAAAAAGAATATTACTCATCTTTGCACCAAAATTGATACAGATGGCTCTAAAATGTATAAGTAAATAGGGGTGTTCAAAACCGAACAAAACCGATACTCCGAAATTAAATCAAACCGAACCAATCTAAAACCGAAAAATTTGCGGTTTTGTTCGGTTTGAAAATTTCGGTTTTTTGCGGTTCGGTTCGGTTTTCGGTTTTAAGATCTGTGAAACCGAACTGAACCGCATAGGTAACTTTTTTTTTCAGGCTTTTCAGTTCTATGTTTCTATTTGAAGTTTAACTTTAGAACTAGTTTGATTATCTTTAGACTAAGCTTGAAGATTGCGATGTTGTTTGATTACCACTTAGTTATGGTTATCTATGATTCTATCTTATTAATGAATGAAATGTTTTGTCATTTTCTTGTTATTTGATGATAATGTTATCTATAATTGGATGTTAAAGTCTTTGGTTTGGTTTGTAATGTTAAATTATATTTGTTAAAGTGTTTGGTTTGGTTTGTAACGTAAAATTTTAACGTTAAAGTGTTTGGTTTGATTATAAGTTATAGGATTTTTTGTCATCTTGTTCTATGTTTATAATTCATTTGTTATTTGTCAAATTAAACCTTTAAAACCGTCAAAACCGCCAAACCAAACCGCTCAAAACCGATTATTTATGGTTTGGTTTGACACTATAAAATGAAACCGACCGAACCAAGCCACTCAAATAAAAAGTGTTTGGTTTGGTTTGAAAATCCTCTCAAATCGCCCAAACCGAACCGACGAACACCCCTATAAGTAAAGAGAATATTAATTTTTAAAATAACTACACTTATTTAAACATATTACTTCCATCATAAAAAATTTAAGAACCTTATTTTTTTTAATAAAAGATTATTTAAAATATTTTGAAATAATTAATCTGGTGACAAATTCATTTAACAAACTAAAATGGATAGACTTATATATAAAACTAGCTCCTAAGTTTAATTGATATTATATATTAAATTACAATTTAAATGTACGTTTTTATACAAGATTACTATATATATATATATATATATGTGTGTGTGTGTGTGTGTGTGTTAAAATAATAAATGGCTAATAAATTTTACTCGAGTAGATAAATGGTAAAAACAATATTTATAAGTGACTCTATATATATAATTTAATTAATTATTAGTCAATCATGTGATATTTGGGCCTTGGGCCTGAAATATACACTACTAAAAAAAAGAGTTTTAGTCACAATTTTTAAAAACTTCTATCCCATTAAAAAAAAAACTTCTTGTATTGGACATAATATCCTAGCAATTTTAAAATTGTTAGTATAAACATTGGTTTAATTTTAGTCACATCTTGGATCTAAAAAAACAAACTTTTTTTTTTAAAAAGAAAAATAAGCAATTCAAGTCACTGTTCATCATTGTTGTTCACTACACTGTTCACCTTTTGTTGTTCCAACTGCTTGATTATTGACAATTTTAACTGTCGGTAAAAATCTTTTTTTTAATAGTGATAATACCCCAATAATTAAATTTATATTAATTATTAAATATTTTAAATTAATTTGAATGAAGTCTTTTTTTTAATAGTGATAATACCCCAATAATTAAATTTATATTAATTATTAAATATTTTAAATTAATTTGAATGAAGTCTTTAATTCTTTAAAACATAATGTCCATAATTGAAGGGTCATATGAAGGCTCATGATTCACATTAAATTGCATCTTCCACCAAATAAAAAAAAAATACTAATTGATGTTGATGATACTGAATCACTCAAATAGAGGTTAAAAGTATATGTATATTTATAAAAAAACAAAGGTCAAATATACAAGAATCCAAAATAAACTAAAACAGTGGCCACGTAGGAGAGATATTTTGTCCTCATTAGCTGTCCACATCAACATTTAACGAAAAACACTAACGGTGTCAAGCAAAAGAGCTTATTTGGAACAACTTGCAAATATAGAAGATTGATTTAGAACTTTTGAAACGTAAAGAATTAATTTGTAACTTGAATGAAACATAGAGAACTAAAATAATATTTTGGCCAAAAATAAAAAGGTTAATAAGGCATTACCTCATTTCATTTCTCTGCATGTTCAGCGCACCATAATTTCATAGTCATTGGACCCGAACCGATTATTAACCCGGTGAAAGGTTCAGATCACTAGTCCAACAGCCAGATCACTGGTCCACAACTTGTTGGCCCAGTGAAATGTGTGTATATATATATTGAAATATATTAATGCATAAGTTCATACTTGAAATTAAAAAAACAAAAACAAACAACCATCGCATTTTATGATTAATCGAATCCATTCAAACAACCAAATACATTCATACTTGAGATTATATATATATATATATATATATATATATATATATATATATATATATATTTTGAAATATATTAATGCATAAGTTTATACTTGAAATTAAAAAAACAAAAACAAACAACCATCGCATTTTATGATTAGTCGAATCCATTCAAACAACCAAATACATTCATACTTAAGATTTTAAAGAAAACTAAATAACCACACTTTACACTAATTCATAGAAATTAAACCAAACAATTATAATAATTTATGAATAATCTCTCGTCTTTAGTTGGTTAAAAGGGATATCAAAAGTATTAAGTAATGATCTATAATCTTCAACTAGCACTACAACATTTTAGGCGATCTGCAACGGTTGAAAAGTGTTGCAGAAAGCCAAAAAACTATTGCCTATACTTTAGGCAACAGTTTTTGCAACACTTTACTAGCATTGCATTTGTTGCCGTTGCTAGGTTTTTTAGGCAACAGTTTCAGATGCAAATGCAACACTTCTATAGGCAACACTTTTTATGGTTTATGCAACACTTTTAGGTTGTAGCATAGTAAATTTTAGGCAACATTTTCTAACTATTGCAATCTAGAAACTGCAACACTTTCCCTTTCTTATAGGCAACGTTTTTTTATGTTTCTGCAACGCTTTTAAACTGTTGCATAATAAGTTTTAGTCAACATTTTTGAAATGTTGCAATCTAGAAAATGCAACACTTTTCATCCCTTATAAGCCATGCTTTATATTGACCTATAGCAATCTTAAAATGCACTATTCAAAGCAACACAAAATACATGAACACATATATTCAATATGATATCAACACAAACTTGTCAAATACATAATTCCTCCCAATCAAGTAAAATGTTACAAAACAACGTTATTACACAATTCATTGCAATACTAACAACTTATGTTTAATGTTTATCACTAACAACAAAAAAGCTTTATCAAACAAACTAAATTGAAATTAATATTTCATCTTCATCATTGCATCCATCATCTCCTTCCTCTTCCTCATCTTGATCACAAACATCATTATCACTAACGTCTCCCGCAAATCCATTTTCCTACATAATATTACAAATGAGTATTTTGAGAAAACTCAAGTATGAAATTAATATTACAATATAAGATAGAAATACAAAGAAGACAATATCAATTTTGCCTCAGAAACATTAGGTGATGTTCCTAATAAAGAAGATAATGCAGCAGCTTCTATGTTCAAATTAGGATTAATAAAGATCTTTAAAAGTAAAGATCGATCTCTGTAGCGCCATCAACATGATAAAAATGGGATGCCACTAATATCCAAAAGCAATAAGAAGCAAATAACAAAACTGTACTATCACTTGTCTAAAAAATGGACCGGCTTTCAAGTTTCAACCACAATGCTCAGCAACAACAAATTTTTTTTAATGAATTTAGGTAAAAATAAATGAATCAAGCAGAAAAGATACCTGAGACAACATCTTTATCTTTACCATATTCAACAACAAACCCACGATGAGTATTTAGGGGTGATCCACCAACTTCTGCAAAGAAGATTGCATAATATTAATTAATTAATTAAAACTTTCTTAAGGCTTTGTTTGGGAGTTTTTTTAATAAAGGAAAGGGATGAACAAAATGAGAAGAATGGAAAAGAAAGGGAACAAATCTACCATCTCCCTCTGTTTGGAAATTTAATGCATATAAGGATGGAACTTCCCATTCCTTTTGTTGACTATACTATGTAAGATCATCCCTATTATAAATTAGGAACCTTAAGACATCAAGTACAAGGCATTTAATTCAAACCAATTCCAACAACAAAATAAAACAAGTATTTAATGTAATGTAAAGTCTTTGAGACGTATCATCAAACAGTTTCCAAGTCACCATTCAAATACTCAATACATCAGAGCATATCATATGAGGTTAATATTCAAACAGAAACATTAATATATAGCTGAACCATAAAACATAGGCTAGTGATCTTACAGAGTATAGTAAAGCAGAGGAAGCATTGACGTCATCCTCCAATGCTTATCTCACACACAATACTATATTTTACAAAAAATAATAAATAAATAAACCATAATAGGGGGTGTAATTAATATATTAAAACTAGTAGCTATATATATTTTCAATGACATCTTGCAAAGCCCTTGAGCCTACCAGATTTATGATGTCAAACCTATGTGTCGCCATTCCTTAGCTAGCAAAGGTTGAGATGCAATGCCTGCAAAAATTACAAGTCTAGTATGTCATTAACATTACTTCATGATCAGATAAAGACAAATTCATAATAGAAGACTGAGTTTGGCATGATTCAAAAGTAATGTTACTTTAATCCATACAAACCAATTCATAAAATGCTCCAATGAATTATATATACAACTCTTCAAAATTATGTCAGAAAATTCAAACCGATTCCAACAAAAAATTTACAAAAGTATTTAATGTAATGTAACGTCTTTGAGACATTTCATCAAACAATTTACAAGCACATAAAAATATGATTCTTAAAACTTTTTTAGCAACTTTATGATTCTTCACATTTTCCTCTTGTTCATGACTATCTTGAGTATACTCGTTCCACCGTGAAGCTCCACACTTCAAACAACAAGTTGCTTGCTCGTGCTCTTTTCGATAAAGCATGCAATCATTTGGACATGCATCAATCTTTTGATAGTCAAGGCCTAAGTCTCTAATCATACTCTTTGCTTTGTTGAAGGAATGCGGAATTTGTAAGAGAGGTATAGCCTCTTTGAGTAATTCCAAGAGAGCAGTAAATGAAACATTACTCCACCCATATAGGCATTTCAAGTGATATAGACGGATGGTGAAGGAGAGGGTAGAGAAATTTAAGCATCCTGGATAAAGCTCTTGCTTTGCCTCCTCAACCAAATTATAAAATTTCTTTGCTTCATCATTGGGCCCTCTTCTAACATCTGCACCTTGGTTGCATCCAAACCCTTGTGCCACTTCTCTAAAGGCATCATGTAATAGCCCATCAATATCATCACGAGACATTTCATCTTCATCTTCATCTTGACCATCGACATCCATAGAAATTATCCCTTCTCCATGAAAAACCCATTTTTGGTATCCCTTAGTAAATCCATTACATATTAAATGATCATAGACTTCTTTCCTATTAAGCCAAAACCGATTTTCACATTTTATACAAGGACACAGAATTTGTCCATCTTCAGCAACCTTAGAGAAGGCAAAATCCAGAAAATAGTTAACCCCATTAATGTACTCATCACTGTGCCGAGGTAAGCTCATCCAACTCTTCCAAATATTCACCATAACTATAAAATTATAGAGGATATAAATACATTAATTAACTAAGTCTATTGGACCATTTTAGCTATTATATGGCAAAATTAAAATCATAAATCAAAGTGCTTAATAAATTAACTAAGTCAGAACAATGTTTTTATAATGCTTAGTGCTTACTAGTTAGCAAAAAGAGATGGATAAATAAATAAATAAATATATATATATATAATAGTATTCAACAATAATTAAATTAAAAGCATGTCAGAAACATAATTATTAATGTAAGATATTACCTCAATCGAAGTTTAATTTTCTGTCTTGTGTCAGGTATGATAGTTGATGAACTGGAAGCTGGAAATAAGCACTCATGAAGGTGTTTCTAGTTCTAAGAGTTTACAATATATACATTATATATATATACATACTTAGGATGAGAAATTGACAAAGAAAATAAACGACGCATATATTTTCTTTAATAAGTAAATCTAAGAGCAAAGATATAAGTTAAGTGTACGTATATTTACTGATTTCTCTCAAATGAAAATGGTTACAACTTAGAACATAGAAGAGTAGGTCAAAAGATAACATAAGACGTTCTACAATGAGGCGTTGGAGCTACCACAACTTTAAGTCTGTCTTTCGAAATTTAGCTACACATCAAATCAAACCAAATATATCAACTATATATATATATACACCTGCATACACTAATCAACAATTACTGTTTGAGAACGATTTTAAAAGGAACAAAAAATTCTTGATTGACCTGAAGTTGTCAATAAATGGAAAGAAGGGGTAAGTATAACGAGTGTTAGAATTTTTTTTTATAAGAGAAATAGTTATCAGTTGAATTTTAAGGCTTTGCAATATATATATATTTTTTTTGGAAAAATAACTTATAACTATGCTAGTTTCTTTACCAAGAAATTAAACCTTTAATCCAAGAGTTCTTATTGTCCCTAATGATGATTCCTATAGTTGCTATGATCACAGGATTGTTCACGCATGAGCCATCTATATTTAGCAAATTAGCCAACCTATGTTAAGGGTAATGTAAGGGTGTGCAGATCTAATAAAAACTCTAACCAAAATTGATGAAGTGATTTGATAGTTTTTTTTTTTCAACTGGATGAAAAGAAATTCCATCACTGAATCAACCGATTTAAACCATACAAGCAAGCAGAAAATTCAGATTTAAATAATTACAACCAAATTAGAAAAGGATGCAATCACCATGACCAAAACCCAAATAAAACCTATAAGTAGAATTCCTCACTTGAAGGAAAGATATTAGATTATTTCTAGAATTTTAGAATAGAAGCATTGGTTTAAGATGCACATGTACCTACTTTGCGACAAAATCCATTACTTGAGGTGCAGTAATATTGCTTCCATGCTTTCTTACCACAAAAGCCATTGGGATTTGCCCTGCATCTTCATCAGGATACCTGCCCCACAAATATATCTCAATGGTCATGCTTTGTTTTTAAGAATAGAGATTAGCCCAGAAAATTTCATGTAGTAAAATAGTACATACGGAATTACAGCAGGATTGGTGTGAAGAATATGTTCCAATTCAGCTGGAGGAACCTGGATTTGGTTTTATTTCAGAGTCAGACATATATATATAGTGAGCATAATTAAACAAGAAAAAAGTTTGTCACCATCATGAAGGATAACAAAATAATTAACCTGATAAGCTTTGTATTTGATCAATTCCTTAAGCCTATCTACAATGTAGAGGAAACCATCAGAGTCAAAATAACAAAGATCACCAGTCTTCAGCCATCCCTCTGAATCCAATGTTTCAGCTGTTGCCTCCTCATTTCTTACATAACCTGCTCTACCAATACCCATCATCACTAATTCTGCAATCCATACAAATCCTCTAAATACACATGAAAAAATATAGAACAGAGAAAAAATATTATTAAGAAAGGGGATTCCAAATTTCAAATTTCTAATAGGTACACACAAGTACAACAGTACTCACAATTCACAAATAATTATAAATAAGGCTTAATTACCGAGTCTAAAGACGTTAGAAGCTTTGAAATCCCTATATCATTATCCAAGTTTTAAAGAGGGAAGAATGCATTTGAGAGTGAGGAGACAAACGTGAAAATCGCGATAGCACTGGCGGAATTGAGTCGGACGAGGGTGCAGCAGCGGAATTCCATCGTTAACTTGCGGGTTGTTCTTTCTGGCCTTCGTCTACTTCAACGACAGCGATGAGCAGCGGCAGCGCAGCTGCGGCTTTCCTTTGTTCTGATGCGCGTCGTTCTCCTTCTCTCTTTAATTTTCTGTTGCGTCGCGTGTCTTCTCATTGATGCGTTGCGGCTAGAAAGAATTTGCAGTGAGAGTAGAACTGGATTGAGATAGGGTTTGAAGGATTTTGGAAAGAGGAAGGAGAAAAGAGAAGAAGACGATGCCGTGCCTAAAGAAAAAGACAAAATAGAAAGAATAAAATATTAGATAAAATTAAGATATGAAAATAAAATAACAAGGTAATTTTTTTTTCTAATATCTTGTTTTATTTTATAAAATATTAATTTTAATAAATTTTATATTATAAATTTAGAATAAACTTATTAATCATTAATTTTCCTGAAAGTACGAATTCTCATTGCATTATGGTTAAATTAGAAAAAAAATTAACACATAGTTAAATTTTAATTTTTTTAAATTATTAGCATAGAAATTAACTTAACTAGCATTTCTTAAATTTTTATGTTCAATAATACAATGAAAGCTTGCTAAAATTTTAGGCAACATTTTATTCTCATTGCAAAATAGTGTTGCCTATTATATGAGTGAAATGAATTATTTTTAAACCATTACAACACTGTTGCAAAATCTGTTGTAAATAAGATCAAATGCAACATCTTTGTCTATGTTGCATAAAAGTGTTGCCTAATATGTCACCCAAAAAATTTAAGGATTGCAACATTAAATAAGCATTGCCTATCATATCAAATGCAACAGATTTTTAATGTTGCCTTTCAAAATGTTGTTGAAGCCTCAAAATGTTGTAGTGTAGTGGTCTATCGACTTCAATGTCATTCCGCTCTTCTGCCTCCTTCTCATCATCAACTAGCTCATCCAAATTTAGTTATGCAACAAATAAATAATATTAGGATTATGCTAAATGCATATTGTTGTATCTTTTGAACTAAGAATGCTACGTTGAAAAATTTATTAGTAATCAAAAGGATTATAAAATAGATATGACACTCGCATTGCAATAATCCAATTGATACAAATATCTCAGTATCCCAATGTACCTGGTCTCCAACAAATTCTGCAATTCTCTCAAGCGGCACATTGATCAGTTTATGAGTATCAACAACCCTAATAAAAGTACTTTCTCTGTCCAAATCCCTTCCAATAAGGCTCCCATAAATCCCCTTTATGTTTACCGTATAATACACGAGCTGACCCTAAACTTAAACGATTGTATTTGAGGCACAAAAAATGTTTTTGTATAAAAAAAATAAATTTGCATTGGGTCCCGGGTTGTACCAGGTCACCGGGTTTCAATGACCTGCTCGGGCCAACCAGGATTACTACCGGGTCAATGTAATTCCGTTCCTTTCTAGTGACCCGGACCGGTTTTAACTTCGAGTTAGCAGTACGACCGTCCGAGTCGATCAGAGTTTCAATACTATGCTTGATACTGGAGCTGTAGGAATGTGGATCCACCCTTAGTGAATTCAATACAGTCAAATTCATGAATCTCAAATAATAATAATAATAATAATAATAATAATAATAATAATAATAATAATTTATATTATAATATTTATAGTATTTATATTTAATTAATTAATTATAGATTATGGAGATCATGAGCGATAATGGATGGATCCATTATCTATTTCAAAATAGAACATAAATTTTGAAAAGGGTCAATTAAAATCAGAAGACACACATTCATTCCTACTATGGTTTCAAGTTTTTCTCTCAAGAGAAAAAAAAAAAAAAACATAAGTGATAACTTAAAAACTTGAGTGTTCTGTGAGTACATTCCGATCATCTTCGTCTTCTATCACGTAGATTCGTGTTCAAGTTCATGACTGAATCTTCGTGTAGATATTTGGATTCGACACTCTAAATATACCCAAAATCATTCAAGAGCTTAATCAACTGTAGTCTCAAACTTTATCTTTACAAAATTAAGGAGTAAATATTAATTACCATCATTAGAAAAAAAGAAAAGAAAAGAAAAAGAGATTCCCTTTGTCCCTTTACTCACATGTAACTACCTCTCACCTCACCAACAAATGTTTGGTGCGGTGGTAAGTGAGCTGCACCTCAGGTTGAGGGATCTAAGTCCGAGCCCTGGAGTTGACATTACTGGGAGGGCTTTAACTGTTCGCTCTCGGCCCGAATGGGATTAGTCTTCATCTAAACCGTTAAAACGGATAGGTGGAAGAAACACCCACGATTATATAAAAAAAAAAACTATCTCTCACCTCCCACACACACATTATCACATTCATAATATTAATGCACACTTCCCCTGATCCCTACCTAACTAACTATTCACTTCTACAAATTCTTAACCAAACTCTATCTATAGCAAAACAAATTAGTAGAGTAGAGACGTAATCATGTTATATCAACCACATGATTCTACTAATTTTTTTTTTTTTTTTTCAGGACAAAACTTGGTTAAGAATTTGTCAATCCAAAAAATAACAACGAATTTTATTGGAAAAAAATAAAAGCTATAATTAATTAATTAAGTGACAAAAAAAACTAGGGTTATTGTCAGAGTAAAGAGGTGGGGGCGAATCATACTGGATTCAATTAAAAAACCTAAAATGGAGAAAACAGATTAAAAAGGGTGGGGGAAGCATACCAAACTTGCCGTTGTCAACACCACGCGTTGTCATCAATGTCGCTCATCGTTGTGGAGTTCACCGTTACGCTTCCTTCGGTGTTGTCCTTTGAAAGGGTATGGGGGAAAGAAGCGTCGTTGTAGTTGAGAATTTAAAAAAAAAAAAAAAAGAGAGCCCCTAATGAAAAAGATTTAAAGTGTCAAAATAATTTTTTTTTTCACTTAATCCACGGTTTACACTATAGGTAAATAATCATGGTTAAAAAAATAATATTTTATCCACGGTTTTGTTTTTTTGGTAGTGAATAAATTATTCACATTGTGACTGTCTAATTAGATATTTTAATAATCTTCCTTACATTTATTTTGAATTGTTTTCCAGCACTGTGTGAGGGTTAGCAATTAAATTTCTATATTCTCATTTCTTTATGAGAATATAGAAATTTAACTTTAATTATATTTTCCTTAACTTGTAGGAATAATGGTATTCGTGCTCTCTATGTGTGTCATTGTGGGTTGTTTTTTTAATTCGTTTTAAATATTAGTTACAGTGATAATCGTGACTAATAAAGTCTTTTTTTTTTAATTCATGATCTCCGTGACTAATTAAGTCTAAATAATTACGGTTACCATTATGACAAATGTGTGATTAAATTTGGGTCAAGGCTATATATACTGAATTTGGTTGGGTTTTTAGGGTCAAATTGGAAATGACTAAAATACCCTAAAAATTATGATGATATAGCAGATAACGGCTAAAAGTAAACCGGAGAATGACAGAAGAGTGCTGTGTGCCCTAAATTAAAAAGTCAGGAGATTTATATAAACGATTTTAAAACTCAAAAGATATATATGTACCTTAACCCAAAACTCAAAGGTGTTGTTGGATTTTAGCCGTAAATTAATTTTTTTTTATGAGTGCAAGTAAATTACACACATGAAAAATATTAAACATAACAGATCCTCATCAACATTTAAAACGAAATTATATGATAGGGACCTCAATTAATTTTTTTTATGGAGACCTCAATTAATTAGCTAGGGCATCAGCAATATTGAAATTAGATTCGATGCAATTTATTTTTTTACAATTCCTTCAAAATACTTTATTTGTAAAGTAATAATAATTTTTAATAGGAACTTACACTAATAGAAACTCAAAATGAATAGATTAGGGACCAACTTGTTATTAGTATTGATAAATAGCTTTGTAAATAATTGATATGCTATTTGTCAATATTAATAACAATTTGGTCCATAATTTTTCTATTAAAAAATTATTATTACTTTACAAATGAAACATTTTAAAAGAATTACATAGAAATTAAAAAAAAATGAATTACATCAGATTCAACTTCCACAATATCACATGTTTAAGCAAGCTTTAAATTTGAAAAATAATCCTTTAGAGATTTGCCTAATTTATAATTCAATTAAAAAAGAAAGCTTTCACATCTTCGAATCATACTTTGAATTGATGTTCACAAATCACAACATTATAAAATAAATTATCAGACGATGTAGTGGAAACTTTCACAGCAAATAATATTGGCTAATATATAAACCGTATTAATTATAAAACAAGTTTTTAATATAAAGTGGATATTTGAAAAATAATTTCATATTTTAATCTTCAAAAGATGCGCCTCTAGTTATTTTATTACTCTGAAATATATATATATATATATATATATATATATATATATAATGCAACTGTGTTTTTTAGATAATTCATAATTAAAAATAAGGATAACAAGCGGTCATAACTTTGAGGAATTTGTCTTTAGGTAATGATCTAAGCGCCTACGTATCTTTGATAAGGGATCAAACTCCACGTAATTCGAAGAGAAAACGTCTATAGGAGTCGTTAGACAGGAATGTTACCTGTGGTTGGCTGCTCGCCATGTGCGCTTAGGACGTGTTTAATCTTCCAGGCAGGCGAGCCACCTCTTGGAGTTTAGGTTGTATATGACAAATAAGAGAAATGGGATCTCTGAATAGTAGTTTGAATGTGGGAATAAATGTGCTGTGAGTTATATCGATTGGACTTGGTTGAGTCCCCAAATGAGGGGTATTTATACTTGATGTTGGGATCGGAACGTGGTCGCCCCCACGTTTCTATGGATCTTGCTCGACCCATGTTTCCGATCCTCCTCCACGTCTTGTTACGAGAGAGTCTGGAAGAATCTTGGATAAGGGACACGTACGAAGCCATCGAGTGGTGCCATGTGTCACTGATCCGAGGTGTAATTATGTTTCTAAAAGACTAATACCACGTATCCATAAAAGAAAATATTATGGAATTACATATATAATTTCTATCACTCTTTTTGGTAAAGATGTTTTTCTTGTTTAATGTTTAAGAATATAATTTTATTTCAACTATACTATTTTGTCACTTTGGTACTAAAAAAAGACACAAAATCATACAAATAGAAACTACATTACATTAGAACCAAAAAAAAGAGAGAGAATTCACAAGTTGGTCCTTAAAAAATACAAAATTTTTAATATTTTCAAAAATAAAAATACCTGATTTAATCCCTAAAAAATATTTTTTTTTCAATTTAGTCATTTTTTTTTCATCATTGTATGTGTGACTTTTTTCAATGACTAAAAATATTAAATTGAGACAAAAAAACATCTTTCAATAATTAAATTACACATAAAAGTATTCTTTAGAGACTAAATTAAAATAATCCATATCTTAAAAGGACCAAATTTATAATTCTCTAAAAAAAAAAAAACTTGTGGCACACATAAAAGTAAACAAGAAACACTATTTTTTTTTTTTGAAATTACATATCCAGCTTGGGACAAGACACCTCAAAGAGTATAATAAGTAGACTAATAAATAATAATTTAGAGTAACTTAATATTCAAAGCTAAGGATGGAATCTTAGAATTTTGCTTAAGAAACATGGTATTCTAAGAATTAAATTAAAAATAACAATAGATTAAAGTGATCCTTTTGGAATTCACTTTGGTCCCACATTTAATAAGTGTGGGAATACTTATGGACCAAAAATTAACTTCTTTGCGCATATTATTATTATTTAAAATAATAATTAAATAACAAAAAGTTATTCACCTATTTATTCTTCCCATAACTATACTATATATATATCATGCATATTTTTTCTCTCACAGCTTATCATATCATATATTCTATTTCAATTTTAAATTATAAAATAAGAGTTTTTTTTTTTAATAAAATGAGGTATTTTTGTAGACCTAAAAGTTATGACACCAAAAAAAGTTAACATTCATTAATATAAATTTGAATTAAAGTCAATGAGAGAAAAAAAATAGAGATAATGAGTAGGGTAATTAGGAGAATAATAAAGAAGTAAATAACTTATAATTATTTAATTACAAACAAATAACATGCACGGATGTACATACGAAACTTTTTGTTTATTGGATGTTATAACTTCGTCAACTGTCATGCCAGTGGGCTCAGTAATGCTAGCAGAAATTTAGCTATCATATTTCGTTGATTCCTTGTTTGGGGAGCATTTGGGAATTCCTTATGCTAGGGGTACCAGTAGTCGTGAAAGCGATGATTTGTTGCACAGAAATCATAGAATCATAAATTATTTTAGGTATGTATGTACAAAATGTTGCAGGGAATATAAATATGTTAGATATGAAAAATATTATATTCCCCTACTCCTCCCAAAGAGGGGGCGCCACTTGACACCGTTCGTCGCTCAGGGAGCGAGGCTTTTATGGTCAAATAAATTCGTTGTGGGTGTCAATGGTAAATTGATTTTTGGTAGATAAATTTAATAGAGATAAGGGAACTTGCCCTAATTAAGTAAGGACATAAGAGCCTATATATTTGAAAGAGGGATTAAAGTTCACGTAATTTGAGATCATGAAACGTCCATAGTAGATGTTAGGTTGAAAAGATTACCTGATGTGGTAAATTTTGTGCGATTAAGACATTAAAAATGGTGAACGGGTCACCGAAAATGACCTTTTGTTTTTCAAATAAGTAACTTTACAATGTTTTTATTTTTTTATTTTTGGTTTCCCACAAGTAAAATCTTGTTCAAGACATTGTCGGATATTAAATGTGAGCACATTTATCAGTAAGAATCTAAATTTGGATTCATTACATTGTGAAGGACTAGTTTCTTTTACTAGACTACCCAACCCTCATTGGTGAATTAAATATTATATTATAGAAATTAATTAACTAACAACTATCATTAATTGAACAAATTAAATGGATAGAGACGGAAACTTATATGTATAAAAGATAACAATATTGTTTTGGGATATTTTTTGTACCACCAAGTAACTTTACAATGTTCTAGAATCCCATGCACATGTATATATATATATATATATCTTTTGTGCCACCAAGTAATTTTGAAAAAGTGAGAGTGATGCAACATATATAACATTATTTCTATGGACCTTTTTGCCTTCACTTTGAGCAAACTAATGACATATATAGGACACACTATCTCCAAACTTTATTAATACTCAAGTAGGAAAAAAACCAACTTTATCTAAATGGTAAAGAGTTTATATTTTCTTCACCGTCGTTTTGCGGGTTTGATCTTTAAAAAATAAAAATAAAGTATCATTTGTTAATAAGGATGTCTCTATTCAAAAAAATTATTATCATGTATATATGTTTAAGACCAAAAAAGAATAAAAAAAAAAGATTGTTTGGGAGTACATGTTTAGTAATACGGTAATCTGGACTTTAATACATTCCTGTAATTAATTGGTCTTTAATTCATTTAAGGTAGGTCCTTATTAATATGAGTTTTTATTAATATTAACAAATAACACTATATGATTAAAAAAATATATCAAAATTCAATAATACTACTGTAATACTGAACTTTTATCCATTAACCTTACATGATTGAAATAAACTGCAATATATGGTGGTTAGAAAGAGTTTAGTGTTTGTTTTGTACAATGTGTTTGAGAGCTGAGAAAAGAAAGAAAAATGTGTAGAAAAGGAAACTGGAAAAGGTGAAGATTTTTTCCCTTCTTTTTTATTTATGGTTAGTGGTTGAGATATTTTCAAATTTTATGTCGGTTAAATCACTTTTCCTGAAAATATTAAAGCCACACACACTTCTTTTGTTACATTAATTTGGTGATTAAAAATTTTTAATTATTATATATATTTTTTGAAAATATCCCAACCACTAACAATAAATATTATAATTTATTGAAAATTATTTGAGTTTAAAGTTTATTAAATATTTTTCAAATAATTTTGTGCTTACATTTATAACATGTTATAAAGGCATCCATGTATTAATGAGTATTCGTTCATCTAGTTATGACAATTAGATAATTTGATTTTGAATTTAGGTGATCTTCTTAAAAAAAATGATTTTTCTCTATTAAGAGCTAAATTGAAATAAAATGTACACTATAAGTCGAAATAGTAATTTACTTAAAGACCAAAATGAATCATTTTGGTCCCTAACATTTAGAATTTTTTTTTTTAAATTTGGTCCATAACGTTCGCTCAATATCAATTTAGTCTTTTACGTTTGAGATTGAAACCAATTTGATTCTTAACGTTTGTTCGGTTTTAAATTTCAATTCACTATAACAAAACAACGGATTAACAATATTAGCTTCGGACTCTTTCGTGACTAATTCGTAACAAATTTGTGGCTAATTAATTTAGTCACGAAATTAGTCACAAAATCTGTGGTAAATCTTCCTTTCACATTTTAGCCGCAAATTTTTCCTTACCGAATTAATTTGTTACTTTGTTGTAGTGATTTAATTCCAAATGTTTTTTATTGGAACCAATTGGTCACTCTATTATTTAAATATTAAAATGACTTACCAAAATGTTTCATAAACTTTTTTTGCTTAGTATACATCATAAATCATTAAAATAATAATGTTCCTTTCATATTAAATAATATTATCTTTTAATTAGTTTAGTTTATTTTATTTTTTTCAAAACAATAATATTAATGAACACATTTCTTTTTAGTCTTAATTTTTAAAAACTTGGAAGTGGAGAGATGTAAATTCGTCACTTATATATATATATATATATATATATATATATATATATATATATATATATATATATAAAAGCAATAAATTGTCCATGAAAGTTAAGTGATTTTAACACTTGAACAATGAAGTGATTAAATTAATATCGATCACAAACGTGAGGAAATAAATTAAAATTAAGAAGGATCAAATTGTACCAGTTACAAATATAAAAGACTAAATTGAAATTGAACAAACATTAAGAATCAAAATAAGAAAATGCCAAATATTAGGATCCAAAATAAAACTTTTGTCTTCACTTTAATTTCAATTCATATATAATAATTATTCACCCCCAACATTATTAATAATCAATTTCTGTGTCATCTCTTTCTCCATCTTTCCATCTCATTTTTCTTTCCAACCAAACACAATAAAAAAGAGCCTTCCATCTCTATCTCCTTTCATTCATTCATTCATTTCCCTTTTACTCTCTTTCTTTCTTTATATGCCTTCTTTACTTTCATCACTACAACATTATTTTCATCATCATTCAGGATAAAAGTTCACATTAATTAGAACTCATAATTTGAATAGATTATGGACCAATTGATTGAAGAGATATACTGAAATTCAGTACTACCGTATTACTGAACATCTACTCTTCATTCATCATCATCATCATCATCGCCATATTCATTTATCACAAAATAAAAGGTTATGCCTCATGGAAAATACCCATTAATTTTTTTTCTATGGGATAAAAGTACTAGCCTAGCTACAAGAATAATGATTTTTAGTACTTCCTCTATTTATTATTATTTATTTATTTATTAATATTAATAAAAACTCACACACAGATAAACTTATCCTAAATAAATTAAGATCTAAGTTAGTATTTAATGGAAAAAGTATTCAATTTTAACTATTTTTTTTAGTACTGAATTTTTATTTTTTGGCCTGAGTATTGAATTTTTATTAAAAAAAAAAGTTATGGTATTTATTTGATACATGTCAAACACTAAAATTAAATAGGATATCATAATTTCAATGCTAGTTAATATCATCATCACCATCTTCATTCATCACAAAATAAAAGGTTATGCCTCATGGAAAATACCCATGAATTTATTTTTTCGTCGGATAAAAATCTAGTACTTACGAGAATAATAAACTTTAATATTCTTTCTATTCATTATTTATATATTAATAAAAATTCATATAAACAAAGTTTATCCTAGCTAAATAGATTAAGATCTAGATTTGTATTTAATAAGGAAAATTGTTGTGTAAAAACAATAATTTTGTGTGTGTCTAATAAAGTTCCATATTATCTAAAAGAAAAAAGACTCAAATGTATATATGTATTAATTTATAATAATGAGGGTGAATTATTATAAATTAATGTAATAAAATAAAACCATTAAAATCAATATATAATTAGCCATAAATTACTTATCCAACGTTTTAAATATTTAAATATTTGGTTTTAATTCAATTGACTTTATCAGTAACTGTACCGTTGCTAAACCTTTATGATGAAGATAAATGTTTAGTTATCAACTTCTAATATATATAAATGTTGGAATACAAGTAACGGATTTTTTAATTTGGCAATTATATATATGAATGAGATTTATAGTCAGAAAAAAAGTGAAAGTGTGGACCAAAGTCCAAAACTAAAAGAGTGAAAACTTGGGTCTTTTATTTTGTGTGTTCTAGTGTGAGTTTTAAAATTATTTTGTTATTTTGCTATCTTGGTTGTGTGACAATCGAGAAGGGTTCGTTTAATCCTATGAGAGTGCCGCTTCTTAATTCTCTGAGGGGTTGCAGAATATCTCTTTAGAACAGTGTCCTTGTGACGCGACTCGATCCGAATCCATTAAAATACTGAGAATTCCCAACAAAAATAACAAAAGAAAAAGCATTGAATTTTTATCCAAAAAAAAAAAGGTTTGGTATTTGATACATGTCAAACACTAAAATTAAATACGGTATAATAATTCAAAATAACATTTGAATTTTTGTTTTTGTTAAAAAAAGTTTAGGTATATTAGGGTAAGTACTGGTATCCTACCAGGGTCAGAAAATACCTCCCAACCTCTTTGAGAATTTATGGAAGGATTTATATATCACTCACTAATAAGACTCTCACATCAGTTATAAGGTTCGAACCCTCGCCCTGTGGATAAGAGTCTGAACCTTAATTAACTGTGTAATTCCTTATTAACCAATTTTGTAGTTGATATTGAAAAATAGTCTCACAAAACTATTTAGTGATGATATTTGTCAAAATTGATAATAATTTCGTCCATAATCCATTCATAGTGAGTTATTGTTAGAGTAAGTTCGTATTAGTGTTTAAAAAATGAAGTAAAAATATACATTTTGAGAGAATTGCACCGAAATTACACGAAAGAGAATTGCACAGGATCCAATTTCAATTTTGTATCGGTGTTAATAGCTAAGTGGTGAATGGTGAAGGGGTGATGTGAAGGACAAAAAGAAGAAAGCATAAATAGGAATCAATAATGGGGCTGCATTTACAAATATAAATGGTTCTACAATTCCTTTTTGTCGTTTTTTTTTTTGTTGCACAAAGAGCACATTCTATATCTTCAAAATTTACACTAAGTTTTAATTTTTTGGATGATTTTTTTTTTACTGTGGTTAATTTTGTCAAAAAAAATTACATATTGCAATCTATTTAATTCAAACTACTAATACAAGATGATAATAGATATATGACCTTATATGTGTAATGATATAACAATAATGACTCGTCATAATCATTTGAATCCGAAATACCAAAAATAAAGTAATAGATACAACATATATACTAGATGCCATTTGCACATGTATATACTAAAAAAAAAGTTAAACACAAATTTAACCATTTTTTAAAAGTATCTACAGATTTATATCACTTTCACTGTGCAGCCACAAAAATGCCATTAGCGACGGCGTTTTGCTGATTTCTTGAGTAGAAAAATGTCATCACGGAGGGCGTTTACAGGGTTGTGTGATGGCGTTTTTAACGCCACCAGTCAAATGTGATGGGGCCCACAAGACACGTAAGCAGCCACGTGTATGATATTTTAAACTAAAACGCCATCAGCAAGGGCGGTTTTACTGCAATAAACGCTATCAGTGAGGGCGTTTTTGGACTAGTAATTAATTTCCTATATAATGCTTCAACTTCTCTCAGCAACTCACAACATTCCTCCCATATTTCCAGCCTTTGGTGAGGCATTGTTTTGTAGCATAATTATTCACAAACAAACATGAGTCAGTCATTCACGGCTTGTATTTACAAAGACGCCATTATATCGAACTCTTTCAATGATGTTGTTTTTCACGCCCCGAATAATCCTAAACTTACGAGAATCAGTGGAGGAATGAACTTGATTAGGGGATTCTGGCGCCTCTTATTTTCGTTCACTAAAAAACGCCCTCCGTAATGACGTTTTCTATGAGAAAAACGACGTCGCTTCATCCTTTCAGTAAAAGATCACCTATCTGCCACAAAAGCGCCCTCCGTAATGGCGTTTTAACTACATAGATGCCAACGTGTCCTGTGGGCCCCACCACATTTGACCGTTAGCGTTAAAAACGCCATCACGGAGGGCGTTTATAGGGTTGATCATTTGACCCTATAAACGCCCTCCGTGATGGCGTTTTTCTACTCAAGAATTCAGCAAAATGCCATCACAGATGGCGTTTTTGTGGTTGCACAGTGAAAGTGGTATAGATCTGTAGATACTTTTGAAAAGTGGTTAAATTTGTGTTTAACTTTTTTTTGGTATATACATGTGCAAATGCCTATACTAGATAGGTCAAATGTCTATTTTGGTCCTCTATGTTTCACCCAAGTTCTAAATTAGTCCTTTATGTTTCAAAAGTTTCAAATTAGTCATTTATGTTTCCGAGAAGTTCCAAATTGGTCCTTCCGTCCAAGTCAATCCATTTATTTCGTTAAGTGCTGATGTGGCGTGCTGAGGTGGATATATCATCTCTCATATGTGTTTATTTAAGCTAACGTGTCATGCCACGCCATTTTTTATTCATTATATGTGATGGTGTGGCGATGACATGACATGCCATGTCAACTTAAATATACACGTCAGCACGTCACATCAGCAATTAACTTAAAAAATTGACGGAAGTGGACGGAATAACCAATTTGAAACTTCTGTGCAACATAAAGGACCAATTGAAAACTTTTAAAATATAAAGGATTAGCTTGAAACTTGGGTGAAACATATAAGACCAAAATAAACCTTTGATCTACTAGATATTTATAATAAAATAATCTACCCAATATTCACCCATTAAATAATTAGCATATATTGATGTGGATAAATTGCAAATGCAGTTAGCTTAAGTAATGTATTTCATAAATACAACAACTAAGTAGTTGGGAAAGAAAAAATTAACTAAAATCATAAACTTTTATGAATGGGAGTTGGGTTTGCTGGACTTCGCACAAAAATAAAAAGAAAGAGAAAAAAATGAGTACACAAATTTTTTTAACGTAGTTTGATGCCTCAAAACTTACTATTACGACTTCCACTAAAACAAACTTTACTACTTGTCAATCTCTCCTCAATACAATTTTTGACTGAAAAATTTGAAAAAACTCTCTCTTACTTGACACACTACTCAAATCCCTTTACACCCTTTAAATGTAAGTTAATAGGCAGTGATGTATAAAAATGAAAACTAAACTCTCATATAGTCATATTTATAAGCTTTCTTCCCTCCTCACCTTTTAGATTTGTTCAACGTGGGACTAATTTTGGAGGACTACACTCAACAGGGTCTAGTACGAAAGGCATTAGTTCCTCACAATGTGATAGACTTATACTCAAATTCTCGTTGTAAGAAGTGATTATATTTAGTATTCGACATTACCTCAAATAAAACTAGCTCCAATAAAAAATACCATTAACAAAAAAAAATATTAAGCTTGACTAAGGCACATTATTTTGTATTCAAAGTTATATATATATATATATATATAACCTTATCCCTAAAAAATTTAGAGATAATTATCATTCATGAAAAATATATATTATTTTAATTTAGTCTTAAAAAATGAAAATGTTTAATTTAATATTTCGAAAATATTCTTTTTGTCTCAATTTGGTCTTTTTAATTTTCTTGTCAGTATACATGTGGCTTCTTTTATTAGGGACTAAAAGGATTAAATTGAAACAAAAAAGTATCTTTCAGAGATTAAATTAGACATTTTCATCTTTTAGTAGGGATGATCATGGGTAGGGTACTATATTCCCCGGACCCGGACTTGAACGGGTATGAAAATCAATCCCCATCCCCGAACCTTACGAATAGTCAAATCCCCATACCCGGACTCAGACCCATAAAAATTTTAATTAAATTATTATTTTATTAATATAAAACTTATTTTTATCTACAATCACAAAAAATAAAAAAATTAAATCATAAATTTAAATGTACTATTAAATTACTTTAATATCTATAAAATATTTAACATTTTTTAAAATTATGTATTTTCTCAATATAAAAAAGTTTAAAAATATTAATTTTTATATATATAAATAAATAAATACTATTGCAGGTAGGGTACCTCCTTACTGGGACCCATTGACTTTGTACTCGAACTCACAGGATAAAATTTCAGGATACTCATTGGGCATTGGGTATGGATATTTTGATCATCCCTATCTTTTAAGGATTGAATTAGAATAATCTATATCTTTTAAGGATCAAATTAATAATTATATATATATATATAACCCACTTTGTGGACTCGAAACTATATGCAAATTCCTTCAAAACTAAGGGAAAAGCACTTTGCACCACCTTTAAAATCTAAACTATACATAAATAATATATTATTCAACTAAATTTTTGTTTGTAACAAATTACCTAAAGTATAAAAAAGTTCTGAAATTATTAAATTATGATTAATTTCAATGGACCTCTATATTTGAGTGCTAATTACATGAGAGCCATTACTTTCTACTTCCCTCATCTCACATGAAACTATAAGTATTCAGGTCTATTAAATTAATCATAAATTAATAATTTCATAATTTTTAATTTGTATTTAGGATATATATAACATGCGTGAAATTAATTTTTAATTTCATAATCATAAATTAATTTTTTGATACATCCAATAAACTGTAATACATAATAATACTAATATATTAAAACGCAAGCCAAATATAAAACATTCATTTTAAAAAGAATCCAAACGTCTAAGAAAATGCAAGACAAATACATGTCCCAAATAAACCAAATAAATAAATAAATACAAAATATTACATCCAATTCCAAACATCTAAAATGCAAGCCATAAGAAAAATAATTAATAGATTTTTTTAAAAAAAAAAAGGTCAACCTACCTAACCCGTAAGTTAAGTGAGCCGGGTTGATTTAGACCCGTTTATAAACAAGCTAGTATCCTACAACTCAGCTCACCTATTTAGTGGGTTGTTTTGACGGCTCTACTTATTAGTGTGAGTCCTATTATTACTTCACAAATTAAGCAAAAATATACATTTTGAATCAATTGCATAAGAATTGCAAGAAAAAAAATTACACCAGATTCAATTTCAATTCCCAATTCTTGATAAACAGGTTCTAAATATTGCAAATAAGTCCCTCACAAAGGTGCACCTCATTCCTAAGTTGCTCAATCTTAAAAGCCATGAGCCCAAACATGAAACTCCAATCCGAGCCCTCTTTACCCAGATTTGTTGGACTTGGAGATCCAAGTTGAAGAAATTTGTCCGGCTTTAATGGGGGCATATATACCATTTGTGGCTCCATTCATACAAATTGTCTTCCTTCACATCTTCATATATATATATATATATATATATATATATATATATATATATATATAAGGGTATGCTCCCCAAACGTTAGGTATGCTTGGTGTAAATGTACGGATGTAATATATTGAAAAGTAAAGTATTGTAAAATAAAGAAAAGTGCCGTAAAAAAAAGTAATGAGAGAGATAGAGAGAAAAAGTATGATAAAAAATATGTTGGCCAAATTACTCTTTTGGTCCTCAACGTTTGTACGAAGTTTAATATTAGTCCTTAACATTTCAAAAAGTTATTTTAGGTCCTCAACGTTTTTTTTGGAGTCAAAATTGGTCCTCTAGCGTAACATCTGTCTGGTTTTGCCATTAAATGCTAATGTGTAAGGCTTATGTGGCACACCCTCTCTCCTACATGTCGCATTTAAATGACACGGCACCCTCTCTCACTCAAACTCAGCAAAACGACGTCGTTTTAATTCATTTAAATATTTTTTTTTTTGGTCATTTAAATGAATTTTGGAGTGAAAGAGAGTGTGCCATGTCATTTAAATATGACACATAGGAGAGATGGTGTACCACGTAAGCCTTCCTTGTCAGCATTTAATGGCAAAACCATACGGATATTACGCCAGAGGACCAATTTTGACAAAAAAAAAACGTTGAGGATCAATATTAAACTTCGTACAAACGTTGAAGACCAAAAGAGTAATTTAGCCAAACAGATGTTTGAGAAACGTGAGAATACATATAAAATACTGTTTGATTTCCTTACTAAACGTAAGGTGGGGCTCAAAGTAAACCTAAAGCTCTTCGCGGGCCGAGCTTGGACTTAAGCCCAAGCCTATATGATTTAGTGCCCATTACAATGGGCCATCTATTTATTAGCTTAGCCTATAATTATACATAATCATGAAAAAATTTAACTACTATAACAAATTCTTAATAGTATTTGACAATTCATAAACTATGACAACATCAAATAAGAGAATTAGATTATTGGTCCTCATTGTTATACATTATCTTTTATGTTGAACGTACTAATTAAAAAAAAAAGACGGGAAAGTATTTTAGTCCAAACATTTTTATTTTATTTCTCTCCATTCACACCAATCAAAATATACTAATGTTAACTTCTCTTTAGTCTTTCCTTTGGTATAAATTCTTCCAAAATTCTGAGTAATTAAAATTAATAAAATTGAGAGACAATATAAAATCATTTGTTTTCTTTCCCTTCAAATTAAAACTTTAAAAATCAAACATTGAGAATGTTATCGTATTAATTATATATTTTCCCTTCCCAAATACACCACATAATAATTTGTAGAGTTGGATATAATAGATTGGAAAAAATTAATATGATGATGATATATAGTGCATGACTGCAAGTGGCAGCTAGAAAGATGAAATTAAGATTTAATCATATATATATATACACACACATAAGAAGAGAATCTTGTAATTTCAAAGAATTGGGTAGATGATGGTGGTGGCGGGTGGTGGTGGTGCAAAGTTTTTAAAGAGTGAAAAAATTGAAGGATATAGTAATTAAATATTTGATGGGTAAAGTATAGGTATTATCTGAATTTTAGCCCATATATTTTTAAAGAATTGGGTATTTAGTAGGTATGACCAATTACTACCTATAACATATTCTTAATGTTGGGTAGTTGACCCATGAATTGAAATTTGGATAATTTCATAGGTTACCCAACCATGAAGACCTCTAGGCATAAGTGGTGCATCCATGGCTAATACTCTAAATAGTAATTAATGTCTCAAGTTGGGTCATATATTTGTGGGTCAAGTGGTGTGTCCTATGGGATGGTGCAAACAAAGCTAAGGGTGGAATGGGTTGTCTTGGTTAGCTTTTAGGGGTTCATTTGCTAAGCTAACACTTGCTTCTTCTCTTATGGTTTGCTTCTAGGTCCCTTACTTCTGCTTCTTTCTTCTATGTTTTTTTTTGGGGGGTTCCTAAGGTATTCTCCAGCCCGACAAGCCAAAGACTAATCTTCTGCGGATCTGAGCTCCATTTAAGGGTTTGCCGCTGGCCAATTGGTTGTTGCATACACAAGGTGGGATTCGAACCCCCAACACTTGCTTAAGTGACCTAGTGAGCTAACCACTAGACAGTTATATTTATGTAATATTTGAGGTGTAAATCTTCTCTACTAGTCAATGCAATGTGAGGCGTATTGCCTCTCTCAGGTGTTCTTGCACTTTTTTCTCAATGGAATGAAATGATAGTTGGAGAAAAAGAAAGTTAGGCCCTGTTCGGTTGACAGAAATACCAGTGGAATGGAAAGAACTTTTACTTTATTTTTTCCATTGTCAGAATTTTAAAAAAATTAAAAAATAAAATAAAATACAAAATGTCTATTATACCCTTTGATTTGACTCAATCCTAACCTTTTTCTTTTTTTATATATTTTAATATAAGGGGTAAAGTAGTAATTTTAATACATTCCCATTCCCATTCCATTTCCATTTCAAATTTTTACTACCAAACATATCAAACCCATTCTCTTTCCCTCTCCCTCTCCCTTTCCCTCTCCCTTTCTCCTAACCAAACATGCCCTTAGTTTGCTTCTAAAAAAAGAATTATTATAGATCAAGCCAATATAATTCTCAATTTTTCTTGGGACGGATATAATTCTCATTCATCAATAGGAATAATTTAATGTAATTTGTTATAAAATTTTATAAAAAAAATAATATAAAATTAAAAAAAAAACCAATAGGACCATACTAGCTAATTCTCTTATAAAAGAATTAGTTCATATGTCATTTAACTAAAAACATGTAAAGGATTATTGCATCACATATATATATATATATATATATATATATATATATATATATATATATATCAAGAAAACTAATGAGTTTGGAAATTCATTCAATTTTGACAAAAAAAAATCCAAAAACCTAAACTTATTTCTTATTTTTTTTGGCGAGAACCTAAACTTATTTCTGGCCCATACATATTGGTTTGGGCTTTAATAGGATGGGTTTGCTTCATTTTCTTTTGGGCAATAAAAATTAGATTAGCCCATTCTATTAAAGCCCAAAACAATGTTTGGGCAATAGGCTGAGCTTTTCATACCAAAAAGAAAAAGATGAGCCATTATTTTTCTTTTTTGATGGAAGATGAGCCTTTATTATTCCTCACATAGTCACATATTGTTTTGAACTGTTAAATCGCAAAAAAAAAAAAAAAACACAAGTTGATTTCGAAATTGGATCCAGCGCAATTCTCTTCCATGCAATTTCGGTCAATTCCTATAAAATACACATTTTTACTTCATTTTTTAAATACTAATACGGACTCACACTAATATAATCCACTATGAATAGATTAGAGACCAAATTAATATCAATATTGACAAATATCATCACCTTAAAAGGATTAGGGACCAAATTGTTATTGATATTAAAAAATAGTCTCAGGAGGCTATTTAGTAATGATATTTGTCAAAATTGATAATAATTTCATCCATAATCCATTCATAGTGAGTTATTGTTAGGGTAAATTCGTATTAGTGCTTTAAAAATAAAGTAAAATAATATATTTTGAAGGAATTACACTGGATCCAAATTCGTTGATTTCAGGTCAAATAATTAAAAAGAAAAATAGATAAATTACGAGCAATAACTATTTTTAAGAACAGTTTTTTGTTTTTAAAATAATAAAATAAAAAATTTGTTTGATAGTGTTGTTTTTCATCTTTGTTTTTAAAAATAAAAAACAAAACATAATTTTAAAAACTAAAAAATAAGAACAAGAAAAAGATGTTTTGTCCTCAGTTTTTCTGTTTTTATTAATGATATTATTGTAATATATTTTATCTTCTTTAAACACTATATCCTTTTAGCCTAAAAAAATATAATTTATTTCAATTAAGTCCCTGATAGATAGAATTAATAATTTTAGTCTTTAAAAAGACAATATTTCAATTTAGTCCATGATGGATGGAAATGACAAATTTAGTCTCTAAAATTATAATTTTTTCAATTTGGTCCCTTATAGATGAAAATGACAAATATAGTTCATAAAAACACAATTTGTCTCAATTTAGAGAATGAAAATGATAAATTTAATTCTTAAAAAATAAAATTATCTCAATTTAATTTTTAAAAATGATAAATTTATATGTAAAACATTGATTACAAACATATTCAAACTTTCAAAAAATAAATTTTCACTTGTCAAAAGCAAACTTTCAGTTTAAAAGTGAAATTTGAATCATTTCGGCTTACTGTGATTGTATATGTAAATTTTCACTTTTTTTTTATATACCCCACTATTTCTTTTTCTTTTGTTAATACGATTTTTTTTTTTTGAAAGGAGGCCCTTTGTTAATACGAATTTGATGGTGCTACCATAGGTCTATAGCTAATTAACACAAGGTTTATGAATGTTTATAGGTTTGTCACTACTAATTAACGCAAGTTACCGTTTTTATTAAAAAATAATAATAAATCAAAATGTACTGATGAGGGTTGACCCAAGTAGTAAGTGGCTTGGTATTACTTAAGTAGGGTTTCAAGTTCGAGACCTTATGAATGCCCTTATCCCTGTTGGAAAACTCGGACACCATAATCAGGTGCGCGACCTAGGTCAAGTCTGCATTAACTGAAACAAAACCTCAAAAATCAGACAGGCAACAAAAAAACATATCAAAATGTAAGGACTGCCTTTGACGAAACTTTTCGAGTTTAATTAATGAAATGAATGAAATATACTTCTTTCAAAAATTCAGATTAATTAATTAGTAGTTATAGTAGAATTACAATATTGTGAAAAGTAATGAAAGAAAAAGTACGTTGTAGTTAGAAAATTTGTTAAGTGTAAATTTGGATTTTCTCAAAAATAAAATAATAGTGTCAGAAAATATATATAAATACAAAATTAATTTGTCATTTTTATTTATTATGGACTAAATTGAAATAAAATATATTTGTAGGGATTAAATTGAATAAATTGAGACAATTTGTATTTTTTTTAGGATTAAGGATAAATTGAGATAAATTATACTTTTTTAGGGACTAAATTTATCATTTTCCTCTATCAGGGACTAAATTGAACGATATAGTATAGGGTGAGGTGGATTGTAAAGAAAATATGTTTTCAAAACTTAATTTTTAGAATAATTTGATCAAACAAATTTTTTTCATTTTTTTTATTTTTAAAACGATTTCCAAAAACAAGTTAATTAAACAAGTTTTTTTTTATTTTTGTTCTTCAAAACTTATTTACAAAAATTGTTTTGAAAATTGTTTTTAAAAACACAAAACAAAAACAGTTATCAAACAAGCACATAATTTTCATAAATAGTTAACTCTACCCAAGAAAAATATATAAAGGTGGCCCCAATCAGATATTAAGAGAAGAAAACACAATTTGGAAAAGTTAAGGTACAGATTAAAGTTTGTATTGTATTAAATTATATTTTTTATTATTAATTATCATTTTAAATAAAATGTAGGATAAATTACAATAATTTTCCCCAATATTTCATTAAATTACACTATATAATTCTCTTATTTAAAAGATTAATTTACATCTAATTTATTTTGTTTTGTTCTCAAAAAAATATATTTTGTTTTACTTTTGGTAACAATAAAGACAACGGAATTAAAATTAAACACTAATATAAAAATATTATTATATTAATTAATGTCATTATTTTTAGAAATATATTAAATTTACAATATATTATTTTAGTCCCTAAAAGATACAATCTATCTTAATTTAGTATATGAAAGATGTGATTTATCTTAATTTAATCTCTAAAAAATAAAAATATCAAACTTAGCCCCTGAAAGATACAATTTGTCTCAATTTAATCCTTAAAAATAGAGACTCTCAAAGACTAAATTAAGACATTGCATTTTCCGGGGACTAACATTGAAATTTCTATTTTTCAAGAACTAAATCAAAACAAAATGCATATTTCAATGACTAAATTTGACATTTGCATATTTCAAAGACTAAATTAAAATAAAATACATCTTTCAGAGACTAAGATGATAATTTACTCTTAACCTTATTAATGAAAGATAGATTGAATTTTTTTTAATAATATATTATATTAAATGTATAGAGAACCAAATATAAATTTTTTTTTTTTAAAAAAAATATCAAATATAAGGTAGGTGGAACCTATAAGGCTATAACTATAAGTATGTGTAAAGAAAGAGGCCGTTGTATCATATTTATTATTCAGTGATTTGGTTTATTTAAGATCATACATTGTGATTGCTGAATATATAACATACGTGGTCAAGCTTCCACCATATATTAAGGCAAGAGAAATAATGACTTCAATTATTTTTACTCCTTTTATTTTTATAAAAATTTGAGGCAAAATGCTATTTAGTCTCTAAATTGTTTGTCAAACTACTATTTAGTCCCCGAATTTATCAAAAATACTATTTAGTCCCCGAAATTTTTAACTGTGTCAACTATTTAGTCGTCAAATTTGACAAAATATTATTTAGTCTCTGAATTTGTAACTATGTCAACTATTTAGTCCCCAAACTTGGCAAAAAATACTATTTAATCACCGATTTGTAACTCTGTCAACTATAATGGGTAACAGTCAGGAAACTAAATAGTTGACAGAGTTGCAAATTCGGTGATAAAATAGTATTTTTACCAAGTTTGAGGACTAAATAGTTTACATAGTTACAAATTCAGGAATTAAATAGTATTTTGTTAAATTCGAGGACTAAATAGTTGATATAGTTAAAATTTCGAGGACTAAATAGTATTTCTAATAAATTTGAAGACTAAATACTAATTTGATCAATAATTTAGGGACTAAATAGTATTTTACCTCTAAAAATTTTAAGTTGGCCCCAAATAAAAGATAATGTTGCTTTTTATTTTTTTAAAAGCTAGGTTTCAACAGTAACTAATTATATCCCAAAGTATGATTTTATAATTATGAATAATAATTAAGTAATCATATTATTAATTAAGTATTAAATTTTATATCAATAATATTATTCATAAATAAAAACAACATTGTTTATTTTTTAAATAACTTTTTTGAAAATAGAGACATAAAGTGGATTTAAGCCTTAAAAATGTTAATTTTTTTTTAGAAAAAATAAAAAAAACAATATAACATATTTTAAATTTGAATATGAGTGAAATTTCTAATTTAAGACAGTTATTATTCAATTTAAATTTACTTGTAAATTAGTATTGAATCGGTGTGATGCACAGGACATTTATAGATATTTACGCATTAATTATTTTAAATCTTATAAATATATCATGAAGATATAACCACTAGTTTGTACAAAAAAAAATTATTTGTTTGTTAACTAAATTCTTCAATGCAATTGCTATTGAGATATTAGCTATTACTACAATATCAAAATTATATATATGCTTAGCTATCAATTTGACCGTATATTTATTGTAGTTTTATTCATGATACCAACTCATTTTAACTTATTAATGAGGTGATAATTTGGTTGAGAGAATTTTCTAAATATCAAATTAAAAATTAATCTTTTTATAAATTAAACACTGTGGTCTTGTACCGTTTCAATGAGATTAATCTTCGTCTAGATCTTTAAACGAATACAGAATACCCATACCATATAGTTCTTTTAAAAAAAATAAATTATTAATTTTAATTAAAAATTCAACCATGAAGGTCTTGCACAACGACAAGTAAGAATAAGGATTTCTAGCCGGAATTGAGTTTTGCCTAATCTGTTAGGCATTAACTAAGGTTTTATAACAGGAGTAAGGATTTCTAGCACGAATTTTTTCAAATTTAAGAATCAAATTTAATATCTTACTTAAAAGCGAATTGAGTACATATTATTTTAATGAGAAAATTATATTTTTTTTCAATTCCTTGGTTCTTAATCTATTCAATGTAAGTTTTTATTAAGAAAAAATTAAGGTAAAGTTGCTTAGGTGTGCTTCTTATAAAGTTCACCAATCATAAACATTATTTATATTCTCTCTCCTACTTGATTGGTTATGTAATTTATTGCTTTTCATTTTCTCTCTGTATTATGATTGGTTATACAAAAAAATTTTGCCGCGTGTTTTAATTATATTGGTAAACTTTATAGCAAGCACCTAAGTAACTTTACCTTAATTTAATTCTTTTTATTATTGTAAGACCCTGTTAATATTAAAAAAATAGCACTAAATTATTGAAAAAAATGTAGTCTGAAATTTTATCTAATTTTAATGGAGCACTTATTTTTCAATCCACTTGTTGAGTAGTTGTAGTGTTGCCATCTTTTTTTTATTCTGTATGGCATAGCATTTAATTTGTACTTGTTGCATATTAATAATCTTCATGACTTGTCAGGATGAATAATATGCCTTTTATGTCTCATTCTTGATTTAAAAACTGCAACAACTTTCCTTACCAAACAAAAAAGGTGCAACTTTCTTGTTCCTAAGGAAAAATCTCCCATTGGCTTCATCCCATTTGATTTTTTTTTTCTTGTTTTTTCCTCATGAAGGCTTAAATTCTTTAATTTTAGTGGAGTACTATATATATATATATATATATGACTACATTTTTCTTTTAATATTTAATTGTAAATTGAGATGAATAGAAATATAGGGTTCAACTGTTTAAGGACGAAGGGAGAGGGAATTAGGAAGTGCCAGAGAATATAATGGATCACTTAGAAAAGTAATGAGAGAAAGTGACACATAAGTAAGCTTTACATGGTGGGACTTACTTATGTGTCGATCTCTCTCTTTATTTTTTTATGTTGGGCAGTATAAGATCCATTCTCATTTGTTGTCCACCCTATTTGTAGAAAACGATCAGTTCTTGTGCTGCAATAGTTGGGTGGAGTTTAAACTTTAAAATCCTAAGGGAATATTATATTTATATATTTGAGATAATATTTATCTTACATTTTAGTCCCAATAAAAATATATTTTGAGACAAACATTATATTTGTCTTTTATTTTAGTTCCTAAGCAATCATGATCAAAATACTCATACTAAACCGGTACCCATAATATTTATCTGTTGGGTATGGATTTGAGTATTATTTAAATAAATTAAATATATGTATTTATAATATAAAAAATATTATTTAAATAATTTATATAGAGTGGATCTAGGTTCTGGTTAATATTACTATCTCCATCTCAAACCAAGACTGGGGTAAATTTTTACGAATACTCATTAAATATAGTTATTATTTAAATAATTTATATAGAGAGCGTAACTCTGAGTTAAAACTATACCCAAGTATGAATTTTTAAATATTTTTAATATAAAATTGAAGCAAATAATATAATATATGATAATTAAATAATCGTATTTATAATAAAAATAATATTTAAATAATTTATATGGAGCAGTGAGGGTCCAAGTTGGGTACCACAATCTCCGGACCCAGCCCCAACCACGGATCCAAGCATACCCATTTCTATAATATCCAAAGCGGACAATGGGTAAATATACTAGCTCAAACCTGGTCCCAATAAGTAAATATTATGGGTACCAGTTGGGTATGGGTATTTTGATCATAATTTTTTATTAGGGACTAAAATAAAAGAAAGCATAATTTTTTTTCTTCAAAATATATATTTGCATTGGAAATATATATTTGTTTTGGGGCTTAAATGTAAGATAAATATTATCCCAAATGTATAAATATAATAGTTCTCTTAGGATTTTAAAATTTAAATTCCCCCTAACTATTGTAGCACAAGAACCACGACGTTTTTTAAAATCCACAGCATAGACAACAAATGGAATTGGACAGCAGGTGATCCATTCTCGGGGTTTTGTGTGTATATGTAATTTTTTTTTGTTTTTCACAGGTATCTTTTTATTGGAGACAATTCTATTCAAGCTAATTAACTAAGGTCTCATAACGGGGTTAGAGTTCTTCTAGCAGAAATTTTTCTATACGTAAGTCTCAAACTCAAAATCTTGTTTAAGAAGAATGGAAATAGAATATATAAATATGAAAATATGAATAGAATATCCACATCTTTTAGATTTGTAATATGATAGATTAGAGATACAAGTAAGAGTAAAGCCAAAGCACATTAATAATTTTTTTAAAAAAAATTGTAATTTTGTTTTAAAGGGACTATATGTAATCAAAATTTTATTATAAATTTATATTTTGTAATTTGTTCTAAAGGGGTTTAATTAAAGGGGATGAATGTGTCTTTGTATTTGGTTTTGACTTATATTGCAAGAGATGTGCATATTCTTTTCTCTCATTTATAATTTGTTCAAATTCTACAGATTTCTAATCTCAACGTATACAGATTTATATAATTAATTTTTTCTTTTTATTTATTATATTATCAATAATTTCTGTCAGTTTTTTTCGTTAATTATTAGTCGATTATACCTCGATTTATTTGTAAATAGTATTATACAATTTTAAAATTTTTTTAAAAAATAAGTTTATAACATTTTATATACTTAAGAAAACTATTCAAAATTAAATACAATATTGTAGAAGAGTATGTATGACATGCTCTATCATTCTTTTGGCTTATAATTATATCAAGGAAAAAGTATATTTTTTTGTGTCCAAATTATATAGTTTCTATCAATTTATAATTATGCCTTAAATTTTTAATTTATAAATAATTTTGTTCTTTATTCTAATTTTTTTGAATAATTTATGACAGATGCAAATATGATTTTCAAATGATCTCTAATACTAAATGTGATGTCAAGGCATATATTTATCTCTTTTAGTTTTTAATACCACGGTGATAACTATGTTTAAATAAATGAAACAATATAGTTTTTTTATAAAAGAAACAATATAGTTAAATATATTATTTGACTCTAATAGAAGGATACATGTGAGAAATAAAAAAATTCATATATAATTTGACATCACAGTCAACATTTAATGCCACATAGATACATTTGCATATGCTATTATTAATTATTTAGAAGAAATTAAGGTGAAGGGTAAAATTACGAAATTGGATCCGGTGCAATTACGGTGCAATTACTTCAAAACACACATTTTTTGCTTCATTTGTGAAGTAATTTTTGGGACCTACACTAATAAGGATCTACCATGAATGGATTAGGGACAAAATTTTTATCAATATTGGCAAATATCATCACTAAATAGCCTTGTGAGACTATTTATCAGTATTAATAACAATTTAGTCCCTAATCCATTTAAGACGATGATATTTGCCAATATTGATAAAAATTTGGTCCCTAATTCATTCATAGTAGGTCCTTATTAGTACTTCAAAAATGAAGTAAAAATGTATGTTTTGAAGTAATTGCACGAAAGCTAATTACACCGGATCTAATTTCTAAAATTACTTGCAAAATGAAAGTTTTAAAATATATTTCACAACAAATAAGATTTAGAGACAAAAATTAATAAAAATCCTATAATTTGTGGGAAAACAAATACTTTTACCTTATATCAATGAGTCTAATGTTACGTTTTTCTATACAAAATATATGTTAGAATCTATTAATATCGTGTCATTATGCAATCAAAATGCTGAATGTTGATCATGGGAAGAATTTCCAAAGTCACTTGAATTTTTTTTTTTTTTAATAAAAAAAGTATCATAGTTCACAAAAAAAAAACATAGTTCGATTGGTCAAATAACTCATACAAATCCAACGTATGCTAAAAAATTGGAGAATAAAAAAGCTCAATTGAGATATTAAACAAAAGCCCGTACCTTCTGAGGATTAAAGAAGTATAAGTTCAGACAAAAAAGAAAAGAAATTTGAGACCCCTTAGACTTAAAAGAATACAAGCTCAGAATAATAAAAAAAAAGAGAGGCAAGTCACTGGCCAATACCCGTTGAGTTTAAGGGGAGTGTTGGAGATAAAAAAGCTCACATCGAATAATATGAATGGTTGATAAAATATTTAAGTGGTTTGATTCTTCCCCTCTTAATTACTAGCTTTTGAGGGAGGAAATTCCCCGAATCACTTGAATATTAACATTAAGCATATTCTTGGGTTCAAATAATCTTGTGTATATAGAAAAATCTATATTGAGAGAGTTTTACTCTTGTAATATCTTATCTAATAAATTTATGAATACGTGTGGTTTTAAGTTTGGACCAAAATAGTAAATAAAAACAATTTATATTTTAATGACCAAATTAACCATGAATTTCCCAAAAAAAAAATAACTAGATAATTTCAACATGTAGAAGTAACCTTAATTTAAATTTTCGTGTTTGACAAGAATTTAATTAGAAATTCTCGAAAATTCTTCTTTGCAAATCTATATCGAATCCAAAGGGGATTAGTTGGGGTCAAACCTTAACAATATATATAAACACCCATGAAATTCAGCAGTACAGTAATATTGAATTTCAGTATATCTCTTTAATTTATTGGTCCTTAATTTATTTAAGGTGGGTCTTAATTAATAAGAATTTTTATTAATATTAACAAATGGCACTACAAGATTAGAGGGATGCATTGAAATTCAGTAGTACAATAATACTGAACTTTTATCCCCACGACAGAACACAAGTACTGTTAGATAATTCAATAAATTCCATTATTTTACTTTCTAAAAAATTTGAAAAATATATACAACATTATTATTATTTTTATAATGAACATTATTAATATCTCTTTTAATTTTATAATGTGCAAGATATTTTATTTAGTATTAATTATTTCATTCCATATATATGCATAGAAATACTTTCCACGTTTTTATTGCATTACTGAAACTGATTTAATTGAATTATAAAATTAGTGCATAACTATGTATAATGAGTAAATTAAACTGTCATTTTAATTTGTTCCCTAAAAATATATATTCACTAATAACTTAATTATTAATTATACAAATTAATTTTTGAAAGATAATACTATATATTAAAAGTCACATAAGCACTTATGTAGACTGTTAACTATTTACGTAGTATCACCCTAAAGGATAAAAGTTCAGTATTATTGAACCACTAAATTTTAGTGCATTCTTCCAATCATGTAATGTCATTTATTAATATTAATAAAAACTTACATTAATTAGGACCCACCTTGAATGGATCAGAGACTAATTGATTGGAGGAATGTACTGAGTTTCATCCAATACTACCGTATCACTCAACATCTACTCCGGCCTAAATTATTAATTTGCTATCTCTTAACACATCAATTTATCAAATCATTTCATCAGATTCGGTGATAATAATTAATAAAAACAGGAAATAATTAACTTGTTAATCCATCATAGTGACCGGTGACGAATGGGTGTACAGTGTTACGATAGTACTGAACTTCAGTACATCTCCAATCAGTTGGTTCATAAGCTATTCATGGTGGGTCCTTATTAATGTGAATTTATATTAATATTAACAAATAGCTCTACATGATTAAAAGAATGTACCGAACTTCAATAATACAGTAGTACTAAACTTCTATCCCTACTCTTGTTGCTTAAAATTTAATACCAAAGACACACGACATTGAATAATGCAATGTGTAAAATAAGTACAAGTGGAAGGGTGTGAGTCTGTGTATATTGGTAAAAAATTAAATCACCTTCTAATTAATTTTATTTTAATAAAATAAAATATTTTAAGGAGTAAACTTAAGTAAAATTAATTACCTAATTTTTTACTATGAATTGAAGTTCTCCAATACTAAATTGAAACTTAGTAAATATTAGGGACTAAATTAATACAATCACAAATATGAATGATCAAATTGAAATTAAGTAAATATTAGGGACCAAATTTTTTTAAGAAAATGCTAATATAGAAACCAAAATACAACTTTTGTCTTTCAAAATTATAAGTCTACTTTTTTTTTTGTTATATAAAAATCTCTCATCCATGTTGATTGGATTTTAGTAGAAACATAATTAACTATATTAAAAAAATTACAATATTATTCTACAAAAAAATTTCCAATTTTTCAATTTAAATGGAAAATATTATAATTATATTGGTGTTGCTCCTAAATGGTGAGCAAGTAAATAGACCACTTTCACCTACTATCGAATCCATAAGAAAAAAGATCTTTCAAGTATATTCTCTTTATTCTCACCTATAATGGTTAAAGAACATTAACTCCTAAATAATTTAATCAAACTTTAAGAAATATCAATACAATTCACCTAAAATGATTTATCCTAAAAAATTTATCTATTTTGGTCTCTAATATTTAGTATTTTTCTCAACTTGGTCCCTCACGTTTACGATTAATACCTATTTGATCCATAATATAATAATATTTGCTTAATTTCAATTCAGTCCTTCATGTTTACCGTTGGTACCAATTTGCTCCCTCCATTATTCAAATATTAAAATTACTTAACAAAACTGAGGGGTAAATAAGAAAAATGTGATGGACTAAACTGGTACAAATCGCAAACGTAAAGAACTAAATTAAGGCTATGTTCATTACAAAGAACTAAGGAAGGAATGGGTGGGGCCACTGGGTCCCACCTACTTTTTCGCCTTTTCATTTCCAACAATTTTTTGAAAAAAAAGAAAAAGAAAATACAAAATACAAAATACAAAATATCTATTATACTCTTTGATTTGACACGATCATAACTTTCTTTTCTTTTTATTATTTTAATATAAGGGGCAAAACAGTAATTTGATTACATTCACGTTCCATTTCCATTCCCAATTTTTACTATCAAACATCGCAAATGCATCCACATTCTCTTTCCCTTTCCATTTCTGCGTGCCCTAAGATCGAACAAATGTAAGATTACTATATTAGGGACCAAATTAATATAAAATGTAAACCTTTCGGGATTAAAATAGAGTTCTTATCAACAAGAATAGAAAGGACTTCTGTCTTCTAATAAGAAGCGAGAAGGGAAGAAAGAGAGAGAGAGAGAGAGAGAGAATAAGAAGGGAAGGCGTATATGCGTCGTGCATGCATTTATTATATAAAGAGAGAAACGAGAAATGAAAGAGCGTTTTTTCTAACTAACAATCTCTCTCTCTCTCTCTCTCTCATTCTTCAATTCTTCTTTCTTCTTTCTATCCTCTCAGAGCAGAGAGAGCCCCGCCCTTCCGTGCCTGCCTCCTTACACGTGTCAGGTCACCACGCGCCGCCGCCGACGATAATCATGGACGCGGCCGCCGCTCCTCTGCTCACTAAATCCGACGCGCCGTCGTCGTCGTCGGAGGAGGTCATCGGCGACTACGCTCCGGTGACCGGGTTCAAGGAGGCGAGGGAGGTCGTGTGGGTGGAATCCAGGAAATTGTGGCTCATTGCATTGCCTATTATCTTCAACACTCTCTGCCAATTCGCCGTTAACTCCGTCACCAACATGTTCGTCGGCCATCTCGGAGACGTTGAGCTCTCTGCTGTTTCTCTCTCGCTCTCTGTCATCGGCACCTTCTCTTTCGGCTTCATGGTGAGTGTGTGTGTTTGATTCCGCTTTTGTGTTTTTTGGAAGGAATTATTAATTGTAGCTACATTTCGAAGATTTTAGGTTGTAACTTGGAATTCTTTGTTTTTGCTGTTATGGTTTTTGAAGAGAGGCAAATGTTTCCTTGCCTATGTTTGAAATTTGAATCTCCGTGCTCTACATTTGGCTAAATTTCAATGATGTAAAGCATAAAAACTAGTTATACTGTCAAGTTTGCAAATGATGTCAGAAGTCCATTCACTTTAATTTCGAAGTATAGCATAATTATGGTGTTAATTTTGCATAATCATCAATAAATTGAATGTTGATATTGGACAAGTTAATTTCCAACTTTTATAAGAATAGTAATGGGCTGAAACTTGTTTAAGAACGAAATCTGATCTTAGTCTGCAAAACTTGCAGCTTGGCATGGGGAGTGCACTTGAGACACTATGTGGTCAAGCTTTTGGTGCTGGGCAGGTTTATTTGCTTGGCGTGTACATGCAACGCTCATGGATAATCCTATGGGTCACCTGCATTTTGCTCTTGCCAATTTACATATGTTCAGCTCCATTATTGAAACTTCTTGGCCAACAACATGATATAGCTGATCTTGCAGGGAATTTCACTCTTTTGGTTATTCCTCAGTTTTTCTCACTTGCTATCAATTTTCCAACCCAAAAGTTCCTTCAAGCTCAAAGCAGGGTTAATGTGATTGCATGGATTGGGTTTGTCGCTCTGGCTATTCACATTGGGTTGCTATATCTCTTCATATATGTATTCAACTGGGGTTTAACCGGGGCAGCTGTGGCATTTGATCTAACAAGTTGGGGAATTGCATTGGCTCAAGTTGCTTATGTCATGGGTTGGTGCAAGGAAGGATGGAAAGGATTCTCATGGATGGCATTCAAGGATATATGGGCTTTTGTCAGGCTCTCTCTTGCATCAGCTGTAATGCTTTGCCTTGAGGTTTGGTATATGATGAGCCTTATAGTTCTTACCGGCCACCTTGATAATGCAGTGATAGCTGTTGATTCCCTCTCTATTTGGTAAGCTCTGAACTTTATGCTTAAGCACAAGCATTTCATTTATCACCAAGAACACTCTGAACAATTATAACATAGCTTTTCTTCTCACTCTGGGGGAGGATGGGGGGATGAACATTATGAAACTCATAATGATTTTAGGCTTGCACAAACATCTTCATTTTCTTTCCAAAGGAAAGTGTGACATTACAACAGGAAAAACCAGAACAAAAAAATGGCGATGCTTGATATTTGTGAACAAACTCAATGGTTTTGCATCTGTTATTGATTGAAATTATGTGTGTCTTTTTATACTTCTAATGCATTCACTGATGTTCTACAGCATGAATTACAATGGATGGGAAGCCATGCTGTTTATTGGAATAAATGCAGCAATCAGGTATGCAGCCTTAGTCTTGCCGTTATGTTTCCTACTCCATTTCATAACTAATGGCATACCAGGAGACCTTGTTTCTAAACTTTAGAAGTATCAAAATTACCCATGAAACAGGATCTTGTATTGCAGTTACAATAAACACTAGAAAATTAGGCCCTTAAGTAGATTAGTAAGGTGACGAAGGGGAAATAAGTTCTTTGTTCTTAGTCTGAGTCTGATCTATTCCACTACTTCGGTATAACAACCTGTTTTTCATTTATGGCTCATTTTTTGTGTTTTTGTACTTTCAGTGTCAGAGTTTCCAATGAACTTGGTCTGGGACGTCCAAGAGCTGCAAAATACACCGTCTATGTGACAGTTTTTGAGTCTCTTGTGATTGGACTAGTTTTCATGGTTCTCATTTTGGTAACTAGAGACTATTTCGCCATTGTCTACACAACCAGCAAGCCTTTGCAAGAGGCAGTCTCTAGCCTAGCTGAACTCCTTGCTGTGACAGTAGTGCTCAACAGCGTTCAACCCGTAATTTCTGGTATTAGTAGTCTAGCATTTTTTTTATGTCTACTTATGAAGAGCAATAGAATTTGTTTATTTATGATTTTTGTAAATCATCCTTTCAGGCGTTGCTGTTGGAGGTGGATGGCAGGCACTAGTGGCTTACATCAATGTGGGCTCTTATTACATTTTTGGACTTCCACTAGGATTCTACCTTGGTTATGTGGCGAAGTTTGGGGTTAAGGTAGTGTACTGTACTCTATTTCTTTTTCCCTTGAGCCCTGCCTTCTTGAGATAATATCATAGTCCATGCTTTGTCTAGAGCTCAAGTCTAACCTTTAAACAAGTTTGAAAAAGAGTGGAAAAGAGAAAGAAGATGAGTTTCTAATGACCCTGAAATTTGTTTCATGCATAGGGACTTTGGGGAGGAATGATATGCGGAACTGCTCTACAGACTTTGTTGCTTATCATTGTACTTTATAAAACCAATTGGAACAAAGAGGTAGGTGATGATTCTTTGGCATTCTTCCTGAAACTTCTCTACGCTTCTCTTGGCATTGTTTGTGTTGTAAAATATGCTTGTGCATGTCAAACAAAGTCTTACATTGCATAGAATAAAGGAGACCCAAGATTATATATTATAAGGTGTGATAATACGGGGGTAAATAGGCCAAGATGAAGGTGTGCCTTACGCACACAACAACAAGCCTCAAGAAGGGACCCACCCGCCCCCTTGCACACGCAATGACGAGTTATATTTTGCAAAACTACGGTTAAATGCATGTCTTTCTTTGCCACGCTATATCTCTTAAGGACGGTTTCGATAAGATTCGATCCATATTACCGTGAATCCCCATCAGATGTCTTTCTTTGCCGCGAAATGCAGGCTATTCTGTGCTTTAACATTTTACATGAGAAGATAGCACGCCCTCTTTTCTTATTTTTCAGTTTTCTTCCACTATTTGATTATTTGGTTGAATGAATTGGTAGAAGATTGTAAATGATAGAGTGTGACTTTTGAGTTGTTGCATTTGTAGGTGGAACAAACAAGTGAACGAATGAAGAAATGGGGTGGGCAAGAATTCAAAGTTGATCAAGCGTAGTAGCTGGCTGCTTACAACCCTTGTTTTCTTTTCTTTTTTTGATAACAACGTATTTTGTTTCTTTTGTTCGAGGAAACTATTAAGCCGACCACACCTAGTGGAAAAAGGCTTTGATTGTTTTGTTCAAAGAAACTATTAGTATTCAGAAGCTCATTGGGCTCTACCTAATTTGGTTCGAGCCAGTTGAGATTTCACGAACTTTGGTTTCTTGTACCGTGTTCCAATTGTATTCTGAGCCTTGTGTCAGGGGGTTCAAGGCCAACGGTCTCAGTCTCACATGTTCATTCTTGTATTTTTGTTTTTTTTCATAGTAAAGTTAGTCCCTACCCTTATGGTACATATTATCTTTCTGTAGACTCTGATCTGCTGAAGATAATAAAGAAATTGCCTCATTTCTTTGTCTTCCATTCTAGTCTTTTTTGAGTTTTTGTTAATGTTAATGTATAACATTCACACCTCTCGGAGAATATTAAAAAATGTTTTTTGACTTTTCTCATTCCCCCTTTTCCTTTCTTAGATCAGATATTTATTATTTAAGGTTGTATTGTGGGCTTCAGGCCCAAAAAAAGGTTGTATTGTGGGCTTATGAGCCGAAATGAGTTAGTATAAGTTTATAACTTTTTAAGCTGTTGGTAACTTGGAGCTTCCAAATTGATGTATGAAAGAATTTTCCAATCAATTTAATCATTTGGTGAGTGGAAAATTTAATTGACAATGTCATTAATAGATATTAACAATGATAAATTCAACATTGGCAAAATGTTCGGCCAAAACAAATAAAGTTGGCAAAAAGTACAATTTATTTTTGGTAAAAGTAGGTCGCGTGTTTGAGGTTACCCTTAATTATACTTCTAATATTTTTTTTTGCTGTTAATTGTTTTTCAATCAATTTAATCTTTTGGTGAGTTGAAAATTCAATTGACAATATTATTAATAGATATTAACAATGATAAATTGAACATTGGCAAAATGTTCGGCCAAAAAAAACATTGACAAAAAGTATAATTTGTTTTTGGTAAATGTAGGTGCTCCCGTTTGAGGTTACTGTTAATTATACTCTTAACATTTTTTTGCTATCAATTGTTTTTTTTAATCAATGTTGGCCTTTTGAATTTAAAGTTCATGTCTAATATTTAGTGTACGTTCTTTACGCAGAAAAAAAAAAGGAAAAGAGAAAAGGAATGTATTTACGATGTTTGTTAGTAAAGTTTGGGAATAAAAATAGAATTGAAATGTATTAAAATTACCACTTTACCCCTTATATTAAAATAATAAAAACAAAGAAGATTATAATTATGTCAAATCAAAAGATATAATAGACATTTTGTTTTTTTTTTTTTAAATTTCTAACAAGAAATAAAAAGCAAAAAGTCGATGGAGCCCAAGAATCCCTTTCCATATCCAACGAACATGCCTTAAAGTTCTCTTGAAGGAAGGGAACAATATTAATGAACGATGCCCTCATCAATAAAATCAAAGTTCTCTTGAAGCGAAATATTTGTTTGAGTATCAATCACATTCTTTGTGAAGTCAATTCTTGCATCAACACTTGGTAAGATAAGTGCACAATTGCACATAGCCACTCGAAGCAAAATCGCTTCAAGAGAACTTTGATATCTTTGACGAGGATATCGTTCTTATGATTAATATTCCCTTCCTTGATAATATATCCATAGTATGATCCTTTTTCAAAATAAACTTCAAGTCTGAACACCTACACTTTTACACACACCTACATCTATTGATCTACGTGCACATTTGGTAGGTAGAAAGAAAGAGGGAAAGGGAGAGGGAAAGGAAATGGATTGGCATTTGCACTGTTATATACTAAATAAAAAATATACACAAATTCGTAATTTTTGACAAGAAAAATGCCCTCAGTGAGGGTATTTATCGGGTCAAATAGTCAACTCTATAAACGCCCTCACTGAGGGCATTTTTTACACTAATATTTACATGAAAATAAGTGTGATAAAATTGTAAAAAACGCCCTCACTAATTTTTCTTGTTAAAAATTACAAAAAACGCCCTCGAGGGCGTTTTGTGCACAGTAAAAGTGGTATATATCTGTAGATAGTTTTTAAAAGTGGCTGAATTTGTGTATATATTTTTTATTTGGTATATTTATGTTCAAAAGCCGGAATGAGTTTGATGTGTTTGGTAGTAAAAATTTGGAATGGAAACGGAATAGGAATGTATTAAATTACCACTTTACCTCTTATATTAAAATAATAAAAAAAAAAAAGGTTAGGTAATAAAAATTTTGTATTTTTTTAAAAATGTGTCAGAAAAAACAAAAAAATAAAAGTAAATGGAACCCACGAGCCCATTTACTTTTACAACACCATTCCCATTCAGTTGCACCAACGTACTTTTCTCTTCTCTCTTTCATTTCAACTTTTCATCTTCTTAATCCCTCCTCCTTCTTCCTTCTCTTCTTCCTCCTTTCTTCTTTTATGTCTCCATCCTTCCTAACCACAAATCTATCTCCCTCCTCTTCTTTATCTTTTTATTTTGTTATGATTTGCAAACCTTTCTCTATTTCTTCTTCTCGCCATTTTTTTTACTAAACTAAGGTAAAGTTACTTAGGTGCTTGCTATAAAGTTCACCAAGCACCTAAGTACAAACATTCAAAATAATTTTTAATTTGTGTGAACAATATTATCTGAAGAATGAAAAAAAATTAATTGCCAAGGTCCATCATTGACAATTGTTTTAGGTTGGGATCCATTTTGGTTAATCCCAAACTTAGAGGGTACATTTTGATCCAAAAGCCCCAATTACTCACTCCTATTACTTTAGGAAAACAAATGCCCTTTTTGTAACATGTTCAATTTAGCTTAGCATTGAAGTATAGAAGAAATACAAGCACAAAGAATGGAATATAGTTTAATAGTAATCAGATAATCACCAATTACAATTTACCCATTTTGATATTTAATATAATCTGTTTACTTAATTGTTGAAAACATAATTTTCCATGTTATAATCAAAATAAAAACTAGTAACACAAATATAATCATGTTTACTTAAGCAATAAATTCATGTGTGTGTTATGATTTCGCCACTCTTATAACCATGGTTATTAAAACCAGACCGGATCGGCTGATTGAACTGGGACCCGGCCAGTACACCGGTCCGGAACAATCATAAAATCTCCCTTTCAATAAACCGGTGGGAAACCGGTTAAACCGGTGGTGAACCGGCGGTTTACTCGGTTCACCCGGTTCTGACTTTTTTTAAAAAAAAAATTTTTCTTTGACTTAAAGCGACGTTATTTCATGTTTTTTTTTTTTGAAAATATATTTTTGTTTAGAATTATAGATATACATATATTTTTTAAAAGTTTAAAATTAAAAAAAATGAAAATCCCTTGCCCTGTAATCGCACAAGCAGACGCACGTGAAAGAAGAGCAAATTGGAAGTGGATGATGAACCTGGATCTCAGAATGACACTATATTGGCGATTATCCTTCTTTGGATCATAACTTGGTGTCATTTGATGGAATTAACGTCAACGAATATTATGATTTAATGTTATTGTCAATTTGTCTTTTTTGTGATTTAGTATGTGCACATATTGATTTTAGTTTTACGTGTGTTGATTGTTGAGCACTAGGTAGTAGGTACGTTGATCATTGGACTTCTTAGATGAGTTTGATATGATATTATGGCTTGAGTTTGATATGATATTGTGGTTAAGTGTGCAACTTGTTCTAATTCTAGTATTTTATTTATGGTATAATATTGTGGTTAATTATATTTAGGTGGAGATGGACACATATAATTAAAATATGTAACTATTGTTTAATATGATATATTTTAGTATATTAAATAAAATATATATATATATATATATATATATATATATTTAATTATCACCGGTTCGACCGTGGTTCAACCATAGTTGAATCAATGAACCTTGAACCAGTGCCTCGACCGGTTCGATGCCCGATCCGATTTTAAAAACCATGCTTATAACACAATATATATATATATATATAAACACAATTAATATATTCAATATATTGAATCTCAATTGAAATATCAAATATCAAATGCACCGTACATATTAAAAAAATAAACCTATGTTTTATCATTTATGTATGATCTCAAATGCAAATATATAAGCGACTAAAGGCTCCACACATAAATTGTATGTACATGTTATTTATTTTTTAATTTTTAAAATATAATATATTAGTTATTTATTAGGATTTTACAATTGAAAAAGTTACTGTTTTGTTGTCACACTTTTCTTTTGTTACACTTATAAAGTTGAGAAATTTTTTTTTTTTGTATACCTTGCTTCTGTGACACCAAAAATTTGCAAAACCATATTATGGTGGGAGGATAAAATGGTCAAATCCCTATCAAATTCTTCTATAGAGAATGCTATATCCAAATTTAGGGCACGTTCTTTATGCAGAAATGAAAAGGAAAAAGAAAAAAGAATGAAAATGAGAATGCATTTGTTATGTTTGATAGTAAAAATGAGAAATAGAAATAAAATGGGAATGTATTAAAATTATCACTTTGCCCTTTATATTAAAATTAAAATAATAAATAAAAAAAATTATGATTGTATCAAATCAAAGAATATAATAGATATTATATATTCCTCCTCTTCTCCTTTCCTATTTCCTGTAAAAGAACACCACCTTAGATTTTAGATTTCCTAAACCACCTATTAAATATGATCTATGTAATTTCCAAACCCAAATTCTCCCTTTAAACCTTCAACCAAACAAGCAAGGGCTAAGTTGAATCAAACTTTGGTTAGCAAACCAGTCAACACATTTGTCGGCCTCTGGCCTCCAAGTAAATGTGATAATTGATCAAACTAGAGTTCCCATATTTTTTGAATTTTGAATCAGTTAAATGTTGTATAGCAGGACGGTCTACCAGGGTCCAGATTCCCATAAATCCACTCTTAATTCATTCATAGCTTATTTTAAATTCAAGCAAGTTTTTACTATTCTTTAACTGTTTAAAATATCATACGATTAATTTAGACACTCAAACTTCATATATTTTCTAGTTAAAACTAGGATTATGAAAGAGCAAAATTTATTCAATTAGAAAACCAACCTTGGTCAACTAAAGTTTTCAGTCAAAATGAATTCACAAAAACAAGATGAGAAGCATAAACATGTCAAATTTTGCAAGTACCATTTCTTAAATCTAAAAGTCGGACCTAAAAAGTGACATTTGAGCAACCAGCAGATTTGCCTATAAGATCCTTTAATCGTTTGCATCTGATGCAAAATCAATAAATATATCTGGCAACCAAAATTGCATCATTAAACACTTGTAAGAAGTTTTCACAGAATAACAAGACTAAAAATACAAAATGCATATGTTCAACAATATTCCATTCCTCTTAGGATAAGACAAAAACAAACACTAAACATATTTCCTAGCCATTGATGCAATCTACTCGTCCTTTTTCTTCTTGGGCACTCTGTATGCACCAACCACACAAGCATGGTCTCGCTCATATGGCTCAAGGGTCACTTGCTCCGAAGGCTTAAATTGATCTGCCCTAAGCTTGTTAACTTCACTCGCAAACACGGCTGTCGCTGGGACTGTGGAGTCTATGCAGTTTGCCTGGCATACAAAAGATTTAAACCTATTTAACAAGTCTAGGATACAAAATTGAACAAGCTCAGCACTAATTTGAAAATAATTGAAAACAAGGTACTGTCCTGAGATACCACATATATGGGAGACAAATACAATTTCTCGAAAATAAATAAATTCAATACAGCTTTCACCACTTACGCCTGTAATTACATAACAATAGTAATAGTACAATAAATTATTAAATTTCTGAACCAACCTTGATTGAAATAACAAAGTGACCTCCTGCTTTCAAATAATATGAAGCATTCAGCCCAAGAATCCTTGCCTGCAAAGGTTGCAAAAGAGAGAATAAACCTGGATCCTCAGACTAAGTGTGTCAAATGACCGAGCTGTTTGTTTGGCAGTGCATTGAAATTTTGAGCAATAACAGATAACATTACCATTAAATAAAAGAACGAAGAAATTTTTTTAAAAAAAAAAAGTTTTTTTGTGATATACTAAAAGATAAGATAAAGGCATGCCCAAAAACAAACTAATTTGACTACTCTCGCTAGCAACATAATCATCTCAAAGAGAAAATAAATATACATGCTATCTTGATATGGAAGATAAGAATAGAAACAACCACACAATCAAACAAATTAATGTGCAAAAAAACTTCAAAAAAAAAAACAACAAAATTATGCACATTAGAAAACTTAAAAACGAAATTAATGTGCATCAGAAACTCGAGTCTGCATCATTCAAGATGTCTTGAAGGGGAATCCGAGTAAGCTCATCATATGCACAGAGCATCAAATACTAATAATGCATATAGCAAAGCAAAGAAAAATAGAACATTTTCTAACTTCAGGAAACATGTGCTAAATAGAGAAATACCAAAACAATTCTTGATTAAAAACACCAACCACAAAAAAAAGGTAAAAGAGATAGAAAAGAGCTTAATAAGATTTCAATAACAGAACAATTTCCAAGAATGAAACATAACAGATGAGCACCAAAATAAAGACCTCTAAAGAACAATTTCAAATGTTTTTTAAGTAGTCATTTAAGATGTAATTACTGGATAGTAACTGATGAAGATAATAGCAATAGCAAATATAAATTATTCAATTAGCCCAAAATACCATGTAACGTTATTTTAACTAAAACCTGAGAAGAAATTTAAACCAAACCTGATCAGGCTGAGCAACATCAGAAAATATTACATCTACCATTCCAACCAACATCCTGTATTTGGCAGGATGCCTAGCATCTTCAATAATGGGTATAACATTAGTACGCTTCTTGGCCATGTTGACCAAGTCACGGCCACTCCTGTGTGAAAACTCAACTGCATAGACGACTCCAGTCTACATACAAGAACAATACACTTAAATCAACTCATTCCAACTGAAATACGTAGGTATGATGCAAATTTGGTATAGTACTTACTGGGCCAACAATGTCAGAAACATGAGAGACAGTAGTGCCAGAAGCAGCTCCTAGGTAGAGAACACGGGCACCAGGTTTCTTTATCACACATATACAGAAATGAAAACATACATGTTATGCTAAAGTATTTGAAATACAAGGACAGAGATCAGTATCTACTAAGAAAAATAGATATTCTTACAATCCATATGTTGTCAACTCCACCAAGAATAGCAGCAGCCAACTTGGAGCGGAAAGGGTTCCACACCCTATACTCAACTTTGGAACCGTCCTCATTCTGAATAATAACAAGTCTTTAAAGTAAGCATACCATATAATCATATAATCGAGTATAAACATTAAGATAAAGCCTGTAATTACAAAAAGTGATACCAATAAGCATCGTTGTTAACATACTCAACAACTAAAGTATAGTAGATTAAGCCATTTCAAAAACAGTATTAAAACAAAGAGACCAAAAATCACTGGAAATCATACTAATGGAAGATGAAAATGAAAAAAAACCTGCACGGTGATCCTTTTCTCGTTGTAAACAGCTTCACCAGGAACTAAATTCTTAGTGACAAGGGCATCTTCTTTACCCTTGGCAATGAATATTCCTTCATGTCTATGAGGCTCAACGATAACCTTGCTCCCTCCTTTCATTCCACCCCTGCCTCCTCCGCGACCACCACCCCTACCTCCTCCGCGACCAAAACCCCTACCTCCTCCGCGTCCGCCACCACGAGCTTTCATGTCTGATCCTCTTCCTCCAAAACCTCTCCCTCCTCCTCTTCCTCCACGTCCGCCATCGCCTCTGCCGCCTCTGAACCCACCACCACCACGACCTGCTTAAATTTACAACATTAGAAGGTAGAAAATTCCAAACACACACGTAAACTTCAAATATACCCTATCCAATTCCATCGCCATCCAAACACTCTAAAACGAGCACAAAATGAACTCAAACTCTAAAACCCACAGGAAATAAAACTGACAATGGAAATACAAATCGAAAGGAAACTTGTTGAATTACCTCTGGGAGGAGCCATCTTCACGAGATTGGAAGGTGAAGGCTGAACGGCGGGCTTGCTGCGAGGCGTGAAATGAAGAAATATAAAACGAAGACGAAGGTTGCACAAGTTTTGTAGGTGTTTTATAGAGCAATTTAGGGTTTAGGGTTTTTGAGTCTCACGCACAGCAGATAGCGCCGTCTAGAGGCCTATTGGACCTGATTAGGGTTTCGACTCGCGTTACGTTGGCCCAATCGATAATAAACTTTTTCTTCTTATTATATATTATACTAGAAATTCTTCCGTGCACTACACGGGTTACTCAACAGGTTTTCTAAAAAAAAAAATTTGTAATAATATTCAATTAAAACTTAATTATTTACGTATTTTTGTTCAGATATTATTAATTATGAAAAAAGAAGATGTCAACATAATCAATACACTAAGAGAAAAAGATGATAACCTATATCAATTGAAATAATTAACATTAGATCAATACAAATAAAACATTTCAAAATTCAATCTCAAACACCACTGCAATTATAATGTGAAAAGAAATTGTTACAAATTCAAACAAAAAGAAATAAATACAAATAAGAAGCTAATTTATAGTGTCTAAAAATTCTATTTAACAATCTGAAATATTTTTTTGTATACAACGTTTGTAGTTGTATTAATTGATGCACCATGCTGATTTCTGACCAATATCTTAATGCCGGACCGTGATCGTACACGTGAGAGAGTAACATACAGTTGACCATGACTAAAAATTATGAAAAAAATGCAAGACATCAACAACGCAACTAACTACTCAGAAAATTTAAGCAACTTTTATAATAAACAAATTATGAAAAAAGACAAAATTTAGAGGCACAAATAACTATTTAACTAACAATCATATGAATTAGTGCAAAATTCAAATTTCAGCCTCAAAATAAAATCCATATGTCCCGGCTTCCTAGTGTATCAAGTGCAGGTAAGAGCCTGTTTGTGCATGCTTACTTTTAAAAAAGAAGCACTTATTTTTTTAATAATCACTTATTTTAAAAAAGTGTGCTGAAATTTTAGCTTTAAGCAGAATGCATTTTTTTAGCTTTAAGCAGAAGCTAAAAATTGGAGCTTCTTTTTCTAGCTAGTAGCAGAAGCTGAAATTTAAATAATTTATGACAAAAATACCCTCAATAAAATTTAATATTTTCCATTATACCCTTTATTATTTTAAACCTAATTTAGACCTATACAACTACAATTTACAATCAGTCTTTTTAACGTTGCTCCTCCTCTTCCTTCACCATCTCACTTCATGTCTTCATCTTCTTCCTTTACCGTCTCACTAATAATAAATATTAAATAACATTTTAATATATTAATAATATTAATTAATAAAAAACTAATCATAGGTAAGGCCCCTCTTTTTAGACCCAAGGCTCGCTGTGCGGGCCCACGTGGCCGTAGACGCAATGTTGTAAGAACCGGACGGTCCGACCGGTTCAACCGCCAATCGAATACAAAAGCGAGTCGGTTGGACCAAAAAACCGTTTTTCTAGTTGGACCGGAGTTGGACCGGTCAACCGGTGATCCAACCGGTCCAATTTTATTTTTTTAAAAAAATTAAAAAATTAAAAAATAAAAAGGAAAAATAACATAAAAAAAGAAATTAGAGAAATCTTAAAAATTAAAATTAGAAAAGTCTTGAAAATTAAAATTTAAAAGTCATTATTATCAATAATTTCATATTGGGTTTGATTAAGTTCTTTCAAAGCTTGACAAGTCTTAAAAATTAAAACTTTGAGAAGTAATGTAATTTAAAACTTCAAAATTATGTATATTGAAACCTAAATTTTGAGTGATGTTATTTTATATATTAAGAATAATTATTATTTATTAGTTATTGCATCATCCGGTTCGACCGGTTAAACCGATCAAACCATGAATCGAACACTTGTCCGAGTCTTTGCTCGGTTCGGTTCTTACAACATTGCTTAGACGGACACACTAAAAATTAATATATTAAAAAATAAATTAACATTTTATTTTGATTTATTTAATAATAATTAACAAATTAAATATTGATATCTATTTATTTATTTAATAATATTAATAACATCATAATCTATACATGTCATTTTTAGTAATTTTATAGTTAACAATCATGTCACCATTTTGACCCGTGCGATGCACGGAATATATTTATAAATATTTGTATATTATTTTAAAATAAATAAAGAAACTAACAAATTAAAGATACAATAATAAAAAAACTCATAAATAAAGTATAGCGTTGTTGTTAAAAATTCTATTGATAATATAACATCTAAGGTTGAAGCTTATAGATGTGTTGCTTTTGGAATCAATTTCAAGGTCAATTATCATTCACACCTGTAATCAAATAAAAAAGATTAAAAATAAGTTCACCAGAAAAACTATTTACATAATTGCATATCTAAAGTAATCAAAATACGAAAGAACTCATTGATTATAACTCACAATGAATATATATAAATGAACCCATAAAATACCCGAATATAACTACCCTCCATAACAAATCGAAAAAATTTATGATTATCTATATTTTTTCTTAAAATGTGTTCCATAATCTACTACTTAAAAAAATATTATATATATATATATATATACATATATAGTTTAGCCTTATTTTTCTTTAGTATATGCATTTTATTCGTTTTTAGTAATTTTTTAGCTGATTCAAAAATAATAATATTGTTTCGAGCAGAAAAAAAATCTTGTCCAAACAGCAAAATTTAAAAAAAATTCAACTATAGAAAATGGTACCTTCACATTGCATCATAAGTAGTGCAGTGTCCTCCAAATTCAACTATAGAAATGAGAACAAAAAAAAACAATTTTTCCTATATTAATAAAAAAAGAAAGAAAAAGAAATCACAAGAAAGTGAAGACCATCTATGAATTTTCAAGCTCTCATATGGCCATACTCAATGTCTGAAGGATTAAAGCCAAAATAAGCACCTACCTAAATAAACTATAATACTCAAAATTTTGATCAATGTCACCCACGATCTAACGTATACATGCAATGACACAGAGTTAGTGGTGCATGAAAAATATGTTACCAAGTAATCTGAATAAGATTTATTATATGTCTACCATTAATAAAATGAATTGCAGAAGCGCAGAGTAATAAGAGGAATGATAGAAATAGCACTTACACAGGAGCCATGGAAAAAGTAGACACCAAGTCAATGATAGGTATTGAATTTTGAGAATGAAAAAAATGAGCTAGCAACACATCTTATATATGAATATTTTGACAAAATTTGCGGAATCAAAAATTTAATATAGTTAAACATATTAACAATTGGAAATTCAAATTTCAAAAATATGATATGATTGGTGTTGTATGATTTGAGTTTAACATTAATTTCTTACATTTAAAAAGATTATACAGATTTTATGATTTATAGTAGTTAGTACCATTGAATAATTGAATTAAATGATTTTAGATATGAATTAATTAGGAGAATGGTATTGATTGGTTGATAAAATATTCAAACGGCATTCATTAAGGAATTGTGCATAAAAACAAATTATGTAGTTGAAGATATTCCATGAACGATAAAAAAATGATGATGTGGATTCAACAATCATGTCACCATTATTTTATAGTTTATTTTGATATTTTTAGTTTACAAAATATTTCAGTTAAGATACATTATTAATATATTATTAAATCTCTAAGCTAAATTTAATTTTGCATTTATATAAAGCTAATTACATCAGAAAATTTATAGCACATGTCAACAACAGATAGATTTTGATATTTTCAGTTTATAAAATATTTCAGTTAAGATACATTATTAATATTTTATCAACCAATCATTTAATTCATTTAATGGTAATAGAGAAATATTATCATTTACTTATAGTTAATTTCTTTTTTTTCGTAAACCTTATAATTAATTTCAAAATATATTAATAATAGATATTTTATTCTTTGGACTATATATAAAAGAATATTCTAAATGCAAAATTAAATTTAGCTTAGAGATTTGATAATATATTAATAATGTATCTTAACTGAAATATTTTGTAAACTGAAAATATCAAAAATAAAATAATGGTAATAGGGAAACATCATCATTTACTTATGAGAGAGATAACATGTGCAGTTATAGTTATAGTTATAGAATAGGCGCTAAATAGGATCCACATAGGCTCCACCTTAAAAACAAATTATTGATTAAATAATCAATCAATTAAATTAAGGAAAAAACTAAGGTAAAGTTGCTTAGGTGCTTGCTATAAAGTTCACCAATCATAAACCTTATTTATATTCTCTCTCCTATTTGATTGGTTATGTAATTTATTGCTTTTCATTTTCTCTCTCTACCATGATTGGTTATAAAAAAAAATTTTTGCCACGTGTTTTAATTATATTGGTGAACTTTATAGCAAGCACCTAAGTAACTTTACCTCAGTTTAGTCCTTAAATTAAAGGTATAACATCAAATCCCTTAATTAGTGCAAGTCAACTTTTAAATCCTTATCATAACTTAATTTTAAATTTCTACGTCATAATCTTATTTTTAAATAATATTTTTTAAAAATATTATAATAAATAAGATAAAATTTGATCATTATTAGTATGAAATTTGACAACTTTAATGAGTTAACCTTTAAAAATTATTAGTATAAAATTTGAAATAAATATTAGAGGTAATTAATAATATAATTAATTGTATAATAAAATTTTTCATTAAATAAATATTATAATAGTTGGACTATAATTCCTCAAAAAAATTCCGTCTTAAATTAATATAATTAAATCACTTAAAAATATCCATAATTTTTATCATCTCAAAATTTTAAAATTCAAAATTAAAATCTACCTCTCCCTCACTCTCTTTCCTTTAATATCTATAATTTTTATCATCTCAAAATCAAAAACTGTTTTATAATTTTTTACTTCAACATTTTTAATTATGAATTATTATTTTGTCATTAATATATAACATGTCAACTATTTCAATTAATTTTAAATTCTTTAAATCGTGTTAAATACACATAAATATATTCACAATCCCTATCATCTCCAAATTTTGAAATTCAAAATTAAAATCCGACTCTCTCCTTCTCTCTTTCCTTTAACATCTATATATATTTTCAGCTTGTGCTCTAAATCATTATTAAAGGTTAGATTTCATTTCCCACTCTTTTCTTCTTCTTATTATCTCCTTCATGATTGTTTCTTCTATTTTTCTTTTCATTGTTGATTTTTTTATATGCGTTTTCACGTTCTTTGTTGTATGCTTCTCTCTCTATATGTATATATATAGATTAACATTCTTTTATACTTTCCAAATTTTGTTGTATCCTCTTTTAGCTATCAAATATTAACATTTGATTAAGTGCAGGACAACATATGTGTTACGATTGGGTTAATAATGACATTTGATTATGTTTTTCAGGCCCATTTGTTGTTGTCTATTTTTTCTTCTCTTTTGGCGATTTTTGCTCTTTCACAAATGCATTCTCTGACTTATCTTTAGTGTTGGATATTATGTGTGGTTATAAGATCTATTTACAGAAATAGAATTCTTCATCCAAGATCTTTCAACTTGAGGAGGATGAGCGAGTCAAATGACAATGTACTTAATGCTGAATCGGAACACTACCAGTCACTTGCCTACTTGAATATGTATAGAATAATGCTGCTTGTGAAGAATTTTGTGAAATTTGAAAATATATTAATAAATATAAATATATATTTTGTGAAATTTGAAAATATATTAATAAATAACGAGTTTCCTTCGTGTGGTGTTTGGAATTGGAAGGCTTGAAACTCTAGCATTTAGTTGCATGGGTAATGTCACATGGCGAGATAGGGCGGGAATCTTCTGGCAGGAAGAGGCGGGAATTGCAGAGAAGGAGGACGACGTGGCCATGGCTCAATCGCTCCTACCTCCACCTTAGGGTACGCTTGGTATAGATGCACAGATGTAAAGTACTGTAAAGAAAGTACTGTAGAGTAAAGTACTGTAGAATAAAAGAAAGTACTATAGAGAAAAGTAAGGAGAGAGATAGAGAGAAAAATTAGGAAAGAGAAAAAGTATGATAAAAAAGTGTGTTTGGTATGTATAAAATATGATGTAAAGTTTTTTTAGGAATCGTGAAATACCACGATTTTACTGTTTGGTGTTTGTACCAAACATACCCTTAGGGTATATTTGGTGTAAAATCCAAACAGTACAATCTTGGTGTTTCACGATTCCCAAAAAAACTTTACATCATATTTTATACATATCAAACACACTTTTTATCATACTTTTTCTCTCTATCTCTCTCCTCACTTTTCTCTACAGTACTTTCTTTTATTCTACAGTACTTTACTCTACAGTACTTTCTTTACCATACTTTACATCTGTGCATTTATACCAAGCGTACCCTTATCGTTCCTGAATCGTTACCCAGATACTCAAGTTTAGATATATGTACGACTACCGGAGTACGAGTAGTGTACCTAATGAGTCTCTTATTTTCTTTGGACAAAATTACAGCTTCTCTCTTACCTATAATATAACACAATACAGTATACTTTGAGCATTTCTTTGGACAAAATTACAACGACTGAATTTGAATTTTTTGATACTTCTAAATATTCATACAATACCATATACTTTGAGCTGGCTCTTTGCCTCTGACTCGATTGAAAAATTAAGTCGGTGCGCCTACTTAATTATACTTTTTTTTTTAATCAAGTCAGTGCGCCTACTTAATTATATTGCTTACATATATTGTTGATATGTGCTATTAATTTTTTAATGTAATCAGCTTTATATAATAGATTTTATTCTTTGGACTATATATAAAAGAATATTCTAAATGCAAAATTAAATTTAGCTTAGAGATTTGATAATATATTAATAATGTATCTTAACTAAAATATTTTGTAAACTGAAAATATCAAAATAAAATAATGGTAATAGGCAAATATCATCATTTACTTATAGTTAATTTCTTTTTTTCGTAAACCTTATAGTTAATTTCAAAACATATTAATAATGTATCTTAACTGAAATATTTTGTAAACTAAAAAGATCAAAATAAAATAATGGTAATAGGGAAACATCATCATTTACTTACAGTTAATTTCTTTTTTTCGTAAACCTTATAGTTAATTTCAAAACATTTGAAAAATCATCATTATCCTATTCAAGTATGAGATGTTAAAATCATATATTTAAATTCGAATTTTGATTCAGTAGATAAGTTATTTAAATGTGAATTATTTGAATAGTAGTTTCTGATTCATACTTATCAGAATCATATTCCAACTCAAAAATTAAATTGTTGTTATGTGTTATTTTGTCAATCTCTCTCAGCCCTATATATACTAAGACGCAGCAGTGTTTTTATACACCAGTATAAATCAAAATTAGCTTATAATAGAATTCAAGGAAGAGTTCTCACAAGCTGCAATCAATGGCTGCCGGTAGAATTGATCCCATCAGTACTATCAATCCAACAAAAACAGATTGGATTATCAAGGTTCGCGTGGTGAGGATCTGGCTATAAATTTGGATCTGCCAATAGAGTTCTCATAATTTGATTTTAAATTGAGAATTCAATCTCCATTATTCTTAAAACATCTATTAATTATTTATGATTTTGACAATCAATATAAAATTAAATTGATTAATTAATATATTCTATAACTATAACTACTATTAAATCTCTGATTTTATTTCTTTCTATTTTCTATTCTCTGATTTGGTTGCTTTGAAAATCAACCTCCTCAGCCAAATTGAAAAGACCAGCTTCTTGGTTTGTTCCTAATTAATCAATTCAAGCATGCATTAATTTGCAAGTAATGGAAAATCGCAAGACCAGATTTCAATGACTTGTAAGGATGCTTACATAACTCATGTGTGAAGAAAGAATATACCCATTATAAAGAGCAAGCAGTTAATTAGTCAATATAATATATGTATTTTACCCATTATTTTATTATTGTTAATATTAAAATTTTTAAAATTTATTATTGTTTATATTAATATGCTGGATATATATATACTTTATTATTATTATTATTATTATTATTATTATTATACTGATATTTATTGTCAAAGTAAATTAAATCGATTAATATATTGTTGCTATTAATTTTGTGGTTGATGCCCTTAAAGGCTTGAACGTTACTTTCCTACGATTTTTAATAAAGCATATATGTACCCCACTCATAGAAAATCAATTAATATTAGGAAAAAACTTATATGATGTTGCTTATATGATTTTGCTAAGGTTAACCAATTAAAAAAAGAGATGTGTCAATTTTTTTATGTCATCTTTTCAAAATTGACACATGTCTTTTTTTAATTGGTTAACCTTAGCAAAAGCATTTAATAAATTCTTTGATTCATGCTAATGTAATATGATTTTTATATTCCTTCAAATCAGCTTAATAATTAATCTTATATTAATTTTAAAATTGATATTTCCCTTTAATCATGCTACACTCACCTACTATTAATATATTTCTTGAAATCAGCTAATTTTAAAAATTCTAATAAAAATCTCATTTTCAATTTTTAATTGTTATATTATTTTAATTTCGAATTTTTAATTGTTATATTACGTTTACCTAACTTACAGCCTTACAAGTCTCTATTCTATTCTTACACGTTTCTGCTTAACTTACACTAAAATAATATTGGAAGAATTAAAAAGAAGAGTGATATAATAATTTGAGAAGAAAATTAGTTATGACTTATGTGTGTCTCAACGTTGCCTTTAGTATTTTATAAAAATAAATGACAAAAAAAATGAACTTTGTTAAATATTATTCTATTAATAGCATAATAAAATTATAAATTTTATTTATTCTAAACAAGATCAAAACTTTCGAATTCTTTACATTGAATTCAGCCATGAAATGCATAAGCTTCACAACCCATCAACTCTTGACAAATATGGTTGGACACGGGATGTCAATTTCATAAGATGAATAACAAAATAAAATTTAATAAGGTAATCAATTTTTATGTTTATCGAAGTAATCAAAATATATAGAGAGAAAGTGTAGATATTAGATCGATATAGTAGTTATCAAAATATATCTTTATATTTGATTGTAACTTTCATTAGAGTCATTTTTATATAGTCGTTGGTCTCACAATATATATCTATTTAATAATGAAGAAAACATAAAATAAAATATATGATTGGATTATATGTGAGAAAAAGTGGATATAATAGATAGTTATAAAACTGGTGGGAGAGATTCAAGATAATTTGTGATAAAAATGCAACAAAAACAAGCCATGTGGAGACTTATATCAAGTATAAAAGTTTAATGGTACCGTACTACTGAAGTTCAGTACATCCCTCCAATCATGTAGAGCCATTTGTTAGTATTAATATAAATTCACATTAATGATGACCCACATTGAATGGTTTAGGAACCAACTGATTGGAGGAATGTACTGAAGTTCAGTACTACCGTACCACTAAACATCTACTCCTAGATCAGACCTGTTTAAAAGCTGGTTTGACAGAACAGAAGCTTTTGCAACCTTCAATGGCGGTGAGAATGTGAGTAACAAATGCAATATCTGCTACGAACGATCAGTATGGTGATGAAATTGCATCTTACGACGACAAGACAAATAGTAAGTAACATGAGCTTCTGCAAATGACGAAATGGTTTCTTCTTTGACATTCTATCCAAATTTTTGAATTTCATTATGCACTACACGTTATTACTTTTTAATTTAATTTCCTTACAATGTTATTATGCTTTAAGTGCTCTGAATTATGTTGCCAATCAATAATGAATTGTAATGCACTATTTTACATCAAATTAGACTATACATTTTTTTTATAATAAATTTCATCAAATTATAGAAAAGTCCAACGACACTTATAGTAAATCAAACAACTTCATTCCAACAATACTGAAGAAATAATTCGTAAAGAATATTGAACTAAAAGGCGAATAAAAAGGTCAACTGATCACATTTGTAAGATGAACTTGAGATGAAAAACTGCACCATTCTTGGTGTTGCCAACAAAGTTTTTACTGTTAAACTTCCTGCATATTAGATTTGGAGCAATCTTCAAAGTCAAAAGTACATTGAAATTTTTTAACAACATGATAAAGGAGTGGAAGCTTTCTGACATAAAGATCTATAAATTTTAGATATAGATCTGCAAAACCTTCCTAACAAACGAAAATAACAAAAACTACCTTCAGTTACTAGATCTAAGAAGACTTAGTAATTAGAGATTAAACTTTTATAAAGAAAGACAAAGACACAGACTAGACCTTGAAGAAAACACCACGAAAATGGGGGATGATGTAGATCTGAAAGATCTATTTATTTTAAAGACTGAAAATAAATAAAATTAAAAAAATAAGGAGGGGTTGCTAAACTTACAAAAATTTGTAAGTTGTAGCAATCCCTGTTGCACTTATCTGCAAGAGGAGAAGCGCTGGAGGATGAAGAAGAAGCAGCAGTTGAAGAGGCGCTAGAGTTTTTTTTTACTGAAGGAGAGAATTGAATGAGAGTTAAATTGGGCAATTTTACCTTAAACCCATAGTACAAAATTTTAAACCCCAAAATTCCCCTTCTTCAAAAAGTATTTGTCACGACCCCATTTCTAGGAGTCCGTGACCGGCACGGGAGTAGGATTTTACCCCTAAACCCGTAAGCCTTCCCTATTACCATTTAAAATAATTACCCTGCTATACAGACAACATACAATATTCACATAATAAATATTGGCTACGTCATTCATGGTGGCCTAAATAACCTGCAATCCACGGCGCTCATTGCCGCTTCAGCCCAATTCAAGTATATATATACATCCATTCACATAAGCAATCACACATAAATATGTATATACGTAGTGATCAAACCACAAGGGAATGACCTATCCTATTCACACACAATATATATAACCTGTTCGATCACCTGTATATAAGCATCCACACTCGCATTTAACTTTACATATTGATCACACGCCTCAATGCGTGTAATCTATCCTATTCACATGCAGGTTTATATATTTGCAAACAATCACATACCAACCACACACACACACACACATATATATATATATATATATATATATATATATATATATATATATATATATATATATATATATATATATATATATATAATTTACATATTGATCACACCCCATAGGGTGTGACCTATCCTATTCACATGCGGAAGCAATTCATACTCATCATAATACTCATATATCCTATATTCCCATCCATGACCTAATCTTTAAACAGTATGAAGCCGACAAGTCTAGATTTGTACATATATTTATACATATAGCAATTGCCTATACATCAAAGGCTATACTCAAAATAATGTATACATCAATGAAATATAACAAAAGAATGTATACATCAAAAGATAAACCTCTCACGCGAACAATGCGTGAGGTCTCTAGGAATGTCCGCCTCCTTGAGAGGAAGTAGACGCGTGTCCGGTGCCCGCTACACCTGTATCTGTAACATGTAAAATTGGGGGGTGAGTCAAACGGACTCAGTGAGAGGCTCTCCCATCCTTGGTGTAGTAGCGGGTACCACTACAACTGGGGAAAGGGAGCCAATCACATTCACATGCACATATAATATTCCTTTTAACCTTTCATGTTTAAGTGATCATGCATTTGGCATATATAACACATATATTGACAAAATTAGGCATATATATCACATGTTCAATATCATCAAACACTTTCCAATATCATATATCGTTTTAAAATAACATAAACTGGCCCGAAGGCATATCTCCCTTTGGGGAGAGAACTGGCCCGAAGGCATATCTCCGTTAGGAGAGAATCTGGCCCGAAGGCATAACTCACGTGAGCGGTTAGGAACCTAGTTGATCATTCTAGGAACCCCTGGCCCCAAGACTTTACTTGAGACATAACTGGCACCAAGACTTTACTTGGTACATAGCCGGCGACTCGTGTGACTTTGGCCTAACCAAAGCTTTAACCACAAAGTGGCAAACTCATAGACTTTGGACTCTTGGGTGTCCGACTTCACGAGGACATACTCGATCTACCCGGTCTATTTAAAATGGACACCTCTTTTATCATAGACTCTACATGACTCCTATGAACCCCTACTAGTTCGGTTTTACATTTCTTGGAAAAACTTATAAGTTCATACCCTTTCCCAAGTTCGAAAATAGTTTCAAGGAAGGACATCCTAAGTTCGATTATTTCAAAAATTTCAAGATCAAACAATAGGTTTCCAACTTCATTTAACTTGTGAGTTTCTAGGACCATGGAATTTAGACACCGAAAGTAGACTCGATCCTACCCCCGATATCGTTCTAGGTTCCATGAACCCTTTTTCCATATAAGGCTTTCCAAGCCATCATGATGTTTCACATGTATCAAATACACATATAACATGTAATTTCATATAATAACATTTAGGAATAACAATAGCATGTTTCTAGCATACGTATCCTAACAAAGAGGCAAGTAATACAAACCATATTTTTTTCCACATCCTCATACAACCCACAAGAGGGCAAGGATGGGAAAGCCCCTCACCTGGTTGGCACTTCGGATCAGCTCTCGGTGTGCCCGAAGGTCCACTCACAGTATGGTGCCCTATACACATATATATTTAGGAAATTTAGAACGCGTAATTAAACATCTAAAAATGCGTGTGTCGTACTAATACTCATGTACCGTTTAGATATTTCTAAGAGCTAATTATTTAATTCGTTACGTCGTCTAAATTTCTCTTTTTTGAAAGTCCAGAATGCCCCATATTTGACTTTCACACTTTCGAGCCATTTAGGACATCTAATTGCTTAGGTTAGAGATTTCCACTTGTCTAAATTCCCCTTCATGTGTTCATGTGAAGTTCCCATTACCCAAGTCTTGAATTTATGGCTCAAGAGTCATAAATTCTACTTGTCCAAAATTTCCATTTATCAAAATAACCCTGAACACTTCACCTACACATGAATACGTATACCCGAATACGCGTAAAATTAGAAAATTGTCTCTTTTTCCCCGAACGGGGTTCCGGGTGAGACGGAAATTACTCGGGTTTTAATCCCTCGTACATTCCAATAATTTTTAATAATTATATAATTATTATTCAACCTTTCAGTGCACCCCAAGTCATTCCGCAACACCCTTAAACCTTAACAATCACATTTTCCTACACTTTTTCGAACCCAGATAAATTCCATCAATTTGGTTCCGGTTCCTAAGCTTCCAACTCACTTCCTAGCGTGCAAATACTTCAATTTAGGATCCAAAATACTCATATTGAATCAATTGGGGTCTTTCTAAAAATCCCTAAAATTGATAAAATTGGGGTTGGAGAGATTCGAGACTTTTTACCTTGATTTAATCGGTTAAGATGATGGAATAGGGTATAGGAAACCCCCGGTCACCTTCCCCGAGCTCGGAACGGCCAAAATCCGGCGAGATTCCGGCGAAAAACACTATTCCCGTTTGTTTCTCTCTCTAACCAAGCTCTCTCTCTCTCCTCCGTGCACCCGCGCCGGACCTCCTTCCTCCGGCGTCGGAGTCGCCGTCGACGGTCCTGACCCCAGCGAACGGCGGCGCACTTCCCGGCTAGCTCTCCCCGCGCTCTCGCTCGTCTTCTTCGCTGGCCCTTTGCGTCGTTTTGGTCCTCGTTTTTTTTTTCTGCCTCAACTCTCGTCTCTCACTCTCTGGATGAAAAGAAAAGGAATTGGGGATCATATATTTTTTATTAAGGGGGGTCACGTGTGTGACCCCCCACTTCTGCCATATACATTTATATTCTTTTTTTTTAAAAAATTTGTATTTTTTATATATTTATATTTATATATATATTATTTTATTTATTGTTAAAATAAACTTTGGGGTTAATAAACTTACACCCAAAATTTTCCGTTAGGTCCTAATTTTGGTCCAAATAAAATTTCATTTATTTTAAATTTTCTCTTTTTCCTTCCAAATTAAAATAAAAATTAAATTAGGACCTTAACGTTGACTGGAAAATTTCCGGGTATTACAATCTTCCCCCCTTAAAAAAATTCGGTCCCCGAATTTTAACTACATACTAACCTTAGTCTTGAAATAAGTGAGGATACGTCCTGCGCATTTCAGACTCAGTCTCCCATGTTGCTTCCTCGACTGAATGATTCCGCCACAGAACTTTCACCAATGGTATTTCTTTCGACCTCAACTTTCTCATTTGATGATCTAAGATTTCCACTGGTATCTCCTCATACGTCAAATCTTCGGTTAGTTGTACTTCTTGGGGTTGGATCACATGAGAAGGGTCTGGCAAGTACTTGCGAAGCATTGATACATGAAACACCGGATGAACTCCTTCTAGTTCCGCCGGCAACTGAAGACGGTAGGCAACGTTTCCCACACGTTCAAGGATCTCAAACGGTCCGATATACCTTGGACTTAGCTTGCCTTTCTTGCCAAACCTCATCACGCCTCTCATTGGTGAAACCTTCAAAAATACTAGCTCACCCATAGCGAATTCCAATTCTCTTCTTCGGTTGTCAGCATATGACTTCTGTCTACTTTGAGCCGTTAACAACCTCTCCCTTATTTCTTTTACCTTTTTAATGGCATCTTGTAGAAGTTCCGGGCCGACTAAGCTAGCTTCTCCGACCTCGAACCAACCAATCGGGGATCGACACCTTCGACCATAAAGAGCCTCGAAAGGTGCCATCTGGATACTCGCTTGGTAACTGTTATTATATGCAAATTCAGCTAGAGGTAGATACTTTTCCCAACTTCCGCCGAAATCCATAATACACGCTCTAAGCATGTCTTCCAGAATTTGAATAGTTCTCTCTGATTGCCCATCTGTCTGTGGGTGAAAAGCGGTGCTCAAATCAACTCTAGTCCCCAACACTTCTTGCATAGACTTCCAAAACCTGGAAGTGAACTGTGGCCCTCTATCCGATATTATGGATACTGGTATCCCGTGTAACCTGACGATCTCTGATAGATAGAGCTGCGCATACTGACTCACACTATAAGTGGTCTTAACTGGCAGAAAGTGGGCGGACTTGGTCATACGATCCACTATTACCCAAACCGAATCAAACCCACGCTGTGATCTAGGCAACCCTGTAACAAAATCCATTGTGATCCTCTCCCATTTCCATTCTGGTATTTCTATTTGCTGTAACATCCCGGCGGGTTTCTGGTGTTCAGCCTTAACCTGCTGACACACTAAACATCTAGCCACATAGTCTGCAACATCTCTTTTCATACCATTCCACCAATACAATTGTTTCAAATCATGATACATCTTGTTAGCTCCCGGGTGGATGGTATAAGCGGTCCGGTGTGCTTCTTCAAGAATTCTCTCTTTCAAATTTTCCACCATCGGAACACACAACCGTCCCTCCAAGCGGAGTACCCCGAAATCATCAATAGAGAATCGGATATCATCCCTTTTCTCTTTGACCACCGTATTCTTAATCTGTTTGAGGTCGGCATCTTCATCCTGTTTAGACTTCACCTCTTCTACCAAAGAGGATTTAGCTTCAAGATGAGCCAACAATGAATTTGAACTTCCAATCTCAAACCGATTCCCGGTTTGTTCTAACTCATGAAGTTCCTTAATCAACGGTCTTCTCTCTTCACTTATATGGGTAAGACTACCCATGGATTTCCGACTCAGAGCATCAGCTACCACATTGGCCTTTCCCAGATGATACAAAATCGTGCAGTCATAATCTTTTAACAACTCTAGCCATCGACGTTGTCTCAAGTTTAAATCTTTCTGCTCGAAGATGTATTTGAGACTCTTGTGATCTGTATAAATTTCACAAGTTTCTCCATATAGGTAATGCCTCCATATTTTTAAGGCAAATACCACCGCGGCCATTTCAAGATCATGAGTCGGGTAATTCTTCTCATGCTTCCTCAACTGTCTCGAGGCATACGCAATCACTTTGCCGTGTTGCATTAATACACACCCCAACCCGATCCTTGATGCATCGCAATACACCACATACCCTCCGGTGCCTTCAGGCAGTGCTAACACTAGAGCGGTAGTGAGGCTTTCCTTCAACTTCTGGAAACTGTGCTCACATTTCTCATCCCATACAAACTTCACCCCTTTTTGTGTCAATTTGGTCAATGGCGCAGCCACCTTAGAAAAATCTTGCACGAATCTTCTGTAATAGCCCGCCAAGCCTAAAAAGCTACGGATTTCTGTAACCGAAGTAGGTTGGGACCAATTCTTTACCGCCTCCACCTTACTTGGATCAACGTGGATTCCCTCTGATGATACCACGTGACCCAAAAAGGCAACTCTATCAAGCCAAAATTCGCATTTGGAGAATTTGGCATACAACTTCTTCTCCCTTAACTTTTGTAAGGCCAACCTTAAGTGTTCAGCGTGCTCCTCTGAATTCTTCGAATAGACCAAGATGTCATCAATAAAGACAATGACAAATTGATCCAAGAAAGGTTTGAAGACCCTGTTCATCATATCCATAAACGCTGCAGGAGCATTGGTCAATCCAAAAGACATCACCAAAAACTCGTAATGTCCATATCGGGTTCGGAAAGCGGTCTTAGGTACGTCTGATTCTCGAATCTTGAGTTGGTGATACCCAGATCGCAAATCAATTTTAGAAAACCGCTTTGCACCTTGTAATTGATCCAACAAGTCATCTATCCTCGGAAGTGGGTATTGGTTGCGGATCGTCACCTTATTTAACTTTCGGTAATCGATACACAACCGCAAGGATTCGTCCTTCTTCTTCACAAAAAGGACCGGCGCACCCCAAGGAGAAAAACTAGGCCGAATAAAGCCCTTGTCAAGCAACTCCTGCAACTGAGTATGTAACTCCTTCAATTCTTTCGGAGCCATACGATAAGGTGGTGTGGATATAGGTTGAGTACCGGGTTGCAATTCAATTTCAAATTCGATTTCCCGATCGGGAGGCAACCCTGGCAATTCTTCCGGAAATACATCTAAGAACTCACGCACCACCGGTACTTGATTCGGTGAAACCACTTCTTTCGTAGTGTCTCTCACAAAGGCCAAGTACCCTTTGCACCCTTTTTCAAGCAGCTTGGATGCCTTGATAGCTGAAATCAAGCTTGGGTACGGAGCGGCTCTGTCGCCCCTTATCACAAAAGGTTCTTCATTCGGCATGCTAAATTTTAGACACTTAGCTCTACAATCCACCACCGCATGACAAGATGCCAACCAGTCCATTCCCAGAATTACATCTAAATCAACCATAACTAAAAGACGAAGGTCTACTATAGTCTCATGACCATCGACCTCCACCACACAGGATTTATGCACATACTCAACTTGTACCGAATCTCCCATCGGAGTAGATACTAATACTATCTCTTCCATTCTAGATGGACTTCTCTTGAATTTAGAGGCAAATTCATGCGACACGTATGAATGAGTAGAACCAGAATCAAACAACACTTTTGCTTCAAGAGAACAAACAAGTAGAGTACCTGTGACCACTGCATTGGATGCATGAGCGTCCTGCTGGGAAAGTGCGAATACCCTGGTTTGACCGCCACTCACTGCCCCTGTACCTCTACCACTGTTACCCGCACCACGACCTCTAATTGCACCCGTGTTGGTTGTATGTGGTGGCACGGCTCTCACCGGTGGGGCTAGAATAGGAGTACTTCTCGGAGTCGGATTACTCCTCACACTTGTACCTTCCCGTCTTTTAGGACACTCCCTAGACATGTGGCCCACCTCGCCACAAGTGTAGCATGCACCGGTCAATTTCCGGCATACACCAAAATGACGTCTGTTGCAGATTGCACATTGAGGCCATGTGTCACCGGTGCTTCTACTGCCTTGTACTCTCTGTCCACCTTGGGTGTTACTCTTCCCAGAACTTGTTGTGGTAATAGCAGACTGCCCACCAACTTGTCCTGCATAATTTGAAACTATACCAGAATTACCAGCTGTCTTTTGCTTCTTCTTCCACCCTTGGCCCTCATTGCCCATCAATAATTTATTCTTGGGATTCGCCGACGTCCCAAACTTCCTTCTATTTTCGATCACTCTTGCACAATCCGCAGCCTGTGCTAAAGTTTCAAATTGATTACACTGGGGTAGTAGCACTACGAACAACGGCTCTACCAGTCTGTGAATGAACCTCTTGATCAATTCCCTCTCATCAGGAACTAATTCAGGAGCGTATTGAGCTAGCTCTGTGTACTGTAGTTCAAACTCGGTCACAGACATATTCGGCGTCATCCACAAGTCTTCGAACTGTTGACGCTTGGCATACTTCATTCCTTCAGACAGAAACCGACCCAGGAATTCCCTCTGAAAATCTTCCCAGGTCATAGGAGCAACTCTCCTAGCATATCTCTTCTGTACTGATTCAAACCAAACCCGTGCAGCGCCTCTTAACTGAAACGAGGCAAGTTCCACCATCTCTCCTCCTGGACACCTCAGTAATTGCCCAATTCTGATTATATCACGGAGGAAATGTTGAGGGTCCTCCTTGGTTTCGGTTCCGCAAAATGTGGGCGGATTTAACTTCAAGAATTTTGTAATTGGCAATTCCCTCGGAACTCCCCTCGGTCTCCTGGGTACGTCCCTTAGTTGCCAATCCCTTCTAGGTCCTTCCTCCCTTGTTTCAGTTTCCTGTTCAACCGATATCACTTGCTCTTCTTCTTCGCCGACAACTAAACGGCGGACTTCTTGTTGAATTTGGCGGGTTATTTCGGCTCTCAATTCCTGAAATCCCGCAGTCAACATCTCAGCCACCGACGGAGCACCCGTCTCAACCTGTGGCTCTGGGTTTTGTTGCCTATGCACTTCTCTTTCTTGTGTCCTACCACGATCGCGAGCACGGCCTCTAGCATGGCCTCTAGCTCGGCCCCTGGGAGGCACTCTCTCCTCCCGAACGGACTCCTCATCTATACGTGCAGGGACTCTACCGCCCCTCCTAGCCTGCCTAGTGGTCGGCAGCATCCCTGTACTGCACAAAGATCACACCTAATAAATACGCATATAATGATATATTTAAATATCAAAGAGAGTAGAAAGAAAGGATTGACACATTTTTCCTGGGTATTCCCACAAGTGCCCTTTTACTCCCACGTTGTGCCCAGGTACACAAAGAAGGGTAAACCGACACCCGGTCATACCTATGGCTTCATACTATTTAAAAGAAACCTGGCTCTGATACCAACTTTGTCACGACCCCATTTCTAGGAGTCCGTGACCGGCACGGGAGTAGGATTTTACCCCTAAACCCGTAAGCCTTCCCTATTACCATTTAAAATAATTACCCTGCTATACAGACAACATACAATATTCACATAATAAATATTGGCTACGTCATTCATGGTGGCCTAAATAACCTGCAATCCACGGCGCTCATTGCCGCTTCAGCCCAATTCAAGTATATATATACATCCATTCACATAAGCAATCACACATAAATATGTATATACGTAGTGATCAAACCACAAGGGAATGACCTATCCTATTCACACACAATATATATAACCTGTTCGATCACCTGTATATAAGCATCCACACTCGCATTTAACTTTACATATTGATCACACGCCTCAATGCGTGTAATCTATCCTATTCACATGCAGGTTTATATATTTGCAAACAATCACATACCAACCACACACATATATATATATATATAATTTACATATTGATCACACCCCATAGGGTGTGACCTATCCTATTCACATGCGGAAGCAATTCATACTCATCATAATACTCATATATCCTATATTCCCATCCATGACCTAATCTTTAAACAGTATGAAGCCGACAAGTCTAGATTTGTACATATATTTATACATATAGCAATTGCCTATACATCAAAGGCTATACTCAAAATAATGTATACATCAATGAAATATAACAAAAGAATGTATACATCAAAAGATAAACCTCTCACGCGAACAATGCGTGAGGTCTCTAGGAATGTCCGCCTCCTTGAGAGGAAGTAGACGCGTGTCCGGTGCCCGCTACACCTGTATCTGTAACATGTAAAATTGGGGGGTGAGTCAAACGGACTCAGTGAGAGGCTCTCCCATCCTTGGTGTAGTAGCGGGTACCACTACAACTGGGGAAAGGGAGCCAATCACATCCACATGCACATATAATATTCCTTTTAACCTTTCATGTTTAAGTGATCATGCATTTGGCATATATAACACATATATTGACAAAATTAGGCATATATATCACATGTTCAATATCATCAAACACTTTCCAATATCATATATCGTTTTAAAATAACATAAACTGGCCCGAAGGCATATCTCCCTTTGGGGAGAGAACTGGCCCGAAGGCATATCTCCGTTAGGAGAGAATCTGGCCCGAAGGCATAACTCACGTGAGCGGTTAGGAACCTAGTTGATCATTCTAGGAACCCCTGGCCCCAAGACTTTACTTGAGACATAACTGGCACCAAGACTTTACTTGGTACATAGCCGGCGACTCGTGTGACTTTGGCCTAACCAAAGCTTTAACCACAAAGTGGCAAACTCATAGACTTTGGACTCTTGGGTGTCCGACTTCACGAGGACATACTCGATCTACCCGGTCTATTTAAAATGGACACCTCTTTTATCATAGACTCTACATGACTCCTATGAACCCCTACTAGTTCGGTTTTACATTTCTTGGAAAAACTTATAAGTTCATACCCTTTCCCAAGTTCGAAAATAGTTTCAAGGAAGGACATCCTAAGTTCGATTATTTCAAAAATTTCAAGATCAAACAATAGGTTTCCAACTTCATTTAACTTGTGAGTTTCTAGGACCATGGAATTTAGACACCGAAAGTAGACTCGATCCTACCCCCGATATCGTTCTAGGTTCCATGAACCCTTTTTCCATATAAGGCTTTCCAAGCCATCATGATGTTTCACATGTATCAAATACACATATAACATGTAATTTCATATAATAACATTTAGGAATAACAATAGCATGTTTCTAGCATACGTATCCTAACAAAGAGGCAAGTAATACAAACCATATTTTTTTCCACATCCTCATACAACCCACAAGAGGGCAAGGATGGGAAAGCCCCTCACCTGGTTGGCACTTCGGATCAGCTCTCGGTGTGCCCGAAGGTCCACTCACAGTATGGTGCCCTATACACATATATATTTAGGAAATTTAGAACGCGTAATTAAACATCTAAAAATGCGTGTGTCGTACTAATACTCATGTACCGTTTAGATATTTCTAAGAGCTAATTATTTAATTCGTTACGTCGTCTAAATTTCTCTTTTTGAAAGTCCAGAATGCCCCATATTTGACTTTCACACTTTCGAGCCATTTAGAACATCTAATTGCTTAGGTTAGAGATTTCCACTTGTCTAAATTCCCCTTCATGTGTTCATGTGAAGTTCCCATTACCCAAGTCTTGAATTTATGGCTCAAGAGTCATAAATTCTACTTGTCCAAAATTTCCATTTATCAAAATAACCCTGAACACTTCACCTACACATGAATACGTATACCCGAATACGCGTAAAATTAGAAAATTGTCTCTTTTTCCCCGAACGGGGTTCCGGGTGAGACGGAAATTACTCGGGTTTTAATCCCTCGTACATTCCAATAATTTTTAATAATTATATAATTATTATTCAACCTTTCAGTGCACCCCAAGTCATTCCGCAACACCCTTAAACCTTAACAATCACATTTTCCTACACTTTTTCGAACCCAGATAAATTCCATCAATTTGGTTCCGGTTCCTAAGCTTCCAACTCACTTCCTAGCGTGCAAATACTTCAATTTAGGATCCAAAATACTCATATTGAATCAATTGGGGTCTTTCTAAAAATCCCTAAAATTGATAAAATTGGGGTTGGAGAGATTCGGGACTTTTTACCTCGATTTAATCGGTTAAGATGATGGAATAGGGTATAGGAAACCCCCGGTCACCTTCCCCGAGCTCGGAACGGCCAAAATCCGGCGAGATTCCGGCGAAAAACACTATTCCCGTTTGTTTCTCTCTCTAACCAAGCTCTCTCTCTCTCCTCCGTGCACCCGCGCCGGACCTCCTTCCTCCGGCGTCGGAGTCGCCGTCGACGGTCCTGACCCCAGCGAACGGCGGCGCACTTCCCGGCTAGCTCTCCCCGCGCTCTCGCTCGTCTTCTTCGCTGGCCCTTTGCGTCGTTTTGGTCCTCGTTTTTTTTTTCTGCCTCAACTCTCGTCTCTCACTCTCTGGATGAAAAGAAAAGGAATTGGGGATCATATATTTTTTATTAAGGGGGGTCACGTGTGTGACCCCCCACTTCTGCCATATACATTTATATTCTTTTTTTTTTAAAATTTGTATTTTTTATATATTTATATTTATATATATATTATTTTATTTATTGTTAAAATAAACTTTGGGGTTAATAAACTTACACCCAAAATTTTCCGTTAGGTCCTAATTTTGGTCCAAATAAAATTTCATTTATTTTAAATTTTCTCTTTTTCCTTCCAAATTAAAATAAAAATTAAATTAGGACCTTAACGTTGACTGGAAAATTTCCGGGTATTACAATCTTCCCCCCTTAAAAAAATTCGGTCCCCGAATTTTAACTACATACTAACCTTAGTCTTGAAATAAGTGAGGATACGTCCTGCGCATTTCAGACTCAGTCTCCCATGTTGCTTCCTCGACTGAATGATTCCGCCACAGAACTTTCACCAATGGTATTTCTTTCGACCTCAACTTTCTCATTTGATGATCTAAGATTTCCACTGGTATCTCCTCATACGTCAAATCTTCGGTTAGTTGTACTTCTTGGGGTTGGATCACATGAGAAGGGTCTGGCAAGTACTTGCGAAGCATTGATACATGAAACACCGGATGAACTCCTTCTAGTTCCGCCGGCAACTGAAGACGGTAGGCAACGTTTCCCACACGTTCAAGGATCTCAAACGGTCCGATATACCTTGGACTTAGCTTGCCTTTCTTGCCAAACCTCATCACGCCTCTCATTGGTGAAACCTTCAAAAATACTAGCTCACCCATAGCGAATTCCAATTCTCTTCTTCGGTTGTCAGCATATGACTTCTGTCTACTTTGAGCCGTTAACAACCTCTCCCTTATTTCTTTTACCTTTTTAATGGCATCTTGTAGAAGTTCCGGGCCGACTAAGCTAGCTTCTCCGACCTCGAACCAACCAATCGGGGATCGACACCTTCGACCATAAAGAGCCTCGAAAGGTGCCATCTGGATACTCGCTTGGTAACTGTTATTATATGCAAATTCAGCTAGAGGTAGATACTTTTCCCAACTTCCGCCGAAATCCATAATACACGCTCTAAGCATGTCTTCCAGAATTTGAATAGTTCTCTCTGATTGCCCATCTGTCTGTGGGTGAAAAGCGGTGCTCAAATCAACTCTAGTCCCCAACACTTCTTGCATAGACTTCCAAAACCTGGAAGTGAACTGTGGCCCTCTATCCGATATTATGGATACTGGTATCCCGTGTAACCTGACGATCTCTGATAGATAGAGCTGCGCATACTGACTCACACTATAAGTGGTCTTAACTGGCAGAAAGTGGGCGGACTTGGTCATACGATCCACTATTACCCAAACCGAATCAAACCCACGCTGTGATCTAGGCAACCCTGTAACAAAATCCATTGTGATCCTCTCCCATTTCCATTCTGGTATTTCTATTTGCTGTAACATCCCGGCGGGTTTCTGGTGTTCAGCCTTAACCTGCTGACACACTAAACATCTAGCCACATAGTCTGCAACATCTCTTTTCATACCATTCCACCAATACAATTGTTTCAAATCATGATACATCTTGTTAGCTCCCGGGTGGATGGTATAAGCGGTCCGGTGTGCTTCTTCAAGAATTCTCTCTTTCAAATTTTCCACCATCGGAACACACAACCGTCCCTCCAAGCGAAGTACCCCGAAATCATCAATAGAGAATCGGATATCATCCCTTTTCTCTTTGACCACCGTATTCTTAATCTGTTTGAGGTCGGCATCTTCATCCTGTTTAGACTTCACCTCTTCTACCAAAGAGGATTTAGCTTCAAGATGAGCCAACAATGAATTTGAACTTCCAATCTCAAACCGATTCCCGGTTTGTTCTAACTCATGAAGTTCCTTAATCAACGGTCTTCTCTCTTCACTTATATGGGCAAGACTACCCATGGATTTCCGACTCAGAGCATCAGCTACCACATTAGCCTTTCCCGGATGATACAAAATCGTGCAGTCATAATCTTTTAACAACTCTAGCCATCGACGTTGTCTCAAGTTTAAATCTTTCTGCTCGAAGATGTATTTGAGACTCTTGTGATCTGTATAAATTTCACAAGTTTCTCCATATAGGTAATGCCTCCATATTTTTAAGGCAAATACCACCGCGGCCATTTCAAGATCATGAGTCGGGTAATTCTTCTCATGCTTCCTCAACTGTCTCGAGGCATACGCAATCACTTTGCCGTGTTGCATTAATACACACCCCAACCCGATCCTTGATGCATCGCAATACACCACATACCCTCCGGTGCCTTCAGGCAGTGCTAACACTGGAGCGGTAGTGAGGCTTTCCTTCAACTTCTGGAAACTGTGCTCACATTTCTCATCCCATACAAACTTCACCCCTTTTTGTGTCAATTTGGTCAATGGCGCAGCCACCTTAGAAAAATCTTGCACGAATCTTCTGTAATAGCCCGCCAAGCCTAAAAAGCTACGGATTTCTGTAACCGAAGTAGGTTGGGACCAATTCTTTACCGCCTCCACCTTACTTGGATCAACGTGGATTCCCTCTGATGATACCACGTGACCCAAAAAGGCAACTCTATCAAGCCAAAATTCGCATTTGGAGAATTTGGCATACAACTTCTTCTCCCTTAACTTTTGTAAGGCCAACCTTAAGTGTTCAGCGTGCTCCTCTGAATTCTTCGAATAGACCAAGATGTCATCAATAAAGACAATGACAAATTGATCCAAGAAAGGTTTGAAGACCCTGTTCATCATATCCATAAACGCTGCAGGAGCATTGGTCAATCCAAAAGACATCACCAAAAACTCGTAATGTCCATATCGGGTTCGGAAAGCGGTCTTAGGTACGTCTGATTCTCGAATCTTGAGTTGGTGATACCCAGATCGCAAATCAATTTTAGAAAACCGCTTTGCACCTTGTAATTGATCCAACAAGTCATCTATCCTCGGAAGTGGGTATTGGTTGCGGATCGTCACCTTATTTAACTTTCGGTAATCGATACACAACCGCAAGGATTCCGTCCTTCTTCTTCACAAAAAGGACCGGCGCACCCCAAGGAGAAAAACTAGGCCGAATAAAGCCCTTGTCAAGCAACTCCTGCAACTGAGTATGTAACTCCTTCAATTCTTTCGGAGCCATACGATAAGGTGGTGTGGATATAGGTTGAGTACCGGGTTGCAATTCAATTTCAAATTCGATTTCCCGATCGGGAGGCAACCCCGGCAATTCTTCCGGAAATACATCTAAGAACTCACGCACCACCGGTACTTGATTCGGTGAAGCCACTTCTTTCGTAGTGTCTCTCACAAAGGCCAAGTACCCTTTGCACCCTTTTTCAAGCAGCTTGGATGCCTTGATAGCTGAAATCAAGCTTGGGTACGGAGCGGCTCCGTCGCCCCTTATCACAAAAGGTTCTTCATTCGGCATGCTAAATTTTAGACACTTAGCTCTACAATCCACCACCGCATGACAAGATGCCAACCAGTCCATTCCCAGAATTACATCTAAATCAACCATAACTAAAAGACGAAGGTCTACTATAGTCTCATGACCATCGACCTCCACCACACAGGATTTATGCACATACTCAACTTGTACCGAATCTCCCATCGGAGTAGATACTAATACTATCTCTTCCATTCTAGATGGACTTCTCTTGAATTTAGAGGCAAATTCATGCGACACGTATGAATGAGTAGAACCAGAATCAAACAACACTTTTGCTTCAAGAGAACAAACAAGTAGAGTACCTGTGACCACTGCATTGGATGCATGAGCGTCCTGCTGGGAAAGTGCGAATACCCTGGTTTGACCGCCACTCACTGCCCCTGTACCTCTACCACTGTTACCCGCACCACGACCTCTAATTGCACCCGTGTTGGTTGTATGTGGTGGCACGGCTCTCACCGGTGGGGCTAGAATAGGAGTACTTCTCGGAGTCGGATTACTCCTCACACTTGTACCTTCCCGTCTTTTAGGACACTCCCTAGACATGTGGCCCACCTCGCCACAAGTGTAGCATGCACCGGTCAATTTCCGGCATACACCAAAATGACGTCTGTTGCAGATTGCACATTGAGGCCATGTGTCACCGGTGCTTCTACTGCCTTGTACTCTCTGTCCACCTTGGGTGTTACTCTTCCCAGAACTTGTTGTGGTAATAGCAGACTGCCCACCAACTTGTCCTGCATAATTTGAAACTATACCAGAATTACCAGCTGTCTTTTGCTTCTTCTTCCACCCTTGGCCCTCATTGCCCATCAATAATTTATTCTTGGGATTCGCCGACGTCCCAAACTTCCTTCTATTTTCGATCACTCTTGCACAATCCGCAGCCTGTGCTAAAGTTTCAAATTGATTACACTGGGGTAGTAGCACTACGAACAACGGCTCTACCAGTCTGTGAATGAACCTCTTGATCAATTCCCTCTCATCAGGAACTAATTCAGGAGCGTATTGAGCTAGCTCTGTGTACTGTAGTTCAAACTCGGTCACAGACATATTCGGCGTCATCCACAAGTCTTCGAACTGTTGACGCTTGGCATACTTCATTCCTTCAGACAGAAACCGACCCAGGAATTCCCTCTGAAAATCTTCCCAGGTCATAGGAGCAACTCTCCTAGCATATCTCTTCTGTACTGATTCAAACCAAACCCGTGCAGCGCCTCTTAACTGAAACGAGGCAAGTTCCACCATCTCTCCTCCTGGACACCTCAGTAATTGCCCAATTCTGATTATATCACGGAGGAAATGTTGAGGGTCCTCCTTGGTTTCGGTTCCGCAAAATGTGGGCGGATTTAACTTCAAGAATTTTGTAATTGGCAATTCCCTCGGAACTCCCCTCGGTCTCCTGGGTACGTCCCTTAGTTGCCAATCCCTTCTAGGTCCTTCCTCCCTTGTTTCAGTTTCCTGTTCAACCGATATCACTTGCTCTTCTTCTTCGCCGACAACTAAACGGCGGACTTCTTGTTGAATTTGGCGGGTTATTTCGGCTCTCAATTCCTGAAATCCCGCAGTCAACATCTCAGCCACCGACGGAGCACCCGTCTCAACCTGTGGCTCTGGGTTTTGTTGCCTATGCACTTCTCTTTCTTGTGTCCTACCACGACCGCGAGCACGGCCTCTAGCACGGCCTCTAGCATGGCCTCTAGCTCGGCCCCTGGGAGGCACTCTCTCCTCCCGAACGGACTCCTCATCTATACGTGCAGGGACTCTACCGCCCCTCCTAGCCTGCCTAGTGGTCGGCAGCATCCCTGTACTGCACAAAGATCACACCTAATAAATACGCATATAATGATATATTTAAATATCAAAGAGAGTAGAAAGAAAGGATTGACACATTTTTCCTGGGTATTCCCACAAGTGCCCTTTTACTCCCACGTTGTGCCCAGGTACACAAAGAAGGGTAAACCGACACCCGGTCATACCTATGGCTTCATACTATTTAAAAGAAACCTGGCTCTGATACCAACTTTGTCACGACCCCATTTCTAGGAGTCCGTGACCGGCACGGGAGTAGGATTTTACCCCTAAACCCGTAAGCCTTCCCTATTACCATTTAAAATAATTACCCTGCTATACAGACAACATACAATATTCACATAATAAATATTGGCTACGTCATTCATGGTGGCCTAAATAACCTGCAATCCACGGCGCTCATTGCCGCTTCAGCCCAATTCAAGTATATATATACATCCATTCACATAAGCAATCACACATAAATATGTATATACGTAGTGATCAAACCACAAGGGAATGACCTATCCTATTCACACACAATATATATAACCTGTTCGATCACCTGTATATAAGCATCCACACTCGCATTTAACTTTACATATTGATCACACGCCTCAATGCGTGTAATCTATCCTATTCACATGCAGGTTTATATATTTGCAAACAATCACATACCAACCACACACATATATATATATATATATAATTTACATATTGATCACACCCCATAGGGTGTGACCTATCCTATTCACATGCGGAAGCAATTCATACTCATCATAATACTCATATATCCTATATTCCCATCCATGACCTAATCTTTAAACAGTATGAAGCCGACAAGTCTAGATTTGTACATATATTTATACATATAGCAATTGCCTATACATCAAAGGCTATACTCAAAATAATGTATACATCAATGAAATATAACAAAAGAATGTATACATCAAAAGATAAACCTCTCACGCGAACAATGCGTGAGGTCTCTAGGAATGTCCGCCTCCTTGAGAGGAAGTAGACGCGTGTCCGGTGCCCGCTACACCTGTATCTGTAACATGTAAAATTGGGGGGTGAGTCAAACGGACTCAGTGAGAGGCTCTCCCATCCTTGGTGTAGTAGCGGGTACCACTACAACTGGGGAAAGGGAGCCAATCACATCCACATGCACATATAATATTCCTTTTAACCTTTCATGTTTAAGTGATCATGCATTTGGCATATATAACACATATATTGACAAAATTAGGCATATATATCACATGTTCAATATCATCAAACACTTTCCAATATCATATATCGTTTTAAAATAACATAAACTGGCCCGAAGGCATATCTCCCTTTGGGGAGAGAACTGGCCCGAAGGCATATCTCCGTTAGGAGAGAATCTGGCCCGAAGGCATAACTCACGTGAGCGGTTAGGAACCTAGTTGATCATTCTAGGAACCCCTGGCCCCAAGACTTTACTTGAGACATAACTGGCACCAAGACTTTACTTGGTACATAGCCGGCGACTCGTGTGACTTTGGCCTAACCAAAGCTTTAACCACAAAGTGGCAAACTCATAGACTTTGGACTCTTGGGTGTCCGACTTCACGAGGACATACTCGATCTACCCGGTCTATTTAAAATGGACACCTCTTTTATCATAGACTCTACATGACTCCTATGAACCCCTACTAGTTCGGTTTTACATTTCTTGGAAAAACTTATAAGTTCATACCCTTTCCCAAGTTCGAAAATAGTTTCAAGGAAGGACATCCTAAGTTCGATTATTTCAAAAATTTCAAGATCAAACAATAGGTTTCCAACTTCATTTAACTTGTGAGTTTCTAGGACCATGGAATTTAGACACCGAAAGTAGACTCGATCCTACCCCCGATATCGTTCTAGGTTCCATGAACCCTTTTTCCATATAAGGCTTTCCAAGCCATCATGATGTTTCACATGTATCAAATACACATATAACATGTAATTTCATATAATAACATTTAGGAATAACAATAGCATGTTTCTAGCATACGTATCCTAACAAAGAGGCAAGTAATACAAACCATATTTTTTTCCACATCCTCATACAACCCACAAGAGGGCAAGGATGGGAAAGCCCCTCACCTGGTTGGCACTTCGGATCAGCTCTCGGTGTGCCCGAAGGTCCACTCACAGTATGGTGCCCTATACACATATATATTTAGGAAATTTAGAACGCGTAATTAAACATCTAAAAATGCGTGTGTCGTACTAATACTCATGTACCGTTTAGATATTTCTAAGAGCTAATTATTTAATTCGTTACGTCGTCTAAATTTCTCTTTTTGAAAGTCCAGAATGCCCCATATTTGACTTTCACACTTTCGAGCCATTTAGGACATCTAATTGCTTAGGTTAGAGATTTCCACTTGTCTAAATTCCCCTTCATGTGTTGTGAAGTTCCCATTACCCAAGTCTTGAATTTATGGCTCAAGAGTCATAAATTCTACTTGTCCAAAATTTCCATTTATCAAAATAACCCTGAACACTTCACCTACACATGAATACGTATACCCGAATACGCGTAAAATTAGAAAATTGTCTCTTTTTCCCCGAACGGGGTTCCGGGTGAGACGGAAATTACTCGGGTTTTAATCCCTCGTACATTCCAATAATTTTTAATAATTATATAATTATTATTCAACCTTTCAGTGCACCCCAAGTCATTCCGCAACACCCTTAAACCTTAACAATCACATTTTCCTACACTTTTTCGAACCCAGATAAATTCCATCAATTTGGTTCCGGTTCCTAAGCTTCCAACTCACTTCCTAGCGTGCAAATACTTCAATTTAGGATCCAAAATACTCATATTGAATCAATTGGGGTCTTTCTAAAAATCCCTAAAATTGATAAAATTGGGGTTGGAGAGATTCGAGACTTTTTACCTTGATTTAATCGGTTAAGATGATGGAATAGGGTATAGGAAACCCCCGGTCACCTTCCCCGAGCTCGGAACGGCCAAAATCCGGCGAGATTCCGGCGAAAAACACTATTCCCGTTTGTTTCTCTCTCTAACCAAGCTCTCTCTCTCTCCTCCGTGCACCCGCGCCGGACCTCCTTCCTCCGGCGTCGGAGTCGCCGTCGACGGTCCTGACCCCAGCGAACGGCGGCGCACTTCCCGGCTAGCTCTCCCCGCGCTCTCGCTCGTCTTCTTCGCTGGCCCTTTGCGTCGTTTTGGTCCTCGTTTTTTTTTTCTGCCTCAACTCTCGTCTCTCACTCTCTGGATGAAAAGAAAAGGAATTGGGGATCATATATTTTTTATTAAGGGGGGTCACGTGTGTGACCCCCCACTTCTGCCATATACATTTATATTCTTTTTTTTTTAAAAATTTGTATTTTTTATATATTTATATTTATATATATATTATTTTATTTATTGTTAAAATAAACTTTGGGGTTAATAAACTTACACCCAAAATTTTCCGTTAGGTCCTAATTTTGGTCCAAATAAAATTTCATTTATTTTAAATTTTCTCTTTTTCCTTCCAAATTAAAATAAAAATTAAATTAGGACCTTAACGTTGACTGGAAAATTTCCGGGTATTACAATCTTCCCCCCTTAAAAAAATTCGGTCCCCGAATTTTAACTACATACTAACCTTAGTCTTGAAATAAGTGAGGATACGTCCTGCGCATTTCAGACTCAGTCTCCCATGTTGCTTCCTCGACTGAATGATTCCGCCACAGAACTTTCACCAATGGTATTTCTTTCGACCTCAACTTTCTCATTTGATGATCTAAGATTTCCACTGGTATCTCCTCATACGTCAAATCTTCGGTTAGTTGTACTTCTTGGGGTTGGATCACATGAGAAGGGTCTGGCAAGTACTTGCGAAGCATTGATACATGAAACACCGGATGAACTCCTTCTAGTTCCGCCGGCAACTGAAGACGGTAGGCAACGTTTCCCACACGTTCAAGGATCTCAAACGGTCCGATATACCTTGGACTTAGCTTGCCTTTCTTGCCAAACCTCATCACGCCTCTCATTGGTGAAACCTTCAAAAATACTAGCTCACCCATAGCGAATTCCAATTCTCTTCTTCGGTTGTCAGCATATGACTTCTGTCTACTTTGAGCCGTTAACAACCTCTCCCTTATTTCTTTTACCTTTTTAATGGCATCTTGTAGAAGTTCCGGGCCGACTAAGCTAGCTTCTCCGACCTCGAACCAACCAATCGGGGATCGACACCTTCGACCATAAAGAGCCTCGAAAGGTGCCATCTGGATACTCGCTTGGTAACTGTTATTATATGCAAATTCAGCTAGAGGTAGATACTTTTCCCAACTTCCGCCGAAATCCATAATACACGCTCTAAGCATGTCTTCCAGAATTTGAATAGTTCTCTCTGATTGCCCATCTGTCTGTGGGTGAAAAGCGGTGCTCAAATCAACTCTAGTCCCCAACACTTCTTGCATAGACTTCCAAAACCTGGAAGTGAACTGTGGCCCTCTATCCGATATTATGGATACTGGTATCCCGTGTAACCTGACGATCTCTGATAGATAGAGCTGCGCATACTGACTCACACTATAAGTGGTCTTAACTGGCAGAAAGTGGGCGGACTTGGTCATACGATCCACTATTACCCAAACCGAATCAAACCCACGCTGTGATCTAGGCAACCCTGTAACAAAATCCATTGTGATCCTCTCCCATTTCCATTCTGGTATTTCTATTTGCTGTAACATCCCGGCGGGTTTCTGGTGTTCAGCCTTAACCTGCTGACACACTAAACATCTAGCCACATAGTCTGCAACATCTCTTTTCATACCATTCCACCAATACAATTGTTTCAAATCATGATACATCTTGTTAGCTCCCGGGTGGATGGTATAAGCGGTCCGGTGTGCTTCTTCAAGAATTCTCTCTTTCAAATTTTCCACCATCGGAACACACAACCGTCCCTCCAAGCGGAGTACCCCGAAATCATCAATAGAGAATCGGATATCATCCCTTTTCTCTTTGACCACCGTATTCTTAATCTGTTTGAGGTCGGCATCTTCATCCTGTTTAGACTTCACCTCTTCTACCAAAGAGGATTTAGCTTCAAGATGAGCCAACAATGAATTTGAACTTCCAATCTCAAACCGATTCCCGGTTTGTTCTAACTCATGAAGTTCCTTAATCAACGGTCTTCTCTCTTCACTTATATGGGTAAGACTACCCATGGATTTCCGACTCAGAGCATCAGCTACCACATTGGCCTTTCCCGGATGATACAAAATCGTGCAGTCATAATCTTTTAACAACTCTAGCCATCGACGTTGTCTCAAGTTTAAATCTTTCTGCTCGAAGATGTATTTGAGACTCTTGTGATCTGTATAAATTTCACAAGTTTCTCCATATAGGTAATGCCTCCATATTTTTAAGGCAAATACCACCGCGGCCATTTCAAGATCATGAGTCGGGTAATTCTTCTCATGCTTCCTCAACTGTCTCGAGGCATACGCAATCACTTTGCCGTGTTGCATTAATACACACCCCAACCCGATCCTTGATGCATCGCAATACACCACATACCCTCCGGTGCCTTCAGGCAGTGCTAACACTAGAGCGGTAGTGAGGCTTTCCTTCAACTTCTGGAAACTGTGCTCACATTTCTCATCCCATACAAACTTCACCCCTTTTTGTGTCAATTTGGTCAATGGCGCAGCCACCTTAGAAAAATCTTGCACGAATCTTCTGTAATAGCCCGCCAAGCCTAAAAAGCTACGGATTTCTGTAACCGAAGTAGGTTGGGACCAATTCTTTACCGCCTCCACCTTACTTGGATCAACGTGGATTCCCTCTGATGATACCACGTGACCCAAAAAGGCAACTCTATCAAGCCAAAATTCGCATTTGGAGAATTTGGCATACAACTTCTTCTCCCTTAACTTTTGTAAGGCCAACCTTAAGTGTTCAGCGTGCTCCTCTGAATTCTTCGAATAGACCAAGATGTCATCAATAAAGACAATGACAAATTGATCCAAGAAAGGTTTGAAGACCCTGTTCATCATATCCATAAACGCTGCAGGAGCATTGGTCAATCCAAAAGACATCACCAAAAACTCGTAATGTCCATATCGGGTTCGGAAAGCGGTCTTAGGTACGTCTGATTCTCGAATCTTGAGTTGGTGATACCCAGATCGCAAATCAATTTTAGAAAACCGCTTTGCACCTTGTAATTGATCCAACAAGTCATCTATCCTCGGAAGTGGGTATTGGTTGCGGATCGTCACCTTATTTAACTTTCGGTAATCGATACACAACCGCAAGGATTCGTCCTTCTTCTTCACAAAAAGGACCGGCGCACCCCAAGGAGAAAAACTAGGCCGAATAAAGCCCTTGTCAAGCAACTCCTGCAACTGAGTATGTAACTCCTTCAATTCTTTCGGAGCCATACGATAAGGTGGTGTGGATATAGGTTGAGTACCGGGTTGCAATTCAATTTCAAATTCGATTTCCCGATCGGGAGGCAACCCCGGCAATTCTTCCGGAAATACATCTAAGAACTCACGCACCACCGGTACTTGATTCGGTGAAACCACTTCTTTCGTAGTGTCTCTCACAAAGGCCAAGTACCCTTTGCACCCTTTTTCAAGCAGCTTGGATGCCTTGATAGCTGAAATCAAGCTTGGGTACGGAGCGGCTCCGTCGCCCCTTATCACAAAAGGTTCTTCATTCGGCATGCTAAATTTTAGACACTTAGCTCTACAATCCACCACCGCATGACAAGATGCCAACCAGTCCATTCCCAGAATTACATCTAAATCAACCATAACTAAAAGACGAAGGTCTACTATAGTCTCATGACCATCGACCTCCACCACACAGGATTTATGCACATACTCAACTTGTACCGAATCTCCCATCGGAGTAGATACTAATACTATCTCTTCCATTCTAGATGGACTTCTCTTGAATTTAGAGGCAAATTCATGCGACACGTATGAATGAGTAGAACCAGAATCAAACAACACTTTTGCTTCAAGAGAACAAACAAGTAGAGTACCTGTGACCACTGCATTGGATGCATGAGCGTCCTGCTGGGAAAGTGCGAATACCCTGGTTTGACCGCCACTCACTGCCCCTGTACCTCTACCACTGTTACCCGCACCACGACCTCTAATTGCACCCGTGTTGGTTGTATGTGGTGGCACGGCTCTCACCGGTGGGGCTAGAATAGGAGTACTTCTCGGAGTCGGATTACTCCTCACACTTGTACCTTCCCGTCTTTTAGGACACTCCCTAGACATGTGGCCCACCTCGCCACAAGTGTAGCATGCACCGGTCAATTTCCGGCATACACCAAAATGACGTCTGTTGCAGATTGCACATTGAGGCCATGTGTCACCGGTGCTTCTACTGCCTTGTACTCTCTGTCCACCTTGGGTGTTACTCTTCCCAGAACTTGTTGTGGTAATAGCAGACTGCCCACCAACTTGTCCTGCATAATTTGAAACTATACCAGAATTACCAGCTGTCTTTTGCTTCTTCTTCCACCCTTGGCCCTCATTGCCCATCAATAATTTATTCTTGGGATTCGCCGACGTCCCAAACTTCCTTCTATTTTCGATCACTCTTGCACAATCCGCAGCCTGTGCTAAAGTTTCAAATTGATTACACTGGGGTAGTAGCACTACGAACAACGGCTCTACCAGTCTGTGAATGAACCTCTTGATCAATTCCCTCTCATCAGGAACTAATTCAGGAGCGTATTGAGCTAGCTCTGTGTACTGTAGTTCAAACTCGGTCACAGACATATTCGGCGTCATCCACAAGTCTTCGAACTGTTGACGCTTGGCATACTTCATTCCTTCAGACAGAAACCGACCCAGGAATTCCCTCTGAAAATCTTCCCAGGTCATAGGAGCAACTCTCCTAGCATATCTCTTCTGTACTGATTCAAACCAAACCCGTGCAGCGCCTCTTAACTGAAACGAGGCAAGTTCCACCATCTCTCCTCCTGGACACCTCAGTAATTGCCCAATTCTGATTATATCACGGAGGAAATGTTGAGGGTCCTCCTTGGTTTCGGTTCCGCAAAATGTGGGCGGATTTAACTTCAAGAATTTTGTAATTGGCAATTCCCTCGAAACTCCCCTCGGTCTCCTGGGTACGTCCCTTAGTTGCCAATCCCTTCTAGGTCCTTCCTCCCTTGTTTCAGTTTCCTGTTCAACCGATATCACTTGCTCTTCTTCTTCGCCGACAACTAAACGGCGGACTTCTTGTTGAATTTGGCGGGTTATTTCGGCTCTCAATTCCTGAAATCCCGCAGTCAACATCTCAGCCACCGACGGAGCACCCGTCTCAACCTGTGGCTCTGGGTTTTGTTGCCTATGCACTTCTCTTTCTTGTGTCCTACCACGACCGCGAGCACGGCCTCTAGCATGGCCTCTAGCTCGGCCCCTGGGAGGCACTCTCTCCTCCCGAACGGACTCCTCATCTATACGTGCAGGGACTCTACCGCCCCTCCTAGCCTGCCTAGTGGTCGGCAGCATCCCTGTACTGCACAAAGATCACACCTAATAAATACGCATATAATAATATATTTAAATATCAAAGAGAGTAGAAAGAAAGGATTGACACATTTTTCCTGGGTATTCCCACAAGTGCCCTTTTACTCCCACGTTGTGCCCAGGTACACAAAGAAGGGTAAACCGACACCCGGTCATACCTATGGCTTCATACTATTTAAAAGAAACCTGGCTCTGATACCAACTTTGTCACAACCCCATTTCTAGGAGTCCGTGACCGGCACGGGAGTAGGATTTTACCCCTAAACCCGTAAGCCTTCCCTATTACCATTTAAAATAATTACCCTGCTATACAGACAACATACAATATTCACATAATAAATATTGGCTACGTCATTCATGGTGGCCTAAATAACTTGCAATCCACGGCGCTCATTGCCGCTTGAGCCCAATTCAAGTATATATATACATCCATTCACATAAGCAATCACACATAAATATGTATATACGTAGTGATCAAACCACAAGGGAATGACCTATCCTATTCACACACAATATATATAACCTGTTCGATCACCTGTATATAAGCATCCACACTCGCATTTAACTTTACATATTGATCACACGCCTCAATGCGTGTAATCTATCCTATTCACATGCAGGTTTATATATTTGCAAACAATCACATACCAACCACACACATATATATATATATATATAATTTACATATTGATCACACCCCATAGGGTGTGACCTATCCTATTCACATGCGGAAGCAATTCATACTCATCATAATACTCATATATCCTATATTCCCATCCATGACCTAATCTTTAAACAGTATGAAGCCGACAAGTCTAGATTTGTACATATATTTATACATATAGCAATTGCCTATACATCAAAGGCTATACTCAAAATAATGTATACATCAATGAAATATAACAAAAGAATGTATACATCAAAAGATAAACCTCTCACGCGAACAATGCGTGAGGTCTCTAGGAATGTCCGCCTCCTTGAGAGGAAGTAGACGCGTGTCCGGTGCCCGCTACACCTGTATCTGTAACATGTAAAATTGGGGGGTGAGTCAAACGGACTCAGTGAGAGGCTCTCCCATCCTTGGTGTAGTAGCGGGTACCACTACAACTGGGGAAAGGGAGCCAATCACATCCACATGCACATATAATATTCCTTTTAACCTTTCATGTTTAAGTGATCATGCATTTGGCATATATAACACATATATTGACAAAATTAGGCATATATATCACATGTTCAATATCATCAAACACTTTCCAATATCATATATCGTTTTAAAATAACATAAACTGGCCCGAAGGCATATCTCCCTTTGGGGAGAGAACTGGCCCGAAGGCATATCTCCGTTAGGAGAGAATCTGGCCCGAAGGCATAACTCACGTGAGCGGTTAGGAACCTAGTTGATCATTCTAGGAACCCCTGGCCCCAAGACTTTACTTGAGACATAACTGGCACCAAGACTTTACTTGGTACATAGCCGGCGACTCGTGTGACTTTGGCCTAACCAAAGCTTTAACCACAAAGTGGCAAACTCATAGACTTTGGACTCTTGGGTGTCCGACTTCACGAGGACATACTCGATCTACCCGGTCTATTTAAAATGGACACCTCTTTTATCATAGACTCTACATGACTCCTATGAACCCCTACTAGTTCGGTTTTACATTTCTTGGAAAAACTTATAAGTTCATACCCTTTCCCAAGTTCGAAAATAGTTTCAAGGAAGGACATCCTAAGTTCGATTATTTCAAAAATTTCAAGATCAAACAATAGGTTTCCAACTTCATTTAACTTGTGAGTTTCTAGGACCATGGAATTTAGACACCGAAAGTAGACTCGATCCTACCCCCGATATCGTTCTAGGTTCCATGAACCCTTTTTCCATATAAGGCTTTCCAAGCCATCATGATGTTTCACATGTATCAAATACACATATAACATGTAATTTCATATAATAACATTTAGGAATAACAATAGCATGTTTCTAGCATACGTATCCTAACAAAGAGGCAAGTAATACAAACCATATTTTTTTCCACATCCTCATACAACCCACAAGAGGGCAAGGATGGGAAAGCCCCTCACCTGGTTGGCACTTCGGATCAGCTCTCGGTGTGCCCGAAGGTCCACTCACAGTATGGTGCCCTATACACATATATATTTAGGAAATTTAGAACGCGTAATTAAACATCTAAAAATGCGTGTGTCGTACTAATACTCATGTACCGTTTAGATATTTCTAAGAGCTAATTATTTAATTCGTTACGTCGTCTAAATTTCTCTTTTTTGAAAGTCCAGAATGCCCCATATTTGACTTTCACACTTTCGAGCCATTTAGGACATCTAATTGCTTAGGTTAGAGATTTCCACTTGTCTAAATTCCCCTTCATGTGTTGAAGTTCCCATTACCCAAGTCTTGAATTTATGGCTCAAGAGTCATAAATTCTACTTGTCCAAAATTTCCATTTATCAAAATAACCCTGAACACTTCACCTACACATGAATACGTATACCCGAATACGCGTAAAATTAGAAAATTGTCTCTTTTTCCCCGAACGGGGTTCCGGGTGAGACGGAAATTACTCGGGTTTTAATCCCTCGTACATTCCAATAATTTTTAATAATTATATAATTATTATTCAACCTTTCAGTGCACCCCAAGTCATTCCGCAACACCCTTAAACCTTAACAATCACATTTTCCTACACTTTTTCGAACCCAGATAAATTCCATCAATTTGGTTCCGGTTCCTAAGCTTCCAACTCACTTCCTAGCGTGCAAATACTTCAATTTAGGATCCAAAATACTCATATTGAATCAATTGGGGTCTTTCTAAAAATCCCTAAAATTGATAAAATTGGGGTTGGAGAGATTCGAGACTTTTTACCTTGATTTAATCGGTTAAGATGATGGAATAGGGTATAGGAAACCCCCGGTCACCTTCCCCGAGCTCGGAACGGCCAAAATCCGGCGAGATTCCGGCGAAAAACACTATTCCCGTTTGTTTCTCTCTCTAACCAAGCTCTCTCTCTCTCCTCCGTGCACCCGCGCCGGACCTCCTTCCTCCGGCGTCGGAGTCGCCGTCGACGGTCCTGACCCCAGCGAACGGCGGCGCACTTCCCGGCTAGCTCTCCCCGCGCTCTCGCTCGTCTTCTTCGCTGGCCCTTTGCGTCGTTTTGGTCCTCGTTTTTTTTTTCTGCCTCAACTCTCGTCTCTCACTCTCTGGATGAAAAGAAAAGGAATTGGGGATCATATATTTTTTATTAAGGGGGGTCACGTGTGTGACCCCCCACTTCTGCCATATACATTTATATTCTTTTTTTTTAAAAAAATTTGTATTTTTTATATATTTATATTTATATATATATTATTTTATTTATTGTTAAAATAAACTTTGGGGTTAATAAACTTACACCCAAAATTTTCCGTTAGGTCCTAATTTTGGTCCAAATAAAATTTCATTTATTTTAAATTTTCTCTTTTTCCTTCCAAATTAAAATAAAAATTAAATTAGGACCTTAACGTTGACTGGAAAATTTCCGGGTATTACAGTATTCCCTTAACACCCCATTTTTGTCTTGTTGTTAGTAAGAATCCGTCTGGGCCTGAGACAGATTCAAATCCGTCTCAGGCCCAGACGGATTTGGACTGTCTTTTTTTTTTATATATTATTTAATGCAATCCGTCTGCTTAGCAGACGGAGGATTGCATTAAATATATATATATATATATATATATATATATATATATATATATTTATAAATTTTAATAATATAATATATAATTATTTTATTTATACTTAAATATATAATAAAAAATTAATAATATACTTAATTATATATATTTTTAATATGTTAAATTAGAGTCGAAAAAATTAATTACTACTCACTTAAGTTAGGAGAGTTTATGCTTATTTATAAATGAGCCAAAAATATTTTAGCTCACTTAATTTGCGAGTTAGATGAGTCAACTCGTAGGTTAAGTGGGTTAAACGAGACAATCTAATATATGAGTTAAACAAACTAACCTAACTCACTTATTTGGACAATTTATGTTGGACAGTTTTTGCATATAATTGCTCTTTTCTTTATATAATTGCTCTTAAGTACTCATGAACAATTTTTTCAACGTGGAAGGCAATATTTAATTTGACACACAGAAAAATAAACAAGCATAGAGAGAATCATTTGAGCAGAGAAAAATGTGTGGGTATAGAGTCATGTCTGTATAGAAGTTATAAATTGGCAACTCGTAGGGTTAGGTTGGCTTGTTTAACTCATATATTAGGTTGTCTCGTTTAACCCACTTAACCTACGAGTTGACTCATCTAACTCGCAAGTTAAGTGAGTTGAAATATTTTTGGCTCATTTATAAATAAGCATAAACTCTCCTAACTTAAGTGAGTAGTAATTAATTTTTTCGACTCTAATTTAACATATTAAAAAATATATGTAATTAAGTATATTATTAATTTTTTATTATATATTTAAATATAAATAAAATAATTATATATTATATTATTAAAATTTATAAATATATAAATAAATATATATATATAAGAAAAATATATATATATATATATATATATATGATACATATGTATCATATATGACATATACATATATTATACATATGTATCATATATATATATATATATTTAATGCAATCCGGCTGCTTTAGCAGACGGATTGCATTAAATAATATAAAAAAAAAAGTCCAAATTCGTTTGGGCCTGAGACGGATTTGAATCCGTCTCAGGCCCAGATGGATTCTTACTAACAAAAAGATAAAAATGGGGTGTTAAGGGAATACTTTTTGAAGAAGGGAAATTTTGGGGTTTAAAATTTTATATTATGGGTTTAAGGTAAAATTGCCGTTAAATTAGACTATACATGTTATAATAGCAAATTCAAAAATTTAATACTACTACATAAGTGTAAGGTTTCGTAGTACCGTCTTATTATATAAAAATATGTTAAGCTTCCATTATTGGTTATGAATGATAAAATATTTTTATGTTACTATATCAAAACTTAAAAAAATTCCCGTGCATGTGCACGGGCCAAAAACTAGTATATTATAAAACAAAAATCACACCTAGCCACATGTCAATTTTTGAGCACTTCTCTTTTTAAAATTTATTTTTATCTTCATTTATAAATTATTGAAATTAGCAATTTCATTAATACATTATATTTTTTTGATAATATTAATACATTATATTATACTTTATTGTTACTATCTTTTTAACTTTTGTAATGGTTACCCACGACACAAAACATTTTTTTTCTATTCAATTTACAATATTGTCACACATTACATATTATAATTAATTCAAATTAGCATATAATAGCTAATTAACTCTATGTTAATTCATTTTAACAATTTATCTTTTTATTATTTTAGCCTTATACTATAATTATTAGAGAATGTAGCTTATTTTGTCTCCCTATTTGTATTTTATTCATCTTCAAATTCATTTTGTGTACTTTTATTCATTAAATGTGCTTTTTATACTTGATTTGAAACTAACATTTGAGTTATTTTTCTTTTAAGTTTTTAATTTTGTATCTTTATTTATTTGTTACTCTAAGTTATATATTTATCTCAAGAAAAAAATTTGTTTATTATTGGGATTTAGTGAAAATTTAGCCAAATTTGCTTAGTAAAATAAGAAATTTCAAGATGATAGTGAAGGAGAAGTTGAAATTTAATTAAATGATTAAATATATTTTGTATGATATAATGATAATGTTTATTTACAATTTTCAACATTTAAGTGTTGGTTAGTATTTGAATATATCTTTAAATTTTTATTATTTATAATGAATCATGTAATTACAGAAAAAAATTAGAATGGTTAGAAAAATGTATAATATATTTTATATAATTTATTTTTAATTATTTACGCTATCATCCAGTCTAATCAACGGTTAAACCGGTTAAGGTAGTTGAATCGTGACCCGAAAGCATGTTTGAGTCATTATCAGATCAATTTTTTTTTAAAATCATTGGAACAAATGATCTAATTTTGTCCTACTATATAAGGCCCAAAAAATAAGATTATGAATAAGATATATCTCTTATTGCCACTCTTTCCTTACACTTTCATTCTTATTTTCTTCTTTAATGAAAATTATATTATTACACTTTCTTATTAATAATTTTTCTTTTTCAATTAGATCATATCAAAAATTTGATAAAGATATTGTTTATATTCTAAATTTTTTTTGGTATTCATATAAATAAAAATTAAATATAATTATTATTGAATAAATTCTTTAAGCAACTTGAATAGAAACATCCCGTGTAAAGCACGGGTTACAATCTAGTTATTAATATATTATCAAGTCTCTAAGCTAAATTTAATTTTGCATTTATATAAAGCTGATTACATCAGAAAATTTATAACACATGTCAACAACACGTCAGCAATATATGTCAGATGATTAAATATGTTTACACGCTGATTTGGCAGTAATTGCATTAGCGCCTCTACCTTTAAGTATATATAATAGATATAATAGATAGATATATTAATTTCATAATGAACTGCGACGGGAAAAGAGATGAAATTATACTTTTTTTTCTCTGGGCACGTTTGGTTTACGTAATTATAGATATAATTCTTTTATATCTTTCCAATCAAACACACTTTATTTTGTCTAATGTGATGGAATTATATTTTTATCCTTATTTTTTTTTTATTTTATTTTATTTTCACTTTTAATATAAAGGTAAAATAGTTATTTTATTCCATTCACACTTTTATATTATTTTTTTCATTTTCTTCTGTAATCTCAAATACCATTTCCATTACATCTTCCACCCCACTAACCAAACAAACCCTTAGATGGCATTTGGTATCCGGTTAGTATTTTAGTGGGAAGTGGAAGTTAGTTGTTAAAAGTATGTTTGGTATGCAGGGAAATGGAAGTGGAATGTAAAAGTAATATTGTTTGGTAAAATCGGAAGAAGATAGGAAAATAGAAGATAAAAGTATGAAATACCTTTTTTGCCCTTACTTTTTTAAAAGTCGCAAATTTTTAAGGGCATTTTGGTCTTTAAACATCACCTTATCTCACCTCACCACAACTTCCCTCCTCACACACAAGCAACCTCACTCACCTTTCATGAATGAAGTTTCTTCCCTTTCCCACTCACCTCACCACCTGCCAAATATATGAAAACCTCACCTCACCTATACTCACTCCCTACCAAACATGCCATTACTTTTTTATCCACTTTTATTCCATTCTCACTTTTGAAGTAAGGGCAAAATGATATTCAATTAATATCAAATCACATTAACATGATATTTTCATTCTCATTCTCATTCATATTTCCTCTTCGTTTCTTCTTGCCAAACACATCTAAAGTTTGGATCTAACATAGAAAACGTCCGAAGCAATGAGAATAGTGTATGCTAAATTGCTAATTGTTAAGTTAAACATGCTGTTGTAGAAGCAGATTTCACAAGTGAGTTTTCTTGCAGTTTGTGCTTTTAATACACACTTGGGTCACGTTTGGTATCCGGTGAGTATTTTAGTGGGAAGTGGAAGTAGAAATGGAAGTGGAATTGGAAGGGGAAGTAAGTGATAAAAAGTATGTTTGGTATGCAGGGAAATGAAAGTGGAATATAAAAGTAATTTTGCTTGGTATGGTGGAAAGAAGATAGGAAAATAGAAGATAAAAGTATGAAATACCTTTTTTGCCCTTACTTTTTTAAAAGCCACAAAATTTTGAAGGGCATTTTAGTCTTTAAACCTAACCTCACCTCATCTCATCACAACTTCCCTCTCCTCACCCATGGCATCTACCTCCCTTCCTATGATGGAACTTGGCTCACCATGGAAGAAGCCTCACCATGTAACAAACAAACTCATAAGTGGTGAGAACACTCACCTATCCTAACTTTCATCCTACCAAACAAGGCCTTGGGATTCTAATATCCAATTTGTAATCTCAAAAAGTGAGAGTGGCACCAAATAGAATGTTTTGCCATTCCTATAGTATTTCCATACGAGCAAAAGACTTTTTGAGGTATTTTAGAAATTGGAATTAGGAAGTGAAGTACGAGAAGTGTTAACTAAGGAGTGGTACATATTTAGTCCCACATCGGGTGGACTCATAACTGGAGGCAAGTGCTCACGCTATAAAAGGAGAAAGCATGAGTTGTTGAGAGTCACGGAGCCGTGTGGTGAGCACAGAGCGAACTATTCTTTCGCCTTTTACTAAAGAATACCGTGTGCTCGCCACTTAAAGCGGCATACGCCTATTTTTGGAGGAGTCTTCCTTGGTTGGGCTCCGCAATTCAAGTTTAAATATTTTGAGAGTATTTTTAAGTATTGAATTTAATTTTGAGAGTATTTTTAAGTATTGAATTTAATAAAGGGTAAACAAAAAATTTACTGGTTAAGATAAAGCAAAATCTAAATCAATGTGACATGGGTTAAGTAAAATCTTGAAAATTAAACAGTTTTCTGCTTTTTAAAAAAATAAAACAAAAAAATTGTTTGATAATCTTATTTTTAATTTTTGTTTTTAAAAAAAAAAAACAAAACACAATTTTAAAATTTTCTGTTTTTTTTAATAGCATTATTGTAATATATTCTATTTTCTTTAAACTCTATATCCTTTTAGTCCCTAAAAAATATAATTTAGTCTCTAGAAATAATAATTTACTCCTTAAAAATACAAATTGTCTCAATTTAATTTCTGATAGATGAAAATGACAAATTTAGTCCCTAAAAATATCATTTGTCTTAATTTAGTCCCTGATAGATAAAAATGACAAATTTAATTCTTAAAAATACAATTTTTTCCATTTTTTATTTTTAAAATTGTTTCCAAAATAAATTTATCAAACAAGTTTTTTTTTGTTCTTTAAAACTTATTTTCAAAAACTATTTTGAAAACTATTTTTAAAAACACAAAACAAAAACAGTTATTAAACAAGTCTTAAGACATTAAATTTTTTGGGAACCAATAAAAAAAAGACTAAGCATATGTGAAGTGAAGTTCCTGTGTTCTAATGTTCTATTGAAATATATAAAAAAACATGATAAAAATGGGTGGAGAAAAAATTAGTTGAAGGGAATACTTGAATAATACCCTTTACAAAACCTAAATCTTATTATTGAGGCAACTTCATTCAACACATCTAAAGAAAAAATGTACTTAGATGATGAGAATATTGAGCTGCAAAAGTTGATAGTGATTACAATAAAGCCATCAAAATTTGCAGTTGTAGTAGGTGTATCCTGAATTCAAAGCACAATAATATTATATATATATAACTTAATTCCTTGTTCAATCCCTACCTATTGCTAGCAAGCAACCTCAAAAACTGATAGATGTATCCTTAGATATATATATATATATATATATATATATATCATAAGAATAATGACCTTCTTTAATGTGAAATTATAGGATGTACAAACAAACACATGGCAAGACACGAATCAATCAAACTTGACTCCATAAAGTGAAAATGAAACAAAGTTGATTCGCACATGATAACATTAAAAGAGACTCGTTTATAGGTGCCAATCAAGGCCGAGAACGGCAGTGACAAATGGAATCCCCGCGCGAAACTCCGCTTGTAGAACGGGATACAAATTGCGAACTATATGGCAACCAGAATAACAAACTCCGCGTTCATTTGATCCAGGGGATTAAATAGTTGACATAGTTATATAAATTCATGAATTAAATAGTATTTTTGCTAAATTTGAGGACTAAATAATAGTTTGACCAACAATTCGAAAACTAAATAGTATTTTACCTAAAAAAATATTAATGAATTGTGATTGATGCAATTTTGGACATTAAATTAATAATGTTTGACAAATTTTCATTTTAATTTTTACATTGGATAAAATATTTGAATCTAATATCGTAACATTTAGGAGTTCATATTAAAGAAAATTGTTATAAATTAGGGGGCGTCTGGTATGGTGTCATCTCAAATAATATGATATCTTACATACCATAGTATGAAAGAGTGTTATATGAGATACCATGTTATCTTTTATTCTCATATTTGGTATGGTGTTTGACATCACAGTGATATAAGATGCAAATATTTGATATAAAAGGGTATCATCATCTAAGATACCATGTTATTTATTTTTGTATCTTCCAAATTTACCCTTATAAATTTAAGTGAATTAACTATTATATTTATTTTATAATTATTTTCAAATTTTCATCAAGTAACTCTAAATTAAAAAAGACTAATCAACACAGACAACAAAATATTTTAAATAATCAAATAGTTTAATATAATTAAAAAATACTTATTTAAATAACTACGAATACTTAAAGAAAATATTTTAAATATCAATTACCAAAATGACATGAAATCAAAAATCAAAAGTGGACCTATAAACATTAGCATGTTGCTATTCCAAATGCTTCAGTACAAATTTCTCCTTGAAAAAAATATATAATTAATAGGGATAATATTAGTAAGTTAAAAAAAATCACACTCAAGGGTGTCATCTCATATGACAGAATATTTTTAATGTCATAAGATGACACCTTTTTTGGTATCATATGATGATACAGTGTTATCTCATATGACGTGTGGTTTGGTATAGTTTGAGGAGGGAAGATGAGTGAGAAAATGAATGTGTTGTATGTTTGGTATGAAGATGGAATGTGAGAGAGAAGGTTGCTTCCCTCTAAATTTAGAGGGAAGACGAGGTTGAGGGAAGGAAGTAGACTTCAAAGTACTATTTTGCTCTTCCCTTCCTATGTGAGAGCATAATCTTAGAGGATAAAATAGAAAGAGTAGTAATTTTACGTAATTCATAGTTAAAATTGAAACTTCTATTATCAACTTTTTGGGCGAACTTTTTCCTCTATTCATTCTTTCCTCATTTCATTCATATACCAATAAATACCAAAAAAGCTGGGTTGTGTTTGAAGGTATCAGTCTTACTTAATTCAGACTTTGCCCCTTATGTTTACCAAATAAATAAATACCAAAGAGCTATCTCTTCTTCTCTTCTTGCTCTTCTCTCTCTCCAATAATGATGATGAACCACAACTTTAATCTTCATAAATATACAAATAAATACCAAAAAAGGGTGGGTTGTGTTTGAAGGTATCATTCTTACATAATTCAGACTTTGCCCCTTCTATTTACCAAATAAATAAATAAATACCAAAGGGCTATCTCTTCTTCCTCTTCTGTCTCTCCAATAATGATGATGAAACACGACTTTATGGTGCGTTTGGTATAGGTTGAGGAGGGAAGGTGAGAGAAAAAATGAATGTATTGTATGTTTGATATGAAGATGGAAGGTGAGATGGAAGGTTACTTGCCTCTAAATTTAGAGGGAATGTGAGGTTAAGAGAAGGAAGTAGATATGAAAGTACTATTTTGTCATTCCCTTCCTATGTGAGGGCATAATCTTAGAGGGTAAAATAGTTTTTTTTACACTTTTTAACTTTCACCTCCCTATCTCATTCCTATTATACCAAACAATTTTATTCTTATTTCCATTATACTTTCCTTACATACTAAACACACATAAATCTTTCACTTCCACTTCCACATCCACATCCACATCCACATCCACTTCCTACTAAACATTCACCGGATACCAAACGTGCCCCAGAGAACGTGTAGTCGAATATAGCCTTAGCATACACTATTCTCATGAAAAGTACTACTTAGGACGTTTTCTATGTTAAAAGTTTTAATTTATTAAACGATATATACATATACAACATACCTTTATGGCCTTCTGGCTATTATCAACTGAGAAATGGAATGAAGAAATCCTTCAGCATATTGAAGTTCATGCTTCTACCAAGTGCTCACGCTATAAAAGAGGTATTTGGAAACTGGAATCGAAAGTGAAGTGTGAGAGAAAGCCTTATTAACTAAGGAGTAAGGACTAAGGCGTGTTCTGTTCAAACAAAAAAGGACTAAAGGAGTGTTGCTTATTTAGTCCCACATCGGGTGGACTCACAAATGGAGGCAAGTGCTCACGCTATAAAATGAGTAAGCATCAGATTGGGAAAGACACGGAGCCGTGTGGTGAGCACAAAGCGAACTATTCTTTCGCCTTTTACTAAAGAATACCGTGTGCTCGCCACTTAAAGCGGCATACGCCTATTTTTGGAGGAGTCTTCCTACGGAGGGCTCCACAATTCAAGTTCAAATGTTTTGCATTCCCTTAAGAGGGGTGAAGTCCAGTATAGCCTTAGCCAGTGTTATTAACATTGGGCCCAACTATTAAAATTATTATTTTATTTTTTATATTAAAATAATAAAAAGAGTATAATAAATATTTTGGTTTTTTTTAAAGTGAAAATAAAAAAGTAAAAAATAAATGACATGGTCATTTCTTGTTAAAGAACAAGACCTACTAAGGATTGTTCTATTTCAGTATTTATGGTTTGGTTTGTAATAAGACTTGAGATTTAAATATTTTAATTGTCACCGGTGAACCGTGAATCAGTGTCTCGACTGGTTCAATGACCATTAGCATAAATTGTAGTGTTATTAATATTTGCTAGTTTGCCACTAAGAAACAAAAATTAGATTTCCGAAACTTTTTCTTTGTTCAAATATTGTAAATCTAATTTTAATTATCGTTTGCTTTCTTGTTGAATATGGTTTGACAATTAGTTCAATAATGCACATTTCAAAAATCAAATAAGTGGTTTTAAATAATTGATTACAATTTATACAACAATATAATACAGATATATTAGTCATCAGTTGATAAAACTCTTGTTAAATTAATCATATTAGAGTATAGTTTTTTTAAAAGAATATTAATTATAGTTAAACTAGTTAATAGAAGAAATTGAGAATACTAAAAGGTTTTTAATATAATTTCCAAAAACAAAAAATAAATTCTTAAATTTTTGGTTTCGAATAAAGATATCCAAAAAGAATTGAAGGGTCTTGGCTTATCTAATTAAGTTTTACTTTTAACTATGTTTTTATTGAAGTAATTCCACTTGAGAGTGAAATATGATTGGTGATATTTGAATTTTTTTTTTTGCACCAATGAATAAATATAAGAAAGAAAATTGAAACATCATGCAAAAGTTACGGGATAAAAAGTTCATTATATTAAAAAAAGTTCATTTTAACAAAATTATTTGTACATTGCTATATAAATAATTGTTTGGGTGATTTTATTGTTGAATTTACAATTTCAATGACAAATACCATGTAAGATCTATACACGTGACAAAAAGTACTTATATGACCAATCATAAGGGGAGATAGAATATAAAATATTAAATTATGATAACCAATCATTGAATAAAGAGAGCATAAATAAAACATGTGATTGGTGGAACTTCATAGCATACTAACTTCACATTAATTTTTTCCTTAAAATTATACCATCTTTCTCTTTATTTTAAAAACTTTATAATTCCTTTTTCTTAAAAGATTAAAAAACCTTCAATTTAATTTACTTTTAACCAAATAGCTTTATCTCCATAAAAAAACAAAATAGCTTTATCTTTATTATTTTTATAAATTAAACCTATTTAATTAATATAAAAATATTTTTAGATTTAAAAAAAATTAATTTTATCATTTTTTAAATTATATTAAATAATAAAATAGTTGAAATTATTATTTATTTTTTATACAAAGTATAATTTTTTTAAATTAGAGATATCTCTTTACTCTAAACAATTTGGACACACTTAAATCCAAGTAGTTGCATTGGGGCGGAAACAAACATATATAGTACTAGAGGTTTCGCATGCACGTAATTCTTTAATTCTTAAAATTATAATATTAATTTTTTAAAATTATAATATAAAATAATTTTAAAATTTTAAAATACAATATAAGATATTCATTATTGTTTTTAAAATAATAAATCAAATAATTGAAAGTTATTTACTTTTCTAATAACTACCTATCATATCTACTTCCTCTCTCCCACATTCTCCCTTTATGTATTTTTGTTATATTTTTCGAAAATAGATTTATTTTGTGAGCCTAATAATAAAAAAGGTGCACAGCTTAATATAGATAAAATGAGTTGTGGACTGAGAATCTCAGTTAATACTTAGTATACTACATTGCACATAAGGGCCTTTCAAATTGGTTTTATTTTATTTTATTTCTCAAAGTGACATTTAAATTGTGGATTGTGATAATATAATATTAATATACAATGAATATAAATTTGGTCTATTTTCATTATTGGATCAAGGCCCGCCATATTTTGGTTATTGGGCCTTTACTCATTACTAGTCCAACCATGCTATCAAGTGACATTTAAATTGTGGATTGTGATAATATTAATATACAATGAATATAAATTTAGTCATGAATGTCATTGTGTCCAAAAAAAAAAAAGAGAGATGTCCTCCGAGTCTTTACTAGCACTGTCAAAACGGGCTGGAGCCCGCGGGCTAGTTCGGTCCGCCCGCTAAATGGGCGGGCTTGGGTAAGCTAAAATAGGCCTGTTTAAAAACGGGCCTAAAGGGGTTGGCCTGTTTAAGCCCGCGGGCCGGCCCGCCAAAAACTTAAAAAAATAAAAAAAATTAATATATATTTGTTTAAAATATATATAAATATATATATATTTTAGATAATTTTATGTGTTAAATAATAATTTTATTCTAATAAAGTATATAAATAATTTAAATCATAATTAAAATTAATAAAATATTAATTTAAAGTTAAAAAATACTAATATTTAAATAAATATATAATTTTATAATTAATTTTAAAAATATATATATATTAAAAAAATAAAAAATGGCCTGCGGGCTAGCCCGTTTAGCCCGCGGGCCATTGCGGGCGGGCTTGGGCATTACTTCCCAAGCCCGCCAAATAAATGGGGCGGCCCGGACCGGCCCGTTTAACGTCGGCCCGTCACGGGCCGGCCCATTTTGACAGTGCTAGTCTTTACCAATAGGTGACTGGTTTAAGTGATATGTACTCTATTTTTCATAAACAAAATCTCGGATTTGAGTCTTGTGTATGAAAAAATCATCTGTTGGGAGAGCTATACTCTCTTTATGAGACCTCAGGTAGCTCAAATAAGACTTCTTCTCCAATAAAAGGATACATATGAAAAAAAAAGAAATATCATAAATGTTTAACAATAATTTACGGATTTTATAACTCAGCATCCCATAATTTGATATAATATGGATTGCACAGTAAAAATATATTTAAAAAACTATACCTATGTCTAATCTTTTTGAAAAAAAGTTAATTGTAATATTTGAACAAAAATTATATCAAGATTTTTAATAAAAAAATGAAATATGTACGGATTTTATAACTCATCATCCCATAACTTGATTTATTTTTAAAGATTTTCGGATATTTTATTTTCATTGAAAAACTTAATCGCAATAATATAAAAAAGAGTTGTATCACATAATTCATTTTTCATTTTTATGAAGTAAGAATTCAAACTTTAACTAACTGTTCCGAAGAAGGCAAATAGGCAAAATGCATGATGAGAATGCTTGGCACAGCACCGACATAAGTCATCCTTGAGTATGTAAGTGTGTCTTTTCTCTCAAAATGCACAAGAGAGTAGAGACAAATAATAAACCTCATTACCTACTCTCACTTTACTCCCACTTTTCATTATATATATATATACACATATTAATAAATGTTTGGTGCAGTGACAAGCAAACTGTACTCCAGGTTGAGGGACTTAGGTTCGAACCCTAGAATCAATATTGTTAGAAGGGCTTTAACTGTTCGCTCTCGACCCGAATGGAATTAGTTTTCATCTACACCATTAAAATGAATAGGCAGGAGACACACATGATTATACCCAATATATATATATATATATATATATATATATATATATATACAGAAGTGCCCTAAGGATATTTTTAATGATTTTCTACTTTTCTTTAACTAATGAGATAATTTATTATTTTGAACTTAATAAAAAGTTAATAAGAATATATAATCTTATAAATTCTTTTTACTTAGTAAAATAAAACCTTAACCAGTGTGGCATTGATTGATAAAACCCTTAAATTTATTTTTTTTATTGGCTTTTCACAAAGTTTAAGGCATTAGATTTTTTCGGAACCAATAAAGAAAAATACTAAACCTATAAAAGTTTTCAATACAAATAAAAAGTTAATAAGAATAATCTTATAAATTCTCTTTACTCGATAAAATAAAACCTTAACCAGTGTGACATTGGTTGGTAAAACCATTAAAATTATTATTCTTATTGGCTTTTTACAAAGTTCAAGGCATTAGAATCTTTACGGAACCAATAAAAAAACTAAACTTATGAAATTTTTCAATACAAATAAGACACATGACAAAAAGTACTTATTAAGGTTTAGGGTTTACATAACAAATGTCTTAAGACACTTATTAAGGTTTCCTTTGATTGGTTCAGAGAGGATTTAGTATTTTTGTGTGAAGAGTCAACAAATGCAACTTTTTAAGCCCTCGATCTCATTGGTTCAAGAGAATCCTTAAACAAAACCCTTAAAGAACTAGTTAACAAAACCTAAAACCTATTATTAGCGGAACTTCGTAACAAATATATATAAAAAAATATCCTTGATGAGAGTATATATTGATTACTAAAACATAGTATATAATTGAGCTGCAAAAGTTGGTAGTGATTACAATAAAGCCATCAAAATTTGCAGTTGCAGTAGGTGTATCCTGAATTCAAAGCACAATAATTATATTATATATATATATATATATAACTTAATTCCTAGTTCAATTCCTACCTATTTTCTAGCAGGCAACCTCAAAAACTGATAGATTTATCCTTATATATATATATATATATATATATGATAAGAATAAATAATGACGTTCTTTAATGTCCAAAATCTTACAGGACACCAATGGAGATTAAAGAGTTAGTTAGAGTTGGTTTTGGTGGCTTCATTCACTTTAAAGTTTAAACATCAAATCTATCTTATTTTGTTTCATGTGAAAATTGAAATGACAAATCATATATATATATAATTAACGGAGTTTGGTCTAGTGGAATGGATTAATTCTTTATACTATGATAAATCTGAATTCGAATCTTCGTTAAAAATAATGATTAAATAGAATTAAGATATTGATAAAAAAGAAGTCAAATCATATGTCAATTACTATTTTTTTCCAACATCTCAATCATCAATATATATAATTATAAACAATTTTTTTTTCTTGTTCGGATATATGCTCACATTTAGTACCTAAGAATGTCTCAAACAAAAAGATGCCTTTCAAAAACCAAAAGTAAAAAATAAACACCTATTTCTTATAATTCACAAATTAAGGCAAATCAAAAGGATACTTTAACAGAAAAATATGTTGAAATTCAAGTTTTGAAGAAAAAATTTGGAGCAAGTTCCTCTATCTGTTGGTATTAATGAAAACTATACTTTTCAGTTAGACCCTTGAAATAGATAGACCAAGAAATTTTATATCATCTGCAATATTTATTTTTTACAATAAATTTTATGCAATAAGAAAAAGATAAAAAAAAACTCACATTAATATAAACTCACTTTGAACAATATGTGAGTGACTAATTTTTTTTTTATTATTTTTAATTGTTGAGTAACGATGGTCAAAATATTTATATACTGTAGGTACCTGTAAATTTTATCATTTGGGTTTAGATCTGAGTATTAAATGAGCAGGCGTGAGTAGGTCCGAGTCCGGGGACGAGGACCCATAAATTTTGATCAAAATACATGAATTGCTCAGTGGGTCTAAATCCAGAGATGGAGATGTACTACTATACCTATAAAATTTGACTCGTTTACATCTTATAAATTCATGAACAAAAAAAAAGCATAGAAGCTAAGCTCTCCCTATCAACTTTTATCCAATTGTATTCATATTGGTCGAAATCGAGACCTTTGATTAAATAAAAAACAATCTCTTATCAGTTGATTCACGTGGTTGATAGTTATGTACCCGCATTTTCATTAACATAATTATATATGAACTTTTCTTTGAGACACATTACATCACATTTAGGTTTCTTATAAATGAATTATGTGGGGCACATACAAGGGTGACATGCCTACATAGTACATAGTTTGGTTGGGTAAGTCTTCACATTAAAATAGCTCCAACTTTATTGGATATATACGTCAAATATTAAATCTCCCTTAATTGGAGGTTTCAATTTTATTTCTTGTGTTTCTTAATGGATACGTTGAGTTCTTCAAGAATAAATATCCGTTTATGGGAGAGTCCGACCAGATCGAGTGATGACTTGTTGGAAAGCACGCAAAGAGATGAACAAAACAACATCAAGATGACGCTCATCGGAGGTCACACGAGCCCGCACTCGTGACCCAAAGTGAGATAGGTAATCATGATGCATGCAATCATGGTATTTTGTTCACTTTTCTTAAGTCCCACATCGCTTAAATCAATGATGGGAGCTCTCTCGTCCTCCTATTTGAAGCATTCCCCACATTCATAATTGTTCATTCCATGTGATGGAAAGGGGTCCCGTTTGGGAAACCACACTCAATATAATTGTTCTCTCTCTTAAGTCATCTTCCGCGCATCAATCGTGGACACGTGACTTTACCTCTCATAGGTAAAGTCCTCCGGTTAGTGCGACCCTTTTCGGAGTTCGTTGTTTGGAGGTCAGCCCTAGTGGAGCAGAGGCACTGACAAGATTCGAAGTTTTAGCAATGACGTCCAGGTTAGTAACTTCTGCAATATTTATGTTTTGCTTGGATTTATTTTCGATTTTTCTTTTAGGTCCCTTGGTCGGGTTGAATCATGTGAATTCAGGCCTTTCTCTACACTTAAAACAGTTTTAATTTTTTATCTTTAATTTATTATTATTTCATATAAATTTTTTAACCAGATTTTCATATGTATGTGTCATTAATTAATAATTACGAAGTTATATAGAGATCGAGTTCAAGTACAATTATTGTTTTGAGAGTATTATTAAAAATTAGAGTTATATATAGAGTAAAATATGGAGCGATGGCCGATGGATTAATTTAACTTATATATATATATTTTTTATAAATTTTAGAAGAGCTTTTCTATCTCCCTAAAATAAAATAAAATAATATATATGCAAACAAATCGAGGTGAATATGTTTAGTACTTGGACTCAGCACGAACCCTGATTAAGGGCTCGTTTGATTATGTGAATGTTGGAGAAAATGAAAATGAGAATAAGAACGTGAAAGTGAAAGTGATGTGATATGATATGAATAGAATAAAAGCAGGTAAAATAATCATTTTAACCTTGTATTAAATGTGAGAATGGAATAAAAGTGGATAAAAAGCAAGGGCAAAAATATAAATTCATCATATTGTAAAAAGTAAAGTATGTTTAATAGGAAGAATATTGGAGATAACGTTAGATTACAAGAAATATTACATCCTTTATTGTAACCAACCAAACGGGACTTAAATGCGTAAAAAAATCCAATCAAGTATTAACTATGCTAGAGCTAAAGTGTATACATACAGGAAAAAACTTAGGTCCATTTCCTTATGTCCATTACATCCAATTCTCCAATATAATTATGATACGTGGCAAAAAGTGTTTAAATGACCAATCACAGTAGAGAGAGAATATAGGAGACCACCTTTTATATGACCAATCATAGAAGAAAGAGAGTGTAAATACAATATATGATTGGTGGAATTGGATGAAATGGACATAAGAAAATGGACCTAAGTTTTTTCCATACATAAAATGTAGATAAGAGAAAATTAAAAACGAAACGAAAAATTATTTATATATATATATATATATCACATCCCAAACCTTTTCATTTAGAGGGACTTTTAAAAAATTTGAGTAGTGAATAATTTAGAATAATTTACCAGCCATCCTAATATATCATCCCGGGTTTAGTCCATAGGTTTGAATAATATTTGACCCATCGTAATGGATAGTAAACACATGTAGGTTTGGGCCCAAGTCCAAGTCCATATATGTAAAGTCTATGGGCTTAAGCCCAAGCTCGACCCAACCCATAAACAGGTCTAGTCATAACTAAGGTTAATTAGATTGAGGTTGACCCTTAAACCTCATACTCCACCCACATCACTATCAAATCCTCGTAACAATCAAGTGTAAAAGTCTAGTTAATATGTTAAAGTGAATTGACACAAATGGTTAAAAATTCGGAGAAAAGTTCTCGCCTCACTCATGGGCGAGGGTTCGAACCCTCTTGAAGCCATCCAAAATCTTGCTTTGGTGGGCATCCCTCCTCAGGGAGATTCCCTGGCACCCAAGGGCTAGTTGAGTAGCTGCGACTGGGTAAAACTGCTTGGAGTTTAGGCCTGTGCAGTAATCCTTTGAGTTGGGCATCTGTTGGTCTCCCCAACATGCTACTGGTGCCCTGCCCGGTAGTACTTGGGAGTGCCTTCCTTTACTATATTTTTTCTATAAAAAAAAGTCTAGTTAATATTAGAGAAGTACTAAATTTTCAGTATTTTTTATTTATTTAATATTATTTATCAATAATAATAAAAATTTAAAAAAACAAATACCGTTATTTTAATTTCAATACTAGAGTCAAACCCATAATTTCCATGGTTATTATGATTCCTTACATTTTAGTGACTAACAACTAACTATCTCTTTTTAAATATAATACCGTTATTTTAATTTCAATACTTTGGTGGCATGTGGTTTGACTTGGTTTTAATTAGGTATCATGTGATTTTATTTTTGTCAATTAGGAGTTTTGAGGTTTGCACTATTAACAATTTAGTGCCTCGTAGATTAGTCTTTTTAATTTTATAACTTAAATACCCCATGTGTCGCGCACATGACTCCTGAAAAACTCTCAAATTCTTCTCTCATCTAATTTTAGATCTAAAGTCCCAACTCACAAAATTTCTCTCAAACTTAACTTAACCTAATATAAGAAGAACCCATAAATTCACAAATTCATTAAGCATGGAACATAAAACTAAGAATTAACAAAGCATATGAATAAATTAAGAACAATAAATTAATTTATTTTGATGCTTCGTTCTTAGTTTTATGTTCGATGGTTAATATAAGAAAAATATTATGTTATTTGTCATTGATGAAAAATAATTTTTGTGACAAAAGACTTAAAATTACAATATTTTTCATCAATGACAAATAACATAAATGCGCAAAAATTATATAGTAATATAAGCTTTTAAAACTAATTTTACAAAATAATTTAAAAAACATACACACATTAATTAATTGGATTTATTTAATATGTGCCATTAAAGTCTTATTTGATTGGTTGGGTGAATTTTTTAAACATTAAAATTATATTTTCATATTACTTATTTTTATAAATTTTAAGTCATTAAATACTCATTGATTAATATGATGAAATAAACTTTAGATATACCCTAAATAATTAATGGAGATGAGATGATAGAAGATTAATTAGATCTTATTTTGTTAGGGATGATCAAAATACTTGTACTCAACGGATATCCTGAAATTTTATTCTTTGAGTCTAGATATGAATTTGAGTACAAAGTTAACAGGCCGTGGAACGGGTAAGAAGATACCCTACCCATACCTTGTCAATAATAATAATAATTAATTATTTTATTATATATAAAAAATAATACTTTTAAACTTTTCCATTGAAAAAATATATAATAGTAAAGAAAAATATTAAATATTTTATACATACTAATATAATTTAATAGTACATTTAGATTTATGATTTAATTTTTTTGTGTGGTTATAGATAAAAAATTGATAAAAGTAATTTTCATATTAATAAAATAATAATTTATTTTAAAATTTCTACGAGTCTGGGTCTGGATATAATAATTCGACTATTCGTAAGGTCTAGAGATGGGGATTGACTTTGACACTCAAATTGGGTCCAAGGGCAAGAAATATAGTATTATACTTAAATCATATACTCGTGATCATCATAAGATAATGAAAGGAGAGAAAGACACAAAATCTAAAAGGTAAAGGGAGATGATAGGGTGTGGCAAGTCCAAGTTAGAGTCTCTTGGGCCAAGCCTTTCGGCCCTTCAAAAGCACTTATTTTTTAAAAGTGTTTATTTTCTAATTTTTAGGTGTTTTACAAATTTTTTAAATGTAATTTTGAGTTTTAGCATAAGTAATTTTATAACTTTAAGCAGAAACTAATAATTAAAGCTTCTGCTTCTAGCAAAAAACATAAGTTAAAATTTTAATCTTTTAGAATAAAATTACTCTCACTAAAACTTTGTATTTCCAATTATATCCTTATTTATTCTACTAAAACTTTATATATCCCTCTATTTAATTAATAAAGATAATAATACATTCTTATTTAAAAAAATTAATAGATATTTAATTAATAAAAATAATAATCATAAATAATAAAATTATATTAATTAAAATAAATAATAGATTTCATTAACGTTTTATTAAATTAATAAATGAATTGAAATTTTATATTTATTTATTTAATAAAATTTAATAATATTAAATATTTATACAATTTATTTAATAATATTATTAACACTCTAAATCTACATATGTCGCGATAATTTTACAATCAAAATTATTTTTTTAGACAATTTTGTTACACACAAACCGTTTCTGAACTACAAATAAAATTTTTTTTTACCTTAATTTTTTAAATACCAATTGTTTCTAGTACTTTTTTCGCAACTATATTTTTGAAAAAAAAAATTATTTAAAAACAATCAATTCTTAAAAAATTTTGGTCAAAGGAAGTTTAGATTAAAATTGGCGGTATTGGGCGGTGAAGGGTGGATTCATTGTAATAAAAAGGTGGTATATGGTTGCAACAGAATAGACGGCGTAAGTATACACAATAGTAATAGTTGGTTATGTTTATTAAATTAAAGCTCATTTCTTGTTCTTCATAATTTCAAGTCTTTGAGTATGCATTAGCCACCTCCATTAATTATTATTAACAACTCTTGATGTTGATCACTAATGGGGCAAGTCTATAATGCCCACCCAAACCACATTGGATCGGACGGACGGGCCTTCTCTGCACCTGTCTCAACATCACCCTGTCTAAGAAATAGAAGTACGGACATGTCACCGCCTGATACTGTATACTTTCTGATAACTGTTAATCCTCAATAAATCAATTACCTACCTTCACTTTACTCCCCCGGGGACTCTTATATAATTGCCCAACCCTTCCAGGGCTGGGTACGAATTTTTTACTATCAGAGTTCTCTGATTATCTTCAAATTTTTGTCAGGCTGAAAAAACTGTGACCCGAGACCCCTCCATTGTAAAGTCTCTTACAAACACAATTCCTTTCTTTCACATGCATTCTATATCTCCCAACTAACCTACAACTTCTTTCTCAAACTTGTTTTATATTAATTACCCACCCTCCATTATTATGGGACCTAAAGCTATGTTTGGATGGAGGGTTAGCTAAGAAGTGTCAATGACCAAAATGAACTAATTAAATTAGAGAATATAATGGCAGGGGAAGGCTTCCAAAGTTTTTTTAGTATAATGTTCAAAATAGATTATGCAGCCTTAAGAATCGTCTTGTTTGGATCTATAAGTTTTATAGGATCGAACAAGAGAATTTTTTATCTTAATTAAAAAAAGACTAACCCGGCACAATTCTATAAAGAATAAGACTAAATCAAATTAATTATGATTGGAGCGAATTAGTCTTTTTTTATTTTTTTATTTTTATTATTTATACAATGAAATAATTGTATAATTTTTACTTTAATTCAAATTATATTAATTATTTTAACTTTTTATTTAACTTATCTTATTACTTTAGTGCATATTTTATTAATATAAAATGTTACAATTTAGGAGGCTATAATTGGAATAACCTTTTTGTGACGCTCTACTAGGGTTTTCTACAAAGACATTTCTTGTGTTGTCGCTGCATAGCAACGGTGGCGCCCCTCCGTCTTCTTTAATTTTTTCTTGTTTTCTCTTCCTTTTTATGGAGGTTTTCTTCTTTCATTAGAGAATATTTTCTCTCTTAATTAGGGAATGTTTTTCCCTTTTACTAGGAAAGGGTTTCTTCATTTTATGAGTTTTTCTTTAATTATAGAAATATTTTGAAGATATAAAACATTTGAATTTAATTTGCATTCCGGCATTCAACATTGAAGAGAAGAAAATGTCCAGAAAGATTGATCTTTCAGAGAGGGAAAAGGGTTGTGCTACTTCTTTCTATCTTAAATTTTTTTCTCTGCTTGTAAGAAAATTTATAGATTTTTTTTTTAAAAAATGTTGTATGTCATTTGATCTAGGGAATTTAAATTATGAGATATATTATTTCTTATAAAATATTTTTGTAAGAATACCTGATTATAAGAAAAACTTATTTAATCAAAAAAAGAAGAAGAAACTTGTATGTGTGTGTGTACGCCTGAAAATATGCATTTTGGATTTTAGTTTGTTGTTGGGAAAATAAGAAGTATTTATTTTCATTAAATTTTCAAAACTAATTTTATTATATTAAATTTTACCAACTTTTTTATTCAGAACAATTTTCTAAAAACTCTACGAAAAAATCATATAAAAACAGACACATTTTAAAACTAATTTTAAGCAGATTTAAGAATCTTGACCAAACAGGTTCTTAAAATCCAAATATTCACTCTTTTAATTTTTTTTTTTTCAAAAATTATATAAACCATTTTTGTTTTCTTCTTACCCAACACACTCAATCAATCACAATTATCAAGTCATACACTTGAAAATTTATATAAAGATTTTGGATAAAACTCCAGTACTACAACTTCAATGCATCCCTCTAATTATGTAGTGTCATTTGTTAATATTAATAAAAATTCACATTAATTAGGACCCACCTTAAATAGATTAAAGACCAATCGATTAAAAAAATATACTAAAATCCAGTACTACCATACTATTAAATATTTTCTCAGTTACTCCTATAAACCAAGAGTGAAGGTTATTAATTGGTCACAACCGCTCCCATAAAACCCATAAATGCATCTCACCAACACTCCAATGTCCATAACTCCCTTATAAGTACCATCCACTCACACACTATCAAATCCCATTATTGCAATCATCTTCTTCTTCTTCTTCTTCTTCTCTCTTTAATTATAATTTCTTCAATTCCTCCACCATCACTCACTAACAATGGCATTTGATGAACAAGCCTTGAAGCTCAAAATCACAAACAAGAGCCATGTGAAGCCAAAGAAGAAGCTAGGCAAGAAAGAATGCCAACTAGTGACATTTGACCTTCCCTACCTTGCCTTCTACTACAACCAAAAGCTTCTCTTCTACAAAGGCCAAGACTTTGAAGGGATGGTGAGGAAGCTCAAGGAAGGGCTTGGTGGGGTTTTGGAGGAATTCTATGAGCTTGCTGGTAGGCTTGAGAAGGATGAAGATGGGGTTTTCAAAGTGGTGTATAGTGATGATGATGATGAAGATGAAGATAATGGTGGTTTTGTGGGTGTGGAAGTTATTGAAGGTGTGGCTGATGGGGAGATTGGAGTGGAAGATCTAACGGTGGCAGAGACATCAAGCAACTTGAAGGAGTTGATTCCTTATGGTGGGATCCTCAATTTGGAAGGCATGCATAGGCCATTGTTGGCAATTCAGGTAATTTTGTAATTCTTTTGGGGTCAAAATCATATTTTTTTTTTTTTTAACTTTTAGACATGTGAATATCATACATACATACATACATTTTGGCCCATTGTTTCAATCAAGGGTTTTGTTAATCAATGATTTAAAGTTTATCCTGATTCGTCGAGAAAGTGTTTAAGGATTTCTTTACGAGCACTAATTTCGAGTCATTAAATATTCTATACCTCTATTCTAATCTCAATAAGTGAAAGTATGCAATTTTTCAGCTAAGGGTCAATGACCCATAATTTTGCATATTTAGTATGCATAAAAATATATGATTTTTTATTTAGTGTTATATTATTAAATCATATTTTTTTTTAAAAAAATTGTATATTATACTTTTATTAAGAATTTTGGGGTGCTCTGTTTTTTAATTCATTATCTAGTGTTATATCCTCTTTCTAATTCATTGATGGCTTGCTAGAAGGGAAGGACCTAAATTGAGAGCTATTCAACTTTTTAAAAGTAATTGGTCACAATCTTTTCATAAAGCAAAAAAGTTGTGAGCAAGAGTGACATTAAAATGAGTGATTTATTGAGAAGTTCACATGTTGTACATTTTTTACAAATTTAACTCTCTTCACTATTTTCAGAAATATTCTTAGTGTGGAAACAAAAACTTAGTTATTGAAGGTCATTGATCCATACTTTTGTATCTAGTGTGCATAATATATATATATATATATATATGGACATTTTTATCTAGTGTTATATTATTAATTTTTTTTAAAAAAACTATATATTATAATTTTATTAAAAAACTATAGGAAACATTTAAAAAAAAGGTACTTTAATAATTCATTGTGTGACTAGAAAATTGGGGTTTTTGAGTCATTTATTGAGAAGTTCACATATTGTAAAACATGGGGATAATCTCACAATCAATCCCAATTGCCACATCTTAACAATAAATATTTAGTAAATTGTTTTGGGAATTTTTGTTGTTATATTTAAAAAGGGTATTAGATAGTCTCACAATGAATCCCAATTGCCACATCTTGCAAAGAAATTTTTGTGGGTTTCTATGTCCTTTTAAGATTTCCCCTTTTTGTAAGACTAAATGTTATTATTGGTTAATAAAATATTTAATAATTTAAATTTTATAAAATATTATTTTTAATATTTAAAAACTTCGTACCAATCAACTGAAAATAACACAAAAATTCATACATAATCATAATATGTCTTTTTCTCATTTTATCCTCAAATACAGGGCACTCTGTCCCACCACCACATTTCATATCAAATCAGCTCCTCTTATTTATTTAGTTATTTATTAAATCTTTTTGAAAAATTACTTTTTTTAAAATAAAATTGTTTATAGAAAGAAATTCCACACAAGCATTTGATTAGTATAATATTTGGTAATTATAGTATTTGTGGGTGTAATTAATTCCTCTGTTTTGAATTCCATGACTCTGTTTGACTTCTTTTGTGATTGACTTTAAATGGAAGATTCAGACATAATGAACAATAACCATATTAATTAACTATAATATAAGGAAGTACAAAGAGATTCCAAAAATTAAATAGATGAAGATTGAAAGTGTAGTGTAGAAGAGATAAAAATTCAGTACTACGATATTACTATATTTCGAAAAATTTCACCAATCATGTAGTTATCATTTGTTATTTCATAAATCAATTAATTGAAAAAATGTATTGAAATTCAGTACTAACGTAATACTAAAGATCTTTTCAGAATATTGTTATTTTAATTACTTATTTCAGAAATTAATTTCTGACAAAGTTGTTAGCTGGAAACAGAGGACTCTGCACTTGGACCACACTATATAATTTATTTACATTAAATATATGAAAAAAAAAAATTAGGTGCAGGGTGAAGTTCTTTAATTAGAAACTGAATATTATTTATACAATTTTTTTTTGCTTTTTATTTTGTTTAAAAAATTAGATAACAAAAATATAAGAAATTGTGTTTAGCAAAATCCAAAAATTAATATTTAATGTTTCTTTGAAAAAATATTTAATGTTTCTTCTGATTAATTTTTTAGTTTCACTAATTTCAAGTTATTAAAATACCAAACTTGGTTAGGAAAAACCCTTAGTTTTTTTTACTAACAAGTGAATATATTTATAATGAAGAACATTTTATGATCTAGTTTTTTCAATATTATTTTCTTATTAATTTAACTTTTTTTTAAAAAAAAAAGAAAGGCTTTTCAATTTAATTATTAAATATTTCTGTTTCAATTAAAATGGTTCTTTTGGGGAACAAAATTGGGAATAGTTGTTAACTAATGATGTAACTTGCCTAAATATCCTTAACTCCCATAACAACTAACATTGATTCTTCTCAAAGTGAATAGAAGTTAGTGGTCATAAATCCATTAAAAAATATATTTACAGAATTAAATTAATACTTTTTAGTAGTTTAATTAATAATATTTTTATTCTGATCTTGCTTACAGTTAACCAAGCTAAAAGACGGACTCGCACTGGGATGCGCGTTTAACCACGCGGTCCTTGACGGCACCGCCACGTGGCACTTCATGAGCTCATGGGCTGAAATTTGCAATGGCGCGCCTTCGGTTTCGATCTCACCCTTCCACGAGAGAACCAAAGCACGAAACACGCGTGTGAAGCTCGACCTCTCACTCCCCTCTGACACACGTGCCACATCCAACGGTGATGCCAAGCCGGACCCACCACTGAGAGAGAAGATCTTCAAGTTCTCTGAGTCAGCCATTGACAAGATCAAGTCAACGGTCAACGGAACCCTTCCATCGGACGGCTCAAAACCATTCTCCACCTTTCAATCCCTCTCCGTCCATATTTGGCGCCATGTAAGCCATGCACGTAACCTAAAACCCGAAGACTACACTGTTTTCACTGTCTTCGCCGACTGTCGAAAAAGAGTCAACCCGACGATGCCAGAGAATTACTTTGGAAACCTAATCCAGGCCATATTCACGGTCACGGCGGCCGGATTGCTGTTGTCTCACCCGCCAGAATTCGGGGCATCCCTAATTCAGAAGGCCATTGAAGCCCACGATGCTAAGGCTATTGATGAGCGAAACAAGGAGTGGGAGAGTGCACCAAAGATTTTCCAATACAAAGATGCTGGGGTGAACTGCGTGGCTGTCGGAAGCTCGCCGAGGTTCAAAGTTTATGATGTGGATTTCGGGTGGGGGCAGCCGGAGAATGTGAGGAGTGGATCGAATAACAAGTTCGATGGGATGGTTTATTTGTATCCAGGGAAGAGTGGAGGAAGGAGCATTGATGTGGAGCTGACCTTAGAGCCAGAGGCTATGGAGAGGTTAGAGAAAGACAAAGAATTTCTCATGGAGGTTTAAGTATTGAAGGGAATTAATTATTTTATCTTTAATTTGTTAATTACGTTTTGGGGGAGAATTTTTAGGTAAAATATGATGTTTGTTCTTGCAATGACTAGGATTTAATTTTAACTATTCTAACACATCTAGATGTGAAAGTTAAATTAAATCCTAGGATTTGTATATACAACATCATATTGTACCTAGAAATTTATCAGTCACGTCGTTTGTTTTTTTTTTTTAATGAGCTTGTCTTGTCTTTTGGATTTTTATGTTATTTTTTTTGTGCCATCAAAGTGTTTTATGAATATTTTCGTAGTAGTAATCATCACAATTTAGTAGGAAGCTATGTTTTAAAATATGTTAATTTATATAAGCGATTGATTTGTTATCATTAGTTAAGTGAAACTCTATATATAATTATGATTGATTATTTATATATATACACACATAAAAGCTTAATTATTTGGGAAGATGAGATTAAAATCGGAATGATTATTGATAATTCTATTAATCAAAATTTAGCTAAAAGAAAACAATTTTCAAAAGGGTAAATACTACAGGGCTATCAAAAGTTCAAACTTACTATTTGTCAGCCGTTGGATTTGTCTGAAGAACTGTGTTAAAATATTTTTTTGTTTTAAAATATTAAATAGCACAAATCTCAAGACAAATCCAATAAATAACTCTAAATTATCACCCTTTTCAAAAAAGTATTGAAGTGACAATTAGACACGAGTTGTCAATGAGAGTCATTAATGTGGGTATCTATAATCTAATACAGTTGGAATGTCCTTGTACATTGCTTCCCAATTAGTATAGTTTGACTTGAAACAATTAATGTCAATGCATGCATACATAATTTTTTTTAGACAAAAGTGGCAGTGACGGAATGCAAGTGAGGTTAAAATTGAAGAAGGATACGTGTGAAAATTTAAAAAGAAAAAGTTGGAGGTTTCAATAATTTTATTTAATTAGTCTTTAAATGTTGAAGAATTTTTTTTAAGAATGGATGCTCACCAAATATAATTTTAAATGATTTTAAAAAGATTCGGACCCTTTGTCCATTGGTAAAGCTAATATTTTTCTTTGATTTTTTTGATAATTTGTACCGATTCACGGTGACGTATAGTATACATACATATTAGATCTTCTAAAATTAATACTTACACATTTTTTTAAAAAAATTTTAAAATGTAATATAAATTAAGTCAAATACTCAAATTACTCCACTCAAATTACTCCTAAAAGTATGGGGTGAATTTTAAATTAGTCATAAATACTTCATTTGTTTGAAATTTGTCTTGTAAGTTTCGATCGTGTTTCGAATTAGTCCTCCTCTCGTTACAATCCAGATTACATTTTTTCGTATTGTTGACCAGTCAAATTTTTTTTTCAAATTGGTCATAAACGTTTCATTTGTTTCATATTGATCCTGTAAGTTTCGATCGTATTTCAAATTAATCATATCATTACAATCCATTACATTTTTCTATTAAATGCTAATGTCATTGTTGACCAGCAGAAAAAGTATCCAGCTTATTAACTTTTGCCACATCATCATCTTCCTCTTCCACTTTTCTCATATGACATTTTTTATTGTTAAAAACAAAAGAATTGTTGGGAAATAATAAAAAAAAAAAAAATCTCTATAACATCGTCGACCTCACTGCGTTCATCTTCCCCAAATTGATTTAGGGTTCTCTGTTCATCTTCGACTCCTCTCTGCATTCTGAAACATCTATTGGCATTGTTCGTCGAGGTCGAATTTACTACTATGGTGAAAGAGTAATCATACTAACTTCTATAATTGATGAGAACTCTGGTAGGCATTTCTACAGGTGTGAAAATTGAAGAGAACTCTAGCAATCCTTACCAAAGTTCTTTCTTTAGAGCTCCTTCTAGGGTGCAAACTGCTTATGGTACAAACCCATGCAAATATCTGCGTGGCGCGTTTGTATTGATTCAGTTGCAAAATTTTTTTAAAAAAAAATTATATTTTTGTAACTGGACCAATAAAAACGTGCCACGTAGGCGTTTGTATGAATTTACACCATAAACAATTTGCACCCTAGAAAAGTCCTTTAAAATAATGTAAAATTGATGAGGACTCTAGCAACGCTTACCAAGGTTGTTTCTTTAGGGTATGTTTGGATTGGGAATTAAGGAGGAGAAGGGAAGGGAAGGGGAGAGTTTCAAGATATCTTCCCCTTGTTTGGGAAGATGAAAAATGGAGGGGAAGATAATGGAAGATCAATCCTTAACCCTCCATTATCCTTCCCCTTCACAAATTCAAGATACTCCAAATTGGAATATTTTAGAGGAGGTATCAACACCCAAACAAGAGGAGGACATATGGAAGCTTAACCTTCCCTTCCCCTCCCCTCCCTTCTCCTCTAATCTCTCCCCTTCCCTCCCCCTCCCAAAATCCAAACAAACCCTTAAAATAATGTAAAATTATTTAACTTTTTTACTGTTGATCTTTTTTTTTTTACTATTTTTTTTTCTAATATCATATGTTTTATTTTATGATTTATGTTAGATAATATATAACTTTTGAGACCACTAATAGATCTTAGAGCCACTATAATGGTCTTTTTTGTGGTTATTGAGTATAAGTATACAAGATCTCTTGTTGCAGTTGAAATATATATATATATATATATATATATATATATATATATATATATATATAATTTTGGATTATGATATTATTAATGCAGACCTAATAGCTAATTATACAAACATTGCAGAGTCCATTGTTATAAGTGACTTTTATATTTAATAACGATTCATTTTCATTCCTAAACGATTCAATTTGAAAAAGGTCGATATTAGTTGAAATGAACATATTAATTCATGCATATTGTCCTTTTTAGCCTTATACAAATGTTTGTTTTTCCTCTAATCTATACATTCATTTAAAAAACCATATGTTGGTATAATCCAAAACATGAAACTTGTCTAAAGGAAATAATATATCCATGTGAAATGTATTAATTGGGTTAGAACAGTAATACAATCAATGTTCAGTATAAGTTGCTTAATTAGACCTAATTATTTTCATTCTTTAACGGATTATAATGAACTTAAACACTTTGCATACAACAAACTTGCTGACAATTTTATTTTCTTCTCATTGAGCCTTGATTTTTTTTTTTTACTATCCTTAATTACAAAGAAACAAATATCATTTTTGTGTTTCAAAAGATAAAAATAAAACTAAAAACGATTTCTTATGAGAGGCATCTTTTTCATTTGCATTCAATATATTAAACGATTTCTTAAACGAGCCGAGCTTAAATATGACTTGTTTACGGTCCTAGATTCCACAATTCCTACTATATTTGTACCATTTTCATACTATATTCTAAAAGTGTTAATGCATTAATTCTACCAAAAATATTAGATACTCAGATTCATTAAATATATACAATGATATTTATGAATGTAGTTTTAATTCGATCATATTATTGAATTCTGCTACCTTGTCTTCCATGTGCTCCTCATTTAATTTTTTGGGCCTATATCCCTTATATACATATACATAAATACATACACATATATGCTCCCACATCAGTGTCCATCGGTCAATTCGCTTCCTTACTCAATTATGGTAAAACTTTATGAGTTGGAAATTTGGCAGTCTTTGTTACTTCAATTAAGAGTTCATAGCATTTAATAATTTTTCTTCATTACCCCGTGTGTCAGAGCAATTTGTTCATTTTTTTTAAAAAAATAAACACTCGGCTGCATTTTCTCTCTCCTCTGTTTATGATTTAAATTCAAAATTGACATAGTAATTTTATTTTAGACACTTTGAGTTAAAGGTCATCATATATAAGACCTCTTAATATTACACGAATCTCTAATCTTACTTTTGAGTTTTGATCATTATATTTATAATTATGTTTACATGGATCTCTAATCTTGCTTTTGATCATTATCTGTTAGTGCATCTCTTCGTCCTTCTTCCCACAATTTAAGGGCTTGGTTCGGAATTTTGAAGAGAGTGGAATGGTCATTAGTAGGGTGGAATGGAATGGTTTAAACAAACCATTCCATTGATTGGGAATTTTTTTTTTGTGACTAAAAGAGAGCAAACAAGGAGCAAAGACAAAAAACACAACTAGTCCCCAAGGAAAGCAACAGACAAAGCATCCGCCAGCAAACATTGATTGGGAATTTTAAAAATATGAAAAGGGTGGTAAACATATTACCAATATAATGAATGAACAAAAGTAGAAAAAAGAGAGTTAATAATAGAATTAAATGTTATAAACTATACAAGTCATCCTAAACCCCCAATTTGGAGGGGTTTAAAAATTAAGGTATTGAATGGTTTGAAAGGGTTTTCAAACCATCGTAAACCATTCAACTCCATTACTCACTTAAATATCCAACCAAGGGTTTATAAACCCTAACTTCTTTATCATTCTCAATTTCATTCTAAGAGTTCATATGCAATTCTTTATCTTTCTGCAAATCTGTTCTCCTAAGCGCACATGGTAAAGGGACAATTTTCAATTCTTTTGTGCCTAAGGAGAAATTATTTTTTATTTTTTATTAAGGTTTTGGACAAAACTATTATCAGACAGGATATGTAACATAAGATTGAAAATCTATAGGTTATTTGGTCATTTTTTATGATTGATGAGGATAAATTACACAACCTCTTAAATCAAGAAGGTTCTTTATATTTTTCTTCTTTTTTCGGGGGGAGAGATAGAACAATACATTTAGAAATAAACTATTAACTACATAATGGTTTCATCTATTTCACACTTCTAAGGACTAATATATATCAAATTGAAGCAAAATTGAGTGAGCTTATCAATCTTAATCCAATCATTACCTGCAGAAGTAGTACCAAAATTCAGGGTACTTACTGGTAATTGAATGAGTGACTTCTTTCACTCCCTATGAATCCAGGCAGAGGTTATGTCTCACTTTCAGGCTTCTCTGGTTGTGGTACAGTAATAGCTGATTCCTTAGGGGCTGTTAGTATCCAGAATAGAGCCAAAATTGCGTCACAGTACAGAATACAGAACATGGATTGGGGTACTCTTGTTTAAATTTTTTTTGATATACTTGTTTAAATATTAATCACATAACAATGTCTGTTATTCTAGATACATCTCACCTAGTTAAAAGATGCTCAGATGACAAATAAAATAACCAATACCCACCAATTTGTTTGCATGGCTAGTATTGATTCTTTTTTAATCAACTTTTTCATTTTTTAATGATTGATAGCTATTGGTTGAAAATAAATGATGAAATGCAATTAAAATGACAGCATCATGTGATACCCTTACATAAAAGGATTCCAGAACATAAAGAATGAGAAGAACAATTACAGAAATGAAAAAATGACTAACCAGGAGGCTGGATTTGAGAACTTTGGCCTTCTTCATTTGAAGGTGTCTGCTCTTCCTTTTGCAACGCAGATGCCCTTAACTGCTCTTCTGTAATCTTAAGGTAATCTTCTGTGCTGTATGCTCTATTTGGACCTGGGGTTCCATTTACGACATCAAAGATTTAATTGTATTCTGGGAATTTTAAGTAAAGGCAAGAAGAAAAAGGCAGACGCATGCTTATGAAGCACTGCAACTTGTACAAATACAAACGCCATAAAGTGATTAAGCACTGAATTAATTACCATAACACATGGCCTTTTTCTATATTGACAAATATTAGTTTTCATGAGTTTGTGGTTCCATGAGTTACAAAAAGGCAAGACCTGTTGTCCATGGATAAGTACCAACAGTCTGTCAAAAAAAAGCAATCTTTTCACATATGGCTACTTCTTTTTCTATATTGACGGACATTAGTTTTCAAAGAAAAAGTTACTTGTATCTTCTAAGTTTCTAACTACATTCAAAGATACTATATACCTCATGAAGCATATACAATTATAGGCAACAAAGAGAACAATCTCTTTTTTTAGGACCAAGATGCTACATTAGCTTAATAGGGACAAAGACAAGTTGTCGAAAGGAGTCATCATCATATTATAGCAGTTTCATTTAAATATTTAGTTCCATGGTTTGTGCTACTTATCCCAATTTGGCTGAAACTAGTGCAACTTCTGTATTTTTCTGGTTGAAACAAGACCTTATAAGCATATTCTTGTAAAGCACAAACCATGTATACATGACATACAAAACAAAAGGTCACCTAATGTCAGCACAGGAAGATACAAAAGCGCAATCTATTTGTATATTTAGATTTATCAAGGCTCTTTGTGCTCAGATTTATGTTTTCAATTGACCCACGGGTTAAATTAGCTCATATCTTTCTTCTAAATATGTATTTAGTCAATTGTAGTCATTACCCCTTGATGATTGAAATTGGAAGTTCGAGTATTTTGTTTCATTTTCCTTTGGTTCTTTCCTGTGCTGCCTCACTGATGTTAAGTGAAGTTACCTTTTATTGCTTGCATTGTATATTTGTATGGTACCACCAATATATGAGAACAATGAGCTATACTGCTAAATTGCTTTTCAAATATTTTTTTTAAAAAAAAGATACTAGATCACTCACTAGGGTCAACTGCAACCTGAGAATTATCGGTACCAGCAGTGGATGATGGATTTGTGTTAGTGTTATTATTGGGTATAGATGAGTTGTACGTGTTCCGTGTTGGAGATGAAATGTCATCAAGACCAATCTCCCGCTCCAGTGTACTCTTGAATTCATTTGAAACTTCCTGAAGGGAAACAGTTGACAAGGTTATCAACTGAAACTCGAGCAACAATTTTAATCTAGAGGTTTTTGTACCTACCTGAAGCTCTCTAATGGTGGGTTGGAATGCACGCAACGTTTTACCCAGATTTCGAGCAACCTGCATTTGGATGATTCAGTAAGATATAAAGAGAGGGAGCTCTATCTTATCCCTTAGATGAAGTCAAAACACAAATCTGTAGACAGCTCCAGTGAGCTTAGAGCAACGAATTTAGAAATCACAAAAGTTGGCAAAAATCATCTTCTAGATTGGTATTAAATATTTATATAATGTATAAAATATAAATCCCTCTCAACAAACATGTAACTTTGACTTTATATCAATAATTAAGAGCATCACTCATGGAAGCCAAATAGGTGAATTGTTATCAACTCCATGCTCATACAAGCCGTTCCGTATGGGGCAATGAGCCACATAACCTCCTTCTATTACTAAACACAGAAGAACATCATTTATAAAGTTCTCTGCATGCTGTAACGCATATAGATTTGATGAACTCAGAAAATAAAATTCTAGAATAGATGCTATCACTGTTCTCATCAAAGAATGGGCTAAGACATCCTATCTCCAGTCATTATATCCTAGTGATGTTAAAAATGGAAGAATTAGTAAATAATAAATACCAACTAATATAATTTAGCAGAGTGAATGTTCTGTTTTATTCTCTTCATTGGCTGGTACAGGGAATAGGCCCCACATGAAAACCCTAGGGGTTGGAGCTTGAAGCATGATTATCGTACAAGTTTATAGTGTGTAGTGCTGAAATTTCAATTTAATTATGAGAACAAGAATGGAAAGAATTGAACTCTTGAGGAAGGCTCTCATAAACTTAAAAGCTCAAAAGTTCAAGCTGTTTAGTAAAGGCAGCTTTCTTTCACTATAATTCTCTTACAAAGTGCTTTTTTTTTTTAAGTAAGTTCAAAGGCAGCCAAAATTATTGTTAACACAACGCATCTAACTCACCTCAGCAAGGCCTTTAGGACCAAATACCAACAAAGCCACGACCCCAATTACCAGAGCTTCAGGCGCTCCAACCCCAAAAAGAGAAGCATAAACCACCATACCCTTACGCCTGGCCTTTCTATCTGTACCAAAATTGATTCCACATGCCAAAAACAGATCAATTAAACAAGAAATTAACAGTAAGCGAGAAACCACAATTCAACATGAGAAATTTGTTCACCTATACGAAGAGATTTTGGTTTAACTGAGATGCCCAGGCTCTTCAGACCATTCCAAGGACAAAACAGGCGTCGTTGACACGGCGGAGATAATAAGCATGAACAGAGACGAAAATTTAGGGTTTTAGGATGCGAAATTGAAGAATACGAAACGGCAGAAGAGCTGAATTTTAAGCTCGTAGAGGATAATGGACTTGACATTGCGGAAGTAGAAATTGATGAAGCCATTGCTATGGATTGTGTCATTTCATTTGAAGACAAAATTGTTCAGACACTGAAGAGATTTTTCTTTTCTTTCCTGTTTGATCGTTGATTCATGCACGCACGCGCGCACGCACAATCACAAACAACTCTATCGTTAAACCCAATAGTGGGCTTATGCTGAAGCCCAAATTGTGTACTATGATCAAGCCCAAATTTCAAAATGGCTATATTTTTGGGCTTAGGAATGGACTCAAGCCCAAATTATTTTGTCCCATTTGAAATAATGCTATGGTGTCTTTTTTTTTTTCCCAAGGTATCCCCCAGCCCGACAGGCTAAGGACTAATCCTCCGCGGATCTGAGCTCCATTTAAGGGTTTGCCGCTGGCCAATTGGTTGCTGCATACGTGGGATTTGAACCCCCCACACTTGCTTAAGCGACCTAGTGAGCTAACCACTAGACCAACCAAACTTGGTTATGCTATGGCATATTGACTAATCATTAATTATATAAAAAAAATGAAGGTCATAGCAATTTTGATTATTCACAAACACTGTTTTGAAAACCAGACCGGACCGGCCGGTCGGACCAGAAAACCGGTAAACCGCCAGCCAGTCTGGTCTGGAATAACCAATGAACCGGTCAGATATAAAACCGGTCAAAACCGGTTAGAACCGGTGGTTTAGACGGTTCGACCGATTGTTCATTTTTTTTTTAATTTGTGTTGTTTATGATTTAATATTTATTGAAAATTTGTTGTGACTTGTAGTTGTAAGGATTGTTCTATTTCAGTATTTATTGTTGGGTTTGTGATAAGATTTGAGACTTAAATATGTTGATCCTTGAACTTATTTGAAGAGTTTAATATGATATTGTGGTAATTTGCAACTTGTTCTATTTTTTATCATGTTTAGATCGAGATGGAAACATATAATTATGAAATATATAATTTTTTTATGATATATTTTAGTATATTTAATTAAAAATATATATTTTAAATGCCACCGGTTCGACCATTGAACCGTGAACCAGTACCTCGACCGGTTCAATGACCGGTCCGATTTTAAAAACATTGTTCACAAATATCTTCTTATTGGAAGTCATCTTGCTGGGCGTAAGTTGAAGCTAAAATTACACTAGGTTAAGCCCAAGTTTCAAATGGCTATAGTTTTGGGCTTAGGCATAAAATCAAGCCCAAATCAATTAGGCCCATTTAAAACTATGCTATGGACCAAAATAAAAGACTAATAATTAGTTACATAAAAAAGAAGTTGAAGATCATAATAGTTTTACTTTTCTTACATATATCCTTTTTATTGGAAGTGGTCATGTTTGAGATACGCACTGAATGTGGATTTAGTTATAGCGGTAGGAATGTTTAGTTTTTTTGGGATAAATTATGGGAGTGAAAAATAATTTAACTTTGAGTGACTTCTTTTTTATGTATATATATAAAATTGAAATTCCAATTTTATCAGTTTTGATTTGAGATTGAGGAGTGGAAAAAGAGGGTACATAAAGGTTGTGTTGATAGTGAAAGGAAATGTGCATGGGCGAATGTTTTGTTGGGTATATTAATATGTGTAGATGAACCTCCACCTACTCCTTCTATTACACCCATGTGGTGTGTTGCCTTAACCTTTCACTTGTAGGACCATATCCCACACTATCCCCAACCCTTTCTTAGGCCCATCCTCTCAAAATATCACTTCTATGTCCCCACTCCTTATGCCACTACCAATTTTTCCTTTTATTTTCAAATGTTGCTAATACAATTTCATAAAAAAATTAGGGTCATTTTAGACCAAAGAAATGTAATCCTGCTCAATTCGGTTCTTAAAAGATGAAAATTTTATATATAATCCCTGAAAGATACAATTCGTCTCGATTTAGTCCCTGAAACGGTAAAACATGAAAAATATCAAATTTAGTTATTGAAAAATGTAATTAAATCTCCATAAGTTATGTTTATGGAGATTTCCAGGTGAAAAATTGAGACAAATTGTATTTTTTGGGAATAAAATTTGACTTTTTTTTTAATCTTTTGAGAACTAAATTGAGACAAATTGTATTTCTCACGAACTAAATTGAGATATCTTACATAATTTAGAGACCAAAATGATAGTTTACTATAAAAATTAATGTGAGAGAGCAAATATTCCTAAAGAGGCCTAGGTTTAAAACTTAAATTCACTCAAACATTTTTTTTTATTTTTAAATTTAAAATAATACAAATCTCGAGATATATCCAACGACTAAAAGATAATAAACCTTCTCAATATCATTATCTTTATTTATATATATATATATATATATATATATATATATATATATATATATATATATAGCTCCTTTCAAAGAAATTATATTTAATTATATATAGCTAATGATTATGGATTTAATTATCTATAATCCAAATCCATGATTAATTATGAGATCAATTATTGTCCACAACTTTTTGATGGAGGAATGGAGCAGACAGGACAGGAGTGGACAATATTAAGAAGTGTTATTGGTTAAGTTACAAAAAGTTGCTTTTAATTATATGTGAATATCTAAAGGCCAGGTTCTAAGGATATTAATTAAGAATTTTTTTTGATTGATTGGCAAAGTATTTATTCAATAAAACTTGTTATTTTTACTGATTTTTTAGTTTAAAATTATTAAATATTTTATTAATCAATAAATATTTTTCAATTATATTGTAATCCACTTGAGATGAATATAACAATAAATTTTGAATTCAATTCTATAGTATTTTTTAATCAAGAAAATTTGTTATGTCTATAATGATTATCAAGGAAGTAATTTGAGTTGAAGAGACTTAAAAGACATTTTCTTTTTCTTTTTAACAATATCAAATGATTTCGATATGTGCACTTGAGTTTGGTTACCACATTTTCTTTGTACTTCTTATTCCTTAAACGTTTTCATTCTTTTTTAATCAAAAATGAATTATATTAATTTCTTTTAATCTTCAATTAATTAAATATAATATTCGTTTTATTCTAAAGGCTTGAAAGTACTTTTCTTGTAGTATCCTAGGGGTACGTTTGGTAATATTTGTCAATAATACATTACATGTATTCTCAAAAATTTTAAAATATTTTACATCATATTTTTAAATTTTTACATACCAAACACACTTTTTATTATACTTTTTCTCTCTCCTATTTTTTCTCTCTATCTCTTTCCTTATTTTTTCTACAGTACTTTCCTTTACTCTACAATACTTTACATCCGTGCTTTTATAACAAGCGTACCCTAATGTTGTACTTTAGTCTAATGCAAAACATTTGGGAAGATTGTGTTTGGCAAGTAAGCACAAGAGATAACATCAAAGTAGATAGGCATATTTTGTTCCTTATAAATAGATCATGTATTTAAATCACATGAGTAACAAATCATATTATTAATGGGCTGAAATGAGATCTTAATAAGCTAAGACTTATTTATGATGAATTCACAATTAGGTATGTTTGAGCAGCAACATCCAAGATAAATTATGGTAATTAGAAAATAACACAACTTAATGAATATGGAACCACACCTCAAGTGGAAGAAATTTTGGAGAACTAAATTGCCCCATAGGATATTGATACTCAGGGAATAGGTGATCAGTGGATCGGCATCCACACCACGGTCGGTCCTAGTCAATCGTCTCTGTTGAACCAAAAATTATTAATTCTCATATTTGGTTTTGAATATGTCAAACAATTTTGTTTGTATTTTAGACTTATAATTTTAGGCTTTAAAATTATTGATTTTGAGTAATTCATTGATATAAAATTTGGCCCATATCCATCTCAGCCAAAACAAAATAAAAAAGGGTGAGTTATGAAGTAAATAAAAATTGCTAACTTTTGGTCAAGTGAAGCCATGCTTAAACCTCCACTCTTTTGCTAACAAAAAGTACACCTACTTTTCCTTATTTTATGTAAATCTAACCAAAGCAAAAAATAGAGTTGGTAAAAGTCTTGCTGACAAAAAGTACACCTACTTTTTCTTATTTTATGGAAACACTAACCAAAGCAAAAAGTAGAGTTGGTAGGTGTGGCTTATGCAGGCTATGAAGAGAAAAAAGGAGGAGTAGGCTTTATCCCATCAAGTCTCAAAGCATAAAGAAGAAAGAAGGTGATATCCAAAATGTCTTCACCTCATCCATCAACTCATTTTTCTCTCATCTCTTCCAACACCAAAAAGGCATGAAGAACATTTAATGAGAGAGCCATTGCATTTAATGAAGATAGAGGAAGATGAAGATGAAGAAGTTCAAATGCTTGGCTCCAATAGATAGATTCCTGATCTACCTATTTAAAGCTGTGAAGGAGGAAGTTGAAGTCTCTAACTAAGTGTTCCAAGCTTTCAAGAGTGGCAAAAATCTTATGAGTGAAGAAAAGTCTGAGTGACTCCTGTGTACGATTCCTGTGTGAATCCTTGTGCTGTAATTTGTAATAGTCATTAGTTGACTGCATTTATTTTTCTTCTTCTCTTGCTTGTGATAAGAATTTAGTGTTTGAAGTATCATGGGTGTAAAAGCCTGGGTAAGGGCTAATCCTTGTTGGGTGAACAAGGTTGCAAAAAGATATTCAACCATTAAGTTCTTGTGTGAAGCCTGTTGAGGATTGAGGTTGTTAGAAAAAGTTAATATACTGAGTCTCCTTCAATAAAAGCCTTGAGGTGGCTGATCCTTGCAAGGTGAAGCAAGGTTACAAAGAGGGAACTCTTTATATTAAATTCTTTGTGGATTGAGAGTCAGAGTCCTGGTGAGGATTCTGGTTGAAAAAGGAATTAATACTTGGAGTGTCTTAGTAGTAGAAGCCTCGAAGAGGCTGATCCTTGTGGTGAAACAAGGTTCTAAGAGGAGCTTCAACTATTAAGTTCTTGTATCTGAATCCTGGGATTGAATTTTGGAGGATTTAATATACTAAGTTTCTTATAGGTAAAAGCCAAGTAAGGAGGCTATCCTTGAGGAAGGTTCCTGGAGAAACTTATTATATTAGGTTCTAAATTGGTTGCTGGATTGAGTCCTATATTGATGTAAAGGAAGTGTAAAAACAAGTGTGCTTTCCCAAAAGGGTTTGGGTTACTTGGTTGTAAGAATTGAAAAGAGTAATATAGGCCTTCTAACTATTTGGTTAGAAGGGAGAGGACGTAGCTATTCAAACAAACTTGGGTAGTGAATCTCTCCAGCAAAATTGTGTGTGCAACCCTTCCTTTATTCTGACTCCTTAACTCAAAGAGGACGTTCTCATCTCATTTCTTTCGTGTAATCTTGTCATTCACACATTGAAGTTATGGTTTCATTGAATCTTGTAGACATCATCATTAACATACAAAAATAAGAGTAAATTACACTGCCCTCCCCTGAGAGATGCTGAAATTACACTGCCCTCCCCTGAGAGATGCTGAAATTACACTGCCCTCCTCTCTCGTTTGCAAAATTACACTGCCCTCCCTTGAGAGATCAAAAGTCATTACACTTTGATCCAAAACACCATTCTCCAATAAAAAAAAGTCTAAAAGGTCAAATTTTTTTCAACTTCCAATACAATAAATATTCATGACTAAATTACCCCTCACAAAAGAATGAAACTCTATAAAATGTGACCTATACATACTTTCATTCTCTTATAATAACATTGTTTCATTTTTTATTGTCTTTTATTATTTTATTAGTATTTATAGTAATTATTATTGTTAACAAAATAAAATTCTAAAAAAAAATTCGTAACTTAAATCGTTTATAGATTTTTATATTAATAATGTAATATAATATAAAACATCTATTATTTTACTTAATTTTTAATAATTAAGTTATATATATATATATATATAATAAAATATATCAAAAAAATTTTGTTAGGTGTACTAGAATTAAGTTTTATAAATTTTTTTGGTAAAGATTCAGTTTTATAAATTTCGATGAAGCATAATGTTAAAAAAATTTTATCTTGTGTGAGGGTCAATTTAGTCATTAATATTTATTAGTCATTAATATTTATTATATTGACTTTTTAAACTTTTTTTTAGTGGGAGAATAGTGCTTTGGATCAAAGTGTAATGACTTTTGATCTCTCAAGGGAGGGCAGTGTAATTTTGCAAACGAGAGGGGAGGGCAGTGTAATTTCAGCATCTCTCAGGGGAGGGCAGTGTAATTTACTCAAAAAATAAATAAGTATAAATTTAAAAGATTTAAGTAAAGTTTTTGTATACATGTTTGTCATGAAATTTCTCTGATCATAAATTTTATTTATATTCTCTTTTATATGATTGATTATGTACAATATTATCTTTTATATTTTCTTTCTATTTATAATTACTCTTGAAAAAAATTTTTGTCAATATATATATATAGTTGGCTAAAGGTCTATTTTGGTCCTCAATGTTTCAAAAGTTTAATGTTGGTCCTCAAAGTTTTTTTTTTGGGTCGATTTTGGTCCTCGAGTGTAACACCGTTAACTTTTTGCCGTTAAATGATGACGTGACATGCTTATATGGCACACCCTCTCTCCTATATGTCAAATTTTAGTGACGTGGTATGACATATCACTGTCACGTCACCCCAAATTGCCACATCATCATCTTCTCTCCTTCATCAGCATCATTATCATCATCATCTGGGGTGATGTGGCAGTGATGTGTCATGTCACGTCATTAAAATATGACATGTAGGAGTGAGGGTGTGCCATATAAGCATGTCACGTCATCATTTAACGGCAACAAATTAACGGTGTTACACTCGAGAACCAAAATCGACCAAAAAAAAAAATTTGAGGACCAACATTAAACTTCATGCAAACATTGAGGACCAAAATAGTACTTTAACTTATATAGTTTTACCTAATCCGTTCTTTATTAACGTGCTAATCACACAATTAACAAAACCAACAAAATAAAATAAAATATTTTCTCAAACTTAAATCTTCTAAGTGATGAATAGTAAATTCATAACTCTCGCAAGGATTCTTAAGGAGTTTAAAAAGTTATTTTTATTCACTGTTTATCAATTCTAACATAATAAATTATTTATATACCATCAATCAAATAAAATCTTAATATCTTAAAGTGTATTTTGTACACGGATTAATTTTTTAATCTCAGGAATCCTAATCTCATAAATCAAATTCCTGGGACTAAAATTTTTAAGAATGACATAAAAGCTGTTTGGTTCAACTTTTACATTCTTGAAACTATTTTACAAGATTTACAAAAATGTTACAAATTTATATTTAGTTCAACTTTCATAATTCCAGAAATGTTTAGTAATTTTTCAAATATGCCATTGATTAATTTTTTAAATAGTAACTTATCATTCAATAAATAATTTATAAAATTATTTTAACTTATATCAATTAATATTAAAAACTAGTTCAAAAAAACATTAAAAACTATATTCTTATATTATACATATACTCTTAATTTAAAAATATTTTAACTAAAAAATAATTTAACTTACAAAATTTATAACAGTTTATGAAGTATCTCTTATAAAATTCATATTTTTCACTTGATTTTTCTTAAATTTGTCTCATTTAAAGTTGTTGTGCTAAACTTTATTATTGTATTATACCTATATACACATGTAAAAGTTTGAACAACAAAATAAAATCTAGCAAAATATATATATGATGCATGAGAAATATATAATTAATTAAAAGTATCATTAAAAAATCTAACCATAGAAATGAGCAGAGACATAATATGTTGATGTTGCTTGATCCATATATATAGTCGACCCTACCTACTGGAAAAAAGGCTTTGATTGTTGTATGATTAAAAAATTAAAAGAGATGCCTAATAAAGAAGAGGGAGAATGGTTTAAATGATGAATATGTTGGGAGTAATTTAGTAAATTGGGTAGCTAAAAATAATCCTAATATCCCATGTGATTATTATAATTCCACCCTCTTAGGTAGGATTATAAATGTGAAGAAACATGGGAAAACAATATTACAAGATGTTAGAGAAATAATCACAGAATTTATTTTTTTAACTATTGTACCAAACGGCTCCTTAAAGTACTTGTTAAATAAATCCATACAAAATATATGGACTAAAAAGTTCATAGAAATAGTAATCATAAGTTTTGCTAACAAGTGTCATTCAAATATTGTTTAAGGATTCATTTCAACCAATGAGAGAGCTTAATAAATTATTTTTATTGACTTTTTACTAAGTTTACGACAATATTATCCTCTCTCAACCAATGAGAAAAAACCTCAACAAATACCCTATATAAAACCATAAAAATAAACCATTGTGAGGTTTGTTTAAGTGGTAAACGATTTAGTATCGCTTATAAGTAAGATCTCAGATTCGAGGCCTTGTGAATACAACTATTTCAGTTGAAAAATTCTCCTACCAAAAAGACAAGTATACGATATAAGCCGAGTTTAAATTAGTCGAAATAGTACTTAAAAACCAGACAGACAAAAAAGACCATAAAAATAAGTGGAAAAAGAGTAGAGAAGGGAACCAAGCACACGTGCAAGATTAAAATAGAGATAAAGCTTTAACGAAAAGTCGGTGTCATTATCTCATACCCACACATGAGGACTCAAACTCAGCATATGTTATACAAATACAATTGGTCCCCACAACTTCCACAATTATAAAAGTAAAATTAAAAATTAAAAATTAAAAATTCTTAAGTAAATTAAGTAATTAAAAACTTGAGATAATATGGTTTATTCTAACGTTTAGTACTATTAAAATGGGCTGGGTTGAGTTTGGTAAGTGATGCTCAAACTTGTTCATGTTGGCCCACGGATTAAACGGGCTAGCCGGTGGACCAATTTGTTTATTTTTTAAATATAATTTTTAAAAAAAATTATAAAATTATATATTTATTTAAAATTTTGTAATTTTCATTTTAAATTATTTTTTTATTATTTTTACACATTGTTAGAATAAAATGATTATTTAACACATAAAATCACTTAAAACATATATATTTAGGCTAAAGGTCTATTTTGGTCCTCAATGTTTGCAAGAAGTTTAATGTTGGTCCTCAAAGATTTTTTTTGGTCGATTTTGGTCCTCGAGCGTAACACTGTTAACTTTTTGTCGTTAAATGATGACGCGGCATGCTTATATGGCGCACCATCTTTTCTACGTGTCATATTTTAATGACGTGGCATTACACATCACTGCCACGTCACCCTACATTGCCACTTCATCATCTTCTCTCCTTCTTCATCATCATTATCATCATCATATGGGGTGACATGGCAGTGATGTGTAATGCCACGTCATTAAAATATGACACGTAGGAGAGAGGGTGTGCCATATAAGCATGCCACGTCATCATTTAACGGCAAAAAGCTAACGGTGTTACGCTCGAGGACCAAAATCGACAAAAAAAAACTTTGAGGACCAACATTAAACTTTTGAAACATTGAGGACCAACATTAAATTTCATGCAAACATTGAGGACTAAAATAGTACTTTAAATTTATATTAATTTTTAATTTTTAAAAAATTTTGTGTGGGCCGGCCCGTAGATTTAAGTGGGCCAACATGTTTAGACCTATTTCTAAACAAGCCTATTTTTAAATGCCCAAATCTATCTATTTAGCCTGCAGGGTCAAGCTCGTTTTGACAATGCTACTAATGCCTATTCTCATACATATTTTTCAAGTACTGGCCCTAATAAAACTTAAAACTCCCTGAAAATAGCTTATGCTCCAATATTGAATGTGCTGGATATATTACATATACACTTGCTGAAATAAGATGAAGGAAACACACGTTTTAGGTTTAGGTTTTGAGAAGATGAAGGAGACGCACAATTTTTCGTTTTTTTTAGAAAATAAAATATAACATGAAAAAAATTGAATCCATTCAGAAATTATTGTCACATGTTACGTCTAGTGAGCAAAAAATGCTAAATATTTTAACGATGTTAGTGAAAAAAAATTGCCTAAAAATTAATACATTAGAGACATATTTGATCACAATCAAATGTTTATGATATATTTGATCGAAGGCATAAACAATTTAGAGTACCAAAGATACTTGAACTTATTTATAAGTTATCAACTTAACATATAAAAATTAGTAAATTAAAAAATGCATTATGCTTGACGCGATCAGCTTATATCTAAGAACTATTTATAAATCACAATATAAAATTGAATATAGTATATTTAATGAAGTGAAATAAAGTCAGAAATATTAAATTATTTTAATATGTAAAAATATTAAGTTCAAATTGAAGAGTTTTTGTTATTTGATTATATATATATATATAATCTTTTTGTTAAATAATTTATTTCAAAAAATAATTCGAGCTTTTGGGCCGAACTTAGAAAAAAGTCTGAGTGCGAGTTATTCTAGCATTTTTAAAAACAGAAAATCTTTTTTTTTGCCATCAACAGAATTTTTCTATGTAATCTTTAATTTTAGACCCATATTGTATTTTTATGGGGTATTATAGATATTATTAATGGGGGTAGTTTTCTTAATAAATGACATTTTAATTTTATCATTCAAATATCGAACATGAGAGGCACCGATTAAAATGAAAAGATATAAATTTCTTACTATTTGTAGCACATTAAAATATATTTTATCTTATAAGCACTAAATTAAAATATAACGTATCTTTCATCACCAATTAAATTATTACCTTAGTGAATAAATAAAGGAAAAAACTCAGACATAATTTCTTATATTTTTATCATAAAGTTCTTTAATTATAATTTTTTTTTTTCATATATCTTCTTTATAAAATGTGATTTTTCTATATTTCTTCTCTATTATGATTGATCATATATATAAAATTTTTTTTGTTACGTAATGAAACGAAGCCAACGGAGGACGGAGCTTGTTGGTTGGGATCCGCCGAGGAACGAGTATATGAAGTGTAATGTGGACGAGTCGATCGTTAGCGGGAGCAACGCAACGTGCGGTGGACCTCTGCATCGGAATTGGAACATCATAATCTTTTGGTGGATTTAACTTCCTTGCACACGAAGGACACAATCTCAATTTGGGAGTGGATTGAGACTTCTTGAGTTTTAGGACATGAGTACATACAACCCCTGAGTTTTAAAAACTTGCAGACAGGCCCCCTGAACTTTCAATTTGGGGCACCTAGCACCCTTCTGTCGGATTTTCATCCACATTCAGCCTTTATTTGTCACACGAAGCACATTTTGTCAGGGTTTTGTAGTCGCTATCTGTCATGTAAGTACATTTTGTGAGGGTATTTTAATCATTATAATGTTATTTTAGTCATTCAATTTGAAGCCGTATGATTAAAATATCACTACAAAATATGTTTACGTGATAAATAACAACAGAATGTGGGCATAAGGGTGCTAGGTGCCCCAAGTTGAAAGTTCAAGAGGTCTATCCGCAAAGCTTTAAAACTTAAGAAGTGTATGTGCTCATGACCTAAAACTCAAGGATCTTGACGCATTTTAACCAAATAAAATTGGCCAAATCACTCTTTTGGTCTTCAACGTTTGCACGGAGTTTAATATTGGTCCTCAACGTTTCAAAAAGTTATTTTAGATCCTCAGCGTTTTTTTTGTCAAAATTAGTCCTCTAGCGTAACATCTCTCTGGTTTTGCCATTAAATGCTGACGTGGAAGGCTTATGTGGTACACTCTCTCTCCTACGTGTCATATTTAAATGACATGGCACCCTCTCTCACTCTAACTCAGCAAAACGACGCCGTTTTGATTCAATTTTCCATTGCCATGTCCATGGAAATTGGGTCGTTTTGCTGAGTTATAGTGAGAGAGCGTGCCATGTCTTTTAAATATGACACGTATGAGAGAGAATGTGCCACATAAGCCTTCGACGTCAACATTTAATGGCAAAACCAGACAGATGTTACGCTAGAGGACTAATTTTGACCCAAAAAAAAGTTGAAGACCTAAAATAACTTTTTGAAACATTGAGGACCAATATTAAACTTCGTACAAACGTTGAGAATCAAAAGATTAATTTGGCCAGTAAAATTTGAAAGAACTCAAAGAAGGTTAGTTAAATTTAGTTAATAAATAAATAGGGTTATTATCAGGTGGGGCCGAGCACTGAATTAGCATGAGGAGAGTCACGTGAAGGCTGAAAAGTGAAAAGTGAGATTGTAAATGGTAATGTTATAATAAGATGAGAGGCCCAATCACATCACCTTCACGAGTATCTCACACTCACATCAACGCTTCCCCAATGGTGTTGGTTGTGCCATAAAAGCCTCTTTTAATACGCTACACACAATACCAAACCCTTTCCCACACAGTAGTAGATGATCAGTAGTACGGCGGTACGTATGTAAGGGTATTCAGAATCGAACAAAATTGATACACTTGAATCAAATTAAATTGAATTAGGACGAATCGAACAAAAATCGATGGATGTTTGGTTTGATTCGGTTTGGTAGTTTAATATTTTATTATTTATTGTGTCATTCGGTTCGACTGACAGTTCGACCAGTTAAATTGATCGGATCGTGAACCAAACACTTGTCCAAGTCTTTATCTGATTCGGTCTGACAACAATGAAAAATATATCTAAAAATTTTCTCATAAATCAATGCGTTTTTATTTAATAATATTGTATGTAAAGAAAAATAAAATTTTTTTATCCTTTAACTTTAACTCAAGTTTTAATTTGTCCCTAATATTTGAGTAGTTTTATTTTGATCCTTTAATTTAAAAAATATAAGAATCTTTTTCTCAATTTTCAACACAATTATTTTATTTAATAGAAAATGCTAGTTTAAAGCCAATTTTTTTATATATAAAAAGCATTAAACCTCTATTATATGTAAAAAAAGTCAAACGGACTTACAATAATTTAGAAAATTTTAATATAATAATAGTGGAGAATAAACCCCAACAATTGTGGATCTAAGTAAACAAAGTGTAAGCTCAGTAGAGTTGTTAGTTTTATCCTACTTTTTCAGAATGAAAAATCTCACCGTCCTTGGTGTTGCCAACAGAGTTGTTACTCTTATACCTCCTGGATATTAGATTTGAAGTAATCTTCAAAATTGAAACCGTCGTAGGCTCTTCCAACAACATGATAAACGAGTGAAAACTTTTTAACATAGATGGCTCGTAGATTTATATATGATTATAACAAACATTGAATCCAGAATCACCTGATTCTCCAAAAGAATTCACAAAAGGAAACAAATACACAAAAAAAGCTCCTCTTACTAGATCTGAATCGATCTAACAATGGGAGACTACACTCTCAAAATGGAGGACTAAAAAACTCAGAAGTAAATCCGAAAGAAAATCACCACCAAAATTGGGGGACTGAATATATATCTACCTTATTTATGAAACATAACGACGATAAAAAAAAAATATATATATATGGAGGGGTTTGGCAAACCCTCCAATTAAATCTACAACAAAAAACTTGTTAAAAAAACAAACACAGAAAAAAAAAAAGCGGTTACTAAATTTTCAAATCACTTTTATTGGTTTTAGTTTAAAGCCAATTTTAATATTACTATGTGAGATTATTGTTAATATTATCCGTCTATTAACTTCTATAAAAAAACCATAAATTTAAACTGTGAATTTTATATTATGTAGACATTAAACTTAAATCTAGATAGAACACTATGCCCACTACATTCTTGCACTCTTTTTTTTTGGGAGAAATATTACAATTTTTTTGGTTGAAACTTGAAACAGTATCCAAAAGCATACCCAACTTTGCCTAACTTAATTAGAACTAACTTTTATTATTATTATATATTACTTACCACTCCAATCAAATATACTAGGGCACATTTTTTACGCAGAAATAAAAATGGAAACAGAAACGGAAATGGAAATGGAATGCGTTTCTTGTGTTTAGTAGTAAAAGTTTGGTAATAGAAATGGAAAGGGAATGTATTAAAATGACCATTTTACCCCTTATATTAAAATAATAAAAAGAAAAGAAAGTTATAATTGTGTCAAATCATGTCAAATTAGTGAGATATAATGGATATTTTGTATTTTTTTTAAAGTTGCTGAAAATAAAAAAGTAAAAAATAGATGAGACCCAGTAGGCCCCACCCATTCTATCCTCATTTCCATTATTTTTTCTTGTAAAAAAACATGACCCTAGTATTATCATTTTTTAAGAGTTAACTCTATTTCCTTAATATGTATATATATATATATATTATACTATATTATTTATATATTTATAATAATATTTATTTTTTTAGTTTTATTTATTATGTGATTCTCTTTTTAAAAAATAAAAAAATAAGATAAATATTAATAAATATTGATCCATTCAGAGATGATAACGCAATGCAACCTTGCACTCTAATATTTTTTCATTGGTTTTGCAAATAAATCTCATATTATTTAAGGATTCATTTCCATTAATAAGATATTTTATAAAAATGTTTGTAATTTTTTATTAATTTTAAAACAAAAAATTATCTTTTAACTAATAAAAAAAAACTTTAACGAGTGCTTAGCACACTTATCAATTGTTACTTGTTAGATAAGATAATAGTATAGAGTTATGATGAATTCAGCTATTAAATTTGTTTTGAAATTTGTACCAAAAGTTTTTTTTAAAGGCCAAATTATTCTTTTGGTCTTCAATTTTTGCACGAAGTTTAATATTGGTCCTCAACGTTTCAAAAAGTTATTTTAGGTCCTCAATATTTTTGTTTGTCTAAATTGGTCCTTTGGCTAACATCCGTCTGGTTTTATCATTAAATGCTGACGTGGAAGGCTTATGTGGTACACCCTCTCTCCTATGTGTCATATTTAAATGACATGGTACCCTCTCTCACTCTAAAATTCATTTAAATGACCAAAACAGAATATTTAAATGAATCAAAACGACGTCGTTTTGCTGAGTTTGAGTGAGAGAGGGTGCCATGTTATTTAAATATGACATGTAGGAGAGAGGGCGTGCCACATAAGCCTTCCACGTCAGCATTTAAGGCAAAACCAGACAGATGTTACGCTAAAGAACCAATTTTGACCCAAAAATAAACGTTGAGGACCTAAAATAACTTTTTAAAACGTTAAGGACCAATATTAAACTTCGTACAAACTTTGAAGACCAAAACAATAATTTAATTTTTTTAAAAAAAAACTAAGATAATATAAATTTCAAAACATATTGGATAACCAAGAATTATTAAGTCAAATCTCAAGAGCAGCTTCAAATTATTACACTTAAATACTTAATAGTTAGATAAACTCTTTTTTCATTCCCTTATCTTTCCAGCTGACGTGGCGTTATTTTGGCACAAAAATGGAGGTAACCGGAGGATTTCAGACCGGAGAGAGGAAGTGAATTGATTAAGAGAGACACTTGAATTATTATTTATTACTTCTCCAACACATGCCTTCGCTTTCTTTCTTCTCTTTTCTTTCTCTCTTTCTGTCTCTCTAATTTCTATTCTCTCTTCATTCTCACTTCTCCCATCCTTCTTCATATATATATATATATAAATCTGAGATTGCATCTCACCACAAAATCATTCCCCCTCCTCCTCCGGTGACAGTAAAACCCACGCGCCGCCGTCGTAGCAATCTCCGGCTGCTGGTTTTCCCCGTCGGACTCCGGGATGGGAAGCGTTCCTAATAATATTAATAACAGCAGCGTTGATACTGTGAACGCTGCGGCCGCCGCCATCGTCACCGCCGAGTCCAGAGTCCAGCCGTCCACGGTTCTGGTACGTCGGTTCTGTCTCTCACAGATCGAGAATTATAGATGTTGGTGGAATTGTGTTGTGTGCCAATTTGGTTGGTTGGTTTGGTTTTCGCTTTTTCGATGTCTGCTTGGGAGCTGAGAAAGAGAAACTGCGTGTAAAAGTGGAGAAATCGGGATCTCGAGTTTCGTGCTCTAAAATATATGTGCTTCTTCTTCTCTTTTTCTCTCTATTGCTTTGTGACTTTCTCTAGTCTAGTGATGGATGGACGGATGGATGGAGGTTTGGTTTTAATTGGCGGCGTTGAAAATCTTTTTTATCGCTTTTATTATACTGTGCCTCCTGGCGGTCCAAAAGTAGGAAGAGGAAGAAGAAAGGAAGTGGAATTGTGGTGGTTGCGCTTTTTTTCTTTACTCATCTAATCATGACTCATGGATGATGACTACTATAATTATTTATTTCTTCACTTTGAAAGTCTATGATATGTATGAGGATTACTTCGTTTTTCTAGTTAGGCATATGGAAACTCAATAATTGAAACTCTCAGCCTATTTTGTGCATCTGCAGTGCGATTGATTTCATCTGTTATGAATGATTCAATTCTCTTACACAGTATGCTTTTTCATTCTTCTCGCATTATCTCGCTATATGAACTAGTGATCTAGCTGCCAATATCTTGTTGACTGTTAACGATCTGGGATCAAAACTTAAAGTATCGACATTCTTGCCTTGCTATTGATTAACGCCTTTGATACACCACATTCAATAATTCAGATTTTTTAATTCTCTATGGTCCGGTTACTTTTGAGGGTCCCTGAAATTTGCGTAATTTAATAGGGGTTGGAGTTGGAGAATAAGGTCTATGTTTGAAATTGGTAACTTTTAGTCTTGCTCACCATATATTTTAATTTACTTTTTTCAGTAGTGGAGACTGGGATGCTTATTGATCATTTGGGTACTGATAGAAACGCCTAGTAGAACTTTTAAGCCATCTTTTATATAATTGATAGCACACATACAGACTAAGGGAAACAGCAATTATTTTACCTTTCTTTCTTTTCCTCTTTCTCTCTGCTTTCCTGTACAATGGATATGATGAAGACTTTTTGTTTTTATGGCACCATTCCCCCTTAGGCACTGTAGGACAGCATAAAAGGTAAATTTGTAATGCTTGTTCCTTATCCATGTAATATATTTTCTTTTCACTAAAGTACTATTGTCATAAAATCTTGGGAATAGTTTCAGTTTTGATGTTAAGGTATCAGTTTCTTTCACTCCTATGCTCAAATTTTCAATTTACAGTACTGTTATTAAGGTATCTGTGTGACAATGTATGAAGTGCTTTGATTTAGTTCCAATTGGTGATTTTAATTATTTCTTAATTAACTGCAGAAAAAACGTGGGGGAAGCTGCTGGAGCCTATATTGGTGTTTTGGATCTCATAAAAGCAGCAAGCGAATTGGTCATGCCGTCCTTGTTCCTGAACCTGTTGCACCAGCTGGTCCCCCAGCTTCTTCCACTGCACCAAATCATTCAACAGCCATTGTAATGCCATTCATTGCTCCTCCCTCTTCCCCTATATCTGTTCTCCAATCTGATCCTCCATCTGCTACAGAGTCATCAGCAGGATTACTCTCGGGCACATCACTCTCTTTCAACGCTTACTCTACTGGTGGGCCTGCATCCATTTTTACCATAGGTCCTTATGCCTATGACACCCAGTTAGTTTCACCACCTGTTTTTTCTAACTTCACAACCGAACCATCCACTGCTCCTTTTACTCCCCCTTCTGAATCTGTGCAAATGACCACACCTTCGTCCCCTGAGGTGCCATTTGCTCAATTGTTGTCATCTCTGGATCGAGCTCGTAGAAATAGTGGGACAAATCCCAAGTTTGGAGTATCCAATTATGAATTTCAGCCTTATCAGCAGTATCCAGCGAGCCCGGGAGGCCAGCTGAGATCACCAGGGTCAGCCATTTCAACTTCAGGTACCTCTACCCCTGGCATTGATAGACGCCCTATTCTTGAACTCTGCAATGGAGAACCACCAAAGCACTTGAGCTATGAATACTTCTCCACTCGTAGATGGAGTTCAAGGCTTGGATCTGGATCCTTGACACCCAATGGTGCAAGGCAAGGTTCAAGACTAGGATCTGGATCCTTGACACCTGATGGAGTTGGGCAAGCTTCACAGTTAGGTTCTGGTTGTTTGACGCCAGCCACTCGAGATAACATGTTTGGGGTAAAATCCCTTGCCAATTCAGGAAATGAATGCCAAACCAATTCTGCCGCTGCTGCACTAGCTGATCATCAGAGAGTCTCTTTTGAATTAAGTGGGGAAGATGTGGCACGATGCCTCGCAAGTAAATCGGGGGTATTAATTCGAAACATGTCAGGCCCTTCAAGGGGTATCTTGGCCAGAGGCATTGCTGACACTGAAAGAACACAAAAGGACACCATCTATAACAATTCTTGTGATTTGTGTTCTGGGAAAACCTCAAATGGCATGTCTGACTATGCTTCTGGTGAAGAAGAGAAGCAATGCTGTTACAAGCATCATCATTATATTACTCCTTCCTCCAAAGAATTCCAATTTTGAAAACACAAAAAGGTGATAGTGATAATCCATCCAATGGCTCTGATTGAGTGGAATTCAACAAGGTCTTAGTATTTTGCAACATGAACTAAACCTGTATGGTTTGGACATGGAGGTAAATATGAAGGTAATCAATCACATTCACATATACTTCTAAATGCATTGCACCAATCAGGCCTTTGACAAAAATGGTGTTAAATGGCCACTCTTAGGAGCCAGAGTAGAATGAAAGAGGAGTAGAGGAGCATATATATATATAGCTGGTAGGGACCAGTAGAGTGGACTCTGAGTTGTTATAGAACATTACTTTTGGCATTTCATGTGGATAATTTTATTTGGTTTCTGTGGATTATTGTATCATTAAATGTACCAATAATGAAAACATACCATTTGGATTATAAAGAAGCTGCATATATATGATAAGAGTACTTGGACTCTTTACTTGTGGTATGCCCTGCAAGCCAATACTTGCATTGGTGGGTTCCTACAAAATTACAAGGGGTTCTTTAGAGGTGGGTTCCCCCCAACCAGCTGTGTTTCAGTATCTTTACCAATACTACTAAATACCCTGATACATGAGTAAATTTGCTCTTTGGTCCCTAATCCCTGAAAAATTATATTTTTTGTTCTATGAAAGATCACGTCAGTCTACTTATTTGTTCTTGAGCCGTTGACAGGTATTAACAGCTCAGGTGACGTGGTCTATAAAGTGCTTTGTTGGATACCTAATGAACTATTTACGAGGAAGATCGCATATTCAATATTACGTATATTCCAATAAAGCCAAAAAAAGAAGTTGATTGCGCATTCAGAAAAGTATTTAAAGTCGTTAGTTGTATTATGAGTAGGTTATTTTTTTCATAAAGGCACTTGATTGGGTCTTCAAAAAACTCCTAATGCTACCATGTCATTTGAGTTGTTAGAAGTTAACTCCTAATACATCTATTGGCATTCGAAAGGAAAACAGATCCTTTGAATTGTTTTTTTTTTTTTAGAGTAACCTATTTTTACACGAATATATATGAAAGTTAATGTATGAAATATATTATTATTATTTTATACATTGAGATATGAAATTTATTATTATTTTATACATTAAAGACTAATATATAAAATATTTTATGAAAATGATAATTCAATCAAAGGATTCGTTCTCATGGGGGAGCTATACCCTTGTAGCTGGCACATTCTTTTTGTCCTGGCCACGTATTTGTTGGTTGGTTTAAATTGAGATTGGATTTTATTACAGCTCTGAAAATGGGCTCAATTCACTTTGTTTATTTAACTCACTAATTTGGTAATTTGGGTTGTAAAACTCAACCTGTTTATTAAATGGGTTAAAGAAATTCGACCCATCTAATCTGTGAGTTTGGTGGGTTAGTTCGCGGGTTAGGTGGGTTGGTCTGTAATCCACCTAACTATTAAAAAAAATTTTATTTAATATATTAATAAAAATAAAAGAAAATTTTAAGCCCTAAGTTTTTATATTTCATATATTAAATATATTAAAAAATTATTTAATATATTTAATATATTTTATACTTTTATTGTTTTGTATTTAACTATTTGTGAGTGACACGATGAATGATGAATTTTTTCTTTCATTTTATCATATTAAATTTTATAGTTCATGAAAAATATATATAAAAAAAGTATAGATTTTAAAAAAAATTAAAAAAAAAGGTGGGTTAGCCTGACCTACCACTTTGGTGGGTTGGGTTGGAATTTTCAGCTCGTTTAACTCTTCCAACCCGAGTGGGCCAATCTGCGATGGGTCAACCCATGTAGGTCGGGTTGGCCCACTTTGACAGCTCTAAATTTTACGTTGTACAGTAAATAAATAAATATACAAGAAGTGAAGCTTAAATATGGGATTTATTCATGTGTTTTTTTTCTCCTATACTATACAACATAAGATTCATTCGTCAGAAAGCGTTATGGTACTATGGTAGGATAATCATAAAGATAAGAGTTTCAAATTTCTAAGATGATAAAATACCATTTTTTAGTTGCTTCTCTACGGTCAAGCACCAAATTTTAATAAATGGAGAGCTATCTGAAAATATTTTTCCTAGCCGTGGGATTCGACAAGGGGACCCTCTTTCCCCTTATTTATTTATTATTGCCATGGAAATGCTTACTAAATGTATTGATTTGGAAGTTTCAAAGGGAAAGTCGAAGGCTCCCTCAGTGAAAGGAATTAAAATTTCCCACTTACTCTATGACGACGATTACTCTATGCCGACGATGTCCTCTTGTTTGTAAAGACCGATAGAAATAGTGTGTTGGCAGTGGAAAGAGCTCTAGGAACCTTTCTTGAGATTTCGGGGCTTTCAGTCAACGAATCCAAGTCTTCTATATGGTTCTCTCCTAATACAAGGGAGGATGAGAAAGTTTTTGCAGCTAGAATTTTGCCCTATAGACGCTCTCCCAAACCTGGGAATTACTTAGGTTTCCCTCTTAGTAGTGGCACTAAGAAAGGGGACTTATGTGAAATTGTTGAAAAAATTAGAGATAGCTTGGAAAGCTCCTATGCTCTCTAAGGCTGGCCGAGTTACCCTCATTAAATCCATTAGTATTTGCAAAGAAATTGACAAAATCCACAAGAAATTTCTGTGGGGATCTAATAGTGAAAGGAAGAAGTTACACTTGGTCAATTGGGATGAGATTTGTAGGAATAAGAGCTCAGGGGGGCTGGGAATTCCTAAAAGTCATGAAAGGAATCTAGCATTCCTTACTAGCCTATATTGGAGAGCTTTGACAAAGAAAGAGAGTGTTTGGGCAAAAGTTTGCACTACTAGGATGAACCTTAGCTCAGGTAAGAATTCAGTCTCGGGGAAATGTTTAGCAAAAGGTTCATTTTGGGCCCTTCAAGGTTCTAAAATGCTTCTTAATTTTGGCAATAACACTAATTTTTGGAATGAAGAATGGTCCACCTTGGGTCCAATTAGAAGCCTTATACAGGGCCCATTAAATGTGGGTGAATCAAATATGTTTGTGGTTGATATGAGGTCTCAAAATGAGTCTTGGAAATGGGATCAAATCTCTTTCGAGCTTCCTTGGGACTTAGAAAATTTATTGATGCAACCCCTTTTGGAGCTGCACCTAATTTAAATGACATCAGAGTTTGGAAATTTAACCCTAGAGGTGTCTTTAGTGTGCAATCAGCCTACAAGGCTATCATGAGCAGTAAGCATAGAAGTAGTGTTACAAATTTTGGTTGGATTTCGAAACTTAGCCGTCACCTTAGACAAAAGTTCTTCATTTGGCTCTGCTATAAATATGCTCTTCCTCATAATACCAACCTTGTTCGTAGGGGTATCAACATTAATACCTACTATCCACGTTGTGGTAGTCATCCTGAATCCATGGAACACATTTTCAAGAGTTGCCCTATCTTGATTAAATTCTGGGACCTTGCCCTTCCTTATATAAATGCCGTGCATGATGATAATTTTTTTATCTTGGATTAGGAAAAACTCTGTTGAAAAATCACGGGTCAAATTCAATGTTCCCCATGGGAACCTCTTTATTAATATACTGCATCAGATTTGGACTAGTAGGAATCAATTAGTTTTCTCCTCTAAAGAAATTCATGTGAATTCCTGTCTTCGTTTTGCTGTTATGAGGGTTGCTGAATTCAGCCATCTGGTTATTGCTGATAATATTGCCTCGGTTAGACAACCCTTTTTGGTTAGATGGAACCCCCCTCCATTTGGATGGTGGAAAATCAATCTAGATGGCTCTTGTTCATCTTCAAATAACATTGCAGCTGGTGGAGTAATTAGAGATTCGAATGGTAATTGGGTGTTGGGATTCTCTAAATTTTTAGGTGGTGGAACCATCCTCTGTGCTCAACTTTGGGCTATTTTAGGTCTTGAACTTGCTTATTCAGCTGGAGGCACTACAACAAAACACAAATTTACCCACGGAATTTTTTCCGTGGGGAATCCGTGGCAAAATGAAAAAAAATAACAAATTTTTTTTCTTGAAAATTAGCCACGGAATATATTTCGTGGCTAATTTCAAGACATCACCCACGGATTTAGCCACGGATTTACAATCCGTGGCTAATCCGTGGGCAAATGGTCAATTTACCCACGGATTGTAAGTCCGTGGCTAAATCCGTGGGTAATTTTATGAAATTAGCCACGGAATTTATTCCGTGGGTAATGTCTTAGAATTAGCCACGGACTTACAATCAGTGGGTAATAATCCGTGGGTAAGTTGTCAATTAGCCACGGATTTTCAGTCCGTGGGTAATCCGTAGGTAAATGATTTATAATTTTAATTTTAATTTTCAATTGAAAAAACATATATTTCTCTCTTCTAAAATAATACATAATATTACTATTGTTCATAGATTATATTTATTGGAATCTTAATTTATTATGATTTTATTTTATTAAAAGTAACAAAATTATTCTTTTAAAAAAAATTATATTATTAATCATATTTATGTAAAACATTTAATACATTTGCTGAAGTATATAATAAAACTAATGGGTTTAACATAAGCTAAATTTCATGTAATTTTAAAATTTAATTTTTAATACATGTGAAAAACTAATTCTTTATATTATATGATTTTAGGGACTAAAATAACAAAAAAAAATCTCTAATCCATATGTTAGATGTATATTTATTAAATATTTTACACTAACTAAACAAAAGATGACTTAAGCCAATTGCAACCATGCATCATGTCCCAGGTTCGAATCCTCCCAAGACCATTTTTAAAAATATAAGGAGGAGGTTGCTGATGGCCGGCCGGAAGTAGGAAGTCACCGGTCACCGGCCGGCGGAGGAGAGGTCGCCGGCGATAGGTACGTTCCGTGTTCAATTTACCCACGGAAATTATCCGTGGGTATTCCGTGGGTAATTCCCCACGGATCTCCCACGAGATATTTCTGTGGCTATTTTTCCCCACATAAGCGTCCGTGGGAAATCCGTGGATAATTCCCCACGGAATCTAGATTCCGTGGGGAAAATTTTACCCACTGACTTGTTCTGTGGGTAATTCCGTGGGTAAATTGATTTACCCACGGAATTTCCTTAATTTACCCACGGATTTGTCCGTGGGTAAATCTGATTTTTGTTGTAGTGAGGGTCCAAGATTGTTGTAGAATCTGATTCTCTTTCTGCAATTTCATTAATTACTGATTGGAATACTCCTGTCTCTCATCATCTATTTCCCATTATATCTCGTTGCAGGTCATTCCTGCGAGTGTTCGAGGAAATTAATTTTTCTCATAAGGTTAGGGAGGTGAATTTCTGTGCAGATGCTCTCGCCATATATGGTGTTAGTATGAGATGTGAGATGAGCAAATTTCAAACAGTCCCTTCCTTCCTTTCTGATTTATTTTGGAAGGACTATTTGGGTTTACTTATCAGCGTGGTGCTGGTGTTTCTACTGCTTTTGGTTTGTAATGAGTAGTTTACTTGTAGTTTGTGTTAGTTAGTTTGTAGACCTCAGCTTTGGTTTAGGTTATGCTGTGTTTGTTGTTTGTAATGACGAAGCGTTCTGAACGTTGCTCTTTTCTTTAAAATAAAAAACAAATTAAACAAATTAACAGTAACTGAACTCTATTAAAGGTGAGAAGATGACATGAAAAAATTAACAAATGTCTTTTTTTAATTGGTTAACCCGAGGGAAAGCATATAAGCAACAACATATAAGTTTTATCTTTATTTAATAGAATAGAAAAAGAAAAAAAAATACTAAAAGTATCGATGTGAATAAAGTAAACGAAACAAAACAAGACAAATTTATAAATGGAGCAGCATATTGGAGGAGGATCGGAAGAGATGCTTACTTGACATGGAAGAAGTCATTTGGCTTCAATATGTAATTCAATGTGGGGCTCATCTGACTAAGATGTGAGGATCAAAGAATGGGTATCAATATAGTGGCGGAGCCAAGGGGGCTAGGGTGGTCTTGCCCCCCTTAAAATTTTAATAACTCTATGTATATATTTATATACATATATAAAAATTTATATATATGCTCCCTATTTTAAAAGAATTGTAAAAATTTTACAAAGTTGTTTAAAATATTAAAATTGATATGTCAAAAATAATAATATATATAATTTTTTTTTTGAAAATGATAATATATATAATTGAAAGTTATGAAATATATTAAGTCTAATTATAAATTAACTAAATACATATTGTAGTTTAAATTATAAAATATTATTAATTTTTATATAGTTTTTTTTAATAACAGATGAGGACATGAGTTACTAAGTAGCTACGCTCCGAAAGAGACAAGAGCCTCTAACATCATTCTGAAAAACCAGGTTACAAATTGAAGGAGGTGTCTCAAAATTGCACTCTCCATAAGGAAGATTATGAGCATAATTAGTTAAGACATCTCCAACTCTATTGCCCTCCGTATAAATGTGGCCTATTTTGACATGCCAATTAACTTCTATTCAAAATACATATAATTTCTAGTTACTTTTCATAAGTATTTTCTTATAAGAGTTTTCATAAGTATGTTAATTATTCTGTTAATTCTATGTTTTCGAGAACAATAATTTTTTTTAGAAAAAAGACAAAATTTGTAAGATCATAATAGTTTTAAAAATTAACAAATTTAATAAGAAGATAAGATCATAAAAGATTGAAGGGTTTTCCTCCAACCAAATTAAACAACAATATTATCAATACCACATGCAAATTGGGCTAATGCATATGCAATTTTGCTTGTATTTTTTATATCCACTGAACATTTGGATCTCTAAAGTTATCTTTAGCAATTTTATTGTCGTCAATCAGTAAACTCACAACAAATAAATTATTCAAATTTACCTTCCACAAAATCAATTACTCTATTTGAGTCCCCTTCTATGATTACATCCTTATAGTTCAAATTTTTTTCAATTCTAACCATGTCACAAAAGCCAGCTTCAAGGCACTCCAAGCTTTTTTAGAATGAGATACATGAATTATACCAAGTAAGGACAAAGAATAACATATAAGATGATGAGTTAAAAGAGAAGAAATCTAGATATTGGTTTCTCCATTTTTTCTTCTTAATTTGTTGATTTATGATAAACAAATTTTTATATAGATTAGTTATTTGACATGCATCCTAGAAAAGACACTTAATTATTTATAGTTACAAAGGATTAAAGAGAGAATACAAATTATTAAAAATATTTACAAGAATTTTTTTTGTTTACAATTATCTCTCAATTAGCACTTGAAGCTAAGAAAGAGAAAAAAGATACATTAATTATCATTATAAAAATAGAGTAGTTATTTCACATAATTCTTTCAAAAATACAGTAAATTATTTATTTATAGTTATAGATAACTAAAGATAATAAAAATTATTAATAATATTCTTATAATATTTGGTATTTTTTTGAAAATTTAATTAGATAAAATTAAGAGAAGAATATACGACAACTTTCACTTTTTTAAAGATTAGGTTCATTTTAATCATGTAGGCAATCCCACCTAGTGAGAATAGGTTTTGATTGTTGTTGTTGGTTAATTTTAATTTTAACTTCTTTTAAATTAATTTAGAAAATCAAGTTTAATGATAAATTTTTTGAAAAATATTTTTATTCATTAGATTGGGTAAAAAATCTAAAAGTTCAATTTGTTAAACATTTATATTTTTAATATTATAAAAAAATTTAGAATAACAATTGTTAAATTATTATGGCATCACTCTTTAAATCTTTAAATCTTTAAAGTGTCATTTGACATCTTTTTAAGGTTGCACTTGTTAAAATTTTGAATAAGTGAAAACACTTATATATATACAGGCATATATATAGGGGTGTACAAGACCCGACCCTACCCGGTTTATCCGACTTGACCACTTAGGGTACATTCGGGTCGGGTAAAAACGGGTTCGGGTCGGGAAAATGGTAAATTGACAAAGGGGTGCTTGGGTCGGCCCGGGTCTCGGGTAGGGGTGTTACCCCGGACCGACCCTACCCGAGTATATATAATATATATATTTTATATTATATAATATATATTTTATATTTTATATTATATTATTTATTTATTAAAAATTAAAACCCCTAATTTCCTAACCTAATTTCCCCTCCCTCCGTGTTTACTCTCTACTCTCTCGACTCTCAGCCTCACAGCCTCAGGTCTCAGCCTCTTGCTTCGTCTCTCACCCTCTCGGTCTCGGGCTCTCGGCGTCTCCGTCTCTCGACTCTCGTCGTGGGCCGTGGCTAGCATTGTCAAAACGGGCCGGCCCGGCCCGCATCGGCTCGGCCCGTTTATTTGGCGGGCTTGGAAAGTAATGCCCAAGCCCGCCCGTAATGGCCCGCGGGCTAAACGGGCTAGCCCGCGGGCCAATTTTTTTATTTTTTTAAAAAATTAATTATAAAATTATATATTTATTTAAAAATTAGTAACTTTTTAATTTTAAATAAATATTTTATTAATTTTAATTATTATATAAATTATTTATATACGTTATTAGAATAAAATTATTATTTAACACATAAAATTATCTAAAATATATATATTTATACATATTTTAAACAAATATATATTAATTTTTTATTTTATTATTTTTTTTAATATTTTGGCGGGCCTATTTTTGCTTGCCCAAGTCCGCCCATTTAGCGGGCGGGCCAGGCTAGCCCGCGGGCTCCGGCCCGTTTTGACAGTGCTAGCCGTGGCCTCTCAGTCTCTCGTCTCCGTCGGACCGTCTCTCACTCTCTCTGTCTCTCGTGGAGTCGTGGCTCGTGGTCTCTCGCCGATCTCCGTCTCTCGACTCTCGTCGTGGCCTCTCAGTCTCTCGTCTCTCACTCTCTCCGTCTCTTGTGGAGTCGTGGCTCGTGGTCTCTCGCCGGTCTCCATCTCAGTCTCTCGTTTTCTTTACATTGTAAGTTCCTTTGTCTTAGATTCATATCTCACTCTCTCCGTCTCACTTTCTCATCCCCAAGAAAATTTCATTCTCTGTATGTATTGCAGTATTGGTTTGAGGCTGTGAGCATATTATTGTATTTTGACTTCTGGCATTTTGAATCTTATTTTTGGTGGTATCATATAAATAAAAATTCGAAAAGCAAGATGTTCAATTTTTCTGCCAACCTGTTGAAAACTTGAAATTATTTTTAGCAGTTTACAATTTTTCTACAATGATAATGTTGATATGTTGGTTCTGTTCTTCGGTTCCTACTTCCTACATAGCACGAGCAGAGCATCTAAGCACAAGCAGAGCAATTGAGCACATTTTTAAATCGGGTAACATCCTACCTGACCCGTGTCTACCCGGACCCGAGTTCCCTCGGGTCATTTCCGGGTAAAATCGGGCCCGGGTAGGAATGTCCTACCTGATGCTTGTTCGGGTCGGTCCTCGGGTCAGGTCCATACCCGGGCCGACCCTACTCGTGTACAGTCCTACATATATAGATGGAGAGGAAAATAAGACGGAGATTATTGATTTGTTGCTAAATGCAAATGACCATCAAAATATTTCCCTAGTTGCTATTCTTGGCATTGGAGATTTTGGTAAGATTTGCGCAGTTGATGTACAATGATGCTGAAGTGAAGAAGTGCTTTCATAAGCAAATTTGGTTGTGTGTTTTTGATGACTTTGTGTTAAGTTATAAAATGCACATATATTTATTATGAATTAACCTTCTTATTGATACTTTTTGTATAGAAATTGAGTTCATAGTGCTCTTTTTGAATTTGTGCATATTAAATAGGTGAAACTTAGTTTTTGTGGTTTTTATGTAGAGTTTTCCTTCCAGTCAAGATTGAAAGCCGTGAGCACGCCTTTAGTTGCTGTCTGGACTTTACAGCTGAGTTAAAAAGTGAAAAGCTTTGCATTTTCTCTCTCTCTAGACGTCCCTAAACGAACGGAAACGAATTGGAGGGATTGGAAGAGTATTTTACTATCTCAGGACTTGCACTTTTTGGATTAGGCCCGTTAGGATTAGTGAAATTATTGACAAATGATATTTAGATAGAAAGAGGGCAACATTACTTTTATTATACAACATTTCATCTTCTTCTCTCTTGGAAAACCCTAGTGTTCTTCTTCTTCCTTGGGGAGGGTGAGCTGAAGGTCGTGGCTAAGGAGGAAGGTTACATTAAGGGATTTTCTTCTTCTTCTTCTTCTTCTTTTGTATTGATTTCTTGCTTGTTTATTGTGGATGATGACTTGTAGCTAAACTTTTCATCTAGTCAAGGAGTAGTTCATTTAATGTCAAGTGTATGAGATGTGTTTTGCTTTAAATCTTCTTCCTTCTCTTTTACAATATTTTCTTGTTTCAGATTTTATTGTTGATTCTCATTGAGTGGATGAATGACCGGGCCCGTTGTTTATTTTACTTAATGATTTTCTTGTCAATCATCTCTATCGGATATGTAATAGTTCGAATGAGTTAATAAAAGTGGTGATTGATATAGGAAAAATTATTGCTTGATGTTTTCTTATATTAAGGAACTTGGATTCGAAATATTTAGGCTACACGCTTGTGGGTTTTAACATTTTGTATTGATTACATCACTTAAAACTTAATGCTATCAATTAATTGCATTCTAGACGCTTGCTCGGGATGATTAATTGGTTAGGGTGGGATTATAGAGCTCTTATTAACCCACTACATTATAAGATATTTTGGTAGTTAGTGGTTATTAACTATCAAGATCAATGTGTCCTAAAAGAGAGTGAAATTATCCATCAATGAACACCTTGAGAAGATATTGAATTGAAAATACTCCTTGGCTAGGCTTATTTCCCTTGAAACTTATTCTAATTAATTTGGATTTACTCTTACATTTCGAATTTAGTGTTTACTTTGGTTTCATCTTTACATATTAGTGATTTAGTTTAAATTCTGTTCTAAACATCTCAAACCCCCCTTTTTTATTTTTCGTTTCTTTTTCCACTGTCTTGGTCATTTGAAAGTATCCAAAATCACCTATCTTTATCAGTTCGATCCTACTTACTCTATATTCAAGTTTTGATTAATTAAAAGTAGAAAATATTAATTTGTTGTTTAAGACACACAACACTCTGATCTTAAAGCACTTGTTAAAAAATATTAAAATCTTTGATTGGTAGTCAAGTGGATTATGACCTACAACTAATTTTGCTCTTAAAAGGAACTTCAAGAGAATTTGAATGGCCAAAGGTGTTAGACTATGTTTGGAATGATAGGGATCATGAAAAGCGGCTACAACTAAGAAATCATTTGTTGTGTGGTGCCCAAGGTAGCTAGTAAGATTTTAGTGACTACTTGTAATCAAATCGCAAGAAAGATGAGAATGAATCCTATGTTGTACATCATAAAAAAGTAAAGAGAGAGAGTGACACATAACGGATTTTATATGTGTGGGACCTACTTATGTGTCACTCTCTCTCATTTATTTTTTGTGCTGTACAACATAGGATCCATTCTCAAGAAAGGAGAAAGATGGGTATAAAAGGAAAAAAATTAAGGTAAAATTGCTTAGATACTTGTTATACACTCCACCAATCATAAACATTATTTATGTTCTCTCTCCTATTTGATTGGTTATGTAATTTATTGCTTTTCATTTTCTCTTTCTACTGTGATTGGTTATACAAAAATTTCTTATAACATGTTTTAATTATATTGGTAAATTTTATAACAAACACCTAAATAAATTTACCTTAATTTAGCCCGCCATAAAAATGTCATATGTTTTGAAAGGTCTAACCAATGATTAATCCTGGACTTTGTTCAAAAGGTTAGCATTTGGCGAAGATAAAATGACTGAAAGCCATTAGTTAATAAAAATTGCTCCTGCACCAAAAAAATAAAATAAAATAAAAATTGCAGAAAAATGTAGAATTTATTACCCTCTTTATCATTCTGAGGTTGACTTGGCTAGAAGGATGGAGGAAGGATTTTTGTTAAAAGTGGCCAAATTTTGTAATTTATAATTGTAATATTGAATAAAATATTATATATATATATATATATATATATATATATATATATATATATATATATATATATATAAAAGAATTGGCACATAATATGATAAAAAAAATAAAAAATGCACAAAAATTGAGAATATATATAATCAATATCTTAGGCATTGTTCAACCTAAAAAAACCCGATAAAACTAGTTCATAATTTAATAACTAAAAAAGTTGTAGCATATCAAACTACAATATATCTATTTATATCAAGGCAAAACTAAATGCAAAGTATTAAATATTCAAAATTATTACATATTCAAAAAAAAAAATTATTTTAAGCCTTTTCTAAACTAAATCTACATTTTTTAGATATTGTAAAAAAATTAAAACAAATTTAATAAATATAAAAATTTAGCTAAAGAGAACCATATTTTAGTTTTTAATATCCTAGTTCAAATCATAGTGTTTTTGTCTAAATTATGTAGTAGAAAATAGTTTTGTTGAAAAATTACTCACAAGAATACCTTAGAACCATATTTATATAGATATGTGACTCCAATATCTCTTTTTTTTATATAAATTATACTAATATCCCCTAATTGATGGAATTATATTTATCACTCTTTTAATTTCAAAATTCACAGTCAATACCCTTGAGATTTTTTTTTTGGCCCTATAACTAGAATATCCATTAGAACAGACCTGATGACTAATCCCTCGAATACTTCAGAGCCCATTATTGGAGGCGATTCTCCATAAGGATGACGCTCTATTTTCATTCCTTCATAAATTGAATTTGGGAAGCAATAATTAAATGAACACATACCCTTAGCTATATAAAATAAAAAATAATATAATTTATGTTTAGCTTTATAAAATTTTGTTTAGTCACAAGTAAACCGGACACGTCATCACAAATTTGTTAAATCTTTTAATGGTGAATTAACTGAGGGACTATATTGATAACAGTTTGATCTGTAAGAATTAAATTAACAACAGAGCATCTGTGAAGGAGCAAAGAAGTGTTTTAGTCATTTTGTTTGTCAAAGTATAATACAAACCACATTAAAAATTTGCACACAATTTCTTGTATTTTCATTTTATTTTTTGTTTTTCTTGACATAACCAGAGTCTACTTTTCTTTTTTTCTTCTCCCTACGCTTGGTATAAATACACGAATATAAATTACTATAAAAAAAGTACGATAAAAAAAGTGAGAAAAGAGATATAGAGAAAAAATAAGGAGACAAAAAATTATGATAAAAAATATGTTTGATATGTATAAAATATGTAAAGAAAATTTAAAAATCGTAAAAAATCATGATTTTACTATTTGGTGAGGATACCAAAGATACCCTTAGTAAGAATAAATAAAATATTAATATAATGTAATGGCCAAAATAAATAAAAAATAAAATATAACGTAATTTCTAAAGCAAATAATTGTTTTGCTTCTTCATCATCTTGTCGTTTTCTTTAAATATTCAAATTAGTCAAACCGCCATAAATGTCCCCTAATTAGACAAAGACTTCATAAACTATTTACCTTTATTATTATTATTTTTTTTCAAATTCTTCAATAATTGAGAAGGGGTTAGAGTTATATCATCTCCATGTGATGTGACACATAAGTTTTGCTGTATTTTATTTTATTGTTTGGGCTGAGTGTATATATGGACAGGTCCTATCAGATCCATCTAAATCCATTTTTTTATGCATCTAAATCCATTTTATATGAAATAAATTCTACATACAATTTTTGTTTGAGGCAAAATACTATGTAGTCCCCGAATTGTTGGTCAAACTACTATTTAGTCTTTGAATTGTTCAAAAACACTATTTAGTCCCCGAATTGTTCACTCTGTCAACTATTTAGTCCCCGAATTTGATAAAAATACTATTTAGTCATCGAATTTGTAACTATGTCAACTATTTAGTCCCCAAACTTGGCAAAAATACTATTTAATCATCGAATTTGCAACTCTGTCAACTATTTAGTTTACTTACTGTTACCCGTTATAGCTGACAGAGTTGTAAATTCGGTAATTAAATAGTATTTTTGTCAAGTTTGGGGATTAAATAGTTGACATAGTTATAAATTCGAGGACTAAATAGTATTTTTGTCAAATTCGGGAACTAAATAGTTGACAGAGTGAACAATTCGGGGACTAAATAGTGTTTTTGAACAATTCAAGGACTAAATAATAGTTTGACCAATAATTCAGACACTAAATAATATTTTGTCTCATTTTTGTTTAGTTCATTTCCTGCCACATATAATAGAATTAATAATATAAACTTTGAAGATATAAATTTTTATTTAAAATTTAAAATAATATATTTAAAATTAAAAAAAATTAAAATAATATATTTAAAAATCCTAGGACCAAACCAGGTTAGGATTGAGCTGGAACGAACTAACTCATTTTTATTTTTTGTTTTATTTTTAATATTTATATATTAAATTAATTTTATAATTTTCATTTTAATTCAAATTATATTAAGTATTTTAGGATTTTATTTAATTTATCTCATTATTTTAATTTATATTTTATCAATATATCTTATTATTTTAAATTTTAAATAAAAATAAATATTATTAAATTCTATAATAATTTAAAATTATTATTTTTAAAAAAAATTAAAAAACAGACCAATCCAATCCACCACTAAATCCTAGTAGAGTACCAAATGGAAAATTTCAAACCTTAATTAAAATAAGTCACCCCATCCCAATTATAATAAAACAGAGGCAAAATACTATTTAGTTTTTGAATTATTGGTCAAACTATTATTTAGTCTCTGAATTTGGCAAAAATATTATTTAGTCCCCAAATTTGCAGCTTTGTCAACTATTTAGTCCCTGAACTTGGAAAAAAAATACTATTTAGTCTTTGAATTTGCAACTATGTCAACTATTTAGTCCCCTAACTGTTACCCGTTAGATAACTAGCTGACGTGACTGTTAAATACTGATGTTAATTGTTAAGTACCCAATCATAGGCCATGTCAACTTTTAACGATCACATCAACTAGTTATCTAACGGGTAACGGTTAGATGACTAAATAGTTGACAGAGTTGCAAATTCGAGGATTAAATAATATTTTTTCCAAATTCAGAGACTAATTAGTTGACAGAGTTATAAATTTGGGGACTAAATAGTATTTTTGTTAAATTTGGAGACTAAATAGTTCAGAGAGTTATAAATTTAGAGACTAAATAATAATTTGACCAACAATTCAAGGATTAAATAATATTTTGTCTCAATAAAATAAAACTAAAACGGATTAATTAAAACCTATTTTAACACCTCAATAAGAAACTGAAGTTTAGTTCACCACGACCTCTATATATTATTACCTGACTGATTATCATGTTGATTTACAACATTAAGTATATATGTATATATAAGCGACAAAATTTGATGTTACATTTCTAACTCTTCCTTCGAACCCATTTGAAAGGGATTAAAAAAATTAGGTTTATCTAATAAGTGCTTCAAGGTATTTGTTAAAGTTTTCTTTGATTGATAGAGAAAGAATTAATTTGTTTAAAGTTAGTGAAAAATCAATCAATACATATTTTAAAATTTTATCATCTACGATCCATCCATATAAGTCAAACACTCAACAATATTGTGAGAAAATCTAATCAATCTCTACGCATTTCCTTTTAAGCCCTTTTCTTGATTTGGACAAGTTGAATTTGAACAAACTAACCTTTCACGAAAACTTGGAGCGCAAGAAGTGCCTACGTTAGAAACACAAACAGATCGGAGCGAAACGGTGAGCTTCATCAACGCCGCCGCCCGGAAACCTCACCGTCGATTGAATCCGCCGTCGCAAAGGTAAGTCCGGTCCGAGTTCCTCTTTCTACTTTTATTATGTAATTTCTGCGATAAAGCCGGGCTGGAAGAAGGATTAAGGAATGCTTGCCGCTCCAATAGTATAATGGAGAATAATAATAGTATATTTGTGCGTTCTGCGAGTGATTTCTGACAAGATCAATAAAATATATGTATGGATTCAATAGCTGGTGATGTTTTGCTCTGTTTTCGATTTTTCTTTTAGCTTTCTTTACCCATGGTTGCTGATTTAGTTTGGGATGGTGTTAGTTCGCTAAGAAAGAAGGGGTTTAGGGTTGCAGTGGAATTCCAGCGCTTTTGGTTGAGTTAAGTAGAAGGAATTATGACTTTAAGTGACGGATATGGTTTTTGACATAGGCTCTTCTATGGAGAGCTTAATTTGTTAAGAGGTTGAATTTTGGTGTCTTTTCTTTCTTCTCTCACTCTTACTCTATTGAAAAATGCAGATAAGAGAGAGAAAAAATAATAGAGAGATAAACACAAAATGCTCAACTTCTCACGAGGCTGAACTCTTCGTATCTTTTCTCTTTTGATATAGTAATAATTAGGTGGCGTTTAATATCCGGTGAGTAATTTAGTGGGAAGTGAAAGTAGAAGTAAGTGATAAAAAATATGTTTGGTATACAGGGAAATGAAAGTGGAATGTAAAAGTAATATTGTTTGGCATGGTGAGAAAAAAAATAGAGAAATAGAAGATAAAAGTATAAAATACATTTTTTGTCCTTACTTGGCATTTTGGTCTTTAAATATCACCACAACTTCATTCCTCACACACAAGCAATCTTACTCACCTCTCATAAAGGAAGTTTCTTTCCTTTCCCACTCACCTCACCACCTACCAAACATATCAAAACCTCACCTCACCAATATTGACTCCCTACCAAACATGTCATTAGAGTCAAGGTTGAGTTTGATTCCCAAGTCTCAATGGTTGAGGAAGGTGGGACAACAATTATTTCATAGCTCTTAAATTAGGTTTACTTAAGTAAAAAAAGTTGTGTCATGACTAATAACTTTTAATTTAGTAATTTATAACAACTTTTTATTTCTTGCTTTAAAAAGAATTACTTTACAGAAATTCATAGGTTGAGTTAAGTATAGAAAAAATTACACCTTGACTAACTATTATAATTTTTGACTTAATGATAAGCGTTAAATTATTAGAGAAAAGTGTGACAACAATTATTTCATAAAAAGAGTTTCGTCAAAATTAAAAACTTTTAAATTTAGTGATAAATCCTCCATCTAATATAAGGTGTGAATCTCAAATCTATATTTTTCTTATAGATGGTGTTGTTTTGGTGTGAGTATAGATGATTAGGATGATAGTGGTAATTTTGATTCATTGGCTCTGTTTCTTTCTCTTTCTTTTGCCCAACGCTGGGTTTGGTTGCAATCAAGAGTAGTAGCTAAATAGCTATGCTATATAGGAAGATAGGAAGAGGATTAAATAAAATGCAAAATGTGTAAAGTGTATAAAGTGCATCATTTAAATAGTTAAATAAAAATCAATATTCATGTCTATATTGTAACAGTTTCATCCAACGGTTTATGTTGTATATTATGCACTTTATCAGATCTACACTTTAGCATATCCAGATCCTTTTGGTTATTGGCTTCACTGTGCTTTAATACATAAATTTTATTTGTTCTTCAAGCTGCACTTTAGAAATTCATTCTTTAGTAATATCATTGGGTGTTTATGGCATAAAAGTCCAATGTTACTTAGAGTACTCAATTTTTAATATATCGTTTTGTTTATTCAGTATCATTTGTAACGAAAACTCACTCTAAAAAAATTTAAAATTAAATTTTCATTAATATTAACAAATATAAAATAAAATACTTTGGTAATAGCCAACGTCCCCCTGTTTTTCCATGCTTTTATTGTTCGATGCTCTTATTATCATTTGAAAAAAATATATTGTCCATTTTGTCTCTTCTAGTTCAGGCCTTAAAGTCGGTTGGTTGTGGCCTTTTGTCTCTCTAAAGAATTAAATTGCATCTAAATTTCTTTTTAATAAAATTGGGGTACTTCTAAATTCTAATGGCCCAAAACTTTTAATTAGTTTTTATATAAAATAAAAAAATATGAAAACATTTCAATAGTTTTTTTTTTTAGTTTTTAAGTTTATTTATTTTTTCCCAGGCCAAAAAAAAAGTTTATTTATTTTCTCTTTCTTTTTGGATTTAGAACTTAGGAATTATTCTAAAAAGTCAAAAACAAAGAAAAAGGAGAAAATGAAGAGTTCCACAAAATTAGAATCCACAAACTCATCATCATAGTTATTTTGTTTGTGAAACTATTTTAAATTTCAATTTCTTTTGCTCTTCACCTAAAAATAATTAAAGTTCACCAGCTAAATAACACCGATCTTCTATAATTTGAACTATGTATACTTTTGATTCTTTAATTGGATATATATATATATATATATATATATATATATATATATATATATATATATATATATATATATATATATATATATATATATATATATATATCCTTTTATTTTTTGTTTCCTTTTTAAGTAATTTTCATTTTGTTACTTTTACTTATCTAATTTAATTTTTACCATTTTTGTTTACTTTTTCATTTTTTTTTATTTTAAAATTTAATATTCAAGTTGTATTTCGGGTGTGACAATATTTGTTAAGTATATTTTTTTTATACCATTTATAAAGTATATTTATAAAATTGATCTAATTTGATAAAATTATTAAACTTAATTATACTATTATATTTAATAAAATAAAAATTATTTTATATATTTAACTTTTTTGTAATTAAAATATATAGTTGATCCAAGTACAAAAGGATCACCCGTAATAATATGGAGTTTTGATTCTACCAATTCAAATTGAATTTCAATAATGTTTCCTCTACAAAGAGCTTGAACTTTTTTTAAATGCAATCACTAGTCTCAAGATGAGACTTGTGAAGGGAGCTCAAGTCTATCTATTCCCTTTTATAATTGAATATATTGCAGTATAATTGTATCGAATATTAATTAATTTATATTTTTTTGGAGCATTCTAATAATGATACAGTTTAATCATTAAAAATTTTAGAATTATTAATTAAAAAATTAGCAAATAAAAAATTAAGATTGAATAATAATGTATTTTTAATTATAAAATTTACCAACTAAATAAGTGTCATCAAACAATACCAATATTCTAAACTAGAGGCTTCGCATGCACCAAGGTGCATGCAATTTTTTTTAAATTTACTACAAAAATATTATTATTTTTTAAATATAATAAATAATTCATAACTACTTTTCTTTTTAATTTTTTTCTCATCACTTTTATTAACTACCTTACTCATGATCTCCTTTTCTCTCATATCTCCTCCAATCATTGTTTTATTTCATATTTTTTAATCATCAAATATAATTATTTTGTGACTCCAATGACCAGAAGGGTCCAAAGCCATATATATATAGATTATTAAAAGGTTATGACATATGTTAAGATTTTTTTTGATTGATCAATTTTTAAATATTAAAAATTATTTTTTAAATAAGTTTTTGTAGATTTTAAGACATAAAAAATTCTATTGACCAATCAAAAGAAACTTTAAAATATATCTTAAGTCACAGATAAATTCTTATTAAAGTATTGATTTAGTTTAATCATTATGGTTCTATCATTTGGTGACCATTCAGTCCCACGTGATGCCACAAAACTTATCCGCAAATGCATCTGGCATTCTGGCATCAGACAAAATCCCTTCTTCCTTACAATTTGGACCTTACATCTATTCTCATTGAAGATGTACTAATCTCTCTTAATCAACTCAAATTAAAATAAGTAAAAATTGAACAAAACTAATTAATTCAAATTGAAAATCCCTCTAAAAAGGGAGAATAATTTAGGCAATTTTTCCTTTTAAAATTATATTATTTTTTTAAATAAAAACTACAATATATTTACCTTCTTCATAAATAAGAGATAAATTATAATTACACTTATTTTAATTATAAATTAAAATTTTAAAACATAAGCAAGATCCTGTAATTTAAACATTTATCAAATAATTGGTTTATCTATTTTTGTTTTTATTATTTGCTTTAGCTTCTTTGAATATATTCTTACTTCCATTTTTAACCATTTTGGTGAAGTGATTGAGACAGAGAGTTAACGCCATTTTTCTGTGTCACCACCACCTGATGGAAAGCTTTACTTCCATCACTTCTCAAACATTATCCATTACTTTCATTCATCTATTTTGTAAATTATTCTGAAATTCAAAAAAAAAAAAAAAAGAATCTGGTTTTTGAAGAATTGTTGAATAATGAATGCATACCAGAATTCTTGGGAAGCTATTTCTGAAGCTGGCCTCTATGGCTTTGATTCTCCACAGTGCATCACGTTTCACTGTGTGGCTTATATGATATTATATATATCTTGAATAGTTTTGTCCACTCCAACCAATTCTCGGTTCGATCTCCTTTTGTTTTCCTGAAAGAATATAGAATTCCTCAATCTTTCTAAACCATCCAATCACCAAAAGGGCTCTTTCAAGTTTCAACAAGTTGCTACCTTTTTCCAATTTGAAGATGTTCGCTACAGCAAATCAAGTGTTTCCTTTAAGATAAGGTGTAGAATACACGTCTTTTGTTTGTTTTCTTGTTGTATAATATGGTAACTTGACTGTAATATGCTTAATGTGTTTGGTAAAATGCGTGAATGGGCTTCTCACAATTAACTTTTATTCATGCTTTAAGCTTTATCAGATAGAAAATTCCCTTGTTGGGTTTTCTGGGTAGTTTGCATTGAGCATAGATTTTTTTTTTTTTTTTTTGATAGGCATTGAGCATAGATTTTAAAAAGGCAAGCTTTTGGGATTTTATAAATCAGTGAAATTGAGCAATCTGCTTCACTTCATGTTTCTTACTGAAAGTTGACTTTGGTGTTCTGTTGCTGTTTAGGGTTTATCCTCTTTAAGCTACCATGAATAGGTTGAAATGTATACTTTCTTACTCAATGATGATTTGAACTATTTCAGTCTCAAATTTGTATCTATCTTGAATGACAAATTGTGTTTTAAAGGTTGAATTTTCATCCATTCTAACTGTCCAATATTGGCCTTTCTTTTTCAGGAAATTCCATTCTCCCAGAGTGAATTCTACTGTGCTCTTACTGTCAATGGCTTTGATGTGAGTTTCTTTCTTAATCTTTCCAAGTTGGAACCTTTTTGTTGCCTTGTTTAACTTCAATAATGGCATTAGCTTCTATTCCAAAAGTGGTCCTGGGTACAACTGCCTTTGCATTCTTCTGGGTACTAGCAGTTTTCCCTGCTGTGCCTTTTCTACCCATAGGAAGAACTGCAGGGTCCCTCCTAGGTGCCATGCTAATGGTCATATTTCGAGTTCTAACTCCGGATCAAGCTTATGCTGCGATTGATCTCCCAATCCTTGGTCTTCTTTTCGGGACGATGGTCGTAAGTGTTTATCTCGAAAGAGCAGACATGTTTAAGTACTTAGGGAAGTTGCTGTCTTGGAAAAGTAAAGGAGCAAAGGACTTGCTTTGTCGAATCTGTGTGATTTCGGCCGTCTCAAGTGCTCTCTTCACCAATGACACCTCTTGTGTTGTTTTGACTGAATTTGTGTTGAAAGTAGCAAGGCAGCATAATTTGCCTCCTCATCCATTCCTGCTTGCTCTTGCTTCAAGTGCTAATATTGGGTCCTCAGCTACTCCCATAGGCAATCCACAGAATCTGGTCATAGCTGTTCAGAGTAAAATATCATTTGGTGAATTCCTGTTTGGGATTCTTCCAGCTATGCTTGTGGGGATTGTTGTGAATGCTTTGATCCTTCTTTCCATGTATTGGAGATTACTATCTACTCATAAGGAGGATGAGGAAGATGCAGGTTCAGAAGTTATGGCACAAGAGGAAGTTAACTCCCATCGCTTTTCTCCTGCCACAATGTCTCATTTGACATCCTTGAATTCTCAAGAATGGAACAACTGTTTAGAGTCTATTAATGTTCAGAACTCTCCTCAAGTTCAGATTCTAAGAAACCGAGCGAATGCAAGTGAAATTCAAAGGGCCACCCCTGGAAGTACATTGGATTCTACAAGAAACTCGAATGCATCTAATGATGGAATTAATGGCATTCCTTCTCTGACAAAGGAGGAAACTAGTCCTTCAAAGATTGTTCTTGCAGAAGCAAATCATAGACTGAGTGATACAAACCTTATGCACTCTTTGGAAGGAAAAGATATTTTAAATGCGAAATGGAAAGGCATACTGTGGAAATGTTGTGTTTATGTCATCACATTAGGAATGCTGATTGCTTTGCTTGTAGGTTTGAACATGTCATGGACTGCAATTACTGCTGCTCTTGCTCTGGTGGTTCTTGATTTCAAGGATGCTAGGCCAAGCTTAGAGAAGGTAAAGGCTATAATTCGAAGGAAAAAACTTAGGTGCAATTTTTAATTATATCTTTGTCATCAGATTTTTCAATCAAAAACCAACACGTGTATCATTTATACAACTCATCTCTCCCTCGATTGGTTCTTTTTTAAAAAAATTTCTATATGTTCTATTTTGATTGGAAATCCTGATAACAAAGATATAAGGAACTACATATAAGTTTAGTCCTAATTTGAAATGCTGCTGCCATTTGAACATTGTACAACCTCTGAGAATGAATAAATTTTGTTATTGGAACAGGTTTCGTATTCGCTTTTGATATTCTTCTGTGGAATGTTTATCACAGTAGATGGCTTCAATAAAACTGGAATTCCAAGTGCTCTCTGGGACTTAATGGAGCCATATTCTCAAGTAGATCATGCCACAGGAATAGCAGTTCTTGCCCTAGTCATTCTTGTCTTGTCAAACTTGGCTTCAAATGTACCAACTGGTATGTATGTTGATGAGTTTGCTTCCAAACATTACTTTCCCTCCTTAAATTACTTCGTCCAAACACATCCTTAGTTTATTCTTAAAATAACTGAGATTTGCAAATTGCTGAACATTCCAAAACAGGAACTAGTAAAACACTCATGCAAGAGTTACTTATAGAAATCTTTAAAGCACACCAAAGTCAAAGTTAAGGTTTTTAAGTCATGTGTAGGCTGTAGACAATATTATCAAGATAGTAGGTATCATCATTTATGAGTTTTGCCAAATTGGGTGTATTCACAAAATCAAGAAAATTACACAATAATAGGTAAAATGTTGTTACTAAAATGTTTGATCAAGACTTTAGCATAAAGTTCTGACTTCTGAGTAGTAAGCTAGAGAGGGTTGTCACTGGTTATTACTGTGTTAGAAATCTTGTTTGATTAATCATATTATGTATCTTATTGTTCGTTTATTTGTTTTATTGTTATATTATTATTTTGGTCCTTATAAGTTTTTTTATTTTCAATTTGGTGCCTATAGTTAAAAACTTTGTAATCAAAATCTCTTAGAATTTTAAAAACTTTTTAATTTAGTCCTCGCCATTAATCTTTCATCTGTGTAATAGTAAATTTTGAAGATGTACACAACTCTATATCATTCGGGATGGATTCTTAATTATACAACAAATAACAAACAAAGTCTTTTTCCAATAAGTGGAGTTGGCTATATGGATCAAACGATGCCAACATGTTCTGTCTTAACATGTTCATGTTGTTGATTCGTATTCATAAAGATTCGACAAAATTTTACTTTGGCTATCGACTACATAACGCAATCCTCCTCTGAGACCGGCTATGAAAGCCGAAACATAACATAGGCAGAGTATCCTGAACATAATTACAAACTTTCAAATTATAGGGACTAATATCTATCTTTGCAGAAACCATATTTGATGTTATGCATATATGATGATTCAAATCTTGGGATCATGTTTCATATATATATATATATACACACAGTCTTGTTGCTTGGAGCAAGAGTTGCAGCCTCAGCAGCAGCAATCTCAAAAGAAGATGAGAAGAAGGCATGGCTGATCTTAGCTTGGGTGAGCACGGTTGCAGGGAATCTCTCCCTCTTGGGATCAGCAGCCAACTTGATAGTGTGTGAACAAGCTCGCAGAGCTCCAAACCTTGCTTACAATTTGACCTTCTGGAGCCATCTCAAGTTTGGACTTCCTTCCACTCTGGTGGTTACTGCTATTGGTTTGACACTCATAAGATGATCATCATCATATATATATATATATATATATCACATAGTTTGTGCAATTTCTGTGAGTGTTCATGTACAGGTTTTGCACATATATAATATAAAGAATCAAATTTGTCCCAAGATGGTTTTATAGTATGGACAGGAAAAGGATTTTCTTTCTTTTTCTTTTGTAGTTTGTATCATCTCAAAAGAAAAAAAAAAAAGGAGTAAAGAGAAAATGGGAAATGACAGCGTACAATCAAGCAAATTGAGATTGTTTGAGATTGGCTTTGATTGATATTAGGATAACATTTAAATACTGTTTTAATGAAAGCAAAGTAAATGGATATCCTTATGTATGTCAAATAGTTGAAACAATAGTGTAGAATAGAATTTTTTAGATAGATTTAGCTATAAATAAATTAATCATAAATAGATAGGTTATAACTTGTAACTAAATCATAGTATATTTAACATATTTAAATGTATTTATTATACTTATTTAAATTTAATTATGATTGTATAGATTAAATATACTTAAAAATCTTTCTTGCAACGACGGGTTGATTCAAGTGATAAGTGGCCTGGTATCGTTTAAGCAAGGTCTCGGATTCGAGACCTTGTGAATGTAACTATCCTGTTGGGAGACGCTAGGTGCGCAAAGCGGGTCAAGTCTGAATTAGTCGAGTTAATACTTTGGATACCAGGCAGGCAACAAAAAAAAAATCTTTCTTGCAAATTAGAGTTCATGTCTTCAAAATTTAGATATTGTATTAATGTTCGTTCATGGGTTAGTGGGTCAGGTTGGGTTAACAGGGTATTTCTCATTTCTTTTGGAAATTTCATATCTCTCTTTTCTTTTGTTTGGACTTATACTTATTATTTATCATGTCTTGAGCAATGGAGGAATTGAAGGAAGGTAAAATTAATTTATGTAAAGTTATTTAGTGTAATTAATCTGAATCGTTGATTAGTTAAATTAAAATTGTGTTGTAGTCGATCAATAGTCTAGATTGTAAACTTTAAATAAAATAATTTTACATGATCCAAATCCGGAATCGAGCCTATTCAATTATCAACATTTAGGATTAGACCTGGGTTTAGGGTTTAGGGCCCAATTTTTTATTTGACTACTCATAAAATATATATCATTTTATATTTATTCGGGCCTGATTTTTGTGTTATTCACCCGACCCGGCCGGAGTAGTCTAATTTTAAAAAAAAATTATATTGTCTTTTTTGTAATTAACATAAGTTAGAATAATATATATATATATATATTATAAAATTTTTAAGTTATAAATTTTAAATATACGATTTAGTAAATTACTCTTATATATGTGTAGAAGTAGCATGAAGAAAGGGTTATGATAAATATTTTATTGGCAACATTATGATGTGGCTCTCTTATTTATATGATCAGTTGTGTTTTTATTTGATTTTGATAGTCTAACAATATTTATAAATTATTCTTCTTATGTATTTTTATGTTAAAATTATCTGAACAATTGTAAGTACCGATTGACTTTTTTTATAATATGATTTAAGCTTTTCCATAAACAATTGGCTACCAGTTGGCCAAAAAATGGCTAACAGAAAATTGGGGTCATTACTAATTTGGAAAAAGAAATATATACATTTCATTGATGGTGAAATTTGTGTTGACGCGTGGCTAATTTGAAATCTAATGACTCTATTGGGCCAAATGGTTGTGACAGTACAAGAGACTATGTTTAATAGGTTTGTCAAAATATCAAATTGGTCTTTTATGTTTGCACGAAGTTTTATATTGGTCATTTATGTTTCAAAAAGTCTAAGTTGGTCATTTATGTTTGCAAGAAATTCCAAATTAGTCCTTCCGTCTAAGTCTGTTTATTTCTTCCGTTAAGTGTGATGTGGACACATCATCTCTCCTATGTGTCAATTGAAGCTGACGTGTCATGCCACGTCATCATCCAATATCATATGTGATGACGTGGCATGACACGTCAGCTTAGATGGACACGTCAGCACGCCACGTAGCACTTAACTTAAGAAATTGACGGAAGTGGACGGAATGACTAATTTGGAATTAATTGCAAACATAAAAGACCAATTTAAACTTTTCGAAACATAAAGGATTAATATAAAATTTCGTACAAACATAAAGGACCAATTTGAGGTTTTGACCTTAATATGTTTTTGAGTGATAGAATGGATTAAAATTTTTAAAAATAAAAATTTGTTTGGTATGAAAATAATAATAATAATAAGATAGAAAGTTTGAAAGGTAAATCTATACAAAATCGAAAATACCTTTAATGTTATTTTAAAAATAAAAAACAATAATAATAATAATAATAATTGCCCAACCCTTTTTCTTCTTCTTGTAAGCTCCTTTTGGTCCAAAAAATTAGTATTAAACAACTAGTTAAGTTGGTCCAAAAATTAGGAAGGGGCAATTTCGTCCAAAAAAATAGGACTTCATGAAAAATGTATTTTTCCATCATATTATTAATGGAAACCCCATTCTATCATACAATACAATCTAACAATTTAGGATAACATAAGTATGTTTTTTATATGAGGATAAAATAAGTATTATGTTGTATATGTCAAATTTGGGATTTTAATAAGCCAATTGAAGAATTTTAATTTTTATTATGTAGGAATTTCATAAAAATTTATGACAAAATTATGGAAAATTAGGAGCAAGAATAAGAGATATTTTATTGTGCATGTCAAATTTGACTCAGTAATAAATATAGACAAAATTTAATACTATATTTTTAAAAAATAAAAATATTTTTATAAACCAAATGCACCACTAAGTTGAAGAACTGATGATGATATACTTTTTTTTCTTGATATTAAAATAAAAAATAAAAAATAAAAAAATCTTTTATTGCAAAATAAACCAATTTTTTCCAAAAAAAAAATTTACAATATGATGAAAAAATATTCTAATTTTTATTAAAAATGTTCAAATTTAATATTTCATAATACTTCAAACAAATTTTTTTCAAGTATATGTGTGATTACTTGGATGAAATTGCAAAGAAGCAAGCAAAGGAAATGTAGGGCCATGGCACGTGCAACGAAGAGTTGGGTCCCCCAAAACGGCCCATACATCCCCCTTTTCCCTTCTCTTCCTATAAGCATCACATTTGACCATTTTCTGTTTTGTCCCTCAATTCTCAATCAATCTTCATTTATTTATTTATTTATTGAACAAATTATCAAGTTCATGCTGAAAAATACAGATTGTTTTAATTTAATCTTTGAAAGATAAAATTATTTAATTTAGTTCTTAAAAATATAAATTGTTTCAATTTAATCTTTGAAAGATGAATTTAGTTCCTGAAATATGCTTTTTTTGGACCCAGTTTGATTTTTTGATTCTTTTTCTGTCAGTATATGTGTCATACTAGGGACATGTTTGGTATGGTTAGCAAACAATACATTACATGTAATCTCACGATTTTCAAAAAAAATTTACATAATATTTTATATATATCAAACACACTTTTTATTATACTTTTTCTCTCTCCTAATTTTTCTCTCTATCTCTTTCCTTACTTTTCTCTACAGTACTTTCCTTCATTCTACAGTACTTTACTCTACAGTACTTTACATCTGTGCATTTATGCCAAGTGTGCCCTAGATAGTTTTTGCATGTAAAAATATACCTTACACTTTGAATTTACGACGTGAGTTTGGTGGACGTCTTTAACTTTTAATATGTCCATGAAGCTGGTGGGTTTGTGGGATGGTATCCTATGAACCTGACCTAAATTTACTACATTAATGTTTAGTTCTTGCCGGTGTTGGCACTAACAGTAACAAAGTGGTGAGAAGCATGAGTGCTTGTTTGGTTGTAAAACGATAGGTATTGCTATAGTAGGAAGTATGCTAGCCCAACAAGAGTAAGTCCAAGTTGTTTGCTCATTGTTTAAGGTTATAATTTCTCAAGCCCAACACCTTTTATAAGGCCAATCTTTATGTTACTTCATTAATACATTATACATGTTATAACGAACAAGAATAAACACTTGACTAGTTATATAATCTACCGAGGAGGTAGGAACCCAACAAAAGTAAAAGTTGAAAATATATACATTTAGGGACTTAATTGTTATGTAATATAGATATTTTAAGGATTAATTTGTATGTCAATATACTCTTTCATTAATTAATATGTATAGTTAATAATTAGCGGTGCTGTCCACGTTAGCATTTTGGTTAATAGTTTCTAACGGTATCAGACAAAAGGACTAACATGTATATTGTTTCAATTTTTCGAGAACTAATTTGTATAATCAACATCTTTCAAGGGTTAAACTGTCAGTCAATGTATCTTTTAAGTATCAAAGTGGCAGTTTACTTAAGTATGTTAGAGCTTATATTTTAAAATATTATTATATTGGGAGCATATCATGTGAGAACACTTATCTAATGTGAGAGATAAGATGAGTTCTTTTGTTGTAAAAACATATTGTATGTAAGTATCTCTAATAAAATCTCACGTTGCCTGTAACAAAATAAGTTTGGATCTAGTGTTGACCAAACGAAGAGAAAGTAGAAATAGAGTGGGTCCCACGTGCATGTGGGACCCACCACTCTATCTCTTCTCTCTCTCCCTTCGCTCCGGTGCTGTACAATACTAAATCCATAGTCTAACAAAAGAGACTCAAAAGTAGATACTATAATGTGTGATATAATGAAGGGGAAATGGATCAAGTGAAAGGTGAGTCTCGTATACATAGGGGCAGAGGGAAGGGCCTAGGGGTTAATAACTTAATATGGCACCCCTAATGCAACATGTGTATGTATAATATATATGTATAACATGTAAAAGAAGTTGATTTATCAAAATAATGATAGGATTTATCTACCAAGTGTCATAGAACAATTGTTAATGTTTTTTTTATTGGTGCAAAGAGAATTCATTATCTTAAAATTGGTAAAAAGTCAACAAGAATAATTTTTTAAACACCTCCTCTCCTTCAATCTCTTCCTTTCTCTTCCTAATTGTCAAACAAACCCTAGGTAAACTTTCTTATCTGTTTGCTATAATTGGTCATATAAATATGATCTTCCATATTCTCTTTCTATATATCATGATTTGTCATACAAACATATTTTGCTATGTGTGTTATTTGTATTGAGAATATGGTTTGAGAGTAGTTTGGGATGGTTTGAGTTTATAAATATTTGGTTAGATATTTACCTAGGGGTGGCAATGGATACGGGTATTTCGGGTATCCGTCCGAAAAAATATCCGATATCTATAGGATATCGGATATCGGGTATTTCGGATATCGAATATTTGAAATACCCGTAGGATATTGGTCGGATTAGGATATTAGCCTCAGATACCCTATATCCGTCCGATTGAATGGGCGGATAGGGTATCCGATATCCGATATCCGTTTTTATATAATATATTAATTAAATATAATATTTTATATATATTAATAATTATATATATATATATTTAAATATAAAATAATATATATATATATATATTATAAATTTATAATATTAAATATTAAATAAAATATATTTTATTAAATAAAATTTTATGGTTCAATTAATAAAATTAGTATTATTAATTTTAATTTATAAAAATTATCTTTATTTTTAAGAAAATTTAACTTTTTTATAGTAATTTATTTAGTGGATGGATATTGGGTAATGGATATAGGATACTGGGTATCCTATATCCGTTATTTTTTTCGGGTATTTCGGATATCGGGTAGTTTCGGGTATTTCGGGTATCGGATAGTTTCGGATACGGATATTGAAAATGTAATTTTTTTCGGATTCGGTTAGGGTTCGGATATTGGGTGTAATGGGCGGATTCGGATTCGGATAGTGAAAAAATGACCGGGTACCCGCCCATTGCCACCCCTATATTTACCTGAGTAGTGAGGTATATAAATTATATACCCATGGTCTAGAATCCAAATCATCTAAAATTTCAAATCACTCCAATTGGAGTTTGTGATGGTTTGCAATTTATTCAAACCTTACACTTTTTTTTTATCTCAATATAGATAATTTTTATTTTATAAAGCAGTAGTGATGAACACAAATAAAAAAATGAAGATACATGTTTAATATTTCTTTAAGACAATATATTTTCTTTTGTGTTTTGATGATGTTAATTATATCTTCTTTAATTTATGTGTATTTTTTTTAACTCGATGTTAACATTTTTATATAATTATAACATATGTGTATAATATTATATTTAAAAATTTTAAAAAATTGTCCCCTCCTCCAAAAATTCTGCCTCCGCCCCTCCTTGTACAAATAATAATTGGCCACGAGATGAGAACTGTAAATGGATAATTTTTCCTATGAGTAAAATAGATGCGATGAAGGGTTTTATTTTGCAAAATTTATTTTTAATTACTTTATTAAACTATATTAATTAATAATTATATTCTTAATTATATCAATTCCTTTCATTTTAATTTGTTTTAAAGTGGCAACTGTTTGGTTAGTGAAGGAGAGGGACACATCCTTCAGTGTCCGTCTATTTAAGGTGTGGAATTGTGAGATGGATACTGAGAAATTTTAGGTTTAATTTCTCTTCATCTTAGTTCATTTTTGTTGTTGTTGTTCTATTGTATATATTTTTTTATGGGATTGTTCTGTTATATTGTTGTATGTGCGACAACAAGAAGAGTTTGTTTAACACTGGATAGCGTTGCTTCTTAAATTACGAAGGAGTTACAGAATATTTTTTAAAGACAATATTTTTAGACGTGACTCGATCCGAACTTGTACTATGAATCTCGAACACTTTTTAACCGTTTAAATTAAATTTAATAGTTGAGATTAAAATATTATTTTAATCATTCAATGTAATCTAAACCACTTTAATAATATTCCATTGTAATATTTTTTCCCTTATATACTTCCTTTTTTGTGCAAATGAGGCAATGTTAATTGAGAAAGGAACAACATTTTACTGGCTCAATAATCATGTTTAATTGAAAAAGAGATTGACTTCCTATTGTGTTTGTATAATTGGGGAGCAGATCCCGTAGATATCGCACGAGGAGAGAGAAAAAAATAAGGGGTTGAGTCCCACTCTCTCTCATCGTAAGTTACCGCACGGGATCCGCTGACGTGTAATTGTGTGACTAGAGATAGTGACTTTTTATATGTAACGAAACTTACTTTGGTTGACTTAAAAACTTGCACTATCTTTTCTATGAAGAATAAGAAATTATAATTTCAATCATTTTAAAAAATACTATTAATAAATTATAATTTTTTAAAAAATTATTATTTATTAACAAATACATTTTTAAAATTATATCTTTAAGAACCATAAATATCTTCCATCTATTTGTTTAATAATTTTTTTTATGGAAATTTCTTTAATAATTTAGGTAAAGGCTAATCTCATCTTACATGAACCACAAAACTCTCCCAACCAAGTTACATTATCAATACTCGAATCGGAAACCCTTAGTTAAACTAGAATAACTCATTGTTAGTTAATCCAAATACTTGGTGGTAAGATTATTTTTTCATTACTATTTATTTTCAGTTTAAAATAATTATTTTATTTTTATTTTTAAAAAATAATTTATATTAGTAAAATACATATTTCATTATATAAATGATAAATATCAATGTATTTTAATCAAAATAAGTGGGCTTTTCTTATTTCCTAAAACATGAGAGTGTAATTTGATTTTTTTAAAAAGCGAAAAGTATAGTTTATAACAAAAAATTTGAATTATTATTATTTTCTTATAAATGAATTATAATTATTATTATGATAAAAGTTGAAGAAACATAGTAAATATCGTCACCTTTGGTCTTTACTTCTTTTTTTTTTTTTTGATGAAGGTCTTTACTCTTTATAGTGAGTTTCAGAAGAATTTTTTTTAGTTATGAACTTGGCGACTTTGTTTTTGTTTTTTTTTTTTCAATTCTTTCGTCTTTAAGTTATTATTATTATTATTATTATTAATACCTATATTAATATTATTTTTGAAGGTGTTAAAATGAATTACAGCTTGTTTTTTGTTTTAAAATTTTTGGGGTTGGATAAATAGAGATGTTTCAATCTCATTGGGCCTTTTCTTAATTTTATTAAAAAAAAAATCTCATTAATTGCTATATCAATATATATAAGAAAAGTTTTCTAATTGGCTCTAATAATATATATTTTAATTTTCTAAGACAAAAAATACTATTAAAGTCAACTAGTCAACCAATTCACACTACGAAATAAAAATTACAAATAACATACATGACATAATATATTTGTTCTCAAAGTCAATAATTGACAATCCTATAAGCATGAAATAAAAATGACCAACATACATATATGAATAAATGATAAATTTATTTTTAAAGTCAACATAATGAAATGTTAAAAAAAAAAGTCAAATCAAATGTGAATGAAAATGTTTTAAAACATATATGTTTCTTATAAAAGCATAAAAGGGACCAATAGGCTAGTAATTGGAGAATTTATTTTTTATGAAAACATTATTTATAAAAATATGATATTTTAAATATATAAATATAAATTATAATACAGGAGAGAGGTTAAAAAATACTGTAAAAGGTGAAAGATTGTAATTTAATTTTTATTTTCAAATTAATTTAGAAATGATTAAACAAATAATAACTTTTATTTTAACATATGTTAGGCTCTCTCTTTTTTTTGGTGGAACATATGTTATGATGCTCTTTGATGTTATTTTATTTATATCATAATAATTTTAAGGTCTTTTGATTCTTGATCTTTAAAATTATGTGTGTGTATATATATATAAATGTGATGGAATATTTATTGTCACTTATTATGCAAGTTTTTGTAACATAAAATTGATTAAACTTATTATTAGTTTAAGGTCCACTTATTATATGGTTTATTGTTGGATATAAATTCTTTTAATAGTGATCACATGGAAAGTGACATTATGGATTTTTGGGAGAATTATTGTATACTAAAACTAATTATATAAAAGCATTAGACATTATAATATTTTATAAAAAAAGAACTGTTTTACATTATTAGAAATAAAAAAAAAATCTACCAATTTTTAAATAAAAAAATTATTAAGTCCCACCCAACCTTCACATTTCTTTCACTTGAATGATCTGTAAAATTATTAATGTTGGCCAAAGGAATCAAATCCAAATGCCAATCCATGATGATGTAGTGCCATATAATAAATTGATTCCCTCTTGAAAGTAAATAAAAATAATTAGCAACCAATTAAAATAATAATAATTTTTTATTTATATCAGGGCATCCACGGTCGGAATACAGTGATTAATTCTCCCGTTGAATTATAAGCACCTCAAAGAATGAGACAACTGACTCAAGAATTTAATACTTTTTTATACTTAAAAAATCAGGAATCGAATCTCCGACACTTGATTAGTATCTAAGAATACCTCTCACTCAAACACTCTTTTTGGATTCAATTAAAATAATAATTAAAAAAAAAGCGTTTTGAGGGAAAATGTAATAATTAGTATTTATAATTTTATTTACTTATTAAGTTATTATTATTATTATTATTTTTAATTATTAAGAATCAACGCTCAGAGACCTTCTTGTCTTAGCTTGGAGACACACTCTCTCTCTCTTTCTTTCTTTCTTTCTCTCTCTCTCTCTCTTTCTTTCTGTACGCGATCTCTTTCACTGCCTTTCAATTCGGAAATTTCACAATACATCACTGAAAAATCCTTCTCCATTCCTTGTATGGTAGATTTTCTGGGTCTTGTTTGAGCTCTCTCGTGGAGTTCTGAACGATTCAGGAGATGTTCTTTACTCAGATTTGAGCTAAAATCATTCACTGGCTTGAGTTCAGATTCACGCCGTTGAGTATTGAGAGTAAGACTCCTTATTTCGCGCATTTTGGGTTCATCTCGTGTTTAATTTCAGTATATGATCAATAGGTTAGTTGATTTAGCTGTTTCTTTGCTCAATAATATGTTGGTAGTGGATCTGTGCTTTGTGGCGATTCTTTTCAGCAATTTTGGGGTGCTCATCTTACTTGGGATTCCGAGGAAATTGGTGAAGTGAAGAGTGAATATGGAAGTTTGAAATTTCATTCTCAACTTTTTGGGTCTTCGGGAATCTGGGTGTTGGAGCACTACAGAAAGTTAACCCATATTTGTAGATTAGTTTAATTGATGGCTGGGTCTTCATTGCTTTGGGGATCTAATAATATAAATTGTGATGGTCTAGACTTCTGACTATAATTTTGTTTATCATATCCTCTTTTGGAACCTAGGATATTAAATATTTTATAAGTTGGAAAGTAAGGAATTAGTGCTGATGCAAGGTTGTGAATGCTCTTGTCTTAATGAGTTTTGAGAATTTTAGAATTAAAATGGAAGATGTGTATAGCAATGGACGTCACGTCCCACTAATTTTTATTGATTAAATGATTAGTAAGGTTAGTAAGGTAAAATGTTCCTGTTCAAAACTTCAAATCTCATTATATGACGTAGACATTGTTTAAAATTTATGCTAGAGTCTCTTGTGGAAGAGAACTGGCTGATGGAGTTTGGATGGATTTATTGACCTTTAGATTGCGTGTTTAATCTTATGTCACATTACGTCAGGTCTAAGAAGTTTCGCATACCACATTACGTTACTACCTCGAAAAGTTAGTTACTTGCACTAGCATAACTCGTGCGATTTGTCGTTTTGGATAGTCTTGTAACGGTATAATTATTATTATACAGACATGCATTTATAAGAACTTGCAAATGAAAGGTTTATTGGCTGATTGAAAATGAATGTTTTTGTTTGTTGCAGGTTTTGTGTTTTCATTTTCAGTCACTAATTTCTGCAGCTCTTTTAGAGCTAGTGCTTTTGGTATTCCTGAATCCTTTATTTGGTGAAGCTTATGAATGGATCATAACATTTATGGTTCCATCTATTGATATAGTGATAAAATCTCCAAGCCTTTAATGTGATTGACTTAAGTAATTTGCTTGCTGCACCTCAATATATAAAAGACAAATATGCCGACATGGTGGGGGAGATCATCATCAAAAGAAACCAAGAAGAAAGGAAGTAAGGAAAGTTTTATTGACACATTACAACGAAAGTTCAAAATCCCTTCCGATGGTAAGGTAAGCAGTAGGTCTGGAGGACCTCGTAGAAACTGCAATGACACAATTTCAGAGAAGGGGGCTCAGTCTCCAGTTGAATCAAGATCTCCTTCGCCATCCAAAGTAGCTAGGTGTCAAAGTTTTGCCGAAAGGCCTGTTGCTCAGCCGCTACCGCTTCCTGGCCTGCATCCTTCATGTATAGGACGAACAGATTCAGAAATTAGCATATCATCAAAGTCAAGAGTGGAGAAGGGTTCCAAGCCATCATTGTTTCTTCCACTTCCAAGACCTGCATGCATACGTAATAGACTGAACCCTGCAGATTTGGATGGCGATATTATCACTGCATCTGTCTCTAGTGAGAGTTCTGCCGACAGTGATGAGCCAGCAGAGTCATGTAATCGTAGTCCTCTGGCAACTGACTCCGAGACTGGGAATAGAACTGCTGCTGGCAGCCCTTCCAGGTAAATCTCAAGAAACAAGCTCCGCAATATTTATGGGTCGAATATCTTGTTACATATGGATGTCTAGGTTTTTTGTCGTGTCACACTTGCAATAGATCCCCTCTCCCCCCCCCCCCCCCCCCCCCTTTTTTAATTTGTGTTTTATACTCATCTCTGACAAGAGTATTGGCCTATTACTGAAGCTTGATGCTCAAGGATCAACCATCTCCTGTTTCGCAACTAAATTCAAGAGAGACAAAAAAGTCAGCAAACATTCTGAGCAATCATTTATCTCCTACATCACCAAAACGGAGACCTTTAAGCAACCATGTACCAAATCTGCAGGTTCCTCCTCATGGTGCCTTCTTTAGTGCTCCTGACAGCTCCTTATCAAGTCCGTCAAGAAGTCCATTGAGAGCATTTGGCACAGAACAGGTGTTGAGCTCTGCCTATTGGGCTGGAAAGCCCTATTCAGATATCAATTTAGTTGGATCTGGGCACTGCTCCAGTCCAGGTTCTGGTCACAACTCTGGGCATAATTCAATGGGAGGGGACATGATAGGACAGCTATTTTGGCAACCTAGCAGAGGTAGCCCAGAGTATTCTCCTGTTCCTAGTCCCAGAATGACTAGCCCTGGCCCAAGCTCTAGGATTCAGAGTGGAGCTGTCACCCCTATTCATCCTAGAGCTGGGGCAACATCCACTGAGTCACAGACAGGATGGGTTGATGATGGGAAACAACAGAGTCATCGTCTGCCTCTTCCTCCCTTAACAGTTACACATTCCTCACCCTTCTCTCATTCTAATTCGGCAGCAACATCTCCATCTATGCCAAGAAGTCCAGGAAGAGCAGATAATCCATTGAGCCCCGGCTCTCGTTGGAAGAAGGGAAAGCTTCTTGGAAGAGGTACATTTGGACATGTCTATGTTGGCTTCAACAGGTATGTACTTTGGACCAAAAGTTCTTACTTTAATTATAAACCAAACAAAAAAATTATTTTTCCAAGCATGCATAAATGCTTCTTATAGTGAATAGTCTAATTGATATATTTGTCTCTTGTAGTGAAAGTGGTGAGATGTGTGCAATGAAGGAGGTAACACTGTTTTCAGATGATGCCAAGTCTAAGGAAAGTGCTAAGCAATTAATGCAGGTGATTTGATTTTTTTTTTTAAAACCTAGGAAATTTTCACGTGGGTGAATAATTTGTTTCTATAAGCAATATAACAGTTTCTAGTTGTCTCAAAATTTACCTAGTTTAAAAAATTTGACTCCAAACGTTCTGGCAGGAAATTACTCTGTTAAGTCGTTTGCGGCATCCAAATATAGTGCAGTATTATGGCTCTGAGACAGTAAGTTTGATCTTTCATATCTAGTTCATTAAAACCCTGCTCTTAAAAGATGTCTGCTTTTGCCTTCTGACGTTTCTCTTAGCGGCATGTGACTGATCATATGATTACATTTTGGATTTTTCTGCAGACTGTCCACTTTTAACGTATGCATGATCTTGTGTCAAGTTATTAGTTGCTGGTGGTTTATCTAACAGCATAATAGTAGACATTTGTTTAGCAGTATATTTTTTTTTTTGTAATCTAGTTATGGAAGCTGAGAAATCATATTCCTTGAACAGGTGGATGACAAGCTTTACATATACCTGGAGTATGTTTCTGGAGGTTCCATATATAAACTTCTTCAAGAATATGGGCAATTTGGTGAACTAGCTATCCGCAGTTATACTCAACAAATTTTGTCCGGGCTTGCTTATTTACATGCTAAAAATACTGTCCACAGGTAAACTAAGTTGCCTATTTTTTGATTTTAAAAGTTCAGTGTTGTACTTTGCTGTGCAATGTTATTTTTCTAAAATATTGATACGTCTGTCCTTGGAATTGTATTTACTTGTAAAGGGATATCAAAGGAGCAAATATACTGGTAGATCCAAATGGTCGGGTCAAGTTAGCAGACTTCGGCATGGCAAAGCATGTAAGCTTGGAGATAGTTGTTGCTCTTGTTATCTGCATTAAAGCTAAATGAGTTAGACATCTAAATAGAATTCTGTTGCTTAGTATCATGAATTAATTCTAAAAATCATGAATTCACTCCAACAATTTTGATGGATGTGGCTTCTCTCAAAAGGGTCAAGTAAATATGTCATGGCAAGATGCCAAGAGGGAACTGCTGATTTACAAGTGCACGCAGGAAAACACATAAAAAATATTTTCAGCTTAGAAAAGAGAATTACAGAAACCATGAATAGTAAAAGAGTAATTTAAGAAACTTCTCTGATTCTCCTACTTAAATGTCAGCCTTCTGCAACAATATTGTTAACCATGTAGTCCATATTCCATGTAGTAAAGAACAATCTATTAGTTCAATTCCTTCCAGTTTAATATGTTCAACTCTTGCTTCATAGAAATTAGATTCTTCTGATTTTTCTATGCACAGAATTTTGGTTTCCTGCATAACAGCTACATGAAATTGCAAATTATGCTGTAAACTTGCAATGTGAAATATTCCATCACCTTTCTTTTATTCTCCTGCTTATGGTTCAATTATTCATAAGGTTGCATGGCTTATTCTGTTTGCTAAACTTATACCTTGTATGATTTGCAGATAACAGGGCAATCATGTCCATTATCATTCAAGGGAAGCCCTTATTGGATGGCTCCTGAGGTTATATATTTCTTCTTTTAGGTTCAGTTCTTTATACATGTAATTATATTTTAGTGTTGTGACTTAGTATTTTTCATCTTCTGTTTATCTAGGTAATAAAGAACTCTAGTGGTTGCAACCTTGCTGTTGATATATGGAGTCTTGGATGCACAGTCTTGGAAATGGCTACAACTAAGCCTCCTTGGAGTCAGTATGAAGGGGTATTTTTTATCAATTAATTTCATCTTTTAATACATTTTTCCAATTCATTTATACATTTTTGAAGAAATCTGTATTTGCTTATAAATTATTGCTTCTTTTGGCTTGATGGTATTTGCATTTTATTGTAATAGGTTGCTGCCATGTTTAAGATTGGTAACAGCAAGGAACTTCCGACAATTCCTGATCACCTCTCGAATGAAGGAAAGGATTTTGTTCGGAAATGTTTGCAACGAAACCCACATGATCGTCCTTCAGCCCATGAACTATTGGACCACCCTTTTGTAAAATGTGCTGCACCTTTGGAAAGACCTATTCTGGGTGCCGACGCATCTGATCCCGTCTCTGGTATTGCACATGGAACAAAAGCTCCGGTACTGATTCTATCTCCAACATATATAATGCATAGTAATTGTTCTGTTTGTGTGCTATTTCAGTATTCCAATTATGAAATCGGGGTTAGCATGTTTGTCTTTCATTGTGCCCTGTGCTTTTGTGTCAAGTTATTCCTGTCTTGTTCTTACCAAGGATAGAATGAATAAGAAGTTAAGAACTATCTGCTCTGCTACATGAAAATACAAATATGGAATTTGTCGCTCTTCACCCTCTAAATTCCTTAAGATAGAGACTGGTTTTTGCATGTAAATTCTATCAGACACTTGAGAGGCCGTCACATTGACTAAATTTATAATGTTAGACTAATGGGGTTACCATTAAATAAAAATTTTATATGGGTTCTCCTTTATGTCCTATTAATTGCATACATCTTTGAAAAATATTCAGGGTGTTGGACAAGGAAGAAACCTCCCTGCCCTGGATACAGACAGACTTTCTGTTCATTCTTCCAGGGTGTTGAAAACTAATCCACATGCCAGGTATATCTCTCTCTGACACATGCACAAACACACACGCGGACAAGTTGCTGATGTTTAGTGCTCTGAAAATTTTCATTAATTGCCAGTGAACTTCATATTCCAAGGAATATATCTTGCCCTGTCTCTCCCATTGGAAGCCCACTTTTGCGGTCAAGATCACCTCAGCACATGAATGGGAGAATGTCTCCCTCTCCTATATCCAGCCCCCGTACTGCTTCCGGTGCATCTACGCCTCTAACGGGAGGGAGTGGTGCCATTCCATTTGGTAATCACCTGAAAATGTCATCATACTATCAAGATGGTCTTGGAAGCTTGCCAAAGCCCTCAAATGGTATCTACATGAATGCTCCTGCTCATCATGACTCAAATGTTGACATCTTTCGTGCACCGCAAATGGGGTCTCACACAGAACTGGTTCATAGTGAAAATGATGTTCTGGGGAAGCATTTTGCTAGGCCTCCTGCTGAGTCGTATGATGTCCAGTCAGTTTTGGCCGATCGTGTTTGCCGGCAGCTTCTGGGGGATCATGTTAAGACTAACAACCCATCCCTGGATCTGAGTCCCAACTCCTCTTTTCTCAACCGGGCAAACGGTCTATGACATCAGTCATTTTCCTGGGCTCACTTGTCCAAGCAAGTCTTGAAGTTTATCGGAATACTTTTTGGTTGCTGCTCAGATCTACTCATTGTTCTAATTGCTGAGGAAGTAATTGTAAAATAAGGAGCCAAAGCACAGGAGAATGGATGCAATAAATTTGGATCTGGGAATAGACTTGTTGGGACCCACGTCATTTTCCTTGGCTACAGGTTCAATCAGGCTTGTGGAGTAGAGATCCTTACATATTAAGCAAACTAAGCCAACATCTTGAAACTTTCTGACATGATTTGTCCATACCAGCTTACACATACTCATTTTGGCAAAAGAAGCTTGCAGTTGTGTCCACTATTAGCATATTTAAGAAGCTCCATCAACTGATGAAAGGTTGAGTAACTTGGATGACATATCACATATAGATGCAAAGGAAGTTAAATTGGTAAAATAATTTAGCTTCTGGGCTATTTTGGTACATAAGAAGAAGGGAGACTAGAGATTGTGATTCTGCATTTGTTGACGGGAAGTCAAAAGATTTATAGATCCCCTTCATGTATTGCTGTATTTAATGAAGGCTTAGGTGTATTACTTACTGCCATTGAATACCTTATTAAAGAATCAATTATGTACATTGTTAATTCAAGTAAAATCCATGGAGTTTGATATTATGATCTGCACAGCTGGTTTGTCATCTCTGAATGTATGATAAATTGATAATTAAAAGTCTAAACTGCAGGAAACTGTTAGATACGAGATATTTTGAGACTTAATCCATAAAAATTTGGAAAATCAAATTTATGTATTACGGGGAGAAAAGTAATTTCTGGTAAGAGGTGAGTAGGAAATAATTACCCTTAAATCATTATGTAAATAATATAAAAGTAAAAATAATAATAACATTTTATGGTTTTTGTACATTTTTTACTTTAATTTGTGATTTAAGAATAATATTTTTCAATCTCACTTCTTACATAAAATTTGCTTTTCACTAGAGATAAAATAGATAAGGTCAAAACTCCAAATTGGTCCTTTATGTTTGCACGAAGTTTCATATTGTCCTTTATGTTTCAAAAAGTCCAAATTGGTCCTTTATGTTTGCAAGAAGTTCCAAATTGGTCATTCCATCCAAGTCCGTTTATTTTCTAGGTTAAGTGCTGACGTGGATACACCATCTCTCCTAAGTGTCAATTGAAGCTGATGTGGCATGCCACATCATCGCCATGTCACTCCCACGTCATCATCCAATATCATATGTGATGACGTGGCATTGACGTGGAGATGACGTGGCGTTGACGTGGCATGACATGTCAGCACGCCATATCAGCACGCCACATCAGCACTTAACTTAAAAAATTGACGGAAGTGGACGGAAGGACCAATTTGGAACTTACAAACATAAAGGACCAATTTAGACTTTTTGAAACATAAAGGACCAATATAAAACTTCGTGCAAACATAAAGGACCAATTTGAGGTTTTCACCAATAGATAATGAGAAACTCCAAACTTCTATTTTTTATATTGTAAAATATATAATATGATACTAATAATTACAAGATCTCAATCATTATAATATAGATTAATTAAAATAATTTTTAATGAAACTTATTTATGGCCGCATTTATATGTTCATTTTATGTGTATGGATTGTTTTCTTAACCTATACTTTACCAGTGTTTTCCTGGATACTAATTTGTATTTGGTATTGCAGTTGAAGGTTTCAACAAGCATCAAATTCGAAGGATTCATAAACGTTTCATTTGTTGTACGTTTGGTTGGTAAATTTATTTTGAAGAGTGAGAATGAGAATGATAATAGAAGAGAATGAGAAAGAATGAAATGAGAATTAAATAAAATGACAATTATATTCTTCATTAAAAAATTATTAATATTTAAAAGAGATGGCAAAATTGATTTTTTCGACTCTCATTCCCTCTCTCTCACCCCTCATTCTCCAAACCAAACAACCCCTTGTAGCCACCCCAAAACTCAACTGAATAGCAAAAGAAAGAACATTTCTACACCACGGAATTGAACAATAACATTTATTTAATTCTTTACTTCTTAGATTATAGTGCCCACATAATAAATTGAATAAAAACAAATAAATAAATGCTATTGGTCAATGCTCATGAAGCTAAGGAATTTTCTATATATCTAGCCCTAGTCCATATCCTAAAAATGAAAAATATTTACCACATCAGATCAGGTCTGCAAATATCATGCAAAACGATTAGCAGATCTTTGATATAAAGAGATACAAACTAAAGTGCATTTTGTATGAAGAGCATAAAGTGCATGATTTGAGACGTCAAATGAGAGAATTGACGTATCCACACTACAACACTGTCAACTGACGGTTTAGATCGTGCATTTTATGCACTTGCAGGTGGATCCAAATCTACATACAGACATGCAGGTGGGGAATGCAGTGTGACTGTGAATGTTCAATCAATGTGCATTCACATTGCTGAAGCTAACAAAATGAATTAGCCTTTAGGAACCTGAAATCCATTTTTAACCAAATCTAAGCTGAATTCCCAGAGTTTGGTTGCCAAATCAGGATCTGCTGCTTGTGAGCTTGTTTCAGCTACATTACTGTCTGCAAAGTAACACCCACTCATGCCTTTAACCTGTGGGTGCAATGCCACATAGCATGTGGTTGCTGCCCCCTATCATGACATGAAAAAAGCCCACTTAGTGAGGACTCATTTGAGATTGCTTTTAAAATTTACTTATTTTCAAATGATTTCCTCTCAAATAGAGTTTCAAGTGCATAGAAGTAAAACGTATTTGATTAATTTGTAACTAAATGGTGCAAAGCTGAACACAAATATGTTCAATCAGTTTAATTATAGTATTGAGCTAATTCAAACTCGACTTGTTAGTAAAAAAGGCATTCAGTGCATGAGGCTCCGATCAGGTGGGGTTTGGAGAGGGTCAGATGTATGCAGCCTTATCCCTGCAAGCAGAGAGGCTGTTTTTAAGACTTGAACTCATGACCTCCAAGTGAAATGGCAGTAACTTTATTGTTGCTCCAAAATTTACCTGCTGTATGTTTTTCATCACATATTTACCGAGAAGACCAACAATGCCTACATAAAAAAAAGACCAAAATGTCAAATATAACATGCTCATCAATTACTATCACATCTTCAAACGAATTTTATTTTTCAAAAAAAAAAAAGAAGGAAGAAAAAAACAAGAAACTATGACATATCTAACATGATATATACATGATATGGATGAATGAACAGACAAATCTAACTTATTCTTTAATGTTGGCAGGCAATATCCTTTTAAGCTTCTGACTAATCAATGTTATATTTCTTTGAGTGCTATACTTGTTTCTGATTAATCAGACAGCAACTAGAGCAAACAAGGTCAGAACTCAGAAATCTGGTCCCATAATTCCCTAAATAGATTTGACGTCTTCAGACACGTGCAGACACCCTACACATGCTAATGTTAGTGGATAAAGTTTATCAACTGGCATGCATGTCATTTACAGCTAAAAAGGAAACAATGTATGACAGAGATTTCGTATCAAAACCAAATAATTTGAAAACACTGTTGCTTGTATCATTAAGTAATACAACAACAACAACCAAAATCTTTTTTTGCTAGGTAGAGTTAATTATATGGATCAAGCGACGCCAATATATTCTATCTTTACTCATTTCTATGATTAGGTTATATGTTCACGTCGATGATCTATATTCATAAGAATTCGACAAAATACAAGTCTCTTCTATTTGGGCTTGTCACGAGATGGAGTTTTGTATGCTTAAGTAATATTTAGATATTATGCTATTTAAAATGTGAAAAAGGATATTATTTCTAAGAACTCAGACAAAAACAAATATTTGTATTGCCACACATAAAATAAAAAGGAACAAAAATGAAGGAGTTGAAGCCCAGTGATCTTCATAATTTGGGCTTATCTATGAATGGGAATTTCTCGTTTTTATTTAAGGAAAAATATTATAGTACCTGTAGATACAAGCAGACTAGATTTTTATAGCTTTTGAAGCATCCCCTGACCATACATATGATTTGGTTTTTAAAATGTGTTTCAAACTTCAGACCATGGTGTATTAAGCAAGAAGTACATTGCAATATATTAGTGGATGTTCAGTGGTACGATAGTACTGAACTTCAGTACATCCCTCTAATTAGTTGGTTCCTAAACCGTTCAAGGTGAGTCCTTATTAATGTGAATTTCTATTAATATTAATAAATGGCTTTACATAATTGGAGAGATGTACCAAACTTCAATAGTACGGTACCACTAAACTTTTATCCGCAATATAGATAGGTTTTCATGATGTTTAAGGTATAAAAGCGATTTAATACTGTTGACTAAGATTAGTATGATGACTAGGATCATTATGATATTTTGAGTTTATTAGATTACTTTTAGCAAGTTTTATTTTATTAGGATTAGTATTCATTTAATTTATTAGGATTAGTTTTTTATTGATTTTTTTCCTAATTAGATTTATAAATTCTGGGATCCAAAGATGTAATCAATTAATTTTGGAATAATAGAATTTTTCCCAAAATTCTACAAATACCATATTAATACTTGCATAACTAATCAATATCATATCTTCAATCTGCTGGTTTTATGCTCTAAAGTTCCTACTTCAATAACAAAGTTGAGATAATTAATATCTTCTACAAGTATCCCTTGACTTCAAATTATGTTAATAGAATTCCATTAAAAAAATGATATGTTAATAGAAACCCTAATCACCCAATTTCACTTATGGCGATAAATTATAGCATTAAGTCTCAATTTTTCCATGAAAGAACCTTAAGTTTCAGCATCAATGAACACTAACTAAGCAGGCCTCCTCCGTATTTCAGATTCTTTTGTCTCTTGGAATTGAGTCAGAGAGGTCATTTCTATAATTAATTGAATCTCATCTTTTATATGAAAACCATCATACATAATAACAGAATAGATCATATAAAAAAAAAAAAAACAGAATAGAAAGTGGTGTTTGACATGTACAATAAGGAATCGAGTAAAGCATGAAAGATATAACTGATAAAAGGGCACAATCTTAATTCGAAATAAATTATTAGAAGTACTCTTCTTATACGCCAAATTCAACCTCAACTTCGTGCCTGTGCATTTTGCTCTTTACTATCCATTATTAGAAGTACTCTTCTTATACGGCAAATTCAACCAATTCACCAACATCATAAATTTAATCATTGAATGGGGTTACCTTTAGTATCCTCAAACTTTGAGCATTTGTTCAAATATACCCTCAAAGTTTGATTGCGGTCAATTATATCTCTAAGCTTTCATTTTTCGAGTAATCTTGCCCTTTTTACTTACACCGTTAATAACTGTGGAAACTTATGTAGTGTGGCACGTGGCAAAAAAATCTTTGTGGATTTATGTATTGCCAAGAAAATCTGACGACTCAAAATCAGAAAAGTGGTCTACATGTTCCATCAAAAGACATACAATTCTCGAAAAAGTTGAAACACTACACAGATATTTCAAGAGACTACGTGAATTGACAAGACAAATTTCAGAAGATGTTAATTTAGGTCTTGAAATGTCTGTGCAGCGTTTTAACTTTAAACTTTTTTGGGAATTGCATGTCTTTTGATGACACATGTGGACCACTTTTCTAATTTTGAATAGTGAAATTTTCTGGTATACCGCATACATAAACCCAGTTAGATTTTCTTGCCACGTGTCACGCCACATAAGGCACAAAGCTTATCTATTTTAACGGTATTAGTTAAAAGGGCAAGATTGCTCAAAAAATGAAATTTTGGGGACATAATTGACCGCAATCAAACATTAGGGGCATATTTGACCAAAAGCTCAAAGTTTGGGGGTACCAAAAGTACTTTACCCATCATCGAATTAGTAAAGCACTACACAAAAAACGTTTGCATAATTAGACAAGTTCCTCTGCCTTTTTACTTGCATATAAAATAAGGTGGGTGTTTCTAAATTGATAAAAGAAAAAATTACAAAAAAAGTTGCGTACAATTGATGTGCTGATGTAGGACCAGTTAGGATAGAGAAATGATGAAGAGGGAGGACAAAAGGGAGAAAGGAACAAATTGAGGGAGAAGAGAACAAAGGGAGAAAGGAGAAATGGAGGGAGAAGTGAGAACAACTTATGGATATTATTTTCTATTCATCAAGTTTGACTTACAAAGAGATGGAGGGCTAAATATATAGGGAGCCCAAGTCAAAAGCAATAAAAACAACTTCCAAAATAATAAATGCAACAATATTTCCAACAAAATAATAAAAGCATGGTAAACATACTACCTTGAAAATCTTATTCTAGAAAAAAGAATAAAGAAATAAATGAGCACCTAAGAAATATTAGAGTTTGACTAGGAATATTAGTAGGAATGGTTTTGCTTTTATTACAATCTTGAAAATGTATTTGCTTTTACTATGTTGGAAGTTGTTACTGTTTTATTACCTTTGACTTGGACTCCCTATATATGTTTTAGCCCTCTCTCTTTTGTAGTTAGACTTGATTAATATATTTCAGAATATTCGGCTTGCTCTCCTTTTCCCTAATTTCTTTCTCCCCCTTTATTTCTTTTATCTTAGTTGGTCCTACATCAAGTGGTACTAAAGCACCCATGTTCACACTCAACCTTGTTGGAAAACACCCTAAAAGTCACAGAGTACAAAAAACGCTATTGTTAAGGCCGAAATACTTACCTCTAGTCACCTAATCCGAAAAATAACCACCATCAGAAGCGCAGCCTCCACACCAGGTGTCCCGTCGCCATCACGCGCCAGCGAGGCTCACTGCACGTGGGCTTCACGCACTGACACTACAACAATTGTTCTGGAGCATTTTCTAGCCATTTTTCGTACTAGCCTTCAATCTTTGTCTTGGGAGCGTCATTAGGGAATAAATTTATTTATTTTGGCTCTCTAAAATGCTCAAGTCGGGCACCTAAACTCTCTTTGAAGTTTGTTTCTATTGGTTATTCTGGTGTGTTGCTTTTTTGCAAGTTACTAGTTGCATGTTTCTTTTTTATTGTAGTGTCTTACATGATATAATTATTCAAAAGAATTTCTTAGCATTTAGCAACAATATATTTTGTTTATTGTTTAGTTAGCTAATCTCAGCTAAGCAACTCGCATTTTTCTCCTTGCATGACCATTTATGATTTGTGTGATACCCAAGACCAATTGACACAAGAGCTCTCATTTTTAAAAATTACCATGGAACACTATAATCAAGAAATCCAAAAGAGCTTGGACAATCTTGAGTTAGCTCGAAAAAATGATAGAATGTGTGGATCGACGTTTTGAGAAAATCATGGGGCATTCGCATATATTTTTTCATCATATTCAAGGGTTTCAACCTTGACCTTCCTAGTAATATCATGATGGTCATTTGGTACTCTCTTATATCCTTCTCGTGCATTCCCGGGGGTAAGTCATGGTGCCTAGCATGATAGCCTACAGATTGCCATTCATCCAACTAATCTACCCCAAACTCATGAAGTTGTAAGGGAGGTTCCCTAGCATTCCTAATATTAAGGCCTATAGAAAATATATGACTTCTATTGGCACCTACAAGACGAACCCTATGGTTTGACACATTACCTACATGTGGACTAGTGTCTACTCTACCCTGAGTTTGATCATCTTGATCCCTAACTAGACTATCGACATTTTTCCCATTCAATTGTCTACACAACAAACTAATAGCACCCATGATTTCCTCAAAACGGTGGTCCACACACTTTATCAGTTTTTTGAGCTACCTCAAAATTGTTTAGGCTCTCTTAGATTTCTTGATTATAGTGTCCCATGGTAATTTCTTAATGAAGAGAGCTCTTGGATCAACTTCTCTTGGGTATCATACAAGTTACGCATGGTCAAGCAAGGGGAAAAATGTGAGATGCAATGCTGAGATTAGTTAATTAAGCAATAAACAAAAACAAAACATATCGTTGCTAAATGGCGCTAAGCCGCTAAGAAATAATTTTTTTTCAATCTTTTTGTTTTTGAGAGTAATTATACATTTAAGACACTAAAATAAAAAGAAACATTCAACTAGTAAACCAGAATGACCAATAGAAACAGACTTCAAAGAGAGTTTAGGTGCATTTGAGCCATTTAGAGAGCCAAAATAAGTAAAATTATTCGCCAATTACCCTCCAATGACGCTCCTAAGACAAAGGTTGAAGGTTGGCACGAAGAAATGGCTGAAAATTGCTCCAGGACTGCAGCTGTATCGTCAGGCGAGTAGAACCCATGCACAAGAAGCCTCGTGTGGCGGCGGCGGCGGTGATGGGCTTTTAGGGACTGGCCAATATTTTGGTGGTGCTTCCACTGGTTTAGTTACTTTTTGAATTGGGTGACCAAAGGTAGGTGCTTCGGCCTTGACAATAGCGTTTTCGCCTTTTGGTACTCTGGTGACTGTTAAGGTGTTTTCCGGTAGGTTGGGCGGTGAACATGGGTGGAAAAAGGTTAGGCTCTGGTACCAATTGATGTAGGATCAGTTAGGATAGAGAGAAATGATGAAGAAGAGGGAGAAAAGAGAAAGAGGTAGAACAAAAGGTAGAAAGGAAAAAATTAAAGAAAGGAGAAATAGAGGGAAAAGTGAGAACAACTTCTGGATATTCATCAAGTCTGAATTACAAAGAGAAGGAAGGCTAAATATATAGGGAGCCCAAGTCAAATGCAATAAAAACAACTTCCAAAATAATAAATGCAACAATATTTCCAACAAAATAATAATAGCATGATAAATATTCAACTAAAAAATCATTTCTTAGGTGCTCATTTATTTCTTTATTCTTCTTCCTAGAATAAGATTTGCAAGGTATTACATCATGTGCCCTAATAGCTTTTCAGGGATCAGCACTTCAAAGGAAAAAGATGACAGAGATTGCATAAAAATTTTTTAAAAAAAAATTTAAACCCTTGAGAGTTAAAATGAAGTTTACATCCATGAATATAGCCTTGATGTATAAGAGATGGTTTAAAGTTTTATGCAGATGGGAAAAAATTTTGAAAACAAAGTACTCACCATCAATCAAGTTGTGATGACGGAATAGATTAGTTGCAATTGCTCCTGGGTGAAGTGAGTTTGCAGTTATCTCCAACCCCTCATCCTATTACAAGTAAACACCAAATAATTAGACAGCTGCTGAACTGAGCTAAATTCCATTTGATACTGAAAAACCTCAGAAAAATAAGATTAATTTGAAAATTAAGGAGGAAGAAAGAAAAGAAAAAAAAAAAGTCCAATTCAATATTCATAATGTGCAAGAGAACCATTATAGGCATGCTTCACCAACCTAGCAAGTAGCAATGCAGTTGGAGCTCTATCTTCAAATCATACAAGGATAAAGACAATTTTTTTTTTACACATCAACAAACTAAGGATCTATGAAATCCTGACCATCCTTGGTTGTTTCTTACAGACAAATAATTTACTATGGGTCATAATAAAGCAGATGCATCCATATATACTATCTAATCTCCTAACATTATGTCATTTATTATGTGGAACAGATGAATCGTGGAGCCTAATGTGGTAGTTATATCATACTTGAATTTCTTTGTCCTTTTGGTTACAAGGAAGCACAAGGCCTGGGAGTAGGAAGTGGAGAATGAGGCACGGTAGGGATCGAATCCACATGAATCAGTACTTATGTCCAGAAGCGGTCGTGCTACCAATGTGAGTTGGTATAGATGGAAGGGCTCTATGTCCCTTAACCATCATCTTCTTTGTTCGAGGCCAGGGGAGATGGGAATGGAGAAGATTCACTTTGGAGGCCTCCTGCTTTGGGCCCGATAGTAGATTGCAGTAGTGTTCCCACTGGCCCACCATTTTATTCACCAAATAATAAAAAAGAAGAGGTCGTGCTAGTTGAGCCAAGGTAGAATGGAGCGTCATTCCGTCACTTTAGCACATTTACTATTCAAATTTTGGCAAGGCCAGTGGAGCAGTGCATAAGAAGAAAAGAGACTTTATAGGTACCCCTAGGCTTAAGCTGTAATAGCATCTACTGTATCACCCCCTCTCAACCTCTCTCTCTCTCTCCCTCACCCCCCCAAAAAAAAAATCATATTTTTCTCCTTTTTCCTCACCAAGAGTAAAGCGTAGAAGGCAATCAAAGGGGCAGAACCAACATAACACGGTATATGAAGTCCATTGAAAGGCTAAGTGAATATACAACAACAATTTACGAAAGGGCCACACTCAAGTCACAATATCTGGAAGAAAAATGTTGCCTTCAGAAGAAGGTTGAATGGTCTAATAAGGAGCATCAGTATTGACCAAAAATATTAAGGACCAGCGGTAAAATCCTCTTAAGTCTTAATTTTCACTAAAAGAAATGCTCCAGTCTTAACTAAGGGTGATTAACTATTTTGTCAGCATACTTAGAAACTACCAGGGCAGTGATCAATTCTTTCCTTAAATGTCATAATACTTATTACAAGGGCCGTCCAAGGGAAATGTATGTTATCCTTCTACATACAGCTACCCTTGCAACTACAGAAGAAATTTATTACACCTTTCACATAAAGAAGTAGCATTTTTCTTTTCCCATCACAAGTACAAGGTAATTCTATCATTGAAAGCTCCCAGAAAGTATCTCGCTCACCTGACATCAAAGGATTCTTTTCACAAGAATCCCATTTAAACAGCTCTTTTCTATTATTTTTCCACAAACAAATCATATGAGTTCAACACACAGTTATAGAGCATCATCATCTCATGACTTGTTGGTTGTTAGTTAGCACTTTCATAACCATTTCTTGATAAGCAAAATCAATTCCACTCCACCCTTCTTACATGAAAAAGAAACACATTTTCTCCCTGTCTTTTCCTTTGATGCAAGGGAAAAAAGAATAACTAATTTCGGTTTCAATTTTAAAATCTATGATTAAATTGCATTTCTACAGAGACTTTAGAAAGCCACCTCAGGTTTTAGAGAAGAGCATGCCACATAAGGACCCTGGTAGAAATATCGTATACAGAGACAAATTTCGAATAAATTATAATATAAGTCAGTTACCTTTAGAAGTCTTGCAAGCTCATTAGCATGCAAAACATTAGCAAGCTTCGATTGGCCATATGCAGACAAGCTGTTGTACCTGTACAATGAAAAGTGCATTGATATTATCAATTGTTCAAATTCAAATTTACAAATGAAAATGGGGAGGGATGGAGGGCATAAGGAGAATTGATATTATAGCATCTAATAAATTGATTGGACTGCAGTTTGAACCTCCTAAATACCTAATATGGTGTTACCCTGATTTATCATTGATTTTAGCAAATTGAATCCCTTCAGGATACGAGAATCGATGGCGTCTTGATGAGACATTAACAATCCTTCCCTCTTTTCTATGTTCAATAGAAGTTTGTTTCATTGTGTCCAACAATAAGTTTGTCAAAAGAAAATGACCTGCAAAGAGAGATCTTAGCATCTCAAAACCACTTAAAAAGCAATAAGGTTGAATATTTCTGCTTGAATCTCAATGACTGCAAATGATGGCCACTTATTGCTCCTTTAAAAAATATGTAAGTATGACAATGATATAATATACAATTTCGCGACTGTAAAGTATATAGCCTAAAAGAACTAAGGAAGAACTGTTATTAGTATGTTTTACACAGTTCAAAACAATTTCAAATAATAAAATATTTTTAAGCCATTATGTGATTGTACACAGTATATCAAATTCCTCGTATATATGAAGACCTAAATCCGCATACATAATCATACAAATCTCACCAATGTGGTTTGTTGCAAATTGTAGTTCTATATTGTCTTTGGAAAGCTTGAAGGGTGTCGCCATAATTCCTGCATTATTACTTAGAAAAGAACAAAAGAATGAAGCAGACATTTCTTATATAGAAATAATAAAAAAAAAAATTGTGAGGAAAGTATCTTACATTAGTATGTTCAGAGGAAGACCACAAGAATTAAATTGTGAGGCAAATTTTCTCACTGATTCCATTGAGCTTAGGTCCAGTTCCATCACATCTATTTTCCCTTTCGAGTTATCTCTTATCATTTCCTCTTTGATCTTCTTACCAGCTTTAATATCTCTAATCCCCATAACTACATGGACACCACGTAATGCAAGTACACGAGCAGTTTCAGCACCAATGCCACTAGTTGCTCCTGCAGCAACATGACGCCCTTGATTAAAATGAGTCATATGTACCAGATGCTTAGAGAAGAAATAACGAGAAGTAGAAACACATTGACCTCTATGGTGAATTCCCAACAAGTGTGCCATATATCAACAAAAACATTAATGACATATACACTCATTATATAATAGCTAACACATCTCTATTCTCCACCATTACCAGAAACTCACTACCTGATTTGTGGAGCATAATCACTTTGCTTTAACACTCGTTAAATAAGAAGACATTTATTAGAACTTCTAGCAAGCATGGCCAGCAGAAACCTCAACTCAGGCTAACAATCCTCTCTTTTTCAGTCGATTTCCTACAAACCTCTCCTTTTAGTCGAGCACTTCGTTCCTTACTTGTTCAAGTCAGTTCTAAACCCCTGACTCGTTCAAGTCAGATCTACGAACATTACTCTAACTTACTCTAACGAGTAAGCGAGAAATCCCTCTGCTCATCCATCTTCATTCCAAAGGCGAACATTTCCATTGAGTGACTGTAACTGCTATGGTTTACAGTCAATACAATGAAGACAGTGTAATCAGAATAGAAATTAAACCTGAAGGGATCTGGCTTGTTGTGTATTAATATTCGGTAAAAGCACCTTTTATGTTCCCAAACTTTACGCTAATTTTCAATTTCATCCCTAAACTTTTTTTTTTTGCGGACTACAATCCATTTCTTAAACCCTAATGTTATCCAAATTATTGAGGGCAAATAATAACATTATACATGTAACATTGATGACTCATCATCACTCATAATGTCCATCACAGACCAAAACATGTTTCTTCTTCTTAATATGAAGAAGCCAATTGTATTAAGTAATGAGTCAACATTAATATGAAAAAGTGTTGTCATTTTGAGTAATGACTAATGAGTTAGCTTTAGTATTACATGTGTGATTCTTCATCATCATTTTCGGTTAGTAATTTGGATAATGTTAAGTGTTGGGACGAAATCGACAGTGATTCAAAACTTTTGGGACAAAATTGACCATAGAAAAATGTTTTATGGACGAAATTGAAAATTTGCCTAAAATTTGGGGACATAAAAATGCTTTTGTCTTAATATTCCGTTACTCATCTCCCTAAATTCTCTCCTACAGAAAATGTAATAGAGTGCAGATATATAGAATACACTCACAAATTAAATACACTCATGAAACTCAAGTTCAGGTTTACAACATCAAGCACGATTTTCATCACAGCATCAAACAAAAGAACGATACAAACAAATCAAGGGAATAAGTAAGTTTCTTCCTTAATCATCAACTCAAACACACACCTAATTGGGTCCTAATTAGATAAGAAAAATTAAAATTTCGAGAAAAACGAAATTGAAGGACGTGCCTGTGATAATGGCAGTGAGGCCAGTGCCATCAATTCCTCGAGTGACTTCCTCAGCTGTTGAAGAAGCTGAGAACCCAGAAGGTCCCTTTCTGCTGAACAACCACATTTCTTCTTCCTTTCGTAAACACTGCACTTACTATCTTTTTTATTTTCCCAATCACACCTTCTTCGGCTCGTTGCTTCAGTGTATATTAGTATATATATATATATATATATATATATATATATATATATATATGCTAGTTCCATCCACAATATTATTTAATTATCAATTTTTTATTAAATATATTTTTCTGAATAAATTTGTTATTTGCTTTGAATTTATTTAATAAAATTTTTTAAACATAAAAAATAATTTTTATTATTGATTTTTTATAGATTTTTTTAAGAGAAAATTTAGGTAAGATTCCTCATATTTTTTTTTATCATAGGATTCATTTACAGACTCTCTGGTTATGTAAAAAGTGTTATTTTATATTTTCTCTCTGCCGTAATTGGTCATACAAACATTTTTTTCACGTATCTTATTTATATTAAGGAATTTTATAGTAAAGATATAAGTAACATTACCTAAGTTTAGTCTATTTTTTTATTGGTTTAGAGTTTAGACTAATTGTAGACACCTCGAAATGTATGATAATTACCCCAATGATTTAATGTTGTTTCATATTTAAGGCTAGAGATTGAACCTTTGATACTTGGTTAAAAATAAATGAGTCACTTTTACTCAATCATATCAATTGGATTGAATTTTTACAGATTTTAAGTGGCCAAATGCTCCTTTCACCAGGTGAAACCTTTAGACAAACCTATTTGTTTTTTCAAAAAAAATATTAATTATATATCGAAATATAGGTAAATGCACTAAATGCACTTTTAATCATTTTAGACTCAAAATGTTTTTTCAGTTAAAAAATAGACAATTCGATCATTTTATAAATTCCGTGGCATTATCAATTAATTTACTGCCAAATTTAATAAGTTATTGATTAAAGTGTTATTTATTTATTTATTTATACGCAGTTTACTTTAAGATTTAACATCTAATTCAAGTATTCAACTCACTCTGGTTATAAAAAAAGATAATATTCAACTCAGTGTTAAATTTGATATTAAATTTTAAATAAAAATATGATGAAAAAACAATATTGCATCTTTTTTTATATATACAGACTACTGAATCATTTCACAAAATACAGAACAAATTTATTATATTAATTAATGTGACACATTGGCATTATCAAAAAAAAAAATTAATGTGACACATTGGCTTAATATCTCACTTAGTTTTTTTTTTCTTTTTAAATTTGTTGAAAGCATAGTATTTGGACCAGACTAATTTAAGTAGATTTGCACATGAATATACACATTTGAAAAAATATACATAAATTTAGCCATATTTAAAAAGTATCTATGACCACTCATTAAAAAAAAAAAATCTACAGATATATATAATTTTTACTGTGCACGACAAAAAAGGACTTTTTCTTAAATTTCTATCAAAAAAAACGCCCAAGAAAAACGCCACTAAAAGCGTTTTTGGCCTGCACAATAAAAATTATATATTTCTGTAAATACTTTTTAAAAGTAATTAAATTTGTATATATATATTTTTTAAAAGTACATATTCATGTGCAAATCCCCTAATTTAAGACCAAATAAAATTTAGATTGAATCTTTATCAATGTTCTTATTTCTCAGCAAGCCATTACATTCTACCAAAACAAAAAATTTACATAAAATTAAAATGGCTTACTCTACAAACGTCAATTATACAACAAATTTTTCTATAATATAATTTGGTAACGTCATGATCAATGAAGATTTTTATCTTAAAATTATTTTATTTATAAGATCAATTGTACTTTTATTTCAATTTTTTAGTTCAACAACGTTTACCAATATTCTTCTTCTGTATTATTGAGTTAGAGTTATCTGAATAATTTTAAGTGTTGTTTGACATTTCTATAATATAATTTGGCTTGATGCTTTTCAAAAACAAAATTAGAGATAATTATTAATTTAGTCCCTGAAAGATGAAAATGCCTAATTTAATTCTTAAAATATGTTTTTTTTGTCCCAATTTAATCCTTTTAATATTTCTATTAATATATGTATGACTTCTTTCTGAGACTAAATTGAGACAAAAAAATTTCTCTCAAAAATTAAATTAAGTATTTTTATCTTTCATGAACTAAATTGAAACAATCTATATACCAAATTGATAATTCTCTAAAAAAAAATTATACAACAAACCATAAACAATATGCATCATCACTCATCACTCTTTTTCTTTATGTGCAGAGTGATACATCTTAAGAACTCTTGGAACATAAATAGGAAACGAGAAGATTATAACACAAAAAAGACTTGTTAGCCATAGCAAGTGAGAAATTGAAATACACTCCTTTTTTTGATTATTATGAGTTTTCCTTTTCATTTATAGTTTCTTGATTTTTTTGGGTCGAATTTATAGTTTCTTCATTCTTGGTTGCCCGTTTTGAGCCTAAAGGCACATTACTAAAGGGAGAAGGAGAGGGAGAGGGAAAGGGAATGGGTTTGATGTGTTTGGTAGTAAAAATTTGGAATGGAAATGGAATGGGAATGTATTAAAATTACCACTTTACCTCTTATATTAAAATAATAAAAAAAAAGATTAAGATGGTGTCAAATCAAAGGGTATAATAGACATTTTATATTTTAATTTTTAATTTTTTTAAAAAAAATAAAAAGGAAACCAAAAAGTAATGAACCCCACCCACTTTATACATTCCATTCCCATGTTAATGTGAACGGGCACTAACATACTAACCCAATGGAATTGCACTTGTATCATTAAAATCGTGTGATTCATAATTTTTAATAGAATTTCGCGATTTTGACGATTCATAGAATGATTCAAGTTCATTTTATATTGTATATGAAAGGAAAAGTTGATATAACATCTATCTTAAAAAAAATTAAAATTAAAATGCAAAAAAAAAACACTTGAATTTTAAGCTAAAAACATAATAATAATCTTGAATTTTAAAATTTTATAGTCAACATTTTTTATTTTTAAATTTTATACTCAACATTTTCGAGTGTTTGACTAATGTTTAACTTTTTTAAACCATATTGATAAATGTCTTGGCCAAAAAAAAAAACCATATTAATAAATGACGTTTTGATACTTTTTATAACACTTTTATAGATCGCATCAACATTTTGATTTAGAATTTTAAATGAAACTACCAAAATATCTTTTAACATGAATTGAATGCAGGATTTTAAATTCATTAGTGTTATATGTCACAGACTTAAAATTCAAGAGGAGCCTTCTATACATTTTAGCCAAAATTGAATTGAAACACATCTCAGATAATTTTGTCATGTTATGTACAGAAAAGACTCTATCCATAAAATTGGCTAGATAAAAAATAACTTATGCCATTAGTGTCTACCAAAACACATCTATAATACAGATAAAGCATAAACAACCACCATATATGCATCATTCATCACTCTTTTTCTCTTTATGTACAGAGTGATACACCTTAAAAACTCTAGGTAGATAAACAGGCAACAAGAAACCAAACAGATTATAGCACCAAAACACCATATTCCCCACAGCAAGCATTCTCCCCACAACCACTCTCCTACCAGACACATCCCCTCTATCCCCATCCCCCATCTCCCTCCTAATCCAATCCACAATAGAAAAGATCCTCCTAGAGTTATAGAACACAGGCACAAAGGCCCTTGTGGGGGGTGAGAATCCCTCTGTGAAGACCACACCTTCCATCACAACCTGGCTTGCAAGGAGGAACAGGTGGGGTGTGGCTGCCTTAATCCCTTCCTTGTCTCCCTCATAGGTGCCCTCCAGGAGGTAGGCTATTGGGGCGTAGAGTCCCACAATGGCCCCTATGGCGATGTAGAGGGAGAAGAGTTTGGTGGTGTTGTTGAGGGGTTTGGGGTAGGTGGTGTGGGGTTTGGAAGGGAAGGCTAGGTGGGAGATGATGGGGAGGTAGAGGAGGGAGAAGAGGACGAAGAGGAGGTCCTGGAGGGGGACTAGGCCTGTGGAGGCTAGGATTAGGGCGGCTGATAGGGCATTGAGGTGGGAGAATGAGAGGAGATTGGCCTTAATTTGGGAGGCTGTGGTGGTGGGGATTTGGGGATTTTTGTGGGGATGATTAGGGTTTTGGGGGTCTTTTGGGAGGGAGATGTCTGAACCAGTTGGACCAACCCCACCTGACATTTTTTGATGAAGGTAGTATTAGTGAGGGAATTTCAGAGTGATGGGAAATGGGGTTTGGGAGTGAGAAAATGTGAGAATTAATGGAAGAGAGGGAGGATAAGGTGATGTTAGAGGGTTGTGTGAAGGAGATAAGGGACACGTGGCGGTTTTTTGACAAAGGTGGTGTGAAACGTGGGAGGTATTGGATTGATTTGGAAGGTTTTGTTATGAGACACTTGTCGTATGGTGGTGCTTGCTAGGTGGCTTCTTCTAAAGTCCTAATTCGGTGTTTTGTAATCTGTAGGTTGCAGTAAGGAGATGTGTTTGATTGGAGATTGGATCCTCTAAAGTAATTCTTTATATTTTTTGGTGGAGTTATGAGAGAGATAGAGATAAAAAAAATTGGGAGAGAAAAAAATCAAGAAAAAAAATATTTTCCTTATCTCTATTTCTCTCATAACTCTACCAAGAAATGTAAAGAATTATTTTTGAGGATCCTATCTCGTTTGTTTGATATTTGGGCTCCCATCAATTGCATGGAAATTGTGAAGAACAGTCACGAATTTTTACGCCTCGGAATTTGGAAAATGGAGGGGAAACATGTATGGACCAAGTAATTTTTAAGATTTATTTGTCCTAAGACACTTGTTAAGATTTTATTTGATTGGGTCTCTATGGGTTATCATCCTTACACAATAGTCGAATATTTGATTTTCTGGTGGTTCATAATAATCAAGCTTCTTGGAACTTCCACTTTTTCAGAAATCTTAATGATCGACTTGTTGGTGATATTACTTTGTTGCTGGATGTTCTTGCTCCTTATCGTATTACTGCAACCCCTGATAGAAGAGTTTGGAATTTAGGTCCCTCGGGCTCCTACAAGAACTGTATAGTTCTTCAGATATTTAACTAGAAGTACTAACAGGAACTGTATAGTCTTATCTAGATCCTTCTGGAAGATCAAGGTGCCATACAAAGTTAAGGCTTTTGTTTGGACGGCAGCCCTCAACAGAATCAATACAAATGATTTGCTCTAAACTCGGCGTCCCAATAAGGCCTTATCTCTTAACGTCTGTGTGATGTGCTTTGGTAACTCTGAGACGAATAGTCATATCTTTCTTCATTGTGAGGTCGCAAGATTTCTTTGGAATAAATTGTTTGGTTATTTTGAGGAGAGTTGGGTTTGCCCGAAGGATCTAGGAGCTTTCCTTTCTATCAAGTTTATAGGCTTTGGAAGGAACAAAGAACATAGAACTCTGTGGCACACTACTATTCTCGCTACTTTGTGGTGTCTCTGATTAGAGCGAAATGCTAGGGTCTTCAACAACAAGTTCATCTCTCCTCATCTTTTATAGGATATAATCACCTTCTCGGTGTCTCTATGGGTCTCAGCAAATGGAATGTTTAGAGGGATTTTTATTACAGATATAAAAGGATTGAAATGCTCTGTTGAACTAAATTTTTGTTTCATTTTCTGATTTTCTTTATTTTTCTTGTTTTGTTTGATTAGAGGACTTCTTGTCCTCTTCATTTGTACTTTTTTTCTATCTTAATAATACTTCTTTTTCTATAAAAAAAGATTTTATTTGATTGGTAGAAGAGGAATTAATTTTTTGATGTTGGTGAAAAGTCAACTAACACAAACCTTCTCATTAGTTGAAGAAAAACTTTAAAGAATGGCCTAAAGACATTTATTAACAAAACCCAACTTTTTATTATAATGCTACGGTCTAAATGTCTAATCTTAAGAGATGATAATACAATTTTAAATTTTTAAAATGTTACTTATGTCCATCAACTTGATATTTAGTTTAACGACATTAAATATTTTATTCAACATCTAATTTATAAGTCTATTCAGCACTATATAAACTCTGAAGAAAAAAAAAACCTAATTCAACCATTAATAACTAACAATTTAAAGACTAACATAATTAGGACTAAAAAAATATAGTATAATCCTTTACAAACTAAATAGTAAATAGTAATATTGAATATTCTTCAAGAAGTTGAGAAGAAAAAGAAGATATGCTAACTGATTGACAGTTTGTGGTGGATTTTGTGCCTAAATATTCCAGGGATTAGAAATTCATTTGTATATAAAACTATTTAACATTATTTTTTAATTTAATTTAATAAGCCTATATAAAAATTTCACTTTATGACTCTCATCACAAGAAAAAAATAATACACCAAATCTAACCAGTAAAATTCTCTCTTTATTTTTTTTTATAAAAGCGAGCAAAAGTCTTGATTGTCCTATAGAGTTAAATCTGGCATATCATAAACTCTCTTGATGCTACAGTTCACAGATTAGCTAATGGAAAATCAAAACTCAGCTAAATGCTAGACATAGATCATAAGATCAAGAAACAAGCTAGGGAATCAAATTACAAAATCCAAAACACCTACTTAACCCTAAGAAAGGAAAATGGTAAGTCACAAAAAATTAGGGATCTCTGCATTATCATCCCAAAGAATTATGACGAGGACTTTAGCCAATTATGCCAAAAAGGGAAGGGAAAACTTCTACTTATAAAAATGAATTACACAGATTTTAGACAATTATGGCAAAAGGGGAAGGGGAGACACTGCTTATAAAAAGAAAAAAGAAAGAACTTACTTGGTAACTAAACAAATTTATTACACAAAAAATTCGGGAAATAACACAAGGTAAAAGAGCCTGACTACTCAATCCCCTATGCCATATTGCCATATTCTGAAAGAGAATGACAGAATATAATAATAAGACTTTCCGACAAAACCTACCTTTGATTTTCTGACAGAAGACCATCGGTAAAACTGGAACCCCTGCTAGGAAATCAATGATGAGAAGTCAAACTGTGCAAATCTGTATTTCTATAACAAAAAGAATCCAATTTCTTCTTTCTTTCTTTCTTCTACTAGGTAGCTGTTCTTTGTTTGGGAATGTACTTTATCTTGATACCCTTTTCGGGCTTCATTCTAGCTTTGGATTTAGCTGCTCCAGAGGTTGCAGACAACTGATTATCTGCACTTGCAAGAATGCCACATTTGTCACCATTCGAAGATCGATATGCTGCTTGTTCACATTCCTGTGTCTCCTGGTGCCCAGGAGGTTCAGAGTTTGGTGAAAGAACCAATTTCACATGGTTTGATGAGATAGCTTCTTTCCATCCTGCATGATAATTGTACCATAATTAAACCAAAGAATGCTAAAAAACAAGCCGATTATTTGGTCAGTATGTGAACGAAACTAAAAAAAATGCTAAGTGGCAAAGTTTACTTTCTGCAAGAAAGGCTTTTGCAGCATGACTGGATAGCTGTAAACTTCCTGGACCTACTCTGTCCTCCAGAAGGGAAGAGTTATTCCCAAACCCACTATCACAATCTAAGTCACACAACCTTAAACAACTTTGATCTGACAAATTTTGATCATCTCTCTTCCCATCCATTGCATCAGCTTCTGTGCCACCACTTTGAACTGGCAATGGGTGTTTAGTTCCATTTCGACTAACTGGCCTCCAAAGCTTAACAGCCTTAACTGTTAACCGATTGTTACCATTCTGTACAGGATCATGTTTATTTGGCTTTTCCTGAGCACTATTATGCTTGGTTAAATTCCCAATCGTGCAGTCCTCTCGAGATGCCACCAGATTATCCTCTGATTGGCAGCAATTGCCAAGAGTAACAGATATAGACCCTATCAAAACTTCATGGCTCTTTCCTTGGTCTGGTTCTTTCTCCAGTCTGACTTTAGAATTTACACCACCAAATTCTGGTTTAGGCTTTCGGCTCCATACTTTGTTACCATTAAGTATAGGAGCAGCCCGTTGATCGCGGTGAATTCCATACTTCTGAGTGACTCCAAGCTTGGAACTTTGAGAGTTCTGACTTGCATGGAAACCATTGGCTACAGCCCATTGTGATTTTGGTTGAGCAACCGCAATGTGCCGACGATTATGTCCTTGGGATGTCTGTTGCTCAATGTTCTGATCAGCTCCACAATCATATGCTGACTGAGAATCTCCATCTGCACCTTCATTGGTGTCTGGGTACTGGTAGGGTACAAGTGGAAAAGGAACATGATCTGCAAATGTAACTGGATTATGTACTTCAATGTCGCATGTAGGAGATGCTTCTGTTGATGAGCCATCTGCTACTGTACTGCTACCATTCTCTTTAATTTCTGCCTTCTCCTCAAGTTTTTGCTCCCTTGCCTTCTGTTCTTTTTGTCTAAGCTTTTTCTGGCGTTTTCTCTCCAAAATCTCAGCTTGTCTATGAACATAGAGTAGATAATTAAACAAAGTCCTATGATTTATACAAGACTAGTTTTTAAGCAATACACTTTCTGTGTTGCATCTCTCGTTATGTTTGCTAGACAAACAAATAGAATTTATCACCATCAAATTGTCAAATACCCAAAAAAAAAGTACCCGGAAAATTTCAGATCAAACCTAAGGAAAAGATGAAAATCATCCCAGAGACATCATTAATCAACTCAAGTTTATTCTGGATTGACTGATGACATTTGCAAACAATATGCATGAGAAATTCAAGCTGCTTGAATCTTGATGATGTACCTAGCTTTTAGTCCCCTATAGTTTCTCTGAGGTAAGTGTTTATTTCTCTCATGAAGCAAGGGCCCTCTATGACTCTATCTAAGCCCAACCAAGTAGAGTAGGTTTGTATACTTTAGATTTCTTACTTCTTATCTACACTGGTTTACTATTCAAATGAATACCCTTAACTCACAATTAAAAAAGTTCTGTCCAAGTCAAAGTGATTACCCTTCTTAAGGAGGAGAATAATCAGGAACCATAACTCAACCAAGAAGTCAAACTTTGAAAAAGAAAGAAATATAAGCACAGATGAAAAGTTGCATTAAAAGTTGCATTGTTCAAATGTTCAAATGCTTTCTCAAAAAGGAAAGAAAAATAAAGCGAAGCTACCCTCAAAATATTTGGCCCAAAACCTGAAATCCCAACTGAGTATCAGGACTTTTTAAGGGTTGACCATAAGAATTAATATCAACAAGAAGCTATATAAATATAAGACAAAAGGAGAAATTCAAAGGGAAAACTAGTACACTGCATGTACCTTTTCTGAGCAGCTTCTTCCTCTTCCACTAGCAGTTTCTGGCACCGCAATGCTTCAGCTTCCTTGTCAGAAAGCCATGCCTTCACCTAAGTGAAAGGAAATTCATATTTTATCATGAGATTCATTATTATGACTCGTAAGAATTAATCTGGGAAGCTTCCTAGAGTTAACGAATTACAATAGACTCTGATTGAGCAAATTAATGATTTTTAAAAATATCTCCTAATAGGGAGTAAAGACAGGTTGTATGTTTGTATTGTATGTGTAAGTTATGCCGTGATTTATATTGTCATTGGCACCTCTGCTTAGTCTACTTCCAAAAACTCAGGTCTCAACCATCCTAAACTTCCAATTATAGGTTACAAGTGATGGCAATGCAATGTACTTCTGTGCCACACAGGATTATTTACACGACAAAAATTCTATGAGCACCATTACATGAATATGGGTGTAGTCTAATGGCACAGAACCCTATCAAGAAGACTAGAGAAGAGTGTGAGGAATCCTAATTGAATCCAATCATCGACAATGAGAAGGAAAGGAAGTCTAATCAAATGACTGGTTTATTTACATCACATAAAAAATAGATTCTCAAAGCAATAGGCAAGTATCTCTCTATAAACAGAAAACATAATCCTATCTTATTGCATCAGTAGATTTCTTCCACACATAATGGAGAATTAAATAATTATGAAAATATATTCTAGAATGAAGAAAAGAATTAATGCTATCTAGGAAGAAGGGAAAATATTTAATGAAGAATTAAATTGCACCTAGGAAATGATATCTTTTGAAGTCGATACATGATTCATGAACCTAGTTTTATTATTTTTGGAACTTGTAATTTGCTTAAGTATTAGGGTGAGTGTTGTGTTTATTATTGTTGACTTGGGGTGCCTATATATATTCAACCCTCTATCTTTTGTAAGGAGACTTGATGAATAGAATATAATTTTAAAAGTTTGTTCTCGCTCCTCCCTCCATTTCTCCTTTCTCCCTTTTATTCTCTTCTCCCTCCTTTCTTTCTTGACTCCCCCATAATCTATCTATTCTACCTTGACCTACATCAAAACATCTTCCTAATTCCCAACCATTACTCGTCTTTATTAACTGGCCCAAAGAAACTCCATGCAAATAGACCTGAGACTACCTAAGCCTAAGCCGATGGGTCAGCTATCCGACATTAAGAATTGGGTATGGGTAGTACTTGAGTCTTACCCATCAAATACCCATTCTATTAAAAATATCTGGGCCAAAACTTGGGTAGTATCTGGGCCATACCCATCACTTACCACCATTCATTACCTACCACCACTACCCACCACTATCGCCACCCACCACCAACACCATGCACCACCCGCCACCACCACCTACTAATCACCACCACGAACCGCCCACCATGGACCACCACCAACCGCCACCACACCCACCAACAATGCCCACCACCACCAACCACCACACCCATCACCACCCGCGTCACCCACCACCCACCACGCACCAATAAAGAATTTTGGAGTTTTTAAAATTTGTAGCTTATTAGGAGAGTTCTAAAGAATTTTGGGCAGACTTTTCCAACCTAAGATGCTTCTAAAATTAATTGCCATATGAACTAAATTGTGAAATATTGGAACATCATTCCCATAAGAACATGTCTGCATTGACCAATAAAGATCTGTTTAGAATTGGCTTAAATTGTTTTCTTGGGACCAAAGAAATCCGGTTACGAGACTACAAGATTTAAAATATGAATTCATATATAAGATCTTAAAGATAAGCACATAAAATCAAGATCTTTTTTTATTTTGGTGAGATAAAATCAAGATCTTCTTACCAAAGTAATCGTTCATATATTTGATTGATACCATGAAATTGTGTCCAATAACCTTGAATTATTTTTCCTGTTTGAGTATATCTCTAAAATATATTGACGAGGTATGTTTAGATTTCTTGAGCATATTTTCGGCTTAGTATTGAGTAATATTTATTATTTGGTATTTTAATTTTTTTAGTACGTTTCATAATTTTTAAATCATTGAAATAATGCTTTATTAAACAATATTCAGATACAATTTTAATTAGTGTCTTAATTAACATTATTTATTTTGAACGGACCGACCATAGATAAGATTTTTGCATCGAACTGAACTGAACACTTGATCGGTTATTGGTCAGATCGATCTGATTCTTAAAAATTGGTTCTAAGCAAGCAAAAACAAAATTTAAAGTAATATATAATTTTTTATAATTATGTATACTAATGGGCTAAGTCCGGGCTTAGCCCATGGGCTTGGGTAAATACCTAGCCCATTGTAATGGGTAGTAAAACATATAGGCTTGGGCTCAAGCCCAAGCCCATATATGTAAAACTCATGGGCTTAAGCCCAAGCCGGCCCGACCCATGAACAGGTCTACATGCAAATATCTAAGTTCCATGAACAAGGAATTCCTGTTTTTAATAGAAGCTCTTTAAATCTATGTCTAAAGTAAACAAGGATCATAATACTGTATACATCTGAGAAAACATGATGCCAAGGTTCTGACATGACTTAAGATTTCCCTGCCATTGCAAAATCTAATCTGAATTCTGAAACTAATGACTATAAAGCAAAACTCAGAAATAGATACCCATAGCATGACATCAATGCCCAAAACCCCCTCCTCATTAAGTAAAGGTGAAATCCAGCAACAACTGAAAGAAATATATTAATGGAAAACACAAATTCAATACCATTCATGAACAATTTTTTTTATAGAAATTCATGAACAATTTATTAATTACTCAAGATTAATCTACACCTCATGTAAATTTGAGTAAACACCTTGTCGCCCTTGTAAGACATTGTTTAGTGCATCATGTGAAGCTATGTACAGAAAACTCTCCATGAGTGAGGGATAGTGAGGACCCAGTGGAAAGAAGTTTATACATGAACAAAAGGAGTTCAAGAGAATAAAAAGAAAAATTACCAATTTCTGTTCCAGTAAGAAACTTGTGCAAGCAATTAGGTTTTTGGGATCAAGACCAATCTTTTCTGGCTCTCCATCAAAAACATATTTTTGCATCGATGCTGCTGACCCACATAGAAATGTTTTTTCACTGGCACTATCAAGGATACCAAACAACTCCTTGGAAGATATAGATAAAATGGAAGATCTAGCTTGAACAATATCCTGCAAACAATTCATACATATACATATATAACATTAATGAACTAGAGATATGTCAAAACTAGAAATAGTGAATATGTGTGTCTGTGTGTGTGTGTAAAGTTCAATTAGAAAGAGTAGTATGTAAGTTAGACTATGATGTTTATTACCAAAAGGGCGGAACCAGCCTTCAGATAATACTGCGGAAGTGAAGCCAATCCTTGTTTACGAATAAGAGCAGTCAGCCCTTTTAAAATTGAAGACCCTGGAACTTCCTAGAAGAAAAAAACAGGAAAAAAACTTTTAAAATTCAATTTCACATTTGAAAAGGAACTTACAATCTTCCAAAAACACGGGCAAGTTTTTAGGTCCAGCGTGGCAATTAGAAAGAACTATTAACAAACACAACATATAACACTATAGCATACACATAGGGGATGCAGAAGAAGAAAGTATGCCCACTGCCCAGGAAAGTAGTGTATGAAGAAAGAGCTGAGATTTATTTCCACTCCATATATTTGAGATATCAGTGGGTTTCACATGCAAAGTGATTCATATATAAATAACTTCATTGTACAAATAAAGTTTTCAAGTAAAGAGCAATATGTTTTCACCTCCAGCATCACATCCTTGAATGATACAACTTCCTTTGCCTCTTCTACAGAGAGCTACACAAATTATGTATATATATCAGAACATTAAAAAAAAAAAAGGTTTTTCCCCATCAATGTAAAAGTTACAGTGAAGAAATTGTACCTTATCCCAATATGCTCCTAACAGATCTCTATTTTTTGTAGAATCCTACAATACAATACGCACACAACAACAAACAGAAATATGTATAAGAAACATGCTGTATATATATAAAGAGTAACTATTTATTAGATATTTGATATAAAATATAAAGAAAACCTTATCAATCTTTTTCAACCGATGATGAACACGTATATGTCTTCTATAATTAACTGGAGAGCAAAATTCTCGAGAACACTTGTCACACTTCTGCAACTGAACTTTCGGAGGAGATAGCAAAGGCCAGCCCGGTACTTCTGTCAAATACACAAACAGCAACATCAGAACATGTGGGTTTAGAAAATGAGGCACGTGTAACAAGCCCTGATACATTTTACACATTACCCTTCCCCAGCCTAGAAGAGGCAAGTCCAAAGGCAAGAGTAGTCAAAACTCAAAAGATTTTATATGGCTGCACATTTTTACATTAACTTAACCATTTCAAGCATGTTACATATCTTACAAAGACATTTCTAACACATTCATCAATGCAGTTTACCTTAAATGCATACAAATTGATACGATATGAATTTAATATTGTAACCGCCAAAAAAAACTATTTTGAACCGGTAATACCTTGCTGATCTAATGCTTGAAGTAACTGAATCCACTGAACAGGACTGTCACTGGCCCTTGGAAAAGAAAGGAAAGATTCTTTGCCAATTGCTTGCCTGATAATGGTATCTAACGGGTCATTTCCGTCCTCTGCTTTCATGACATCTGAAGTACTAAAAACCTTATGTTTTGCAGTTGGCATCTACTCACACGGAAGCTTATCCAAGCACCTTTACAAGACTCCACTGCACAGTATAAAAGGACCATGTAAAAAAGGGGCTAGAGACTATACCAAATATGTATCACCAAAATAGGGAGAAAAAAAAAGAATAAAGAACAAAGAAGGAAATTTTCTTATTTAATAATACAAGGGAGCAATTTAACAAGTAAAAATGGTCAAGACACGGTAAAGCAGGAGGAACAGGACAACGTGCCATAATCAGCTAGACTAATGCCAGAGTAGTATCATCACCCCTAAATGCAAGCCTCTTCACCTTTCTTTTTCTCACTCCCCTTGGATGGAAGACTTAAAAACTACATCACACGCAGCCACACCAATATTATAGCATATGTCTCCTAGATATCTTGGTGAATCATAACAGATGGAAAAATAACAAGGAGACACAAGATTCAATCATTCATATATTTAAGGTACCAAATCCTACATAAAAACTTGGGCTTTTCCCAATTATGGAAAACAGAAAATTTTCCGATTAACAAACTAAAACCAAGCATCTAGTTGCAAATCTAAAAGTCACAAAATAGTCCATTTACATCCAAATAGTTCATTGTGCTCACGTATTCCTTTAATTATGATCTTAAGAATGCATATTTGCTACAAAATCCAGCTGATCATACCAAGTCTGAACTAATTTTTTTAAAATGATAGATCCAACAAAATCCAAGATAGAACACGCATCACTTGATCCATATAGCCCACCCCTAACTAGTGGGAAAAGGCTTTGTTTGTTGCTATATAGATCCCGCAGCAAAGGACACCACAAATAAATTTTTAAGTATGAAAAGCTGTTGTATATGCCAACCCAAGAAGCCCCTTTCCCTAAAAGAGTTTGCAAAGCTTTCTTGCATTACTTTTATAACTATAGAACTTATGCACTAGACCTACTATACAAAGTGACCTGTCAAACTCAATTAAGTCATTCATCCCAGTTCTAAATTGTAGGGAACATCGCATCAAAATAATATCATGTTGTGTAGAGTGAATATACAAAGGTATGGGGGCTGCCACATCTGCCCAATTGTCAAAGTTGAAGAATCTTCTTCCATTTTAGAAAAACTAAACCATTTACATACCATAACACAGGAAAAAAAATACTCAGATTATGACAAAAGGAATAAAGTTATTGTCTGATCTATATAAGAAATTCAAGATTACGGATTGAGAGGGGGGAATCAAAGACTGTAAATAATGATGAATGGTCTGTCAGTTATGGTGCCATTGCTTCATTTGAAGCATATTAACTATAATTAAGATCCAATGAATTGAAGCAAAAATGCCATTCCCCAGAATCATTAACACATTAATAAGACCGCTCGCCAACGCACTAATCATCTACCTCGTTCAAAACATACGCTGACAAGTGCTATCGCCATCTGCATTATTAAAATTTAATGGAAAAAAAAAAACATACTATCCATAATAGAGTTCAGTTTCTTTTATTCTCCATGGATCGGACCGTATAATTATAACTCATAATTGTGTGAACCTAACAGCAGTATCGAATTCAGTAAACAAACACGATTTCCCCATCCAAAAAAAGGAAAAAGAAAAAAACAGAACCTCGCATATTCAAGCTCCTCTTCAATCTTCAACTACAGTAATAGCCTAACTCGTAAAAATCAATCGACGTAAAAGCAATCCGAAAAAACATGATCTGAGATCGAGTACGACATCTAACACGATGAGAAACCTAGAAAGAGTGATAGTAGATCACGCACCGGCAACGAATGACGAGAAAGCGATCCGTCCCAGGCAGAGGAGATCGTCCAACGATCCTTCGGATCGATCAGGAGCGGCGGCAACGAACGAGATTCAGAGTGTTCGGCAGGAAGGAAAAATCGGCGAGAAAATGCGAGGGAGAGGGTGATCGGCGAAGAAAGAAGCTTCGGGAAGAGAAGGAAAATGCTTATAGAGAGAGAGAGAGAGGGAGGGAGAGAGATATAGAATGAAAACGAGAATGGTGTGTGTGTGTTGTGATGTAGGAAAACACAAAAGGCGAGGGATGGGCAATAGCAATATAGAAGAACCCTCTGAAGAAGAAGTAGTAGTAGGGGTTGGCTCGCTCGCTCGGTTCATGATGTTGATGAAAGTTCGATACACGCGCTCATGTTGTGCGTGACAGCACGTGTCTAACAATTTGGTTGGGGCACGCATAACATGTAGTACCTATTTGGCTATTTCTATTTCTATTTCTATTTCAGAAAACAGTCATATAGAGAATAAATTACTTTTATATTTGTTAAGAGATGTTATAATTATAAATTTTTTATTTAAAAATAATTAGAGGCAAAATACTTTCGTCTTTGGATTGTTGATCGAATTATTATTTAATCTTTGAATCTGACAAAAATACTATTTAGTGCTCATTCGGTTACAAGCGCCGACAACGGAAAGGAGTCCAAAAAGTGGGTGAGGCACACAAAATTTTAAAAAAAAATAAATAAAATAAAATACAAAATGTCTATTATACCATTTGATTTGACACAACTCTAACATTCTTTTCTTTTTATTATTTTAATATAAGGGGTAAAGTGGTAATTTTAATATATTTTCATTCCATTTCCATTCCAAATGTTTACTACCAAAGACATCAAACTCATTCACATTCTCTGTCCCTTTCTATCTACCGAACATGCCCTTAGTCTTCGAATTTGCAACTTTGCCAACTATTTAGTTTCATGATCGTTACCTGTTAGATATTCGACTTTTGTGGCTGTTAACTGCTAATGTAGCATGGTTAAGTGCCCAATCATATGTCATCTCATATGCTGCGTCTGCTTTTAACATTGAAAATTATAAAAAAAAAATCACCGAGCATCTCTTAAGGATGCCTTCATCTTCAACAAAGATCTTCATCTTCCTACTGGGTGATGATGTGGGTTTTAGCTAGTTGAAACTCGAAGAAATCCATAATCAAAATCCCTTCTTTTTTTTGGGTTTTAGCTTAGTGGGTGATGATAGAAGTGATGCTTCACCAAAACTTCTTGATGAAGCTTTTCAAAGAAATTACAGAGTTTTTTCACTCTCCATGTGAAAGAATTTCCCATAGACTTCACTGATTCCATGAAATTGGAAAACTTACTCAACAAATCAGAGCGATTAAGAGTAGGTTCTTCAAGGTGGGTTTCTAAAACGATTCTGGTGGATTTGAGTTCAAAGTTAATGAACGAGTGAAGAATGAAAACTTTGTCTTCCCTGACGAGAACTCCCACAACATTTTCCAATTCCACCATTAAACACTGATAAAAAAAAAGAACCCAAAAGTTTCCAACTCTTCAGCTTATTTCCAATTTTCAACGGCAAAAATAATCGCAATTCAAAGGTTAAATAGAGAAACTCCAAGAAACACTACACATAATCAAACGAGGGTTTCACTCTTACTTGGCAAACGGGTCGAAAGAAAACCTCGATTCCAACACAGACGAACTTGAAGACCGGAAATTAAAGGGGTCGGCGGCGGCAGCAAGGAAGAAAATGAGCGAAGAAGGAACTAAAACCCTGGCTTCTATCAGCGACGAAAGTAAAATGTTGTCGATTTGACGATATTTGGGTTCAGCAATATCTGGTTTTAGGTTTGTCATGAATTGCAGTGAGAGTAGAAAGATGAAGATCTTTGATGAAGATGAAGGCATGCTCAAGACATGTTCGGTGATTTTTTTTTTTTAATATTAAAACTGACATGGCATGATAATTGGCGTATAACTCAGCACTTAAAGGTGTCACATCAGCAGTTAACGGCCACGTAATCGGTTCAGGGGACTTAAATAGTTTATAGAGTTGCAAATTCAGATACTAAATAGTATTTTTATCAAATTCGAAAACTAAATAATAATTTGACCAACAATTTGGGAACTAAAAAGTATTTTGCCTCAAATAATTAAAAATGTTATAATTTTATTTATTTTGAATAAAATAGTTTTAATGACATTATTTATTTATTTTTTAAATCTTATAATTTATTATGAACATATTTTAAGAATTATTTATTTTGAGTTAAAAATAATTTTTTAATTTTTAATTTTTTTTTAAAATTAATTTATATTAGTTTAAAATATATATATATATATATATATTTAATGATTTCCATAAATATATATATATATATATATTTTAATGATATAATAATTAAATAAATTATAAATCTATATATTTAATTATATAAATAATAAGTATATTTGGTCAAAATGGATAAAAGTACAAGTTGTTATCTTTCATTATATTTTTAAAATAGAAGAAAAATAAAGTGTAATTTTTTCTGAAAAATAAGAATAAGAGTAATTTTTTTTTCTTTTGAGAGATATCAAAATAACACTCCACTTCCTTTTATTTTTAAAATATATATTTTCCTCTAGTTTAAAGATTAAAAAAACTTATAATTTCATCATTTTTTTCAGAATAATCTTAATAGTAATATTAATTTTTAAAAATAGTTATAATTTATTATAAAAATATTTTTTAATTTATAATTTTAATATTATTTATTTTGAGTTAAAATAATTATTTTAATTTATTTAAACTTTTTTACAAATAATTTTTTATATGAGTCAAATACAATTATGTAAATAATAAAAGGTATTTTATCATAATAAATAAAATTATAAGAGGATTACAATTTTTTAAATAAAAAGGACGGATTATAATTTAAAGATTTTTAAATGTGGGAAGTACAATTTACTCTAACAATAATAGGAGTAGTGATAGACACGTGTCTGTTTGATGTACTGCACGTTATTTTCACTAAAACGTCAGCGTCGTTTCTCTTAGATCTCATTATATGTTAAAACGGCATGCAAATATGGGCCTTAAAAGGGCATTTGACCAAGCCCCCAAATCTTTTACTTATTTTAAGGAGGCAAAATACTTTTGTAGTTTTTAAATAGGTCATCAAATTACTATTTAGTTCTTAAATTTTTAAAAAATATTATTTAATTTTTGAATTTGTAACTCTGTCAACTATTTAGTCCCTCTAGACGTTACTCGTTCGATTATCGAGTGACATGGCCATTAACTGCTGACGTGATCGGACTCCTCTCCTCGCTCCTCCTCCTGCACTGTCGAAAATTGGGTCGATGATCCCCTTTCCCTTGTTCTTGGAGCCAAGCTTTATTTGATGTGCAGCTATAACAGCCACATTATGCCTCTTCGTCATGACAAAATCGACACTGGCATTGTCGTCGTTAACGGCGCCACGTAAGGCTGTAAACGAGCCGAGCCGAGTCGAGTCGATCTTTAGATATTCAAGCTCGACTCGTTTAAAATTATGAGAGCTCGAACTCGAGCCCGAGCCTTTAAACGAACAAAAAATCGTGATCAAGCTCGGCTCGTTTAATTAACCGAGTCGTTCACGAGCTTAACGAGCCGAGCTAAGTAATTATCAAGTTTCATAGAATATACATGCAGATAAGAAAATTAACTTATATCTTATATTAATTTATAGATTTTATCCTTTTATATGTTTTATTGATTATAGTCGACTCTACTTAGTAAGAAAAGGCTTAGATTGTTGTTGTTATTATATATATTTTCTCGATTAAAAGATATTTGAATACAATAACATAACAAATTCAATATATATATGTGTAGAATGAGTGCTCATTATATATTTAAATATAATAATACATGTAAAATAGAGAAAAAAATTATTTTTATATTATTTTATTCTTAAACGAGCCGAGCCTTAAATGTTCAACTTCGGCTCATTTAACTAAACGAGCTTATTTTTATGTCCAGGTTCGGCTCATTTAATAAACGAACGAGCCCGATCGAGCTCTTATGCGAGCTGAGCCCGAGCCGTTCACGAACGACTCGTTTCATTTACACCCCTATCGCCACGTCAATAGTTAACGGTCACGTCACTCGATTATCTGACAGGTAATATTCATGATCAGATTAAATAGTTGACATAATTACAAGACTAAATAGTAGTTTGACCAATAATTCAGGGACCAAAAAGTAATTTATCTCTATTTTAAATTATAAAAAATAGCATGTATTTAAGAAAACAAAGTGGAAAGTAATTATATTAATTATAATAAAAAATTTCTTTTACCATCACTATTTTTTTTCAAAAACTTAACCAAACATCTTTGGATTTAAAAATGAGCATTGAAAAAACATCTTCCAACTAACAATTTTGACCAATGTCGTTGTTTGAAATCAATTTTAATAATCTCAACTAAATTGGTTCAAATGATCATAACATATTCATCATTCAAATTAATTAGATAAAAAAAATTAATTAGATAAAATTTGTAAAGAGTCCATCTTATCATTTTCACTTTAAAAAAAAATTCAAATGGATTAAATATTGGATCTCTCCTCGGGAAATCTAATTATAACATTTAAACTTATTTTATATTTATAATTTAAATATTTGTATTATATAATAATTCTTATTCCTCAATTAGTTTTTGGGTAAATAACATTTTTTTTCTTGTAGTTTTTAAGTGTGTCATTTAACTCCTTTGTGTTATGTTTGGTTGTGGCTTAAATATTCAGCCAAAAAGTTGTATAATTTAATTTTTATCATTATACTCCTTTATAGTTTAATACTAATATTAGTTATTCAATCTTTTCTTTTTTAAAATTTATCATCAAACACTTCAAAATTATTAAATAATTAAAAATAAAGATAAAAAAATCAACACAATAGTATATAAAATATAAAAGGCTAAAGTACTATTTTGGTCCTCAATGTTTGCATGAAGTTTAATGTTGGTCCTCAATGTTTCAAAAGTTTAATGTTGGTCCTCAATGTTTCTTTTTGTCGATTTTGGTCCTCGAACGTAACACCGTTAACTTTTTCCGTTAAGTGATGACGTGGCAGGCTGATGTGGCATACCCTCTCTCCTACGTGTCATATTTTAATGACGTGGCATGCCACATCATCCATCTTGGCCACATCATCATCATCTTCATCTTCATCTTCTTCAATCCTTTTCCTCCTCCTCCTCCTCCTTCTTCTTCTTCTTCTTCATCCCCACCACTACCACCACCACCGTCGTCGTTGCCGCCGCCACCGTCGCCGCCACCATCTCTAAAATGGCTTCATCCCCAATCCCTTCCACTTCCTCAAACCGTGAACCCTTCATCCCCAATCGCTCCAACATTTTTTCCGGTCACCATCCCTTCAAGCTTTTGCAGGCAGTGATGAAAGCAGGTTTAGCAAAGCTCCTCCCATGGCTTCCTTCGACCCTTCTCTCTCCTACACTTTCTCTATCCTCCATTGCACGCACGCACCCTCTCTGCAAGCCTCGAGTGAAGAAGAAGGTGAAGGAGATGAGGAGGAAGAGTGATGAAACAGATGAGGCGATTGGGGATGAAGGGTGCATGGTTTGGGGAAGTGGAGGGAATTGGGGATGAAGCCATTTTAGAGATGGTGGCGGCGACGGTGGCGGTGGTGGTGGTACCGACAGTGGGGTGGTGGTGGTGGGGATGATGATGATGATGATGAAGAAGAAGAAGAAGAAGAAGAAGAAGAAGAAGAAGAAGGAGGATGAGGAGAAAGAGGAAGAGGATTGAAGAAGATGAAGATGATGATGATGTGGCTAAGATGGATGATGTGGCATGCCACGTCATTAAAATATGACACGTAGGAGAGAGGGTGTGCCACATCAGCCTGCCACATCATCACTTAACGGCAAAAGTTAACGGTGTTACGTTCGAGGACCAAAATCGACAAAAAAAAACATTGAGGACCAACATTAAACTTTTGAAACATTGAGGACCAACATTAAACTTCATGCAAACATTGAGGACCAAAATAGTACTTTAGCCAATATAAAATAGAACCTATTTCGAGGGTTGACTCTGTTAGGGTTTTCCGGCACGGGTCAACGAGAGAACAGCCAATCTTTTTCGGCGTTTTGCCGTTGACGTGGTGATCGCACAGTGTGAGGTGCTCGGCTTTGTCCTTCTCTTTCGAAAGAGTGAGAGATGACGGAGAGACAGTTGCAGAAGGAGGGAGGTGTGAGGGATCGAGTGAGACAAATAAGGGTACATAGGAGGGAAACAGAAGTGGTGTTTGATGAGGAAGATGTAGTCACGAGCCTGGATACGTGTTTGGTGGGGAGGATCATAACATAAAAATGATCAATCGGAGTACTCTGGAAACGGTGACTAAGAACATATGGGGAGTACAGGGCGAATTCAAGGTTGAGGAAGTGGCACAAAGGACATTCCTTTTCCATTTTCCGGATGAAAGACAGGCTGTGAAGGTGTTGAATGGGGGTCCGTGGGTGTTCAAAAATTGCTGGACATTGTTGCAACGATGGCAGCGAGATGCACAAGCGATGGAGAGTGGTTTTGAAAAGGTGAGGGTGTGGGTTCAGTTCTGGGATTTGCCACCCCATTGCAAAACCGAATCTATGGCGCACAAATTGGGTGAGATGGTGGGATCGGTTGTGGAGGCAGGGGTGTATGTGATGCCGAGCTCACAGGTTATGTTTACTAAGGCAAATTTGGAGATGCCAATTGACAAAGCACTATCTGACGGTGTTTATGCATCAAGTAAGAATGATGGCAGATTCTGGGTGGACTTCAAGTACGAAAGATTGCCGCTTTTCTGCTACTATTGCGGCATGGTGGGGCACGGTGAGTAAGAATGCAAGAAGGCAGGTGATGACGGGGATGATGGACCAAACAACTCTCTGAATCTTGGGACGTGGCTGAAAGCCACCCACCCAGGAGTGAAACCGAAAACCATAAACATGAAGGACAAGGGAGGCGAGAGAGAAAGGAAGCAAGCTTACAAATGGGGTGAACCAAGGGAGGTAAAACAAACTGATGCTTTAACAAAGTTGATGGCAAAGATGAAGGTAGGGGAGGAAGGAGGAGTGATGGAGGAAACAAATAACTGACGTACCATTACATGCCAATGAGGCTATGATTTTACCAAGGGAAGAGGAGGTGAGCAAGAAGGGTGTGGTGGTGGCAAGTACAGGGGAGAAGCACAATAATAATAACCAAATGGGGGGTGTTAAAAAAGGTGCAAAATATAATTAATGTAGTGGAGGAAGGTGCAGTACCCCAAAAAGAAAATGTGGACCTAGCTATAATAACAAAAAGGAAGCCAAAATGGAAAAAAATAATAGCTAGAATAAAGAGCATGATTGATGAGAAACCTGAGAAGGAGAACGTTTGATGAGGCGGATACAAGGGAAGTTGAACTAGTACCCGAGGTGAAGAAGGTGAAGATGGCTGGGTTGTTTGATTTGAACACCAATGAACTATCGGCGGGACCTGTTAATCAGGCCTGCTGGTCACAATGAAAATAATATCATGGAATTGCCGTAGTTTAGGGGGCACGCGGCAGTTAAATCCACTCAGCTCCTTATTCGGAAGGCAAAACCGGATATGTTATTTTTATGTGAAACAAATTTATCTGTAGGGGTTCCGAAATGCGATTTACCAGGCAAGTGATGGAAGGAAGGGAGGTTTGATACTTTTATGGAACAATAGTCTAGACAACAACAACAACAACAACAACAAACAAAGCCTTTTCCCATTAGGTGGGGTCGGCTGAACGATAGTCTAAACGTGGTACTGAAATCACTCTCTAAATTCCATATAGATGTGACAATTGAAGATGGGGTGGATAGCTGGCGTTTTACGGGTTTCTATGGAGAATACTCACCTCAGGTACTTGGGATGGAATATGATGCGTACTTTGACAAATACAAGCCATCTCCCGTGCCTTATGATGGGTGATTTCAATGAAATTGTGAGTACGGAAGAACAACTAGGGGAGAACGAGAGGCCACAACGTCAAATGCAATTATTCAAGGAAGTTATTGATGACTGTTCTTTTAAAGATTTGGGCTTTTATGGCTTTCCTTTTACATGGTGTAGTAGCAGGGAAAAGAATGTAAAAGTGAGACTAGATAGAGGTCTTGCGAATGTGGATTATTGGACTAATAAATTTCCTTATGCGCAAGTGTTTCATATGTTAGAATTTGACTCTGATCATGTTCCAATTCTTTGCAGCTTATTCTGACACAGGGATAACTGTAGAGAAGAAAGAACAAGGAAGAAAGAGTTCAAATTTGAGCAATTTTGGTGCGGTTATGAGGAATTTAGAGAGATGGTTGCTTCATATTGGCGCAGAAACTTGCACGAGTCGGGCATGAACAAAGTCAATGGAAACCTAAGATCCATTCAAGAGGAGCTGACAAAATGAAGTGCTGAAAAATTTGGTAATTTTCAAAAACGAATCTCTAACTTACAAAAGGAGATTCATGCCGAAACTACAAGAAGAGATACTAATGTGCAAAAGGTGAGATCTTTGAAGAAACAACTTAACAAGGTGTTAGAGGATGAGGAGTTGTTCTGGAAACAAAGAGCGAGAATACAATGTCTTAAAGAAGGTGATCGCAACACAAAATTCTTTCACCAGGCAGCATCATAGAGGGCGAGAAAGAACAAGATTAACAGGTTGAAAAGGGGTGATGGGAGCCGGGCGGAAGATTATTGTGACATACAGGAGGTGGCGATGGAATACTTTTCTGAATTATTTTCTTCCTCATTGCCTAATGAGATGGATAAGGTTATGGAGGCGACACCAAAAAAGGTAACTGATGAGATGAATGATATGTTGAGTGCCCCTTTTACTAGAGACAAAGTGAAGGAAGCCCTCTTCCAGATGGGTCCTACAAAAGCTCCAGGTATTGATGGATATCCTGCTCTATTTTATCAGAATTATTGGAATGTAGTAGGGGATGATGTTACCGACGCGGTTCTGGGTTTTCTGAATGATGGAAATTTTGTGGAAGAGATAAATTATACTAGAATTGTACTAATTCCGAAAAATAAAGACCCAACTGATATGACTCAATTTCGGCCTATTAGTCTTTGTAATGTACTCTATAAAATCATTGCTAAGACTCTAGCTAACAGATTGAAAATTATTCTGCCTGATATTATATCTCTAAATCAGAGTGCTTTTGTACCTAACCGACATATCACTGACAATGTGTTCCTTGCTTACGAGCTTCTCCATGCTCTAAAAGGAAAAAGATCTGGCAATAACAGTTTTTTATCTATGAAACTAGATATGAGTAAGGCGTACGATAGAGTGGAGTGGGTGTTTCTGGAGAATATGATGGTGAAATTGGGTTTTAATGATGGTTAGGTTCAGAAGATTATGAAGTGCATTAATACTATGAGCTTCAGGGTCAGGGTGAATGGGTTAGACACGAAGACTTTTAATCCCCAACGGGGCCTTAGACAAGGTGACTCGTTATCGCCATATTTATTCTTAATGTGTGCTGAAGGCTTAAGTTCATTGTTAATGGCAGGGGAGCAAAATAATTTGATTCACGGAGCAAAAATTACTTATCAAGCACCAAGCATATCTCATCTTTTTTTCGCAGATGATAGCCTAATCTTTTTGAGGGCCAATGGAGATGAATGTAGGAATTTTAGTGAAATTTTGAGAATTTATGAGAAAGCATCGGGGCAAAAAATCAATTTTGATAAATCAGCGTTCTTTTTTAGTCCCAATTGTAGTAGTGAGGTGAAGGAAAATGTGCAGGATATTCTGAATATAAGGAAGGTGGCTATGAATGAGAAATATCTTGGTTCACCTACCATGATTGGAAGAAATAAGGGGAACGCTTTTAAATCCATTAAAGAGCGGGTGTGGAAAAGAATGCAAGGATGGAAAGAGAAATTATTATCTAAAGTGGGCAAGGAAATATTGATTAAGGCAGTGGCACAATCAATACCGACTTATTCAATGAGTTGTTATATCATTCCCAAATTTATGATACGCGATTTGACACAGTTAATGGCGAGATTCTGGTGGGGGAATGACCCGGATAAATCAAAGATACACTGGTTGAGCTGGGAGAAATTGTCGTTGCCAAAAGGTAGAGGCGGCACGGGGTTCAAAGACCTTGAAATATTTAATGGAGCGTTACTTGCGAAACAATGTTGGAGACTTATCAATAATGAGCAAAGTTTGCTTCACACCATCCTAAAGGCTAAATACTTTCCAAGAACAGATTTACTACATGCCTCCTTGGGGAGACAACCTTCTCAGACATGGAGAGGACTACCAGAAGGGAGGAAATTCTTAATGAAGGGCCTTTATAAATCAATTGGGGATGGCCACAACACGAGAATTTGGGAGGACCCATGGGTGTGTGGTGAGAACTCTCTTATCGTGCAACCAAGGTTGACAAGAGATTGATCTTATGTGTTTGTGAGCGAACTAATTTCGAAGGATAAATGGGCATGGACGGGTGAGAAAAGTGGTAATTTCTCGGTGAAATCTTGTTATAAATTGATTATGGAGGAAAAATGGCAGCAAGTGAAGATATTGCCAGATTTGTTTTTTGCTGTTTCTGGAAAAATTTATGGAAGCTACCGGTGCTGTCGAAATACAAGGTATTTTTATGGAGATCATGTCTGAATATCTTGCCAACCTTGAACGCGCTTGAGAGGCGAGGAATTGAGATAAATGGGTGATGCACGTTATGTGATGGTGAGTATGAAGATTTGTACCACGTTTTGCTGGAATGCCCCATGCTAGAACAATTTTGGACAGCAACAAATCCACTCGTCAATTATTGAATGGCTCTGTACTGGGTGTGGGAGGCTCGGAATCGGAAAAGATTTGAAAATGAGGTGGTGGATCTGCTGAAGATATGGGAGAAGGTGGAGAGGTGTTTAGTAGGGGTGAACACCGGTTCGGGCTGGCCCGCCAACCCGCCAAACCCAATCCAACCCGCCATGTTGGGTTGGTTTGGTTCGGGCTGAAACTTTCCAGCCCGAACCATGGCAGTTCGTGTTGCGGTTTTATCAATATTGAGCCTGTCGGAACCGAACCAACCCGCCAAAAATTACTTTTTTATTTTTTTATATACATTTATGATTAAAAAATTATTTGATAGGTTGATTTTAAAATATTCTTCTATGATTTTTTTATCATTCCATTACCTGACACACAAATTTCTCCAATCATGAAATTAATTAGATAACCACATAGTTGAATTATAAATATATTATATGCATAATACATTGAAACTTCAAATGACAAGATCACAACTAGTTAGATTAATCATAATTCAAATAAATTTGAAAAAAATGAATGAAACATGATATTAAAAACTTTATGAAATATAATTTGTTAAACTATATTTTATTTTATATTAAGCATTTTTAAAATTTTGGCTAGTGTTGCTCACTGAATCAAGGAAAAAAGAAAGAAAAAAAAAAGAGCTGGCCCGCCAACCCGAACCAACCCAAACCGCCAGTGAATGGTTTGGGTTGATTGATGCATTTTTCTCCAGCCCGAACCAACCCAACCAGCTGATTTTTTCTCCAGCCCGAACCAACCCACCCCTAACCCGAACCAACTCAAACCGTGTGCAGCCCTAGTGTTTAGATGAAGGAGGATCTTGTCTTCAAGAGTCTTCAATGGGAGAAGCCGCCGAGTGGGTTCGTCAAGCTTAATATTGACGCTGGAGTTTGCCATGACGGAGGAGGCACGGTAGGTGGGCTTGTGAGGGGCTGTGCAGAGGAGTGGTAATGGATTATCTCTCAACTCCAAATGATATTGTGCTTCTTGAGGCGTTGGCAATCAAGAAAGGCCTTGACCTTGTACACAAGATTTGAGCCAAGAAGGTGGTGCAAGACTTGTTACTGACATGTTGAAGACCCCATGCTCTCAATCTTCCATGTTGAATACAATTTGTAGATCGATTCTGTAGGAGAGTGCCAATTTTGATGATGTTGTGTTCCAATGGATTCCAAGGAGTTGTAATTTAAGTGCTGATGCTGTGTCTAAATATGCTAAATGTAATAGGCAGAGCTTGTTCTGGGTGGACTCTATTCCTTTGCTCATAACATAAGTGACAACACTCATTCTAATCATAATATTTTGTATCATTTGGCAAGGTTTTATTGTGATTATTGTGTCCAAATGCATGCTTTCATGGTATTTTGATTCATATGAGTGTTGGATTTAATTCTTGCTAACTCCATGAGTTTATTGCATAAATTGTGTTAATTTCATAACTTTAGCATTTGTGCAAATTTAAGTTCATGATTGGAATTTTCACAAGTGTTGATGGATGTTTTGTAGGTTATCTAGAGGGGATTAGCAAGGAGATCAACATTTGGGAGCCATAATGCAAGTGAGGGAGAAGAACCGGGCACAAACCAAGCAAAAATGACAAGTTTTCAATTCTGCTCACCGCGGCAGCGAGCAGAATTGTTGAAATGGCCATGTCTGCTCGCTGCCGTGAGCAAATTGCTCACCGCAGCGAGCGACATCAGATAAGCCGCGTTTTTACATCAGAAAATCATTTTTTGGGCCGAATTGGTGGACCCCACTCACCCCAATCAGACCTAATTTGCCCCAATACATTAGGGTTAAGTGAGGAGGCTAAGGGGATAATTAATCTTCATCTTTTTCTTCAAGTTTTCACCTTCCTCTCATCTCCAAGCCTCCATTCCCATTCTCTCTTCATCTTCTTCACTCCACCTCCATTCTCACTCATTTCTTCTGCAACATTCATCATCATCCATGGCTGGGCACGGTTTGGAGAGGCTTGGTGGAGCATTCTTCATCTCCATGAGTGGCTAAACTTCTAGTGCTTTGGAGGAGGATGATTGGGGCTTGAGCTTTGGCACTTACTAGGGAGTTTTTCTTGTTTTCCATCTACTTCTCTTTATAGATTCATTATTATCTGGTTGATTTTGATGGATTTGTATTGATTGTGGTTCCATGGTTGTGGAACTTAACTTGGTTGTAGTTGGATATTAGGGATTGATATAGATTTGTGATTTGTATTTTCATTCTCCCATTGTGGGTTTTGATTACATTGGATTTGGTTAAATCTTATTGTAGTTTTAATTCATTGTGGAAGTTACTTTAATGACAATGGTATTTGTTGAGTTGAATTCTTATCTATATTGAATTCCCCATTAGCTTCATTGATGGTATTTGATTGGGCTTGTTAATTGTCCGGTTGGCTAATTGCATTCTCTAATTAAATTACCTAAGTTTAGTGGTCACTAAACTACATTAGAAAAATGGTTCCTCATTGATTAACTCCATAATTTTTAGGGAGCAAGGATAGCCCAAAGCATTCTCCAACAAAGCATATCCATCTTAATACATTCACCTCACTTTTACTTGCTTTGAAATATTGAAAAAATCACAAAAAGATTTAGTTTTAGTTTCTTTTAGATACATTTACTCTTGTTGCACACCAACTGTTTGATAAAATTCCTCAAAGACATCCATATTTTTGTGAACATCTTACATAATTGACAATTGAATACATAGGCTCCACGAGAGAGATTCGACCTAGGTTGTACCACTAGCTGCACATTCTAGCATTAATTTGATTGGTGTCGGCCTCGCGACAAGGCCGCGTTCATCAATTTCTCACTATAGTGAGCAAGCTGCTCACTATAGTGAGCAAGCTGCTCAATAAGCATGACTTTTGATGAAATAATATAACTCCATTTCAAAAAAAAAAAAATAATACTAATTTTAATAATTGAAACCATAAAATTTTATCTAATACTTAATATTATAATATATATATATATATATATATATATATATATATATATATATATAATTTTGGATATTGGATATCGGGTACCCTATCTGCCTATTATTTTGGACGAATATAGGGTATCCGAAGGTAACATCCGCACCTGCCCAATACCCAATGAATAGTCATATTCTAGTACCCGTACCCTATCTGATATCCATTGAATATCGGATAGTTTTTTCGGACGAATACCATTGGGTACCCATAATTTAGCTACCCATTGCCATCCCTACAACTAATTGTGTGTAAATGATATAAATGCTTTAATTATTATTATTTGAGCATATTATTTTCTATATATATAATTGAATCATATAAATTACTCATTACATTTAAAGTTTATGTATAAAAATATAATTTTTATAATATAATATGTATATATTGATATAAAAATTATTCAAATATTATTATTTTCATATTTATGACGTCACATGAATCGACTACCAATTCAACCGATTGAACCGGTCAGCCCGTGGCTCAGAAATTTTTCTGGTTCAATTACTGATCTGATTTTTAAAACATTAATTGCATCCTATTGTCTAGGTTTTTTTGGTTTTTTTACTTTGAGGCGCAAAAAATGAAAAGCGGCCATTGTTAATTTTAAAACAAAAAATTAAATATTAAAGCTAAAAATTATTTAAGCATATATGAAAGACAGAATGAAACCCATGATTATTTTTTTAGATTTCAAAAAATTAATAGAAAAAAATAGTATAGGGGCAGCTTAGTAATAAAAGAAACAAATCACAAGACATGTTAAGTGACACATTAAAAACACACTAGGGTCTAAATTCTATTCCATTTCCCTCTCACATACTTTCATTTCTACTTTCACTTTTATTTTTTTACCAAAACAATTTCTCTACAATCAAACATTAGAAATAAATGTATAGTTGAGACTTGAGAGAGATATGAATAATAAAAAATTCACCCATTATCGTACGTATCATGAAACTTACCACTCTCAGGATTTACATTGCAGTCAAAGTGCTAATTAAAGTATTTAAAATATAGATTTAAATCTTAAAATCTTATGATTTTACGATTTTATACCTTTAAATCTTGTTAAATTGTGTGCAAAATTATTTTGGTGCAAAATCGTCGTAGAATCGATGGAATAGGTCGGGTAAAATCGTATGAAATCTCAATTTTATCCCGTGATTCTACGATTTTATCACAATCTAAAAAAATACTCATTTGAAGTTTGTTGGTATGTTTGTGTGGATATGAATAAGCCGATCAGACCCAACCCAAACAAACTTTTCTTGTTAATATTGTTGATAATCTTTTAATTAATATTGATAATACTCGAGTTCGTAGTACTTCAAATGATATGTGTTTGGATTTACATAACTTTAAGAATGAAGTGTTAAGTGTTGATAATGATGAATGGTGGAAATAGATCAAATGATAGTTATGTTAAAAGATTATTTGATTATAGTTCAAAATATAATTTAATTTTTTTGGTTTACTTATTTGTCTGTGAATTATTGATTATGTATTGAACTATCTGCAATCATAGCAAGGTGCGCGGTCGACTCCGAATTAATAATTCAATACATAGTTCTCTAAAAAAGACAATTAATTTTATAGATTAATTTGGTGCGTGGTTCTTTAAAAAAAACACTCAATTATTTATAGTTGCAGACAACTAAAGATAATAAGAATTATCAATAATATTCTTATAATATTTGATATTATTTTTTAAAATTTAGAATATACTATAACTTTCAATTTTTTAAGATTGGGTAATTTTAACTACTTTAATTTTTTAAAAAAAATCAATTTTAATGATAATCATTAAATTAGGTAAAAAAAATCTAAAGTTCCATTTGTCAAACATTTGAAATTGAATCCAGTGTAATTTCCTTCCGTGCAATTCCTATAAAATACATATTTTTACTTCATTTTTGAAGTACTAATATGGATTTACTCTAACAATAACCCACTATGAATGGATTAGGGATGAAATTATTAGCAATTTTGACAAATATCATCACTAAATAGCCTCGTGAGACTATTTTTTAATATCAATAACAATTTGGTCCCTAATCCATTTAAGGTGATGATATTTGTTAATATTGATATTAATTTGGTCTCTAATCCATTCATAGTGGATTATTATTAGTGTGAGTTCGTATTAGTACTTCAAAAATGAAATAAAAATGTGTATTTTATAGGAATTACACTGGATCCAATTTCCAAACATTTATATTTTGAAAAATATCATAACAAATTTTAGAGTGCCACTAGTTAAATTATTATGGCATCACTCTTTAAACTTCTAGAGTACCATTTGACATGTTTTTAAAATGCCACTTGCTGAAATTTTAAATTGATGGAAACACTTGTATATATATATATATATAAGTTAGTGGTTCGTAAAAGAAACAAGCAATATATATCATTCAAATCAAATGTTACACAAATAAAGGGCAACATTAGGTTGCCGGGTAAAATCTCTATAGAAAAAGACATTACAAAGATTAAATACAATACAAAACTCAAATGATTAAGAAGAAAATTAACTCACACTGTACCAATGACTTTCCTAGCTAATTGAATAGGCCACCGGCTTCCTTTTTCATCATTCCCTTAATCTGGGTAAGAATTTATACATCCATAGTTAGACGTCAGTTTCCAGTTGAACTTCTTGTTACTCGTATAGGAGAACAAATCATATGTAGTGTAATTTCTATGAAGTGTTGAATAATGCACTTTCTATGAAGTGTTGAAGTACGCTTGTTTTACACATGTAAAATGGTTATTTATTTATGCATATTAATCAGGTAGCTAGTTAATGTACAAAATTAATGAACTTTAACACATCACGGAAATTGCACTACAAAAAACCCATTCTCTTCATATAGATTAAGAAACTTGAGAATCACATAATGGAAAATGGTGATTATCAGGAACCTTTGCAATATAAGAAGATACTCAAAGGAAAAGAGAGATACCTGCTTTGCTGAAAGTCCAATATCCTTTAAATCATCAAGCTGTTAGGATAAAAATAAGTTTACAACCCAAAATTATATCAGTTGTATATACAAATTATTTCACCACTAGGTACTATTGAACTAATTCTAAAGACTTACACTCTTGAAAGGTTCGGGAGATTCTTCACGAAGTTCAAGTATGAAGGTTGCCCTTTTCTCGCCAATTCCCTGTAAGAAAAAAGTAGAGTAATTTATAAGGTGTATTAGGATCTTAAAATTCTTGACATTTAAAGGTAGATCACTCCTAACCTTCAATCTTTTCAATTCTTCCCTGATATAATATTGACAAAAAAAAAACACGTCAGTTTTATCATAGGAGATATGAAATAAAAAGTAAAAAGCCATAACATAATTTATGATCATTAAACTCAAGGATAAATTACGATAATTACTTATTTTAAGACACAATAACTGTGATTATTCTACGAGTACCACATAAATAAATGTAAATAACACATGATGTGTTTACTTACTTGTTAGCTGTGTTTAAGAACTTGAGATATTCTTGAACAAGCGAGTTCTACAATATTGCACAATTCAAGGGTTAGAATATGTGAATATCAAAGTAAGCAATTGAGAAAAAGGTCAATGAAAATTATGGTTATATCAAACCTTCATTCCAGAACTGCGCATGCTATATGTTTCCCAAGGACTTTTGGTGTTTGCAACATCCCACCTATCATTAACTCTCAAAGTTTGTTCTGTGATAGGAGTTTTTGGCTCTACAATATCAGTAGAAGATAGGTCAAGTAATATGGATTCCTCTTCTGGTTTCTTCACACATAGTGGAGTGGATGAAAGGAGAAACTTCAAATTGTTTGATATTTCACGAAGTTTGGCACTAATAGGTGGTGATCCAGCATTATTGGCAATTAAACTGTCGTTCTCCTTATTCATATTATGACCTGTAATGACATAGAATTAGAACATCCATTGGAATATGTAGTTATGACTTGTGACTTCAACGTACGTTTGGTCGAGCAGCTCATATATTCAGGTCTTCTACCTACCTTCCTGAACAGTAGAGTCTATTATAGACAATGCTTTCGAGTCAGATCTAGGAGTAAGCTCCTCTTGATGACCCTCAGTTTCCTCACTGACAACCTATGAAGATAGATAAGAGCATTGTTCTGTGATTTCCGTATTTAATTTAAGCAGAGTAAAAAAAATGACATCAATTAAGCAATATATGTATATAAGGGGAGATTAAAGAAAAAGGTTCTGTTAGCATTGGTTCAATTACCTTTTTCACCACCGGTTCTGCTTGAAATCTAGCATCTGAAACTGTGATTTCCTGCATAAAACATTCTCATTAGTTTCCTGATTGAACAAGTGCTTGCATCAACTTTGCAATTCTTTTAATCCAAAGAAAGCCTAGATCAAATTTAGATTCTAGAAGAGTAGCTAATTACATTTTCCTCCATAGATTTGGGTTCCATGTGAAACCTAGCATCTGGAAATGAATGATCCTGCATTAAACATTTTGTCAACTTCCCCGATGATATAGGATGCCAAGTATCGACAAGAATGTTGCAAGCTAAGCTGTCAAGTGTCATCTATAGCATGAAATCATACGAAAATAAGATATTCACCTGTAGTGAAGGCACTAATGCTTTGGTATCTTGTGCAATGGAATTTTCCTGCACAAAAGAGAATAATTTTATCCAGTACAATGACTCCATTCAAAAGTCTCTAATTATAATATATTTATATGTATTTTTGGTCCACATCAAAAGTCCTAATATTATCAATGAGAAGGATTTTTTTTAAAACCTTTACCTCTTCCTCCACTGAAGTTTTGAAGGTAGAACTGGTATTTGACAACTTTGCCTGCATTCAAAAGTCCCTAATTATCAATATTTATACGCATATCGGGTTCACATAAAAAGTCCTAATTTATCAATGAGAAGGAAAAGTTTTGCAAACTATTACTTCTTCCTCTACTGAAGTTTTAAAGGTAGAACTGGAAATTGGATCCAGTGCAATTCCCTTCCATGCAATTCCGGGGCAATTCCTATAAAATACACATTTTTACTTCATTTTTGAAGTATTAATACAGACTCACACTAATAATAATCCACTATGAATAGATTAGAGACCAAATTAATATCAATATTGACAAATATCATCACCTTAAATGGATTAGGGACCAAATTGTTATTGATATTAAAAAATAGTCTCACGAAGCTATTTAATGATGATATTTGTCAAAATTGATAATAATTTCATCCTTAATCCATTCATAGTGGGTTATTGTTAGAGTAAATCCGTTTTAGTACTTCAAAAATGAAGTAAAAATGTGTATTTTATAGGAATTGCACTGAATCCAATTTCGTAGAACTGGTATCTAACAACTTTGTCTGCATTGAAAAGTCCATAATTATCAATATTTATACGTATTTCTGGTCCACATCAAAAGTCCCAATTTATCAGTGAGAAGGAAAATTTTTTAAAACCCTCTTCCTCCATTGAAGTTTTAAAGGTAGAACTGGTATCTGACAACTTTGCCTGCATTAAAATATATTAAGAATCAAACAGAGTAACACAGTTTTATTTAGTATCTAATAGAATAATTCCTTGATAACATAAAATGGCGACAAAATCCTTTAAAGTAAAATGGCATTGGCAAATTTGTTCCCGAAAAATTTCAACACAAAGTTAGACTAGACCACAATACTAGTCTTTATCGACTATATACTTGATATCAATTCTTCTTGTTCATATGTTTGTTTTTTACTCTCCTTTTTCTTTTCGATTTTCTGTGGTTGCTTTAGCAATACTGCAAGAGGGATATTGGGTCAGAAGGAGAAGACACTCTAGCTGCAGGGCAGTGCCAGTTTTGCTTCATGTATGTCATTCTTACATAATTAGAGAGGGAACAAAAATAAAGAAAAAAAATATTGATACCTTCTCAGCTTTAGCAGAATGACTTGCTTCATGAAATAATTTCCTTGAAATTATAGAGAAGAAAAAAGATTTAGTGTCTATACATACATATAAATAAAGACTAACAATTTAGATTATAACCCAGTATACAAAAAACTTGACCACAAACCTTCCTTTTAGTGCAGATTTTATAACATCAGCAGTTTTCTTTTCAACATGTGATCTAGAGGCAGTTAATTTTTTTGCTGTAGAAGATACGCTCTTGAGCATCTGACTCTTACTTGAAGTAAGCATAATTTGTCTTGCTGAACAGTTTTCACTTTTCTTTGTCGAATCTAAGGTTGCCTGATAAATCCCTTGACATGATCGTGATACTAGTTTTACCATGTAGATAGTGTCTGGGCAAAAAAACGGGTTCTATATTCACAAAATAAATAAGCAAGGACCAACAACAAAACTAGATTAGTAATAGACAAAAATGTGCAAAACTAAAAGAATCAGAGATTTGAACTAAAATAGCATGGTCATGACAATTACCAAGCAGACAACCATCAAAATTTTGCTAGTCCCTCTCAAGGAGTCCTGTAACATTCTTGTAAGTTTACTTTCCCGATAGGGAACACGACTTTCATTGGTGCTCAAAGCATGGCAGACATTTGATAAGGCATATATGGACTTGTTGATTTTATTAGTCTCAACAAGATAAGAACTATCACTACTTTTCTTTCTAGCGTCTTCATAACCTGATTAGAAAAGTGTTGTGCAATGGGTCAAACATGTCATCATAGCCAAGAAGAAAAGAGGACATATTTTTATAATGAGAAAAGATGATAACCTGCCAAATCAACAAAATTCATTTTGCCCACATAACCAGTTTCTCTGCTTTCAGCATCCGAAAGGACGTGCACTATTAATCCCACATGGCTTCTACGAGCCCGGTCATTGCCCTTTTTCGTGGCTGACTTTCGAGCAGCACAAGCAGTGAAATATAATTTTTGGAACTCAGCAGTGGATTTCACAGGGATCTGCAGGCATTGACATTAGAAAGTACTCTCATATTACTTATATTACGCCATCTTCAAAATTTTCTCTTTCACTAGTGTGTGTGATATAAACTAGTAAGTACCAATCATCAAATAAATACCTGAGAAAGCCCTTTAAACAGAAGACGCCCTCTGTCTTCAAAAACAAAAATGGTTGATTGTTCTTGATTTAGTAAATCAACAGCATGCTCCTGATGATCAACCTCATAGAATGATACAGCAATATTTTTACCACTTTGCTCCGCCATTGAAAGGAACTCAGTGATAGCAAGCACTGACAAACCAGGTGTTTCAGTAGAACCCTTGAAAATCAAAAGAATTGTTAATATATATATAACATAATTCAATATACGGTCAAGATTGTTCCAACAAAAATGAAATCCAGGATGAACAACAGAGTCAAACCTGAATTACATGAGTCTTTCCACTCCCTCTTGCTCCAATTGCAATAATAGTGCTATTATTGCCCTCAAAAACAGCTGATATAAGAGGCTTCACATCTCTTGAATAGATTATTTCATTTTCTTCACTGTTCCCATAGCAATTGTCCACCAAATAAGACTCCTTACGACTGCAGCATTAAGATTAGCTAGTGTGTGAAACATAATTGGCTCTATGAAGAGTTCAAGGAATGACCAGAGTCCTCCAATAAAATGGCTTAGCTAGAGCTACATAACCTAAAAGCACTAAATTTCGTTAAATGGAACCCTTTGGTATATGCCCAATCATCCACAGCCAGAAAATAATTAATTATGAACTTATGAAAAAAGAAGAAAAAATCTGCTAAAATTAAACTATCGATGACTATATAGCAGTCTTTGTTCATACAAAAGAACGAGGCTACAAAAATCAGACAGTCCGCCCGTTTCTTTATTTGAAATTTGAAAACATCCAACTCTCACGAATTGCACAATTCAAAAAATAATAAACTCTTCTTACGAAAAATAATAAACTCCAAATCTCAAATTCAACCTTCATCCAGCACCCAAACAGATGGAAAATGGCCTACCTATATAGTTGCATTACTCTGATAAAAGTACCACAATCTAATCAAAACAGTTACCTGGAACTGGAAGATTGTTCCCTGAAAGAGATCGCGACTCCGTCAGAACTCTCGCCGACGCAGGGCTTGTTCACCGAAATCCAATCCACCGGATCCGTACATCCCCGGACCTTGGCCACGACCCGAACCTTCCGTAACGGGTTCGAACCTGCGCTGTTGGCCTTCGCGCAATCGGATTGCTTCAGATGATTCCAATCCATCGAAACGAAGGAAGGCTTCTCGAATCGAGATTCGAAAAAACTCGAACCCTAGAAAACGCTTGGATTCTGCGTAGAACTGCGGAAGATCAAAGGGTGAGTGCGAGCGAGCGTGCTCTATTCAGACTTCAGAGTACAATTTCTTTTTCTTTTTTCTTTTTTATTTTCTTTTGGAAATTTATATTTATATTTATATTTGGGGAAGTAGTAGCCGTTAGGAGTTGGGGTTTCAAATTCTTAGCTTAATAGGGACTTCTTTTGTGTGTCTGGCGCTCCATGCGTTGTGAGTTGGGACGCTTCCTTGGGACGCTGGTGAAACTGTGCGTTTAGTCACATGAATGAGAAGAAGAAAATCTTTTGTTTTTTGGTAATATATTAAAATTGATAGATATTGAAAATTAATTATAGGTTAATGGCAATTAAATATTATATGTATTGATGGTATTTTATTTAATAAAATTCCACCATAAGGTCTAATATAAATAAAGTTTTTTTTTATATTGAATAAATTATGGATTTTTATTATATTCGGTATGTGTCATAATATGCAAGTATGATTGTATGAATATATATATTGTTATTCCATTTTGAGTGGGAAAAACGGACCTAAAATTAGTATATACTATTATTGTGTGAACGTTGTACAAAATTTTTATTCAATAACTGATAATTGTTTTTTATAGGATAATTGATAATTAAATACGATAAATATTATTAAAAAAAACATAACACTTACAAATAAACACAAAAGAAAATACACAATATGAAAAATGAAAAATATTAAATTATACAAATATAAATATGTCTATTAGATAAATAGATATATCAAATTTATATCATGTTAATTCGTAAACGAAAATATTAGTATATAATACGTAAAACTTTAAATTGGTCATTTATGTTTGCACGAAGTTTTATATTGGTTGTTTATGTTTCAAAAAGTTTAAATTGGTCATTTATGTTTGCAAGAAGTTCCAAATTGGTCCTTCCGTCCACTTCCGTTAATTTCTTAAGTTAAGTACTGACGTGGCGTGCTGACGTATCCATCTAAGATGCCATGTCATTGCCACATCATCACATATGATATTAGATGATAACGTGGCATGACACGTCAGCTCAAATAGACACGTAGGAAAGATGATATGTCCACCTCAGCACGCCACGTCAACAATTAACGGAAAAAATAAACGGACTTGGACGGAATGACCAATTTGGAACTTCTTGCAAACATAAAGGACCAATTTAAACTTTTTGAAACATAAATTACTAATATAAAACTTCGTGCAAACATAAGGGATTAATTTGGGGTTTTGACCTAAAGTTATTTTGAACTTGTTCTTTTACAAACCAAAATTATAAGCATGGTATGTGCTAAGCTAATCAAATATATATATATATATATATATATATTAAAGCAGAACAAATCAAGGAGGTGCTAATACGTAGGATTTGAAATGTAAGGAGAGCTTGACAAATTTGATCATGAAAATTGATATATGGATCTTTTAGGGTTTAGGGTACATTTGGAATTTCTTTTAATTTTCATTTAAAAATTTCTTAATCTTTGACTAAATTAAATACTTTTTGACACGTGTCGCTCAATGGTGTGCTTTGATCACAATTATTAGTTTTTCTTTAAAAAAATAGTCTATTATTTATTAGTCTCTACATGTGTCACTCTCTCTGTGCATCTGAGCTCAAATTTTAATTTTTCATTTTAGTTTTTAAAAAAATTCAATATTAATATAAAATAAATTGTACTGAATAATTTTATAAGTTAATTTGTAATATTAATTTATAATATATTAATATAAAATAATTGTACCAAATTTTTTTTAATCAATATTTTTATAAATCAATTTGTAATATTCGTACATAATATTCATATCGAGTCAAATAAACCCTTAGGCTATATTCTTTAGCAAGATTTATTGATGGAAAGGGAGAGGCAGAAGCCTTCTCCCTCATCTTTTTTTCCTAACAAACAAACTCTACTTTTTGTATTGTGATAAAATTATGTTTTTGCTCTTACTTTTTTATCCACTTTTTCTCCCATTATCACTTTTAATGTAAGGGCAAAATGGTCATTTTATCCACTTTTATTCCATTCACATCACATTTCCATTCCTTCCTCTTTTTTCATTATCTTTTCCATTCCCTCCTCTTTTCTACCAAAAGAACATACCCTTAGCTCTTCAAATAGTGGGGTTGTTAGCTAGTTTTATCTAGCTCTCTTCCATTATCAAAAAAAAAAAAGAGAGTTAAACTAACATTTTTTTTGTCCACCTTACTAAGGTGATCTAATCCAGGTCCAACCCACTTACATCAAATAATTTAGATATAATAAAATACAAGTGTATAAAGTATATGATCTATGTCGTCGAATAAAATTTGAGATTGTGTGTTAACACCTTCATTCAAGGGCTCAAACCATACGCTCTAGGCACTTTATCAAATAGGCTATATTGCATATCCGAATCTTACATCAAAGTCCTTGGTGGGCCAGGTCGACCCATTTGGACATGCTAGGCACAGCAAGCAAGTGCTCGGCTTTGGGCATAGAAAGCCCAAACTTCTCACCCATATCCAACTCCTCAGGGCCCATTCCTCCCGGAAGCTCCCACTCAAAGCAATGCACCATCTGAGCCACCACAAGCTTCACCGTACTCAGCCCTAAATGTATCCCCGGACATCCTCTCCGACCACTCCCAAACGGCACAAACATCAAACTCTCCCGCCCTCGGAAATCCACCTCTCTCTCCTCAAACCTCTCCGGCCAAAACTCCTCCGCATTCTCCGACCACACGCTCCTATCCCTCCCCATCGCCCACACATTCACAATAACCCTCGTCCCCTTCTCGATCCACCATTCCCCAACCCTAGCATCCTCGATCGCCTCCCGCGGTAACAGCGACCCCGCCGGATGCAATCGGAACGTCTCCTTGATCACCATTTCCAGGTAATTTAGTTTCGCTAGGTCTCTCTCGTGCACGAGGTTGTTTGTGGCTCGGTTCGAATTCGTTTGTTACTGCTGCGTGTCGCCGTAGCTCGTGTTTGAGGGCTTTCATGACGCGCGGGTTGCGGAGGAGCTCGGAGAGGGCCCACACGATGACGGTGGCGGAGGTCTCGAATGCGGCCGCGATCATGTCGAGCGCGATGGCCTTGATGTGGGTACGGTCGTAGACGACGGTGTCGTTTCGGTGCATCAGTGAGAGGAGGATGTCGATGAAGTCGTTGTGGTGGTGGTGGTTGTCGTTTTGCTCGTGGTCGTTTATTATCTTCTCCATTACTTCGTCTAGCGCTTTGCTTACTTTCTTGAAACGTCTTGTTAAGCCCTGATATAGATACAATCAATGTGCATTGCTTATGTAGCTTAGTCAAATGAATAATTGACTATATATATAAACTAATATTAATATTTAGAAATTATATAATCTTTAGAGTAAATTACATCAATTTCTTGTAAGAGTTTGTAAAATTATATTTATATATAGTAGTTTTAATGTTATAATATATTTGTTCATTCTAAAATAATAAAAAGAAAGTTAAAGAGTTAAGACTAAAGAGTACATATATATATATATATATATATAATTGATTCAACATCATATAACAAAAATATAAACGTCTAAAAGTTATATTTTTAAAAGAAACTTCTAAGTTCTAAGTATAATATTAGAAATAGTTAATTAACCATATGAAGGTATTATTAAATAACTGAAAAGTTATCTAATAATGCCTTCACATAATATATTCGTACTAAAATAACAATCTACAATCTAAAAAGATCAAAATCAAAAGCTTGTTTAATTTTATTCTTGTCTTCTTTTGATTTTTTTAAAAAATTTATGCAATTAATCTTAAGAATTTCATATCAGTATTATTTTTATGTATCTATTTATACATTATTAAAAAAAATATTTATATCATGGAATTTTTGTTTTTTTAAAACTAATGTATTTTTTAGAATGAAAATCAAAGTAAACTCAAGTTTTACAATTCAAGTACAAAATCATACCTGAAAATCAAATACTCCAAGCCAAGGCACATAATCAGCAAGATTAAAAGCACCAGAAAGACACATTTCCTCCTGAACAAGCCCCTTCAAATCAAACCCATCAACCTTATAATGATCATAATTATCATACTCATACCCTAATATCATCTTATAAACCATACCCTCCAAAACATCATGGACCACTTCACTAAGGTTCACAACTTCACCCTCCATGGCTGCCTTCTCAACTACACTCACCATTTTCTCCACTTCCTTCATCCTCAAAGGACCAAAAGATTCAACCTTTGAAGCACTAAGAAGGTTTATAGTACACATCTTTCTCATGTCACGCCAATATGGGCCATACTCCGAGAACACCAACCCTTTGGAGCCGTAAGAGAAGTAGTTGGAGGCTTGGAGCCGAGGCCGGCTCGCAAAGACGGTGTCGTTCACTTTGAGAAAAAGCTCGGCGGCTTCCGGGGAGGATAGGATTATGGTTGGGACTTGTCCTAGCCTTAGGCCCATGATGGGTCCATAGGTTTTGGCTAGCGCTTGGAGGGTGCGGTGGGGCAATTCGCCTAATAGGTGGAGGTGCCCGATCACCGGGAGGCCGGGCGGGCCAGGCAGTTGTTTCCGGTCGTGTTTACGTTTGCTGCCACCCTTGAGGGTGGATGAAAGAATGAATGTGAGTAGGCATGTGAGGAGGAATATTATTGGGAGGGCTAATGTTGAAGGAAACATGTTTAATTTTTGTTAGTTTTGAGTAAGACATATATATATATATATTGGACTAGGGGTTTGACTATATACCAAAGAGCAATATTTAGCTTTTTCCTAGAGGTTGTTGTGTCGTGAAAGTTTTAAAAGAATTATTGTAAAATATTTCAAATTTTATTCTAAAACAATCAATGATATATATATAGATATATATCTAATGTTAGGTATATACTAATTAATGCAATTTTAAATTTAAGATTACAAATAAACTTGGCCAGCTGCATATAATATTATACAATATCAATATTCTTTTTAGTTTTCCACAGGTATCTTTTTATTGGAGGCAATCCTATTTGAGGAAGCTGAGGTTCCACAACGGGAGTAGAGCTCTCCCAGCAGAGGTTTTTTTATACACAAGACTCGAATCCGAGACCTTACTTAAGAGAAATAGAGTACCTACCACTCCAACAAACCACCTGTTAGATACAATATCAATATTCTATGATATATTTGTGGTATGAGTCACTAATATATATATATATATATATATATATATATATATATATATATAATCTTCTTAACTAATAAGTTATTAGCTTTAAACAGACAAAATTTTGTCATATAAACAATAAAACATATACCACAAGAAGTAGCACAGAATTGTCATAATCAATGCTCATAATTCTAAGGAATAATCACTCAAGAAAAAGCCAAAAATGTACACACTATGGAACCAGATGATTACTATTAAAAAACTTTTGGGTAGGTAAATACAGCAAATGCAAGCAACTTGAAGATTAAAGAAATGGAATGAGGTGTGTATTTTCGTCTGATAAAAGTTTAATACTATCAAAGTATTAAATTTTTAATACAATTTTTTATTCATTAAATATATTTTTTTTAATATTAATAAAAATTTACATTAATAAAAATTTATCTTAAATAAATTAAAAATTAAATTTTTATTAACATTAATAAATAATAAATAACTAATAGAAAAAATATCGAATTTTCAATACATAGTACCCAACATGTATCAATCATGTATCTTTTTGTCTCTTGTATTTACCATTATCATAAGTCATATTGCTTGCCGGTGAAAGATTCTTTTGAAGTATCAGAGTCTGTCCATTTTATTTTTCTTTTGAAACCGTCAAAAGTTTTGCTTTCCCATTAAATTTTTATTAACAATTTAAAATCGCTCGAAATTCATAATTAGTGGGGATTAATTAAGTTTTTGACCTAATGATCGAGGCAGCTTTAATAATATAATGACAGGCATCATTATATGGCTAGGCACTTAATGTCGTCCGGTCTCTGTCCTCATCACAGTATTAATCGTCTGCCCCTACAGTTCCATCTATCACAGTATCATCAGTGTCATCACAGTATCATCACAATATTTACGTGACACTGTGCGCCTCCCAATGTCATTGTATACCCGTTCAGCCCCCAACGCGTCCATCATCGTCACTTTAGCCTCCTCAGGCACTCCTATATAAACCCCAACCTAGCAAGGGTTCCACAGGACTTTACTACCCACGGAGTTCTCTGGCTCATCTACGACCTGAGACGCTCCCACTTTGTAAAGAACTCATCATACAGTATAAATTTTCGCAGAGTTTTGAAGAAATTGTACAAAAATATTCATGCAGTTTTAATATATAGTCAAAACCCTCCGTTTACATGTTTTAGTTGAATATAATTAAATTTAATTTATATTCATAATCATTCGACAAAATTTTACGTTGATTATTGAATATTTAACAATATCCTCCTCTTTTATCCAATATGTAGAGTTGACTAAATTGAAGATAACCCAATGATTAGAGGTAGGGGAAGACCAAAGAAAACAATAGCAGAAACTATTATGAGGGACTTAGCTATAAATAACTTAACCATAGAAATGTGTAAAGACAGAACATGTTGTTATAATTAAACTTAATCTTTAATAATTAGTTAACTATCATTAATAGTATCATTAATTAATTTTTTTATCTATAATATTAATCAAATGACTAAATTGATTAAAAATTCATCTTTCAGAAACTAAATTGAAACATTTGATCATTTAAAAATTAATTTGAGAGAGCATAAATTTTTCATGAATTAAATAATCAATTTACTCTAATTTTAACTAATTTGACATAAAGTGATTGAAACTTTATTTAGATACTTTTGTTATAGAGTAGTGAATGTTATGAACTCCAATTCATATAAATCATGTATGTTAATGTTTTTTTGGTGAGACGATGGAGCCAAAAAGGAATGCAATTAAAATTAGTTCAAAACCCTATTTTGGTCCTTCATCTTTTATCCAAATTTTATATTGGTCCTTTATCTTTTTTAGAAGTTTTATATTGGTCCTTTCATCCAATTCCGTCCATTTCTTCCGTTAACTGTTGACGTGGCGTGCCGAAGTGGACACATAATCTCTCCTATGTGTATGAGAAAGCTAATGTGGCCTTAGATACACCAAAAACACCTAAACGATATCGTTTAAGCAAAAAATGAAACTATGCTGAGAGGACCAATATGGAACTTTAATGAAACATAAAAGACTAATATAGAACTTTAATGAAATATAAAGGATTCGAACTTTAATAAAATATAAAGGACCAATATAGAACTTTAATGAAATATAAGAACCAATATAAAATTTCTGAGAAAGACAAATGACGAATATAGAACTTTTAAAAGATAAATATAAAATTTGGGTAAAAATAGAAAACCAAAATAAGATTTTGACCTTAAAATGGAGATGTGTTGAATGTTAACAATTTAGAGAAGCAGAAAATAAACAAGAACACAATTAAAATTAAAAGTTGTGAAAAAAATACAATATATTAAACTAATTGTTAACCATATTATTCTTGATTTTATCTATTCTAATCTTTACCATATGACAAATTCAAATTTCAACCAAACAACTCCCTCTTAGACCTTATCATGGGCCTTAAAGCCCACTCGTCCTGATAAAATATAAATATGAGTCCGAAAATATGAGTGCAAGCCCGAAAGTCCATTTTTTTAAAAAACCTGTAAAAAGCGAGCCAGACTCGGACTTTTTTTGAGTCCGCCTGCATAGGTGCTATCTTTTTTTAATATATATATATATATATAATAATACATTAAAATAAATAAAAATTACAGCTGTATCACACTCACATTCTCACACTTCAAAATCCCTCATCTAAAGATACGTTCTTTACCCAGAAATGAAAATAGAAAGGGAAAGGGAATGTATTTATTGTGTTAGTAAAAGTTGAGAAGGGAAATGGAATGGAATGTATTAAAATTACTACTTTATCCCTTATATTAAAATAATAAAAAGAAAAGATAGTTATAATTGTGTCAAATTAAAGGGTATTATAGACATTTTGTATTTTGTATTTTCTATTTTTAATTATACACATTTTTTAAGATAAAAATAAAACAATAGATAACATGTGAGACCTACATATTTTTTTTCCATTCCCTCTTTCCCTAAAATTCATTCTAATTTCTAACAATCTAACTGAGCCGCAGTCCAACTCACTCCTCCTCACCTTAGCTCTCTTCCTCTAAACTATGATACTCTCACATTGTCGCTGGTAGAAGCAGCTCCCAAGTCCCAAACATCAGTAGACGTCATCGCCTTTAACTCTTTGTTTTTAATTTAATCTTATTTCTATAGAAAAAGAATTATATATCTATGTTTAAGAAAAAAAAAATCTTTATATATATTAGATAAAACATGAAACAAACTAAAAAAAATTTTTAATACAAAATATAGCAGCCCGAACCCGTTTTACATTTTATACGGGCCGAGCCCAAACTCAAAAGCTTAAATTTTCAGTAAAGAAAACCCGCAAATACAACTCATATTTTTTAGAGCCCAGCTAGTAATCAAGTCTCCCTCCATCTCCCTTGTTCTTTTCTTATTTTATTTGTTTTTACATTCTTTTCTCCTATTTTGCAAGAGTTCTCTTTTCTTTTTTTTTTCTTTTTTTGGTTTCATTGTTTTCTTTCTTTATAGGAGAAGGTTTCCTCTTCCTCTATTTAACTTTTCTTTCATGAATAGGATTTTCTTTTATTTGTAAAAGCTTTGGTTTTTTAAGTTATTATTTCATTTATTATAACCAAATTACATATTTTTTCCATTTTGTTTTTGATAAATAAATATCCGTGATTGGAAATGCTTAGGCGAAACCTCCTTACACATGACTCTCAAAATCAAACATGGGAGCAAATGCTTAAAAAGACTCAAGTCCCCTCCAATCGAAGCAAGAGCCGTCTATATATCTTCACCATAACACAAAAAATGAGGGCAAGCCAAATTATCAATAAACCCTAAAAATTTTAAACTTTCATCTCATCTTTAATCAATTTAAGTACAACATAAAACACCCTTGGATGTGAGGATGTGATCAAGTGAGGGTACTTTGGCAAATTTCCCTCAATCTCGGCAAATTGCTGGTCGACGGCCGAAATGTGTGGTCTGGGAAGTCCACTGAAGTATTTCAACGAATCTCCTCTCCTTTGATGCGGAGAAAGATGATTTGATACGAAGTGCATTCTTTTCTACATGCACACTACTCATTTTATATCAATCATTTCAAATTTTGAACTTAATGGCATAAGAAATCAATTCAAGTCCTATGAAGTACAGCTTAAAAAAGTTGGGAGGTGATTGACTAATAAAGCTTCACACTTTGGTTTATCAGTACATCTCACCACCCAAAACACCCATTTTTGTGAGAGTCTCATTGGCTTTTTGTACCTATATCTTTTGTACATTGTGTGTACCTAAAAATTTCATAACATGATATTATAACGTGTACTTGTCAAAACTAGGGTACAGAAGTAAAAAAGAGAGGGAGGGAAATAATGGAAAAATATTCTATGATTTGGAAAAGGATACTCAATGCTCAACTTCTGGATCAGCATGCTTTACAACTTTTCCTGCATGTACCGTAGTAATCAGGAGAGCCAATCATGTACACAGGATTTCTTTGACATTCTCCCATGGCTGCCCAAGAAGCACAATTATCATCCATATCAGTGCATTCATCATCACCACCATCTGATATGGATGATACTTTCTCAGTACTAACTGGTCTTGCATAGAAGAATTTAGTTCCAAACCACATTTCACCTTCAAGGACAGGGCATCTAGCATGGAAGCTACTCTTGTCAGGAGATGTGTTATGGTGAAGAGAGAAAAATAGAACTGCATTCCCTTTGACCGGTTTGAGAATATTATCACTTTTTCCGCAGTCAGACCAGCTTACACTCTTGGGCTGATAATGCATTCAGTATGATTATGTAGCAAAAGATTGGTTCAGAACCAGATGCAAGAGAAGGATAGCACAAAAAGGAAATGATTCTAATGGAATAGATTCACTTACCTCTGACTCAGGGAAGATAATTTGACCCCCTTGAGTGACATTAGAGAGATATAAAACAACGGTCGCCATTAAAGGTCCACTCGATTCCAACTTGGATTTGTTGAAAAGCTGTGCGTTTTGTTCAGCCTTTTCATTCGCATAATGCATGACCTGAATAGGCTTGCTGTTCTCTAGCCAAAATTATTGTCAAGAAACCAAGAGAAAAATGTATATTAGCATGTGCATCACAAATTAGAGGCAGATAAGTACAGCCACGATTGACACAAGTGGTACCTTTAGGAAGGAAAGTCCAAACGGAAATTCTTTCTTCAATCTTTGCGACAATATCATCCTAAACAATATAGAACAACATTAACATAATAATATTCACAAGCAAAACTGTCTGTGCCAGTAATGAATAGTTGATGCTCAAGAAAAAAGCTTAAAAGAACAAGCAATTGTGGTTGTGGCAATGCAAAAAGTCAAGTTTTCAAAAGGAAATATAAACACGTTTGATAGTTACAGACTGCAGCATTACTGCTAGCAAATAAAAGAACTGGAGTAAATATTATAATCAATAGTCTATCCTTTAAACAAAAAAACTCTCCTAATCTAGGAATGAGTTGGGTGAGGCGGTAAGCAACCTATAATCCCAAGAGTAAGCCAAAAGGAGTATTGCTTTATAAGGCTTATAATGTCAACTGGTTGAGTAGTAAAGATAGAAAATTATAAAGAATAGCATGGCAAGCACAAGTAGCAAGGACAATATTCAGCCAACATAAAGTGAAAAGAAAATGACAGATATTTGATAAACCCCTACTTACATATTCTAGAAGGCAGCCACGTCAACAACCACCACAGTGCCAAAAGCATTGCTTTGACCTGCTCCATGTGTTACTCAATTTCTAACCCCACGTTTCCCACTTTACTGCATTATTGTTATTTCATTTATTTTAATATTTAATCAGTTATGTATTCCTAGTTATGAGGCACTATCACATCAGTTATTATTTCCCATTGTCTTAGAACTTCCTTAGCCTATTTATAGCTCTCTATTCAGAGACTAAAGTTATCTTATTATTCAAATACAGATTTATCAATCAATTCAAGTATTTCTCTAGAGTCTGGAAGACTTACTTACCTGCTCTCTGTCTCTTATTATTCTGCTACTGTTTGAGATTATTGGGTTGTTATCAATCTTTCAAGAACCCTACATAGTGGCTCACTTTAAAAGACTTCTTATAGTGGCTTGTAGGAGGAATATCCAGTTGATAAGATTTTTACAACAGGAAAATCCATTTTGATTCACAGTGGTTGATTACTAACACATCACCATCAATGAAAACAATAAACAATATGAGAATCAACAAAATATCCCATCATAAACATACATTTTTTAAGCCTTGATGGTAGAAAAGCACAATCGAAAATGAGATCTTAAAAGCAGATAACCAGGCCATCCAACTATATAATCAAAGTTCAGACTCACATCTATATTCAATAAAGTTTCTGAGGTAAGCTTCCCATTTGCCTCATCTCCCTCTGCATGATGATCCTTCCCTGAGGACTTTTCTTTCACAGTTTGTGCCTAAGTTACAAAAAGAAAGAAAGAAAGAAATTCAAAGACTGGCTCAGGCATTATGAACCTTCATGCAAAGTAACAATCAGAACCATACCAAAGAAATAAGGTAGTCACATTCTTTGTCTGACAGAAAGCCTTGGTATAGAAAGACCCTATAGCATAAGGAGCAACATCAAAGTTTAAAAACAAGAAAAACAGTACATAACCAAACAAGTTAAAATAAACCATAATTGTATATCTAAAGCTGTAGCACATAAATTCCAGAAAGATCACCTATCACAGGATAGTTAATAGAGGGAACTTTTCAAAAGTACCTGACCTTGGTCGCCAAGAGAGTTGGAGAACACGTGATGGATCAATTCTGTTGGGATGAATTGAGTGATCCAGTTGTAAGACATTTTTCTGGCTCAACTCCTTATTCCTTAATTCCTTTCGGCTGCTAAAGTAAACAGCGACAGAAAGAAAACATTGCAATATTAGTAATAGCATATGAAAGGAGGTATGTTAAGTAATCTTTACCTAGGGAAGTCACAGGGGAAATAGGTCACGAAATGGACAACATGTCATGACACCAAATATTCCACAGCACATATGGGAATATGTACTTATTATTATACAAATACATGCATACAAACAAGCAAATAAGTGAGACATTACTCCAAATTTTTGCTTAATACTGTAAATTTTAACCCAAACAGAAACTTAAAAAAAAATATACAACTGAAAAATATGTCCAAGACAGTTTTCATTCACATGTGTAGTGTACCTGCAATTCTTCATGAATACCAAGGATATTAGAATTCAATACTAATATTGATTGTGCTAGTGCTAGATATTGATATGAAGTAGGTTAATCCTTCCAATAGATAATGAGAAGAACACCATGTATGTCCCAATCTTTGCCTAGATTGCCCAATTTTTTAAAAGCAACAAAGGGAATCTATTACTGAGAAAGAAAACAATCTTTTGGCTTAAATATAATCTCAGTATCCTCCTGCACATGCGCTCAATCCTTTACCTAGGGTTGGAACTTGGAACACAGCGCAAGAAGAAAGCACAGTTTAAGTATACCCTTTTCTCAATCCTACATCTACATTTGACTCATCACGAGTCATTTACATATTATTGCTTCTCTATCATCCCTTATCCTATAGATCAATTAAAAAAAAAAAAAAAACTTGCAAAATGAGATTTGCATCATCTATTTATTATCCCCTGCCAAAAAAAGCTCATTTAATTTATGTACATGAAAATTGAACATTGAATTCATTTTGACGATGAAAACTATTTGCTTGGTGTGCTAGACGACATTACAGTGATCAAGACAATATGGTCTACATATAAAAGATAGAAGACATTTAACAAATAAAATATCCAAGTTACCATTTGCAGCAGAATATGAAACTATCACATTGCAATAGTTATGTAATCTTAATCAACACCACTAACTCCAATTTCCAGAATTAAATTTACAAATATCCACGGAACATGCAGGAAAGATCTAGCTGAAACTAGATAACTGAGAAAACTATAAGTTCACATCGGGATGGTTATTTGATCTAGGTATTCAAATTAAAGAATTAAGCACACTTCCCGTATTCAATTTCACAAAAAAAAAATTTCAAAAACAGAATCAAAGAGAGAAATAGATGGGCATTTTACCTTTCCGAAAAATAGCTTCCGAGAAAGCAGGCAAACACCGAAAGCAAGAACAAAGTGACGAAGGACGCCATTATTGAGAAGAAACCCAAGTAGAAATGAGATCAACCAAAGAGATTCTTTGCGACGCGATCGGCAATTCATGAATCATGCTTCACGCTGGCTTTGAACTCATTTTGCCAAATTTGTGAATACTTCTCTCTCTTGCGTTAATTATCTTTTTTCCTCTAGAAAGTTCTTCATCTTACTTTCAAGTTTCATTCAAATGGAAATTCTTATTTTGGTGTGTGTAATATTTTTTTTTTCAGAAAGGTCCTTGTATTATATTTTAACTAGATTGTTGCCCGTGCTTAATGATTTTATTCAAATTATTTTAAAGGTCTAAAAATTTATTAATTAATAATTATATTCAATTTTTATTTATATAAATATAAAATATCATGCTAATATAAAATTAAAATCCTTTACAAATATTTAATTGAAGATTCACATAAAACACAAATTGTCTTAAATATAAGGGATTTGTTTAAGGGAGGCACTTGCACATTTCTTTGCGAAGAACTCATAGAAAACTTTGGAGATGAAAAAGAAAAAACTTAGGTCAAGTTCTTTATATCCTTGTTATCAATCTCTCCAATATAAATTTGACACGTAGCAAAAAGTGTTTGAATGACCAGTTACAATGGAGAGATAATATAGAAGACCACATTTTATATGATCAATCATGAAAGAAAAAGAGTGTAAATAGAATATATGATTAGTCAAACTTGATAGCAAGAACAAAAGGAATTTGACCTAAGTTTTTTACCATAAAAAATCTCTTTGTTTTTCTCTTCCATCGCACCACAAAAAGTACACACTTGTAACATCTCAAATATCTTGATAAAGATAAAAAAGTAATCTATTATAAATATAAATAAGTTTGAAATCATTTAGATGGTTGAAAACATTAATACATTTGTATCTATTTATGCTTGTGTATTATGTTCGTAACATGAACCAAAGTAATTTTCATCAAAATATATTAAGAATAAAAAATACTATTTATTTATAATTAATATAACACAAAGATATGTATATTTGTATCTATTTATCTTGTAGAATTGAGTTTTACTTCTGAAGGCTATATATAGGGGCAGAGACAATCTTTTTTTTCAAGGGAGCCGAGATATATAAAAGAAATTATAATATATGATAATTTTTTTAAAAAATTATTTATTTATAAAAGGTATATATATATAATAATATATTACATTAAAATTAAATAAATTAATAACGCCCGTATGACGAACACCATTAATTTTATTTATGTAATTTTACATAAATTCGACGCGCACCATCATTTTTATTCATACAATGTTACATAAATCATTTAATATTTTATCATATTATTATTTTAAAATACAATGCATTGATTCATAAATTAATTACAAATAATAAATTTAAAAAATAAAATTGATTGACAACTTGATAATAAAGATAAATAAAAATAATTTGTCATACTTAAAAAATTATATATAATTTAAAATAACAATTAAATAAGTTAAAATTACACTTGAGTACTCTCTATTCATTTATTGTAAAGAGTAAAATTTAAAAATTTTATCTCTTAATTTTTTATGTTCCCAATGTATAATAGCTTCAAAGTCTATCACTTCTTTAAAGGTAGTAAAGCATGATTTTTTTTTTTTTACTTTTGTATTTCTTTATTTTTCTACAAAGGGGCCATAATTTTTTATCTAAGGGCTCAATAATTTTTTTATCATGTACTTTGCGTATATTAGTATCATCTTATGGGGGCTAGTAAAAAAAAGTATAGGTCTATGGGTGTGTTTGGTAGGTAGAATGAGTGAGTGAGGAAATGAGAAAGAGAATGTTGGAGGGAATGAAAATATCATGTCAATATGATGTGCTGTGATGTGAATGGAATAAAAGTGGGTAAAAAAATAATAATAAAAACATAATTTTATCACATTACAAAAAAAAATAGATTTAATAAAAAAAATATTGAATATAAAGTTAGGCTTCACTCCACTAACTAAACACACCCTACTTTTGGGTTCCTATTCTGAAGGCTTACATCTTATTTTTTTTAAAAAGTACACTTTTTGATTGCTATTCTGAATACTACATGTGTGATTAAAAAAAAGCAAAGAAGGGTTAAAACTTAAAATTTGATGAACTCAATAAAAAAATAATAATAAAGGAACAAAATCATGGCAAGGCGACACGTGTACATGTGTGGTTCTTGTTTTATAAGAGTATTAGTCTTTGTACCCGTGCCCTGCACGGGTTATATCTACAGATATGTACATATTATTCTAAACATTATGTTTAGACAAAATTAAAACACTTGAACTCAAAATCCGCAAACAATATGAATACAATAAATTTATAGGCAAAATTTGATAAGAATTTAGAAAGTGAAAATTCTAATATATTCAAACAAAAACCAACTCAACGCATTAATATAGAGTTTGTTACTAATATTAACTCTATTTGACATTCTGGAACACTTTTTTGAAGACGACATTTGTAGTAGTTTTCAGCTGATGACAATCCGCATCGGACATCGGAATCTTCAAACCAGAGTGTTTAAGAACACGTGAAACAACAACATACAGTTGGCCGTGACTGAACACAGGTCAAGGAAGATATATACCAACATTAGACAATGTCTGCCCCTGACTTTTGTTGATTGTCATTGCAAATGAGAGAACAACAGGAAATTGGCAGTATTGAAACTTGAAAGGCATTTCAAAATCGATCATAAGGACTTATTAACATACGTGCTATAAGAACCTATTCACCTGCGAATTTCTCGGGCATGATTAGTCTTGTTCCATTAAACAATCTCATTGAATGGTCAAATATTATGAAGAAGCATTATATGTGCACCCACCTTAGGTTTAAGATGATGATGTGGTAGACCACGTCAACTGATAATATTGGTTATATATCTTTTGTGTATTTCTTTATCTTATATTATATTAAATATTAACTCTCTCGTATAATTATAATATATATATATATATATATATATTGCATTTATAAATTTAAAAAACTTTGGCACCCTTTTTGGTTGGAGTTGTTTGAGTTACGATTTATTTGATGTATTTATTTTTTATTTAAATATCATGTAGTGTGGGATCAAAATTTAAGTGTTTAAGACTTATTATGTGTTATTATATGTGTATTTTAGACTAATTATGTTCAATTTCAGCTTTGAATCTGAATTATAATAACTTATTATGTGTTTTTCATATTTATTTGATTGATGTATATGTATAGATACATATATATACTTTTTTAATTTTTTAAAAATTTGACCGGGCTAACCGATTTTTTAGTGACCCCGCAGTTGAACCGGTGAATCAATGACCCGAGTCCTTGCCGGGTTAATGACCGATCCGGATTTTCAAACATTGAAAAATAGAAAAAAGAGAAATTGTTAAGGAAATAACAAAATGCATAGCAGCACAGATATCTCTCTGTTTTGAACTTTGACGACAGTTGCTAACATAGCTGGATCTATATGAGCGAGAACCACATGATCTTGTTTGAAGCCTATCTGGAAGCACCACAAAAGATAACATTTAACGAATGCTTGAAAAGAAATCACAATAAAACAGTGCATGAGTCAAAACAAAAGATATGGATATATTAATTATGTAGAAATAAGTTGATTTCTTGAAGTCATGGCTTCAATTATGAAGTATTAATTATATATGCACGTTGCAGCCTATTGTAAAGATGGTTGTAGCACCATCGACGATGTAGTTTATATAGTGAAGGGTTGATAAAGTTAAGCCCGTGGTTATGAATTTGTATTTAAATTTGACTTCAGGATTTGATTGTGCTAATAAAAAAAGATATGGATATATTATATACTATATATTATATCTATATTAATATGGTTGTGGGGTCTTCCTGTCAACGGTCTCTTAAAATAATCAATTAGTTAATTAAAAAAGAAAATAAAAATATGATGTGAGAAGATCATGAATGAGAGAAAATAAGAATAGTGATAACTTCCCAGGATTCTATTTATTATTGGAAAAAACTTAGGTCCATTTCCTTATGTCCATTACATCCAATTCTCCAATATAAATATGACACATGGCAAAAAGTGTTTAAATGACCAATCACAGTAGAGAGAGAATATAGAAGATCACCTTTTATATAACCAATAATAGAAGAGAGAGAGTGTAAATACAATATATAATTGGTGGAATTGGATGTAATGGACATAAGAAATTCCTTTATTATTTTAAATATAATAATTATTTTATTTTATATTTTAAAATTTTGAAATAATTTAATATTTCAATTTTTATTAATTTAAAGTATAATAATCATAATTTTATAATATATTTTTTAAAATTTTAAAAAATAAATTACATGCGAAGCCTCTAGTATGTCAATATGGCTCTGGGTCTTTTCCGTCAACGGTCTCTCAAAATAATTTTATTTCACATTTAAAAAATACAAATTAAATTAAGTCCCGTATAAATCAATTAATTAACTAATTAAATAAATATATCTAAAAACAACCCACCTTCTTTTAAGAAAAAATTTATATGTTGTTGCTTACATGTTTTTCCTAAGGTTAACCAATTAAAGAAAGACATATGCTAATTTTTTTATGTCATCTTCTCAAAATTAACACATGTCTTTCTTTAATTGGTTAACCTTAGGAAAAGCATGTAAGTAATAGCATATAAGTTTTGTCCCTTCTTTTACTCCACACATCCACCTCTCCATGATATAACACCACTACAATGAAATACCCACGTGCAGCAGATAAAGAGAGATTTACCCCACTACTAATTTCACACCTCATCAATTAATAAATAAAAAAATAGTCCACTAACTTTTCATGATTCTATTAGTTAATTTAAAAAAATAAAAATATGATGTGAGAAGATCATGGGTGAGAGAAAATAAAAATAGTGATAACTTTTCATGATTCTATTTATTATTTTAAATATAATAATTATTTTATTTTATATTTTAAAATTTTGAAATAATTTAATATTTCATTTTTTATTAATTTAAATTATAATAATCATAATTTTATAATATATTTTTTTAAAATTAAAAAAATAAATTACATACACAGTACGTGCATGCGAAGCCTCTAGTATATTAATATGGCTGTGGGGTCTTCCCATCAACGGTCTCCTAAAATAGTCAATTAGTTAATTAAAAAAAATAAAAATATGATGTGAAAAGATCATGGGTGAGAGAAAATAAGAATAGTGATAACTTCTCAAGATTTTATTTATTATTTTAAATATAATAAATATTTTATTTTATATTTTAAAATTTTGAAATAATTTAATATTTAATTTTTTATTAATTTAAAATATAATCATCATAATTTTATAATATATTTTTAAAAAAATTTAAAAAATAAATTACATGCACGGTACGTGCATGCGAAGCCTCTAGTATAGTATATGTATATATATAATATATTATATAATCTATACGTGGGTGGGTAGGAATATATATAGTATATATTATATGGGTGGGGTAGGTATATATTGTTTGAAAAAAAATAATTTATTAGTTTACAAATGAATTTAAAAAGTTGTTATTTATAATATATATGAAGGGATAATTTATATTAGATTTAGATTTGAATTATTAATATTCAATATAAATGCAAGCATCAAGGAATTTTTCGTAGATTGAAATAAAAAAGATTTGACAATCAGATTCGGTTTAACTAACACATATCAGCAGCCAGCCAGACGCCAAGGTGGCGACTAGTCAGCGTCACATACTTAAGAAATAGATGCTGAAAAAGCTTATGTGGCATGATCAGGCTTCACGCCTCTTCTTTTATTATATTATATAGATATAGATATAATATATATTTTATATATTTTATATATATATATATATATATATATATATATATATAATATAATATGTAAAGGTATATATATATATAGTATATATTTTATATATATATTATATAATCTATACGTGGGTAGGAATATATATAGTATATATTATATGGGTGGGGTAGGTATATATTGTTTGAAAAAAATAAATTTTTAGTTTACAAATGAATTTAAAAAGTTGTTATTTATAATATATATGAAGGAATAATTTATATTAGATTTAGATTTGAATTATTAATATTCAATATAAATGCAAGCATCAAGGGATTCTTAGTAGATTGAAACAAAAAAGATTTGACAATCAGATTCGGTTTAATTAACACATATCAGCAGCCAGCCAGACGCCAAGGTGGCAACTAGTCAGCGCCACATGCTTAAGAAATAGATGCTGAAAAAGTTTATGTGGTATGATCAGGCTTCACGCCTCTTCTTTTATTATATATATTATATAATGTATACGTGGGTAGGAATATATATAGTATATATTATATGGGTGGGGTAGGTATATATTGTTTGAAAAAAATAATTTATTAGTTTACAAATAAATTTAAAAAGTTGTTATTTATAATATATATGAAGGAATAATTTATATTAGATTTAGATTTGAATTATTAATATTCAATATAAATGCAAGCATCATGGGATTCTTAGTAGATTGAAACAAAAAAGATTTGACAATCAGATTCGGTTTAATTAACACATATCAGCAGCCAGCCAGACGCCAAGGTGGCGACTAGTCAGCGCCACATGCTTAAGAAATAGATGCTGAAAAAGCTTATGTGGCATGATCAGCTTCACGCCTCTTCTTTTATTATATTATATAGATATATAGATATAGATATAGATTATAATTTTGAAAATTGGATCCGATGTAATTAGTTTTCGTGCAATTACTTCAAAATACACATTTTTACCTCATTTTTTAAGTAATTTTGGGACCTACACTAATAATAAGTATGTACCATGAATGGATTAGAAACCAAATTTTTATCAATATTGACAAATATCATCACTAAATAGCCTTGTGAGACTATTTATCAATATTAATAACAATTTAGTCCCTAATCCATTTAAGACGATGATATTTGTCAATATTGATAAACATTTAGTCCCTAATCCATTCATGGTAGGTCCTTATTAGTGTGAGTCCATATTAGGACTTCAAAAATGAAATAAAAATGTGTATTTTGAAATAATTGCATCGTAATTGCACGAAAGCTAATTGCACTGAATCCAATTTCATAATTTTGATATCTAAATGTTAAAATATAATATTTGTGAAAACCCAAACTTATGGGGAAAAATCATGTAATTTCACATAATATTTTATGAGTGTATTAACTTTTCCAATTTCCCAAGTTTTTTTTTCAGAAAAAAATTTTTGGCATGCGAAATTGCGTTCATTTCAAGCAAGATTAAGTAAAAAAATCTTGAGAGAAATATTGGCCCAACAAATAATAATATTTAATTTCTTCTTTTATTTATTTTAGATAAAATATAATTAGATGTTTGTGAAATGTCATTTGTTGTGCTAGATCTCTATCATCACCAAAATTTGATGCCTATGGCTTAGATTTTATTGAAACTCTGATAATAATTGGTCTAACCCAGACCCTTATATTTTTGTTATTAAATTCTTAATCATGAAATGACATATATTTTTGTTTGCAACTTCATATTTTATGATTGAGTTTTTTAAAAAACAAAAAATTATATATATTATTTTATTAAAAAACTTGATTATATGTATATATATATATATATATATATATATATGTATACATATATATATATGTATACATATATATATATATAAGAAATTAATTAGTTTAGTCCTCCTAATGATATTTTTTTTTTACACAAATCCTTTTATTGAAAGAAATTATGTTCAAGAGACATTGCTCGACATTAAATATGAACACATCTCTTGATGGAGATTCAAATTTCAATTTTTTTGATGGAGATTCAAACTTCAATTCATCAGGTTATAAAAAAAAATTCATTCTAGTACCTCATTTGGTCTCTTAGGGTATGTTTGGATTGGGGATTAAGGAGGAGAAGGGGAGGAAAGATGAGGCTTTCAAGATATCTTCCTCTTGTTTGGGAAGATAAAAATTGGAGGAGAAGATAATGGAAGATCAAGTCTTAATCCTCCATTATCCTTTTCCTTCACAAATTCAAGATACCCCAAATTGGGGTATTTGGAGGAGGTATCAACACCCAAACAAGGAGAGGACATATAGAAAGTTAACCTTCCCTTCCCTTCCCCTCCCTTCTCCTCAAATCTCTCCCCTTCCCTTCCCCTCTTAATTCTCAAACAAACTTAATAATTCTTTGAGAACAAAGAAATGCAACTTGTCAAGTGAATGTATCATTAAATGAACCTCCACAATATTTTTTTGAAAGAAAAAAAATCAGATGTTCTTTCTTGGCTATATATATATATATATCTTTTGGCTTGGTTCCCACATTTATGAGACCAATCTTAGAGTAATTTTTTGAACACTACACAAAAGAAAATTACAGAAACAAATTAAAGATTTTTTTTTCCTTTACATAATTGAATACTTTTCTTGCCCCAAGTTCAAAGTCTATGACTTTCTAATAGTAATTATCTCTTTTTCTCTCCTCGTATTTTTCATCTGTTTTCTTTGTAACATTGCGCTGAAGATTAAAAAGTTAATATATATATATATATATATATATGGTAAATCGCCCTTAAACTTTGCTGTAATGTTCATTCTTACCCACAAACTTTTGTTTGTTCATGCCTACCCTCAAACTTTCAATTTTGTTATTACCTGCCCTTTTTACTAACACCGTTAACTTGTTTGACGGAATTTGCTGACGTGAACTATGAATATGTATCTCTTTTGCCACCTTATTTTACATCTCATATTTAACTTTTTACTTTTATTTAAAAAAAGGGTAAAGTACCCTTGCTGCCCCCAAACTTTACTGCAATGTTCATTCCTGCCCCCAAACTTTTTTTTGGTTCATGCCTACCCCCAAACTTTCAGTTTGGTTCATGCCTACCCCTAAACTTTACTGCAATGTTCCCATTACTTTTTTTTCTCTAAAAAATCAGGATTAAGTCTAGGTATTTTTTCTGAGTAGATGCAGTCTAGCCGTTTAATTCATGTTGCTTATTCCTCTTATTGTCATTTTTTAATCGTGGAAATTTGTGTTATTTTAGTGGACTTATTTATTTATTATTGGCTCAGGGAATGGCTCCTAAACAGCCAAGTACAGGCTTGTTTGTCGGGTTGAACAAGGGTCATGTTGTGACCAAGAAGGAATTGGCTCCACGCCCATCAGATCGCAAAGGGGTAAGTTGATCTTTTATGGCTCAAATTTTGGTTCATAAGGTGGTTATTTTTTGTACTATTATCTACATTGTATTTGTCTGTCTGGATGTAAACATTTTCTGCTCTAAACGCATTAAAAATAACAAACTACATTAATTTTTTTTGCCTCCAACTATGGATTAGCTTTTTCAAACACCTGAGATTAGAGTTACAAAGTTTCTGTAGGAGGCAGGTTTAACTAATAGTTTTTGTAGATAGGTCATGCATAAAACTTGGCAACTTTTTATTTAGGAGTTACTGAAGCAAAAAATTCCATTTGTACAATAATTAATATCTAGAGGTATGCTACGCAAGGTAGTCAAAGGCGAAAGGCGCCCTTAAGGCGCTAAGCCCCTAAAACGCCTTAGGCGAGAGGCGATAGAGAGGCGCACGCCCGAGTGAACTAAGGAACTATAATAAAAAATAATTTTCTAGAATATGCTATATGAACAAGAACAAACATAAAAAAATGAGAGTTTGTATCAACATTTGAAATATAAATTAACAATTCTAAGTTCTAATTCAACAATCATCAAGTCATAAGACACTATAATCATGAAAATCATTAAGAAAATAGAGTCATATATCAAATAATACCCAAACAAACAAAATACCAAAAGTGCTTGAGTGATTGAGTCTCTGTTCTGTTCTGTCGTATGTCTCTGTTTACATTGCTGAACTGTTGAAGTCTTGAAGAAGATGCCGTATGTATTGGTTGTTTGTCTTGTTTTATACTTTTTGATTACTTAAACCTAAAAAGTTCACCTACTTTACATCTATTAAAATATTGGGTTGGCCGTTTTCCTCCTAATTTAAACCTAAAAAACAGAAAACGAGCAAGCGCGTCCACTTTGTGCGATCTTTGATCCGTGAAGTTGCTGGGTTTGCTCCTTAAGAGAAGCGTATAACTGAGCTTCTCAAGGTAGGTAAAGATAAGAGAGCTTTGAAAGTGACAAAGAGAAAGTTAGGCACTCACAAGAGGGCTAAGAAGAAGCGTGAGGAGATGTCCAATGTCCTCCGAAAGATGAGGTAATACAATGGTTTTTGCTCACTTTATTGTACCCACTTTTATTTATACCTCATTTTCATAAATTGGATTACATCTTCTTGAATATGGACTTTTTACTAGTACTTTTTCTTATGCTCCTTCTAATTGTGTACAGGGCCGGTGGAGGTGGAGAGAAGAAGAAGGCTTAGGTTAACCTAACTCCAGTTTCACAGGTTGCTTTGTAGCAGGGTTGTTTTAGTTTTGTGTAATTCAATTATTTTCAATATAAGACTTCTAGAAATATATGTTTTTGGGGACATGAAGAATGGTAAGTATTTGTCTAGTTTTGTTTATTTTAAGTCAGAATGGTTTACATCGAATTTTTTGCTCTGTTTAATCTCCATTTGCCTGGTTATATGGTATAAAATCCAATTGCATCCATTTCAATATAATGATTGGTTCTTGAAAAATCCATAAAAATCTTGTGATTGATATAACATTCAATCACAATGATTTAACTGGCCGAGTATAAAACTCACCAAATTTCATTTGTTTTTAAACTAGTGGGTTAATTTTGTTTTTGTAAATTCTGAATTTGCATAGTTGTTTCCAAAGATTTCTAATTCAGGGTTTTTTTTAAAAGTGATGTTAAGTTCTTTATCACTTGGACCAATCTTGTGTATTGTTTTAAATAATTGAATGTCTAATGATGAGATAAATTTATACATATAATATTATTGATAATTTATTATTTAAAATGATCATTTTTTTTATTAGCAATATTTTTGTAAATAATGAATTAGCATTAATATGAAAAAATATTTTAGAATTAGTATTAATATTGTGTCCTATAATATAGTATTATTTATCGTTCTGCCAAAATTCGGAACTTTCAAAACAAATTGATTACAAATGGGAAAAATTAAATTGTTACATTTCAAAAAAAAAGTTCAGTGGCAAAATTACAAATTTGTGTGAAGATTGGAATGCACTTTTGTCGATTTGATTTAATAAACTGACATATCAAAAAAATTTAAGCAATCTAGTGAGTTAACTATTAGACTAATCAAGTTTGATTGTAGGTAAGCCATTTTTCTTTAGCTGAAACCTAAGCCAATTAAGCAGTCAAATAATTAAGGGAGTCTTAAGTTAGGTGTTCACTATATATATTTTAGTAAATTACACTGCCTTCCTCTGAGAGATGCTGAAATTACACTGTCCTCCTCTCTCGTTTGCAAAATTACACTGCCCTCCCTTGAGAGATCAAAAGTCATTACACTTTGATCCAAAACACCATTCTCCAATAAAAAAAGTCTAAAAGGTCAAATTTTTTCAACTTCCAATATAATAAATATATTCATGACTAAATTACCCCTCACAAAAGAATGAAACTCTATAAAATGTGACCTATACATACTTTCATCCTCTGTAACTTAAAATAGTTTATAGATTTTTATATTAATAATGTAATGTAATATAAAACATCTATTATTTTACTTAATTTCTGATAATTAAATTAATATATATATATATATATAATAAAATATATCAAAAAAATTTTGTTATGTGTACTAGAATTCAGTTTTATAAATTTCGATGAAGCATAACGTTAAACATTTTTTATCTTGTGTGAGGGTCAATTAAGTCATGAATATTTATTAGTCATTAATATTTATTATATTGACTTTTTAGACCTTTTTTTAGTGGGAGAATAGTGTTTTGGATCAAAGTGTAATGACATTTGATCTCTCAAGGGAGGGCAGTGTAATTTTGGAAACTAGAGGGGATGGCAGTGTAATTTCAACATCTCTCAGAGGAAGGCAGTATAATTTACTCTATATATTTTTTATATGTCAATCCTTAGTAGTCTCTTTTTTTTTCTCAAAATGATCAGCGATGAAATCCATCTACTATGTTTAGTTGAGTAAATATTGGGATTTATTTTAGGCCTTGTTAGATAAAAGTTCAATGGTACCATATTACTAAAGTTCGGTACATCCCTCCAATCAAGTAAAATCATTTATTAATATTAATAGAAATTCACATTAATAAAGAACTAACTGATTGGAGGTATATACTAAAATTCAGTACTACCGTACTACTGGACATCTACTCCCAAATTAGAAGGTTATTATGGCAGTAAGTGTCTTTTTAGTCTTTAAATTATAAGATCTTTGTCACTTTCATCTCTACCTTTTTTATTTTTATCATTATACCTTCAAAAATGTAATTTACAATTAATTTTATTTTTCGCTCTAATTTCGTCTAAATAATTGATGATTGATACTACTAATATGATTATCCACGTAACCATTAGTACAGACTATAATGTCAAGTCATATATTTAATTATGTTCAATTTAACTACAATAAAACCCTTTATTTTGTAATGACTAATGATGAAATAATAACAGTTGCTAAATAGATAAAATAACATAGTTATATATATATATATATATCAGTAACCATTTGTTTCGAGCCATATTAATTTTTTTTTGGTTTCCCAAGGTATCTCTCAGCCCGACAGGCTAAGGACTAATCCTCCGCAGATCTGAGCTCCATTTAAGGGTTTGCTGCTGGCCAATTGGTTGCTGCATACACAAAGTGGGATTCGAACCCCCAGCACTTGCTTAAGCGACCTAGTGAGCTAACCACTAGACCAACCAAGCTTGGTTATGAGCCATATTAATTTGAAGTTTCATTTAAATGAAAGGTCATTGCATTTCTTTAATTATAATTTTGATATCTAAATTTTAAAATGTAAAACTTGTGAAAACCTTAAATATGAATTAAAACTAATGTAAGAGAATAATGTAATCTCACATAATATTTTTGTGACTATTTAACCTTCTCCAATTTCACCAATGGAGTTGGATCTAGTGAAAGAGGCTAATTCCTCACAACACGATACCTTTGTATTGAAATCTCTACTAAGAAATATTCATATTTAGTGTCTAACAGTGCTTGAAACATAATTATTTCTAATAAGAGAATACTTATTAAAAAAAACCCTCCAATTTCCAACTTTTATTGTTCCAAAAACAACATTTTGGCATGGGAAATTGCATTCATTTCAAGCAAGGTTAAATTAAAAATCTCAAGACATACTGGCCAATTGGACTCTGTAGAGCTTTGTATTGGGCCGAATAGCCCAATTACCACATTAACACTAAAACCCAAAGTCGATCCATGAGACCGAGTCCACGTGTTCTCTCACTCTTACTCTGAACTTAAAACTTCACTATAAAAGCAAAGCAAATACACAAAACCCTAATTCCTCGTCTTCTACTCTTACACTTCGAGGACGATAGGTAATTGCTGCCTCTCTAATTCTTCATTTGGTAGCTTAGAAGCGTCAGGAAAGCGAACGAAAATTAGGATCTGAGGTGTAGGGTTTGATTTGTGGAGTAGCTTCGTTTTTATTTGAAATGCTAATATGTCATTTTCTTTTGGATTTAATTTTCGTTGATTCAACGTCCTTCTGCATATGGTTTATATGGTGGTTCTTGTATTTTTTCTTGTTATAGAATCGCTTTCCCCTTTTTTTCTCTCTCAAAAATCACGATTACTTCTAGCAACTTTTCTGAGTAGATGCAATCTGGCTGATGAACTAATGTTGCTTGTTCCTCTAATTGTCTTTTTTAAACTGTGAATAATTGTTATTTTAATGGGACTTATTTATTCTTGGTTCAGGGAATGGCTCCTAAACAGCCAAGTACTGGCCTGTTTATCGGGTTGAACAAGGGTCATGTTGTGACCAAGAAGGAATTGGCTCCACGCCCATCAGATCGCAAGGGGGTAAGTAGATCTTTTATGGCTCAATTTTTTGTTCGTACGGATTTTTTTCTCTGTACAAATACCACCAAACTTAGTTTGTATATATATATATATCTCTAATTTATTGTTTTACTTTTATCCCATCTTCATGTACAAAGTAGGCAAGGCTCCTGTAGACCTGATAGAAGATAGTCGAGATAGGTGAAGACCAAAGAAAATAATAGGAGAAACTCTTGATAGCCTAATCATAGAAATGAAAAAAGACAGAACATGTTGGCGTCTTACATTTATGAGATCGACATTGTAGTTGCGTCTGTTTTCATGTGAAAATTTTCTGCTCAAAATGCACAAAGAAAATAACAATCTACGCCAAAATGTATAGCCTCTAATTGTGAATTTCCTTTTTCAAACGCCAAGATTAGTGTTACAAAGTTTATATAAATAGACAAAGTTACACATAAAACTTGTGTAACTTTTCAATTGGGAGTTTCTAGAGTAAAAAAATTATCATATTTACAATAATTGTACAATAGCTAGAGACATGCCACGGCCAGAGTCATGTTGGTTTAATTTGGTGATCCGTTACTTATTTAGATTCTTGTTGGATTGCAAGTTTGCATTGGTCAAGGTTATTTCCACAATTTATTTACTTTTATTTATTTATATATTCCTGGGGGAGTTGTTGGATCTTGTTACATAAAAAAAATTCTTATCTTTCTGTTTAATTGTATTCATTTTTGGAAGTTCATGTATTCCTGGCCTTTGGCACTACAAACATCTTGTCTACTTTTTATGTTTTATGGAATCTGTAGAACTAATTGTTCAATGCAAACAGAAAACAAGCAAGCGCGTCCACTTTGTGCGCTCGTTGATCCGTGAAGTTGCAGGGTTTGCTCCATATGAGAAGCGTATAACTGAGCTTCTCAAGGTAGGTAAAGATAAAAGAGCTTTGAAAGTGGCAAAGAGAAAGCTTGGCACTCACAAGAGGGCTAAGAAGAAGCGTGAGGAGATGTCCAACGTTCTCCGAAAGATGAGGTAACTCACGTTTATTTTTACCACTATTTCTTGAAGGTGGACATGTTAATAGTACTTATTCTTATGCTCCTTCTAATTGTGTACAGGGCTGGTGGAGGTGGAGAGAAGAAGAAAGCTTAGGTAATCTAACTCCCAGTTTCTCATGATGCTTTGTATCAGGGTTGTTCTAGTTGTGTAATTCAATTTTTCTACAATATTAGACTCTTCTAGAAATATATTTTGTTTTTTGGGACATGAAGAAGGGCAAGTATTATTATCTAGTTTTTTGTTTATTTCAAGTCAGAATGGTTCAAGAATGTTTGCTCTGTTTAATCTGCATGGTTAAATGTTATCAAATTGAATTGCATCCATTTCAATATAATGCTTTACTATTGGAAAAACAACAAAAGCTCAGTGAATAACATTCAATGACTAAAAACATCATGACTTACAAGGCCAATAAAAAAGGACCTCATGACTTAAGGTTATTAGTAAATTTTATACAATTCATGCAATATGTTTTTTCTCGTTTGATCAGTTTTAATATGATCGGTATTTTGAAAAATATGTATGATAATTTTTATTCAACTATTTTTTCAATCGTAGTCATTTTTTTAGATCAATCCTAGTCATGAAAATATGCACTCCGAAATGTCATTTAAAGTTATCTAAGAACTGAATTAAGTGTATTTGACAAATTAATCAGTTAGTTTTAATTGGACATTAGATTAGGATGAAATTTAGTTCACTAACATATGAATTTAAATTCTTTCGGTGACCCCTATTTTGAATTTAAAAAGGGTGATCTTCACAAATAAAAGTTCAGTACTATTGTACTATTGAATTTTGCTGCATCCTTTTAATCATGTAGTGTTACTTGTTTATATTAATAGAAGTTCATAAGATTTACTTTGAATGGATTAAAGATCAACTGATTAACGAAATGTACTGAAGTTCCTTTCTATTACACTATTAAATATTTACTCTGCCTTTCAATCTGATTTCAAACTTATATCAATTATTGAAATATTTATTTTGCGTCCTGCTCTGCTTTGGCCTAAAATAAAATTGGTGGTGGAGTCTATAATGGAGTTGAAATAGCATTAAGAGGAGCTAATTTTCTTAAATTTTCCTCTATGAAATCCCCAACAAGAAGAAACAGGAATCTTAATGTAAGGATTATTTGACAAAAAGAGAAAGGGAAAAGACGGAAGGAAAAAAGGGTTAATTGATAGTATTTTTTTTATTTAAATATTTTAGAATCTCAATCTGAAATGAGGAGGGAAGGAAAGGGATAGAAGAAAAGATTAACTTGCGATTTCTTTTCTTCTGATCTCTCACATTGGGGGTAATAAACATTGGAGTAATCCAATTTTTTTTTTCTTCAAAGATATGCAATAATAATACGATTTATTGATTTAGTCTCGAAAGATTTTTTTATTCCTGAAAGATCAAGTTAGTCAAGTTATTAGCTCAGGTGTCGTGGCTTATTAAATCCTAATGTAGCGATGTTAAGTACTTTTATTTAACATTATATGAACTTTAACTAAGCCAGAAAAGCTGCAAAAAGAAGATTTATTCATATAGTATGAGTAGACATTTTTTTTTACATAAGCATTTGATTGGATATTCAAAAAAACACTTAACATCGTCACATGAACATTTAATAGGTGCTACATAGATCGTTATCGGCTAATTGTTTAGTGACTAACGAGTAGACTATCATGATTTTTCAGGATTAAAAAATATATTATGATTTTATAAGACCCAAAATTATAATATTATTTCTCTTTTAAGGACAAAAAAGTAAGTTTACTCTTAAAATTAACAAAGGTAAAAGGTTAAATAGGGTTAACATAATATTCTCTTATTTATTTCCCTGTAAAATTTTACAAAGAAGGAAAAAGTTAGTGAATTTACTTCCCCTCCATTATTGCCTCTTAAACACACCTTGGCCTTGGGTTTCTTAAGGGATGAGAAGGAGAAGGAGAAGGAGAAGGAGAAGGGAAGGAAAGGAAAGGAATTGGAGTAAAATGGAAGGGTAAAAAAGAAAAGGTAAAATGACGGTTTTTTTTTTTTTTTTTTGGGTTTGATCCTTCAAAATCTTTCAATTTAAAATAATTAAAATTAATAAAGTGAGAAGGTGAGGAAAGATTACCATAAAATTCTCTAATTTTTTTCTTCAAAATTTTTAAAAAATGAAACACAGAGAATTTTCTCCTTCAATTTCTCCTCCCTAAACAGACCCTAATAAGTGAATATGTGGAAAAATTGGTATTTGGTGCAATTTTAGTGTTAGTTTAAATTTAAATGATTCAATATTACCAATGTTTTTAAAATCGGACCGGTCGAGGCACTGGTTCACGGTTCAATGGTTGAACCGTGGTTGAACCGTGGTCGAACCGGTGGCATTTAAAATATATAATTTTAATTAAATATACTAAAATATATCATAAAAAAATTATATATTTCATAATTATATGTTTCCATCTCGATCTAAAAATGACAAGAAATAGAACAAGTTGCAAATTACCACAATATCATATTAAACTCTTCAAATAAGTTCAAGGATCAACATATTTAAGTCTCAAATCTTATCACAAACCCAACAATAAATACTGAAATAGAACAATCCTTACAACTACAAGTCACAACAAATTTTCAATAAATATTAAATCATAAACAACATAAATTTTTTTTAAAAAAATGAACAACCGGTCGAACCGTCTAAACCACCGGTTCTGACCGATTTTGACCGGTTCTTGACCGGTTTTATATCTGACCGGTTCATTGGTTATTCCGGACCGGACTGGCTGGCGGTTTACCGGTTTTCCGGTCCGACCGGCCGGTCCGGTCCGGTTTTCAAAACAATGAATATTACCTTGTAAGGTTAACTCTTTTTAAATTGGTCAAAACCCAAAATTGGTCCTTTATGTTTGCATAAAATTTTATATTGGTCCTTTATATTTCAAAAAGTCTAAATTGGTCCTTTATGTTTCCAAGAAGTTCCAAATTAGTCTTTCCGTCCAAGTCCTTTTATTTCTTCCGTTAAGTGCTGATGTGGACACAATCTCTCACACATTTCAATTGAAGCTGACGTGTCATGCCACATCATCGTCACGTCATCCTCCAATATCATATGTGATGACATGGCGCTGATGTAGCATGACACGTTAGCTTAGATGGACACGTCAGCACTTAATTTAAGAAATTGATGGAAGTGGATGGAAGGGCCATTTTGAAACTTCTTGCAAATATAAAGGACCAATTTAGACTTTTTAAAACATAAAGGACCAATTTAAAATTTTGATCGTTTAAATTTCAGGCCTCATGTGTTTTTACTTATTCCCAAGTTCAATAGTACCTTTCATCAATTTGGAATTGAAATGAAACTTTAAATTACAGAAAAACACAAATAGTGCTTAACCACAAAACATAAAAATGTAGGAAGTGCTAAATAATATCCCTCTTACACAAACAGTAGGCAATAGCCTATTTATCATTGTTCTCAGAATCGGACCGGACCAGCCGATCGGACCGGAAAATCGGCTGCCAGTCCGGTCCGGAATAATCAAAGAACCGGTCAAATATAAAACCGGTCAATAACCAGAAAAACCGGTCAAGAACCGTCCAAACCGGTGGTTTAGACGGTTTGACCGATTTTTCCTTTTTTTTAAAAAAAAAATTTTTTGTTGTTGTTTATGATTTAGTATTTATTGAGAATTTGTTGTGACTTGTAGTTGTAAGGATTGTTCTATTTCAATATTTATTGTTTGGTTTGTGATAAGACTTGAGACTTAAATATGTTGATCCTTGAACTTATTTGAAGAGTTTAATATGATATTGTGGTAATTTGAAACTTGTTCTATTTCTTATCATGTTTAGATCGAGATGGAAACATATAATTATGAAGTATATAATTTTTTATGATATATTTTAGTATATTTAATTAAAAATATATATTTTAAATGCCGCCGGTTCGACCACGGTTGGACCATTGAACCGTGAACCAATGCCTCGATCGGTTTAATGACCGGTCCGGTTTAAAAACATTGCTATTTATTATACACCCACCAAGATCATTGCCTCCAAATATGACATAGATAGTAAGAGATCTGTGTTCTTTTAACTATTGTCTCTTATATTTGATTTTTAAAATTATATAAATAAAACATCATCTATTGAGAGAATTGCTTCTAACAAGAGGCCTTGCTGTGACCAAATGATTAGTCATCAAACATATTCTGATGGTCGAAAAATGTTGGTTGCACAAGATTTCTATTAATTCAAAGTGCATTGACAAATAGTATTTCATGAAAGTTTCATTGTACCTTTATGCGTTGTAAATTTCATTCACATTTGCACATCTTACGGCATCCTACGGTGTAAAGAAGAATCCATAGTACCTGCTGTTCTTTCTCTCGCAGCATAATTTTAGTCTCCAAAATTTGAGGTTTTTTTGCATAAAAATCTTGAGTTTGTCTAGAACTGTGTAAAAATATTTTCCTGCATAATATATTGTCATCCCATTTTGTTTTCGCATCATCTTCTTCGGGAACAAAGCAATATTATTATGCAGTAAAATATTTTACTCGGTTCTATAGAAACTCAAAATCTTTATACAAAAAGCCTCAAATTCTAGGGACTAAAACTACGCCGTGAGAGAAAAAACAGCAAATACCATGCATTCTTCTTTACACGATTCACAGCTTCTTTTTCTTCAGAATGCTCATTTTGTATTCCCTGCCAAAAAAAGTCGAAAGATATGAGAATGGGTGAGAAAATATTATATTTGGTTGTAAGAATGATTATATCATAAAATTAAAGGGTAAAATAATTATTTCATCTAACTAACGCGTCATCATCTTGTTAACATGTGCCTTACTCTTGCGTGTCCTTAGAGGAAACTGTCAACAAATAAAGTAACAATTAATGCGTGAGGCATGTTTTTGAAGAGACAATTGATTCAACACTTCAATGTGCTTATAGGATTTTTTTTTGTGTCTATCTTATTTTCAAAGTACAATTTCAATTAATTCATATTTAATTTGTGTTGCGTATTTGATTACAATGGAAGAATATTTTAATAAAAATAAAGATATTTATAAAATCTTAAATTTAAAATCTTACTTAATTATAATTAAACTATTTATCACTAAGACTAATTTTACATTATGAAATGAGGCTGTGTTTGGTAAGATTACCAAATAGTAAAACATATGTATTCTCACGTGTTTCTAAAAAAATTTATATCATATTTTTTATATATCAAATACACTTCTTATGATATCATGATACTTTTTTATCTCTTTTAATTTTTCTTTCATTTTTTTTATAGTACTTTCCTTTACTTTGTTAGAAAAATCAGTGTAAGCTTTGATAGTGTATTCACTGTCCTTAAGGAAATTAAGCCCCCACTATTTGTATGCTGCTGGGTTTGTATGGCAGATTTCCTCCAGGATTTACAAAGCCTGATATTATAGCCAGCAAAATTATAATACCTTCTGAACACAATTTTAGAAGGATGAGTTGAAGATTTGAGAGGTTTTTTTTTTATATATATTATTTTTTGTGAGAAGAAGTGCTACTTATATAGAACACATTGAACAAGAAAAGCTTGGTTCATATTCTTTCATGCTCAAAATATTGAACATTCATGCACCTTTAAGAGCATTCATGTGCTTTAAGTACATTCATACATCTTTAAGAGCACTCATGTGCTTTAAGAACATTCATGTCCTTTTAAGGACATTCATTTTCCTTTAATTTTATCAATAAACTATTGTAACCTTTTGTACATGAATAGTCATGCTTTAACAAGGTATAAGCACTCTTCACAACCCTTCAACTCACCCAAATGTGGGACCTTTAATTACTAACTATACTAACAATCCCCCACTTAGTTAGTAATTTATTTAGTTCAAGAATTTATGCATATAGGAGGTATCTTTCGATTTAAACCTACTACTTGTATAAATACATCAAGCTTTGCCATAATTGATAGTTAGAATTATTCTATTAAACTTCAATTCAGTAAATGACAAAACGGATGTAAAAATACACATAAGTCCTCAAATTAAATACAATTGTGTTCAATGTAAAAACTTAGCACTATATATGGCCTTGTGCTTCTTCCTGTTTCATAAACACTTAAAAAACTTTATTCCCAAACTTTGACTGAAGCGGCACCACTTCATGTGTTTAGATAGGTGAAGTTTTAACCAAGTCCATTGTTTGGACTAACCTTAGTTCTTATTCCGAACTTTGTTACTTCATTAAGAGTATTATAATACTCACCCTCTGATTCATAAGTACTTTCAAAACTCAAGTACTTGATAACCATCACTAACTTAACTTGTTGTTACCTCTTGAACTTTTAGAATTGCATAGCAATAAAAAAAGTAAGGTTCCCATTATGAGTGATATTTTTTTTTTAAATATTCTTCAAACCCATAACTTTACTAGTACTATTAATTAAATCTCTCGAGAGTCCTTTAGTTAATGGGTCTGCAAGATTGTCTTTAGACCTTACATAGACAACTGTGATGATCCCACCTGAAAGCAGTTGCCTTATGTATTCATGTCTTAAAGCAATGTGTCTAGATTTTCCATTATAAATCTTACTCAGTGCTCTAGACATTGTTGCCTGACTATCACAGTGCAAAAGGACAGCTGGCATAGGTTGTGGCCACAACTCAATATCTAATAACAAATTTCTCAGCCATTCTGCCTCTTTTCCTGCAGCTGCTAAAGCCAGAAACTCAGATTCCATTGTAGAATGAGTGATACACGTCTGTTTTTTAGAAGCCCATGAAACAGCTCTTCCACCCAAAGTAAAAATCCAACCAAACGTTGATTTATTATCACTCACACTAATTATCCAACTAGCATCACAGTATCCTTCTAAAACTGAAGGAAACTTATTATAACTTAATGCATAGGACTTTGTTCTTTTGAGATAACCAAAAACTCGTCCTATTGCTTTCCAATGATCACTACTAGGATTATGTGTATATCTGGAAAGTTTCCCAACAGCAAAAGCAATATCAGGCCTAGTGCAATGCATTGCATACATTAAGCAACCAATTGCACTAGCATAGTTTAATTGACTAACAGATCTACCCAAGTTTTCAACCAATTTGTCAGATACATCATATGGAGTATTATATTCTTTAATACCCAAATGATTAAACTTGGATAGCATCTTGTCAATATAATGAGATTGGCTCAAAGCAAATCCTCCATTATATTTTTTAACTTTAATGCCTAAGATAGTATCAACTTCTCCCAAATCTTTCATTTTAAATTGAGAAGATAGATACTTCTTAGTATCTTTAATGCCTTGCATGTTGGTTCCTATGATTAACATGTCATCAATATATAGACATACTATCACACCATAATCCTTTGTGAACTTAGAGTAAACGCACCTATCTGCTCCATTATACTTGAAGCCATTTGACAATATTACTTTATCAAATTTTTCATGCCACTGTTTTGGTGCTTGCTTTAATCCATACAAGGATTTAATCAATTTACACACTTTCTTTTCATTTCCAGGAAGTACAAACCCTTCAGGTTGTTCCATATATACTTCCTCATCCAGATCACCATTTAAGAATGCTGTTTTCACATCCATTTGATGGATGTATAAGTCATAAATTGATGCTAATGCAAACAACATTCTTATAGAAGTGATCCTAGCTACAGGAGCATATGTATCAAAATAATCTACTCCTTCCTTTTGTTTGAACCCCTTAGCAACTAGTCTAGCTTTGAAAGTTTGTAGAGATCCATTAATATTATATTTTCATTTAAATACCCATCTACATCCAATGGGTTTTGAATTGTGGGGTATATCAGTTAATTCCCATGTACCATTGGACAGAAGAGAATCCATTTCGTCATTCACTGCCTCTTTCCAGAAAACAGAATCTCTTGAAGTCATTGCTTCACTAAAATTTTTAGGATCATCTCCCACATTTAAAACCATAGGAATTTTATTAAGTACCTCATCTCTACTACCTTCAACTAGAAAAACTAACGCTTGAGAAGATATAAAATCAGAACCCAAATTCTTTTCTTTCCTAGCCCTTTGACTTCTCCTTGGTTCATTAGGAGATTCAATTAATTTTTTTTTATTTGATGAACTAGGAATAAGAGTTTCTACATTTTCTCCTTCAATCACTGTTTGCATTGAACCATCAAGACTTTGTGAAGAATTATGTGAATCACCAATAAATTTTGTTTCAAGAAATTCAACATCTTTTGACTCTATAATAACACTTGACTCAAAGTCTAATAAACGATATGCCTTTGAATTTTCAGCATATCCAACAAAGATGCTTTTAATTCCCCTAGGACCTAATTTTGTCCTTTTAGGATCTGGTACTCTGTAATATGCCAAGCACCCCTATACCTTCAGGAAATTTAAGTTGGGTGTTCGTCCTTTCCATAATTCATATGGTGAAACCTTAAATTTCTTTGAAGGTATTCTGTTATGTACAAAACAGGCAGTTAACAAAGCTTCCCCCCATAGATTCATTGGCAATCCAGCATGCACAAGCATAGCATTTACCATATCAACCAATGTTCTATTCTTTCTTTCTGCAAGACCATTTTGTTGTGGGGTATATGGTGCACTTGCTTGGTGAATCAAACCATTTTCTTCACAAAATATAGAAAATTCATTTGAAAAATATTCTCCTCCTCTATCACTACGCAAAATTTTAATTTTCTTTTCCAATTGATTTTCTACAACTGCTTTATAATTCTTAAACATTTCTAATGCTTGATCTTTTCTTTTTATTAAGTAAACATATGTGAATCTAGAATGATCATCTATAAAAGTTATAAAGTACCTATTTCCTCCTCTGGTTAAATGACCATTTAATTCACAAATATCAGAATGCACAAGATCAAGCAAATTTGTTGATCTTTCATTTTTTGGAAAAGGTTTCTTAGTCATCTTAGCTTGAATGCATATTTCACATTTTTCAGAAACTTTATCTAAATCAGGGAGCAATTTATGTTTAGACATAAATTTAATTGAATTATAATTCACATGTGATAATCTAGCATGCCACAAGGTAGAAGATGACAAAATCATATAAGCAGAATTATTCACTTTATTATTAACACACATTTTGAACATCCCATCACAAGAGTAACCTTGTCCAACAAAAACACCATTTTTAGAGAAAATGACCTTTTCTGCCTCTAATACAGCTTTAACACCCCTTTTGCATAAAAGACTGGCAGAAATTAAATTCTTTCTAATAACATCAGGAACATGAAATACATTTGTTAGAATCATCTTTTTACCAGAAGTTAATTCTAAATCCACTGTTCCCTTTCCAAGGACCTTGGCAGGATTATGATTCCCCATCGGCACATTTTCTTCATTGGTTGTTGTTTCATATTGCTTGAAATAACTTCTATTATTACAAATGTGCACAGTTGCTCCAGAATCATACCACCAATCATCAGAATTTACAGCAGTTGCCATATTGCATTCAGTTACCATGCTTATGTTTAAATCAGTAACCATTGCAATAATTTCTGAAAGAGAGGCTTCTTTTTCAATAACATTTGCTGCCTTTTTCAGGCCAACACTCTCTTCCACCATCTTTATTTTCTTGTAAAATCTGCAATCTTTTTTGAAATGACCCTTTTTGCCACAGAAGAAACAACTCTTGTTGTTCTTATTGTTAGAAGAACTTTCTCTTGAAAAATCATTGAATTTTCTCTTGTTTCCAGCCTTATTATTGTTTCCAGGCTTTCCATAATTACTTTTAGACTCAACTAGATTTACTTTAGACTTAGTTTCTAAAGCATATTTGTTTTCACGAATTCTGGTTTCTTGTTCAATTCGAATATGCTTTAGTAACTGATCTATTGTAAAATCTTCAGAAGTATGTAATAATTTTTTCCTGTAATCATTCCAAGTTGGTGGTAATTTAGAAATAACAGCAGCCACTTGGAGAGATTCAGAAACATCAATTTTCAAATCCTTGAGTCTAGATACCAAAACAAGTAATTCATCAACTTGTTCCATGATAGATTTAGAATCTACCATTTGAAATTCAAAGAATTTCATACTCAAAAATCTGTCAATGCCTTGTTTTTCAGACGTATATTTGTTTTCCAAAGCATTCCAGATTTCTTGTGGGGATTTAATTGAACAAAATAAATCATATAAACGATCAGAAAGAGAGTTTAAGATAAAACCTCTACAACGTATTTCATCTTCCTCACGTTTCTTTCTATTTGCTATGATTCCTTCCGTGTCCTTGTCAGACGGTGGTGGAATTTCAGGCAAATTAGACTTCAGTATATATGCAATACCCAATTCTGTGAGTAGAAACAGCAACTTGTCCTTCCATCTTGTGAAATTTGTTCCATCAAAGCGGTCGAGTTTGAAAACGTCTGGATTGAATAACTTGTTTACTCCAGTAGTCTCCATCTCGACTTAATTTCCTTAAGATTGTTAGAAAAATCGGTGTAAGCTTTGATAGTGTATTCACTGTCCTTAAGGAAATTAAGCCCCCACTATTTGTATGCTGCTGGGTTTGTATGGCAGATTTCCTCCAGGATTTACAAAGCCTGATATTATAGCCAGCAAAACTATAATACCTTCTGAACACAATTTTAGAAGGATGAGTTGAAGATTTGAGAGGTTTTTTTTTATATATATATTATTTTTTGTGAGAAGAAGTGCTACTTATGTAGAACACATTGAACAAGGAAAGCTTGGTTCATATTCTTTCATGCTCAAAATATTGAACATTCATGCACCTTTAAGAGCACTCATGTGCTTTAAGTACATTCATACATCTTTAAGAGCACTCATGTGCTTTAAGAACATTCATGTCCTTTTAAGGACATTCATTTTCCTTTAATTTTATCAATAAACTATTGTAACCTTTTGTACAAGAATAGTCATGCTTTAACAAGGTATAAGCACTCTTCACAACCCTTCAACTCACCCAAATGTGGGACCTTTAATTACTAACTATACTAACATACTTTACAATACTTTAAATTCTATATATTTCACTTCATAATTCACCAATAGGGTGGCAATGAGCAGGTACCCATTCATTTCTGCACTATCCGCATCCGAATCCGCCCAATATATCCAATACCCGTACCCTAACCGAATCCGAAAATATGGTTAATTTTAATATCCGTACTCGTACCCTATCCGATACCAAAAATATTCGAAACACCTGAAATATCCAAAATGCCCGAAAAATGTATTGGATATTTGATACACTATAATCAAATAAACTACCCGATATCCGCTACCCAATATCCCCCCAATAAATAAATAATTATAAAAATAATATTTTAAAATTAAAAAATTACATAATTGTTATAAATACAAATAAAAAAAACAATTTTAAGAATAATATATACACAAAATTTATTTAATAATTGTATTTAATATTTAATATTATATTTTATAATATATATTATTTGAATATCAAATATTAGATATTCTATTCGCCCATTCATTTCGACCGAATATAAGATACCTGAAGTTAATATTCGTATTCGTCCAATATTCACTAGATAGTTATATTTTACTATCCAATATCCATCGGATATCGAATAATTTTTTTCGAATAAATATCCTCGAATATCCATTTCTTAGATACTCATTGCCATTCCCGTTCATGAGATGACAACTATTTAATTAATTCAATATCCAAAAACATGCCACGTTGCCTGTCAAAATGAGTTTTTACCACGAAATTGACACGTACGAGAGAGAAAGGAATTTGTTTATAAATAATTTTGGTTAAAGTACTATTTTTGTCCTCAATGTTTACATAAAGTTTAATGTTAGTCCTCAATGTTTTAAAAATTTAATGTTGGTCCTCAAAGTTTTTTTTTGTCGATTTTGTTCCTCGAGCGTAATACCTTTAACTCTTTGCCGTTAAATGATAACGTGACATGCTTATATGGCGCACCCTCTCTCCTACATATCATATTTTAATGACGTGACATGCCATATAACGTCATGTCACTCCACTGTGGCCACATCATCATCATCTTCTTCAAAGCAAAATTTTTGTCATGGTGGAGCCACGTCATTAAAATATGACATGTAGGAGAGAGGGTGCGCCACATAAGCATGTCACGTCATCATTTAACGGCAAAAAGTTAAAGGTATTACGCTCGAGGACCAAAATCGACCAAAAAAAAACTTTAAGGACCTACATTAAACTTCATGCAAACATTGAAAACCAAAATAGTACTTTAGCCAATAATTTTTGGTAAAAACCAAAGTTTTGTCTGGATCAAATAAAAATTTCTTTCAGCATAGTCCCTGTTAAATTTAATTAAATCCTCTATTTTTTTTATTAATATATTATATATATATATATATACATACAGAGTTACAGACACACATTTTCATACAATATTTTTTTGAATATTTATAGTTATGCCACTAAATTTTTTAATATTTACATTTTTATCATGTATAAAATGTTTATAATTTGACCACCAAAACTTATAATAATTATATTTTCAACATTTTTTAAATTTTTTTTGATTTTACCCATAAATTTATGATAATTATATTTTTAATATTTGTATCTTAAGAAACATAACCTATGTTGTTTATTATATTGATGCAAACATATGATGTTTCTAATGGTTGTGCTTATACCAGTTCATGGGTTGGGTCGGGGTCGGGTTTGGGCTTAAGTTCATGGGCTTCACATATATGGGCTTGGGCTTGAGCCTAAGCCTATATGTTTTACTATCCATTATAATAGGCTAGGTATTTACCTAAGTCTATGGGCTAAGCCCGGACTCAGTCCACTAGTATACATAATTATAAAATATATATATATATATATATATATATATATATATATATATATATATATATATATTACTTTAAATTTTGTTTTTGTTTGCTTAGAACCAATGTTTTAAGAATCAGATCGATCTGAACGATAATTAATCAAGTGTTCGGTTTTGTTCGATGCAAAAATCTTATCTATGGTCGGTCCGTTCAAAATCAATATTGTTAATTAAGACACTAATTTTTCATATTCAAAACTTTATCAGTTAATCAATCTGATTAAATATTTATTGTGCCATAAACACATGTATCTTAGATAAACTTATACTATAATATATTAATTTATGTATAAAGAAATTTAATTGTAATTAATTTGGATAATTAAACATTATAGTTCTTGACAAATGAGATTTATAGAAGCTCAAAATATTCTTACATGGATGTTCTGGGAACAAGAAGATTTATGCACATTCATGCACATTTTTGGTGGGTGGTAGTGGTACGCTATGGTGGTTGGTCGACGGTTTGTGGTGGGTGTGGTGGCGGTGGCGATGGTGGATGGTGAGTGGTTGTGGGCGATGGTGTGTGGTGGGTTGTGAGTGGTGGTGGTGGTGGTTCGTGATGGTGGTGTGTGGTGGCGATGGTCCATGGTGAGTAGTTCGTGGTGGGTGGTGCATGGTGTTGGTGGTGGGTGGTCGTAGTGCTGGGTAGTGGTGGTAGGTAATGAATGGTGGTAAGTGATGGGTAGGACCTAGGTACTATCCAAGTTTTGGCCCAAGTATTTTTAATAAAATGGGTATTTGATGGCTAAAGCCCAAGTATTACCCATACCCAATTCTTAATGTTGGGTAGTTGACCCATGTGCTTAGGCTTGGGTAGTCTTATGGGCTACCCAGCCCATGAGCAGAAAAAGAGAATTATAAAATAATCTACTTTTTTTAAATATATAAAATATAATAAATATTTATAAATATTTTTTATTAAGAAATATAAATATTAAAAATATAATTAACATAAATTTAGGGGAAAACAAAAAAAAAATACAATGTTAACAATATAATTATTATAAAATTTGGTGATCAAATTATAAACATTTTATACATGTTAAAAATCTAAATATTAGAAAATTTAGGAGCATAACTATAAATATTCAGAAAATATTAGATAGAAATATTCAAATATGTGTGTGTGTATAATATATTAAATACATAAATATAACAGATGGATGACTTGATTAATATATAATGGGAACCTTGGTGAAAGGAATTTTTATTTGATCGGAACAAAACTATGATTTTCACCAAATCATTTAAAGAAACTCCCCTCTCTCTCGTATGCCTATCACTTTGGTACTAAAAATTCCTTTTGACAGATCACGCGGTAAGTTTTTGGACAGATGAATTAATTAAAGGATAAGTCTATAATACAATTTGCTGTATGTATGCAATATAATTTTGATTGATAGGATTGTGATATGTGATTAGGATAACTTGAAATGCATTGTAATTTTTCATATGTCACAATTATATCGGCCGAAATTGCATTGCATACAGGCAACAATTTACATCATAGACCACTCTTAATTAAATGATTATAACGTTCAGAACTATAGAAAAAAAATGTAGAAGGAAAAGAGAGTTAATAAATTCTATCTAATGCAATTCGCTTTTGTGTAATTACGGTGTAATTCTTTAAAATGCATATTTTTATTTTATTTGTGAAGTACTAATAGGGACTCACACTGATAAGGACTTACCATGAATGAATTAGAAACTAAACGATTATTAATATTGACAAATATCATCTCATTAAATGAATTAGGGATCAAATTGTTATTAATATTAATAAAAAGTCTTACAAAGATATTTAATGATGACATTTTATTGATAATAATTTGGTTCCTAATCCATTCATAATAGATCCTTAATAGTGCAACTCCCTATTAATACTTCACAAATAAAATCAAAATATACTTTTTAAAATAATTGCACCATAATTATATTAAAGCCAATTATACCAAATTCGGCCTGTGGAGAGCCGTACAAGTCACTTTCTATTTTATTAAAATGTATTTATTTTTTAAATTAATTTGTTTTATCTCTCCTTATAAGGATAGAGATATAGGGCAATGTTGTAAGAACCGAACTGGACAAAGACTCGGACAAGTGTTCGGTTCATGGTTTGATCGGTTTAACCGGTCGAACCGTCGGTTGAACCGGATGGCGCAATAAATAATAAATAATAAATATTCTTAATATATAAAATGACATCACTCAAATTTTAGGTTTCAATATACATAATTTTGAAGTTTTAAATTACATAGCTTCTCAAAGTTTTAATTTTTAAGACTTGTCAAGCTTTGAAAGAACTTAATCAAACCAAATATTAAATTATTGATAATCATAACTTTTAAATTTTAATTTTTAAGACTTTTCTAATTTTAATTTTTAAGATTTCTCTAATTTCTTCTTTTTTTTTAATGTTATTTTTCCTTTTTATTTTTTAATTTTTTAATTTTTTTTTTAAAAAATTGGACCGGTTGAACCACCGGTTGACTGGTCCAACTCCGGTTAAATCCGGTCCAACTGCAAAAACGATTTTTTGGTCCAACCGACTCGCCTTTGTATTCGGTTGGCGGTTGAACCGGTCGGACCGTCCGGTCCGGTCCGGTTCTTACAACATTGATATAGGGTGTATTTGTTATCTATATGACGTTTCCTTCAATATTTTTTTTATAAATATATCTTACTTTTTATAATGGGATAAAATTATGTTTTTATCCTTATTTTTTTTTAATATAAAATTAAAATAAAATCATTTTACCCATTTAATCCCTTCTATTTTCATTTCACTCTATTTTTTCATTTCATTCTATTCTCATTTTCATCTATATGACATTCTATCTACCAAACATTCTCATAATGAAGGGTCATTCTCCCTGTGTCATACCCAAAGGAAAATACAGAGGATTCAAATCTGGATAAGATATGACAGTGTAAACAATCTGTATATTTCTATTTAAAAAGCTTTCAATTAACATGTCAAGTCAATGTTAATGCTAACCATGTCATTTATTTGGAGAGTAAACTTACTCTCATTTTTAAATATAGAAATATTAACAGATGAGATTGTGTTTAATGAAAAAAAAACTAGTTCTTCACAAATAAATTTGAATTTGAATTCTTGTTATTAGAGATATTAACATTTAAGCTATGTTTAGTAATAATATCAAACAGTAAAATTTATGTATTTTTATGTTTTTTCAAAAAAAAAAAATTTTTTTCACATGTATCTTCTTATTGGAGGTAATCCTATTTAAGGTACTGTCGAGCACTAAATGTGGACACCTCTCCCAGCAGAGATTCAAACATGGGTTCATCACGTTGTGAGGAACTAGTATCTTCCACTAGACCCAACTCTTGTTGGTGTTTTTCCAAAAATTTTTACTTCATAGTTTTTATATACCAAATACACTTCTCATCGTACTTTTTCTCTTTATGTCTCTTATCACTTTTCTCTACATTACTTTCTTTTACTCTACAGTACTTTATATCCATTCCCTTCCCATCTATGCATTTTTACCAAACGTAACCTTAGGGCTCATTTGGTAAGGAATGCACACAGTGCATTCCATGTATTCTCGCGATTCCCAAAAAAATTTCACATCATATTTTTTACATACCAAACATACTTTTTATCATACTTTTTCTCTCATAATTTTTCTCTCTATCTCTCTCCTCATTTTTCTCTACAGTACTTTCCTTTATTCTACAGTACTTTACTCTATAGTACTTTCTTTACAGTATTTTACATCCGTGCCCTAAGTACTCGACGATACCTTAAACAGAATTACCCCTAATAAAAAAAATACTTGTGACAAACAAAAAAATAGAAATATTATGTCAATTAATTTATTAGTCTTGAGCCATGATGACCCATTTGGTACACTTCTTGAGAGGCAAGGAATGGATTTAGGAGAGATTCAAAATACTATTTTGGTCCTTTATATTTTATTTAAGTTTTAAATTGTCCTTTATGTTTTAAAAGTTATAAATCGGTCCCTTATGTTTGCAAGTTATTAAATAAGTCATTTGGCTTGACACTGTTGGGGTTCTCTGTTAAAATTTTCCCATGAACAGCTCATATATGAACAAAATCTCTCTCTTACATGTTTAGAAGTTATTTGCAATGTTGTATGGTCCTAATTGGCTTCTCTCTAAATCCAAAGACCTTCAACAATGTAATACTTGAGTTTACAGAGAAGCCAACTAGAACCACACGACATTGTGATGTACTTCTGAACAATACGTAGGAGAGAGATTTTGTCCACATCAATTGTCCACGTCATCATTTAACAGAGAACACTAAGCAAAATGACTTATTTAGAACAACTTGCAAATATAATGATTAATTTAAAACTTTTTAGATATAAAAGACCAATTTAAAACTTGAGTAAAACATAAAAGACTAGAAGAGAGACTCCCATGCTTAGTTGCTAACTTTGACATTTCCTGAAACAAGAGAGAGTTTAATCCCTAGCTAAACCATTCTACCTTCCCCATCCACCAATGTTTTTTTTATGAAGGCCAAAGGTTTATTTTGGTCCTTTATGTTTCACTCAAGTTTCAAATTGGTCCTTTATATTTCAAAAGTTTTAAATTGGTCATTTATCTTTCCTAGAAGTTAATTGATCCTTCCGTCCAAGTCCGTCAATTTCTTAAGTGAATTGCTGACGTGACATGCCGAGGTGGACACATAATCTCTCCTACGTGTATCAGATAGCTGACGTGGCCTTAGGCACACCAAAAACACCCAAACGACGTCGTTTAAGCCAAATAAAACCATGCTGAGAGGACCAATAAGAAACTCTAATGAAACATAAAGGACTAATATAAAATTTTAATGAAACATAAAGAACCAATATAGAAGAACTTCAATGAAACATAAATGACCAATATATAATTTTAACGAAACATGAAGGCCAAATATATACCTTTTGGGAAACATAAAGGACCAATATAGAACTTTTGAAAAATAAAGGACCAATTTAGAACTTGAGTAAACATAGAGGACCAAAATGTACATTTGAACCTTTTATGAATAAAAATATATATTTTTATTTAAAAGATAAAATAGTTATTTTTATCTAACTCTCATTTATTTTTCATTATTATTTTACCAACCAATCATAGCAAAAGTTGTAAAACAAAGAATTTAATAACTCAAGTAATACTAAGTTGGCGTTGTGGACAATTACAAAAAATTTTAACAGATAAAATGAACTTTTCTCTCTGCCACGGCTCTGCTAGGGTTTAGGCAGGGAAGAACGTTTCCGGTGGCTGGCCGTTGATTATTCGTGTGACAGTGCACTAGATTGATTCGTCTCTTTTGTGAGGAGCCAGGTATGGCGGACGAAGGGGATAGAAGAATTGTGGGAAGGGGTAGAAAAATGAAGGAGCTTGTGATTGAGGAGAATGATGTCGAGGAGGGGTTGAAGGAATGTGAAGAGAGCCTGATAGGAAGAGTCTTAACGTCAAAATCCATAAATTGGCTGTCGATGGAGACGGCGTTGAAAAATATATGGAATGTAGAGGAGGGGTTCAAAGTTACAGAACTAGCGTCAAGAACGTTCCAGTTCTTTTTCAGTAACAAGAAGGAGACAGAGCGCGTCTTGAAGAGGGGTCCTTGGATATTTCGAAACAGTTGGTTGCTCTTACAAAAATGGCAACGTGATATTAGTCTGATGGAGAAGGGATTCGAGACGGTGAAACTCTGGATTCAGTTTTGGGGACTACCTCCCCTTTGTACTACTGAAGCAATAGCGCATAAACTTGGGGCAGAGATGGGGCAAGTAATAGAGACTGGAATTTTTACTTCTCAAAATAATCAAGCAAGGTTCCTGAAGGCATTGGTCGAGATGCCAATCGATAAGGCGTTAATGGAAGGCATGAATGTATCAAGTAAAAAAGATGGGAAGTTTTGGGTCAAATTCAAATACGAACGTCTTGCCCAATTCTGTTTCTTTTGCGGAATAGTAGGACATGCTGAAGAATATTGTATGGAAAAGGATGATGAAGAAGGAGGCAGTAAGGAGTCCTTAAATCTTGGACCTTGGTTGAAAGCTAGTTAACAAGGTACCAAGTTTAAAGAAGAGAAGAACTGGAGGGGTGAAAGGAGGGTACAAGGGTCACGGGAAAATAGATGGGGAGAACCGAGAGTTAAGAAGCAAACCGAGGCATTAACAAATCTTCTTGCTAAACTTAGTGTGCAAGAAAAAGTGAAGGAAAATGCTACTTTGGAATTAAACCCCAATCCTATGCAGATGATGGGGGACGAAGCGTGTAGCGGAGATGCTGTATACATGGCAGTAGAAAGAGAAGATGAGAGAGTGAAGGGAAATAGGGGTACGAAGTTGTTGGAAGAAGGAGTAGAAAATGGGAATGAGGTGGTGGAGATTAATGCATTGCCTACTTTGAATGAAACAAAATTGTCAGGGCATATGCAGAATAAAGTAGTGGAGGAAGTGCTTAATGAAGTAGGGAATATAATAAACACCAATGAAGTTGACTTATCCATGAAAGAAAATATTGACCCTGCCATAATTATAAAAGGTGTTAAAAAGTGGGAAAAGGTGGCACGGGCTTTAAATGTGACTGATGTGGAGAATGGAAAAATGCTTTGTTTAGGAAAGAGGAAGTCAATAGTCAAAAAAGAGATAGTGAGGGAAGAAAATACTGTTGGCGAAAAAAAAAAGTGTAGAAGGGAGGAGGAGGTGGTGAAGAAAAATAATGCAATATTGGCGGGACCTGTTGATCAGGCCTGCCGGGTACAATAAAAATACTATCGTGGAACTACCGTGGCATTGGGAATACACGGGCAGTTGATTCCACAAAATCCCTAATCAGGCAAACCAAGCCTGACATTTTATTTTTATGTGAAACTAAACTGACTGCAGGTGAGGCGAGAAAGATGAAGGATACACTGGGTTTTAATAATGCTCTCATCCAACCAAGTGTAGGAAGAAGTGGGGGACTGATGCTCTTGTGGAAGAATGGATGTAATATTACGCTTAAATTAATGTCAAATTTTCATATTGACGTTTTAATCGATGCAGGTAATGAGAATGAATGGAGATTAACAGGTTTTTATGGCGAACCAGTCACGCACCTCAGAATGGCGGGGTGGAACATGATGAGGAGGCTGGCCACGGATGGAGGAGCTCCATGGCTTATTATGGGTGATTTCAATGAGATTATCAATAGTGATGAACAGATGGGTGATAATGAGCGACCTCAAAGGCAGATGCAGTTATTCAGAGACGCGGTGGACGATTGTGAACTGAAGGATATAGGCTTTATTGGCCATCCTTTTACATGGTGTAATATTAGAGAAAGACAGGTCAAAGTGAGACTTGATAGGGGACTACCAAATACAAAATGGATGGCTAAGTTTCCTCATGCCTAACTTTTTCATTTAAAAAAGTTCTCTTCTGATCACCTTCCTATTATGTGCAGTTTATTTTGGCATAAACAGAATATGGAGAATAGGAGAGATAGATCGAGGAAGTTCCGGTTTGAACAATTATGGTGCAATTACCAAGAATGTATCGAACTCATTGCTTCATATTGGCGCAGAAACCTGTCCGATATGGACACGAACAAAGTCAATGGCAATTTGAGGACCATTCAGGAGCACTTTACGGAGTGGAGTAAGGAAAAATTCGGCAATTTCAACAAGAAGATCAAGTCCTTACAGGAGGAGATCAATGTTGAGTATACAAAAAACCAAGTTGACGTGGCAAGGTTGAAAAGACTGGAGAATGAATTGAGTAGGATCTTGAGGGATGAAGAGTCGTATTAGAGGCAAAGAGCTAGAGTGCAATGGCTAAGAGAAGGGGACAAAAATACTAATTTCTTCTATACGGTGGCCTCGAATAGAGCAAAAAAGAACAGAATAAACAAGCTGATTAGAAGCGATGGGAGTTGGGCGGAAGAACACAGTGATATACAAGAAACCGCTATGGAGTACTTTAAAGAGCTATTTTCTACGTCAATCCCATCAGAGGGGGAAAAAGTATTGGAAGTAACACCGAGAAAAGTGACGGAAGTGATGAACACAATCTTAAATCGACAGTTTACAGGTGATGAAGTGAAGGAGGCGCTCTTTCAAATGGGCCCGAATAAGGCACCAGGTATAGATGGTTTTCTTGCCCTATTTTACCAAAAATATTGGGATGTAGTGGGGAATGATGTTACTGAAATGGTACTTGATTTTTTGAATGGGGGTCCTTTACCCAAGAGATAAATTGTACAAGAATTGTTCTTATCCTGAAGGTGAAAGATCCTACGGACATGTCCCAATTTAGACCAATAAGCCTATGTAATGTGCTATATAAAATTATTGCCAAGACTCTAGCTAATAGATTAAAGCTAATTCTGCCTGACATTATTTCTGTTAATCAGAGCACCTTCGTGCCAAACCGACAAATTACTGATAATGTGTTTCTAGCTTACGAGCTTCTTCATGCTTTAAAAGGCAAAAGGTCAGGTAAGAATTTCTTTATGTCTGTTAAGCTTGACATGAGTAAGGCATATGATAGAGTTGAATGGTGTTTTCTTGAGAAGATGATGTTAAAACTGGGTTTTAATGCTTCATGGGTGGAGAAAATTATGTCATGTGTGTCCACTGTTAATTTCAAAGTTAGAGTGAATGGTCCAGATTCAGAATGCTTCTCACCACAAAGGGGTCTTAGACAAGGAGATCCTCTTTCACCATACTTGTTCCTGATCTGTGCTGAAGGTTTAAGCTGTTTATTGAATGCAGGAGAACAAATTAACATGATTCATGGTATAAAGGTAAATTACCAAGCACCGAGTATATCACATCTTTTCTTTGCAGACGACAGTTTAATTTTTTTAAGGGCGGAGAACAGAGAATGTGAGAATTTTAATAGAATTCTACATACATATGAAAAGGCATCAGGACAAAAAGTCAATTTCGACAAGTCAGCCATCTTTTTTAGCTCAAACTGTATGGAAGCCACTAGGGGCTCAATGATCAATACTCTACAGATCCACAAGGTAGCTTATAATGAAAATACCTTGGACTACCAACTATGGTGGGAAGAAACAAGGGTGGGGCGTTTAAATAAATAAAAGACAGAGTATGAAAGAAGCTGCAGGGTTGGAAGGAGAGACTGTTGTCTAAAGCAGGTAAAGAGGTCTTGCTCAAAGCAGTGGCACAATCAATACCAACATACTCAATGAGTTGCTTTCTGCTGCCGAAACATTGTTGCTATGATCTGACACAAATGATGGCTAAATTTTGGTGGGGCTCGGATCAGAATAATTGTAAAATTCATTGGATGAGTTGGGCAAAGATGTGTCTTCCAAAAAGTCAAGGAGGATTGGGCTTTAGAGACTTGGAAACTTTTAACAAGGCACTGTTGGCCAAACAAGGATGGAGATTAATGCAGAATGAGGAAAGCCTGCTGTATAAAGTTCTCAAAGCTAAATAATTTGGGAATGGTGATTTTATGAATGCAGGATTAGGCAGCAGGCCTTCTTATACTTGGCGTAGCTTGATGGCTGGAAGAGAACTTCTTTCAGCGGGATTATACAGAAGTATAGGTGATGGGAGATCTACGATGGTGTGGAAGGATCCTTGGATACCAGGGATAAAAGTGGGTGAACTTACCACGATAAGGAATGAAGCTGTGAACTATACACGAATATGTGATCTATTCAGTGTTAACAATCGAGGTTGGGATAGGCAAGTGCTGAATACAATTTTTGATAGGGACACAGTTGAAAAGATCTTATGTATTCCCATTAATCGAATACACCTACCTGACAGATGGGCTTGGAAAGGAGAATCAAACGAAAATTTCACAGTGAAATCTTGCTACAAGTTAGGAATGAGGGATCACTGGGAGAACATCAATCTGACTCCGGATCTGTTCTGCGACGTACCAACGGCTTTCTGGAAAAGCATGTGGAAGCTCCCGGTGCTGTCTAGATTCAAAGTCAATTTCTGGAGAGCATGTTTAGGCATTATCCCTACTTTGGATGCACTTGAGAAGAGAGGTGTGCTGATAAATGAGGCGTGTGTATTCTGTGAACGAGAGACAGAGAGTGCATTCCATATTTTTACTGAGTGTCAAGCAGTGAAACAAGTATGGGAAGAGGCAAGTTCGATTTTTCAAGCTGGAAATACCACCAATCGTTGCTGGAATGGATGTCAACCGAATGGGGAGGATTGGAAAACGAGAAAAGATGTGTCTTTGTTATCGCTCTGTCTTTCATTTGGGAAATGAGAAACTGTAAGAAGTTTGCCAATGAACCTATTAATCTAACGGGTTTATGGGCTAAAGTGGAAAGATAATGGGATGAGTTATGTGTGGCTAAAGAGGGCGAGGTGTTTGAAGTTCCCACAAGTTTAAAGTGGGAGAAGCCAGATGGAGTAGCCATGAAATTGAACATAGACGCATCAGTGAAGACTTCGGGTGAAGGGGCTTTGGGAGGAGTAATACGAGACAGTGAAGGCATCATTCATGGAGTCTTTATGGCATCAACCCCAGCGTTGAAGGATGTGACTCTTTTAGAAGCTTTGGCAGTTAAAAAAGGAGTGGAGATGGCACGTAGATTGGGAGTGGAAGAATTAGAGGTGGAAAGTGACTCAAAGCTTGTCATTGATATGCTAAACTCCAATTGTGTTCACAGGTCCTTGCTAAGCTCGATCTGCAACACTATATCTGATGCTTGTGTAGGCTTTAGCTATGTGAGGTTTAGGTGGGTACCGAGAGCATGCAATCAGTGTGCAGATTTTATTTGTAAGTTAGCTAGGCAAGTGGCAGGTGAGCAATTTTGGTTAAATTCCATGCCAATTTGTATCACAGAGATATGTAATGATGATTTGAAGTAATGAATTTACTCCACTTGGTGGATTTAAAAAAAAAAAGAATTTAATAACTACAAGAACATAAAACAAAGAATTTAGAGAAACAATAAGAACATAAGAGAGAGTTGCGCCAAATTCATTCATCTGTTCATTCACCATATTTATAGGACTCTAGCCATAAGGTAACGTTAAGAAAACAATAATGTCCTTAGCATACTAATGTGTATAGAAAGTTACAAAATACTCTTTAAGGTGCCTTCCCAGAAAAGTTACAAATGAGACTAGAATTCAATGAGCAATTGATCATGTTGAGGGTTACATTGAGAAGAATTCAATGTAAATGTGGTTATCCACACATATGTTTATAATAATATTTTTGTTTTTTATAGCTAATCAAAAGTGGTAATAACATTCTCATTCTTATTCTCACAAAATTTTTTTGGCAACCACCCTTAGTCCGGTTTAGGTGATATGGGTATCTAAATATTAATGTGACAATGTTTTTTTTTTTGTTAAATGCCCAATTAGCTGTGGAAAAAAAAGACTTATTTAAAATCATGTAGACTCTAATTAACCACACCAAAAAAAAAAACAATTAATTGGAAGTGCTTAACCACTAAACGTAAAAAAAAACTTAGATCCATTTTCTTATGTCCATTTCATCAAGTTCCACCAATCATATATTGTATTTACACTCTCTTTCTTTTATGATTGGTCATAGAAAAGGTGGTCTTCTATATTCTCTCTCTATTGTGATTGGTCATTTAAACACTTTTTGTCACGTGTCATATTTATATTGGGGAACTTGATGAAATGGACATAAAGAAATGGACCTAAGTTTTTTCCAATTCTAAATAGTTATGATTCATAATTATTAATTCTTAATAGTTTAGGTTAAAACAACCCTACAATTTTAGATTTATTTTTAATTCTTTCATAATTAGTTGATTGTAATTTTCTTTTGCACTCTAATCTATCATGCAGGAAGAAATATAAGTATTGTTCTTTCATCAAGTATAGCTTAGTAGATTAATGTAATAAATTTTCTTGCATGTTATTATTTTCAACATGCAATTCAGAGGTATGTTTCAACCGTTCAATTAACAGAATATTAACAATTATAAATAGTAATAAATAAATTTACTACAATTTTTTAAATTTTGTAGAAGATGTAATATTGTGTAAGCTATAAACACTCTTCCAAACTATAACAAAAACTCTCAAATATTTTTTTTAATAGAAAAGGTCTTCATACCTTATAGAACAATATTTTTTTGGGAGACAATTAAAGCCTATAATATGTGATTACAATTCCAATGACAAATTAAAGTAGAAGAAAAGTAGTCAAATTTATTTTTTTTCAAATTAAACAAACTAATTAAATTTGTTAAAATCATATCAATTATTTATGAAGAAAAAGTAATAATAAATTTGAATCATACATTCTATTAATTAAGCAAATCAAGGCATGTATATCTAATAATAACATTTATATATTAATATAATATGATATGGTGAGAAAGAATTTAGAGATAATTGTAGTTGATATAAAGTACATTAAGGTTGTGATTGAAACGTAACTAAAACAATCCATGTAGAGACATAGCTTTGGCCTACCTAAAAGCTGATTCGATGAAATGGTAACTCCTGCAACCTTCAATAGCAGTGAGAGTGTTAGTTACAAACACAATATTTGCAATGGACGACCGGTTATGAGTTTGCGTCTTTTATGACGGTTAGATTGTAGGTAACAAACATAAGCTTATGTGATTGACGAGATGGTAGCTTTTTCGACATTTTAAGGTGGCGTCCTGAAGTGAAAAAACATTGATGGAGTTTGAAAATAGAGAAATAGTAAAGAGTGATATTGTGAATATGAAAAAGATTTCTATGTTTCATATTAAAATTATAATTTTTTATATGAATTATAATATATGAAACTACTAAAATGGATATGAGAAATAATTGGAAATCGATTTTAAACTACTGTGTCTTCTCAAAAATTGCTTCTTCCTCAAGTGTGATGGCAAAGCTTCGAGCGGCTGCAAAGAGAAAGGAATGGCATTTCCGGATTGTAAAAGGCGTTTTAGATCATGGGCTAGGGCAAATATGTAAAGTTACAAATTGATCTCCAACCAAATGTGAGATTACTTAGTTGCTCAGCTAACATGAAATTTAAAGTGTATTGTGGAATCTTCAAAATTGACGTGGCATTGACCGTTAAAAATTGGATGAAAAAGTTAATAGAAATCTTTATGTGCAAAAGTTGAAAATTTTAAGCAGATGCTATGCAATTTTTTGAAGTTCAAAAAGGTCTTATATCAATTTTTTTAAAAAATGGTGCTTTTATTAACATGTGTTATTGTGATATGTTTTGATTGATCTAGACGTAACTTGATAATATGTTAGACGTGACTTGAAAGAAGTAGCTAGCTGGAGAAGGTGAACAAAGTTTTGAAGTTGAGAATAATGTGAAGATTTTGGATCCTTCTCTTAGAGAGTATGATTATTAGTCATTTAATACCAGCTAATTTATTATTACTCATTCTTGTTTCCATCAGCTTCTCTTCTTCTCTCAAAAACTCCATCGAAATCTTGTTTATTGGAATTGAGAAGTGACTATGTTTAGATCTCAAATCAATTGGAAACAATTGCATCTGAAAAAGCAATTTTATCTCAGGACCACCCATCTCCTCAATCATTTCAAAGCAACAATTTTTCTAAAAAAAATAAATGGGGAAACCCCAATTGACCATTCTTAATGGCGAGTTGGAATTTTTTTTTTAAATGATGAATTGGGATCCTGAATTTGACAAAAAATGGATCTGATTTTTTCGTTCCCAATTCCTCAAAACTAATGGCAAATTGGAAGAAATTTTTTTCAATTTGTCAATGATAATGATGAGTTGGCGCTAATTTTGTTGACTCCCAATTTGTTATTAGTATTGGCGAATTAGAAAAAAAATGTTCACCTTGCACAATAAAACTAGTATAGATTGATCAATAAGAATAAAAAGACCTAAAAACCTGAATAAGAATAAAAAAAGGATATATTGTTTCAAAAACCACTTTAACCCTTTTTTTTTTGTTGAGAACACAACATTTACCCTCTTTTTTTTTTTTTTAACATTTTACCTTATTTTGTTTGGGGCAATGGGAATCTGTAGTACTTTGAATTGGGCCGTGGAGCCCAATTATAGGTTATTAACACCAAAACCCAAAGTGGATCCATAAAAGCGAAGCGAATACTGAAAACCCTAGTTCCTCGTCTCCAACCCCTTCTCGCTGTCGCTGGTGTTACGCTTTCAGGACGAACGAGAGGTACCCTCTACGATTCTTTCATTTGTGCTTTCGTTCGATGTTTAGGTATTTGGTTGCTTACAATCGTCATGAAAGCGAACGGAAATTAGGATCTGAGGCGTGGTATTTGATATGTGGAGTACCTTCATTTGTATTTGAAATGCTAAGATGTCATTTTCTTTTGGATTTAATTTGATTTCTTAGATGATTCTTAGTAGTTAGTATACAAATACAGTAAATTCCTTCCTGCATATGGTTTATGTTTTGGTTCTAGTGTTTTTCTTGTTACAGAATCCCTTTACCTTTTTTTTTTTCCTCTAAAAAGTAGGATTACTTCTAGCTATTTTTTCTGGGAAGATGCAGTCTAGCCGATGTATTCATGTTGCTTATTCCTCTTATTGTCTTTTTTTTTAACCGTCGAAATTTGTGTTATTTTATGGGGACTTATTTGTTTATTATTGACGTAGGGAATGGCTCCTAAACAGCCAAGTACGGGTCTGTTTGTCGGGTTGAACAAGGGTCATGTTGTGACCAAGAAGGAATTGGCTCCACGCCCATCAGATCGCAAGGGGGTAAGTTTATATTTTATGGCTCAAACTTTGGTTCATAAGGAGGTTTTATGGTATTAATAGCACCATACTCAGTTTTTATGTTTTATGTTTGTTTAATGTAATCTTTTACTTTTATTGGATCGCCATTGTATGTGTTTGTCTGGTTGTGAAAATTTTCTGCTCTAAACGCATAGAAAATAACAAACTACATGAAAAAAATTTGTGCCTAACTGTGAATTACCTTTTTCAGACGCCAAGATTACTGTTACATAGTTTCTGTAGTAGGCAGGTTTAACTAATAGTTTCTGTAGAAATGCCATACATAAAACTTAGGAACTTTTTAATTGGGAGTTACTGAAGCAAAAAATGCCATTTGTACAATAATTAATATCTAGAATTATGCTACGGCCGAGGGGAGGGCAAATAAAACTTCACTGTGGGTGTCCATGTTATTTCTTCCGTAAGGCAGGTTGGTTCAGTACCTCAGTTTGGTGATCCGTAGTGTATATAGAATCTTGTTGGATAGCAAGGTTGCATAGTCAGTTTTTTCCTTGAATTTTTATCTCTTTTATTTATTCTTACCTGAACGAGCTTTTGGATCTTGTCACTTAATACAATATATTATGGCTGCGTTTGGTTCAGTGGAGAATTGGAATTGAAGGTGGAATTGCACGGATTACGATGAATTCTTCAGTTTGGTTCGTCACGTAGAATTGGAATTCACAAAATTTACTCAATTCCATGGAATTCAATTCTCAATTCCATAAAGTGGGTTTTTGTTTGGTTGGACGTGGAATTGGATTCCACATGGAATTACACAATATTCTAGGAATTATTTAGTTTGGTTGAGTTATGTTGAATTGGAATTGAATTACGTGGAATTGGTTTTTTAGAATTGGGTGTGTAAATTTTGTGGAATTGGATTGTAGGGTATTTTTGAGGAATTGAGATAAATTTTGTGGAATTGGGTTTAAAAGACATTTTTGTCCCTACTTTCTTTCTCTCTCTTTATTGTTTTTTATTTTTTATAATGAATATTAAAAAATAAAATTTTTAAAAAATTATTTAATATTTATTAAGGAGCAAATTAGTCTTTTTACCTCACCTTCTTTTATAAACTTTCAATTCCATCTTTTTCATACCAAACACACTTTTTCAATTCAAATAATTCAATTCCAATTCCATCTTTTCATACCAAACACACTTTTTCAATTCAAATAAGTCAATTCCAATTCCAATTCCAATTATAATCCAATTCCATAAAAATTTTGAACCAAACATAGCCTATGTTTCTGTTTAATTGATTAGTTTTCTGAAGTTCTTGATTTCATGGCCTTTGCCAAAATCATAGTTTACTTTTCCTGAAAGTTTCCTGACAGCTGAGAAAGATTATGTTTTATTGAATCTATAGAACTAATTGTTCGATGCAAACAGAAAACAAGCAAGCGCGTGCACTTTGTACGATCGTTGATCCGTGAAGTTGCAGGGTTTGCTCCATATGAGAAACGTATAACTGAGCTTCTCAAGGTAGGTAAAGACAAAAGAGCTTTGAAAGTGGCAAAGAGAAAGCTGGGTACTCACAAGAGGGCTAAGAAGAAGCGTGAGGAGATGTCCAACGTTCTCCGAAAGATGAGGTACTCGTTTATTTTTACCACATTTTCATAAATTGGATTACTATTTCTTGAAGGTGGACATGTTGATAGAACTTTTACCTATGCTCCTTCTAATTGTGTACAGGGCTGGTGGAGGTGGAGAGAAGAAGAAAGCTTAGGTAATCTAACTCCAGTTCTCATGATGGTATCAGGGCTGTTTTAGTTTTTGTTGTAATTCAATTTTTTTACAATATTAAGACTCTTTTAGAAATACATTTTGTTTTTTGGACATGAAGAATGGCAAGTATTATTGTCTAGTTTTGTTTATTTCAAATCAGAATGTTTAAATGTGGAATGTTTGCTCTGTTTGATCTGCATGATTAAATGTTATCAAATCGAATTGCATCCATTTCAATACAATGCTTTCTTCTTGGAAAAACAACAAAATCTCAATGATTGATATAACATTCAGGTCATGTTTGGTATCCGGTGAGTATTTTAGTGGGAAGTGGAAGTGGAAGTGGAAGGGAAAGTAAGTGATAAAAAGTATGTTTGGTATACAGGGAAATGGAAGTGGAATATAAAAGTAATTTTGTTTGGTATGATGGAAAGAAGATAGAGAAATAGAAGATAAAAGTATGAAATACCTTTTTTGCCCTTACTTTTTTAAAAGCCACAAAATTTTGAAGGGTATTTTGGTCTTTAAACCTAACCTCACCTCATCTCACCACAACTTTCCTCTCCTCACCCATGGCATCTACCTCTCCTCCTATGATGGAACTTGGCTCACCATGGAAGAAGCCTCACCATGTAATAAACAAACTCATAAGTGGTGAGAACACTCACCTATCCTAACTTTCATCATACCAAACAAGGCCTCAATGACTACATAAGTAAATTTTATTATATTCATAATGGCCAAAATTTTTTTTTATTCAATTCATGCAATTTTTTTCTCATTTGATCGTTATTTTGAAAAATACTATTCTCTCATTCGTAATCATTTTTTTTAAGATCAATCTTAATCATGAAAATGTGCATTTCTGATTAAAAAATTTGCATTAAGTTAAATTCAAAATAATTCTAAAGTTTAATTATGTACAAGACATAATTTGTGCATGATGTTTAATATTTAATTATTTATACATGTATAATAAAAACAAAAAAATAAAATATCTTTTTAATTGATTTGATTGTTTCCACCGATTTAAATGTAATTTAGAGTCAACTAATAACTGAATTAATTTAAGTGGATTTGACAAATTCTCATCAAATCTATCTATTGATCAATTAGTTTTAATTGGACATTAGAATAAGATGAAATTGGGTTTACTAACCCCTATATATGACTCTAAATTCTTTTGGCAACCCCTATTTTGAATCTAAAAAGGGTTGCGTTCGCTCTGATTTCAAACTTCTCTTGTATTAATTATTGAAATATTTATTGACAGAGAAGGAAACAAATAGGGTTAATTGGAAGTGTTTTTTTTCTCTTTTAATTTATTTGAATATTTCAAAATTCTGAAATAATTAAAATTAAGAAAGGGATAGGTTGAGGATGATTATTACAAATTCTTTTATTTCTCTCCAAACTTTTTAGTTCAAACAAATGCTATACATCCATTTGGGAACCAGGAGAGAAAGGAAAGGGATGGAAGAAAAGATTAATTGATTGTTTGGATCTCTCACATTGGGATAATTAAAATTGGAGTAACCTTACTTTTTGTTTTTTAAAAGATAGGCAATAATATGGTCCAAAAAGTTTAGAATACATTTTTTAGTCCTTGAAAGATTTAGTCAAGTTGCTAGCCATTATTAGCTCAGATGACGTGGCTCATTAAATGTCAATGCAGCAATGTTAGGTATTTTATTGGACTTTCAATTAACTACTTACATGAAAAAGTGACTTATTTAACACTATGTGGACTTTAGCTAAGCCATAAAAACTGTTAAAAGAAGATTTTTTTCATATATTATGAGTAGACAATTTTTTACATAAACATCTGATTGGATATTCAAAAAAATATTTAATACCACCATGTGAACATTTAATAGGCTACACTACCTAAATCATTAACAGCTAACTACTCAGTAATTAACAAGTTGATTATCATGATCTTTCAAAGATCAAACAATATATTATGATCTTATAAGGATTAAATTATAATATTGTCTATCTTTTATGAACCAAAAAGTAAGTTTACTCTTAAAATTAACAATGGTAAAAGATTAAAGAGGGTTAACATTATTCTCTTATTTCTTCCCTTATAAAATTTTATAAAAAAAAGACCAAGTTATTGAATTTCCTTCACTTTCCCTCCGTTCTTCCCTCTTAAACACACCTTGGGTTTGTTATAGAATGAGAAGGGAACAAAAGGAATTGGAGAAATTGGATGGGTAAAAAAAAAGGTTAAATTATTATTATTATTATTTTGTTTAGAACCTTTAAAATCTCTCAATTTAAAATAAAATAATTAAAATTAACGGAGTGAAAAGGTGAGGGAGGAATACTATAAAATTCTCTACTTTTTGTCTTAACAATTTTAAATATCAAATACAGAGAATGTTCTCCTTCATTTTCCCCTCCCAAATAGACCCAATATGTGGAAAAATTGGTATTTAGTGCAACTTTAGTGTAGCTTAAATTTAAATGATTAAATATTACCTTGTAATGTTAACTATTTTTAAATTTCATGTCTCATGAATTTTTACTTATTCACAATTGGAATTGAAATGAAACTTGTATGCTTGGTAGAGAAAAGTTGAGAAGAAAAGTGAGGTATGAATAAGTTTGGTATGGTTTAGGAGGAGGGAAGGTGAGTATGAGTTTTCCTTTGTAGAGGGAAGGAAATGATGGAGAGGGAAGTAGAGGGAAGGTGGTGCAAGGTAAGGTTTAGGTGGCATTTGATATCCAGTAAGTGTTTTAGTGGAAAGTAGAAGTGGAAATGGAAGTGGAAGTAAGTGATAAAAAATATGTTTGGTATGCAGGAAAATGGAAGTGGAATGTAAAAGTAATATTGTTTGGTATGATGGGAAGAAGATAGAGAAATAGAAGATAAAAGTATAAAAAACTTTTTTGCTCTTACTTTTTTAAAAGTCGCAAATTTTTTAAGGGTATTTTGGTTTTTAAACCTCACATTCCCTCCACTTCCCTCCCTATCATGAGGGAAGGAAGTTTCTCTCTTGACAGGGAAGGTCCAGCTCACCTTCCCAGCTGGTGAACCTTACCAAACGTGTTCAACCTCACCTTTCCAGCAGGTGAGTGATACCAAAGGGTCCTTACAGACCAAAATATCCTTAAAAAATTTGTGGCTTTTAAAAAAATAAGGGCAAAAAAGGTTTTTCATACTTTTATCTTCCATTTCCTTATCTTCTTCCCACCATACCAAACAATATTACTTCTACATTTCACTTTTATTTTCCTGCATACCAAACATACTTTTTATTATTTGCTTCCACTTTCCACTAAACACTCACCGGCTACCAAACGCCACCTAAATTACAGAAAAACATAAATAGTGCTTAACCACTAAACGTAAAAATGTAGGAAGTGCTAAATCATATCCCTCTTATACAAACAGCAGGCAATAGCCAATTAATTATATGACACATGATAAAAAATTTATATTTCTTTAACCATCGCCTCAAAGGTTTGATTTCTAAAGTTATGTGAATAAAACACTTTTCATTAAAAGAATTACCTCCAACAAGAAATTTTATGGTACTCGAGTGATTAGTCCCAAAACTACTCTAATGGTCAAATACACTAATCCAAAACAAAAGAAAAATGTTGGCTGCACAAGATTTCTATTAATTCAATGTGCATTGACAAATAGTATTTCATGAAAGTTTCATTGTACCTTTATACGCTTCTAAATTTCATTGACATTTGCACTTCTTACAGCATCCCACGGTGTAAAGAATAATCCATGGTACCTGCTGTTCTTTCTCTCACAGCATAATTTTAGTCTCCAAAATTTGAGATTTTTTTTTCATAAAAATCTCGAGTTTGTCTAGAACTGTAAAAAATTTTCTTGCATAATATATTGTCATCCCATTTTGTTTTCGCATCATCTTCTTCAGGAACAAAGCAATATTATTACGCAGTAAAATATTTTACTCGGTTCTATAGAAACTCAAAATCTTTATGTAAAAAGTCTCAAATTCTAGAGACCAAAGCTACGCTGTGAGAGAAAAAACAGCAAATACCATGGATTCTTCTTTATACGGTTGACAGCTTCTTTTTCTTCAGAATGCTCATTTTGTATTCCCTACCAAAAAAAATTGAAAGAAATGAGAATGGTAGAGAAAAATTTATATTTGGCTGTAAGAATATTATATCATAAAATTGAAGGGTAAAATAATTATTTCATCAGACACGTTTTATCTAAGAACTTGTGCCTTACTCTTGCGTGTCCTTAGAGGAGACTGTGAACAAATAAAGTAATAATTAATGCCTGAGGCATGTTTTTGAAGAGACAATTGATTTAACCCTTCAATGTGTTTTTAGAATTTTTTTGTGTTTATCTTATTTTTGAAGTACGGCTTCAATTAATTCAAATTTAATTTATGTTGTGTATTCGATTATAACGGAAGAATATCTTAATAGAGATAGAAACATTTATAAATTTTAAATTTTAAATTTTATTTAAATATAATTAAATTATTCACCATTTAGACTAAGAGTTCGTTTGGATAAGTTTGTGATAAAAAAATTTTATTTATCAAACTTCTTAAAAAAGATCTTTTAGTTAAAAAAATTTTATTTTATGTTTGGATATTATAATATAAAAGGACTTTTATTTAAAATGAATAGCTTCTACAAGTGCTTTAAGTTGAAGCTCTATTCTTCAGCTTCTTAAAAGAGACATATTTTAACTTTTTTTTAACTTTTACTTTTTCTAAAAAATTTACCCAAACAAAATTTTATATTTATAAAAAGTCTTTTTTAATTAAAAATTACTTTTTAGATAAAAAAAAATCTATCCAAACGGACTCTAATTCCACATTACAAAATGAGGTTACGTTTGGTAAGATTACCAAACAATAAAACACATGTATTCCCATGTTTTTCTAAAAAATTTTATGTATCAAATACACTTCCTATTTTACTTTTTTATCTCTTTTAATTTTTCTCTATACATCTATTTCTTTCTATCAATGCATTTCTATCCGACGTAGCCTAAATTCTGTATATTTCACTTCATAATTCAAGAGATCACCATTATTTAATTAATTCAATATCCAAAAACTTGCCACGTTGCACGTCAAAATGAGTTTTTACCACGAAATTGACGAAAATAGATTTGGTATTTGGCTCTTTTATGCATTATTATGTTAGGATAATTTTTTTTCATAGTTTTTTTTTCATTTTTTTTATTTAAACTTAAAAATTTGTAAAGTTTTTCTAAAGAATAAGAGTTATAGACACAAAAAAATAAAAAATAAAAAATTCCACAAAAATAAGGACCTACCGTGAATAGTTTAGGGACCACATTTATTAAGGATTAAAAAATTAATCCTTAATCCACTCATAGTAAATCTTGATTTAAGTGGAGTTTTTAATTTTTTTTGTATCTATATCTTTCATACTTTAGATATTCTTATAATTTCTCAAATTTAAATAAAAAAAATGAAAAAAAACTATGAAAAAAAGTCGGCATAACATACTAATGCATAAAAGAGCCAAGCACTTGATTCATTCTCAAAATTGACGCGTATGAGAGAGAAAGGAATTTGTTTATAAATAATTTTTGGTAGAAACCATAATTTTGACTTGATCAAATAAAAATTTCTTTTAGCATAGTCCCTGTTAAATTTTAATCAAGTCCTCTATTTTTTTATTTATGTATTTAATATATATATATATATATATATATATATATATATATATATATATACACACACACACACACCTATTTAAAGATTTTCATCCAATATTTTTTTTGAATATTTAGTTATGCCATTAAATTTTTTAATATTTACATTTTTATCATGTGTAAAATGTTTATAATTTGACCACCAAAACTTATAATAATTATATCTTCAACATTTTTTTTAAAAAAGTTTGTTTTTACCCATAAATTTATGATAATTATATTTTTAATATTTTTATATTAAGAAACATAACCTATGTTGTTTATTATATTGATGCAAACATATGATGTTTGTGCTAAACTAGATACAATTATTGGAGGAACTCAAATTTATAAAATAATTTACTTTTTTTAATTTTATAAAATATAATAAAAAATATATAAATATTAAAAATATAATTAACATAAATTTAGGGAAAAAAATTACAATGGTAAAAATATAATTATTATAAAATTTGGTGATCAAATTATAAACATTTTATTCATGCTAAAAATCTAAATATTAGAAAATTTAGGAGCATAACTATAAATATTCAGAAAATATTGGATAGAATGATAGAAATATTCAAATAGGTGTGTGTGTATACATATATATATATATATATATATATATATATATATATATATATATTAAATACATAAATATAACAGATGGATGGCTTGCTTAAAATTTAATGGGAACCTTAGTGAAAGGAAATTTTATTTGATCGGGACAAAACTATGATTTTCACCAAATAATTTAAAGAAACTCCCCTCTCTCGTATGTCTATCACTTTCGTACTAAAATCTAAAAATTCATTTTGATAGATGACGTGGTAAGTTTTCGGACAAATGAATTAACTAAAGGATGAGTGTATATTGCAACTTGTTGTATCTTGTATGTATATAATGTGATTTCGGCCGATAGAATTATTTTATGTGAGAAATTGCATTGTATTTCAAGTCATCTTATCCACATGTCACAATCTTATCGATCTAAATTGCATTGCATGCATGTAACAAATTATATTATAGACCACATTTAATTAAATGATTATAACGTTTAGAACTACATAAAAAAAATGTAGAAGGAAAAGAGAGTGAATAAATTGGATTTAGTGCGATTCGCTTTTGTATAATTATAGTGCAATTCTTTTAAAATACACATTTTTATTTCATTTGTGAAGTATTAATAGGGACTCACACTAATAAGGACTTACCATGAATGAATTAGAAACCAAACTATTATTAAAATTGACAAATATCATCATATTAAATGAACTAGGGATCAAATTGTTATTAATATTAATAAATAGTCTCACAAAACAATTTGATGATGATATTTGTCGATATTGATAATAATTTGGTTCCTAATCCATTCATGATAGATCCTTAATAGTGCAAGTCCTTATTAATACTTCACAAATGAAATAAAAATGCGTATTTTGAAAGAATTGCACCGTAATTACATTGAAGCGAATTGCAGCGGATCCGGCCTGTGAGGAGCCACATAGGTCACTTTCTATTTTATTAAAATTTATTTTTTAAAAAAATTTGTTTTATCTCTCCTTACAAGGATAGAGATATAGGGTGTGTTTGTTATCTATCTAATATTTTCTCCAATATTCTTTTTATCAAATATACTTTATTTTTGTAATGTAATAAAATTATATTTTTATCATTATTTTATTTTAATATATTAATATAAAATTAAAATAAGATCATTTTATCTATTTTTATTCCACTCTTATTTTTTATTCTCAAATATAATAAATCTATTCTCATTCTCATCTTTATGGCATTCTATCTACCAAACATTCTCATAAGGGGTGTTCGGTACACTTCAAAAGAGGATGGAAAAGACTGAATGAAAAAAAAAATGTGAGTCCCACATGTTATTCATTTTTTTTATTTTTATCTTGAAAAATGTGTATAATTAAAAAAAAAGTATAAAATGTCTATTATACCCTTTGAGTTGACACGATCATAACCATTTTTTTTATTATTTTAATATAAAGGATAAAATGATAATTTTAATACATTCCCATTTCATTTCCATTCTTAACTTTTATTAACAAACACAATAAATGCATTCCCTTTCCCTTTTTCTTTCCGTTTTCGAGAACGTGCCCGATGAAGGGTCATCCTCCCTGTGTCATACCCAAAGGAAAATACAGAGGATTTAAAACCAATCCTAACATAAGTACAGGACATAAGCCCTTTAGATTAGAAACCTTTTGGCTAAAGCATCCTACCTTTAGAACAGTAACAAATAACATTTGGAACTATACTCAAGACAATCTAGATGATTGTCTTAAGTTACTAGGTGCAAACCTCATCCCTTGGAGTAGAAGAAACTTTGAAAACTTAAATAGATCAAAAAGAATAATCTCAGCGCTTCTCTTAGGTATTCAGAATACCCTATGCACTAACAGTTTGCCCCAACTGCTCCAATTGGAAAAAACACTACAAGCAAACTACAAAGAAATCCTGGACCAAGAAGAAGAACTATGGCACATGAAATCTAGAATAAACTGGCTTTCTCTAGGTGATAGAAGCACTAAATTCTTTTACACAACAGCCCTGATTAGACGAAGAAGAAATAGAATTCCCTTCATTGAAAACACATATGGCACCACCACCAAAATCCTACTGAAATAACAAACATTATTGAAAATTTCTTTATAAACATCTACAAGCAAGCCATCCCAACTAACAATCATCTCCTCAACATCTCTCTCCCCCAAATATCACACTCAAAATACGAATCTATCTTAACCCCCCCCCCCCCAACTGCTTCAAAAATAGAAGATATTACCTTTTCCCTCCATCCAACTAAAGCCCCTGGAAAAGATGGATTCCATGCTATCTTCTACCATCTTAATTGGGACACAGTAGGCCCAAAAGTAATTGATGAAATTTTTAACATCTTCACCCTTGGTATAGTCCCTGCCCAATGGTGTGAAACTATCCTTTGCCTTATCCCAAAAATTGAGAACGCCTTTAAACCAGGACATCTAAGACCCATATGCTTATGTAAGACTCATTATAAAATCCTCTCTAAACTATTGGTGAATAGAATAAAACCCTTGCTGCCTGATCTAATCTCCCCCTTTCAAGGGGCTTTCCAGAAAAAGAAGCAAACTGCTGATCTGTTTATTACAGTGCAAGAAACTATGCACTCAATGAACGCTTCTAAATCCAAACTTGGGTGGATGATAATAAAACTTGATATATCTAAAGCGTTCGATACCTTATCCTGGCATTTTATACATCAAATCCTTTCCATGTTCAACTTTCCCGATCACTTCACTAAGCTTATCATGTCCTGCCTGCAAAACGTTTCCTACTCAACCCAAATCAATGGAAAATTCACAAACACTTTTAGCCCGCAGAGAGGTATTCGTCAAGGTGACCCCATCTCACCTTACCTCTTCATCCAAGCTATAGAATACTTAAGTAAGATTATTGAAGAAGCAGTCAATAAGAAGCTCTGGACTCCATTCTCTTTCAGGGATTCAGAGGTAAAAATTTCACACCTCATCTTCGCAGATGATATACTTCTTTTTGCTAAGCCGAATATGCAAACCACCTCCAACATAAAGACCATCTTACGCCACTTCTCTGATGTCTCAAGACTTCAAATTAATCAAGAAAAATCTAAAATCTGGTTCTCCCCCACTTGCTCAGACCACATTAAAAACAATATTGAATCTGAATTAAACATCAGTAGCACAAATAAATTAGGAACCTATCTGGGGTTCCCCTTAAAACTAACTTATAAATCTGCAGACTTCAACATTATAATAGAAAAAAAATGCAAAAAAGGCTGCAAGGTTGGAAATGCAATCTTCTCTCACAAACTGGCAGATGCCAACTTATTCAAACAACAACTTCTGCAATTCCTAACTATTATATGAATGCCTTCTTTCTTCCCAAGAAAATTCACAAGCAAATTGATAGAATCAATAGAAACTTCTTTTGGGGTCACTCAAATGATAAAAAAAAGATACACCATATTAAGTGGAACACAATCTGTAAACCAAAAACACTGGGTGGTTTAGGTTTAAGACGAAGTGAAGACATAAACGCGTGCTACATGGCAAAATTAAAATGGAAAGTTCATACAAATGATAACTCCCTATCAACTAGAGTCCTGACAGTAAAATATGGGCTAAATCTCCAAAAACATCAATCCAACACTTCCTTCATAAGAAGGAGTATAAAGAAAGATAACAACCTCTTTAATCTTGGAATCATTTGGAGAATTGGAAATGGTCAGAAGATTAACTTCTAGTTTGACTCTTGGTTAAACACAGGGCCTTTAAGAAATTCCTTTACTGGTCCCCTGACCAGAGATAGCGAAAAACTTACAATCTCAGATCTTCTCCCTAACTGGCCTCCAACAGAATCCCTTGCACTTCCAAGTAACATAAAGAATGAGATCACTTCTACCTTTGTCCACTTAAGCAATAATATACCTGACTTGTTGGCTTGGAAATACTCAAAAGATGGAGTTTTTCCGATAAAGACAACTCATAACCTTATCTTTAATCATGATACGGAAATTACAAATCTAAAGTGGCTATGGAAGGCTCCTGCCCATCCTCGCGAGCTCTTCTTCCTTTGGCAAATATATCAAAATGCACTTCCCACAGCCAAAAAGCTCCATAGTATAAATTGTCTTCAATCTCCTCTTTGCCCTCTCTGTCTCACCGAAGAAGAAACCCCTATACATATTCTTAGAGACTGTCAATTTAGCAAAAGTGTCTGGCTCATTTTTAAAGTCCCTCCTTCTTTCTTCCAAAATACAATCCAGGCCTGGGTTAAAAGCAACGTCAAAGACACCTCTTCAAACATCCACAATGTTCCCTGGAACACCCTCTTTTCTTATATCCTTAGAGGAATATGGCTAGCAAGAAACAATAAAATTTTCCAAGGAAAACCTGTAATCCCTCCCGCCTTAGCATAGCAAATTCTTCAAAAAGCCTCCGAGTATACCTTCCTAAACTCCAACCACCCTCCCATTTCTCCAAAACAAACTATCCAAATCGCATGGCTCAAACCTAAACCAAACTTTTATAAATTAAATGTTGACGGCTCATGTGCAGAAAATCAACTTGGCTCTGGTGGTATAATCCGTGATGACAATGGGAACCATGTTATTAGCTTCAGTCATTTTCCTGGTACTGGTAATGTTATCATAGCTGAGTTGTGGGCTTTATAGCTAGGAATCAAATTGGCGGTTAATAAAGGACTCCAAAAGCTTGAGTTTGAATCGGACTCAAATGCGGTTATTCATTTAATGGAAAACCAAAATCTACCTAACACAAGTGCGTTTTTTCCCGTTATTAACAACCGCAGGTTCCTGCTGCAATCCCTCCCGGAGTGGGAAATCAGACACTGCTACCGGGAAGCCAACAAATGCGCTAATGCTCTTGCGAACTACGGAAGAATCTCAAAGTTGCAGAACTCTATAAACAACGATGCCCCAGCTTTCATCCTCGATCACCTCCATTTCGATCAACAAAGCTGCCACATTCCACGAACAGTTCCTAACTCCCGTCCAACCACAAATGTGTTCACACTTGAGAATTCTTAGCTCGTGTTTTCGCAATGGCTTTTTTCCTTGCTTTATTAATGCTTTTGGTTATTGGATCCTGTATTTTGATCCACTATTTTGGCTAGCTTGTCAACTTACTTACCTTCCCAAGCTTGGCTCTGTTTGTCAGTTAACTTGCTTTGGTTATTTTCTTAGTTTCCTGTTCTGTTTTCATTGAACTTAGCTTCGGCTCTATTTGTTCTCTTTTGCCTCTCTTTCTATAAATTACACCTTTCTACCAAAAAAAAAATACAGAGGATTCAAATCTGGATAAGATATGAGAGCGTAAAAAATCTGTATATTTCTATTTAAAAAGCTTTCAATTAACATATCAAGTCAATGTTAATGCTAACCATGTCATTTATTTGGAGAGTAAACTTACTCTCATTTTTTAATATAGAAATATTAACAGATGAGATTGTGTTTAATGAAAAAAAAAACTAGTTCTTCACAAATAAATTTGAATTTGAATTTTTGTTAGTAGAGATATTCATATTTAAGCTATGTTTAGTAACAATATCAAACAGTAAAATTTATGTATTTTTATGTTTTTCCAAAAAAAAAATTTTGTTTTTCACATGTATCTTTTTATTGGAAGTAATCCTATTCAAGGTACTGTCGGGCACTAAATGTGAGCACCTCTCCCAACAGAGATTCAAACATGGGTTCATCACTTTGTGAGAGACTAGTATCTTCCACTAGACCCAACTCCCTGTTGGTGTTTTTCCAAAAAAATTTACATTTTAGTTTTTATATACCAAACACACTTCTCATCATACTTTTTCTTTCTTCTAATTTTTATCTCTATCTCTCTTCTCTCTTTTCTCTACAGTACTTTCTTTTACTCTACAGTACTTTACATCCATTCCCTTCTCATCTATGCATTTTTACCAAACGTAAGTACTCGACAATACCTTAAACAGCATTACCCCTAATAAAAAAATACTTGTGACAAACGAAAAAAATAGAAATATTATGTCAATCAATTTATTAGTCTTGAGCCATGATGGCCCATTTGGTACACTTCTTGAGAGGCAAGGAATGGATTTAGGAGAAATTCAAAATACTATTTTGGTCCTTTATATTTTATTTAAGTTTTAAATTGGTCTTTTATGTTTTAAAAGTTATAAATCAGTCCTCTATGTTTGCAAGTTATTCTAAATAAGCCATTTTGCTTGACACCGTTGGTGTTCTTTGTTAAAATTTTTCCATGAACAAAATCTCTCTCTTACATGTTTAGAAGTTCTTTGCAATGCTGTATGGTCCTAATTGGCTTCTCTCTAAATCCAAAGACCTTCAACAATGTAATAACTTGAGTTTAGAGAGAAGCCAACTAGAACCACACGGCATTGTGATGTACTTCTGAACAATACGTAGGAGAGAGATTTTGTCCACATCAATTGTCCACGTCATCATTTAACAAAAAAACACTAAGCAAAATGACTTATTTGGAACAACTTGCAAATATAAATGATTGATTTAAAACTCTTTAGATATAAAAGAACAATTTAGAACTTGAGTAAAACATAAAGACTAGGAGAGAGACTCCCATGCTTAGTTGCTAACTTTGACATTTCTTGAAACAAGAGAGAGTTTAATCCCTAGCTAAACCATTCTACCGTCCCCATCCACCAATGTTTTTTTATGAAGGCCAAAGGTTTATTTTGGTCCTTTATGTTTCACCCAAGTTTCAAATTGGTCCTTTATGTTTCAAAAGTTTTAAGGTCAAAACCTCAAATTAGTCCTTTATGTTTGCACGAAGTTTCATATTGGTCCTTTATGTTTCAAAAAGTCCAAATTGGTCCTTTATGTTTGCAAGAAGTTCCAAATTGGTCCTTCCGTCTAAGTCCGTTTATTTTTTAAGTTAAGTGCTGACGTGGCATGCTGACGTGGACACACCATCTCTCCTACGTGGCATGCCACGTCATTGCCACGTCATCATCCAATAGCATATGTGATGACGTGGCAGTGACGTGGTGCTGACATGGCATGCCACATCAGCTTAGATGGACACATCAGCATGCCACGTCAGCACTTAACTTAAAAAATTGACGGAAGTGGACGGAAGGACCAATTTAGAACTTCTTGCAAACATAAAGGACCAATTTGGACTTTTTGAAACATAAGGACCAATATGAAACTTCGTGCAAACATAAAGGACCAATTTGGGGTTTTGACCATTTTAAATTAGTCATTTATCTTTCCTAGAAGTTAATTGATCCTTCCGTCCAAGTCCGTCAATTTCTTAAGTGAACTGCTGAAGTGACGTGCTGAGGTGGACACATAATCTCTCCTACGTGTATCAGATAGCTGACGTGGCCTTAGACACAAAAAAAATACCCAAACGACGTTGTTTAAGCCAAATAAAACCATGCTGAGAGGACCAATAAGAAACTCTAATGACACATAAAGGACTAATATAAAACTTTAATGAAACATAAAGGACCAATATAGAAATTCAATGAAACATAAAGGACCAATATATAATTTTAACGAAACATGAAGGACAAATATAAACCTTTTGGGAAACATAAAGGACCAATATAAAACTTTTGAAAGATAAAGGACCAATTTAGAACTTGAGTAAACATAGAGGACCAAAATGAACATTTGACCTCTCATTTATTTTTCATTATTATTTTACCAACCAATCATAGCAAAAGTTGTAAAATAAAGAATTTAAGAACTACAAGAACATAAAACAAAGAGTTTAGAAAAATAATAAGAATATAAGAGAGAGATGCGCCAAATTCATTCATCTATTCATTTGTGCACAATAGCCTCATATTTATAGGACTCTATCTATAAGGTAACTTAAGAACACAATAATGTACCTTAGCATACTAATGTGTATGGAAAGTTACAAAATACTCTTTAAGGTGCCTTCGCAAATGAAACTAGAATTCAATGAGCAATTGATCATGTTGAGGATTACATTGAGAAGAATTCAATGTAAATGTGATTATCCACACATATGTTTATAATAATATTTTTGTTTTTTATAGCTAATCAAAAGTGGTAATGACATTCTCATTCTTATTCTCACAAATTTTTTTTGGCAACCACCCTTAGTCCTTAATGGTTTAGGTGATGTGGGTAGCTAAATATTAATGTGACAATGTTCTTTTTTTTTTTGTTAAATGCCCAATTAGCTGTGGAAAAATAAGACTTATTTAAAATCATGTAGACTCTAATTAACCACACCAAAAAAAAACAATTAATTGGAAGTTTAAAAAAATATTTAATAGCATCATATATATTATGAGTCATTTTTTACACGTATGTAATTAACTAATTGGATGTTTGAAATAAAAAACTTTACGTTGTTATGAGTATTTAACAGGATACGTCACTTAGGCCGTTACTAGTTAACGACAAAGATAAATTAATTCTTGAGAAGATGACATAACAACCTCATGTGTATCAACTGTAAAATATTTTTTAGACTAAGAAAATTAGAGCCTAATTAGTAATTATACAATAACTTTTACTCTATTTATTTAATTGTGCGACTATCTCACAAGCTTCACACACCAAAATGTCAAATACCAGTTTTGATTGAGTTCTCACACTATAGGAATAATAAAAATTAAAGTCAAATAACAAATGTCGCATCTTGTAGGTAAAATAATTCTACTTAAGCAATATCATTTGTATTAAATTTAAGATATTAATATAGAGTCAACTCACAAGTCACCTGTCTTAATAGTATGTACATTACATTCTTTTAATGGTTGATACTTCTTTCAAACCATCCAAATTTGCAATAAAATAAAGGGTTTAAATCTCTTAGCCACAAGTCACTATGAGACTTTGGAAAATTTTTAAAATGAATCTAAAAGATATATATATCCGGCATCTCCGTGATCTTATCCACCATATAGTACAAATGATAAGAGATTTATATTTTTTAAATTATACCTTTTAAATTCGATCCCTAAAAACTGAAGGAATTAGAATAGAGCGTAGATAACCCTTAGAAATGAGCTCTGCAATATCCGTCACCAGGTCAACTTAGGTGGATACCCTGATCTAAGACAAAAGAAAAAGAAAAGTAAATGTGTTATGTGCCACAGAAGAATACTATCTTATTCTCAGTCAGTTTATCACTTTTGGGTGATAAAAATGATTGAAGAAAGTCTATTGTTAAATTTCTTACAATTTTAGCATTATCTGAAACCAAAATCTATTCTTTTCCCTATATCCTAGGACTACCAAGAATCTAAATTACTGAATACAAACTTAACCTATATACATAGCCACTCCTTACTCCCCTGAGCTTTCACAGGAGCTTCCTAGATTGGACGCTATGTCATGAATCAAAAGCCTTATTATGTTGCCACCTGATGATCTGGAAACATCCATGCACTCCTGAAGGTCTGCATCACAGGCTATCAAAACCCATTCATGATCATCATCCAGGTACTTGATATCAAAAGTACCCACCTCTAGTTTCAGTCTTTTGGCAACTTCTTCTTTCAGTTCCACAATGCCAGAGGAAAAGGAGATCCGAAACCGGATAATATCTTCTCTGTATGTTGCTTTTATAGTCACACCCTTCATTTCTCTCCGAGCTGCGAAAGGTGTCATCGTGTTGAAGAGTGTATCGGTGCATTGCTTGGGACCCAAGTCGGGACATCGCAGATTAGCCCCACCACAAGGTTCTTGTACCAGATCCTCCAAATGGGCATCTGCTGCTGAAGGACACAAATTTCTCAAGTCTTTGGAACTACCAGCATCCTCTATTAGCATTCCTCCAAATGGCTCTTGTAGTTCTGCAGCCACATGATCGGTTCTGGGGTATGATGGTGGACTGTTCAGTTTACTAGTTGGCTGCAGAGTCAACTCCGGCGATCCTCCAACTGCAACAGATTGCTCGTTGTTGGGTGTAATAAATATATCTTTTGCAGGTGAACTTTCATTTGGCGGACTACCGTGGCAAGAGCCGTGAGAAGTAGGGTTAGTAGCACTATCTTCACTTGAGCCACTCCGCGTTCTCGATCCTTTCCGTCTTTTACCAAACTCTTGACTGGACCCACTTTTCTCAGGACTTTGTACCCTTCCTCCAAGCAATTGATGTTCCACCCCAGCCTGTCCGTTTGTTTCTGAGACTTTGGAGGAATCCAGCTCATTCTCTTTCATGTGTGGCTCTGACAATCGAGTGCCTAATGTGGCATGTGGGATGAACTTGTTTGAAGTACAAGGCTCAGGAATGGAACCAACACCCATGGGAAGCGGATTTGTGCCGAGAGAGTTCAAACTAAAAGCTCCTTCAGCACCCTGGACAGACTCTATAACCCGCTTGAGCTTGGACAAGGAACGGTTAACCTTGTTGATCTTTCGAGATGGCCATCGAGATATCCCATGCTGCCTACAGATACGCTTCATTGTAGTAGGGCAAACTGTACAGCAAGAATATATCTATGAAAAATATGTTCGAACAGCTGCCATCATATTCTTTGCTAAAACATTAAATATATATACACACACATAAATAAATTATATTCTGCAATTGATAATGATAAACAGTAACCATTTGTATGTTTTAGGTCCATGTTCTTCAATAAATATATGCTTTCAGTAAGTGGACGATTCATAGAGATATAGAGGAAAAACACTGCTGATAACTATTTCAGACCTTTCTTTCCCCTTCATTGGATTTTTTCTTTTAGAAGGCTGTCTTTTTAATTATCTGATAACACTTATTTTTCTTAAAAAGAAAAAAACTATTTTACAGAGCATAGATAGACATACCACCAAGGCTCTTTGCAGCATCTTTAAGACTCCCAGCAAAATAACGTTGCAAGACTTCAAGACTAATTGATTTCTCAGTTTTTCCACGTTTCCTCTCTGAGGGTTTCTTTATGTTTTTAGTCTCCAAGGAAGAGACCTGATCAAAGCTTCCACCTGTATTTTCACCAAGACCGCCTCCAACATTTAATTCATCATAGTACATTATCATTTGTGGCTCTGATGGATCCAGTGGCACCAACTCCCCCGTATTTGGTGAGGCCTCAGGTCCAGGTGGCGATTTAGTAGGTTGGGTAATTGAAATAGATTCAATCCTTGAACAAACTCTTTCCTCTGTAGCTTCAACAATTTCAATTGAACCTTCCTCCACGAGATCAAGACCAGCTGCAATCTTAAGACTATGGAAATGCTGCTTCATTGTTGCTAACATAGATCCCAACAAAGTCTTTTGTTCATTGAAGTTTGTGATTCTAGGAGGAAGAAAAAACTCTAATATGTAATCATCAGTTCCAGTATGAGAACTTTGTAAACAGATGGCAAAAGAGCTGGTTAACCCAAACATGAGAGCGTAATGCACTAAGGGGTACTCAGTTTTGCAGAACTGGGTAATGTTCCCACAGAAGCACATATTACCAGACAAAAATGCCTTCCCAGCAACTCCTTGACCTTGTTGTAAGTGATGCTCAACACATGCCTCACGGAAACCCCACATATGAGCATCTATGACATAGAACGCTACATCAGTAGTAGACATGCAAACTTGCCCCATGCAACTACCATCAAAGCTAGAGCAGATCTTCTTCAGGCCACCACCATAGGCAAGAACACTCCGATGCCTACAGGGAACCCATGTTTGGGCCAGAGGTAACTTATGAGTTTCACACACCACTGTCAATATCTCCAAAATCTCTGCTAATGCATTCTGGCGGCTTTCATTACAAATCTGAAAGCATTGCCAAGTTATATCTGTGAGAATAGAGGTGTAAGATATATAACACATAAACATCTTTTAGCTTTCAGCATATGCCAGATAGGAATGCATTTTACTTCACCTGAGTGTAAGGGTGTTCCAAAATTTCTGAACTCTTCAGATTTACTGCCTGCAGGATAACTGACAACAGGTGACTGAGGAATCTCAAAAATATTTTTAATCATTATACATTTGCCAACATGCTAATATTATGAATGAAAAAATGTCACAGGTGTTATATAAATCTATCCTGAACATATAGAACCATGCCAAGATGGTACTCACCAAACATGAGCAAAGCAAAAAAATTAATGGATAGCAAGGGTGAAAGGAACCCAACCTCGAGAGCTTTGCAGATTTTATCAACCTCAGGAGCATAGTTAATCTTCTGTGAAGTCATTATCAACTCCAGTACACCAACACATGACTGTCCTGAAGGTTCAAACACAGGCAAAGCCAAGGTTCCACGAACATTGTAATGTTCAGCATGATTCCGGCGAGGATACTCTTTACAAGAATAATATTGAACATTGGGACTCCATTCAGGTAACTTATGCTGAAAAACACGACCAGGAAGTCCCTGGATTCCATCATTCTCCCCGTCCACAGGAAACATGTACATCAGGGAGACTGTTCTATACTGATGGAGTCCATTACTGTGTGGATCGAGAACAAAAGGTTGCCCTGATGTTGTAAGCACATACTGGTTCCCAACTTTCACAGGTGCCCAAACCTGAGCCAGAACATTCTGTTCTGCCAACTCTTTGAAGTACCGTAGTGCTTGTGTCATCCTTTCCTTAATTAGACAATAGCCATCTGGATTTTCTAATGGTGGCAGAAGCACAAAGGGCGGTGGAAGTTTTTTGTTCTCATTTTCCACTGGTTTTTCAGCTACTGAATTTGAGTTGCCTGAAAACAGTAGCCTCAGTCAGAAGAAATGCAGCTGCCAGCAGAAACTACATAGGTTAACACCAGAGGAGTTTTCCTATAAAAGTTTAGAGTTTAGGTACCAACACCTTCAAGCTCAATATCAAGGTATATCTAGAAATAGAACTCATAAATTTATAAATACTCCAATCATCATAATAACATCTTCAGAATATAGGCAAAATTCAACGCCCAATGAAGCAGAAATCATGAACAAAACTCTGGGGTGTACAAATCAGCCTGGATGGAAGGAGAAAAGACAGGAAGTTCAGCTAATTCACTCTACAAGAACGAAATAAAAGAACTTCCAACTTCAATCCCAGAGACACGTAGCAAACTTTATTAAATTTTGAAATGCATAGAAAATCACAAGTAATGAGCGAAACCTCCCTTTCTTATTCTATTTATGACTTTTAATCAAGTTTCCCAGCTACCAAACATAATTTGAGCTAGCTTCAAAGCCGTAGGAAGCAATAAAGAATATTAAACTTCTTACAACACACACAGATTTAGACCAAGAGGCAAAGAAAATCGTTTATGAACAAAATTCCTAGCAAAAAAAAAAATAACCACCGACTCCCTAACACTTTCAAATAAATTAAATCTAATCAAGAAAACTAAGCAAAACCGATTCATTCAACAACGAATCCGAAAGACTGAAACGAACCGAAAACATACAGGAGAAAAATCGGTGACAATCGGAGAAGGCAGAAGCGGCAAGTCTAGCTTGCCTATCATCATCTGCGTCAGAGAAAACCCAGAGAGGAGAGGAAGGCTGCTCGGAGGAAGCAGGGATAAGAAAAGGAGACATAGGGTTGGAGACGAAGGAAATCTGATCTAACGGCCAAGAACTTTCCAGGTCGAGATCGAAATCCATGACGGAGCCAGGCTCGTCGGGAACGGGCTTTGACTTGGGAGGAAGGTCGGGATTTTCGTCGTCGGATTCTGACATTTTGTCGGGGAAATCTGAGAAGGAAGAAGAAGAAGAAGAAGAAGATAAGAGAAAAGTAGGGAGGATTGTGAAGAAGGGTAAATTGCAGAAAGGAAGGGAGTATGATTCCAATTTCCATGAAAAAAATTACAACACTTCTTCAACTATACAATACAACCACTTGCAAGTTGGGACAAGGAAGATTAAAATATTGAAGAATTTTGAAAAAGAAAATTAAAATTAAAAAATAATAATAAAATAATAATAATAATCTTTTTGGGTGCTTTGTCTTTATGTTCATAGACATTTTGAACCACTAAGCAAAGCAAAGTTGGAGACTTCCATGTTCATACATTGATACACTCACTTGGGGAAGAACTTATCTGACTCATGTGCATGGCAAAAGGAAAGGGAATATGTTTAATATGTTGATAGTAAAAATTTGGAATAAAAATGTATAGGTGAACATCGGTTCGGGTTGGCTCGCTAAACTTTATCCAATCCGTCATGTTGGGTTGGTTTGGTTCGAGCGGGCGTGTTGGTTCGGCTTGAAAATTTTCAACCCGAACCATAGTGGTTGGAGTTGCGGTTTTATCAATATTGAGTCCCTCGGAACCGAATCAAACCGTCAACCCGCCAAAAATTACTTTTTATTTTTTTATATACATTTATGATTAAAAAAATTATTTGATAGGTTTATTTCAAAATATTCTTCTATGATTGTTTTATCATTTCATTACCCGACACGCAAATCTCTCCAATCATGAAATTAATTAGATAACCACATAGTTGAATTATAAATATATTATGTGCATAATGCATTGAAACTTCAAATAACAAGATCACAACTAATTAGATTAATAATAATTCAAATAAATTTAAAAAACAATGAATGAAACGAAATATTAAAAAATTTATGAAATATAATTTATTAAACTATATTTTATTTTATATTAAATATTTTTAAAATTTTAGCTAGTGCTGCTCAATGACTCAAAGAAGAAAGAAAAAATAAGAGCTGGTCCGCCAACCTGAACCAACCCAAACCGCCAGTGAATGGTTTGGGTTGGTTGATGCATTTTTAGTAAGCCCGAACCATCCCAACCTGCTGATATTTTCTCTAGCTCGAACCAACCCAAATCGTGTGCAGTCCTATGGGAATGCATTAAAATTTCCATTTTACTCCTTATATTAAAATAATAAAAAGAAAAGAAGGTTGTGATGGTGTAAATTAAAGTGTATAATAGATATTTTGTATTTTTTTAAATCTGACAATGAAAAAAAAGTAAAAGTAGGAGGGGCCCGATGGACCCCACCTACTTTTTTTTTTCATTCTTTTACTAAATTCGTGAAACAAACGCGACCTAAAAGTATCAAAGACTATCAACATGTGGTTGGTTAGAGTGGTAGATATTCCATTCCTCTTGGATTGGTCTATGATACAACTTGTTGCATGCATGCAATGCAATTTCGGCCGATATGATTGTGACACGTGAAAAATTGCATTGCATCTCAAGTCATCCTACCCACATGTCATAATCCTATTGACCGAAATTACATTGCATACATGCAATAAGTTGTATCATAGATTCACCCATTCCTCTTAAACAAAATCTCATATTCGAATCTTGTGTTTGGAAAAACCTCTTTTGGAAGAGTTCTACCCCGTTATGAGACCTCAGTTAGCTCAAATAAGATTGCCTCCAATAGAAGAATAAATGTGAGAAACCAAAAATTAAAAATTAAAAAAATAAAAGTATCAAACACTAAAAAAAAATTAATTGTACAATTTTCTTTTATTTTATAAATTATATAACCCTCTCTAGTTTTATATAAAAAAAGTTTTGCTTGAAATAGGGTTGTAAGTTAATTTTTTTTTATTGGTTGATAAATATTTAATAACTTTTATTTATGAAAAGTTAAATGAAAGAAATTGTAAATGTTCTTTCAATCAATTAAAAAAAGTTAAAATGCATAATTTTTTTTTTTTTGAGTTTTAAGTTATGGGCACATAAACTTCATGAGTTTTATTTAAAACATTGCATTAAATTTTATAAGCTTTTAATTTTGGACATAGAATCCTCTCTATTAAGTATGTTGTCTACTTTTTATCAAATTTTCCCCACATCAACCTCTTTTTTCAAGTAAATAAAAATTAAAACTCCAAATTAGTCCCTTATGTTTGCATGAAGTTTCATATTGGTCCTTTATGTTTCAAAAAGTTTAAATTGGTCCTTTATGTTTGCAAGAAGTTTTAAATTGGTCATTCCGTCCAAGTCCGTTTATTTCTTCCGTTAAGTGTTGACGTGACGTGCTGTGCTGAGGTGGACATATCATCTCTTCTACGTGTCTATTTAAGCTGACGTGGCGCTAATGTGGCAATGCCATGGCATGACATATCAGCACGTCACGTCAGCACTTAACTTAAGAAATTGACGGAAGTGGATGGAAGGATCAATTTGAAACTTCTTGCAAACATAAATGACCAATTTAAACTTTTTGAAACATAAAGAATCAATATAAAACTTCGTGCAAACACAAGAGACCAATTTAAAATTTTGATCACAAATAAAAGATATTTGGACCATTTAAAAAAAATCCAATCACCCGTCCATTACTCATTTACCCAAAATGCCCTTCACAAGGGAAATGAGTCAAATGATTAAAATGCTCTTAACCAGTATCTAGCAAACCCCATAAAATTAAAAAGTTAGAATAAATATAGAATGGTATAATATATAGATTTAAGAACCACTCTTCTCATAAATTGCAGGAGGTGTTTAATATATGGATTAAAAAAATAATTTTGAGATTATGACCTTTAACATATTATAATCCCACGTTTTGTTTACGAATTGAAAAAATAATTATGAAAATCTTATAATCCCATGTTTCTTTAATTTTTAAATGCCACTTAGGGAAGTGTTATTAGTATCACATGGGATGAGTACATTTTTAACTATGTAAATTTATTAAATTACCCTTAACTTAATTAATATTCATCAATTAAACTCTTGCCTTTCTTCTTCATCCACAAAACTCACGCATGCCTCTCAAATCTTCACAAACCCTTGCACACATGACTCCATTCACACGAAGATTCAAATGAGACAAACTTAAAGGAAAATCAAGGAAAAATGTATGAATTTTATAAGAGGCATTTCATAAATTATTATGAACTTTGTAGGTTAAATTAAATCTTAAAATTAAAATATAAGTATGATATAAGAATATAATTTTAAGTGTTAACTAATGTTTGAATGCCTGTTGGGCCCTTGTATACTTTTGTATGCAATGTTTTTATATAAGATTTTTGCTAAGTTGTATATCCTGAGTATTAATTAGGAAAAAACTTAGGTTCATTTTCTTATGTCCATTTCATCCAATTCCACTAATCATATATTGTATTTACACTCTCTTTCTTCTATGATTGGTCATATAAACGGTGGTCTTCTATATTCTCTCTCTACTGTGATTGGTCATTTAAACACTTTTTGCCACGTGTCATAATTATATTGGGGAATTGGATGAAATTGACATAAAGAAATGGACCTAAATTTTTTCCTATTAATTAACCTTTAGAGTTTACATAACTATTTTAACTACATTTTAGATTAAAAAAAGAATAGCACGAGAGTTAGTGAGCTTTGAGCTTACCACTCTCTAACTATTGGATTTGCTTTGAAATCTGTATTATTTTAAATTTAAAAATAATTATTTTTTATACAAATATTAAAATTAAAAAGGTTGATTTAGACTGGAAGTTGGTGACTCCCCATAATATTATCTACTTTTAAATTGCAAGTAATTTTATCATTCATCTAAGTTTTGTTTAAATAATTAACATCAAATGCAAATATAGCTATCTTTATAGCAATGCTGACTGTGATGTCAAATCAGATATTTAACTATATTTTTTGGTCAATTTAACCATAATAACACTTTTTATTTTGTAGTAATGCTAACCCCTAGCTGTGGCCCCGTCCGACGACCACTTTATATTTTTGAAAAGTGGTCTTAGGAGGACTCGAATACGGAACATCATGGATGGTAACATTTAGACCAACCATTAGGCCATTTATCACTTTTTAATTTATTAATGTAAAACATTTTATATTTATATATATATAATAAATTAGCTAGGGATTTTTTCCCCTAGCTAATTAGCTAGGGAAATCCGTAGCAAATTCCTAACTAAATTTTTCCGCCTTTTCGCGCCAAACTTTTTTACAAAATTAGCTAGGAATTTTATCCGTAGCTAATTAACTAGGGATTAGCTAGAGAAATTTTCCCTAGCTAATTTCCGTAGCTAAATCAGCATTTTCTTTAGCACTGTCAAAACGAGCCGGCGTTAAACGGGGCGGTCCGGGCCGGCCCGTTTATTTGGCGGGCTTGGAAAGTAATGCCCAAGCCCGCCCGCAATGGCCCGCGGGCTAAACGGGCTAGCCCGCGGGCCAATTTTTTTATTTTTTTAAAAAATTAATTATAAAATTATATATTTATTTAAAAATTAGTAATTTTTTAACTTTAAATTAATATTTTATTATTATTTAAATTATTTATATACTTTATTAGAATAAAATTATTATTTAACACATAAAATTATCTAAAATATATGTTTTTATACATATTTTAAACAAATATATATTAATTATTTATTTTTTTTTTTAAGTTTTTGGCGGGCCGGCCCGCGGGCTTAAGCGGGCTTATTTTTGCTTGCCCAAGCCCGCCCATTTAGCGGGCGGGCCGGGCTAGCCCGCGGGCTCCGGCCCGTTTTGACAGTGCTAATTTTCTTGTAGTGTAATAATCGTGATTAAATTTATGAAACATCGTTATTAAATATAGTTTACGGGCACAATTGACCAAAATTAAACCCTATAATTTAAATCTACAATTAATAACAAATAAAATTTAACCGCACAGTTGAGAGAAATCATATTATAGTTTAGGGGGGCATGAAAGATACTTCTTTAATTTCTTAATTTTCTTTTAAATTTTTAGGGTGTTGCATTATTTAATATATATTTTTTAGTTCATGACTTGTTTACTTATCTTGTGATAAATTATTTTATTGTTGAAAATGTACTATTATATTTATAGTTTCGAACTTGCAAATGTCTAGTTAATCCCAATGATTCTCTCAAAATACAGCGAAATTATAAATGAATCAGACATTTAATAATGAGACTGTTCGTTGAATCATTGTTTTGAGTGAGACATATGATTATTTTTATTTTTTTAAGATTTGAATGTGAAATACTATAATTAATGTTGTTGAAGAATAATTGAAAAAAATCACAATCACAAAAGGGCAAGCTGGTTTTAGATCAAATTGCATTAAAATAAGGGTAAACTATAGTTTGTCTTCTGTGGTTTGGTCTAAATTCAGTTGGTCCCCTGTAGGTTGAACTGCGACACTTAACTACCATGTGGTTTGGCTTAAAATTAATGTGGCCCCCTGTAGTTTAGAGTGTGACACTTGACCCCCCTGTGGTTTGTTATGTTATCACTTAACTACCCTATATTATTTTTTTCTCAAAATTTAATATTTTATATAACTTATAAAAGAAATTACCTAAAAATAATTGAATTAATTAATTATTTTATCTCTAAAACAATTACAATAAATTCTAATATTCTACTTTCAACTTTTTTTAGTGTTTCCTTCAAACTCTTTCTTTCCTCTAAACAATAAACCCTAATCTTCTACTTTCAAACCCTATTTATTTATATTTAGTTATTAATTAATTATTTTATTATATTTATTTTATCTCTAAAATAATATGAAGTTGGATTGTCACTTTATTTTGGTACACTATTAACGTTATATGATTGGATAAATTGGATACGTTTTTAAGAAAATTATTATTTAATGTTAGAGTTTCTAAGCTCAATAATGTTAACATTCAATTCAGGTATGTATGTTCCGAACTTGAACAATAAAAAAATTTAAATTTAGTTATATATTTGTATTATATTATTCTTTTACAATTTTATTTTGATTGATTTAATAATTCTAAAACATTAAAGATAAAAAATAACAATAAAATGAATAAATAACTAAATATAAATAATCAATGGAGTAAACAATAAATATTAAATTATTTTATTGATTTTTTAAAATTAAAATTTTATTTTTATATTAATTGTAATTTTTTTGAATTATTTTATAATTCTAGAGTGTTGAATAACAAATTTTAAACATTAAAAGTATAAAAATGATGATTAATTTGACCAAAATTTGGATAGAAGGTAGTTAAGTGATAACATAACAAACCACAGGGGGGTCAAGTGTCACACTCTAAACCACAGGGGGCACATTAATTTTAAGCCAAACTACAGGGTAATTAAGTGTCACAGTTTAAACCACAGGAGACAAATTGGATTTAAGCCAAACCACAGGGGGCAAACTATAGTTTACCCTTAAAATAAACCTAAAGTTGTTTTTCCTTTCCTTTTTTCTTTTAACTTTACATATGATGATATATATATATTAATTTGGTTTTTATTTTTAAGCCAATATATATATAACATGCAATTACTATTATCTCTTATATATCTTTATTACTAATAATTTTTTAGTCTAAATCACCCGTAATTGGGTTTGAGCCAGTGAAAATTAATTTCATAACAAAAATAAAACTTTTTTAGCAAAATTTGTTTTTCATATATAAGAGTCAAACTTACAATTTTATTTTTTTAAAAAAAGAGTGTCTATCACTCCAATCATGTTAGTTTTTATAAGTATTATTAGTACTCTTAGATACTTTTAATTTTGGAGTGTGAAATGTTTAAATTAAGATTATTAAAAAAAAAATTGAAACTGAAAAAGAAAGGCAACATAGACTTTTGATCTTATCTAAATTAAACTATTTCTACAAGCTAGCCTAGTCATATTTTTTATTAGAGTAATTTTAATTGAACTCACAGATTAATGACATTCGCTTGTAAGAAGAAATTGTATTAATTAATAAATATAAGAAACAAGATTAAAACTAGAACAATAACAAGAGACAAAAGTGAAATTTTAATAGAAAATTAAGAAGAAAAAGTATTTTTTGAAATAAATACAATTTATCATTTTTTTCCTTATCGTTGTTGGATAAGAGAATTAAAATAAAGCATTGTTGATATGAATCTCATCGGGAGACTATAATTAAATAAATGCATTATAAAGTTTTGGGTTTTTCAAATCCAACAATTAGCTTTTGGAGTATAGTTTTGATTTGTGCTCGTATCAATTGGTGTTTTCATTGAGAGCCGACTGATCGAAAAGGACTATCTGCAAAGGGTTCTGACCGATGGAGGGATTAACCATGATCGAGTGGAGTGTCGCAATGTGCAACCGTCGGGACGCCGAGTTTCGAAGGGGATGATAATGATATGGGTCCCACATTGATGAAGTTATAATCAAGGAAAGACCTAGCTTTGAGCTCTTCAATTCAAACGGCTAGCTTTTGGAGTGTGATTCTTCTAAGGACTTGTGCTCGTATCAAGTGTACTATATATATATATATATATATATAATCAATAAATATCTATGGGAAAAAAATAATGAGAAAATTTAAACCAAAATATCTTTCCATTTGGATCAACTTGATTTAAAAGAATAGGTTTAATTTTTAGTGAAATAAATAACTCTATATATATATATATGTTACTGTCCTTTAGATGGAGGTTTCGAGTTTTGACAAGCAATCTCAATTAGAATAAACAAGATGCAAGTTCAATTAATTAATTTAAAAGGAAAAAAAGGTAATCAAGTGTAAATTTTGAATGCAAATAATTAAAATTAAATAATCAGATAAATAAACTAAAGCAATCATTGACTTTCTAAATTTTGTTCCTTTTTTCCAAGTTGTTTAAATATATATATCACAGTATATATGGGGGAGGATCTGAGAGGGACATTTTGTATAGTTTTTTAACCATAATTTTAAAGAGTTATTAAAAAAAAAAAAGAAGAAGAAATATTCTGTTTGTGTTACATTAAATTTTGAACGTGGGAATGGCGTTTTGATATGTAGTCAATTGAATATAAGATTCTGAAAGATCCTTTTGACATAATTTATAGATAATGTGGTTATTTTTAATTGAGAGAAAAAAATTAAATAAAATGTCTCTTTGTTGGGGATATATATGATAAACTTCTTGATCGAGTCACATCTTAATTAGGATACTATCCTAAAGAAATATTCTGTAACTCCTCATAGAATTGGACAGCAACGATCTCCAAGGATTAAATGAATTCTTCCTTAACCAAGTTTGGTTGGTTTAGTGGTTAGTTCATTAGGTCGCTTAAGCAAGTGTTGGGGGTTCGAATCCCACCTTGTGTATGCAGCAACCAATTGGCCAGCGGCAAACCCTTAAGTAGAGCTCAGATCCGCGGAGGATTAGTCCTTGACCTGTCGGGCTGGAGGATAGTTTGAAAAACCAAAAAAAAAAGAATTCTTCCTTAATTATAATATTTAGTCAATTTTTAATTCTCTTGGCCAATTGTTGTATGAACGAAGTCTACTTTCAACTTGGCCCATTTAATCCCTTGTATCACAACTTATTATATATATAGTCGGATTTCTATTGTTCTAACAAAATGAGACTTTGTTTGACACACACAAAGTACACATATGCAACCGTTCATTGTTGATATATTAATTTTTTTTTCCTTTGGCTTATTTCCTTACTATTTTATCTATTCTTTGGTATTTTTATTAAGACTAAATTACACTTTTTTTGTGATAGATGCTAAAATCACACTCCCTCCCTTCTAATTTCAAAAATTACACTCATATTCTCTAACATATGTTGAATTATACTCTCTTCCCGTGAGAGATAAATCTTCACTACATTTTTTTCCTGACAAATGTTAAAATTATACTCTCTTTTCGTAAGAGATAAATAATAATCACTATACTTTGGTCCAAAACTTCATTTGTCAACAAAAATCCCTCCAAATCTTTAACTAAAATTCGTAATTTATTATATAATATATTTTAATTTAAAACTGAACTAAATTATAAGTTTTATTTAAAATAATTATTTGTCCAGATTTGAATAGTAATAATATTTATATTTTTGTACCATCACAATACAATAAATAACAAGTTGCATAAATGTAAGGGTTTGGAAGGTTTTTTTTTATTAGTAAATGAAGTTTTAGACTAAAGTGTGTAACCTTTTATCTCTTAAGAAAATGAAGTGTAATTTCAGTATCTAGGAGGTAAAAATGACTTTTTATCTTTAAAAAATGAGTGTAACTTTAGCAATCAGTATATGACAGAGAGAGAGAAATGCAGCGACTTTACTTTGTTTTTTCTAAGGCAATGTTACGGTTGGATTTGCATTGAAATATATATCAAATTTTTTTTTAATTTAAAATTATATAAATTTCAAAACAGATTCAACCATTGACAAATGATCACAGCCAATTCAAAGCATTAGCAAAGATGAATTGTATAGGACGAACAAAATAAAAACTATCTATAATTGCGCTTTCATTATTGTGGAGGTGAAGTTATCAATATGAAAACTACTCAATTATCATTGCTTTTCTGGACTTTGGTCTCCCCAAGCACACACACACACAGAAATTATGGAAGCAAAATTGGTTATTTTTTTGGCCTGAAATTGATCAATTAGAGAAGAAGAAAAAGTTTCAAAAACAAGAGTGGTTTTAATATTAAAAAAAAAATTTGACTCTTCAAAAGGTTGAATTTTTTATTTAATTATTTTAAATTTTTAAATATATATTTTTTTTATTTTCATACTTCAAAATTTTAAAGTGGTTTAATAATGAAATAAATTTAACATTTCAAAAAAAAATTCTATATGACATCATCTTTCTAAACATAAACAGAAAACATTTCTTAATCAATTCCTTTTAGCTGCTTTATTTGGTAGCCTTTCATAGTGCCACAAAAAATTAATAAAAATAAAAAAGGTATAGCAAATAAAATATGTTGTCACCAAAAAGAAGGGGATTCTAGGAAGATAAATCATCATTCATCATTGTTGGATGACACAGAAAAATTTAAACCATAAAAAAAATAATAAAATAATAAATAATGTTGAATCTGAATCTAATACCACTTGCTGGTGTCACTGTTTTCCAAGAATACGACAAAAAACCATATATATAAAATGATTTAAAAAAGCCATGGGTTAAGTGGACAACTTTATTACAATTTCTTGTCTTCTCAAAATTTCCATAATGCTAATTAGTCTGATTAAAAAAAATATTATTAATTGGTCAAGTATTTAATAAATTTTATTGATAAGCTTTATTAATCAATAAAAATATTTTTGAATTAATACACTTAATAATAAGCAAGTATGCCTCACTACTCGACTCAGTTAATCTTTCGAACAAAGTATATGAACTTCATTTGATCGATCACATTTCGCTATCATCATTCATGCCCAAACATACTCCGTTATTTTCTCTTTGTAATCGTCCTATAAATACTCCCTAAACCTTTAGGTATATATAAAATTGTGAATTATTTACTTTATCGTTACTCGATCGATCGATCACATTAATAATTGATTTAATTATCGGAGGTTCACCCAAGGGGACTTCTTCCTCCACCATAAATATTCTTTTTGCATATTATATTTATCATTATTCTTTATATCGTTTGATAAATCAGGAATGATTTATTCATAAACAAAGGGATCAATTTGACTTAAATATAAACTTAGCTAAAAATTTACGTACTTTAAAAAGATATCAAATTTGTATAATTTGAGTGAAAGAATGTCCAAAAAAACTTATGAAAGGTGTAAAACCATGCCTGAATATGTGTAAGAAGCCGGTGGCTTAGAACGTTGATGATAGTGAAAGACACAAAGAGATTAGAGAAGAAGAATTATTAAACGACAAGAGAAAATATTAGGGTTTCAAGTTATGAATTGTGTTGACCTAAGTATATAGTAATAAAGGTATATTTATAGGATTAAATATGTTAAAAATGTTACTTCATTTTGTGCACATAAATTAATTAAATATAATTTATATTACCACTTGCTGAGGAGTGACGTTAAAGTTAATTTAATTTTACTTAATTTTGTGCTTACAGTGAACCCCCCATCAAGGACGTTGATGGCATTATTAATAAGACACCCTGATCTGAATCTGAAGCAAAAAAAAATTATATATATATATATATATATATATATATATATATATATATATATATAATACCACTTGTAGCAACATAGCAAGTGCTACAATTAACTTTATGGCATTTATTTATTGTCTAAAATAGTGATAGAGAAAGTGGGCTCCGACGCAGAAGAATTAGTAATAAAATTCCAAAAACATTAATAATTAAGGTCAATGTGCTACTGAATGAGAAGCATACAAAGAAGTTGTTTTCATTTGTACTAATTAATTAGCTTAAATAATGTTATGTTTGATGACGAATTACATACATATATGTGTCGTGCTTAATTGCCAAAGAAAAAAAAAATTGTTTTATATATGTTTTGGATATTCAATTAAGGTTCTAACTAAAAAGGAAGATAGAGTTGGTGTGTTTTATGGATTAATGGAATCATCATTCAATTCATTAGACACCTAAGAATTTATAATAATCACGAGATGTTCAATAATATGGTAGTATTGAACTTCGGTATTTTTTTTAATCTTTTAGTCCATAATTCATTCAAAGTAGATCCTTATTAATGTGAGTTTCTATTAATATTAACAAATTAAATAGCACTACATGATTGAAGAGATGTACTGAAGTTCAATAGTACTATACATGAATCATACTAGAACGAGTTAGATTTGTCAAACCTTGGGCTTCTCTAGCACTTGCAACCTTGGGAAATACCTTGGCATCTTGTTTCATCATGGTAGGGTGAATAAAGATACTTATTCTTTCTCATCACTGATAAAGTTGACTCTAAGCTCTCTTCTTGGAAGCAAAATACGCTTTCAACGGCCGAAAGAATTACTATGGCCTCCTCTGTTAGCAGGCCCCACCTCGTCAATTGGGACACTGTTTGCTCTTCAAAACAAAATGATGGTCTCGGTATTAGGAAATTAAAGGAGTTTAACTTGGCTTTTCTTATGAAAAAAGATTGGGAAATTATTTCCTCCAACAACAATATGTGTGGATGGATATCATCAAAAGCAAGTATATAAATGTTATACTCATTATATATATGGTGCCAAAATTGTTCTAATTTTTGGAGAGGGATTTGCAAAGTTTGGAATAATGTCATCAGCCATAGTATAAAAGTGATTGGAAACGGGAAAGACATTGTTTTTTGGAATGACTATTGGGTCCCCGAGTACCCTAATCTTGCTTCTCTCGCTATTGGGCCTATACCCCAAATTGAAGGTAATAAAAAAGTAAGTGATTTCTGTACGATTCAAGGATCAAGGTACATGAGACTAGGCTGCTTTTAAAACAGAACAATTTCAATATTACCGTATTTAAAATATTCAACCAACATAAAATCTAAATATGTTATTATATATATGTTTTATACATATATGTAATAATAAGCTTGTTGAAACTTGAAACTTAATATTGATTATGTGTTTGAAATTTGGATGATAATACAACGACTGTGATAGTATAGACATCAGATTTGGACTTCAACCTTTTAATTCTTTTTGTTCAAATTTCTATGGTTATATTTAGATTGGAAATTAACTTCGCCTATGCTTGCATAGCCGGTCCCAAACCTGGATAAAGGAGGAGGGTTGTGTTAGTTAGTCGACAGCTAACGTAAAAACTCTGTCGAATCTTCATGAATATGGATCAACGATGTAAACATGTTATTGCTAGGCCATTGCCCGGAAGCAACGCGCTGTATGGCTCGAGTACAGTGTCAAATGAGCAAGGGCCGCTACATCAACGCCCGGATGTAGTGAAAAATAAGCAAGGGTTCCCACATTTTCGCGGACGGATGTGGGTAAAGAAGCTAGTCTATAAGGGTAGGATGCGCTTTGGGACTTGGAATATTGGCACACTTACAGGTAAATCGATGGAGATAGTAGACACCATGATTAGGAGAAAGATAAATGTAATGTGCCTATAAGAGACTAAATGGGTGGGAGATAAGGCCAGAGAACTAGACACTTCAGGTTTTAAGCTTTGGTACGTGGGCAAGTCCAAAGTAAAAAATGGAGTAGGTATAATTATAGATAAAGAATGGAAGGACAAGGTGGTGGAAATAAAAAGAATTGGAGATAGGATAATTGCCCTAAAGCTTGTAGTGGATAGAGAGACCTTTAATGTTATTAGTGCCTACGCACCACAAGTAGGATTAGGGGAACAACCTAAGCTTAAATTCTGAGAGAACCTAGAAGCTTTAATACAGGGAATATCGTTTAGGGAAAAGATCTTTTTAGGAGGAGATCTAAATGGGCATGTAGGGAGGGACGTTAGAGGATACGAAGGTTATCACGAAGGACATGGCATTGGAAAAGTAAACACATAGGGTAAAACAATCTTAGATTTTGCTTTAGCTTTTAATTTAATTATAGCAAACACTTGTTTTAAAAAGAGGGTAGAGCATCTTATTACCTACAAGAGTAGGGCGACATCTTCCCAAATTGATTTCTTTTTGGTAAGGAAATCAGATAGAAAACTTTGCACCAATTGCAAAGTCATTCCGGGAGAGAGCCTAACTACCCAACATAGGGTCTTGGTAATGGATGTTCAGGTTAAGGGTAGTGGAAAACGAAACAATCATAAACCAAGCCCTAGAATAAGGTGGTGGCATTTGAAGGATGAAAAACAAGAGATTTTCAAAAGAAAGATGTTGGAAGAATGGCTTGGGAAACACAAGGAGATGCAAACCACATGTGGAATACAATGGCACAAGGAATTAGGAACGTGGCAACTAAAACACTAGGTATATCTAGAGGTTTTGGACCGAAGGGGAAAGAATCTTGGTGGTGGGATGAAAGTGTACAAAATAAGATTAAGGTTAAAAGAGAATGTTATAAAACATGGCAGTCATATAGAGATAATGTAAGCTGGGAGAACTATAAGGTAGCTAAGAAAGATGTTAAGAGGATAGTGTCAGAGACAAGAAATAGAGCCTACGAAGGGTTTTACTAATCTTTAGGAACCAAAGATGGGGAGAGAAAAATATTCAAACTTGTTAAGAGTAAGGAGAGAAAGACAAGAAACATAGACCAAGTGAAATGTATTAAGGATGAAGAAGGTAATTTCTTGGTAAAGGACTAAGATATTCAAGAACGATGGAAGGATTATTTTGACAAACGTTTTAATGAAGGACAAACGGCTGCTAGTCACACTGATGGGCTAAGTACTAACAAAGAGGATCTCAATTATAGTTTCTATCGGAGAATACAAGAACACGAGGTGGCACAAGCATTGAAGAGAATGGATAATAGCAAAGCAGTAGGACCGGATAATATACCCATTGAGGTGTGGAAGAGCCTAGGAAGCAAAAGCGTAAGTTGGTTAACAAAACTTTTTAATGTGATATTGAGATCCAAGAAAATGCCGGATGAATGGAGGAAAAGTATTTTGATCCCAGTGTATAAGAACAAGGGGGATATACAAAATTGTGCAAATTATAGGGGGATCAAACTCATGAGCCATACTATGAAGCTATGGGAGAAGGTTATCGAGCGGAGGCTGAGGGTGGAAACGCAAATTACAAAGAATCAATTTGGGTTCATGCCAGGAAGGTCAACCATAGAGGCAATATATCTATTAAGAAGATTGATGGAGAGATACCAGAGGTCTCATAAGGATCTATATATGATTTGTATTGATTTGGAAAAGGCCTATGATAGAGTACCGAGAGAAGTATTATGGAAGGCTTTGGAAAAGAAAGGAGTACGAGTGGCCTATATCCGAGCAATCAAAGACATGTACGATGGAGTTACGACTTGTGTGAGAACACAAGGTAGTGTTACGAAGGATTTTCCTATAAACATAGGACTACATCAAGGTTCAGCTTTGAGCCCTTACCTCTTCAATTTGGTATTGGATGTGCTCACTGAACATATACAAGAGGCAGTACTAAGGTATATGCTTTTTGCTGACGATATAGTCTTGGTTGGAGATTCCAAAGAACAAGTAAATGAAAAATTAGAGAGATGGAGACAAGCTTTGGAGACATATGGATTTCGCATAAGTCGAAGCAAAATGGAGTATATGAAATGTAAATTTAGTGGTAGGGACGCTGATTCTAGGAGTGAGGTGAAACTTGGAGATCACCCCATGCGGGAAGTCACAAGTTATAAGTATTTGGGAACGATAATACAAAATAATGGAGAAATAAAGGAAGATGTAAACCATAGGATCCAAGCATGATGGATGAAATGGAGGTAGGCATCAGGTGTTATTTGTGATAAGAAAGTACCGCTTAAGCTTAAGGGAAAATTTTATCGCACCGCGATAAGACCAGCTTTACTGTATGGTACTGAATGCTGGGCGATAAAAAGCCAGCATGAACACAAATTCAACGTGGTAGAAATGAGAATGTTGCGCTGGATGAGGGGTCACACTAGAATGGATAGGATTAGGAATGATTATATTAGAGAGAAAGTGGGGGTAGCACTTATTGTCGAGAAATTAGTTGAAACACGTCTTAGATTGGAAGATAACCTAATAATTATAGGTAGGGGAAGACCAAAGAAAACAATAGGAGAAACGATTAAGAGGGATCTAGCCATAAATAACTTAACCATAGAAATGTGCAAAGACAGAACATGTTGGCGTCGTTTGATCCATATAGCCGACCCTATCTAGTGGGAAAAGGCTTTATTTGTTGTTGTTGTTGTATATTTAGATTGGAAATTAAAGAAGAAAAAGAGAAAAAATGGAAAAGAAACAAAACATCTTTCCCTTAACAAGCTAAGTGATGGTTTATTTTTTCTTATTTGAATTTTAAAATCCTTCAATTTAAGGTATGATTGAAAATTTGAATGGATAAAAAGGAGGAGAATGAGAAAGAATTTAGTAGTCTTTTTCTTGTTTGATTTTTGAAATTTTGATAGAAAATGAAATTAGAGTATTTTATATGTTAAACCCTCATTAACTTCTACCTTTATTAATTAAATTAATTCAAATTGAGGAATTTTGGCAGATCCAAAAATGGGGGAGTGTGGGTACTTTTAAATATTGACAAATGACATTATATGAATAGAGAGATGTATTGAAAATTCAGTACTCCCATAGTACTAGATTTTTATTCCCTCCTTTTTTTTTGGTTTAATTTCCCATAGATATCTTTCTATTGGAGGCAATCTTGTTCGAGCTAGCTGAGGTCCCATAACGGGGGTAGAGCTTTTTCAGCAGAAGTTTTTCCATACACAAGACTCGAGACCGAGATCTTATTTAAAGGAAATAGAGTATCTACCACTCCAATCAACCACCTGTTGATACTTTTATCCCCTCCTCTAGCTTAATTTCAATCTCTTTTCTTCCCCTCCTAATTACTAAACATATTAAAAAAATTGATATTTAGGGTGTGTTTAGATAGCAGAATTAAAAATTCATGAAATTTTAAATACATTGAATTACTATAATTCAAATTCCTAGCATTTTTTTTGCCTGTAATTCCCAGCATTTAAAATGTCTTATTTGGATAGAGTAAACCATTTAAAATTCCTGTTAATTTATAACATGTTATTATAAATATATATATTTATGTATGAATGACCACATTTTTAATATTGAATTCTTCCTAAACCCTTCACATGATCAATTATCTCTTGGGATTCTTAGTCTCATTTGTAACCTCTCTTGAAAGCTACTTTAAGATAATTGTGTAATCTTCCAATTAGTATGTTTAAAGGTACATTATTGTGTTCTTAATGTAACCTTATGACAAGAATCCTATAAATATGAGCGACTATTATAAACAAGTGAATAAATGAATGAATTTGGTGCATATCTCTCTTATGTTCTTATTATTTCTCTAAGATCTTTGTCTTATGTTCTTGTTGCTCCTAAATTTTTTGTTTCACAACATATGTTAAATTTTGCCCTCAAATATTAAATTATCTATACAAGATCATCATATATATTAAATTATTATGTTTTAGAAAAATTTTCATAAATGAATATATCTATATAATATTGACTCTAATTTTTTTTAGTCATTGATCTCACAAAATTATATATTTTATTATATAAAATAAAATATATTATTTAAGAATATAGGAGTAGCAAGAAAATTTAGCGATAATAGATGGCGCATAAAAGAGTTCAAGAAATAAAGTAAATAATTTTTATTATTTAATTACTATTTTAAAATATAATAATAATAATTTTATATTATATCTTTTAGAAATTAAAAAAAAATAACATACATGCATATTTGTGCATGTGAAACGCAAAAACTTAACCCTAGTGTCTGTCATATATGCTTGATTAAGATTAGAGGATGCATGACACCAACTATTCTAATATTCCATAAATATAAATTATAAATAAATGGTGGATATAATTCATATGACACATTATTTGGCAACTTACTTAGAATATTTTTCCTTTTTGTTGTTCTTTACCAAATTAAAGATATATAGGAATATATTATGGATTTATGGTTATGGAGAAGCTCTGGCAACAACCAAAAAGGGAAAAATAAAATCTTTCTTAAGCTAAAAGGAACAAGATCGAATCAAACAAAAATAAAGGAAATTATATAAAAGCTTCACTCCAAAATTATATGCGTCCTCTATGAGATATTCTAACTTCTGATCATCTTGATACATATTTAACTTATTCCGGAATAGATTTAAAAAAATAAAATTAAAATCAATTATTAATAATTATATAAATAATCATTTAGCATTTAGAAATAATTTAATTATATTTAATTAGTGGGCAAAAGTACCTTTCCTGCTCCTAACGTTTGGGGGTTCTGTCACTTTCAACCTTAATGTTTTTTCGCTGTCAATTGTACCCTTAATATTTTGTGTTTCTCCCAATGTCAGACTTTTGGCTAACACCGTCAATTTTTTGACCGTTTTTTCTGACGTGACATTCTATATGGCCAATAGTTCTAATTGGACTTTATTTTTTCACATCAGCAATATATTTTAGAGGTACAATGGACCCCAAAAACTCAGTACATCAGTAAATCCAGTACATCAAAATACTCATTACATCAGTAAAATGGACTCTAGAAACTCAGTACTATTGACTGCTGATGTGAAAAAAAATTAAGTCCAATCAGAATTGTTGGCTACATAGGATGTCACGTCATAAAAAATCGTTTAAAAATTGACATTGTTAGCTAAAAGACTGACATTGGGAGGAACACAAAACGTTAGGGGTACAATTGACAACGAAAATACGTTAGGGGCGAAAGTGACAAGACCCCCAAACGTTGGGAGGCAAGAAAAATACTTTGGCCTAATTAGTATTGCTGGAGTTATGAATCACGGAACAATATGTTTTGATAGCATTTTCTACAAGAAGAATTGTGACTTATCACTAGCTAGTTGCCTTCATGAATGATTGTGAGAATTGTTTCTGCATGAATTGAAGAAATATTTATAGAAATTAAGCCATGAAATAACAATAATTCCAAGGTTGTACCATAGGATTTCATCAAGGAAAAAACTTAGGTCCATTTCTTTATGTCTATTTTATCAAGTTCCTCAATATAAATATGACACGTGGCAAAAATGGTTTAAATGACCAATCACAGTAGAGAGAGAATATAGAAGACCACCTTTTATATGACTATCATAAAAGAAAGAGAATGTAAATACAATATATGATTGGTGAAACTTGATGAAATGGGCATAAGGAAATGGACCTAAGTTTTGACGATGACGGAGGCTAGGTTCATGATGCCATGGGGTTATTCAGATTGATACAAGTCCCATATTGGGGAGACTATAATTAAGGAAAAGGTCTTATAAAATCCTGGACTCTCCCACTCTAATAGTTAATTTTTGGAATGTAATTTTCTTAAGGATTTGTGCTGGTATCACAGATCCTATGAAACTAGAGCTGAAATCGGAAAAAAAGAAAAACGAAAAGAGATATTAGATGTGGTGAAGTGTCAAAAATAATGAAGGGTTAAGATTAAAAGTAACTTTAATAACTTCATAAGCTCTAACTTTATATGATCTAATCATGTTGGTTGGAATGGTAGGTATTCTATTCTTTTTAAGTAAGGTCTCAGGTTCGAGTCTTATGTATGGGAAAATCTCTACTGGGAGAGCTTTATCCCCATTATGAACCTCAGTTAACTCAAATAGAATTGCCTCTAATAAAAAGATACCTGCAGAAAAAAAAAAATGTGTAATTTTTAAGAAAAATATGTGGTTGATAGGATTTTTTGACAATATAATCTATTTTACGTTATAATTCACTTTAATTTTTAACAAATAAATGAAATATATTTACATCAATTTTTCTATGTAAATATTAATTACCTACGTAATTACGTTATAATCCACTTTTTAACAAATAAATAAAATATATTTACATAAATTTTTCAATGTAAAAATTAATTACCTATGTAATTAAAGTTTTTGAACAATTTTACTCTTCTCCTTTTACACCACCCACTACCGATCATTACCCACCACCACTTACCACTACTCAAAAATCATTTTTTTTTAATATAAAGTTTTTTAGAATATAATATATATTAAGGATATTTTAGTCTTTTAGTATATTTTACTACAAACTTTCTCTTCTATTTTATTATATACTAAACATTTTTTGTTATCTTTATAATTACTTTATATTCTTTTCCTTTACATTATTTTCTTTACATTCCTCTCTATATATACCGAATGCAATCTGAATAAATTGATTAAAATTAATAAAATTTGGGAAAACGCTTGAGACTATGTCTAGACGTTTTATACATATACGAGGGATAAAAGTTTAATGGTACCATATTATTGAAATTCAGTACATCCTTCCAGTTATATGGAGCCATTTGTACGTTAATATTAATATAAATTCACATTAATAAAGACTCACCTTAAATAGTTTAGGAACTAACTGATTGGAGGGATGTACTAAAGTTCAGTACTACCGTATATATATATATATGAGAAGGATATATTATAGTTAACGTTGGAACTTGGAAGTTGATAAATGTTCTTGGCAGTTTTGATCGATTTTGTCATAAACGCATTTAATATATTTTTATTTTTATGTAAATCAATAATATGAAAAATTTTACGGGAATGTGTATCAAAAGGAAGAATATAAAAAACATATATTATATAATACTAAAGACTTCATATATACATACATGTTATTTATTATTTAATTTTAAAAATATGATATAAAATTATTATTATTATTATATTTTAAAATGATAATTAATATTTTGTGACACAAAAAAAAACCATAATAATATATATAATTGTGTGCTATTTGGATAGACAAAGATGTGAGAGATCATGGTCTTGTTTACCTTTTATGTGCAGAGACAGCGAGTACTAAGATGTTGTCTCTTAGAAGTAAAGTGTTTGAGTACCAATTACAATGAGTGATATAGCAAAATCAATTTGTGGACATGAATTTTCGTAAAGAAAGCAAGATGCCCATGTCTCAATATGGTACCAGTTACCACGTGTTTTATGATTTTACTAACAATTTCATATTCTCCTATATTTTAGTGTTTATTCTTATTTTCAAATTGGTGCACTATCAATATTTGAGAGAATCTTGAACCCTAATCTTAAAATCCGAGGAGAGTGCTAGAAAATATTAAATTAATTGCATGCTAATCATATTGTTTAGAGAGATGGAATGAAAACTCTTAAATTATATATGGATCAAGAAAATAAATTAGTGGACTATAATTAAGTTAATTTAATTATTATTTTATCAAAATTAAAGGCGGCTTGCGGGTTCAAAATTATAAGTTTTTTATATGAAAAATTATGTTATATATGAATATATATATATATATATATATATATATATATATATATAACATTAGTATGAATTCTCAAAAAAAAAATTATATTTTATCAATGGGTTTGGGTCTAATAGAAGGAATTATTCTCTCACAATGTGATGAACCTGGGTTCGAATCTTCGCTGGGAGAAGTACCCACATTTAGTGCCCGACAGTGCCTCGAATAGAGTTACATCCAATATGAGGATACCTGTGAGAAACCAAAAAAAAACCAACGTGATGCACCCGGGTTCGAATTCCCGCTGGGAGAAGTGCTCATATATAGTGCTCGACAGTGCCTCTAACAGAATTGTCCCAAGTAAAAGAATACCGGTGAAAATAATTTATAAAATAATTTTAAAAAATATAAAAACAAAATAGTATTCAAACAATCCCATATTTTGGTTCTTTTTAGCCAAATAGAATGTATAGCTAGTTGGCATCGCCAATAATATGCAATAGGTTAAAAATTCAAACACTTTAGAATTTGTTTATGCAAATAAAACACTTGCTCCCATATTCTTTGACAACCAATTAAATTAGATAGCTTGAAAAGAAGAATAATATAAAACTCAACTGAATCATATAAAATTAAATTATTTGCATTTAATTATGATCAAGTATATACTAAACTGCTAGTCCGCATAAGAAATTGAGGATCAAATCAATTGCCTAATTTTTTAGATATGAAATTTAAGTCTTACATATAGAGTCTTACTTCTAACTTCCATCAATTTTAACCAATTATTAATAAAAATAAATTTAAAATACTAGTAATTTTGGAAAAAAAATATAATTCTTTTTCATCATTGTCGTTTGTCAAATATAAGAGCATTCTTTACGCGGAAAAAGAAAAAGAAAAGGAAAGGAAATAAAAATAGATTTATTGTATTTGTTAGTAAAAATTTGAAAATAGAAATGTAATAGGAATATATTAAAATTATCACTTTAGCTCTTATATTAAAATAATAAAAAATTATAATTATGATAAATCAAAAAGTATAATAGACATTTTATATATTTTTTAAAAACAAATTCAAAATTTTCCATATGGAAAATCAGTTTTCCAAGGTGGTGAGGCCCATTATTTTCTCTTTCTCATACTTTTTCCAACGCCTCCATATTCTCTTACATTGATGTATTTAAGTTTTTTATATCAAATGTTTTTGAAAAAAAAACTAAATTCAAATAAAACAAAAATACTATTTTTTTAATCCGTAAATATTTTACCTAATTTGCTAATAAGAGTTTTTAAGATACTAGTTAATTTTTTAAATTAATTGCTAGATCTAGTATTTAATAATTTAATATTAATTTGTAAAAAAAATAATGAAAATAATAATTTTTATAACTCAAAATTTTAATATAAAATAAAAGAGAAGAAATAATTAATTGGATTAATGGAATAGTATAACTTGATTAGTGGGTAGTGGCAAAGGCTGCTGTATATTTAATTAATGCCAACTCAGAATAATTCTATGAGTTGAAGACAGGTGTCTCACACCCTGAAATGGGAGGAAAAAAATAAAAAGTTGAGGTTGACCACTAAATTTAAAATAAAGTATTTGTACTTTGTAGGGATTTTTTTTTTTTTTTCAAGTACAATGTGCATGATTGAATTTAATTTCAATAATTTAAAATTTTGTATTTCAATATAGTTTAATGATTTTGGGCCTAAGTATGTTGAATTAGTATTATATTATATAGATTATATTTTATTTGATGAAATTTTGACATATTCCAAGTTGAATATAGTTGAGAATATAAGATAGTATTTAAGTTGTGAGATAGTCACATGATCTTTTTCTTATTGATTAAGAAAATGAGATTTCATTCATGGTGAATAGGCACTAAGGCCATTCAATACATGAACATTAACAAGACTCATACAACAAACATATATTACATTAGAAGCTTCGCATGCATCTTCGTGCATGCAATCTATCATTATTTTTTTAAAATATAATTATTATATTTTAAAATAATATATTTCATAGTTTTTAAAATTTTAAATTAGAATTATTTATATAACTAGATTGCTACCCGTGCTTTGCACGGGATATTTTTATTCAAATTATTTTAAAGGTTTAAAAATTTATTAATTAATAATTATATTCAATTTTTATTTATATAAATATAAAATATCATGCTAATATACAATTAAATTTTTAAAAATCATTTACAAATATTTAATTGAAGATTCACATAAAACACAAATTATCTTAAAGGCTAAAGTATTATTTTGGTCCTCAATGTTTCAAAAGTTTAATGTTGGTCCTCAATGTTTTATTTTTTGGTCGATTTTGGTCATCGAGTGTAACACCGTTAACTTTTGCCATTAAATGATGACGTAGCATGCTTATGTGGCACACTCTCTCTTCTACGTGTCATATTTTAATGATATGACATGACATATCACTGCCACGTCACCCCAGATGATGATGATAAAGGAGAGAAGATGATGATGTGGCAATTGAACATTTCTTTGTGAAGTATTTGTTAAGGTTTTCTCTTATTTTTTAAGAGAGAATATATTTTCTTGAATTTGGTGAAAAGTCAAAAAAATAATTTTTTTTAAGCTATCACAGTGATTAAAATGAAATCTTAAATAATTACCCAAGAAGACTTGTTAACAAAATTTATATAAAAACAAATAATAGTGCAGATTTTGAAAAAAAAATTATTATTAATATGTCAATTTTAATAAATAATAATAATATAATATATGAAGGGAAGAAAGATAAAAGTTTATTTATAAAAAATATTCAGAATGCGACACGTGGCATGGGCTTGGTTCTTGTTTTATATAATATAATAGATTAATTAGAATTAAATGATGTGAAGTTATTTCCTTCCCACTTTTTTAGTAACTACCATCATATATGTTTTCTCTCTCCCACTACCTTCCATTATATTTTTATATATCTCAACTTCCTCACTTACCTTTCCTCCAATCAAATTTTTTTTGTTATTTTTTAATTAGAAAATATGGCTATTTTGTGACCCCAATGACCAGAAGGGGTCACAGCCATATTAATATAGATAAACCTTCACTACAACAAAACACAGATTAAATATGACGTGGGTAAAAAATTACACACAGAATTTTGAGTCCGTGGAGAAATAGTTTTAATTTTACTCACGGATTATTCCGTGGGCAATTACCCACAGATTGGATCTGTGGGAAATTTCATAGATTAGATCGGCCGCCGGTGAACTTCACTGCTCGCCGGCAATCCCTCTGATTGTCGTCCGGTCGCCGGCCGCCGGCCACCTCCGGCAACCCCTCCGGCGACCACATTATATTTTTGAAAAATGGTCCGTTGAGGATTCAAAGAGAGGACATCTTGCATGGTAATATTTAGAATTACCACTAGGCCATTTATCACTTGTTGTTTATTTAATATAAAATATTTTATATATACATCTAAAATTTAAATAATAAACATTTACCCACGGATTGTAAATCCGTGACTAATTCCAAAAAATTATCCACGAAAATTAATCCATGGCTAATTAACAAATTACCCTCGGATGGCTAATTTTATGAAATTGTCCACGGAATCCAATCCGTGGGTAATTTCGAACAAATTTTTATATTTTTTTTCTCGATTTTCCCACGGATTGTCCACGAAATATATTCCGTGGGTAAAATTTCATGGGTAAATTCATGTTTTGTTGTAGTGATTTTTGGAGATAAAATAACAGTAAAGTAACGATATGATAAACTCAAGTTTGAGTTCTTGTTAGAAGAAGTGCCCACATTTAATACCCGACAGTGTCTCAAACATACTTGCTTCTAATAGAAAAATCAGAAATAAAAAGAAAGTAACTATAGTCTTAAGCAAAACACACAAACTTAAAGATATCAATATAAGAGACAATACACCCCTCTTCTATATCTGAAGACCAATATTCTTAACTACTTCCTCTCTTTAATATTGAGTTCATAAATATAAAAATAAAAATATTATATATCTTCAAAATATTTTTTTAATGAAAATAGAAGAGGAAGAAACTCTTTTTATTGAAAGGAGGAAACCTTTAAAAAAAGAAGAAGAAAGCAATAAGGCTATGAGAACGCTAGTGCCAACTACAAATCCTAGTATTTTTTTTAAATCAAAGTATTCATTGATAATAATAATAATAATTAATTTTTTATCATGAGTCCTCCACTTAATAGTTAACGATATTATAGTATTCATTCATCTCCTTCCAGAGCATTTGGTGTAAGATTTTTACTTTCTTTGGGCTCTCAGCCTAGCCCAATGAAGCAATTCATATGAGAAAGTGAGAAGTTCTTGACTAAAAAAAGAAAGAAAGTGAGAAGTTATAGAATAAAAAACCATTTAAAAATGTTTTAATTATCTTTGAAATTAAATTTAAAAAATTAATGCATTAGAAATCTAATATATTATTATGTACTTTTTCCCCCAATAAACTATTTACTTCTTTTATATGATCAAAAGCAAATAGTTTATATCATTTGATTTAGACATCAATATTTTATAATTACAATGTAGGCTCAAATGGATATAGCTTGATCTTGTTCCTCTAATCATAATTATATTCTTATCTTACATGAAAGAAAACGCCACCAGATTGTACTTCATGAGATGGTTCCATTATTTTATGATGTTGACATAATAATAATAATAATAATAAAACCTAAAATGTACTCTTTTATTTTATATTCTGCTCACTTTTTAAAAAATTGTATTAAGAATATTATTTTCAAATTTCAAGCATGAAATTATATATATATTTAATGTAATTAAATCAAACCAACAAAAAACAATATCCTTCCTTGTGATTATTTAATTTATGTGATTTTGCAATCAGCCATGGATGAGACTGGACAGAGCCAGGAGATATATGATGCTGAGGTTTTCAAAATTCTATGGAAAGATTTGAGGACTAAATTTTTATGTAATTTTTTTATTTGATTTTTTTAAAAAATAAAATATGATATAAAAAAATTAAATATATAATTTTTTTCAAAAGAATTAATAAATTATACACGCATTGATTTCTTATAAAATTTTTGTATAGCAATCCATAATATGAAAATTGCATCTAAGTTTTTTTTAATGTTTAATTATATTGTAGATCATACTAACCAAATTGATGATCAGTCATGACAAAACATTGGTCCAAATAATGGTGCCTTTTGAAATTACATAATGCTTAGTTGGAGATAAAAATAAATAAATGTCCTATGTATTGCCAAATTATATTAACCAGTTAGTACATGACTTGGAAGCAAATGCAAGTGTCAATTTTTATAAAAAAAAATACTTATTCTTTTAATATATTATAACTTTATTTTTTATTCATTGTCTTTATTTATGTTTTAAATTCTCGTTTTTCTTTATATGTATTTAAATGTGACATTTTATAGGCCAATAATAAAAAAATTCAAAAGTATTATAACATAGATAGTTAATAATTATATTATTCATAATTTTAGTTTCTGTTTTATATATATATAAGACAAAATTAGAATTAATCATGTTTATTGAGGGGAATGATAATTAAACCACAAACTTTTTTGCAAATTGTATATAAAATAACATGGACATATATATTATATTCATGATGATGTTGGAGAAACATCAAATTTCATAATTGCCAAATGCCCCTTAACCTTAAGTGTGTCAACGGAGTCATCATAAATTAAAGAACAGATGTTACATGCAAATTTATGTAACAAACCCAAATTTATTCTATAATCACTTAATACATATATATATATATATATATATATATATATATATATATATATATATATATATATATATATATATATATTTTGGTTGCCCACCTGATATTTAAGGCACTGTCTCAACTAATTCAGATTTGAATAAGTCTTATTATTTGGACTAACTTCTTGCTAGTACTTAATATACATTTAACACGCATTGTATATATAACTAAAATTAAACATATGATTATTTAATAAGGATGATCAAAATATCCAAATAACCGCAAAAAGTAATCCGACGGATCTAGGCCAGGGGGAGTGATTCCCAACTCAGCCCTAGACTAGACTTGTTCTATATGATTTAAATCTTACCTTTATGTCATAAAATATATGTGAATTACCTCAATTTAATCAATGAGATAATTTAATTTAATTTTAATTTATAGATGAATATATTTGATTATTTTGTAAAAACTTTACATTTATTATATATTTGAAGTTTACAATGTAACTTGTATGCCTTTTTAAATGAATTTAAACACACATATATATATATATATATGGCCATTTTTAAATAATTTATATATAGATTAGTTATAATTTGTGGAAAATAATTAATTCATTTTGATTTTTTTTTCAAGTAAATGGATTCTGCAGGTTTAGGTTTGAGGAAGTGGTTTAATTGGAAAAAACTAAGGTAAAGTTGTTTAGGTGTTTGCTATGAAGTTCACTAATCATAAACATTATTTATATTCTCTCTCTTATTTGATTGGTTATGTAATTTATTGCTTTTCATTTTCTTTCTCTACCATGATTGGTTATACAAAAATTTTTGGTTTAATTTTGCCATCTTTTCTGAGTTTGTGTTGGAGTAGGGAGACTATAGTACTCTACCATGATCATTCATTAAAAAATAATTATTTTTTAATATATATATTTAAAAAATTTATTTTTATTAAAAGATTTGACAATTTTATAAATATAAGCAATGACTATTTTACTTTGTTTAAATATATGTTTCATATTTGTATTATATAAGATTATAAGTAACATGTTAAAGTATTTTAGTCAAAATAGTATAATTATAGAATTATTAATCAAACAAGGCTTATCAAGTTTATTGACCAATCAAAAAAATTCTCATCATTATTGAAAAAAAAATTGATATAATCTTATGGACTTGAGATTGCCTTACTAATTAATAATTGTTAGCTGGCAAATTAATTATAAAAGAAGAATTGCAGGCCCACACACAGCTTCTCCCATTATATAAGAAAAAGACAGCAACACAAGCTTTATATAATGTACAATTTCTCTTTTTTTGTCATAATTATATAATGTAGAATAGGAGATGTTCAGTATTACGGTAGTATTGAACTTCAGTATATTTTTACAATCAGTTGGTCCCTAAATCATTTAAGGTGGATCATTATTAATATAAATTTCTATTGATACTAACAAATAGCTCTGTATAATTAGAAAAATGTACTGAATTTTAGTAATAGGGTACCACTAAACTTTTATCCGATAAAGAAAAGATTGAAGAAAGCAAGAAAAAGACAATAATACGATTATCTATATGATTATGACCCACTTGGTCCAACATGGGCCCACTTGTTTGGAGATTTACAGGCCCAATTAGTCATCAGGCTGAGCCCAACTTGCCTCAAATTCATTGGCCATTTATCTTCATCTCTCTAGAAATTATACTCCACAAAGCTTTGAGATTAAAATATTATTTTAAATTTTAAATCTTTGGACTAGCTGTCCCACTTTTCGAGGTGTCTACAATTCAACGAGAGGATTAGTCACTATGCTCGACGGTGGATACCCTAATCTAAAAAATATATATTATTTTAAGTACTGATAGTCATATGAGTTTTAAAATATATAATGTGAGAATTGTATGATTTTTGAAAGGATATTGAATTCCAACTATAGGGTTAAAAAAACCTCTTCCCATTTGTGCTGTTGATATGCTTCTCAATTCTCATATATATATATATATATATATATATAAACTTATCTGCAGAATTGATATTCACGCACACCAAGCAATAGCAATTTGGTACATCATTAAATTTAATTAGAATATTATACATCCAAAAAATTTTCATAAAATCATTACCATACCACTTTTAATATAATTTTTTTTTGTACACCTATTTGTCATGACTCATACTAGGATTTGAATCTTTTCCAGTTAAAAGATAACATAACAATATCATGTGAAAATTGAAATAGACATAAAATTAATTGAACGGAAAATTCCATTTATATAAAGAAGAAACTTAAGTGAAGTTTTTATATCTTTGTCATCAAGTTCTTCAATAAAAAACTAACAGTCTAACACGTATACAATTCATCTATATTCTATGATCGATTCTTTTTAAAAATGGTTCATATGTTTTATTTTAACTAAAAAGTCAGGTAACAAATATACAAAGAATTGCATATACACATAATCCTTCATATAATGGAGATCTCAACTAGTATCTATTTCTCTTCTCTGTCATATTGTTCTCCTACATTATATGATCCTAATCCCTCATACCAAGCTTGAACACTTTAAATACTGCAATATCCAATTCCTAAGTACCCAATAATATAATATCTCAAACACAATGAAATGTGAAATAACAGTGTTCCAAATACTTCCTTAATGCAAATTATGTTGTATCTCATTTTTTTATCACTTTTGAGGCTCATAAGCAGACCCAAGATATATCATATATGTTATGGACTTTCATGTAAGGAAGTGCATAAGTAGAAACATATAGACGAAACAACATGAACATAATAACAATAATGTAAGGTTTCTCCTCAGTGAAAATACAACTACCTGATATTGGCTATAAAAAGCACCCATGGGTGCCTAATGCCTATTTTGAGCATTAAGATAAATATATTAAACTTCTATTTGGCGAGCTTTATCACTAATATTTGGCATGCTTCCTTCCCACAACTCCATCAGCTCCTTTCTTATCCATGAGACCACAAGGACAGGCCCCAAAGTTGAAGGTACCTACATTGGCCAAATTGGAGAACAAAGTGAAAGTTACTTCCCAAAACATTAATAAACTTGTAAAAATATTAAACATTGGCTCAATCTACATACCTTTTGTGAAATGAATATCTACCTAAGAACTTTTAAACCTTGGCAATAATTGAAAGAAAAAGAAACTTGAACATCACAAGTGATTTAGATGTTCATTATCAAACTTCTCCAATAAAAGAAAAAAAAAATAGCATATTGACTCCTTCAAAAAGTTTTTCTATATGCCATAATTCTCTATTGAAACGCTTGGAAACAAATACTTAAGAATTGCACCTAAGTTTGTTAGTTGATATTATCCTTTACATATATCTAAGTAGTAGAAGGCTAGAGCCTAGAAGGGTCATAGCACAGGCATTTGATTACATAGAATTTTTTCTTTTTTTAAAGACAATTATTAACTCATCAATAGGCCAATACTAATGTCTTCACGTAGTCAATGGATGCATATGCAGTTCTCATGAAACAAAACTAACAGGTATTTATTTATAAGATCAGCGTGTTCCAAGGGAAAGCTTGCACTGAAGAGTTGGGGATCATTTTCACTGTTAGATTTTCACTGTTAAATCAACGAATAATTAAGGTAAGAATCTCAATGTGTATCTAATAGTGAAAAATTCAACCTAACAAAAAGTCAAACTCTCCTTAGAATCACCCAAAAACATACTATCTTTAAATATACGCCCTGTTTGACAAGCTAGATGGCGTAGCGTACCCTTCAAAATTTGGTGGGGGGAAAGAAATGAAAAGTAGAAATATAAAGTTATGCATTGTGTACAAATTAATTATCAGTTTTCATTCTTGTCATTTTCTTTCTCTCTTTTGCTCTCTAAACAGACCAACAAACAGGGAAGAGTGATGGCTAAAGTAATTTAAAGTATTTCACATTCATTAAGTCAGACAAACAAACAAACAAATAAGAGAAAAAGTATATCTAAGATTAAGGGGGTAAATCAAACCATTTTCATAAGTAAAACAGCAGATGTAGGTTAGTAAGATAGCTAACCAGCAACAAAAAATTGCTTTAAAACCAAATATACTGGATGAAGTTGTGCAGGTTACTGGTCTTCGCGACTCCCATGCAAATAAATATCACATGTAGACTATGGTTAAAATACACTACATAAATAAAGTGAAACAGTAAGAGGAAAAAAACACCTAATAAATGGTTAAATTAATTCAAGAACAATAAAATAGAGATTAGACACAGATGACAGGAGAAAATAGCAAAAACAGACGTACCAGATAAAGAAGTGCAGGCTGAGGTGAGTGAGTCAAGACATTAGCAGCTATAGCAGTTACCAAGCCAATTGCATAACCAGGTAGGGCATACCATATGTATTTGTGCCCCTTTGAAGAATATAACTCAAAGAGATTTACAGTATTACTGTTCTTTCGATGATCGAAGCAGAGGACGTAAGCCAGAAGCATCGAAGGGATAGCCTACAATAACATAAATCACGTGATTACGAACATCTTTGAGTTATTTTTAACGGGGTGTTCAAATGATCGGATATCTGGACAGATAAACAGACTGGCATATGCATCATACATGTTAGGAATATATAATATATAATATAATATATATATATATTCCTAACAATACAAAACCTTATAAATTCAATCAGAAGTAATAGGAGAAATCTCAGACATATGCGATCCATAATTGAATCAACTTCTTCAAAGCATGATTTCAACTCGTATTATATACAAGCTTAGACTTAAATTTGATTCAACATATCAAAGTTTACCCATTAACTTTTTTCTATAATTGTACACACAACTGCTATATAGTAGTAAAAAAATTTTTGGTTCTATAAAGTAATAAAATTTTAACTACATATAACCTTAAACTCTATAGAAAATAGATATACACAATAAATCCATACTTCCTTGTAATATAAAATTACAGTAATGATTAAGCATATGTATGTGAACATTTTTAATTAATTAAATATTAAATTCTACTAGTCAGCCTTCAAATAGAATATGCATGTGCCCAAGGTTGCAATCAAATAGTAACACAATACTCCCTCCTTTTTTCGAAAAGAAAAAAAAGCTTGATTTAATTTTGAAAATTTAATTCAATCTATGATAGAACAGCTAGATAAAGTTCGATTAGCCTACAACCTGATATAAGCTATTTGAATTCGAGAGCACCGGAGTTTCAATAATGAGGCATGGTTTTACGAGTCATAGATGAGTTACAAGTCTCGAGCACAGTTGTTCATGCCACCCCCTCCTCAGTGATAAGAGGGGAGCATTATGTTATTTACAGCAGAATTCCTGTCAAACTAAAAGCTGTGGCTCTAGGCACTCCACAGTAAGCACTGGATAAGTGGCTTGCTGTGCCTCAGGGCCTAGGAGCACAGGTTTGCATTTGACAACATATACCAATCGAAAAACTAGTTGGCTAATTTAATACCCATAATAACTGAACTTTGCACAGAGAAAACCTCCCTCAGGTGCAAAATGTTTTTCAAATTCAGACCTCAATATAAAACGACTAAAGATTTCCCTTATAAGAATAAAAAGCCATAATAAATTAAATGACAACCAACGTAATAAATAAGGCATGGTCCCACAGAAAACCGACAGATGGATTACAAGTTCTAATGTTGGCACAACTGATTTAAATTTAATTGATCAAAAGGAAAGGAGGACACCATTATGGTGGATTCCATAGTTTCCATTGACTCTGCATGCAGTAAACCCAATGAAACTTTGTACATAATACATACCACTTCTTTGTGACACTTACTGAATGCAAGGACCTTCCAGTGTTGGAAACAGCTACGGAATTGTAATTATACCATTCAGAGAATAAGTTTTCCATACCATATCTCCTAAACCAAGTATCATGAAGTTTGCTGCATTCTCTCCATGGAGAACTCCACTGAATAAATTTAGTGGGATAACAATCTTCCCAGGCATCTCCAGTTTCTTTGTTATCACTTGCGCTCCAGGAAGGCTTAAACTATTAGCAAGAGTGTGAAAAGGATTTGATGCTTGTTGTGTTGCCACTGACACCATAACATTTGCCCCAAAAAATATTTCAGAGAAGAAAACCCAGAAAATGTCATATACAAATAGGCAAAGAAGAAGCATTGCACATATTTTGATGTTTGGAAGTCGCGCATGGCTGGTGAGTGCAATACATATTGATATGCCTAATAAATTGGTCAAAATCCAATGACCAGAAACAAGCCAAGCTGCCACGACCCCAATGCATACCACCAATAAGAGTCCTTCAAGTCGAGTAAATGATTTTGAGCAACAGCGTGAAACAAACGGGTCAGCTAAACCAAACTGTGATTTCATGTGAGCAACATACGGAGACAAGCAGAAGAAAAGGGATGACACAGAAAAAATGGCATTCAAAGCTGTAAAAAGCTGTGAGACAGATGAGAACAAGTAGAACATCAAAAGGAGGTTGAAAGAGGTCATTACTGGGATCATTAGTGCTTGGGACCTATTCAATGTAATGGATGCTTTTGATAAGTCACCTTTACGCTCCATTTCTTTCCCATAGTTTAAAGCTCGGAATGCAGAGCCAAATGTCACAGCTACAGCTGTAATGATAAGAGTCACGGTTGCAGGCTCTAGCAAATACAAAAGGATCCAAAGGGACTCCATATTATAGGGGACAAAATTTATTAGAATTGGCTTTCCTGCATAGATAAACAAGTTAATACCTATAACGTTGCAACCAAAGTTGCACAGTTTCTTTGAAAATTTTCCAAACAGGGAAAACCATGCAACCTGCAAACATCAAAAGAAGCTTGTAAGTGCATATAAATATTGTTAACAGGAGACTGATGATTTAAATACCATAAAAAGGAGCTTAGCTAACCTAACTAGAATACAGATTCCCAAGAAAAGTGTGAATGGTAAAGGCTTGTAAGAGGACCTAAATCATTACATTTTTGGAAAGGAGTACTTTAATCATGAAGGGAGAAATCTTCTCTTTTCTTCCATTATTTTATTCCTTTATAATTTATATGAAATGCAGACACTGAAACACAGAAAGAAAGAACCAATGGATATGACCACGTCAGTAGGCTTTTACTAATGTTTCAAAAATCTCAGTCATATATGAGGAGTTGTTCCTCATGTTCTTCATTTTAGAAATAGATGGCCACTTTGTCTAGACTTTCCCGTGTCCAATTTTATAAATTTTCCAAGAAAACATACACACGACAAACCAAAAAAAAAATCGCAGAAATTCATATGACCACCTCAGTAGGCTTTTACTTGTGTTTCAAAAATCTCACAGTCATGTATCAGAAGACTTGTTCCTCATGTTCTTCAGTTTAGAAATAGATGGCCACTTTATCTAGACTTTCCCATATCATACACATGACAAACCAACAAAAATGCAGAAATTCTTATAACCTTCTCCACTAAGCTTTCCCTAACAGGCAAGCAACAAGAAGAATTATAAAACAAAAGCAACAGATCCCAGAAATATACAGTAAGCCTACAAGTCTAAACCTTCCAAGTACAAATGCTGAAAAATAACTTAAGTTACTAAACTGATGTTTGAACAGATGTTCTTGAATCTTGCATTCTACTTTCACTTCCATCAAAAAAGCCCCACACAACGACTTAAGTGACTAAACTGATGTTTCAAGATTTCTCTCCACTACAAAGCATAGTACATAAAACGTAAATTAAGTAGACAAACAACAAACACTAACACCCACAAAACCCCAAGAGTAGAAGACTGGGTCAAAATTCCACCATACCGGATAAAGTTAACAATGATCTGGAAGAAAAAAGAAGCAGAATTAGAGGAAACAAGGTTTTTCGAAAACTATGGGTGAAGCGATTTCAGAATGACAAACCTTGGAGTTTGGGCAGAGCGATTTGCTTCGTCTCTGCTGAATGAGGACACCCTTTTATGGATCGGAAGTGTAGAAAAGAAGGAGAAGCAGAGCAAGTCATCTGATTTTTCCATATTTAAGATGTTTTCCAATTCGGGGTGAGACGCGTTTTCTTGGAATGTTTCCTTCTGAAACTCACATGGAGCTTCATATGCCAAGGTATTACCTACCTCTCCTTCTAGGAGTCTGAACTTTTCTTGTAAGGTGGCGCTTGAGTTCATGCCAGTATAGTACACAGCTTCGTTTTCGTTTTTCAAGTTTGGGTAACTCGAATTGAAGGTATCTTCAGCGGCAAGAATTGTGAGAAGAGAGTGGAAATGGTGGGCTCAACGGTCCCACTTATTTTTTTATTTTTTGGGTAAAGTATATTTGGTGCCTCTAAACTTTATTGCAATGTTCATTTTTGCCCTCAAACTTTTTTTTTGTTCATGCCTACTCCTAAACTTTCAATTTTATTCATGCCTACCCCCAAACTTTCAATTTTGTTCATGCCTGCCCTTTTTTCTAACACCGTTAACTTGCTTGACGGAATTTGCCGACGTGGACGATGAATGTGCATCTCTTTTGCCACGTCATTGTCCACCTCACACTTAACTTTTTACTTTTATTAAAAAAATTAACCTAATTCAAATAAAAAAAACCAAACTTTTAGCCTAAAATGTTTTTTTTATTTGGATTAGGTTAATTTTTTTAATAAAAGTAAAAAGTTAAATGTGAGGTGGGCAATGACGTGGCAAAAGAAATACACATTCATCGTCCACGTCAGCAAATTCTGTCAAACAAGTTAACGGTGTTAACAAAAAGGGCAGACATGAACAAAATTGAAAGTTTAGGGGTAGGCATGAACAAAAAAAAAAGTTTAGGGGCAGGAATGAACATTGCAGCAAAGTTTGGGGGCGGCAAAGGTACTTTACCCTTTATTTTTTTTTTATTAACTTTAAAAAAAGAAGAAAAAAAAAATACAAAATATCTATTATACCTCTCATTTGACATGATTTGATATAATTATAACCCTCTTTTCTTTTTATTATTTTAATATAAGGGATAAAATGGTCATTTTAATACATTCTCTTTCCATTTCCATTACCAAACTTTTACTACTAAACACATCAAATGCATTCCATTTCCGTTTCTATTTTTGCCAGATAAAAGGCCACGTTTGGAAACCAAAAATCAAGAAAAAAACATTTTTTCTATCAAACAAACTTTATTTTTTTATAATGTGATAAAATTATGTTTTTGTCTTTATTTTTTTATCCGCTTTTATTTCTTTCTCACTTTTAATGTTTATCCATTTTTATTCCATTCACGTCACGTTGACATAATATTTCTATTATCTCCCATATTTGCTTTCCCATTCTCTCTTCTTTTCTTGTTTTTAAACGTAGTCAAAGTCTTACCGTTAAATAAGCATTGAAATATGTGTTCGTACTTTAGGGCCCATTTGTTTGGAAACTAAAAAAATAAGTGGGGCTAACCTAGTTTCACCTACTTTTTACTTTTTTTTTGAAAAAAATACAAAATATTTATTATATTCTTTGATTTGATACAATTATAACATTATTTTCTTTTTATTATTTTAATTTAAGGGGGTAAAGTGATAATTTTAATACATTCCCATTTTATTTTTATTCCTAAAATTTTACTATCAAACACAATAAATCCATTTTCATTTTCTTTTAATTTCCCTTTTCCTCTCTGCATATACAACGTGCCCTTAGGTGGCATTTGATAGGAGGTGAGTGTTTTGGTAGGAAAAGGAAGTGGAAGTGGAAATGAAAATGAAAGTGGAAGTAAATGATAAAAAATGTGTTTGGTATGAGGAAAAGAAAGTACAAGTATGAAAGTAAAGTTGTTTGGTATGATGGAAAGAAGATAGAAAAATGAAAAATAAAAGTGTAAAATGTCATATTTGCCCTTATTTTTTATGAGTGTTTGAAAGTTTAAGAATAAAATTAAGTTAAAGTGTTTTTATCTAATACTTTAATTACTCTGTCAATTAAATGATATCATAAACACAAGAATTTTTTTCTAATTAAAATTAATGAAATTAAGAGTGAAAGCTAACAAAACTAAAAAAAATTAATAGAAACCACATTAATTTAAAAAATATTCTTTAAAAAATATTTTAAAATTATTTTAAAAAAATATAAAATTTACAGTTTAAAATAAAATTATGTTGAAGCATTTTTTATCAAATAAATTAATTGCTTTGTTAATTGATATGTCTTAGATATAATCACAATAAAGATAAATTATTAAGGGTAAATAAGTCTTTTTATAGTCGCTTCCTAAATATTAAAATCAACTTCCCTCCTATGTGTTGAAAGATTATAGAAAGAGAAGAATTCAGAAGTGAATGATATCATTGATTGAGGACTTGAGTCCTATATATATACACAAATAATGAGCTAATAGCTAGTGTAACTGAATCACAACAGAATAACTGAAACTAACTAATACATAACTACTTATATTCTATCATCCCCCCTCAAAGTCAGGGTGGCTTTGTCACACTGAGTTTGTCCCTAAAATGAGAAAACATCTGAAAAGAAAGAGGCTTTGTCAACATATCAGCCACTTGATGACGAGCTGGAACATGCTTCACATTAATCTGACCACAAGCCACTCTTTCCCGAACAAAATGTAAATCTAACTCCACATGCTTGGATCGAGAATGCAAAATTGGATTAGCTGCCAATAAGCAAGAACTCAGATTGTCACAAAAAACACTAGGAACACAAGTAGGAACAATCTTCAACTCAGAAAGAAGAGATTGAATCCAAACCACTTCTGCTACTGCATTCGCCAGTCCTCTATACTCTGCCTCAGTACTGGACCTAGCAACCACATGCTGCTTTTTAGAAGACCAAGACACCAAATTCTTTCCCAAGTAAACACACCAAGCAGAAGTTGATCTCCTATCATCAACATCAGACCCTCAATCCGCATCTGTAAACGCTCTTATCATCATATCATCTGATTTGTACAACCTAAGACCATAATCAAGAGTACCTTGTAGATACCTCAAGATTTTCTTCACTGCCTGCCAATGAACAAGCTTTGGCTCATGCATGAATTGATACACTTTATTCACAAGAAAGGAAAGATCAGGCCTTGTAATAGTCACATGCTGCAATGCACCAATAACACTTCTATACTTCAAACACTTCAGAACCATGAACCGAGAGCCTTAAACTGGAAGTCATTGGTGTTTTCTGTGGAGAAGCACCTGCCATTTCTGCTTTGAGCAAGAGATCTTTGATATACTTAGTCTAAGTAAGTAGTAAACCACCATCTGACAATGGCTGAGCCTAAATGCCTAAAAAATAATGCAAAGGACCTAAATCCTTCAGAGAAAACTTAGAATTCAGAGTACTCACCAAACTCCTTATAGCTTCAACAGAATTACCAATCACAATCACATCATCCACATACACCAAAACAAACAATACAAGCTTCCCAGAGAACTTTATGAACAGGGAATGATCACATTTAGCTGAAACAAAACCAAAATTAGCCAAAACAGTAGCTAATTTCTGAAACCAAGCCCTTGGGGCTTGTTTTAAACCATACAATGCCTTATGCAACCTACAAACCAAACCCTTGTCTCCCTGCTCAAAGCCAGAAGGCTGAACCATGTACACTTCCTCACTCAAATCACCATTTAAAAATGCATTATTGAAGTCTAATTTATGCAAATGCCATCCTTTAGCTAAAGCAACTGTCAAAACAACTCTTATAGTTGTAGGTTTTACTACTGGACTAAAAGTCTCAGCATAATCAAACCCAGCTTGCTGATGATACCCATGAGCAACCAGCCGAGCCTTGTACTTTTGAATAGACCCATCAAGTTGATACTTCATTTTGAAAATCCACTTGCTGCCTATGGCCTTTCTGCCAGAGGGTAAAGGAACCAAAGACCAGGTATTATTACACTGCAAGGATCTATACTCTTCATCCATTGCTGCCTTCCACTTAGGATTAGTCAAAGCTTCTTTAACTGAAGCAGGTTTTGTCACAGCAAGATAGGCTTTAGGCTTAAAGATACCTACTTTAGATCTCGTGACCATTGAATGGCTATTCACCACAGCAGACACCTCAGTAACAAGCTCAGTAGACACCTCAGCAACAGGTACAGAAGGAGATGTCTGAGAATTGTGAACCACAGCAAAAGGTTCAAAAGAAGGCACCACAACTGCAGAAGTTCCTGTAGAAGACACCCTAAGCTCACCATCCAAACCATTAGTCTGAACATCAATATTGGGCAAATTCTGAGTTGTAGTAATAGTAGAATCAATAGGAGTTAAAACAAGAGGAAGAGACAAAGGAGAAGGCATAGAAAAAGAAGACACAGATTCAGGAGAGACAGAAGATGAAAGCTTGGAATTTTTAAAAGGAAAGGAGGTCTCATCAAATATGACACTCCTACAGAAATAAATTTGTCCATTAGAATCAAGACACTTGTAACCCTTATGTGAAGTACTATAGCCCAGAAATGTACATTTCTCAGATTTAAAACCAAATTTATGATTCTTGTAAGGCCTAAGCAAAGGAAAACAGGAACACCCAAACACCTTAAGAAATTTATAGTCAGGACTAACACCAAACATAACTTGTAAAGGAGTAGAAGCACACAAAACTGGAGTAGGCAACCGATTTATTAAGTAAACTGAAGTTAAAACAGCTTCATCCCAAAATTTCAAAGGTAAAGAAGCATGGGCCAAAAGGGATAAGGCCATCTCTGTGATGTGCCTATGTTTTCTATCGGCAGAACCATTCTGCTCATGAGTATGAGGGCAGCTCAACCTATGCTGAACACCATGTTCTTTTAAGAAACTAGAGAATGCACGATATTCCCCACCTGAATCACTTTGAAGACTCTTAAGTTTAGTGTTTAACTGAAGTTTTGCTTGTGTTTTGAACAATTTAAAAGCCTCAAATGCATCAGATTTGGCTTTTAACAAATACACCCACGTAAACTTAGAATAGGCATCTATAAACGTGATATAATATCTAAAGTTTCGAGAAGAATTAATAGGTGATGGACCCCAAAGATCTGAATACACAAGTTCCAAAGGAGAATTATAAACAGTAGAAGAAGCAGGAAAAGATATAGAATGAATCTTTCCTAAACAGCATGCTTCACAAAATGTGGAACCACTTTTATTACTTGAAACAGACAGATTACATGATGTCAATACTGATTTTACAATAGGTAAAGCAAGATGCCCTAGTCTACAATGCCAAATGCCAAGACTACTAGAGCTAGACAAAGAAGAAGCTATTGAAGAATTGTTGGTAGAAGAAACAAAGGCTGAAGCAGTGTTGGCAGATATTGGACTCTGTACTTTATGACCAAAACTCAACGAATCAAAAAGATAGAGACCCTTTTTTATTTTCCCTTCAAGAAGTACACGGTTATCACCCTGAGATTTAACAAAACACTTATTAGAATGAAACTCAAAGTATACACCATTATCCTTAGCAAACTTAGAAATGCTCAAGAGATTTTTAGAGACATCAGGAACATGAAGAATTTGATTCAATCTAAGTGCTTTAGAATTAGAAATTAACTCAGAATTGCCAATATGAGTAATAGCCAGACCTGAACCATTAGCAATATGAACTTGCTCACCACCATCATAAGGTTGCTTCACCTATAAATTGGACAAATCATTAGTCAAATGATTTGTAGCTCCACTATCAACAAACCACGCATCATCAGTCACTGTCTCAGAAGTTGCAAGTAATGCTTCCATAGGAGACGAAGACGAACCACTCTGCTTATTCTGTAAAGTCTGTCCTTGATTCTTGCCAATAAACTGTGCAAGTGTAGCTTCAGTATAACTCTGATTAAACCTGTTATAGCAGTTGACTCCTATATGACCCATTCGCCCACATACTTGACACTAAGGCTTAGAATTCTGCCACACTCTAGCCCCTTGTGACCGATTGTTCCTATTTTGATTACCACCATTTTGAAAACCTCCTCTCTGATTAAAAGAACCTCTACCATTCTGAAAACCTCCTATGAAATTACCAAAGGAATTCTGTTGACCCCTTCCATTCTGTGAAAAACCTCTCTGTGCAACATTGGCAGAAACATTTTCAACATGCTTCTTCACTTTCTCAACTCTGGCTTCTTGGGCAAGAAGCAAAGCCTCAATTTCTGAAACACTGTAATCATCCTTTCTCATGGAAAAGGATGTGATAAACCCTTCATAATCCTCTCCAAGACCATCAAGAATCGCCTCAATATGATCATGCTTAGACACAGGCAATCCTATAGCTACTAACGCATCTGCAACTTTCTTAATTTTCAACACAAATTTTGACATAGAAGAGGACCCTTTCTTGGTATTCCTCAAGTCATTTTTTAACTGTCTTTCTCGTGCCAAAGTGGCATTGGAATAAACTTCCTCAAGCCTATTCCAAATCTGGTAGCTATAAGTACACCCTACCATCCTATTCACCATTGCATCAGTCATAGAGTTTAGTAACTAGCTTACCAGAAGCTAATCTTGACTCTCCCAGAAAAGAAAATCATCAGAGTAGACACCACTTTCCAGGTCTTTAGCCGTGAGATACCTCGGAGGAACATGCTTCTCTCCTAGAAGGTACTTGTACAGTCGATGACCCTTGATCGTTGCCAAGGCTTGCATCCTCCACGGCAAGAAATTATCATCACCCAGCTTCGACGAAATCGCAGGTACATTCTAAAGTTCATACTTCACATCCTCAGTGCCTTTGCTTGAACTCTTCACCCTCACCGAATCACTTCCTTCAGTTGCCATGAAAAAAAAAAATTCAACACCTCACTCACACTCTTCTGTTAAGAAGTCTTAGAGCTCTGATACCATGAAAGATTATAGAAAGAGAAGAATTCAGAAGTGAATGATATCATTGATTGAGGACTTGAGTCTTATATATATACACAAATAATGAGCTAACAGCTAGTGTAACTGAATCACAACAGAATAACTGAAACTAACTAATACATAATTACTTATATTCTATCACACCTTCCTCCCCACCTTAGATGGAACCTTCCTCACTTAAAAAGTTTGCTCACCATCTACCAAACACAATACAAATAGTCGTGCAAATTAATTTTCTCACTATTTGTGGGATTTCATATCATTAGCCTTTTATGTCTAATCTGGACAATTAATTTGCTTTTAATTCGAGCAAGTTTTCGTAGCCTCTAATGACAATGGAGGCCTTTAATATGCTTCACTTTTTCTTAAATTCTCTTCAACTTTTGAATTTGAATTCTCTTACCGTTAAATAAGCATTGAAATTTGAATTCTCTACTTTTAAACGTAGCCAAAGTCTTCCCTTTCACATGGCTTTCATGCACTACACTTGTAATCTTGCATATATAACAAAAGGTGAGTCTATGATGCAACTTGTTGCATCATGTAATGTGTTATGTGGCACAATTGTAGCCATTAATGTGATCCAATTACATTGCATGATGCAACAAAATAACAAGTGTCACAACTCTATTAACTGAAATTGCGTTGAATGATGCAACAAATTGCATCATAGACTCACCCCATAACAAATTCTCTTTTTTGGCTTTCCTTTTCAAAATTTGATTTCAACATTTTTCAAAACAAATAAAAACAATAAACAATTTTCGCATCCACACATATAATTTTGACAAAAGTATTTTTTCAGTTTCCAAATTACAATAAATTATATCTCTAAACTTTTCATTTATAGTAATTTTAGCTTTTACCTTTATCGTATCTAAATAATTGAGGACATGCACATGGATACATAAGTGTTCATGTGACAATGATATCTAAATATAAAGTTAGTTCAATAAAAATTAGTGAAAGAAAATTCTCAATTACTTGGTCACATGAGTGTGATGTTTATACTTTATAGTATTGAATTTGGGCTGTGAAAGGCAAAGAAAGTGGACATAGTTTCTATAGATAAGAGTAAGACAATATTAACATTAATTTTGTCTTTTAGAAAGCATTAGGTTGGTGATAAATGATAATGCATGTGTATGTATTTATGCAAGTGCATACATATATATATATATATATATATTAAATTATTCTTTGTAGAATCAAAATTTTTCACTTATCTTAATTTAGTATATGAATCATATAAAATATCAAATTTAATTTTAAAAGATTGATTACATTTATCTCAATTCAATTCTTAAAAAATATTTTGTGTCGTAATTTTATCCCTACATTTCATATTTTTATTTTTTTATGTATATTGGGTTGGATTAACCCGCTACATTTTTAAAAAATAGAAAATTTCTTTATGTTTAATCATGTTTAATTATAGTGATTTTTTATTATGCAATTAATTATCTACTTATAACTTATGAATTGTGAGATATCTTGTATTTGTTTAATTTATCCAAAAATATAATTGATTCTTATTAACTAATTATTAATATGTTTTTTAGATTTTTTATTGTGTAATTATATTATAGCTTAACTATTATTTTTGTTTAAAATACATTATACTCTATTAATTAAGAATAAGAATGCTCATTTTATTTAATTTTGTATTATATATAAAATTTAACTTAAGAATTACTACTAATTAATGACTAATACTAAGAGTTAACAAACTTTGTTTCTTATCTTTACAAAATGATGTAATTTTTTTTATGAGTAAATTATCAGGTATTCCATATCGTAGATTTTTGCCTAGCTAATCACCAGTTCACCACTATGCAATTGGTGGTCCAACATGGTCCTACTTGTTTGCAAAGATGTGGGCCCTTGTTGGTTATACATAGATGTGGGCGCACATCTTTCCAAACCTATTTATACCCACTTGGTCCAACATGGGCCCACTTGTTTGGAGACTAGACTGGCCCAATTAGCCATCAGGCCGAGCCCAACTTACCTCAAATTCATTAGCTATTTATCTTCCTGGTGAAGAAATTATACTTCACAATGTTAGCGGATTAAAATATTATTTTAAATCCTAGTAAATAATATGATAGTCATGTGAGATTTAAAATATATTAGATGAGAATTATGTGATTTTTAAAATAATATTTTAATTTTAACCATTCAATTTAATGAACGATTTAAAAAGAAAAGCCTTCTCATCTCACCTAAAAATGCTCCTGATATGCTTCTCATCTATATATAAAAACTTACCTGCATAATTCATATTCACGGGCACGTCAAACAATAGCAATTTGGTACATCATTAAATTTATTAGAATATTATACAACATCCAAAATATATTCATAAAATCCTCTTACCATCCATCTCCTACTTCTATTAACTTTTAAATTTTAATATAATCTTTTTGTACTTTACTTGTCATGACTCATTCCAGGACTTGAATCTTCTCAACGTACCAAAATTATGTGAAGAGAGAAGTAGACACAAAATTGATTGAATATTGAATGGCAAACATCATTTATATAAAGAAGCTTAGGGATAATTTTTATATCTTTGCCAAAAAATTCGTAAATAAAAAACTTACAAGTGCATAATTTAGACAATTCATCTCTTCATTCTTTTTAAAACTTGTTCATATGTTTTAGTTTAACTAAAAAACTTGGTAGGAAATAAACAAAAAATTGCATATAAACATAATCCTTCATATAATGGAGACCATAGATAAATAGCATATTCTCTCAACTAGTATCTATTTCTCTTCTCTGTCATATTGCTCTCCTACATTATATGATCCTAATCCCTCATACCAAGTTTGAGCACGTTAAATACTGTAATATCCAATTCCTTAGTACCCAATAATATAATATCTCAAACACAATGAAATGTGAAATAACAGTGTTCCAAATACTTCCTTAATGATATCTTTGGGTGAGAAATATGACAACATATGGACTTTCATGTAAATTTCTCTTCCTTAATTCATGGATGGTAGTGTATAAGTAGAAACATGTAGATGAAACAACATGAACATAATAATGTAAGCTTTCTCCTCAGTGAATATACAAACTATCTAATATTGGATATAAAAAGCACCCTTGGGTGCCTAATGCCTATTTTGAGCATCAAGATAAATATATTAAACTTCTATTTGGCGAGCTTTATCACTAATATTTGGCATGCTTCCTTCCCACAACTCCATCAGCTCATTTCTTATCCATGAGATTACAATGACAGGGCCCAAAGTTGAAGGTACCTACATTGGCCGAATTGGAGAACAAAGTTCAAAGTCTAAGAGTGAAATTGTTACTTCCCAAAACATTAATAAACTTGTAAACATATTAAACATAGGCTCAATGTACATACCTTTTGTGTAATGAATCTACCTAAGAATTTTTAAACCTTTGTAATAATTGAAAGATAAAGAAACTTGAACATTAAGCTAGACGTACCAGGTACAGCCACACATGACTTAGATGTTCATTATCAACTTCTCCAATAAAAGGAAAAAAAAAAAAATAGCAGATTGACTCCTTCAAAAAGTTCTTCTATATGGCATAATTCTCAATGGAAAAGATTGGAAACAAGTACTTAAGAATTGCACCTCAGTTTGTTCATGATTTAGAAGGGAATGAGGAGAAGGCAATGCTCCAAGTTAAATGGGACATGGCACAAGCATTTGATTACATAGAATCTTTTTTAAAGACAATCATTAACCTCGTTTTTCAATTCTTCACATATCACATACCAGGAAAATGTTTGCATTTTCTTTCAAAGTTTTCAAGGCGGCCAGGTAAGAAACTAGTAAACCGTACTGTAAGAGGTGGTACTCAGGCCAGGTAAGAAACTAGTAAACCATACTGTAAGAGGTGGTACTCATGGCTATCGATACTAAAATACCTATGGCAAAGTATTGGACATTAAATGAGATGAATTAATAAAAAATTATTATCTATTTACAGACTGAGCACTGTAACAATGATGGTTTTCAAAAGGAAGAATGGCATGTTGCTTAACTTTTTTTTTTTTTGAAAAAAAGAAGGAAAAACTGTATATGCTTTGTATAACCCATCAATAGGCAATACTATTGATTTCACGTAGTCAGTCAATGGATGCATAAATAGATATGCAGTTCTCACGAGACAATAGTAACAGGTATTTATTTCTTTGGCCTGATAAAATCAGTGTGTTCCAATGGAAAGCTTGAACTCCCAAGAGGTGGGGATCATTTTCACAGCTGGATTTGTTTTGAGAATCCAGTGAAAATTTCAACCTATCAAAAGGTTAAACTCTCCTCACAATCACCCAAAAACATATACTATAGTTAAATGTACCTCAGTTTAAAAAGGTAGATGGCAACTCTTCAATTTAATTTAATGTACTTTTAGCCAATTAGCCTTTTGAAAAAATAAAATTCGGAGGGGGGGGGGGGGGATGGGAAAAGTAGAAATGTATGTTTAATCCAAAAGAAAAACGATGTATGAGATATAAAGTTACGCATTGTGTACAAATTAATCATCAGTTTTCATTCTTGTCATTTTCTTTCTCTTTTGTTTTCTAGACAGACCAATAAACTGGGAAGAGTTATAGCTAAAGTAATTTTAAGCATTTTACATTCATTAAGTCAGACAAACAAATAAGGAAACAAATATAGCTAAGATTAAGGGGGCAATTCAAACCATTTTCATAAGTAAAACAGCAGATGTAGGTTAGTAAGATAGCTATGTAGCAACAAAAAAATGATTTAAAACCATATATACAGGATAAAATGGTGCCGGTTAGCCAGTCCCAGTCTTGGTAACTCCCATGCATATAAATATCACATGTATACTGGTTAAAATACACCACATAAACAAAGCGAAACAGTAAGAGGATAAAACAGCGAGTAAATGTTAAAAATAATTTATGAACAGATAAATTAGAGATTAGACACAGTAAGATGACAAGAGAAAATAGCAAAAACAGAAGTACCAGATAAAGAAGTGCAGGCTGAGGTGAGTGAGTCAAGACACCAGCAGCTAATGCAGTTACCAAGCCAATTGCATAACCAGGTAGGGCATACCATATGTATTTGTGCCCCTTTGAGGAATGTAACTCAAAGAGATTTACCGTATTACTGCTCTTTCGATGATCGAAGCAGAGGACCAAAGCCAGAAGCATTGAAGGGATAGCCTACAATAACATAAATCACGTGATTATGAACATCTTTGAGTTATTCTCAAGTGGGTGTTCAAATAATCAGATATCTGATAGATAAACAGACTGGCATATGCATCATACAGAATCTTATAAATTCAATCAAAAGTAAAAGGAGCAATCTCAGAGATATGTGATCCATAATTGAATCAAAGAGTTTGTTTTGCTTAACTTCTTCAAAGCATGCTTAGACTTAAATTTGATTCGACATATCAAAGTTTTCCCATTAGAGTTAAAATTTAATAACCTTTTACTACAATTGTACATACAACTAATATATGGTAGTAAAATTTAAACTATATATAACTTTACACTCTATCGAAAATAGATATACACAATGAATCCATACTTCCTTGCAATAAAAAATTATAGTAATGGCTAAGCATCTGTATATAAAAATGTTTAATTAACTAATTATTAAATTCTACTAGTGGGCCTTCAAATAGAATATGAATGTGCCCAAGGCTGCAATCAAATAGTAACACAATACTTCCTCATTCTTTTGTAAAAAAAAAGCTTGATTTTACTTTGAAAATCTAATTCAATCTAATTCAACCTGAAGGCTGAAATAAGCTATCTGAATTCAAGAGCACCAGTGTTCCAATAATGAGGCATGGTTTAACAAGTCATAGACAAGTTATAAGTCTCAAGCACATATATTCATGCCACCCCCTCCTCGGTGATAAGAGGGGACCATTATGACTTTTACAGTAAAATTCCTATCAAACTAAAAGCAGTGACTGTAGGCACCCCACACTAAGCACTGGATAAGTGGATTTCTATGCCTCAGGGCCTAGGAGCACCGGTCTGCATTTGACAACATATACCAAACGAAACACTAGTTGCCTAACTTGATACTTATATTAACTGAATTTTGCACAGAGAAAACCTCCCTCGGGTGCAAAAGGTTTTTCAAATTCTGACCTCAATATAAAATGGCTAAAGATTTCCATTATAAGGATACAAAGCCATAAAAAACAACAACTAACATAATAAATATGAAGGTATTTCCCTTGGAAGACCAACAGATGGATTACAAGTTCTAATGTCGGCACAACTGATTTAAATTAAATTGATCAAAAGGAAAGGAGGGCACCATTATGGTAGCTTCCACAGTTACCATTGACTCTGCATGCAGTAAACCCAATGAAGTATTTTACATAATACATACTAATTCATTGTGACACTCACTGAATGCAAGGACCTTCCCATGTTGGAAACAATTAAGGATTGTAATGATACCACTCAGAGAATAAGTTTTCCATACCATATCTCCTAAACCAAGCATCATAAAGTCTGTTGCATTCTCTCCAGGGAGAACTCCACCCAATAAGTTTCGCGGGAAAACAATCTTCACAGGCAGCTCCAGCTTCTTTGTTATCAGTTGCAAGCCAGGAAGGCTTAAACTATTAGCAACAGTGTGAACAGGATTTGATGCTTGTTGTGTTGCCACTGACACCATAACATTTGCCCCAAAAAATATTTCAGAGAAGAAAACCCAGAAAATGTCATATACAAATAGACAAAGAAGAAGCATTGCACATATTTTGATGTTAGGAAGTCGCACATGGCTGACGAATGCAATACATATAGATATTCCTAATAAATTGTTCAAAATCCAATGACCCGAAACAAGCCAAGCTGCCACGACCCCAATGCATACCACCAATAAGAGCCCTTGAAGTCGAGTAAATGATTTTGAGCAACAGCGTGAAACAAAGGGGTCAGCTAAACCAAACTGTGATTTCATGTGAGCAACATACGGAGACAAGCAGAAGAAAAGGGATGACACAGAAGCAATGGCTGTGAAAGCTGTAAGAAGCTGTGAGACAGAAGAGAACAAGTAGAACATCAAAAGGAGGCTGAAAGAGCTCATTACTGGGATCATTAGTGCTTGGGACCTATCTAATGTAATGGATGCTTCTGATAAGTCACGGTTACGCTCCATTTCTTTCCCATAGTTTAAAGCTCGGAATGCAGCGCCAAATGTCACAGCTACAGCTGTAATGATAAGAGTCACGGGAGCAGGCTCTAGCAAATACAAAAGTTTCCAAAGGGGCTCCATATTATAGGGGACAAAATTTATTAGAATTGGCTTTCCTGCATAGATAAACAAGTTAATACCTATAACTTTGCAACCAAAGTTGCACAGTTTCTTTGAAAATTTTCCAAACAGGGAAAACCATGCAACCTGCAAACATCAAAAGAAGCTTGTAAGTGCATATAAATATTGTTAACAGGAAACTGGTGATTTAAATACCATATAACGGAGCTTAGCTAACCTAACTAGAATACAGATTCCCAAGAAAAGTGTGAATGGTAAAGGCTTGTAAGAGGACCTAAATCATTACATTTTTGGAAAGGAGTACTATAGTCATGAAGGGAGAAATCTTCTCTTTTCTTCCATTATTTTATTCCTTTATAGTTTATATGAAATGCAGACACTGAAACACAGAAAGAAAGAACCAATGGATATGACCACCTCAGTAGTCTTTTACTTATGTTTCAAAAATCTCACAGTCATATATGAGGAGTTGTTCCTCATGTTCTTCATTTTAGAAATAGATGGCCACTTTGTATAGACTTCCCCGTGTCCAATTTTATAAATTTTCCAAGAAAACATGTTACATACACATGACAAACCAAAAATAAATAAAAAATCGCAGAAATTCTTATAAACTTCTCCACTAAACTTTCCCTTACAGGCAAGCAACAACACAAAGAATGATAAAACCACAAGCAACAGATCCCAGAACTACAGTAACCCTACAAATCTGAACCTTCCACGGGTTGTCCAAGTACAATCGCTGAAAAATAATTTAATTTCTTGAATCTTGCATTCCATTTTCACTTCTAACGCCCAAAAAGAATCATTGCATTCCTTTCAATTCAAAAACCATCTGAGCCTTACACAACCACTAAACTGATGCACCAAAACGGAGGACAGTACACAAAACGTAAATTATATTCTCGTATTGCTCAGGATTACATCAATTCACCAGAAAAAAAAACAACAAACAATCAACCCTAAGAGTAGAAAAATTTTTGAATCGGCGAGCGAGTCTCTAAAATTGGGTCAAATTCCACCACACACGATAAAGTTAACTATGATCTGGAAGAGAAAAGAAGCAAAATCAGAGGAAATAAGGTTTTCGAAAACTATCGGTGAAGCGATTTGAGAATGACAAACCTTGGACTTTAGGCAGAGCTTCAGAGACCTATTTGCCTTCTCTCTGCTCAACGAAGACCCTTTTATCGGAGCTGTACAAAGCAAGAAGAAGCAAAGTAACTCTTCAGATTTTTCCTTGTGGCCCCCATATTTAAGATGTTTTCCAATTATTTCCCCTTTGTCATGTCTTTTTTATCATTTATGTATATATGAAACTAGTGGCATTAAATAATAAATAATTATTTATTTTTTACTATTTTAGTAACTAGATTATCTATTATTTTTACTTTCTGGCTCTCATTTTTTGGCTTCTCTTATTTATTTTATTTTTTAATTATTAAATATGTATTTTATGACACAAATAATCAAAAAGTAAGGAACCATTACAATGTACATCCTTGCATGCATGTTATTTTTTAAGAATATATATATATATATATATATATATATATATATATATAATATAAAATAATGATCACTATATTTTAAAATAGTAAATTAAATATGTAATAACTTCCCACATAATCATATCCACTGTTCTTCTCTCTCCTATATCCTTCTATCATATATTTTATTTTATATTTTAATTATAAATTAACTATTTTGCAACACTAAAATGTCGATATATGCATATTAATATAGATATGAAGAGATTAAATTTTTTTTATTGATAAAAGAATTCAAATTTTGTATATAAACAATACAAAAATTTAAAGCATCCTATTAATTGAATTCTCCAAAACATCACTTTCTCTTTCCTTTGATCCATATTAAATTGCAGTGAGGCCCGCTGATATTGTATAAATAGAAAGATATATTTAAATATTTAAATTTAAAAAATATTATTTTTTAAATAACATTTATATAATATAATATTTACAATTTAAATGACTTAATTTAATTTTTTTATGCATTAAGTATTAAAATGGTGTGGAATTTTTTTTCATGACATCACGTATATTTTTATTACTAAGATTCAATTTAAATGCTTTAACTAAAGAAGGGTTAGTTTGATATAATATTTGCTTAAGTAAGATTTTAAATTCGAGACATTATAAATGTAGTTAGTTATTTTTCTAAGAAGACTCCGTCACTATAATCAGGTGCGCGGCACTGATCAAATTCAGATTAATCAAAGCATAAAGCATCAGACGTTATTGTGTGTGGAGCAAGAAACAAAGTCATGTTTGTCTTCCGCCTTCATTGCCAACAATATCAAGATCGACGCTATTGCGCGTGGAGTCTCAAATTAATGTTGGCAGCATGATGAAGTGAGCGTGCGAGGAACAAATTGAAGGGATCGTCTTCACTGAAGCAACGGAATTTGAAGACTTAGGGTGTGTTCTTTTGTAAAAAAAGAAGAAGAAAACAAAGGGACGGAGAAGGCTTTCCCCTCCTCTTTTCTTCCTACCATACAAACCTTACTTTTTGTAATGTGATGAAATTATGTTTTTGTCCTTACTTTTTTACCTACTTTTATTCCATTCACATCATATCATTGACATTTTCATTCTCATTCTCTCCTTTTTTTTCTTACGAAAGAACACACCCTTTGCAATAGCCAGACTAAGAAGGATACGGTGGTGTTTTGGAGTTAGAGCAAGAGGAGTAGCAAAGTGGCTCAAGAGGTGGGAAAGAAATTTTGATGCCACATGAATAGGGAGATCGGATCTTCTAAAGTAATTCTCTACATTTTTTGATGAAGTTATGAGAGAGATAGAGAGAAGGAAAATATTTTATTTCTTGATTTTTTTTCTCTCCTAATTTTTCTTCTCTCTATCTCTCTCATAACTCCACCAAAAAATTTAGAGAATTACTTTAGAGGATCCACTCTCCATGATAGGAAGGAAGTGATTGGGATATTTGGTAACTTGAATGGGTTGGTAAGAATTTATTCCCATTTTGAAGATGAATTTGTATCAAATTTCGATTTTGTTCTTCAAATTAAGATACTTAATTAGTTTGGAAATCGTGTAAATTATGATGATTAATGACCAAATTATTCTTTTGGTCCTCAACGTTTACACCAAATTTAATATTGGTCCTCAACGTTTTAAAAAGTTATTTTAGGTCCTCAACGTTTTTTATTTGGTCAAAATTGGTCCTCCAGCGTAACTCCGTCTGATTTTTTTTGTTAAATGCTGACGTGGAATGCTTATGTGGCACATCCTCTCTCCTACGTGTCATATTTGGATGATATGACACCCTCTCTCACTCTAATTCAACAAAACGACGCCGTTTTGCATCACTTCTCTCTCACTCGAACTCAGCAAAACGACGTCGTTTTGCTGAGTTCGAGTGAGAGAGGGTGTCATATCATCTAAATATAACACGTAGGAGAGAGGGTGTACCACATAAGCCTTCCACGTCAGCATTTAACAAAAAAAACCAGACGAAGTTACGTTGGAGGACCAATTTTGACCAAATAAAAAACGTTGAGGACCAATATTAAACTTGATGCAAACGTTGATGACCAAAAGAGTAATTTGGCCGATGATTAATCGTGGGTGGTTTTTTCTTCCTAATTTTATAATTTTTTTAATTATTAAATATTAAGATATATGATGTGGAGTGGCATGATAGAATTAATAACAAATAAATGATAACATGTAAGAATTTATCATTACTCAGTTTGGTAACAAGTAATAATATAGAGACTAAATAGTTAATAAATGATAGAATTAATAGCAAATAAATAGTTAATAAAGGTAAACATTTAAGGATTAAATAATTTATTTTTTAAATTTAAAAACTAAAAATAGTACGACCAACCATTCAAAAACGAAAAAATACATTTTCCAAAATATTATAAATATCTCAAAATGGTATGGTACTACTACTGTAGAGTGATATAACCATTGTCCAACCAGGTTTTTTGTTTTAATTTTTTTTAATCAAACAAACTCTTTGTTTTTCTTCAATTAAAAACAATAAACATTTTTCTGCATCCACACATAAAATTTTTTTAAAAAAGGTACTTTCTGATTTTTCAAATTATAAGATTTTGTAAATTATATCACTAAACTTTTAATTTACAATTAATTTTAATTTTTATCCTTCCTCTCTGAATAATTAATGAAATGCACATATATAACTCTTCAGGGGAGGATGTCTATATAAAGTAAGTTTAATAAAGGTGAGTAAAGAAAAATTCTCACTTATTTTTATTGTTGTTCGCCCAATTTTTAAACATTATTTTAATTAATTTGAATTCAATTTATATCACAGTCAGGTGAGAGAGTTTTCTAATGACTTTAACTTAACAAATGAGTAAGGAAATTTCCACTTACTTGGTCACATCAATATGATGTTTATAGTAATGATTTTGGACGGTGAAAGCCTAAGAAAGTGGACATAGTTTGTAAAGATAAGAGAAAAGACAAGATTAACATTAATTTTGTCTTTCAGAAAGCAGAAACAACAGTGAAGGCGTCGAGATTGGGTTGGCGCAGCCTGTAATGGTAATGGAGGCCTTTTTAATTTGCTTCACTTTTTCTTAAAATGTATTTCGATGTTTGGCTCACATGGTCACCTACCGCTCATGATAATTATATGGTTTGGGTTCGATTCCTGATAATGTCTCATTTGGTAGATTATCTGTAAGAATCTTTATAAGTGATCTTTGAGCCTCGCCTGCCCTGACCTTGGACTGTGGCGCCATCCCCTCACCTAAATTTTTCTCAAAAAAATATGTATTTCAACTTTGAATTATTGAATTTGAATCCTCTTAGCTTGTATATGTATGTATGTATATGCAAGTGTATGTATCATGTATGTATGAAAGCCATGTGCACTACCAAGCACATGGATTAACTGGTAAGAAATTATTTCAGTTTAACCAAAAGTTTTGAATTCGAGTATTGAGAATGTAGTTGTGTTAAAACTTGGTTGGGAAAGTTTTGCCGCCCTTGTAGTCCTATTCGACTCGAATGGGATTAGTCTTCGCTTAGATCGTTAAAATGAATAGACAAAAGATATCTATAGTTCATTAAAAAAAAACCATGTGGTCTTCCAAACTTCAATATATATAATAAATCACTCTTTTAATCTTGAAAGATTTTACCAGTCTCACTTTAATTTATGAATCATGAAAATACTAAATTTAGTTATTAAAAGATCAATTTGATATGCATCAATTCGGTCTTTGAAAAAAAACTCGGTGCCACAATTTAATCCCTACATTTTATGTGTTTACTTTTTTTATGGGGATGAAATTACAATAAAAAAATATCTTTCGGAAATTAAATTTAATATTTTTATAATTTATGGACTAAATTGAAATAAGTAAATTTCTTATGGACCAAAAAAGTGATTTATTTGTTTATATATATAGTGTAAAGTATCTTTGGTACCTAATATTTGAGTTTTCGGTCAAATATGTCCCTAATATTTTATTATTCGAGTAATCTTACACTTTTCACTAATGTCGTTAAAAGAAATAACGGTTGTGACATGACACATGACAAAGAAATCTAACTGATCAGTTCATTTACGACATTTTCTTCCGTCCTACATATCAGTTCATTTACTACATTTTCTTCCGTCCTACATATCATCATAAAACACTACCGTTATAAAACCTTAAATATCAGTAAAAATTTAACGTTTTCAATTAATATATAAATATTTTAATATTTCAAAAAAAAATTAATCAGTTAATTTAGTTCAGATGAGATTGATCCTTATCCAATAACCGAACTGAATCAAATCATTTAAGTAAAAAATTATCCAATTCATCCAATTAGATAATCAATTTTAATCGAATTTGGCCAATTCAATTTGGATCGAATTTGCTTACCCTAAATATAAATGGTTCCAATTGGTACCACTCTGTTATGAGTAATAAAGTTGCTAATATGCTTGCTAGCTCGGCTCACTAGTTACTACCATCCCTTTGGTTTGAATTTTTCTAGAAGGCCTCCTGAGTGTTGTAATTTAGCTTTCACCCAAAAAAAATTAGCTTTTAAAAAAGGGCCTGAAGAAGGTGGGCCTAGCCCATAAAGTCGAGTTGGCCTATGTTTATATATTTTATCCACACACAAAAAAATTATACTAAGATTAGGTTGTTAAAAATAAAATGTACATATCTCATTTAAAACAAAGATTATTTTCGCTGGTAACCAATTAAGATCAAACTCTAAAAGGAATACATACATAATAGGAACAAAAAAGGCAAAACTACCACAAATCTTCAAGAAAATTGATTTTTAAACTAACATGTATGTGATCTTTCTAAAACTATTTAACTTCAGTGATCTTTCTCTTTGAACATGAGAACATACCTTAATATATATGGGTGATTTTAATATGCAATCACATCTTTGAGGGTTTAGGATATTTCATGCCATCACATATGGATCAATTTCATACCGACACGTGGCATCACATTTCTTTTTAATATTTACACTAATAGCTCATTTGGATAGGCTTCTAATAAAAATACTTTTTTTAGTTTTAACTTTTACACTCATGACTCGTTTGGATATGATGATTAAAAAGTGCTTTTAAAATAAAAAATGTTTGAATGTAAAAATTAAAAAATACTTTTAACCAATGAAGAAAATACCAAAATAGACATATTGAAAGTACTTAATTAGTAATTAATAGTATTTGGATAGAAAAACACTTAATAGAAAGCAATAAATTAATTAACTTAAAAAAACATCAACACAAAAAAAAAAAATAAAACAAATAAAAAGTTATTTGAATACAAAATATTATCATATGGGCAAGATATCCAATGCTCTAATTGATTAGCGTAGATATCACTTGAGCAAAAACAAAATTTGTATTTATTTTTATTTTAAAACAAATAAAAAAATTGATAAGAGAAAAAGAAAATAGTGTTAACATCACACGGGCGAGAAAAAATTTGTAATATAAATAGAAAGTGTTATACTATTGACTACAAAGTTATGAAAAAAAAAAAACTAAAATGCACAGAACCCCCTGAATTATAAGGCATGTTCTTTTGCAAGAATCCCCAATGGAAATGGAAATGGTGGGGCCCACCGGAGTCCACTTACTTTTTCACTTTTTCATTTTCATCAACTTTAAAAAAAAGCAAAAAAATACAAAATACCTATTATACCCTCTGATTTGACATGATTTGACACAATTATAACCTTTTTTTCTTTTTATTATTTTAATATAAGGGGTAAAATGGTCATTTTAATACATTCCCTTTCCATTTCCATTACCAATCTTTTACTACTAAACACAAGAAACGCATTCCGTTTCTGTTTCCATTTCTATTTCTGCGTAAAGAACGTGCCCATAGGGTGTTTGCACATAACCTCCCTAAACTTCAAAAAGTTGCATAGCACCTCCCTAAACTTTTCAACTTTTGCACATAAAGGATTCTGTTAACTTTTCCATCCAATTTTTAACACTCAATGCCACATCAGCTTCCACATCACATTTTAATTCCATGTCAGCTGGACAAATAAATAATTTCTCTACCATTAATTAATTAATTAATTAATTTTATAAGAAAATTAATTATTTTTATCAAAAAATTAATTATTTTTATAAAAATTAATTTCTTTACGGTCTATATTTTAATTAATTAATCGATTCTTTTCATAAAAAAATTAATTTTTTTTATAAAATAATTAATGGTAAAGAAATTATTTATTTGTCCAGCTGACATGTAATTAAAATGTGATGTGGAAGCTGATGTGGCATTGAGTGTTAAAAATTGGATGGAAAAGTTAACAGAATCCTTTATGTGCAAAAGTTGAAAAGTTTAGGGAGGTGCTATGCAACTTTTTGAAGTTCAGGGAGGCTATATGCAAACACCCTATAGTTCAGGAGGGTTCTATGCATTTTAACCAAAAAAAAAAAAAAAAGTGTCTGAAGTCAATCTCGTGGGCAAGCTTTATAACTCAAGAAAAAAAAAAAATATTTATACAAATTTGTTTTTTAAAACAGCTAGCGCCTAGGCTTTGTTGGAAGTCAAAAATTTGGACTTAAAAAAAGATGAAGTTTAAGTTTTTTTTTATATTTTTATTTTTTTTATAAATCTAACCAAACACATCATTTTATTTCACAAGTATTTTTTTTTTAAATTAAAGTGCTTTTAATTAAAAAAAAAACCCTATCATATTTTTTTTGGGCCTGAGTGCCCTATCATAATTAATATAAAAAATTTACCATGTAAAATGTTTATAAACTTGGAAATGAAATTGCACATTTTTCAGTTAATTTTAAGGTTTGGTTCAATTATTATGCTTTTGAATTGGATTCTTGGAATTGGGTGAATTCTATATTGCACCATTCTTTACATAGAATTGGAGGGAATTTTTTGAAATTGAAGATGAAAAGACCATTTTGTCCTCTTCACTTCCAATATATATAAGATATTTTAGTCTTTTCACCTTATTTTCTTTTTCAAACTTTCAATTTTATTTTTACATATCAAGCACATATTTTTCAATTTTAATTGCAAACCCACAATTTTCAATTCAATTCCAAACTCTAAAGCTAACTAAATGCAGGTGTTGCATGTGCTCTAAGAAGTAAGAAGCACACTTACGCAAGATTTGAGCTTTGAAGGAGATAAGATGTAATTTGGCTTTGCAAATGACAAAAAGGGACACAAAACTCTTAAGAAGGTTTTTGTTTGGAATAAAAGTAGGTCTGTTTATTTTAATGTTTTTTTCCTTGAAGTTGTTCGTAGTTTTTTACTTGCTAATGGTTAAGATCATATTTCGCTGGATGTTTTAGTGGTTCAGAAGTAGGGTCATCTTGCTCTTATTCAAGGTCATTTCATGCATCATAATGAAGCTATTCTCTTAAGGGACGTCAGACATCTTATTCAACAGTGGAATATAAGCCTTAGAATAGCTAATGATAGTCCTGGTTGGGGAGATCCTATGATCGTCTCCCCAACCAGGACTGTCATAATGTCAGGGCATGGTGGAGGCGCTGATGGTAGAAATATTAATGTTCAAAGACCACAACCAAAGATTTTTTAAAAATGGCTAAAATAAACAAAAGATTTTTTTAGTTTTAGGTTAAAGGTATATATCACTTTTAAGTTTTAAAATTTTACATTCAATTTCATGAGTTTTTAATTTTGGACACTCAATCTCCTTTTTTTAGATTTTTGTTTATTTTTTAATACTTTGAATCATATCAACATTTTTATTCAGAATAGTGAATGATATTTTAGTAATTTCATTTAAAATTTTAAATAAAAATACTAACGTAACTAAAAGTGTTAAAAAGTTATCAAAATATCTTTTTATTAATCTGAATACAAATCTTAAAATGACTAAAAAGTGTTAAAAAAATTTGACAAAAGGAGTTGGGTGCCCGAAATTAATAAGTCATGAAGTTGAATGCCATTAGATTTCAAAACTTCACATTATTATTTGTCCCTTTTTCTTGTGTATTTTAGTTAGAGGTGTCAAAATGGGTTAGTTCGATCCGACCCTAACTCAGTTTGGTCCTATTCTATTAGGGGCTAGACTGACTCATTTTTAATTAAGGCTGAGATTTCTCCAGCTTAGCTCGGTCCTATTAAGACTTAGGTTAGATTGGGCTAGCTTTTATATATATATATATATATATATATATATATATATATATATATATATATATAATTATTAAATAATTATAAAATAGTTTATAATATAATATTTATTTTCATTTAAACTTTAAAATAATCAGCTATATTGATAAAATATGAATTAAAATAATAAAATAAATTAAATGAAATTCTAAAATACTTAATACAAGTAAAAGAAATAAAGTTAAAATCATAAAATTAATTCAATATATAAATATTAAAAATAAAAAATAATAATGGGGTAGCTTGGTTCGATCTAGTCCTAATTCCTAACCTAGTTTAACTCTTTTCTTTTTATAATTGGGCAGAATTAGCCATTTTTTAATTTAGGACCATAAATTTCTTTTACCCGATCTTTTGATATTTTATAGAGCTGAACGGATGGATTCGCAAGGTCTAATATATTTTGAGACCTTTAATTTTAATATTTAAAAATTGGTTAATGGTGAAAAAGTCTAACTTGGGCTATATTTGATAGTTTATACATTGTAAAATTGTAATATAAAATTGAGCATCTCAATAAATTTTATATCATATTTTTTATATTTTTAATACATTTTTTTTTATAATATTTGTTTATTCTACAACACTTTATATATTTTTTTTAATTCGTGCATTCCTACCAAACATATCTTTGAAGTTGGAATCCAAATTTAATATCCACGTGTTGTGTTGTGTTGTGTCGAACGGTTTTTCAGCCCATCAAGGACGGCCACCGTTTGGACTACTTCAGCACAATGTCTCCATTCATCTTTTTGGGATAACAGTAATGACTTTTTAGATTAAAGTTTGAATATACATGTGTGAGCAGAGAGGGAGAGGGGGCCCTTCTTGGCTTTTTCTTTGTTATTTTCTTAACAAAGTTTTCTTTTTCATTAAGCTTTCTTTCTCAGTAAGAAAGTTCCTCCTTTCATTTTCTTCTTTTATAAAATTTTCTTTGTTTGAGAAGATATTACTAAACATCAATGAGTAGGGATGATTATTGGTAGGGTTTGGGTAGGATACTATATTCTTCAGATATGGACTCAAACTTGAGCGGGTATCAAAATCAATCCCTATCCCCGGACCCTATGAATAGTCAAATCTCTATACCCGGATCTAGACCCATAAAATTTTTAAATAAATTATTATTTTATTAATATAAAATTTATTTTTATCAATTTTTTTATCTAATTACAAAAAATAAAAATTAAATCATAAATATAATATACTATTAAATTACTTTAATATTTATAAAATATTTAATATTTTTTCTTAGAATTATATATTTTCTCAACACAAAAAAATTTGAAAATATTATTTTATATATAAAAAATAAATAATTACTATTGCGAGTATGGTACAGGTAGGGTACCTCCTTACTCGAACCCGTTGACGTTGTACTCGGGTCCATACTCAGACCCACATGATAAAATTTTAAGGTACCTATTGGATATGAGTATTTTGATCATTCCTATCGATGAGTGTCCAATTCTGCAAACAATAGAGAGGACTTCAAAGAAAGGAAGTTGGATATGTTACCTCTTATGAAGATATGTGTTGCTCTTATGAAGACCAGCAACGACCGAGCTTCAAATTAGCTGAAGTTCTATAACGGGGATAGAGTTCTTTTAGCGGAAATTTTTCTATACACAAGACTCGAACTCAAGACCTTATCTAAAAAAATAGGATATTTACTACTCCAACTAACCACCTGTTGATATCTAATTGTAGTCTTTAACTATGATGTTAATATTTTATAATGGATGTGTTACCTTAATTTAGTGGTATTGTATTTGTTCTTAGGACTACAAGTCTGAGTTTTATTTGTATCATATTTGAGTCTTGCTCTAGCTCTTGGCCTAAGTGCCTTTCTTTATGAATGAAATTAATTTTTCTATAAAAAAAAGTTTGTATACATCTTATGTTATATATATGCACATCAGTAAAATGGATAGTTATAAAAAAAATAATTAATCATATTAAGTAGTTTTTTTAGTTATATTATTAATTTTATCTACTTACCTATTAATATGTTGTACATGGACTTTCCATATATATATTGTATATGGACTTGAGTCACTGAGAATATTTGGTATGTTTAACATCGGATAAAATTAAGAATGAAAGATGATAGTTAAGTTACGAGGCACTTTCACCCAAAAGTTTTTGAGATGAATTCTCCTGACGGCTTAAATTACATCTTTCGACATCAAGGACATTTCTTCGTAATCTCAACTGTAACTGCACGGTGTAGCCATGTAAGTGGTGACGTTGGTATTGCATTGTTCATCCCAAGCTAGAAAACTAGTGCTAATTAAGCCAATCAATATGATCATCGAGATCATGCATAATGGGAAAATATTAATGACAAAAACTTAGATAGAATCGTCAAAATAAAAAGAATTATCAATGAATCAGTGTATATATATAGAGTGGGTTATATCAAATATTGAAAGTTGGATAAAGTCGTTAAAATCATAAAAAGAACTATCAATAAATCATTATTAATAGAATGTAATATCGTAGACGTCGGCTTTTAAAAAGTGCACAAAAATACATGGCTAATCTTTTAGGATAATCTCTATTTATAGATTAAATGGCATCTTCTTGTACGGAAGACATTCTTTATTTCTTTTGCAATCTCAATTAAACTGTACATTTTTCTCTGGTATATAAGCTCTGTGTGTGATTTTTTATTTTTAAATTCCATTCGTCTTGAGAATATTGGTTTCATTCTTGGAAATGCAATTATTATCCTACGATTTTATCCCTTGCACGTTGAACAAATAAATTTTTGAAAATTAAAGAAAAGACTCATTAATTATAAAAATTTAAATTAATTGAAATTTTGTATATGCATTTTATTTTCCATAAAAAATAATTGAATTCTACAAAGTTTAAGAGGCAAAATATTATTTAATCCCTGAATTATTGGTCAAACTATTATTTAGTCTCTGAATTTGGCAAAAATATTATTTAGTCTCTAAATTTGTAACTCTGTCAACTCTTTAGTTCTTGAATTTGACAAAAACACTATTTAGTCCCCGAATTTGCAACTCTGCCAACTATTTAGTGTCCAAATTTGACAAAAATACTATTTAGTCCCAAATTTCGGAATTTGCAACTCTGTCTACGATTTAGTTTCCTGATCGTTACCTGTTAGTAGGGATGATCAAAATACCGATACCCAATGGGTATTCTGAAATTTTACCCTATGGATCTGGGTATGGGCCCGGATATAAAGTCAACGGGTCCGGGTCCGGGTAAGGAGGTACCTTACCCGCAATAGTAATTATTTATTTTTATATATATATATAAAGTATTATTTTTAAACTTTTTTATGTTGAGAAAATATATAATTCTAAGAAAAAATGTTAAATATCTTATAGATATTAAAGTAATTTAATTGTACATTTATATTTATGATTTAATTTTTTTTTGTGATTATAGATGAAAAAATTGATAAAAATTATTTTTATATTAATAAAATAATAATTTATTTCAAATTTTTACGGGTCTGGGTCCGGGTATGGGAATTTAACTACCCATAGAGTATGGGAATGTGGATTGATTTTGATACCCGCTCAAGTCCGGGTCCGGGTCTAGGGATTATAGTACCCTACCCAAATCCTACCCATGATCATCCCTACCTGTTAGATAACCAGGAACCAGCTGATGTGGCACCGTTAAGTGCTTGGGCACATGCTACCTCACATGCCACATCAGCATTTAACGGCCACATTAGCTGGTTATCTAATGGGTAACAGTCAGGTGACTAAATAGTTGACAGAGTTGCAAATTTAAAGACTAAATAGTATTTTTGCCAAGTTCGGGGACTAAATAGTTGACAGAGTTGCAAATTCGGGGATTAAATAGTATTTTTACTAAATTTAGGGACTAAATAGTTGATAGAGTTGCAAATTCAGAACCAAATAATATTTTTGCCAAATTCAAAAACTAAATAGTAGTTTGATCAATAATTCAGGGACTAAATGATATTTTTACTCAAAATTTAAAGAAGTTATTAGGAAAATCTCGCAATGTATTAGGGTCAACCATCTATTGCACGTTCTTTACGTAGAAATGGAAAGGGAATGTATTTGCTGTGTTTGGTAGTAAAAATTGGGAATGGAAATAGAATAAGAATGTATTAAAATTACCACTTTGCCCCTTATATTAAAATAATAAAAAGAAAAAAAATTACGATTGCGTCAAATCAAAGAGTATAATAGACATTTTGTATTTTATTTTATTTTTTATTTTTTATTTATTTTATGTGAAGGAAAGAATGGTCCCACCCACTTTTTGCATTCCTTTCCTTTGTTCAATCCGCATATTAAACGGGCACTTAGTTTCGCTGGTTTTATCCTTTCTTCTTTTCCTGTTTTTGTTGTTTTGTTTTTCTTTCTACCAAAAGAAACCTTTATAATTTTCACCCAAAAAAAACCTTTATAATTAATATTATAAAAACTATTAATTAAACTAGTTATAATAATTTATATAATAAAAAATATAAAAAAATTAATGTCCTTTTATATTATAAAAATAAATATATTTCTATAAATTGAAAAGTAAATCAAAATTAATATATAACAAAAATTGATAAAATAATTAAATATTTACCAATTTTGAAAACGGGTTGACATCAATCTAGCTGCTTGAAATCTTAGGTAAAAATATTAACGAATGATTGATTGGAATGATAAATATTCTATTCCTTTTAAATAAGGTTTTGGGTTTAAAATTTATGTATAAAAATTTTTTTGCTAGGGCATGGGAGAGCTCTACCCCATTATAGGACATCAGCTAATTCGAACAGAATTGTCTCTAACAGAAGAATATATGTAAGAAAAAAAAGATTATGTAAAAGTATAATAAAATAAGGACTAAACTGAGGTAAAGTTACTTAGGTGCTTGCTATAAAGTTCACCAATATAATTAAAACACGTGGCAAAAATTTTTTGTATAACCAATCATGGTAGAGAGAGAAAATGAAAAGCAATAAATTATATAACCAATCAAATTGGAGAGAGAATATAAATAAGGTTTATGATTGGTGAACTTTATAGCAAGCACCTAAGCAACTTTACCTTAGTTTTTTCCATAAAATAACTGCAACGTTTTAAATTGGGCTAAATTTGGTATATGCATTTTATCAAGAAAGTAATGGAATTCGAAGAAAAGTTAAAAATAAATGAAAATTTTTAAAATAAGTTATGATCAATCTTTCTTTAAAATAAGTTATGATCAATCTTTGATAATATAACAATAATAGTGGTTAAATTATTGAAATAATGTAATCAAATATATAACTTAATATTATGATCAACATGTTAATGTGGGTTGACATTTGACACAAATGATGAAATATTTGAAGGAAAGTTCTTGTTTTACCTATGAGCGAAAGTTCAAATATTCTAAAAGCCATAAAAAGTTTTACTTGGTAAGCATTTTTCTCCAAGAAAAAGCTAGGCATTGAATGGCTATTGAGTAGTTATAACTGAGTAAAATTACTTGCAGTTTAGGCTTGTGTGTAGTAATTCTTTGGGTTAAGCCTTTATTGGTCTCCTTAAAATGTCACTAACGTCTGTTCGGTAGTACTTAGGAATGTCTTCCCTTACTATTATTTTTCAAAAGAAAAAAGAGTATGACTATGAAAAATTCAATCTCTCGAAAGGGTGAGTATTTTTTTATCTATTTCTCTCTTGTTTCAATTTTTTTATTAAAGTAAGAGTACAATTTTGAAAGTTGAGTATCTTTTCTCTATCTCTATTTTCTTTTAATTTTTTATTAATTTAAAAGTAAGAGAAAAAATAAAATGACATTTACATTACATTTATTAAATTATTACCACGATCAGCCTAAACAACTTACATTTACATTTATTAAATTATTATTAATTATTTAAATAAAATTAAGGTGAAAAATAAAAACACTTGTAAATTATAAATTTAGTGGCACAACTAATGACATTTAAAAATAAAATTAATGAAATTGTTATGGGTAATTTTAGAATCCAAAGGATTTGAACTTATTTCTACCAGGGGTGGCAGTAGGTATATGTGTCAAAACGAACCCACCAATTTGATGGGTTGAGTTGCAAAATTTTAACTCGTTTATTAAACGGGTTGGAGGAACCCGACCCATCTAATCTACTGGGTTAGGTGGATTGGCTCACGAGTTAAGTGGGTTGGCCCGTAATCCACCTAACTTAAAAAATATATAAAAAAAAAACATAATTCCTAATCATGTTTCTTTCTTTTTGTGATATTTTCATTTTTACCATATTTGCAGGAGTTAGGAAGAAAAGAAATGAGTAATGTTGTGATATTTTGACAATGTTTCATACTTTCATTATTTTATTTTTAATTATTTGTGAGTGACATGATGCATGATAAATCTTTTCTTTCATTTTATCATATTAAATTTCTTAGTTCATGAAAAAATATATAAAAAAGTATAGATTTCTTTTTTTTTTTAAAGTTAGAATTAAAAAAAAAGGTGGGTTAGGTGGGTTGGCCCGACCCACCACCTTGGTGGGTCGGTTGGGATTCCTAACCCGTTTAACGTGGCACGGGTTGGCTCACTTTGACATCTCTAGTAGTGGGTAGTTAGATTATGGGTACCTTATGGTATCTGTCCAAAAAAACTATCCGATATTCCATGAATATCGGATATCAGATAGGGTACGGGTAGTAGAATATGACTATCCATTGGGTATTGGGCGGGTGTGGATGTTACCTTCGGATGCCCTATATTCGTTCGAAATAAAAGGACGGATAGGATACCCGATATCCAATACTTAAATAATATATATATATATTATGAATTATAATATTAAATAAAATATATTTTATTAAATAAAATTTTATGGTTTCAATTATTAAAATTAGTATTATTAATTTTAATTTATAACAATTATCTTTTTTTTAAAAATAAAAATTTAATTTTTTTATAGTAATTTATTTAGCAGATGGATATTGGGTTATGAATATCGGATAATTTAGTTGACTATATATACCCGGTATCCTATATCTGTTATTTTTTCGAGTAGTTTTGGGTGTTTCGGGTATTCCGAGTATCGAGTAGTTTCGGATATGGATATTGAATATGTAATTTTTTTTGGGATTCAGTTAGGGTTCGGATATTGGGTGTAATGGACGGATTCAAATTCGGATAGTGAAAAAATGAACGGGTAGCTAGTCAGGTACCCGCCCATTACCACCCCTAATTTCTACTATTGTTTTTAATAGAAATAGTTTTATTTAAAATATTTAGCCTAATAGTAATTATATCAGCTAATAAAATTAATGAAACTAAAAAGTTTAAAATCTCATTTGGCTTACCATAATTGAAAAATAAAGGCTAAAATGCACATACACTCTTTGAGTTTTGAGTCAGGGGCATATACACTCCATGAGTTTTAAAATGTTCTACATAGACCCCATGAGTTTTCACTTTGGGGTAGAGACACCCCTTCTGTTAGGGTTCCGTGAGAATTAAGCGTTAAGTGTCACGTCAGCAAACATGTGTGAGGGCACATACACCCCCTGAGTTTTCACTTTAGGGGCACATACACTCCCTGAGTTTTTATTTTGGGCAAAGACACCCCTCACACATGCTTGCTAACGTGGTATTTAACGCCTAATTTTCACGGAATCCTAACAGAAGGAGTGTCTCTGTTCTAAAGTAAAAACTCAAGATCTATGTGCCATGACCCAAAACTCAAGGTCTATCTGCAATTTTAGCCAAAAATAAATTAGATTTCTTTCTATATTGATTCTAAATATATATAAATGTGAAAGCTAGTCACACTATATTGATTCTCTTCTGGATCATCCTAAACCCTAAAAATAAATGATATAAATGTGAAAACTAGTCACATTATATTGATTCTCTTGTATGGATCATCACCGAGTAATGAGTACAGGTCACTGTCATGGAGATAAGGGTCATGACACATGACCATTAAATGACATTGTATGGTCGTGGCAATTTCCATCAATAGAAAGAAAGAAATATGATTTCATGATTTTTAAATTTATATAAGAAATTAAAATTTTTTTTTTGATAATTTCATCATTTGATTAGATAATTGATAATGATTAAGGAACTAAATATTTAATAGACATATAAATTCAAAGAAAATAATTTAAATTAATTAGAGTAATAAATATTCTATTTTCGTTAATAATATTTCAAGTTTAAAACATGCGTATAAAAAAATTTATATAAAAAAAACTTTTAAACTCATTATAAAACATATGATAATTCAAATATAATTGTCAAGAATACTATAAAAAAATAATTTATTTTTAAAATTCAAAAATAAAATAATAATTAAATTCATCTGTTGACCAAAATATACCCCTCCAAAGAAATTAATAATTATAGTACGCACATGATTTTTTAGTCCCTTGGAAACTCATAGAACATTCTCCATCCTATAAATTTTCCTCAAATCTGAATGAAGTACAAACAAAACAAACCCAAACTCATTCACTCTCTCAACAATCATGGCGCAACAAAGCTCCTTTAAGGTTCTCGAAGACTGCCGTGTGGCGCCGTGGTCGCCGGAAACCGCCGCTTCCTCCGCCGCAGCGTCTCTCCCCATCACATTCTTCGACGTCTTCTGGTTACGATTCCCCACCGTCGAGCGTGTCTTCTTCTACGAATTCCCCCACCCACCGTCCTCCTTCTTCGACTCCGTTCTTCCCAAACTCAAACACTCCCTCTCTCTCATTCTCCACACCTTCGTCCCCCTCGCCGCCAGCCTCACATGGCCGCCGGAATCCTCTCTGCCGGTCCTCCACTACGTCCCCGGCGACGCCGTCTCCTTCACTGTCGCCGAATCCGACGCCGATTTCGACCATCTCTCGGATTCCGACGCCGTCTCCCCCGCCTTGGAAGCCCGCTCGCTGGTCCCGACCTTGAGCATTTCCGAGGAACGAGCTTCTCTCATGGCTATACAGGTCACTCTCTTCCCGAACTCCGGATTCTCGATTGGAATCACCACACACCACACAATCATGGACGGAAAATCATCCACTACTTTCTTCAAAGCCTGGGCTCACACATGCTCTAATCTCGAGAATCCCTCAGATTCCTCCCCTCCCCCGCCGCTCCCGGCGGATCTAGTCCCATTCTACGACAGATCTGTGATCAAGGACCCGTCGGGAATCGCCGAGAAGTTCGCGAGCTTCCGGATGCCGAAATTCGGAGGAGGATCGAACAAGAGCTTGAAGCTCTGGGAATTAGGAAAAACAGATCCGTCCAAACTGATGAGGAAGACATTCGAACTCGCTCCATCGAGTATCTCGAAGCTGAAGAAATCCGCGGAGAAGAAACTCAAGGAAGAAGAAGGTACTCTTCAAGATCACGTATCGACCTTCTCCGTGACGTGCGGGTATGTGATAGAGTGCCTGGTGAAAGCGGAACAAACCAAGCAAGAAAGATTGGGTTTCATAATCAGTGCGGATTGCAGATCTCGCATGAACCCTCCGGTTCCGCCGACGTATTTCGGGAATTGCATATGGTCGGCGATGTATGTGGACGAGACGAAGAAACTGCTGGAGGAAGACGAAGGGTATGTGAACGGGGTGAAGGGGATAATCGAGTCGTTGAAGAAGTTCAAGGAAGAAGATGTGGCGACTATGGCGGAGAAGATGGCTTCGGGTGAGGAAGGAGGGATGAAGATGCATATGAATTCGAGGATGTTTTCGGTTGCTGGGTCGCCTCGATTTGATGTGTACGGGAATGATTTCGGGTGGGGGAAGCCGAAGAAGGTGGATGTGGTATCCATTGACAAGTCAGGGGCGTTTTCTCTCGCGGAAAGCAAGAAGGAGAAAGGAGGAGTTGAGATTGGGATTGTGTTGGAGCCTCCTGTGATGGAGGCTTTTGCTTCACTTTTTGTTAAAGGTATTTGAATTTTGAAGAACCTCCCCCAACGAGATCGGATGAAGTTACTTCACCTATCCGAATTAATCTTCTAGTATCTCGATTCATCGGATTCACGTTGTAATAATCATAGTTAAATTTTTGTTAAAAATAGTAAACGAGATCAACTGAGAATATGCACTAAGATATGTATTGTATTATTAAACTTTAATGCATATCTCTAATCCTGTTTGTTAGTCCCTCATAGTAAAAGAATCATGGCCTAGGAATCTCTATAGGTCATATAGAAAAAAGTTGAGGAATAAGTTAGTGTAGCTTTGTGTGTGTGGCGGTGGATTGTAGTGGATAAATTTAGTAAGCTTAGAAAATTAAAATTGTCTTTTGATTTTAACACTCATAATAGTATGTGTACGATAGTATATCTTGTATGGTTTATATTACGGCAGGTTCTAAATAAGTTTTGAAATTTGTATTATATCATATTTTAATAAATTATAAACTCTAAACCTGAAAAATATGTGCCGCAATCTATGGCCATTTTCTAGCTTTCATATTTTAGGGCCATTTTCTAGCTTTTTTTTTTTTTTTTCGTGAAACGTGAAAATATATTGGGCTTCTTGACCAGAGTGTCACAAATAGACCTGAAAATATGTACATCATGACATTAACTCCCGCCGCCGTGACAAAACACTGTGTCAAATTTTTTAATAACAACTCGCATTTGTAATCTCCGAGTTGATATAAACGACTCGTTTTTGTCATTTACGAGTCCAGATTCCTCGCAGACCAAAAAAGCGAGACGAAATCTGCAAATATTCAGCCTATGACTCGCTTTTGGGACATGCGAGTCAAAGCCTGGTTGAAATACACTCGCATTGTAAAAATGCGAGGGATTTTCAGTTAATATTACAACTTAAGCCCAAAATTGAGAAAATATTATGGTATTTGCCTGATAAAGATAAATCAAATATATTTTATCCTTGTGGTATTTTATTCATATTTATTTATTATTTAAATAAAATATTTATTATATAATAAATTACTTAAATAAATAATTTGTTTATAAAAAAAATAATTAAATAATTTTTATTAGTATTTATTAAATATTTGTATTAGTATTATTTAATTTATAAATATAATAATATTAACCCTTAAATTTAATTAAATAATTTTAAAGAATATACTCTCTCTCTCTCCAACCCTCCGTCTCCCTCCCTCCCTCACTCACTCCGTCTCCCTCCCTCCCTCACTCCGTCTCCGTCCGTCACTCCGCCTCACTCTCTCACTCCGCCTCACTCCGTCTCCCTTCCTCACTCCGTCTCCGTCTCCGTCTCTCACTCCGGCTCACTCCGTCTCCGTCTCTCACTCCGCCTCACTCTGTTGTTCATCACTCATCTGGAGGCTGTCATTTTGCAGGTAAGGTTTTATTTTTGGTATAAAATCAAGTTTTTTTTTTCAACTTAGTTTCTATTACTTCTTTAGATTCATCAGCAATATAGCTCTATTTTTTTTCATTTGATTAAACTAAAGATAATAGTTGTACAAAATTTGTCATTCTTATTCATTGAATAATTAGTAGTAACTGTAATGTGTAATCATAGTATGAGCTGATCAGGTATAGTGTTAAAAGGAAAACGTTGAGGGCAAAAAGACAAGTTCCCCAGAATTTTTCTTTTTCAATTGTCTAAGATTCCACTTGTAGTGTTTTTTTTCTTAATAGATACTGTGTATCTTGAGAACGAGAAGGAAGAATTTTCTTAGTGAAGTAGGTTGGATGCTCTAGAAGGCAATATTTAGTTTACTTTTATGTTTCTGGGTACAATTTGCAATTCTTCAGATGCAGGAAGAATGATTATCTTGACAAATTGATGGGCAAAGGCTAAGCCTTGTGTGGCTTCAAGAAAATTTTAACCAATTGAATGAAAATGCCACAGAGGTTGAGGTGCAGCAGTTTGCAAGGGCATACATATTGCGCCTTATCGGAGGGATGTTGATGGTGGATCACTCCAGCCATTATGTATATTTAATGTATCTCCCATTGCTAGGAGACCTACAACAGGCGGGGACTTACAGTTGGGGTTCTGCAGTACTGGCTCACTTGTATCGTGAGCTGTGCAATGCGACAAACAAGAAGCAGAAGGAAATCGCAGGTTGCCAGACCTTGGTACACATGTGGGCATGGGATCGCTTCCCATGGTTGGCTCCAAACCCCGTACCCTACCATGAACCTCATGAGGATGAATACGTTGTACCCCCACCCCTAGGAATCAGGTATACCAATCAATTCTTTGGTTAAATGTAATTATTATTGAATTTACAAAAGTGATTGACAAGTAATTTTTTTATTGTTCTTGCAGGTGGTCGGGGTTGCATCGGAGTGTTAGACCTCCCCTGACAATCCAAAGACAAATTCGGATGCGATTCGATCAGATGATAGAAGACGACGTTAGTGTTTACGCGTCTTTTTTCTTATTAATGTTTTGTATTTTTTTTACCTATGTTATTGGATTGATATTATTATATTGTTTCCATTGATTTGTAGATCGTTTGGCGTTCGTTTCAGACCTTGGAAATACCGCAGCACTACAATCAAAACCCAGATATTTGGCGTGCACAGTTGCCACTTATCTGCTTTCACATCCTTGAATGGCACCATCCGGACCGCGTGATGCGGCAATTCGGCTTCGATCAGCCCATTCCAGAAGCACCCGTTGATCTTGGGGCTGCACACACGATCAAGTTATCTGGGAAGACAATGGTTAATTGGTCTGAACGGCAACATGATTATGCTGCAGTATTCGCTGACTGGCCTTCACGGGTTTGTACGGGGACAGGACCATCTAGGCCACTACGGCGACACTCTGAGTACATGCAGTGGTACAGCCGCCACACGCGTCGGTGGATTGATCCTGCTTCTACAACCACAGGACATGCGGTGCGTATAATTTATAGATTGTGTAAAATTTCCTTTCAATTTTGTGTTGTTTGCTTTGCTGAAATACTATTGGCTGCAAATAATTCAATTCTGGACTATTTCTGTTGTTCTCTGTACTTGCTTTTCTGAAATACTACTATTTGCTTTGTGTTGTTTGCTCTGTGGCACATTTTGAAAGACATAGGTTAGTTTCTTTTTGCATTATGATGGATGCTGATACAGATGCATTCTTTTTGCATTCCTTATTATGGCTTTACCTAATTTAATTGTGCTTGCTAGTTGGTAGTATTGGGTTGAAATTTCTTTAGAGGTTTTTTGTCTTTTTCTTCAATTCATACACTACTAATTCCTGGTTGTTTGCTTGAGTTCTCTTGCACTGTCCAGAAAAGAAACTTTAGGCATCACATAACTTTAGAAGACCTTGTTTTGATCTTGTGGTCATGTTCATAAATTATTTGTTCCCCTCATTTTGAAGGTCAGGGTTAATTCCAATATACCTGACATAAAGCTATGTTTTGGTATACTTGAATTTGACATCGTTTTTCTATTGATTTGTGTACCTTATCTCTATTGGAAACAAACAATCAGATTATTATGGAAAAATTTTTCTTCTTGCGCTTCCCAACTTCTTTGTGCTTAACTGTTTTTCTTCTGGTGGCTTGTAAGTTCTTGTAAGTTTTACCCTTGCAATATGCAAATTTAGTTCCTGCTCTGTTCCTTCTCCCGAAGTTAAAATTAGGGGGGAGGGAATAACCTGATTATGAATGATCCTTGCTATTATGTTTTTAGCTCTTTTTTATTAATTAGCATCTGTAGCGGATCTTTCTTTTAGATATTAAATTGCACCTATCTATAAGAATCATTTGGAACTTGGAAGGCTAATCTTGAAGCTTTATTTTTTGGAACTCTATATAGTGTCATACTTATTTTTGTGAGTTATTCCTTTTCGTTTTCTTGACACTCTGTACTTCCTATGTAATTTCACTTATGATTGATCATTACCTCTGTTTGGTGCTTGAGTTCTATTTTTCTCAAATCTAGAAACACAAACAATTTGGTGCTTGAAAGTTGAAGATAGTTCTTAATTCTGGACACTTGAGAATTATAATTATAATTATATATGTTTTATTTTTTTCTCTTTTACTTTGGGATCTCCATTGTTCCTCTGTTTCTGGTTTGGTTCATTAGTTTCTATAAAGTGCTTTCACTTTAATTGAATTTCTAAATTCTTCTCAGTTTTGAACTTGAATGCAGGAGCTATCTTTCTTCTCCTTGTTTTTATCATAAGTTTTAACTTTCTGTTTCATTTTTGCTAATTTATTCTTAGTAATTACTATTTCTATTTCTTGGGTTTAATTAGATTTCACATTAAATTCTGTGCAGGCAAATGTGATTGAGTACATTAGACAAATTGCTCGTCCCGTCGATGATCAACTTGGAGGAATAATAAACAAGAAGTGTAATGAAGCGTTACAGGCCATCGGGGAGATCACCGAGTCCCTCACCTTCGACCAACAAAGGGCTCCTCAAGGTCCCACATTCGGTAATCCACCTATGCCACCGGGCGGGACAAGGAGAGGGACTCGAGGGTTCCATGTAGCGAGGGACCCCATAATGCCCGTGGATGATTTTGATATCGGTGCAATGCCTTCGCCACCACACATTCCTGTCAACCCGCCCCACGTTGATGGTGGCGCCAATGCTGCAAGTACTTCCCAGGTTTCCGTTGGTGATGCTGATGTTGCAACCTCTTCCCGTAACCCAGTAGGTGGAACCAATGACGCAAGCACAGCCCAAGTCGTAGTTGGTGGTACCAATGACCATGGCACATTTGGTTCTTCATCACATGTGGGTCCGTCGACATGTTCGGTGGACCCACCACGTTATGCATTTGATACGTCTTTGCCAACACCAACTCAGCACCAAATGCCACAGGGCATGGGTCCCCAGGCAATGGGAGATGCTGACAACAATATGTTTGCTATGTATGCTGAGTACTTCATGAGTTCTCCTACCATACCAATTCAAGTTTTTGCTCCATTTGCACAACCTGTAGACCTGAATGAAAACCCACCAACACCACAGGATGATAACAATGAGGGCCAAGTTGATGAGGTGCCACCGCAGCCACAGGATGATGAAGTGACACCAGAGGTGCAACCCCGTGCCCGAAGAAGGATCAAACCAAAACTTTGTGGAACTGGAGGTCATTTAATTAGATAAATTTTAATGATAATTTGTATAATTTTTTTCCCATTCGGTTTCTAGTTAATATTTTGTAATCTGTATATATGTGCACTTACTTGCATTTATTTGTGTAATTTTTGGAACTAATTTCCAGTATATATTTTGCATTATGTTTGTAGTTGTAGTTATTTGCACATCAATATGAAGTCCAATGTTTCAAAACTAGTAAATATTTATATATCAATATGTTCAATAATAAATATAAATAATTTATTTTTTGGTAATTGGAGAATTAAGATAGAGTTATTAAAAAACATTAATATATTTCTTCAATGTTGAGGTCAACTTGGAAACGAAATGCCCGTGTTTCAACCAGCAACTCCATAACGTTAATTACAGTAGCATATACATTGTGCGTCATCATCATCATCTCCACGTGCTCATCATTCTGAAGGTATAAGACCCCGTACAGTAAGGGGGACAATGATACCGGCATTCGATATATAATTTTATCCACCTCTTCCGAATCACCTAAACACAATTTCTGTATTATCAATTGCTTCAACCCCTCAAAATTAATACCTTCTCTAATAATGACGCCTAGAGGTGGTTGACCTTCGAAAGCCACTCCGTTACTCCCTTGGCAGATATTTCCGTCTCTATATAAAAACGCACAATACCTCCGATCCATTATGTGAGTTTGAGGTTTGCTTTGTAGAAGAAATGAAAGAAGTAGAAGTGGACTAGAGAATGTCCAGAGATAATTGGGGAAAGAAGAAGAATGGAAGTAGAACTCTTACAAAATGTGAAGTGTAGTATGTATTGAAGATATAAGAATTGATATGTGAAGTGTGCTGCGGATGGTTGAAGATATAAGGATGGAGGATGTGTATAATTGTTTAAATTACAGAAGTTACCTAACTGATAAGAAATTTATAAAATAACCCCATAATTAATTCAAATTAATTATATTTATTTAAAAACTTCTATCAATGGTAATTTATTAAAAGAATTAATTTTTAACAATAATAAATTATTTAAGAAAATTTTATTTATGTTTCAATTAATGATAAAATAATTATAAATTCATTATGTTTCTTCTAAATATCTTAAAATAATTAAAATTAATAGTATAATGAATTTATGATTAAAGGACAAAAAATATGATCATGAAAAAAGTGGGGTCAAATTCGAATTTCAACATTCAAATTTAACTTTTCAATTTTAAAAAAGTGTACAGTGCATCAGGACAAAAGGACAAATATTTGGTAGAAGAATCTCTGATTTGGACCAGAGTGTCACTCGCATTGAAGAAATGCGACTCGCTTTTGGGAGCTGCGAGGCGTTTCAGATCGTAGATGAAAACAACGAGTCTTCTTTTTTAACTCGCAGATATGAAATGCGAGTCATGTTTTTAAAAATATTTAAAAAATAAGCACAGTAACTTGTCACGGCTGCGGAAAATAAGTGACCTACTGTCTTAATGGTGAGATTTCAATCATTAAACGTCACTGTCTGGTCATTTTTCCAATATATTGAGCAAAGAACAAGAGTTTTACAAACCAAAGACAAAAACAGATACAAGCCACCACAGATCACACAGGGCAACAGGAACAAGAAAGGGGGCAGAATCTGTTCCAGCAGATGATGGAGAAAATTGAAAGTAAATTAGCTGGTTGGAAAGCTAAGTTACTGTCTCAAAGTGCTAGGCTTACTCTCTTGAAATCTGTTTTGCAGTCAATTCCAGTTTACCAGCTTGCTGTGGCGCCAATGCCTCTCAAGTATGCTAATAGAATTGATGCGGTATCAACAAATTTCTATTGGGAGAATCGAAAGGATAAATCGGCTATGCACTTGGCACCTAGATAAAGCTTTTTCAAAGGAAGGATAAAGGTGGATTAGGCCTCGAATAGACAAAGTTTATTTAACAAAGCACTTATGGCGAAGCAAGTCTGGAGAATAGTGGGAAGATCAAATACAGTTTATGGTCAATGGGCTTCTGCTAAATATTTCAATGGGAGTATGGAAAATTCACCAAAGAAAACCTCTCAGCCTACGGCAATATGGAAATGTATTAATAATGCAGGAAGCATAATATGGGATCACCTTTGGTGGAAAGTTGGCAATGGAGATCAAGTTACTGTGGGTTCAAAGTTTTGGTGGCCAGTTTTGACTAATGTTGACATTCCTATCCATCACAAACTCAGCATATGTATTAATCAAAATACAAGATCTTGGAATGTGGACTTACTACAACAATATTTCTCTGCTGATATTGTTAGCAACATTATAAAGTGTCCCATTTCACTGTGCAACATTTTAGATTCTTTGGTTTGGAAATTCTCTGCATCAGGAGAATATTCTGTTTCTCAAGGGTATGATGTTCTTACACAGAATGGTACGCATACTATGCCTCTGGATATCTTTCCATGGAATTTTCTATGGTTAATGTCACTTCCTAGTAAAATACAGAATTTCATTTGGAGAGTGGTAAATGATGCCTTGCCTAATTTGGTAAACCTCAAAAGACATCATATGAATGTTGAGGATACATGTATGCTATGCAATCAATATCCGGAGACATTGGAGCATGTATTTCTGCTGTGTCCATTTGCTAGAGCAGTATGGTTTGCTTCTATGCTGAATTTAAGAACTGATGTTTACAATGGTGTTTCCATGAAAATTGTCTTCTACTGTGGATACGGCAGGCACAACAGGATGATACAGATTCCATTCAGAATCTTCATTTTCAATTCTTCTGTCTTCACTCCATTTGGTATACAAGAAATAAATTCTATATGGAAGGAAAACATGGATCTCCTATGGCAACATCACAACATGCTCATGTTTTATGGGAGCAAAGTAAACAGGCTTTTGGAAGACACAGCATCAACCACAAATCAGTTCTCAGGTCTTTCAATGTACCCATTTTTAACATAAATAAGCATTTACACTTAGATCCTTTGTTCTTTTTCAGGATCAAAAGAGCTGGTTAGAAGTTTATTTTGTTGGCTCTATGGAATGATTCAGAACTTAAGTCTATTGCTCTTCTGCACAACAATGCCAATCAAGAATTTAATTTCTTTCTGCTCATAGTTGTCCGAGCTATTCTTAATGGTAATTGTCAGGGATATGAATCAGTTGAAACTCTGGTGTTTGAAAAAGAGGGTCATCGGAAGTTACTTCTACAACAGCATAATATAAATGGAATCATTCATTAGGATATTCGGCTTCTCATGCGAAACAGACAATTCACCGCTTTGCTTTCTTTGTCTTCCTCTGATAGGGAATATTTTAGGAAGCAAGTCTTAAGTTTTGTTCCCCATGTCATGTTTTTAATTCCGTGTAACAATTATCTTTCGTTGTAGTACTATGGTTTTGTCAATAAAAAAAGAAGAAGAAAGGGGGCAGAACCACCACTAAAAAACACACTGAGTTCCCACATCATCCTACACCGGTTTGTCTAACAAAGCTGGTGCCTGCAAGATCTGACCCTAAGGCCAGCGTAGTAAAGGGTGGAGCCCTCCAAAAAAGGGTGAGATCCTTTTGGCTATTCAGACCGAATGCAATCCGCCAGGCTATTACCTTCCCTGTGGATGTGAGTGAAGTGGATGTCTCGGAATTTATTGGCCAAGTACCTGCACTTAAAAATCAGCGGAGCCAGAAGGTGATAATCATTCATGGAAGTATCATTAATAAGGTTTAAAGCGGCTAAATTATCTATTTCCACCACAATGTTGGAATAGTTGGCTCTACAAGCAATCTGGAGACCCAGGATAATACCCCACAATTCAGCAGAAATAGCATTTCCAGCTCCCAAAAAGAAGGAAACCAAGAAGCCATTTTCTAGCTTTCATATTGTCCTGTTGGGTAATGGTATATTGACGATTTGAGGTCGGTCGGGCATAGCTCAACAATTCTGTTAAGCCATAAATATACGGCGCATCCAACTCAAAATTTGTATATATATATATATATATATATATATTAGAGGTACGTATATTTTTATTTTTAAAAAAAATATATAATATACAATTATTATTATTATTATTATTATTATTATTATTATTATTATTATTATTATTATTAGGGGTGTTAACAGCCGAACAAAACCGACGTATTTGAACCAAACCAAATCGAACTTAGCACAAATCGAACAAAACCGATTTATGTCGATTTGGTTCGATTTGGTATGTTGAAAAATTGAACCAAACAGCATATACATAGATGTATATATATATGTATATATTATGTTAAAATTTTTAAATAATAAGGTTTAAAATTTATTTTTAAAATGTTAGATTAAATTTAGTCAAATTAAAACTTTAATTTTAGAACTAAATTGATTGTATATTGTAAGTAAATGAAATATTACTATACTTTTTTATTATTTATATTGAATACAATTATATTTTTTATTAATAAACTTAAATATATAAGTTTGATGACATAACAGTCATAAACCGCCAAATCGAACCACTCAAAATCGCTCGTTTATGGTTTGGTTTGGTTTGATTTGACGCTATCAACTTAAACCGATAAGTGCACTAAATTTTCACTAAAAACCGCCCAAACCACCCGCCGAACACCCCTAATTATTATGATTTAAAATAATAAATATTAAATATTTGATAGTAATTTATCTTTTAAAATATAATATAATAGTGAAGCTATTTTTTGATTAATTATTTTTAGTGGAGAAGATAAAATATAGCTATAAATATAGATATAGATTTATTGAGAAGTTGGTTATTTATTGAAAAATTGAGGGGGAAGTTATTTTTTTGGTGTCACACAAGCAAAGTGTGACACCAAAAACTCCAAAGCCATATATATATATAGATAGATATACTAGAGGTTTTCCATGCACCAAAGTGCATGCAATAATTTTTTTAAAATTTACTATAAAAATATTTTTTTATTATTTTTTTAAATATAACAGATCCATCCAAACTGGTGAGGAAGACATTCGAACTCACTCCATCAAGTATCTCGAAGCTGAAGAAATCCGCAGAGAAGAAACTCACGGAAGAAGGCGCTCTTCAAGATCACGTATCGACCTTCACCGTGACGTGCAGGTATGTGATAGAGTGCCTGGTGAAAGCGGAACAAACCAAGCAAGAAAGATTGGGTTTCATAATCAGTGCGGATTGCAGATCTCGCATGAACCCTCCGGTTCCGCCGACGTATTTCGGGAATTGCATATGGTCGGCGATGTATGTGGACGAGACGAAGAAACTGCTGGAGGAAGACGAAGGGTATGTGAACGGGGTGAAGGGGATAATCGAGTCGTTGAGGAAGTTCAAGGAAGAAGATGTGGCGACTATGGCGGAGAAGATGGCTTCGGGTGAGGAAGGAGGGATGAAGATGCATATGAATTCGAGGATGTTTTAGGTTGCTAGGTCGCCTCGATTTGATGTGTATAGGAATGATTTTGGGTGGGGGAAGCCGAAGAAGGTGGATGTGGTATCCATTGACAAGTCAGGGGCGTTTTCTCTCGCGGAAAGCAAGAAGGAGAAAGGAGGAGTTGAGATTGGAATTGTGTTGGAGCCTCCTGTGATTGAGGCTTTTGCTTTACTTTATGTTAAAGGTATTTGATGAACCTCCCCTTTCAGATACTTCACCTATCTGAATTAGGTTGTGTTTGTGGAGTGCGGATCCTCAGGTGTCTCCATTCATCGGATACATGTTGTAATAATTATAGTTAAATTTTTTTAAGAATAGTAACCAAGATCAACTGAGAATCTCCACTCGGACACGCACGAATAAAAGTTCAATATTATTATATTATTAAATTTGAGTGCATCTATTTGATCATATAATTTAAGTCCTACATAGTAGAAGATGTTGGAAAATTATTTTATATTGGGCTTAATTAATTGGTATTTTGTTTTATTTAAAATACTAGTTGGATGTATAGCGCAATTATGATCATGATACCTGTAAATTAATATGATTAATTTGGTTTTGGTCTCACCTTGTAGATTGGGCCTTAAGCCCAATAATGATGTAATGTGATAAGTGTAGAGCTATCGGACTGACTACCTATGATGGGTGGGTAATTGTCAACCCTCTATAAATACAGGGCTGAGTCCCCTCTCCAATCTAATTTTTGACCTAGCTTCCCTATTAGGCAGTCACATAAAAAAGATAAGGAGAGGGAAGACCGGCCTCCACGTGAACAATTGATCATGTCCAATCAAGCTATGACATTATGAGGTATGTATGATATTGATTAAGCTAATTGTATAGGTATTTTAGATTCAACCTTTGATCCTGATGAATAATCTTTATTATTCTAACAGAAGAATCATGGCGTTGGAATCTCTATAGGTTCTTGAGGAATAAGTTAGTGTAGCTTTGTGTGTGTGGCTGTGGATTGTAGTGGATAAATTTAGTTAAGATTAGAAAATTAAAATTGTCTTTTTATTTTAACACTCATAATAGTATGTGTATGATAGTATATCTTGTATGGTTTAAATTACGTCACGTTCTAAATAAGTTTTGAAATTTGTATTTATATCATATTTAATAAATTATAAACTCTAAAAACCCAAAAGATATGTGCCGCAATCTCAACCAAATATTTTGAGTGTATCGTACACTCGTATTGTTTAAGTCTATATTAGTGTTCTTATTTAATGGTCATTTTCTAGCTTTCATATTTTAGGGCCATTTTCTAGTTTTCATATTGTCTTGTTGGGTAATAGAATATTGACGATTTGAGGTCGGTCGGGCATAGCTCAACAATTCTATTAAGCCATAAATATACGGCGTATCCAACTTAAAACTTTTATATATATATATTATATATATATATATTCTATTAAGCCATAAATATACGGCGTATCCAACTTAAAACTTATATATATATATATATATATTCTATTAAGCCATAAATATACGGCGTATTCAACTTAAAACTTATATATATATATTATACCGTTTAATAAATTGGTCATTCTGTCATCTTCAGTTAAATTCTCTTAACGGACTTGTTGATATGACACGTTAATTGCTGAGTAGGACATGCTTACATGACACAAACTAAATCTGCACAAAATAGTCCCTAAGAGATTTTAAATACTACACAAAATAGTCTCTAAAAGATTTTAAATATTATACAAAATAGTTCCTAAAAGATTTGTACGATGTACAATTTAGTCCCTAAACGTCTTACGTTGTACAATATTTGAATATACTACACATAACATAAAATTCAAGTGAAACGTATGAAGATATACATATACATAAGCATAAGACACTGTGAAAATTGTATAATATATATGAATCATATGATAAAGCTGTTATAGTTTTAATTACAAGGTTTCAATTAAACTGTTATAGACTTCGATTGCAAGGGCAGTTAAACTAAGTGTCTATTGTTGTTAACCATTTCATGAGTTTAAATACAATTTTTTTTAAGAAACAGAATTGAAGTTCTTGGAACTTTGAATTTTTTTTTAAAAAATAATTCTCAACTTTAATTTGTTTTATGCCTAGGACTTATATTGCAAATATCAGGATTGTCAAAAGATGGGTAAAATGAAAGTTGTGACTTTTCTTTTACTATTACTGATTTTCCTTCCCCTAATATCAATATTAGGACTGTCAAAAGATAGAGTTAAAAAACGGATTCCTATTTATAATATAATATATACAGGAATTTTGCATTTGGCTTAAGCTTGAATTCTGTGTTCTGTAGTATACTGTGTTATGTGTAGATGGAAATTTGAAATAAAGTGATAATGATCATGTATGTGTACGTCTGCATACGTTTCACTTGAATTTTGTATTCTGTGTAGTATACTCAAATATTATACAATGTAAGACGTTTTGGGACTAAATTGTACATCATACAAATCTTTTAAGGACTATTTTGTGTAGTATTTAATATTTTTTAGGGACTATTTTGTGCAGTATTTAGTTTGTGTCATGTAAGCATGTCATACTCAGCAACTAACGGCCCATGTGTGCAATTAACATGCCACATCAGCAAGTCCGTTAAGATAATTTAATTGAAGATAACGGAAAGACTAATTTGTTAAACAGTGTAATCTTTTAGGAACCAAATTATATAGTTATGATCTTTCAGGGATCAAATTGTCAATTTTTGAATCTTTTAAGGACCAAATTGTCTACATACTATATATTTAATATTTACAAAAATATAATAAAGATATAAATCTTTTTATGAAAAAATTAAATACTAAAAATATAATTGCTATATATATATATATATTTTTTTTTTGCATATAAGGACAATTACAAATGGTTTATAGGACACCACCCAACATGCCAATTAGAACAAATAATTTCGGACAGGTGGTTGTTGTGACACTGCCAAAAAGAAATACAGATAACTAGTTGAGTGGAAGTGATTTATCTATTTTTAATCAAGTGTCAGGGGTTCGATTTTTGGCATGGGTATAGAGTAATTTTAAATCCTTGTGCCAGCTGTCCCGCCTTTCGAGGTGCTTACAATTCAATGAGGGGATTAATCAATGTGCTCGACGGTAGATACTCTGGTCTAGATAAAAAAAATACAAATATTTTTGTTAGTATATATGTTAAAAATATCACTAAGAATAATTTGAAATCTGATACAGCATTGATGTGTGGTTCAAATTATTATATTTTTAGATATATTAAAAATATAATTATAAAAAAATTTAATCCAAATGTTTGAAAGATATCTTTGTCACGTGTCCATACGGGATTGGTTTATAAATGATAACATCGGATATATCATCAAAACTTTGATAGTAATTCTGAGTAACTTTATTTTATATTTTTATGGACCCACGTCCACGTTATAGCACAGTTGTCATAATCGGACCGGACCGGCCGGTCGGACCGAAAAATCGGTAAATCGGCTGCTAGTCCGGTTCGGAATAACCAAAGAACTGGTCAGATATAAAATTGGTCAATAACCGTTCAAACCGGTGGTTTAGACAGTTTGACCGGTTTTTTCTTTTAAAATTTTTTTTTGTTGTTGTTTATGATTTAGTATTTATTGAGAATTTGTTGTGACTTGTAGTTGTAAGGATTGTTCTATTTCAATGTTTATTGTTTGGTTTGTGATAAGACTTGAGACTTAAATATGTTGATCCTTGAACTTATTTGAAGAGTTTAATATGATATTGTAGTAATTTGAAAATTGTTCTATTTCTTATCATGTTTAGATCGAGATAGAAACATATAATTATGAAGTATATAATTTTTTATAATATATTTTAATATATTTAATTAAAAATGTATATTTTAAATGCCACCAATTCGATCACAGTTGGACCATTGAACCGTAAATTAGTACTTCGACCGATTCAATGACCGATCTGATTTTAAAAACATTGCGTTATAGCGACATTCACCAAGAAAAAGTCCAAATTCTCGCCTGAAAAAACAGTCACATTTTTATTTGATAGAACAAGACTGATCTCTTGTAGAAAATATCTATAAAACAAACAAAATAAATAAAGGCATGTCTATGTTTGGTCAAATTTATTTAGACTCTTGAAGCGTTTATTTTTTTTAAAATAAGGTGTTTGACAAATTATTCAGAAGTGCTTATGAGTTATAGCAAAAACAGTTTTTCAGCTTTAAGCAGAAGTTATGAATTTAAGCTTCTACTACTAACCAAAAAAAAAAGCAAAAACAAAAATTTAATTATTTTAAATAAAAATATCTTTACTAATATTTTAAAATTTCGTATTTTACCTCTTCTTGTACCCTAACCCCACCCTCCTTGACCCACACATTGCTCCTTATTTGTATTTTTTATAAAAAATTATTTAAATAATAAAGACAATAATAATAATTTATCAAAATAATAATTAATTTTTATTTGTATAAAATTAATAGATATTAAATAAAAATAATAATTATAAATAAAAAATTATATAAACTAAAATTAATATTTTTTTCATTAATATTTTATTAAATTAATAAAATAATTATGATTTTATATTTATTTGGGTAAATTTAAAAATTATAAATATCTTTATAATTTATCTATTTAATAATATTAATAACACTTAAATTTACATGTACTCTTCTTGGTAATTTTACCCTCAGAAACACTTTTCAATACAAATTTGTCAAAAAAAATTATTTTTTAAAAGTATTTTTTAACTCAATTTGCCAAACACAGACAAATTTTTTCTCATAGTACTTATTTTTAAACTCTATTTTTTTTAAAAATTATTTAAAAATAAATAATTTTTTTAAGATTAGCCAAACCACCCTAAAAATGGCAAAACAAAAGCATCTAGATTTGGGAATTCCTAGGAACTTGTCAAAGAATTGTTATATATTTTAAAAATATATTATTATAAAAACAAAGAAATATTAAAAATTAATTAATTATTTTTAATGAATAATGTTTCAACTCAATGTTGTTTTTTGGACCCCAAACCAATGATATAAATTAAAAGAGATAATTTATGATGCTTTCACTCCTTTGGTTGCATAGAATGGTCTCTTTTTTTTTTCTAATTTTCGAGGCACCTCATTGTTGTGGGAAAAATTTTAATGAGAATAGTTGCATTTATAAGATTTCAAATGTAAAAATTTACTTATACGATATTAAGATACTTACCAATTGAATCAATCTTTCATTGGTGCATAGAATATTTCTTTCGTTGCATGGAATGTCACTAACTTTTATGTAATTTCATGCTATATGGAATGTCTTTTGAATATTTATGTAATGTTTTATATTTTTTATAATTGTACTTTTAGCATGTTTAATACTTTTATAATTTAACCTCCAAAGTTATAATAGTTATATTTTTAATATTTGTAAGAATTTTATGGGTTTTCTCAGAATTTATGATAATTATATTTTATAAAAAAATCATTTATATTTTTCTTGCCCATCAATTCTCTTATTTAAATTTATGTTTATTTTTTGTTTTTAAATTAAAAGAATATAATATAATAATTAACATAAGCTTAATAATTACATTCTAGAGTCTGGACTAGGGGTGTCGGCTGGGGATTGAGTGGTCTTTTGTGAAAAAATGATGTACTATCGATATGAATTATAACGTGAAATCAAACCAAATTAAACCATGAACTATTAATTTGGAGCGGTTTAGTTTGACGGTTTAAGACTTTAAAATTGTTAAATTTGCATATTTAAATTTATCGATATATAATAAAATTTTATTCAATATAAATAATAAAAAAATATAATAATATTTTATTTACTAATAATATAAAATTAAATTAGTTTTAAAATCATTTTTTTAGATAAATTAAGTTTAATCTAATATTCTAAAGATAAATTTTAAACATGGAATTTGAAACGAATTAATTGAAATGACGTAGTTTTCCTCTCAGTGCACCGAGTAGATGTTGAGTAGTACGGTAGTACTAAACTTCAGTACATCCCTCCAATCAGTTAGTTTCTAAACCATTCAAGGTGGGTCCTTATTAACGTGAATTTATATTAATATTAACAAATAACTCTACATGATTGGAGGGATGTACTAAACTTTAATGGTACGATACCATTGAACTTTTATCCCGATGCACCAATTCCACGAGGTAATAAATGATAATGAAAAAGGGTAAGAAAAAAAGGTTGAGAAGAATTCTCGCAGAAAAAGTAAACGGAAAATGTTGGAAGTCTGGGTAGCAGATATTTAGTTCCATGTACAGTAGTATGGTAGTACTAAATTTTAGTATATCTTTCTAATCAATTGATCTTTACTCCGAGTAGATGTTTAATAGTACAATAGTACCGAATTTTACTACAATCCTCTAATCAGTTGGTCCTTAATGGCCCTCATTAATGTAAGTTTTTATTAATATTAACAAATAACACTAATTCACTCAAAGTAAGCCCTTACTAATACGAGTATGTTTTAATATCAACAAATGACAGTATATAATTAGATGAATAATTAGATAAATATATAGTAGTTCAACATTATTATAGTAATCAACTTTTATCCCTTATCTCTTATTATCCGGTATCCAGTCGTTGCATTTTTTAAAAGCTAAAATAAAATGAAGAAATATTTAGGTCAAATACTCATTTTGGTCCTCTATGTTTTATTCAAATTTTAAATTGATCCTTTATCTTTCAAAAGTTTTATATTGGTCCTGTATGTTTCCAAAAAGTTTTATATTTGTCCTTCATGTTTCATGAAAGTTCTATATTGGTCCATTATGTTTCATTCAAGTTCTATATTAGTCCTTTATGTTTCACCGAAGTTCTATATTGATCATTTATGTTTCATTGAAGTTTTATATTAATCCTTTATATTTCATTAGAGTTTCATATTGGTACTCTCAGTATGATTTTATTTTTTGCTTAAACGATGCCGTTTGGATGTTTTTGGCATGTCTAAGGCCACGTCAGCTATCTAATACAAGTATGAAAAATTATGTATCCACCTCGACACGCCACGTCAGCAATTAACTTAAGAAATTGACGGATTTAGATGGGAAGACCAATTTAAAACTTCTGGTAAACATGAAGGACTAATTTAAAACTTTTAAAACATAAAAGACTAATTCAAAACTTGAGTGAAACATAGAGGACCAAAATCAACCTTTTACCAAACATTTATTGTGACACTGACACCGGCAAGAAAGTTGAGTTCTACATACTTCATACTTGCCAACAATGCAAAGCAATTCAAAGGCGTCTAGCAAAAAGTGAAGCGAAGGCGTCCATTACAGTTTGATTCAACACCAACCCAATCTCAATGCCTCCATTCTTGTTCCTACTTTCTGTAAGAGAAATGGCTCCTGTCTCATCAATCGAAACTATCTCCACCTTCTTGGGCCTTCCCCACCCAAAATCATTACCATAAACATCAAACCTATGCGACCCAGCAAGTGTAAATATCCTCACATTCTTATCCTTCACCATCTTTTGCATCTCGAAAAACAACCTCCCTGTTTTACTTACCGCATCTTCTTCTTCTTCCATTCTCTTCAAACCTTCACTTATCCCCTCAACGCCACACACAAACCCATCCTCCTCCATCAATCTCTTCGTCTCGCACACAAACATCGCCCCTCCAATGCAATTCCCAAAATACGTGGGTGGGATCGGAGGGTCCAGACGAGACCTTAAGTCCGCGCTGAAAATGAAGAACACTCTGTTTTCCTCTGTTTCCTCTGCTTTCACTAAGCACTCCAACACATGCGCACACGCCACTACAAACGACGATACACGAACCCCTTTTTTGGTTACCTTGGACTCCGCGGATTTCTTCAGCTTTGAAATACTTGATGGACTCAATTCAAACGTCCCCCTTATTAGCTTCGATTGATTTCCCCTTCCCCTTTTCTGAACCATCAAGCTTCTGTTGTTTGGGCCTCCATTTTCCAACAACGAATTCGCAAATTTCTCGGCGACCCCAGATGGGTCTTTGATCACAGACCTGTCATAGAAAGGAACTAGATGCTCCGGCAACAACACTGACGAATCCGAAGAATCTTTGAGGTGGAAGCAGATATATGCCCAGGAATTCAAGAAGGAAGTGGAAGATTTCCCATCCATAGCCGCATGGTGTGTGGAAATTCCAATGGAAAAACCAGAGTTCGGAAACAGAGTAACCTGCAGAGCCATGACCGAAGCTCGGTCTTCAGAAATGGTCAAGTGGGGTACGAGCAATCGGGTTTCCGCGGAGTCGGAGAAGTTAAAACCCGAAAGACGGTTGAAATCGGAGTCGGATTCGGCGACGGTGAAGGAGACGCCGTCGTCGCCGGGGAGGTAGGCGATGACGGGAACAGGGGAGTGAGAGGGCCAAGTGAGGGTGGAAGAGAGAGGGAGGAAGGCGTGGAGAGTGAGAGAGAGGGAGTGTTTGAGTTTGGGAAGAAGGGAATCGAAGAAGGAGGAAGGTGGGTGGGGGAATTCGTAGAAGAAGACGCGCTCCACGGGTGGGAATCTCACCCAGAGTAAGTCGGAAAAGGTGAGAGGTAGAGAAGTTGCGGCGGAGGAGATAGTGGCGGTTTTCGGTGACTTTGGTGACACACTAGAAACGTCAAGAATCTTCAAGGGGCTTAGTTGATCCATGATTGAGAGAATGAGGGACACGCAAATGTGTGGTTTAAATGATGTGTTGGCAAATGTTATCTTTTATATAGAAAAGATGGGAGTCCATTGGATTTTCCTGCCAATTTTTCAAAAGAGTAAAAAAAAAAGTATATCTTGCAAACGGTCTATTTTTGACCCGTAAGAATCATGATTCATGAAACACAAAAATGCATACATTTTTTTGGTAATAAAAAATGCATATGTTTCACTTATAAAGTTTCCGCATGATTAATTATATTTAATACCATGCATTACAAAATTTAAAAAATATAAAAACATAATATAATATTTAAAATAAGACATATATCTACACTAATTAGTGGAATATCAAAAGTAATAATTTTTATAATAAAAAAGAATTTTAAATACATCTTATTAATTGTGTCCTAATTATATATATATAATATTTGAAAATAGGAACTTTTAATATATATATATATATATATTTAATATTTTCAAATTTAAATATTATTTTTATAAAAAATATTATTAATTATACCTTTAATAGCTTATCATTTAAATTACAAATATTTAAAATGTAATGTTTTTCAATTGTCAATAAGCTATTGAAAGAAAATTTTATTTAATATATGCATATTAAATAACAAGTTATACTTATAGCATCGTATTATTACATTTCATACACATATCAATTTATTATTAACTTTTTAAATAATAAATTATTTACCTTATATATAAGGAATTTTATTTAAAAATATAGTACAATTTTAACTTTATATATATTTATTATTTAAACAAACTTTTTATTTATACAACTAGCGTGTGACCCGTGCTTTGCAAGGGTTACGTTTATAAATGTTCATATAAGAATTGTTATATATGTATAATATAAACAATAATAATAATAAAAATATTGATAATGATAAGAATTTATGCTGCCAAAATTTCATTTTGGTCCTTTATTCTTATCATAAATTTTAAATGGGTCATTTATCTTTAAAAAAAATTCTTAATTGTACCTTTATATTTTCCATAAGTTCTATATTAATGGTCCTTCCACCCAAGTCTGTTACTTTCTTCCATTAAGTGATGACATAGCGTGCTGAGGTGGACTTATTATCTATCCTACATGTCCTTGCTTGCTGATGTAGCGTGTTGAGGTGGACTTCTTCAAAACATCTCCTCATCCATGGCTTCTTTATCCAAACTCTAATCACCATCGCATTGGATCCTTTTTGAAGTGAGTTTCGACTATTGTAACCGGCTCCGATCTAGGGCTTCTGTATTGGTTTTCTACTCACAATTTCGAGTTCCATTCTACCTTTCTAAAGAGGTCATTTTCTTATGCGGACTGTTCAATGCTGAGTTCCTAGAGCTCAGTTGATGCCGAACAGCGAGGTAGGTGTTCATTGTTTAGAAAATTATCCTTGCCGGAGAGTACTGACGGTTTGTTTTTTGGAGGCAAGTATTATCTTTCTTTCATTTGGTTACAAAAAATTATATTTAGGATTTCAGCTTTATTGTATATAGTGCTATCACAGTCATAGAATAAGTTTTGTTGCAGATTGTGGATGCTAAAGGAAGAGGAAGAGGAAGAAGAAGAAGGAGGAGGAGGAGGAGGAGGCAACAGACTTTTGACGGAATGACCAATATATAACTTATGGAAAATATAAAGGACCAATTTAAAACTTTTGAAAGATAAATGACCAATTTAGAACTTGTAACAAAGATGAAAGACTAAAATGGCGTTTTGACCGAATTTACAATAATCAATAAATCTTTACAAAGGAAATATATATTGAATAGATGTCTTCCTTGATGTAAATATATGACCCAATAGAATACATAGGTTTCGTTTGGTGCACTGCAGTGTAGGATTCCCTCAATGAATGACACAATTTTTAAGAAAAAAAATGTGTTTGGTATAATTTTTATGCAATATAATCTATTTTACATTGCAATTCATTTTACATCAAATCAAGTAAAATAGAATACATAAAAAATTGCTATATAAAACTTGTTTACCTAGGTAATTAAAAATTTTTGTCAAAACTGCCCCTCTTATTTTTCACAATCACCCAACCACCACCATCACCACCCACCACCATCTACCACGGTCGACGACCACCCATCCACCACCAATTTCTTTTGACAGATTTTACATTACAAACCTTCCTTCCTGTTTTATTTTGGCTAAATAACCATTTTGGTCATCTACGTTTCACCGAACTTTACTTTTGGTCCCTTATGTTTCAAAAAGTTTTTTTAAGTACTCTATGTTTTATTTTTGGTCATTTGATTTTTTGTACTTTTGATGACTAACATCGTCAGCTTATTCTGTTAAGTGCTTATGTAGACGCTTACGTGGCACGATTCTCTCTCTTACGTGTCCATCTAAGCTCTTCTTCCCCAACTTCGCTTCCACTACCAGAAAACTAGTATTTAGAGACGAAACTTAGAGACGGAAAATAATCCCTCTCTATTCCATGTCAAGTCTGTCTTAATACCGTCCCTAACACTGTCATTTACATTTTCCAATATTTTAGAATTAGAGACGGAATATAGAGAGGGAATAATCCGTCTCTAATATTTTCCGTCTCAAATTTGCCCCAAACTCGTCTCTATACATTAATGTTTCTCGCGCGGAACAAAAAATTTTAGCGTGGCTTTTAGAGACGAAATAGAGACGTACAATTCCGTCTCGAATTAGTCTAAAAAAGAATAAGTGAACGCACAAGCTGGACGGCGTCGTTTTAACCTTGATAGAGACGGACTAGAGACGGAATAAAACATAAACACATTTTTTACTCGCCCCTTTTCTTATACATTTACTCTTCTTTGAGCTATTTATTTTGTCTCATCACTTATACTTTTACTTTACTTTTACTTTACTTTTTCGATTATGAACATTGTAGTCCGAACTCCGAATTGTCCCACATATAATATAAGTCCATAGAGCTGTCAAAACGGGTTCAACCTGGTGGGTTGGCCCGTTTAACCCACCAAATTGGTGGGTTGGGTTGCAAAATCCCAACTCGTTTATTAAACGGGTTGGAGGAACCCGACCCACATAACCCAGGTGGGTTGGCTCGCGGGTTAGGTGGGTTGGCCCGTAACCCACCTAACTTTAAAAAAAACATAATTCCTAATCATGTTTCTTTCTTTTTGTGATATTTTTATTTTTCACCATATTTGCAGGAGCCAAGAGGAAAAGAAATGAGTAATGTTGTGATATTTTCACCATGTTTCATACTTTCATTGTTTTATTTTTAACTATTTGTGAGTGATATGATGAATAATAAATCTTTTCTTTCATTTTATCTTATTCAATTTCTTAGTTCATGAAAAAAAATGTATAAAAAAGTATAGATTTTTTTTTAAAAAAAATAGAATTTAAAAAATTTCAAAAAAAAAAGGTGGGTTAGTTGGATTGGCCCGACCACCACCTTGATGGGCTGGGTTGGGATTCCCAACTCATTTAACGTGACCAACCCGAGTGGGTCAAACTGTGTGGGTCGGGTTGGCCCACTTTGACACCTCTACAAGTCCATAATTGAAAGAAAAAAAAGAAATAATTGAAATGACGTAGTTTTCCTCTCACTGCACCAATTCCACGATGTAATAAATGATCATGAAAAAGGGTAAGAAAAATTATTGGTCTTCAACGTTTGTACGAAGTTTAATATTAGTCATCAACGTTTTTTTTTTGTATCAAAATTGATCAGCTAACGTAACATCTGTCTGGTTTTGTCATTAAATGCTGACGTAGAAGGCTTATGTGGCACACTCTCTCTCATACGTGTCATATTTAAATGACATGGCACCCTCTCTCACTCAAACTCAGCAAAACGACGCCGTTTTGATTCAATTTTTCATTGTCAAGACCATGGAAATGACATCGTTTTGCTGAGTTTTGTTGGGGATTTATAGTATTTTAATGGCTTCATTTGGATCGAGTCGCGTCACAAGGACACTGTCCTAAAGAGATATTCCGCAACCCCTCAAAGAATTAGGAAGCGACACTCTCACAGGATTAAACGAACCCTTCTTGATTGTCATACAACCAAGGTAGCAGAACAACAAAAGAATTTAGAAACTCATACTAGAACACACAAATAAGAGAACCAAATTTCACAAAACCAATTTTCTTTTACTCTCACGTTTCTACCTTTGTTTTGTTAGTCACACATATATATACACATATGAAAACCAATCCATGATTTAATATATATATATTGAGAACATCAAACAAAACTTCCACACTTTTATATATATAAATGACAAATTAAATAAGACAATTATTTTGCATAACTCCTCACTAATGATACAATTATGCATCATTTAAAGTGATTTATGCAAATAATGTAAGAATTAATTAGCATTATATATTATTTTATAACTTATGAATTTTATTAATTGGTTGAATTAATTTATAATAATCTCCACTTATTATTATAAATTAATATACATATACACTTGGGGGTAATTTTACCTTCAATCCATGATATAAAATTTTAAACCCCAAAATTCCCCTTCTCCAAAAAGTATTCCCTTAACACCCTATTTTTGTCCTTTTCCTAATAAGAATCCGTCTCAGGCCCAGACGGATTTAGATCTATCTTTTTTTTTATTATTATTATTTAATGCAATCAGTCTGATAGTCAGACGGATTGCATTAAATATATATATATATATATATATATATATATATATGTTTTTTTTTGTTTTTTATATATATTTATTTTTTATATATTTATAAATTTTAATAATATAATATATAATTATTTTATATATAATTAATATATAATAAAAAATTAATTATATACTTAATTATATATATTTTTAAATTATGATAAAGATATGTTAGAGTCGAAAAAATTAATCACTATTCACTTAACTTAAGTTAAGAGAGTTTAAGCTTATTTATAAATGAGCCAAAAGTATTCCAATTCACTTAACTTGCGAGTTAGATGAATAAACTCATAGGTTAAGTGGGTTAAACGAGACAACCTAATATATTAGTTAAACAAGCTAACCTAAATCCTACTAGTTGCCAATTTATAACTTCTATACAGACATGACTCTATACTCACACATTTTTCTCTGCTCAAATTATTCTCCCTATGCCTGCTTATTTTTCTATGTGTCAAATTAAATATTGCCTTTCACGTTGAAAAAATTGGTCATGAGTACTTAAGAGCAATTATATGCAGTTAAAAAAAATTGGTCATGAGTACTTAAATATATAAAAAATAAATATATATAAAAAAACATATATATATATATATATATATATATATATATATATATATATAAAATATATATTTAATGCAATCCGTCTGACTATCAGACGGATTGCATTAAATAATAATAATAAAAAAATAAGACAGATCTAAATCCGTCTGGGCCTGAGACGGATTCAAATCCGTCTCAGGTCCAGACGGATTCTTATTAGGAAAAGGACAAAAATATGGTGTTAAGGGAATACTTTTTGGAGAAGGGGAATTTTGGGGTTTAAAATTTTATATCATGGGTTGAAGGTAAAATTGCCTACACTTGGGTCTCCTTTGTTCTAGATAATGTAGGACTTTATTAGACACACACATACACACATATGTATTAGAATTTACAACAAGTTTGAGTGAGAGAGGGTGCCATGTCATTTAAATATGACACATAGGAGAGAGGGTGTGCCATATAAGCCTTCCACGTCAGCATGTAATGGCAAAACCAGATGAATGTTACGCTAGAGGACCAATTTTGATACAAAAAAAAGGTTGAGGACTTAAAATAACTTTTTGAAACATTAAGGACCAATATTAAACTTCGTGTAAACGTTGAGGACCAAAAGAGTAATTTGGCCGAAAAATTAGGTTGAGAAGAATTCTCGAAGCCAGAAAAGTAAACGAAAAATGTTGGAAGCCTGAGTAGCAGATATTTAGTACTAAATTTCAGTATATCCTTTCAATCAGTTGATCCTTAATCCGAGTAGATGTTTAAACTTAATCCATTCAAATGGGTCTTTATTAATGTGAGTTTTTATTAATATTAATAAATAATAATACATGATTGGAGACGGTAATGTTAAACTTTTATCCACTAATTCATTCAAAATGGATCATTACTGATACAATATGACTGGACGACCGAGCCACCCGAGCTACGGTCTCCCAACCAGACGATATAGCCGACCGAACTACATCCCCCGAATAGGACGACCGAGCCACCTTGGTCGGTCCGATCCAGCTGTCAACATCATGTAATCATTCTCCAACTAAAAGTCGTTACTTGTGGGCCAACCTAAGGACCCATAATTACTAAACTACCCCTGGTAAGAGCCTATAAATACTCAAGGCCAGCCCCAGGTATGAACTACTGAATCTATCCAATTTATCACCCTATACTCTTCACCATTCTAACTTGATCGTCGGAGTCCAATCTGGGGGACCTCCCCGCCTTGGATCATTGTGCAGGTGCGTTGGAACAGCATAGGAGATTAAGGAGATTCACCAATTACTAATATGAGTTTATATTAATATCAATAAATAATACTATATAATTAAATAAATATATCGAAGTTCAACACTTATGTAATATTAATGCTGAACTTTTGTACTTCGTTTGCGCTCATTGCATTTTTTTGAAAGCTAAAATAAAATGAAGAAACATTTATTGTGTCAGAGGCAAGAAAGTTGAGTTCCATATACTTCATACTTGCCAACAATGCAAAGCAATTCAAAGACGTTTAGCAAAAAGTGAAGCAAAGGCGTCCATTACACTTTGATTCAACACCAACCCAATCTCAATGCCTCCATTCTTGTTCCTACTTTCTGTAAAAGAAATGGCTCCTGTCTCATCAATCGAAACTATCTCCACCTTCTTGGGACTTCCCCACCCAAAATCATTACCATAAACATCAAACCTATGCGACCCAGCAACTGAAAACATCCTCACATCCTTATCCCTCATTATATTCACCACATCCGAAATCAATCTCCCTGTTCCACTTACCGCATCTTCTTCTTCTTCCATTCTCTTCAAACCTTCACTTATCCCCTCAACGCCACACACAAACCCATCCTCCTCCATCAATCTCTTCGTCTCGCACACAAACATCACCCCTCCAATGCAATTCCCAAAATACGTGGGTGGGATCGGAGGGTCCAGACGAGACCTTAAGTCCGCGATGAAAATAAATAATACTCTGTTTTCCTCTGTTTCCTCTGCTTTCACTAAGCACTCCAACACATACGCACATGCCACTATAAACGACGATACACGAACCCCTTTTTGGGTCACCGCGGATTTCTTCAGCTTTGAAATACTTGATGGAGTCAATTCAAACGTCCCCCTTATTAGCTTCGATTGATTTCCCGTTCCCATTTTCTGAACCATCAAGCTTCTGTTGTTCGGCCCTCCATTTTCCAACAAGGAATTCACTAATTTGTCGGCGACCCCAGATGTGTCTTTGATCACAGACCTGTCATAGAAAGGAACAAGATGCTCCGGCAACGACACTGACGAATCCGAAGAATCTTTGAGGTGGAAGCAGATATAAGCCCAGGAATTCAAGAAGGAAGTGGAAGATTTCCCATCCATAACCGCATGGTGTGTGGTGATTCCAATGGAAAAACCAGAGTTCGGAAACAGAGTAACCTGCAGAGCCATGACCGAAGCTCGGTCTTCAGAAACGGTCAAGTGGGGTACGAGCAATCGGGTTTCCGCGGCGTCGGAGAAGTTAAAACCCGAAAGACGGTTGAAATCTGAGTCGGATTCGGCGACGGTGAAGGAGACGCCGTCGTCGCCGGGGAGGTAGGCGATGACGGGAACAGGGGAGTGAGAGGGCCAAGTGAGGGTGGAAGCGAGAGGGAGGAAGGCGTGGAGAGTGAGAGAGAGGGAGTGTTTGAGTTTGGGAAGAAGGGAATCGAAGAAGGAGGAAGGTGGGTGGGGGAATTCGTAGAAGAAGACGCGCTCCACAGGTGGGAATCTCACCCACATTAAGTCGGAAAAGGTGAGAGGTAGAGAAGTTGCGGCGGAGGAGATAGTGGCGGTTTTCGGTGACTTTGGTGACACACGACAAACGTCAAGAATCTTCAAGTGGCTCGGTTGATCCATGATTGAGAGAATGACTGAATGAGGGACACGCAAATGTGTGGTTTAAATGATGTGTTGGCAAATGTTATCTCATATATAGAAAAGATGAGAGTCCATTGAATTTTCCTGCCAATTTTTCAAAAGAGTAAAAAATATATATATATCTTGCAAACGGTCTATTTTTGACCCGCAAGAATCATGAAACACAAAAATGCATACATTTTGTTGGTAATAAAAAATGTATATATTTCACTCATAAAGTTTCCGCATGATTAATTATATTTAATACCATGCATTACAAAATTAAAAAATATATAAACATTATTTAATATTTAAAATAAGACATATATCTACACTAATTAGTGGAATATCAAAAATAATAATTTTAATAATACAAAAGAATTTTAAATACATCTTTTTAATTGTGTCTTAATTATATATATAATATTTGAAAATATTAACTTTTTTTTAAATATTATTCTTGTAAAAAATCTTATTAATTATACTTTTTTTTATAAGCTTATTAATTATACCTTTAATAGTTTATCATTTAAATTACAAATATTTAAAATGTATGATTTTTTAATCTATATATATATATATATATATATATATATATATATATATATATACACACATAGAAACCCCACTAAACTATTTGCTTGACAAATATGATTGAAGACACATTTCTTCATTTGACACATCATCAACTCAACTTTTAATCTCATGCATTTAGTCCACATGTCAAGCTATTTTACAAATGTTAAATTTCTATTGGTCCACATAATTTGCAATAATCCAACTTTGATTTTCTGTCTTCCATGTAGACCCATTCCAACTGATTCCTTTTAATTCAATGCAATTAAATATTGAAAAAATCACTGGTGCTTTAATGGCAAAAATTGGTCAATAGGATTATCAATTAATTTGCACCGAAATCATGCATAAATTGATCATTCCGTTATTAATGCAGATCCAATATTTGAAGTGTGCCCCCATTGTTTGCATTACCTTATAAGTATGTAGCTTCATTTTCCTTCATTGACTACTACGGTGCTCAGAAATTTGTGTCTAATACAAAGGTCTCCAGTTTTCAATTTTGGCTGCCGTTCTTATACCGCATCTTGTGGCGTTCTTATTCTACATCTTGGGTCTATATTTTTTAATTATTTTGGAATTATAACTCATTTATTTTCTATATTACTTATGTGTTTTGATTTGCTTCTCTTAACATTTTTCTATTTTACACATTCACATGGAATACTTTTCTTACTGTGAAAGCAATCTGACAAATGTTTATTAATTTTATTTTATTGAAGTTGTAGTGCTTTTGATTCATATTTTTATACCACGTTGATTCCTATGCTTACAGTTTTTAAAGTCATCTTCATCTGTCTCACGCGAGAGATGAATAAAATGTTTGACACAGTGAGAGCCACTAATCCTCTACAGCACAACTGGACCATCAAGTTTCGATTTGTCAGAATGTTGAAAATATTTGATGGTTCTTTGTGATCATGAGATATTTAAAAATATGTGTTCCTTTTCTGTTCTTACTAATCTATTATCTGCAACCCAATTAACAGGGATTTAAAATTGGTGCTGATGCTAATTAAAAGTACCTTTAAATTTATATATAGACGTTTTCAAAACATGCCAAATGAGGTTTTTTTAATTTTCGTGCCATTATATTTTTCAATTTTTTCATATGTTATTTTTTACTGAATAATTCAATAGTATAAATATAAAAAAAAAGATTAGCTCACTAAAAATGAACTTAAATTTTACATATTTTGGAAAAGAAAAAACTTTTATACCTTTTAGCTACATAATATAATACGTATTACCTATACATTTGACTCATATTAAATAACACGTTTTTAAACAAAATTAAGAGTCAATTAAATTTGAAATTTTCAATATATATAAACTAAATAACATTAGAAAAAAAGAGTTCTAAAAAGAAAAAACTTAGGTTAAGTTCCTTATATCTTTGCCATTAAGTTCCACCAATTAAACCAATTAATTTCGTAATAAATTCTTTGATTCATGTTAATGTAATATGATTTTTATATTCTTTAAAATCAGCTTTGCAATTAATCTCATATATTAATTTCAAAATTCATATTTCCCTTTAATCATGCTACACTTACCTAATATTCATATTCCTTAAAATTAGTTGATTTTAAAATTCTAATAAACATTTGATTTCAAAATTTTAATTATTATATTATTATAATTTTAAAAAAATTATTATATTATTTTAATTTTAATATTTACCATTATTTACTCCAAATTTTTATTTTTGGGATTAAATCATTTATTGTATTAATATAAATTAAAAATCTTAAACATATTCTCTTTTCAAATTACCTCTCTCATATATTAATATCATTCACTCTCTCACATTCAAGTCAAAATTTTCAATCTCATCTATTCAACTGGGCATATTTTTTGGGGAAAAAACCCTAGCCACTAATATATTATCTTCATATCCCTTAAAATTAGTTTCGTAATTAATTTAATATTCAAATTTAAAATTATTATCACTCCCTCCTTTTGTCTTCTTTTTTTCTATAAATGACAGTTGTTGGATGATGTAATTTTTTTTTTATTTATATTTTTTTTAGAATTCAATCTTTCCAAGTTTTTATGCTGAGGTTGGTGCCAAATTTATAGTATTTTTTCTTAGTTCTTAACAAGAAATACACTCCAAGTATATCATAGCAGTGATTGTTGAGTTTATTGTCATTTTTACAGAATGGTTCTGCTTATGTACATGTATTTGTCCATGTATGGTGTGATATCTTTAAACAGAAGATGATAGAATATTGCTAATCTATTTTTTTTTTTCGTTTACAACAAACCCAAAAAGAACTAGAGTTGACTATGATTATGACATCATTAATTAGATTCAAATGATATAATTAAAATTCATATAATAATTATAATACCTTAAATTAAGTTAATGATTTTAGAGTTGACTATGATTATGACATTCTAAAAGAGTTTTAGATTTTTAAAAAGGTAAATAAAATTATAATTACGTTAATAATTATAATGACAAAAAATTTCATTTTGGTCCCTCATCACTTAGATAATGGAGTGACCAAATTGAATATAATTTGAAACATGAGGGACTAAATTGAGACTGAACCAACGTTAGGGATCAAATTGATACCAGTTGCAAAGACGGGGGACCAAATTGAGATTTAGCAAATATTAACCACAAAATTGATACCAATTGCAAACATGGGGAATCAAATTGAGACTGACAAAACGTTTGAGACCAAACTAAGAAAAATGCTAAACATAAGTGACCAAAATGAGATTTTTGTCTAATTATAATACCTTAAATTGTTAAATGTCAATAGTTAAAGTTTGAGATTCTAAAAAATAATTATAATCTATTTTTTAAATTAAAACTTTATATTAGAGTCAAAAAATTCTAAATGGTTATAATTTATAATTCTTAATAGTTTAGGTTAAAACAATCTTATAATTTAATGATTTTTCAAATTTAAAGCTCCATTTCTTCATAAAAAAAAATTAAATACTTTTTCAAAAAAATCAAGATGCAAAATTAATTATATCATAATAGGGATACAGGGTATGAAAATTATTTTAAAAAATTTTATGGGTACTAAAATTATGCAAAATAAATTCTTTTTTTTAAAATGAACTTGGCCTTAAAAAATTTCTTCATGAGTTATATATAAGGATCCTGGATATCACAATTTTTTTAAAATTTTATAGGTTACAAGTACACTAATATATACTAAATAAATAAATATTATAATATATGAGTACGGGTACAAATACATGTGCATGTACATATATGAAGTATGACAAATTTTTCAAAATATATAGAGCGCGAGTACGACAATATATATTAAAAACCTAAATTATACTTAAATAAAATCTTCAAATTACCACATGTTGATCAGTGAATAATGTTGGCATCCGATCAAAAGTAATGATGGTGGACAAGCAAAGAAAGAGACAATATGAGAATCTCTTTTAGAAGAGATGTTAGACTTAGACATTGCTGCTAAGGTTGGGTTTGATTTTTTTAGAATGCCTGTTAATTCTTAAAGTTTGCTAAAAAAAATTATTGATTGTGTGTTTAAACCCGTTTATTATTTTGTTAGTTAAGATTAGCTAATGTTTGATAAGTTCATATTTAAATTTCGTTTACTTTAATATTCAATGTATTCTAATTTAATTCATTTGGCACATCTTTTATATTAACATCATATTACTTTATATTAAATTTTTTATAAATTCATAAATTTAGTCATTTATATTTTAAATATTTAAACTTAACATATAAACATCTATAAATATAACCCGTGCATCGCACGGGCCACCGCCTAGTTGTCAATAAACATGTATGATTTTTCAATTGTCACTCATACTTTTCTTAACTAACATCGTTAATCAATTTTAATGGAAGTTGACATGATAATTGACTGTTTATTTTTCTTTTCCATCTCCTAAAGCTTCCACATCCATGATCCACCCCCACCATGCACAAGCTAAAATCCACCTCTAACTTAGTGTAAGTGTGCAAATTGAAGCTTCAAAACGTTACGTTTTGTGCTGAATTGGAGGTGAATATTAGCTTGTTCCATGTAAGCATGTCCTACTAAGCAATTAACGGCTCTCGTATACAATTAACATGCCACGTCAGCAATTTCGTTAAGTGAATTTAACTGAAGATGATGGAAGGACCAATTTGTGTAATGGTACAATCTTTCAGAGACCAAATTGTACACTTATGATCTTTTAAGGACTAAATTATCAGCTTCAGAATCTTTTAGGGACAAAATTATCTATAGACTATATATATATAACTTCAATTTCTAACTTTTACTTAAAGTTAAAAAACTGCATATGTTATAATTCAAAATCACTTCAAACCTTTTAAAAGTTCGCACAAATAGAATCATTTTTTAAAATAAGTAATTTTAAAAATAAATAAATACCTTTTTCATAAAAATAATCATGTACAAACTTGTTCTAAGTCTAGTATGCTATAATTAATCTAGCTTGAACTAGTAAAATTTCATAAAATGGATAGAATTATCTTAGCTGGATTTTTTTATATACAATACTCAAATTTGATACTTTGCTTAAAGCATAATAAAGTATCTATGAGCTAAACCATCCATATGTTGTTCACTTGTTTATATCTTTGCTAGCAGTAGTAAGTAGATTTTTCAATTGAGATATTTAAAAAAACAATTAATCATAGAGGAGATAGGTTGTATAAATTATATTGGTATTGATTTTTTTTATTAAAAAATTTTATAACAAAGATATAAAAAATAAACTTAGTTTTTCTCTAAATAAAATAATTATTTTTATTATCTACGTTGAACTCTTAATATGTAATTAGACCTGCTCATGGGCTGGGTAGCCTATGAGACTACCTAAGCCTAAGCCCATGGGTCAGTTACCCAACATTAAGAATTGGGTATGGGTAGTACTTAAGCCTTACCCATCAAATATCCATTTTATTAAAAATACTTGGGCCAAAACTTGAACAGTACTTGGGCTCTACCCATCATTTAATTACCACCATTCATTAATCATTTCCTACCACCGCTACTTACCAGTTACCACCACTACTTACCAGTTACCACCACCCACCACCACCACCACAATCCACAAACCACCCACCGTGGACCACCGCCAACCGCCACCACGCACCACCACCACCACGAACCACCCACCACCCATCACCACCTACCAACCACCACCACGAACCACCCACCATGGACCATCGCCAACTGCCGTCACGCACCACCACCACTACCACGAACCACCCACCATGCACCATCGCCACCGCCATCACCCACCACCACCTACCATGGACCACTGCCACCACACACTGTCACCACCTACCTAATTTCAACAGCTTCCAAATAAAGTTATTGTTCTTTATCAATTAATCACACAAAATCTTAATCATTGGTGTGCAAAACCATCGCAATTAATTGCGGACAAATTACTTTTTTGGTCCTTAACGTTTGCACGAAGTTTAATATTAGTCCTCAACGTTTCAAAAAGTTATTTTAGGTCCTCAACGTTTTTCTTTTTGTCAAAATTGGTCCTCTAGCGTAACTCCGTCTGGTTTTTTGTTAAATGCTGACGTGTAAGGCTTATGTGGCACACCCTCTCTCCTACGTGTCATATTTGGATGATATGACACCCTCTCTCACTCCAACTCAGCAAAGCGACGCCGTTTTGTTGAGTTGGAGTGAGAGAGAAGTGATGCAAAACGGTATCGTTTTGCTGAGTTGGAGTGAGAGAAAGTGGCGTGTCATTTAAATATGACACGTAGGAGGGAGGGTGTGTTACATGAGCCTTCTACGTCAGCATCTAACAAAAAAACCAGACGATGTTACGCTGGAGGACAAATTTTGACAAAAAGAAAAACGTTGAGAACCTAAAATAATTTTTTAAAACGTTAAGGACCAATATTAAACTTCGTACAAACGTTGAGGACCAAAAGAATAATTTCGTCATTAATTGCCGTTCATGAATGGAGTACGAACGTGGTCCACGGCCCGTCGTCATTTCATGTTATTTAGGTTCAGTTTTGTTTATACTTTGGTTGATGTAATATATAATGTAATTTAATATTTTTTTTATTAAATATATCTTACTTTTTGTAATGTGATAAAATTATATCTTTGTAATGTGTGTTTAGGGCACAATAAATATTTAACCAGATTGATTAACTGATAAAGTTTTAAAATGAAAAATTACTATTTTAATTTTTTTAGTACGTTTCTTAATTTTCAAATTATTGAAATAATGCTTTATTAAACAATATTCAGATATAATTTTAATTAGTGTCTTAATTAATAATATTGATTTTGAATGGACCGACCATAGATAAGATTTTTGCATCGAACAGAACCGAACACTTGATTAATTATCGGTCAGATCAATCTGATTCTTAAAACTTTGGTTCTAAGCAAACAAAAACAAAATGTAAATTAATATATATATATATATATATATATATATATATATATATATATATATATATGTATACTAATGGGCTAATCCTGAGTTTGGGTAAATACCTAGCCCATTGTAATGGGTAGTAAAACATATAGGCTCGAGTTCAAGCCTAAGCCCAAGCTCATATATGTGAAGCCCATGGGCTTAAGCCCAAGCCCGACCCGGCCTAACCCATGAACAGACGTCGTTTTACTGAGTTTGAGTAAGAGAGGGTGCCATATCATTTAAATATGACACGTAAGAGAGAGGGTGTACCATATAAGCCTTCCACGTCTGCATTTAATGGCAAAACCAAACGGATGTTACGCTAGAGGACCAATTTTAATAAAAAAAACGTTGAGGACCTAAAATAACTTTTTGAAACGTTAAACTTCGTGCAAAGGTTGAGGACTAAAAGAATAATTTGACGTTTTTTTATGTCTCTTCTTTCCATTCTCTCTTTCTCTTCCTCTTTCTCATCTGTTCCTCACACATCATTTTTGTTTTCTTTCATTTTACTTCTTCTTCTTCCTCTCCTTTCATTTTATTAATTTTTGTCAACTAAAGTTCGAACTGTAAGAACTGTCAAACCGCCTATTTTTTACACTTTCAAGTTTCAACATATTCTTCCTCTCATCTCTTACCCAATTTTCAAATGGTCCAATTTCATGATTTCTCCCTAATGATAGACCAGTTCGCTGATTTTCTAATTAAATCGGTCATTCCGGTCAAATTTTTATAATCATGGTTATTGTTATTAGGTGTCTATTACTTTAAGGTCTTGTTCATTAATAAGAAATAGCTATAAAAATGAAGATGAAATGGGTGAGGTTCACTGGGTCCTACCTATTTTTTATTTTTTCATTTTCAACAACTTTTTAAGTAAAAGAAAAAAGAAAATATCTATTATATCTTTTGATTTAACACAATCATAACTTTTTTTTATTATTTTAATATAAAGGGTAAAGTGGTAATTTTAATACATTTCCATTCCATTTCAATTCTCAAACTTTTACTAATAAACACAGTAAACGCATTCTGTTTCCGTTTCCCTTTCCGTTTTTGTGTAAAGAACATGCCCTAAAAATTTTACTTCTCTATCAAATATGAACAATAGATTTTAAATAAAATATATGAATAATCAATAATGGTTTTGTTTGTCTACTTTACCGTAGACCTGATCACGGGCCTTAAAGCCCGTCTGGCCCGGCTCGCTAAAATGCTAATATGAGCTCGAAAATATGTGCCTGAGCCCAAAAGTCCGTTTTTAAAAAAAGTTCGTAAAAATACGGGCTCGGGCTTTTTTAAGCCTGGCCCGTATATATACTTTATATATATATAATACATTAAAATAAATAAAAAAAACTCAATCTAGTATAGAATAAATATCAACCTAATTGATAACTTATTTTAATGTTTGATGTTCAAGGTCTTGTATTTAATTCATTCAACCTTACATACTTGAACATTTCAAAAATTCAATCTTAAACGTAAATTAATGTAAAAGGAAGAAGCAGACTGCTCTCATGGCCACAATAATCTTAGTAATGGAATGACGACGTTTCACCTTAGGGCTGGGCTACAAGTTTACAACCTATGGAGATAAGGGATGGATTATAAACACCAAGACTAGTTTTGTATCCAGATTCCATAATATATAATATATTTTAGATACAAAATATGTATATCTTTATTTACAATCCGAATAAAATTTTTATATATATAATACATTAAAATCTTTTAACTATCTATTTTTAAGAAAAAAGTATCTTTTTGTATCTTAGATGAAACATGAAACAAACTATAAAAAAAATTATGGTACAAAATATGGCAGCCCGAGCCCGTTTTTCATTTATACGGGCTGAGCCCGGCCCTTTTTAGTTAAAATAAAATGGGCCCGGGCTTAACTTTTTAAGAAAAAAGCCCGCAAGCCCGATCGTATTTTTTAAAGCCCGGCCCGTGATCAAGTCTACTTTATCGACATGTTTAATTGATGTTTTACTCACTATCGCTCACTCTTTCAATCTTCACTAATAATGGCTACAGTTGTTTTGATTTCACGGATTGGACGTGGAATTGTCTGACTTTTTTTTACAGTGATTAAAATCAAACAAAATTGATTCTTTTGAATTAAACTAAATCGAATTTAGTACAAATTGAACAAAATTGATTAATGTTTGGTTATATATTTTGAAAAATAAATATGAAATTGTGAGTTTTGATCCGAAAAATTGAGGAGGAAGAATGATTTAGAAGTTTTTTCAGGGTCATATGTGCAACACGCCAACACATGGGACACTTCCATTAGAAAATTAATGGACTAAACCACAGAGCACTAAGTTGCTAATGATACAAACCTCAAAGCATCCGATTAACAAAAATAAAATCACTTGACACCTAATTGAAATCAAGACAAACTACATGTCACTAAAGTTTAATTTACTCTTAATTTTATATTGTATGTAAATCAAAATAATATTATATATTAAATAAAATTATATTTTTTATTAATAAATTTAAATATTTAGATTTGACAAATTAAAGTTTCATATCGCGAAATTAAACTACTCAAAATCAATCAATTATTATTTGATTTGATTTTGCTTCATTTATAAACCCAAATAAAATATTTCTTATCAAAACAAATATGACATGAAACATTTATTGTGATGTGACGCACAAAAGCAAGAAATTCAAGTTTTGGGTGGGTCTATGATCACATCATGTAACGAGTATACGGCATAATTAGTATTATTATATGGCATTAATGGTATTAATTGTGCCATATACTGGATAAAAGTTCAATGGTATCGTACTATTAAAATTCAGTACATCCCTCCAATCATATAAAAATATTTATTAATAATTTAATATTAATAGAAATTCACATTAATAAGGACCCAGCTTAAACGGTTTAAGAACCAACTGATTGGAGGAATGTACTAAAATTTAATACTACTGTACCACTAAACATCTTTTCCATTACATAATGCATTGCAAGATGCAACAAGTTATATTTATAAATTATATCATAGACCCATCGTACTAATATACGCTTTGATAAAACAAAACTAACATGAAACATCTCAAGTGACACGAAAGCAGGAAATTTGAGATCAGATATCATAGTTGGTAAACTGTCCCATCAAACACGCGACATGGATCGAGTTTGTGCAGCAAATGCCTCCATTACATTTTCTTCCAACGCCAACCCAATCTCAATACCTCCATCTTTGTTCTTACTTTCTGCAAGAGAAAACGCTCCTGTCTCATCAATGGAAACTACCTCCACCTTCTTCGGCCTTCCCCACCCGAAATCATTACCATAGACATCAAACCTAGGCGACCCAGCAACTGAAAAACTCCTCACATCCTTCTCCCACATCATCTTCCCCGTCTCTAGAAACACCCTCTCTGCTTCACTCAACAAATCTTCTTCTTCTTCTTCCATCCTCTTCAAGCCTTCACTTATCCCCTCAACCCCACACGCAAACCCATCCCCCTCCTCCTCCATCATCAATCTCTGCGTCTCCCACACACACGTCGCCCCTCCCATGCAGTTCCCGAAATACGCGGGTGGGACCGGAGGATCCAGACGCGACCTCAAGTCGGCGCCGAAGATGAAGAACACTCTGTTTTCCTCTGTTTTCTCTGCTTTCACTATGCACTCCAACACGTGCGCACACGTCACGGAGAACGACGTCACGCGAACCCCTTGCTTCACCTTGGACTCCGCCAATCTCTTCAGCTTTGAAATACTTGATGGGGTCAATTCGAACGTCCCCCTTATTAGCTTCGAGTGAGGATTTCCCTTTCCCATTTTCTGAATCGCCAAGCTTTTGTTGTTTGGTCCTCCGATGTCCATCCAAATTTTGGCAAATCTTTCGGCGATCCTACATGGGTCTTTGATCACAGACCTGTTCGTAGAAAGGAATTAGAAAAATATGAAAATATATATATTTGTTTCAACAATTATTTTCAGTTGCTATAATATGAAACATTTATTGTGACACACCAAAGCAAGAAATTTGAGTTCTATATGCATGCAAATACAAAGCATATATATATAGAATAATTTGCACTTATATTAATTAATTTGTTTTATAATAAAAAAGTTTAATAAGTGGTCAAGAAGGTCTAACACATTATATTAAACTCTAATTGTTCAGTAGGATAAAAGTTGAATGGTATCTTATCATTGAATTTCAGTGCATCCCTCCAATTATGTAATGCCATTTATTAATATTAATAAAAAGTCACATTAATTAAGGCACACCTTGAATGGTTTAGGGTTTAGGGTGCTTTATGGCTGAGTCTATTATGCGATATATTGCATGCGTACAATGCAATTTCACTCAACAACACTATATAAATTATACTTATTTGAATGATGTAACAAGTTATATTATAGACCCACTTATAGAACTGATAAGAAATCTTTCATCGACCCCATATGGGTCTTTGATCACTGACCTGTCATAGAAAGGAACTAGATGCTCCGGCAACGACACTGACGAATCCGAGGAATCTTTGAGGTGGAAGCAGATATAAGCCCAGGAATTCATGAAGGAAGTGGAAGATTTCCCATCCATAGCCGCATGGTGTGTGGTGATTCCAATGGAAAAACCCGAGTTCGGAAACAGAGTAACCTGCAGAGCCATGACCGAAGCTCGGTCTTCAGAAACGGTCAAGTGGGGTACGAGCAATCGGGTTTCCGCGGCGTCGGAGAAGTTAAAACCCGAAAGAAGGTTGAAATCTGAGTCGGATTCGGCGACGGTGAAGGAGACGCCGTCGTCGCCGGGGAGGTAGGCGATGACGGGAACAGGGGAGTGAGAGGGCCAAGTGAGGGTGGAGGCGAGAGGGAGGAAGGCGTGGAGAGTGAGAGAGAGGGAGTGTTTGAGTTTGGGAAGAAGGGAATCGAAGAAGGAGGAAGGTGGGTGGGGGAATTCGTAGAAGAAGACGCGCTCCACGGGTGGGAATCTAAGCCAGATTAAGTCGGAAAAGGTGAGAGGGAGGGAAGTAGCGGCGGCGGAGATAGTGGCGGTTTTTGGTGACTTTGGTGACACACGAGAAACGTCAAGAATCTTCAAGATGCTTGGATGATCCATGATTGAGAGAATGAAGGCCACGGTTTTCTTTTGAGCAGAATAATTTGTAAACTTGTGTGTGTGTCATTAAGCCACGATTCCATAGGCTTTAAAGAACAAAAAGTTGACAGAATGATATGAAGTTTATTACATTAGAGACCACTTTAGGTACGTATGTATAAATATACGAGTGTAAAATACGATAAAAAAAAATATCGTAGAGTAAAATATTATAGAACAAAGAAAAATATTGTAAAAAAGAAAAAAATGAGGAGAGGAATAAAGAAAAAAATATAATAAAAAATATATTTATTATATAAAAAATATAATAATTTATTTTTTAGAAAAGTGAAAATCATGGATTTTACTGTTTTGAACTCTTACCCAACGTATAGTAAAAACATAAATTATAATATGGAAAAGGAAGTAATTTTAATTAGAAGAGAAATTAAATAAGATATAAAAAAATATTATTGATATGTAAAGAAATATAATTTAAATTAGGATAAAGTATTTTTGGTACCCTCAACGTTTGTGCCTTCGATCAAATATGCCCCGAACGTTTTATTGCGATCAAATATGTTCCCAACGTTTCAATTTTTGGACAATCTTACCATTTTCACTAACACCGTTAACCATTTTAACGATTTTTGCTGACTAGGCGTAACCTGTGGCATTAATATCTGTCTGGAATCAATTTTTTTCATTTCAAATTTTATTTAAAAAAAAAAGGAAAACGTGCTTCTTCAAAACCTAAGCCTAAACGATTTCTTTTTTTCTTTTTCTTTTAAATAAAATATGAAATGGAAATAATTGATCCCAGTCAGATATTAATGCCACATGTTATGCCTAGTCAGTCAAAATCGTTAACTATTTTAACGGTGTTAGTGAAAAGGGTAAGATTGTCTAAAAATTAAAACGTTAGGGGTATATTTGACAACAATCAAACGTTTGGGGTATATTTGACCGAACGTGTAAACGTTGAGAGTACGAAATGTACTTTACCCTTTAACTTACATGAAATATAAATTAATAAAAAATCAGTTTTGACCCTAGTCTCCCATACCATATTCTTGGCTTCTTAAAATAAATATTATGCATACTACTTTCCTGTCCCATTTTAAAATTAATAATAATTTGATCTCTTATTCTTTTATGATAAGTTCTTATTAATACGAGCCCATATTATTAATTTTTAAATAAAACAAAAAAATATATTTGCGAATAAATTATATAGAAATTTTAGGAAAAGGAAATCCAATTTCCTCATTTTTTCTCTACAAAAGAACATGATCTTTTGTTTCTCCTTCTTCCCCTTCAACCAAGAGCTTGTAGGAACAAATATAGACCAGACACGTTCTTTACGCATAAATAGAAAGGGAAAGAAAATGCATTTACTGTATTTGTTAGTAAAGTTTGGAAATGAAAATGGAATGGAAATGGATCAAAATTACTACTTTACCCCTTATATTAAAATATTAAAAAAAGTTATAATTGTGTCAAATCAAAGGGTATAATAGACATTTTATAATATTTTTTTATTTTTCGTAAAGGAAAGCAAAATGTAAAAAGTGGATGGGACCAGTGGGCTCTCCTTTTCATTTCCAGTAGTTCTACCGAATGGGTCCTAAATTCCTTATATATTTACCTCAAAGTTTTCCAATTATAGGTTTTATTTGTACGCTTTCTTTTATTTTTTGTCTTGTCATATAAATATTATTTATCTATTGTGATTGATCATGCAAAAATATTTTGTTACGTGTTTTCTTTGTATTAAAAAATCTTATAACAAATATATAAGAAACCTTATTTAAATTTAGTCTAAATTTATATTTCTTATAGTTCGCCCAAATCAAACATAGACTAACCGTACAAATTAAAGTGTAACACTACGAGGAAGTGGTGAGTTCAAGCCCATTACTTTTTGGTGGTTGAATTTTTTTTAAGATCTATGGTATCTTAAATTATTTTTAAAAAATTAACACAAATATCAAAAAAAAATTTAATAAAAAACATATCCAACTATTGAAAATTCTGATAATATTCTAACAATGCAAATTTTGACACTTCTCACATGCCTCGGGAGATTGCCTATATCTTCCCCAATCATATTTTGACACTTTCCAAATGTCTCCAGACTCAAGACTCAAGAGTTTGCCTATATCTCCTCCAATAATTTTCATTTGCAGCTCCTCGTGGCAATCTTATCGATCCAACGGTTATCCGAAAAATTTATTCGTTGAATCTGGATCTGAGTAGTAAAAAAAGGACAAAATTTATATGCTGTTGTTTACATGTTTTTGGTAAGGTTAACTAATTAAAAAAAGACATGTGTCAATGTAATCAATTAAAAAAAGACACGTGTCAATTTTCTTCTTGAAATTGACACATATCTTTTTTTAATTGGTTAACCTTACCAAAAGCATGTAAACAACAACACATAAGTTTTTCCTTAAAAAAATGAGTCTGGATCCAAGTCTGAAGATTTTAACGGGTAAAATTTTAGGTCTAAGTCTGGGGACGGGTAAGAGTGTATTCACCCGGACCAAGTGATATAATATATATAAAAATATATTATATATCATATCAAATTAAAAAAAAAAATTTACACTCACCTCACCATCACATGACATTCACACAAACTCAATCATACTCTCATCTCTCTCACCCAGCCACCCCAATTTATGAATCACGATTTACACATTCACATCTCAGACCACATTTTATGTCTGTATTTGTTTATTTAAGGATAAATTTAGACTTTTTATGTTTATTTTATCGTGTGTTTGAAGTTTTTTTTTTAAATTTAGAAATAATTAAATTTATGAATGTGTGTTCAATACTTGTGATTAAAGTACTTGTGATGAAAGTAGCAAATTTTGTAGAAATAAATAGTAAATTTTCCGGGTCTGAGAATCTAAGTATTCGATAGATTCGGGAATGGTATCAAATTTCATACCCAATCGGGAATGGATCCGGAAATGGAAAAAATATTGACTACCAGGACTAAAAATAAGGAATGAAATATCCTATCCATTGTCATCCCAACCCGTAGCCTTGCATTACATTTAAATGTGGTTTTAAAGTAATATTTGATTAAAAAAAGAGTACTTCTTAATTTTAAATCCAAATATTTACTATTTTATAAATCACTTTTTAATTATGATATTTAAAATCAAAATGCCTTTTACTTTTTATAAAAACGTTATTTTAAAAAGCTAAAAAAGTAGTTTTTATTAATAAAATAAAAATATTCAAATAGATATTTAAAAGTGCTTATCAATATCAAAAGTATCGGTTATTGAAGTTGTGTTTTTTTTTTGTTTTTTGCATGTATCTTTTTATTGGAGGCAATCTTATTCGAACTAGCAGAGATCTTACAACGGAAGTAGAACTCTTACAGTAGATATTTCCCCATACGCAAGTCTCGAACTCGATTATCAAAAGTACTTTGGTACATACTTTTAATAATTGTTTTTAAATGGAGTTTATTTAAAATTTTGTTACGAGAAAAAATAGTTTGAGTAGAAAATTACTTTTATTTTTTGTTGCTTAGGAATGTGTTTTTATATCCCTAAAAAATGTGTTTCTATAAATATATCTAATTAATAGAAAATAGAAAATTTTATTAATAATATTTTTGTCCTAAAATAAATATTAAAAGTATTTATCAATATTATCGGGTATCAAAAGTTTTTTTGTGCATATTTTAAATGATTTCTTTTTAAATAGATTTGTTTAAAATTTTGTTGTGAAAAAAATTGAGTTAAAAAAAAATAGTTTCATTTTGTGTTTTATTAAAAATGGGTTATATATATATAATGAAAAATATAAAATTTTATTAAGGTTATTTAGTCTCAATTTTTAACTTATGTTGAAAGCTAAAAAATTACATATGTTATTATTTAAAATCACTTCTCTCCTCTCAAAATTTCGCACAAATAGAACAACTTTTCAAAATAAATAGTTTTTTTTTTAATTTTTCATAAAAATAAGCACGCACAAATATGTTCTAAGCATAGTAAGCTCTAATTAATCTAATTCGAATTAACTGAAATATCTTAGATGGATAGGATTCTTTTAACAGAGTTTTTTATACACAAAATTCAAACTAAAGACTTTATTTTAAAAGAATTTAGTATTTATCAGTTCAATCAACCACATATTGGTCACTTGTTTATATCTTCGCAAATAATATTTTCAATCAAAATAAAAATATGGATTTTTTTAAAAAATAATTTTGGGAGAGATGAATTAAATGAATTATATATATGCCGATTTTTTATTAAAATTTTTATAACAAAAATAAAAAAATTGGACTTTGTTTTTTAATAAAATAAATACAATTAAATGTGTTGCTGACTAATTGAGCACACATGGTAAAACAAAAATAAAAAAATTGGGGACACCAGAATAAATATGATAAGGTAAATAAAATTAAAGTAAATATGATTAAATAAGTTATTATTTTTTATTTAATAGTCTGGATGATGCACTTCATACACTTTACACATTTTGTATTTCATTTGATCGTCTTCCTACAAAAGCTAGCCATGCTTTGCCTCTATTATTTTTGTTAGATTAATATTCAATAATTCATGTTCTCAAATTTGGTTATTCATTTAAAACTAAGGGTACGTTCTTTACGCAGAAACGAAAATAAAAAAGGAATGTATTTATTGTGTTTGTTAGTAAATGTTTGAGAATGAAAATGGAATGAAAATGTATTAAAATTACCACGTTACTCCTTATATTAAAATAATAAATAGAAAAAAATTATAATTGTGTCAAATCAAAAGGTATAATAGACATTATATATTTTCTAGCAGAAGTAAAATTTTAATTTTGATTGTAAAAGATTAGTTTCTTGTATTAATTAAACTTAACTTCATAAATAACTAGTTTAGTTTGTATATTATTAATTAAACTAGAAAAACAAGTCAAATAATATTGACCCTACTTGAAATAATGCTCAATCATTTTAAAGTTATCAATATCCGTAGTGGTTGATATGTCATAAATCATAATCCTACTGTCTAATTATTCTTTCATTATTTAGTTTCTCAAGGTTTGAAAATGTAACTTCTCAATATATCTATATTAATATATAGTTGTTAGCTTTTTTTAAATTATTGGACTCATGAAATACATATTTAATTTCACAAAAAAAATATATTTAATAATTATAAAATAAAACATAGAATATAATGATATTTGAAATAAAAAATAGGGATTAAGATTGATGAAATGGTAATTATCATAATAAAGATGTAAATAATTTTTTATTATTTAATTTATTATTTTAAAATATAACAACAATTAATTTATATCATATTTAAACATTATAGAATAAATAATATGCACTTTTGTGCATACAAGACCTCTAATATATATATATATATATATATATATATATATATATAGGAAAAAACTTAAGTCCATTTCCTTATGTCCATTTCATCTAATTCCCCAATATAATTATGACACGTGGCAAAAAGTGTTTAAATGACCAATCACAATAGAGAGAGAATATAGAAAACCACTTTTTATATGCCCAATCATAGAAGAAAGAGCGTGTAAATACAATATATAATTGATGAAATTGGATAAAATGGACATAAAGAAATGGACCTAAATTTTTTCCATATATATAAAGTAATGAACTATCTCTGTGTTATGAATTTAGTGGTTGAATGCATACTTAAATTTACTAAACTGCAAAATGGTTATAGATGAATTTAATATTTGATGTAGTAGGTTTGCAAGATAGACGGACTACAATAATTATTTTTTTTAATAATTAAAGAAGTCCGTCACTCCGTCTAGTTCAATTTTTTTTTTAGTTTAATATATATATGGTTAAATTTTTATTTTGATCATTTATTTTTTATTTAAATTTTATATTTATCCTTTATCTTTGAAAAGTTTTAAATTTGTCATTTATCTTTCTCAGAAGTTCCAAATTGATCCTTCCGTCCATTTCTCTCGTTAAACACTGATGTGGTATGCTGAGTTTGGACACACTATCTCTCCTACATGTAAAAAAATTGACGCACGTTAGGACAGGGATCTTATGTTGTATAGCATAGAAAAATAATGAGAGAGAGTTACACATAGTGGGTCCCACATGTGAAACTCACTATGTGTCACTCTCTTTATCTTTATTTTTTTATGCTGTACAACATAAAATCTATTCTTCTGACTATAGAGCTATCAATCCCGCATCTCTCAGCAAACATAAGAAAACTCCATATTTGAAAACCCCAATCCTCATCTCTTTCACACTCTATTTTCCACCTCTTTTCTTGCCACCAAACCCCCCCCCCCCCCCCCACAAAGTTGAAGAGGAAATGCAAAAAGAAAGAGAGCCCTCGAACCAAGCCTCGATAAATCCGTCTGAGCAGTAATAAGAAATCACCCTCCTTATTATACATCTCTTCATAGGGTTTTATCTTTCTTTGAGTTGATAATTATTAATTAGTAGGTATTCAGTATGTGAAAATCAGAAAGCTCAAGATATCTGGAAAAAAATACTCGATATATTCCATTGGAAGCAAAGAGCCCTATTTATACAAATAAAAGAAAGAGTACGGAAAACCTAACCAGAGATAAAACTAACAACAAGATGTAAACCAAAACCTAACTAATTGACAACTAGCCGTTAGTTTGGACTTAAACCAAAAATACAATGTTTTAATAAAGGCAGAGCCTGACCCAAACATACAAGGCCCAATACAGCCCAACAGAATAAAGCTAAAAGAGGCTACTTATACAAAAGCTGATATATAACTTCAACAGCCCCTTCAAGTTGGAGAGGGGTTGCAAACCAGTCCCAACTTGGAGAGAAAATTCTGAAATTGTAATGGAGGAAGGGACTTGGTGAAAAAATCAGCAAGCTGCGAAGCAGAAGGAATGTAACAGGGACGAACAAAACCTTCTCTGGTTTTATTCCTAATAATATGACAATCAATCTCCAGGTGTTTTGTTCTTTCGTGGAAGACAGGGTTGGCGGCAATGTTCAGAGCAGATTGGTTGTCACAGTATAGAGTAATCGGTAAAGGAGAGGGAATAGAGAAGTCTTGAAGTATATAAGTGATGCAAAGTATCTTGCAGACAGTAGACGCCATGCTGCGATATTCGGCTTCACAGGATGACCGAGAAACCTTGTTTTGCTTTTTTGTTTTCCAAGAGATGAGAGAGCTTCCAAGGAAAATGCAATAACCTGTGAGAGACTTCCTGGTTTGAGGACACATAGCCCAATCGCTGTCATAGTAGGCAGTAAGGGAACTTGACCCCTTTGCTTTGTAGAACAATCCTAAGTCTGCAATCCCCTTTAAGTATCGTGCTACCTGCAAGGCAGCATTCCAATGAGTTAGCAAAGGAGCAGAGATGAATTGACTCAGTTGCTGTACTGAGTAAGATATGTCCGGTCGAGTCATGTTGAGGTATAAGAGTCTCCAACAATCCGACGATATTTCTCAATTGCCTCAAAAGGCGGTGAGCTATCATCAAATTTATGATTCTTTGGTAGTGGTGTACTTGCTGGAACGGCATTAGATAGTCTAGCATCATCAACAATCTCAAGTAAATGTTTTTTCTGAGACAAAAACAAACCATTAGTAGTTCGAATAATCTCAATACCAAGGAAAAATTTAGCTGAACCTAAGTCCTTGATAGTAAAGGCAGAATGCAAGAAATTCTTAACCTGCAAAATCTCATTGTCATTATCACCAGTAAGTAGAACGTCATCCACATAAACTAAAAGGGCTAAAAAACTGTGCGCAGATTTCTTAAGGAATAAGCAATGATCATGTGTGGATTGTGTAAAACCATAATTAATAATTTGAGCCGTGAATTCACTGTTCCATTCACGAGAGGCTTGCTTTAAGCCATACAAAGAACGTTTGAGCCTACACACTTCATTTGGTTTGGCTCCTTTATACCCTTCCGGAGGCTTCATGTAGACCTCTTCCTTGAGGTATCCATGGAGGAAGGCATTATTAATGTCTAGTTGGTAAATACCCCAACCTTTAAAGTAAGAAATAGAGAGAAAAATACGAACAGTGACCATTTTAGCCACTGAAGAGAAGCTTTCAAATAGTATATGCCCATTGTTTAATTGTACCCTTTTGCTACAAGCCTGGCTTTTATATCTGTCCACTGTCCCATCCGCATTGCGCTTGATTTTATACACCCATTTGCTACCATTTGCCTTCTTTCCTTGAGGTAGAGTTGTAACCTCCCAGGTCTGATTGGCTTCCAAGGCTACCAATTCTTTATGCATTGCATCGATCCATTCTTTGGATTTGACGGCTTGATTATAAGTCCAAGGCTCCTGTGTTTTGTTAACTTCAGCAAAGAAGGCCGTGGAAGCAGGTGAAAGAACACATGTCTGCTGTCCTGGATCAGATTTCTTGGTTGCTTTGCAAATACATACATAGTCATTAAGCCAAGAAGGAGGCTTTCTTAGCCTTGTACCTTATCTGATATTTACAGGTTCTGCAGCCGTTGTAGTTGCTGCTTCAGGAAGTTCTAGAGGATCTAAATTTGACATTCCAGCTGGTACATTGGTGGTGGTGACAGGATGTAGGGGGTAGAGATCACCGTCATCACCACTAGATATACTTACTGGTATATTTGGTAGAGGAACAGATTCTTCCTCACATAAAGAATGATAAGGAAACTGTTTTTCATAAAAAAATACACCTCTAGAAACAAATATTCTTTTGGAATTCAAATCAAACAATTTATACCCCTTTTGCCCAGTGGCATAACCAACAAATACACATTTAAAGGCCCTAGTGTCAAATTTATCTTTGTGTGGCATAGTATTAGAAGCATAACAAAGACACCCAAAAGTTCTTAGATTATGATAACTAGGTTTCTTTCCTTGCAGCAGTTCAAAAGGTGATTTCCAGCCTAATATAGTTGTAGGTATTCTATTGATTATGTATGTTGCTGTTAAGATTGCCTCCCCCCCAAAAATCTTTGGGTAGTTTAGATTCAAACATGAGTGCCCTAGCGGTTTCTAGAATATGCTTATGCTTCCTTTCTACGACGCCATTCTGTTGAGGGGTATAGCTACAAGTCTTTTGATGTAAAATGCCTAATTTTCTAAACAATGTCATGCATTGGATATTGGTAAACTCTGTGCCATTGTCTGATCTTATGATTCTTACTTTAGCATCATAATGTTTTTGAGAAAAAGACAAAAAGGATTCCAAGGTTTGATAAACCTGAGTTTTTTGCTGCAATAAGAACACCCATGTGGCTCTACTATTATCATCGACGATGGTAAGAAAATAATGTGCAGAATTTAAAGTCGGATATCTATAGGGTCCCCACAAATCAATGTGTAATAATTCCAATATTTTCCCAGACCTATTGTCACTGTTTGAAAAAGGCAATCTATGCTGCTTAGAGACATGGCATATTTCACAATCATCATTCAAAGAATCAGATAAAGAAATTGTATCTATGTGCTTAATTGCTCTTATAGAAGCATGTCCTAATCGAGAATGCCATAATTTGGCAGAAGTCAAAGGCTCCTTATCAGTCACATTCGCAGCATTACAATGAGACTTATCAGTTTTATTACAATGTTCAGACCTAGTCCTATTATTTCCAGAGAAAGATGAAGCAGTCAGGTAGTATAGTTTTCCATATGCAGCTCCCTTAGCCAGTATTTTCTTACTCTTCTGGTCCTGTATTTCACAGTATGAAGGGTAGAATGTAAAGCAAACATTAGCATCTTTGGTTACTTTGTTTACTGAAAGCAATTATGGTTAAAAGAAGGTACATATAATACATCTTTCAAAGAAAACTCTATGTTAAGAAACACATTACCAATTTGAGTTACAATTTTAGTAGTTTTATCTGGGAGATGTATTGTTCTAGGTAATGCTAAATGTCTTAGATTTTGCATCAACCCAATATTTGAGCACATATGCGTGGTGGCTCCTGTGTCTATAATCCAGTTTTCATTAGTATCAAATTTTAAGTTTAAAAGTTGGATATTACCTGCGAAGTCGTGCAGATCAGCAAAGTTACTTTGCTCTTCCTTTTATGCTGGATGACTTACCTTTACCCAACCTCTGTACTTCCTTGAGTAGGTAAGTTACCATGTTGGTCAGGTCCATCTTGTTAGCTGATTCTGCATCAGCTCCATTAGGTGCGTCTCCACTCAGATCCCCGCAAGCATTAGCCACTTGTTTCTTGCTTGCAGCTCCCTTCCTTTCTCTAAGTTCTTTGAACCATTCTGGGTACCCATGAATTTTAAAACAAGTATCTTTGGTGTGTCATTAGTCGTGTGACAATGGTCACAGAACTTGTCCTTCTTGGACATGTCTCTCTTCTTGGCAAAACCAGTTTTGTTATCACCTTCATTTTTGGCTTTGACCATCATAGCCGCAGCATCTCCTCCATTCAAGATTCCCATGTTGATTTGCCTATGTTTTTCTACTCTCATAACCATGGAGTAAGCCTTGTTGGCCGAGGGTAAGGGGTCCAGATTCAAGATCTGGCTTCTTATAACATCGTATGTTGGATTTAGTCCCATTAGGAACTGTAGCAGCTTAATGGACGTATCCATGTCAGTAATCTTTGTGTAATCCACAAGTGCATTCGGGTATAGGCAGCAATCTTGCCATTTCATCCCAGCATTTGTTAATCTTGGTATAGTAGGTCATGACCGAATCTCCTCCTTGTTCGATCGTGCTGGTTCTTCTTTGGATTTCATATAGTTATGGGGCATTGCTAACCCCAAAACATTCTTCAAGAATGTCCCAGAGAGCCTTCGAGGTCTGACAATAGATGAAGTTTTCAACAAGCTCCTTAGAGGTAGAATTGACGATCCAGGACTTTATCATCGAATCTACAGTCTTCCATTTTTTATATTTAACCAGATCGTCAGGTGGAAGAATAGATCCATACACAAATCCGATTTTGTCCTTAGCCTCCAAAGAGGTCCTGATTGCGGTGCTCCAAGCCAAGTAATTGCTTCCCACGAGCGGATGATTCACAAGCGAAACTCCAGGATGATCGGAGCTGTGAAGTCTATAAGCAGCTTCATCATTTGTCGCAGTTGTAGCAGGTTTCTTGCTCTGATCTGCTTGCTCTGCCATATGGCAAGATTGAATCTCAAATCTTGATTTCAAAGAAAAATCCGTTCAAACAGAGGTCTGTATCGAGTGCGCAAAGAAAACCGTTTCCTAACAGGTTCGTTCTGATACCATGTGAAAATCAGAAAGCTCAAGATATTTGGAAAAAATACTCGATATATTCCATTGGAAGCAAAGAGCCCTATTTATACAAATAAAAGAAAGAGTACGGAAAACCTAACCAGAGATAAAACTAACAACAAGATGTAAACCAAAACCTAACTAATTGACAACTAGCCGTTAGTTTGGACTTAAACCAAAAACACAATGTTTTAATAAAGGTAGAGTCTGACCCAAACATACAAGGATCAATACAGCCCAACAGAATAAAGCTAAAAGAGGCTACTTATACAAAAGCTGATATATAACTTCAACACAGTATTTGTAATATTTCGGTTTTTTTAAGTAAAATGGTAGTAAGGGAAAACACTCTCAAGTACTACCGGGTAGAGTGCCAGTGGCATGTTGGGGAGACCAACAGAGGCCCAACCCAAAGGATTACTGCACAGGCCTAAACCGCAAACAGATTTATCCAGTCGCAGCTACTCAACTAGCCCTTGGGTGCCAGGAGATCTCCCTGAGAAGGGATGCCCACCAAAGCAGGAGTAATATTTCGGTTTTGGGTGTGTAATTAATGGTATTGATCACTGAAATTGAATGTGAATTTGGAAATCAATATGTTGAATTGTTAATTCCTTTCCTATGTGATGCGAGCAGGGAAAGCACAAATAGTGACCATAATTTATCTCCCGAAACAATTGTATTAATAAAAGCAAGAAGAGTCAAGAAAATCAAATTAAAGCCGCCAGATAATAGTAAAAACGTGAGTTACACATTTTGGGCTGAAAGTGGAGTTGCACAACATGTTTTAGGCTTGAAAACATTAATTTGGAGAGCTTGGACCATGTACTATACATGTGGAGACTTGTTTAAGCCTATACTGGGGATTGATCCCACGAACCCACAATCAATTTGAAATATACGTACCCCAAGAAAGCTAAACAAAGGTCGAACGATCCACTTGAACCCTTGAACTCGAACGAACAAGGACCCAAAGTGTTAAAAGACGCCACAAGGATGATCAAACCTTGATAAGTCTGTTAGTTTAATGAAGAACCCTAGAGAGAATCCACTCCCAAGATGAATAATCAAATTCTCATATAATTCAAAACTTAACTTCCAAATACAAGATAGAAAAGGAGTATTTATACTCCAAAAAAGAAAACTCTAGAATCCTAAAACAATTGAAACCCTAAATCCTAACATAACTTTAAAATAAAACTATTGGGTATTTCTAACAATCATACTTAAACCCAATATAATTAAAACACTAAATTTTAAATAATTGTCTAAAAAAAACTAATGAAATTTAAATAATAAAGTCTAAATATAATGATTTTCGCACAAAAATTTAATCCAAATTAAAATAAGCATTTTAAGCCCAAAATAAGAAGATCTACGCGTAAACAAGTCTCCACATGTATAGTACATGGTCCAAGCTCTTCAAATTAATGTTTTCAAGCCCAAAACATGTTGTGCAGCTCCACTTTTAGCCCAAAATGTGTAAATCACGTTTTTACTATTATCTGGCAGCTTTAATTTGATTTTCTTGATTCTTCTAGCTTTTAGTAATACAATTGTTTCGGGAGATAAATTATGGTCACTATTTGTGCTTTCCCTGCTCGCATCACTATGTCTTATATTTCTATTGTTTGTTTGGTAAAGTTGAAGAAGAAACGCAAAACAGAGGATTTGAAACAAGTTACAAATTGCTTATGATGTCTGCAAATAAGTGCATCCCCTTGAGTATAAGATTCATCATTGCAGAATGCTGTTTCGGATTCCAGACGATTTCAGAGGCCTAATCTGCAAGAAGGAGGAGGAGGAGGAGGAGAGATGGTGTGTCTATCTCAGTACACCACATCAACATTTAACGGGAGAAATGGACGGAAGGACCAATTTGGAAAAATATAGAACTTTGGTTTAAGATAAAAAACTAAAATGAGTGCCACGTTAGTATTTTTTACACGTAGTTGGGAAGAACTTTTTTTTTATACGTAGAAAAGATGATGTGTTCACCTTAGCATGTCACGTCAGCATTTAATAGGAGAAATAGACGGAACTGGACGAGAGGACCAATTTAAAACTTATAAAAAATAGAGGATCTATATAATATATAAAAAGAAGAGGCACTCATCCTAATGCTGCCATGTCATATTATTTCAAATTCTTATGTGGCACCTATGTGTTGCCAACTAGGCTCCACTATGAAAAAAACAAAGCAAATCATTGAGATCTTCTTAAATCTTGGTACAATCAATTTAATATTATATTAAATGCTTGCTAAAACAACAAATGAATGACTAAATAATTGATTTAATTATATATGTAGCAACTCTAAATCAAATCCTTTAGAATATGCATTTGAAATATTTCTAACTTCCAAAAATACTCTGTAAATCTCTAAAATCATATTAATTAATCTAATTAATTATTAACTGATAAAAATATTAGTATTTATAAAAATTAACTGATAAAGTTTAAAATATTATCTGGTTAATCTTTTTCAGTTTTTAAATTTAAAAACGGGCCAATGGTCTTAAAACTAAAATTTTAATCAAGAAATTAATAACAAGGTAAAATAAAGGTTAGTTTCCAAATATGATTTGCATATGTTAATTATATAGTGATTTAAAATAGTGTTAAAGTAAAATAGTATGATGTGATATAAATTGGTCTATACATTGAAATTATTTTAAAATATGAAACTAAAAAAATTGTGATATAAATGGATATTTAAATCTTTAAATTCTAAATGTGACAATGCTGCGTTTTTTCCCCATTTAAAAGTATGAATAATATATATTTTTATAAAAAGCATTAAATTTTTATTATATTCCAGAAAAAGGCAAACGACACTTATAATAATTTAAAAAACTCTAGTCTAATAATACTGAAGAATAAACCCTAACAATTGTTGAACTAAATAAACAAAATGTAAGCTTAGCTGATCTTATTTCTTTAGGATGAAAATCCTCACTGTCCTTGGTGTTGCCAATAGAGTTGTTACTCTTATACCTCCTGCATATTAGATCTGAAGTAATCTTTCAAGTTGAAACTATTGTAGGCTCTTCTAACAACATGGTGAACGAGTGACAAGTTTTTAACATAGATGATTCTTCATAGATTTTAGATATGATTATAACAAACCTTGAATCCAGAATCTCTTGATTGTAAAAAAAAATACACAAAAAAATCTCCACTTATTTAGATCATATATAATATTATATATTTAGTTAATGCTTTAATTAATATGATTTTAATGTTTATTTATTTAATAAACACATAATATCACATGGATTTTTTTACAAATTATTTAAAATAATATATACATAGATGTAGACTCAACCGTACATATTTGTTTTGAGAATTTTTTACAATATCAGCATAAATTTATAGAATAAAGAAAGTAAATTTTTCTTTTCTTTTTTAATTAAAGAAATCTTAGTAAAATACCTTAATTCTAAAAATGTAATAAAACATTGATTATAATTTTAGAATTTTAAAATATGATAAAGCTTAAGAAAAATTAAAATTTTGTTTATTAGAGTTTGAAATTAGAGAAAAGGTTGGGAGTCAAATTGTAAATAAAAAAGATGTTCGGGTCAGGATTAAAAGTATATATAATTTTTTATATGAAATGTAATTTATAAAATTATTAAATTAGACATATTCAAAATAAGTTTATAGAAAAGGTTATTTAAGTGAAATAGATATATAATTTTTTTGATGAATGTATAATTAGTAAAATATAAAATTACATTAATGTATAGGGATCGGCTTATGGGGAGTATGTTTCCTATCCCAGTCCCTAGACCTAACAAAGGGAAAATTGTGCTTTGTTGATTAATTATAATAGTAATGTCTACTTTATGACATTATAAAAACCTTTTTTAAAATATATATTTGTGTTAGCATTATCATTATAATTAATCAAAAAATCTATAAATACAATCCATGAATTATTATTATAAAATATTGATAAAATAAACACAAATTAATTTATAGAATGAATTAATTAACATAGTTGATTAATCATTTACTTTATAAAATTTATTTTAAACTAATAAAAATTATAGACACAACCTGTGCATTGCACGGGTTCAAATGCTAGTTAATATAAGACTTAGGTGTGTATATATATATATATATATATATATATAAATATAAGCCAAAGACATAAATCTAAATCTTACCACATGGCTGGAGTGTCATGTTTTGCAATTCTGCCACGTCATCCTTCAAACAAATCTAGCATACCTCCAAGCCGACGGCTGAGATCATTCCTTAGCATAGCCATTTTAATTAATACAGATTGTATGTAATTAATCATATCATAAATATTTGCATCATTTATTTCAATTGGGTTGACCTCATCACTGATTGATTTAAACTAACAAATATCTTATTAAAAAATTTAAGGATAATTTTATATTAGTTATATTCAATTAATTTTTTATATGGAGATACAAAAATTAAAAATAAATTAGAATTAAAAATTAAAAAATTTATATAAACATAGTATACAAAATTTTAGGAAAAAATATTTTATAATTTAATAATTATAACCACAATTAAAAATTCTCAAATATGAATGGATTGAAGAAAATAAAAGTTATAAATAAAATTTTTAAATATATATTATAAGTAAACTAAAAAAAATATTCAAAATTTTCAAATAAAAAATAATAATACGTAAATAAAAGTATATTAACATATTAGTACTATTTTTTATCAAAAAAAAAAACATATTAGTATTATTCACAAAGAAAATATCACAAAATTCTTTTAACAAATCTTTTTCTATTATTTATTAATATTCTATTATCTATTATCTATTAATCTATTAATCTTTTATTAATAATTAATAATTAATATTAATATTAATCTATATCTATATATCTATATAGGTCAAAACTTCAAATTGGTCCTCTATGTTTCACCCAAGTTTCATATTGGTCCTTTATGTTTCAAAAAGTTTAAATTGGTCTTTTATGTTTGTAAGAAGTTCCAAATTGGTCCTTCCGTCCAATTCCGTCTATTTTTTCCGTTAAATGATGACATGACATGCTGAGGTGTTACACTCTCTCTCCTACGTGTACCACTTAGCTGACGTGACCTTAGTTAAACTAAAATTAGGGACTAAAATGAAACAAAATAATTTTTAACAAGACAAAAATGCAATTTTCTCACTTTTTCATCTTCTTCTTCCTCATCCACGACGGTTGTATTGGGATTGAGGTCAGTACATTGGGCGATTGGGGTTATAGAGTTGGGGTTTCATCGGTGGTGGTGGCGGCGGCGCCATTGGTGGCGGTGGCGTTGGGTTTGGCATAAGGGTGAAGCAGAGGAATGAATGTGAAGAGAGGAGGTGGTGGAGTGAAGGGAAGAAGAAGGATTTGCTGAAGAATAAGAGAGGGAAGGAGAGAGAGAGAGATTGCTACCCAAAATCAAAATGGATGCTTCCACCTCAACAAAAAATTTTGGATTCTCTTTTCTTTCTTTTATGCACATCTCACCGAGGAAGAAGAAGATGATGAGAAAGGAGAAATTACATTTTTGATTTGTAAAACATTATTTTGTTTCATTTTAGTCCTTGATTTTAGGATAACTTAAGCCACGTCAGCAGAGTGTAACACCTCAGCACGCCACATCATCACTTAACGGAAAAAATAGACGGAATTGGATGGAAGGACCGATTTGAAACTTCTTGCAAACATAAAGGACCAATTTAAACTTTTTGAAACATAAAGGACCAATATGAAACTTTCTGACAACATAAAGGACCAATTTGGGGTTTTGACCTATATATATATAAAAGCCAAAGACCTGGAGTCAATTCTTGCCACATGGCCGGAGTGTCATGTTTTGCAATTCTACCACGTCATCCTTCAAACAGTCAGGAGACTAAATAGTTGACAGAGTTGCAAATTCGATGATTAAGTAGTATTTTTGCCAAATTTGGGGACTAAATAGTTGACATAGTTACAAATTCGGGGACTAAATAGTATTTTGTCAAATTCGGGGACTAAATAGTTGACATAGTTAAACATTTCGAGGACTAAATAGTATTTTTGATAAATTCGGGGACTAAATAGTAATTTGACCAACAATTCAGGGACTAAATAGTATTTTACCTCTAAAATAAAATATGTGCATTTGGCATGCGGTTGATTCCATTGGTTTGAGAAAAAAAAACCTGAATGTCTTCTCAATTTAGCCCTCTTAAAATACCTGAATGTCATTTAAATATGACATGTAGGAGAGAGGGTGTGCCACATAAGCCTTCCACGTCAGCATTTGATGGCAAAACTAGACGGATGTTACGTTAGAGGACCAATTTTGAAAAAAAAATGTTCATGACCTAAAATAACTTTTTGAAATGTTGAGGACCAATAGTAAACTTCGTACAAACGTTGAGGACCAAAAGTGCAATTTGACCTTTTTTCTATTTCTATCAATGCTTTCTTTTTTTTCTTTTCTGGTAGGTTTTTCTTTATTTCTATTAATTGCTTATCTTTTTCTCTTTTGTTTTTTGTTTTTTATAAATTCTCTTTTGTTTTTTAGTTTATTCTTTTTTATATGCTTTCAGAGAGATTTTGATGCACTAAGGTGCATAAGTTTTTTTAGTTTTTAAACTTTAACGTAACATTATTATTATATTTTAAAAGGATAAATAATTTAATAACTAATTATTTTTAATTTTTTTCTTATCATTATTCATAACTACCTTGTCAATTATCTCTTTTTCTCTCACATCTCCTTTGATCATATTTTATTTTATATTTTTTAATTATAAAATATAACTATTTTGTAAGTCCAGTAGCCAAAAGACTAACCCAAAACAACCATATAATATAGATATTGATCATCTTTATTAATTATTAATAATATTACATTATTTAATTAGATTTATTTGATTAAATATAATAGCAAGCACTCACGGTCAACAAAAATAATCCCAAAGTAATATAGTAGTATGTGAACTTTGATGTGACCTATATGATTAAGATGCTAAGTATCACCATAATTAGATTTGATGTTTGAAGTATTTTGTCATTGTAAGATAGAGAGTATTCAACAACAACATTAGTACATGTATATAATTATTGACAAATAAACATTGAACTATATTTGTTTACGTAAACATAAAAAAACCCATATACTTCAAATCACATCTGATTTAATTTTTTTAATGTACAAAGTAATTCAAATTAATATAAAATAGTATTTAGTCATATCCTGTCCCCGTGCATCGCACGGGTTCAATACTAATATCTATCTATATCTATATCTATATTCTATCTATCTATATCTATATTCACTAATTTATAAACTGACACATAAGCTTTGTAAGCCCTCTGTACTCTTGACTTGGCATCTATATAGTGTTGACTAGGATCAAAACATCATATTTTTTACAACTCATTCCATTCCTCTAAGATGCTGGCAAAAATAAATAAGTAAAACAACTAATATAATCAGTATAAAATAAAATTACCAGTATCAAATAAAATTACTTTAATTCCCTGTACTCTTGACTTGCGCTTACTCGCTCGATCACTTGATCTTTTACAATTCTTTTTTGTTTTTTTTTTTACTTCTGCTTAATTTTGACACTTGAGTGGAATTTATTTCATAAAGTTTTTTACTTCACCTTCTCTCTCTATCGCTCTCTCCATCCACAAAAATCATATTTGTTGAATTATTATTCATCATGGCCAAGTCTCCTAATTCTAATGATCAAAAGAATAATGGATTGAAGGGAGGTCCATGGACTCCACAAGAAGATCAGAAGCTCATCGACTATATTAAGAAACATGGATATGTCAAATGACGAACCTTTCCCAAGAATTCTTCAATATAATCATTACTTTTTTACCAATTTAATTTCTGATGACCAAGGTTGTCAAAATCGCGATTTAAATCGTAAAATCGTACGATTTTACGATTCTACCTACTAAAATCGAGTTGAATCGTAGGTAAAATCGTGCTGGAGTAAAATCGCAGTGGAATCGGGTGGAATCGGGTGAAATCGGTGGAATCAACGATTTTACCTCCGATTTTACGATTTTACCTCAGGAAAAAAAAGCCTGTTTGATGTTAAAAAAAATAATCTACAGCCCATGCCCCAGCCCAATCACAAACCCTACCCATTTTTTGATGTCATTACCATAACAATTGGATGTCATTACGTAAAAGTATCAGCTTTTTGCCCTTTGGGAATTCCACTCTAGACGTTACTATTGTTGCTCAAGTATATTAATTACTTACATTATATTACTAATTTAATTTATTCATTCTACAATAAATGAATTGTTTTAAGTTTTAACTAACATGTATATATATGTTGCAAATGAATAAGGAGTATTACATAGCGGCATCACTATATTTCATATTTAATTTTATATGTGATTTACTATATTAATTAGGTACTTATGTTTTATATATATATATATATATATATCATAAAAAATTCTTATGATTTTATCATAGGTAAAATCTTACGATTCTACGATACGATTTTACACCCCCCCTCTACGATTTTACTTAAAATCTAGACTTTGACAACCTTGCTGATGACAAATATTGAATATTGAGTATTATCTTTTTTAATTTCTTAACTCAAACCTGAATTGTTAGAAATTTATTCCGTAAGGATCATATTTTGTATGCAATGCAATTGTTTTGGCTTGGTTGGAGTCTTGGAGAGCTAGTATGGAGTGAGTGGAGTGAGAGTGAACGATACAACGTTTAGAAAAATATAAACAATCTTTTATAAATCAAATTACTAATTTAATTATCTTTTAGGATAAAGTACCTTTGTCGTCCTCAAACTTTGCTGCAATGTTTATTCTTGCCCTTAAACTCTTTTTTGTTCATGCCTACCCCTAAACTTTTAATTTTGTTCATGCCTGTCTTTTTTGCTAACACCGTTAACTTGCTTGACGGAATTTGCTGACGTGGACTATGAATGTGTATCTCTTTTGCCACCTCATTGTCCACCTCATTTAACATCTCATATTTAACTTTTTTACTTTTATTTAAAAAATTTAACCTAATCCAAATTTAAAAAAATCAAACTTTAATCCTAGAATATTTTTTTTATTTAGATTAGGTTAATTTTTTTTTAATAAAAGTAAAAAATTAAAGGTGAGGTGGACAATGACGTGACAAAAAAATACGCATTCATCATCCACGTCAGCAAATTCTGTCAAGCAAGTTAATTGTGTTAGTGAAAATGGCAGGCATGAATAAAACTGAAAGTTTGGGGATATGCATGAACAAAACTAAAAGTTTGGGGGTTAGCATGAACAAAAAAAAGTTTAATTGTTAAAAATTTATTCTGTAAGAATCATACTTTGTATGCAAATATACAATGCAATTAGGGGTGATCACCAAGTCGAGTCAACCCGCCAACCCGCGACCACCCCTAAATGCAATTGCTTTGGCTTGGTTGGAGTCTTGAGCTGGTATGGAGTGAGAGTGAATGATACAACGTTTAGAAAAATATAAACAAGCAAGCAGAGAATGAATGTGACAACAATTTGTAGTTGAGGTGGTAAATGGTAATTAATGAAAAGGAATTATGGATAATATTAAGGAAAAAAATTTATATGCTGTTGCTTATATGTTAATCAATTTAAAAAAGACATGTGTCAATTTTTTTATGTCATTTTCTCAAAATTAACATATATCTTTTCTTAATTGGTTAACTTTAAAAAAAACATGTAAACGACAACATATAAATTTTGTCCTAATGTTAATGGGTAGAAGAGAGAGAATGAGACAGGAGAGTGAAGAATAAGGCAGAGATGTATGAGATCAGTTAGAGGAAAAAAAAATGTGCTTACAAATGTTTATGATTACATTGCAATTTGGTCCGAAAAAGAAGAGTTGAGCAAACAAATGGCTAGGCCGTGAAAATAGGGACAGTATTAAGGGTATGTTTTTTTTTTCAAGAATCCCCAATGAAAATAGAAATGGAAATAGTAGGGTTTATCGGGCTCCACTTATTCTTTCACTTTTTCATTTTCATCAACTTTAGAAAAATACAAAATACTTATTATACCCTTCTGATTTGACATGATTATAACCTTCTTTTCTTTTTATTATTTTAATATAAGGGGTAAAATGGTCATTTTAATACATTCCCTTTCCATTTCCATTACCAAACTTTTACTACTAAACACAGGAAACACATTCCGTTTCCGTTTCAGTTTCTATTTCTATTTCCATTTATGCGTAAAGAACGTGACAAACAGTTAAGACGTATCCAAATTAAAATTAAACATTTTATTCTCTTAACGAAAATTAAAATGGGATTGGCCATGAAAGATGGATAGGGAATGGTTCAACAGAAATTCAAGTGAGCTAGCACAGCCCATAACTGATTTTTGTATTTATTTGTTCTTTAAATATTTGGTCAAATTATTCTTTTGGTTCTTAACGTTTGCACGAAGTTTAATATTTGTCTTCAATGTTTCAAAAAATTATTTTAGGTCCCCAACATTTTTTTTTGTCAAAATTGGTCCTCTAGAGTAACATCTGTTTGGTTTTGCCGTTAAATGATAACGTGAAAGGCTTATGTGGTACATTCTCTCTCCTACGTGTCATATTTAAATGACATGGCACTCTCCCTCATACTCCAACTCAGCAAAATAACGCTGTTTTGATTCTTTTAAATTATATTTTATATTAAATTATATCAAAAACTTTCAATTAAGAAATATATAATTAAAATATCAAAAATTATATAATTAAATAAATTATTAATTTATTTATATATATAGTATAATTATATATAAATATAAACATACACGTTTACCAACCCACAAATATATATATACACACACAACAAACACATGCACACATGACACAACATATATATATATATATTTAAAAAAATAAGAAGTCCGTCTGGCTATCAGCCAGATGTTGGCAGACAGACTTATTTAATTATTAAAAATAATCATTATTGCAGGTAGCGTATAGATAAAGTACTTCTTTATTTATTTCGAATTCGTTGACTTTGCATTTGAATCCATACTCTAGTTCATAGAATACAATTTTAAGAGGTAAGATATTATTTAGTCTCTGAATTATTGATCAAATTATTATTTAGTCCTCGAATTTATCAAAAATATTATTTAGTCCCCGAAATGTTTAACTATGTCAACTATTTAGTCCCCGAATTTGACAAAATACTATTTAGTCCCTGAATTTATAACTATGTCAACTATTTAATCTCTAAACTTGACAAAAATACTATTTAATCACCAAATTTGTAACTCTGTCAACTATAACGGGTAACAGTCAGGACCTAAAATAACTTTTTGAAATGTTGATGACCAATATTAAACTTCGTGCAAAATTTGAGGACTAAAATAGTAATTTCGCCTATATATATATGTAAAAAAATCGAAAGTAGATCCTCTAAAATAATTCTCTAAACTAATCCTATCTAAAAAAAATCCAATTTGGTCTGCACCAAAAAATATAAATAAACAACTTGCCACAAAATATTAAATAAAACACAACGTGAATTGAACACTTACCTTATGTAAAATTTTAAATGGGAGTGTGCCTACACACAACACATTCACACCCTTATTTAGATCAGATATTAGATGACCTCTCAATACCAAGGTTGTTAAAGTCTAGATTTTAAGTAAAATTGTAGAGGGGGGTGTAAAATCGTATCGTAAAATCGTAAGATTTTACCTATGATAAAATCATAAGAATTTTTTATGTTATATATATATATATATATATATATATATATATATATATATATATATATATATATATATATATATAACATAAGTACCTAATTAATATAGTAAATCACATACAAAATTAAATATGAAATATAGTGATGCCGCCATGTAATACTCCTTGTTCATTTGCAACATATATATATATATATATATATATGCATGTTAGTTAAAACTTAAAACAATTCATTTATTGTAGAATGAATAAATTGAATTAGTAATATAATGTAAGTAATTAATATACTTGAGCAACAATAGTAACGTCTAGAGTGGAATTCCCAAAGGACAAAAAGCTGATACTTTGACGTAATGACATCCAATTGTTATGGTAATGACATCAAAAAATGGGTAGGGTTTGTGATTGGGCTAGGGCATGGGCTGTAGATTATTTTTTTTAACATCAAACAGGCTTTTTTTTGAGCTGAGGTAAAATCGTAAAATCGAAGGTAAAATCGTTGATTCCACCGATTTCACCCGATTCTACTCGATTCCACCGCGATTTTACTCCAGTACGATTTTACCTACGATTCAACTCAATTTTAGTAGGTAAAATTTTAAAATAGTACGATTTTACGATTTAAATCGCGATTTTAAGAACTTACTCAATACTATCAATATTTATACCAAAGCCACCTCTTCGTGGCACCACCAATGAGCTCCTCCAAGACTATAGAAGTTTGCTCTGTGGCACCATGGTCGCCGGAAACACCCACTTCCTCCGCCGCGACTTCTCTATCCCTCACCTTTTCCGACATAATGTGGCTCAAACTCCTACCCGTTAAGTGGCTTTTCTTCTACGAATTCCCCCACCCACCTTCCTCCTTCTTCGATTCCCTTCTTCCCAAACTCAAACACTCCCTCTCTCTCACTCTCCACGCCTTCCTCCCTCTCGCTTCCACCCTCACTTGGCCCTCTCACTCCCCTGCTCCCACCATCGCCTGCCTTCCCGGCGACGACGGCGTCTCCTTCACCGTCGCCGAATCCGACTCAGATTTCAATTATCTTTCGGGTTTTGATTTCCCCGACGCTGCTGAAACCCGATTGCTGGTACCCCACTTGACCATTTCTGAAGACCGAGCTTCGGTCATGGCTCTGCAGGTTACTCTGTTTCCGAACTCTGGTTTTTCCATTGGAATCACCACACACCATGGGGCTATGGATGGGAAATCTTTCACTTCCTTCATGAATTCCTGGGCTTATATCTGCTTCCACCTCCAAGATTCTTCCGATCTCTCTTCTTCTCCTCCATCGTTGCCGGAGCATCTAGTACCTTTCTATGACAGATCTGTGATCAAAGACCCATGTGGGGTGGCTGAGAGATTTGCGAATTTTTTGATTCAAAATGGAGGACCAAACAAGAGAAGCTTGATGCTCATGGATCTTCCAATGGCAGATCAATCGAAGCTAAAAAGGGGGACGTTTGAATTGACCCCATCAAGTATTTCGAAGCTAAAGAAATCTGCGGAGTCTAAGGTGAAGCAAGGGGTTCGCGTATCGTCTTTTATAGTGGCATGTGCGTATGTGTTGGAGTGCTTAGTGAAAGCAGAGAAAACAGAGGAAAACAGAGTGCTCTTCACTTTCGGCGCCGACTTAAGGTCGCGTTTGGATCCTCCGGTTCCTCCCACGTATTTCGGGAATTGCTTGGGAGGGGCGATGTTTGTATTCGAGACGAAGAGATTGATGGAGGAAGATGGGTTTGTGTGTGGCGTTGAGGGTATAAGTGAAGGTTTGAAGAAAATGGAAGAAGAAGAGGATTTGATAAGTGAAGCAGAGAGGGTGTTTTTAGAGACGGGAAAGATGATGAGGGATAAGAATGTGAGGAGTTTCACAGTTGATGGGTCGCATAGGTTTGATGTTTATGGTAATGATTTTGGGTGGGGAAGGCCCAAGAAGATGGAGATAGTTTCGATTGATGAGACAGGAGCCATTTCTCTTACAGAAAGTAGGAACAAGAATGGAGGTATTGAGATTGGGTTGGTGTTGAATCAAACTGTAATGGACGCCTTTGCTTCACTTTTTGTTAAACGTCTTTGAATTGCTTTGCATTTGCAAGACTCAAATTTTTTTTTCGTACGTGTGTCGTGATTGATGGATGTTGTTGTGTGTCATTATAATTGTTTCTTCATTTTATTTTTACTTTTTTTTTTCCATAATTTTTTTTTTGTTTTTACTTTGAAATAATCAATATAATAAGTACTGCTGTTGAGGATTTTTATAGTGCATTAAAAAATGCAGAATTTTTCTCTATAGGGGCGGCGACCCATGGGTGATTGATTTTGGGTGGACGGCGATCCAAGTCGTCGTCCATTGAAGATTTGGTCGCGCGCAAGTCGGATTGCCTTGAAATTTCTTGGGAGGTTTTCTTGTGTCATAAGATTCATTTTGACTCAGCATATGCACGTGAGATTTTGCCTGGAAAAAAAAGTTGACCCACGACTCATTGATTTTTGATGGACGGCGATCCACGTGGTCGACCGCCGAGCGACCGACTCGGATCGCCTTGAAACTTCTTGGGAGGCTTCCTTTTGTCATAGGGATCATTTTGACTCAGCATCTGCACGTGATTACTTTAGAGGATTCGGAAACCAACCTTCTTCCTTTTGCAGGAAGAATACTACTCGCTTAGCCACGGATCCTCTACTGCTGTGCCTTTATACTGTTCGGTTGTAACCGTGGAGAAAATGTTAATCACGGTTACGTGATCGGTTAGCCACGGTTTTGGCTAACCGAACAACACAAAGGCATAACAGTAGAGGATCCGCGTTCACTCGCTTAAGCAGGAAGTTATTTTGATAAGAAAAAAAATGTAGAAGCGAAAACAAAATTAAGGTAGAGAAAAATGAAATAAGATTTAAAAAATATATTTCATATGTTAATATAGAAAAATAGAATTAAATTATATAAAAAATTAATAGTTTTGGCCTTAAATTATAAATATATATATGATATGGCGATTTTTGTCCATGTATAGTACTTTGTTATTTTTTATTATCATCATTATCACTTTTGAAATCTTATTTTTCAATCTATGCTAAACGTATTGTTCACGTCGCACAACGGCGAATTGGGAAATTTTTTTCATCCGAATTGGGAGTCAACGAAAATGTCCCCCAATTTGCCGTTGGGGACGGCAAATTGAACCCACTGGGCAGCCAAGCCCACGTGGCTGCTTACGTGCCCAATTCGCTGTCGAGCCACATGGAATCTCCCCTGTTTGACTTGACGCCTCACTGACGGTGCAGACTACGGAAGGCGTGCAAAATTCTGCACATCCAATTCACCCTCAGCAACGACGAATTGGGGTTCATAAATTCCCACATTAAATCCCACCCCAACCGTCCACTCTCTTACACCCTAAACTCTATCACTCACACTCCCATCTCCCACTCTCTTACTAACATTCCCAAAACTCTATCACTCACCCACACACTCACACTCCCATCTCCCATCTCCCACTCTCTTACTCTCATTCACACTCACCTTACTCTCCCACACTCACATTTTCATTTTTCTCTTCCTTCTCATACGCACTAACACCCACATTTTCCTCTTCCTCATACACACTCATGTCTCCCTCACCCACACTCACATCATCCTCTCTTCATTTCTTCTCATCATGAAGCATGCGTGGTGGAGTGTTGGGCGTCGAAACCAACAAATAAAAATTATCTTACTACAATATGAACTAATAGAGCACAGTGTAAGCAGGGTCGATCCCACATAGATTGGATGATTTTTTAATTCTTTTAAAACAACCAAGATGCAAGTGGGAAAAGAAATAAAAGAAAATAAATGGAGGGTGTGAAATAATTGATCTAAGCTAAATAAAATAAATAAAGCATAATTAAAATCAAATGACAAAGTAATAAAATCAGCTTCTGTGATAAGACGTGGGCACGGGTAAACAGTAGCGCCGACAAAAAGTGATTAAATCAGAAAAATAAAAATCCAGCCAGGGTATCCATCCTTTGGAACTATTTTGAGTTGTTCATTGATTCAATTTATCACCTTCTAATATAGCATATTGGCTATAATGGTCGAATTACATCAAACATTATGATTCTCCCTTAAGTAATAGATTAAGAAACATTCATTAATCTATTCTAATTAGCTAACAACCTAGGGAACGCCCTCTAAATTTTTTTTGCTAATAGCTTTGCACACATGGAGAATATACCAATACATAAAAGTAAATTCGAGAAGCTTAAATTCACAAAAATGATACCTAGTTCTTTAACACAAGCAACATATAACGTATATATTCCTTGTATCAATTGCTACACATGTCAAACTACCTAAACAATTATGGATTTAAGTAGTCCAACTAGCAAGAACACTAAATAACATATATATGATTGATCAAGACATCTATACATTAAGAAAGTCTCAAAATATGTAAATCTGAAACTAGAATAATGCTATGGAAGAAGATGAAGCAAATAAAAGCATTTCCTAATCTCCCAACCCAAAATAAGTTCCAAAATCGGATTTCCTAGAAAGAGAGTTTAGCCTCTCCTATACATAATGTAAATAAAAAAGAAGTGAAGGTATAAGAGGAAAAACAGAGTGACAAGGCTGAAAAAGTGCTCCTCTTCAATGCCCAAGAGCTTGGACGCGAATTAGAGGTAGGGAAAAGATGAAACCAGCTGCTGAAAACTCCAGACCCTTCAAAGTTGCAGAACGGCGCCCTAAAACAGAGAGTGGAGCGATGAAGATGATGAATGAGCATATGGTTCTTCCCTTCTCACGTAAAACCCTTCTTTTCTTCTTGCCTACACCAAAGCCCTTGCTCTCTAGTCCAAAACGACGCAACATTGGCCCTCCACGTGAGAAAAAACATGCTAGAATAAAGGGGATTGCTGAGATGTTTTAAATCTCAGATCTGGACTGGTTCTGCAATAAGCCGCGCCCACGGCTTATCTACTGCCACGAAAAAAATTGTACAAAAGAGACTAAATCAGCATCAATTTTAATTCCATAAATAAAAACTGAAGTAAGTCAAAGAAATGTCACTTTGATGATTAAAAGAAGAAGAAAAACACTAAAAACCCAATGAAAATCCTACATAAAATGGGATTTAACATGGAGTTACAACCTCCATTGTCCAGCGCCGGTCATCGTCTCCGGTCGTGTCATCATATCCGGCATGCTAAGGTAATGATATCGTTAATTTTTTTCCTTAGTAAATAACTATTATAAAACTAATATTAGTAGTTATTAAATTAGTATTGGTTAATAATAATAGTAAATATTTGTAAATAATACTACTAATTAATTTTGATATAGTCAAAATTTTGTTATTTGTAAATAATATTACTAATCAATTATTATTTTTTAAATAAAGAAATGTTAAATTATTAAATAATAAAACTAAAATTAGTAATTATCACTTTTAAAATCTTATTTTTCAATCTATACCAAACGCACTGTTCACGTTTCAATTCGCCGTTGGGAACGGCGTATTGGAAATTTTTTTTCGTCCCAATTCGCCGTCCACAATGGCGAATTGGAAGTCAACGAAAATGCCTCCCAATTTGCCGTTAGGGATGACAAATTGGGTTTGACTGGTCAGCCCTGCCTACATGGCTGCTACGTAACTTTTGAAATTCGAATTTACTGCTCCCAATTCGCCGTTGGCTACGGGGAATTGGGGACAATAAATGCATCCTGCTTCTCAATTCGCCCTCGGTATCTTCTCTTCCTCTTCGACTTTTCCCTCTTCTTCCTCCTTCCTCATTTTGTTCACTCTCTCCCTCTCAATTTCTCACTCTCAGTCTCAATCTCTCACTCTCATCCTCCCTCCGGTCGCCATTGCCGCCGCCGCCGTCTCCTCGTGGTGATATATATATATATATACAGAAAAAATATGTATTATACATCTCTTCATAGCATAGGGTTTTATCTTTCTTTGAGTTGGAGGGAGCAATGATAATTAATAGGTATTCAGTATTTGTAATATTTCGGTTTTGGGTGTGTAATTAATGCTACGGATTACTGAAATTGGATGTGAATTTGGAAATCAATATGTTGAATTGTTAATTGCTTTCCTATGTCTTATATTTCTAATGTTTGTTTGGTCAAGTTGAACAAGAAACGCAAAGCAGAGGATTTGAAATAAGTTACAAATTGCTTATGATGTCTGCTAATAAGTGCATCCCCTTGAGTAAGATTCATCATTGCAGAATGCTGTTTCGGATTCCAGACGATTTCAGAGGCCTAATCTGCAACGAGGAGGAGGAGGTGGTGACAAGTGATGTCGATCGAGTGCTATGTTAGATTTTTTTTTTAATACGTAAGAGACATAGTGTGTCTACTCAACATACCACGTTAGCATTTAACGAGAAAAATAAACGGAAATGAACGAAAAGATCAATTTAAATAAATATAAAACTTTGGTGTAAGATAAATAACTAAAATGAGTGCCACATTAGTGTTTTTTACTCGTAGGAGAGAAAAACTTCTTTTATACTTGAGAAAGATGATGTCTAATTCAATATGTCACGTCAGCATTTAATGAAAAAAATAAACGGAAAGATCAATTTAAAATTTATAAAAAATAAATGATTAATATAAAACTTAAGTGTAAGATAAATATATATATATATATATATATATTTATTTATTTATTTATTTGTGGGTTGGTAAACGTGTATGTATATATTTATATATTTTAATATATAATTATATTATATATAAATAAATATATAGTACAAATTAATAATTTATTTAATTATATATATTTTTAATATTTTAACTTTATATTTTAAATAAAATTTTTTTAATATAATTTCATAATTTTTTATAGAGTAAATTACAGTGCCCTCCCCTGAGAGATGCTGAAATTACACTGCCCTCCCTTCTTGTTTGTAAAATCACACTCCCCTCCCTTAAGAGATTAAAAGTCAATACACTTTAGTCCAAAAGTTCACTTTCCAATAAAATAAATGTCAAAATCCCTTATTTTTTTTTTATATTTTAATGCAAACTTATTTTGAGACCAAATTACCCTCTCAATCAAAGCAAATGAACATAAGAAGTTTCAATGTTGTTTAGATATTATTTTTTATCTTTTTTGTTAGCTTTCATATTAATATAATATATTTATATTTTTAATAAAATTAAATTACAAATTCATCTAAAAAATTTATAAATCAAAATATAATTAGTAAAAATCTGTCCATTATAATTATTTTTTGTAACCAATTTTGTTGAGAAAGAACAATTTAATTATTTGAGGAAATAATAGTAAAAATCTGGACATATATAAAAAAAATGAAAAATCTATTATAAATTTAAATATATATGAATTTTTTAAATATATTTATAATTGAATTTTATTATGAATTTTAATATATTATATTTTAAAAACTGTAAAAACGTTTATTATTTATATATCGATATATAAAATTTTTAAATAAATTTATAATTTTTATTTATTATAAATTTAAATATATTATATTAATAAGAAAAGCTAACAATAAAACAAGATGAAAAATAATATCATATATGTACTATATGATCACACAATTCATACGTTCATTTTCTTGTGTTGTGAGGGTAATTTGGTCAATAAATAAGTTTGCATTAGAATATGAAAAAAGTAAAGGTTTTTTTACTATTATTTTATTGAAAAGTGGACTTTTGGACTAAAGTGTATTGACTTTTAATTTTTCTAGGGAGGGGAGTGTAATTTTACAAACTAGAGGGGAGGGTAGTGTAATTTCAGCATCTCTCAGAGGAGGGTAGTATAATTTATTCTTTTTATAATTTAATATAAAATATTTAAGATAATAATAAAAAATTGTTTCTCACAAATATCATTTTTCTTTATTTTGCTTGAATTAATTTATGGTATTAAACATGTATTTAATTCTTCAAATAATAATTATTAGATTTTAAAATATTAAATTAAATAATTTGGCTTGTTTTTTTATTTTGAATTAAGATGAAAATAAACTAGGCTGAGTTCGACTAGTATGTTTTAATAACTAGTTTATTATCACCTTAATTCTAAATAACAAGGGCGAAATTGGGTTATTTAATTCAATGTTTTAAAATTTATTAATTATAATTTGAAAAATTGAAATTTTACATATTTAGTGTTCCAAAGTAATTCAATCAAAATTACTTCTAAGTAGACCCGTCAAAACGGGTCCAACCCACATAACCCGCAAATTGGCTCACCTAATTCGTAAGTTAAGTAAGCCAAGTTATTTTTGATTCATTTATAAATGAACCATTTATGATGAAAATGGGCTAGAGCCAGAAAATTCGTCATTACTTACTTAATTCAAATTGAGAGAATTTATGCTCATTTATAAATGAATCAAAAGTAACTTGATTCACTTAACCTACGAATTAAGAGAGCCAATTTGCGGGTTATATGGGTTGTACCCGTTTTGATTAGGGGTGATCATCGGGTCGGGTCAATCCGCCAACCCGCTAGTTTGGGTTGGGTTGGTTCGGGTTGGCGGGTTGGTTCGGGTTCAAAATTTCAACCCGCTCATTGATTGGTTCGGTTAGCGGATTTGGAAATTATGAACCCGCCAACCCGCTCTAGTATATATTATTATTAGAAAAAGAATTTATATCACATTAAAATATTAAATCATTAATACATAAGCAACAAATACAAATTGTTCATATCTTGAATATGTCAATTTTAGTTTATTTCAAGTTCTTGACTTTTTCCTAAATGAAAACAAGTCTTTTTTTACGAAGGTAAGTAATTTAAAAGTTCAAAAAAAAGTCAAAAAAATAAGAAAAATAATAAAAATAAATTTGACGGGTTGAACCCGAACCAACCCAACCCAACCCGCCAAACTTTGATTGGGTTGGTTCCAATTTTTCTTCAAACCCGAACCAAACCAACCCGCGATCACCCCTAGTTTTGATGGCTTTACTTAAAAGTAATTTTGGTTGAACTACTTTGAATAGCACTGTCAAAACGGGCTCGAGCCCGCGGGCTTGCCTGGTCTGCCCGCTAAATGGGCGGGCTTGAACATTGAAAAGTAGGCTCGTTTAAGCCTGCGGGCCGGCCCGTTAAAAATTTAAAAAAAAAAATTAATATTTATTTGTTTAAAATATGTATAAATATATATGTTTTATGTAATTTTATGTGTTAAATAATAATTTATTCTAATAATGTGTATAAATAATTTAAATAATAATTAAAATTAATAAAATACTAATTTAAAATAAAAATACTAATTTTTAAGTAAATATATAATTTTATAATTATTTTTATAAAAAATATATTTTTAAAAAATATAAAAAGTGACCCGTGGGCCAATACGGGTGGGTTCGGGCATCACTTCCCAAGCCCGCCAAGTAAGTATTTTTAAAAAATATAAAAAGTGACCCGTGGGCCAATACGGGTGGGTTCGGGCATCACTTCCCAAGCCCGCCAAGTAAGCGGATCGGCCCGGCCCAGCCCATTTTGACACTACTAACTTTGAAACACTAAACATGTATGTATTTAATTATTCAAATAATAATTATTAAATTTTAAAATATTAAATTAAATAACCCAATTTGGCCCTTGTTATTTAGAATTAAGGTGAAATAAACTAGTTGTCAAAACATACTAGCCTAACTTGGCCTAATCTATTTTTATCTTAATTCAAAATAAAAACGATCAAACTAAGGGGGTGTTTGGTATTGTTGCGATTTTCAATTTTCAGTTTTATTTTGAAAAAAAAATTGAAAACTTGTTTGGCTGAATAAGTTTTATTTTCAATTTTGGACTTAATATGAAAGCATAAAACACCATATAGGAAACCATAAAATATGGTTTCCACAAATTTCATTTCAATTACCACCCACCACCACGACTACTCACCACACCACCACCAACCATGTCTACCACCACCACCACCACCATCACCCACCACATGCCACCACCACCACCACCAACCACCACCCACCACCATGACCACCTACAACCACCACCATCAATCACCACCCACAACCACGACCACCCACCACCACCATCAACCACCACCTGCCACGACCACCAACCACGACCACCACTCGCCGCTGCCACGACCACCGACCACGACCACTCACCACCACCATCAACCACCACCCACCACATGCCACCACCACCAACCACGTCCACCACCACCCACCACCACCATTAATCACCACCCACTACCACGACCACCCACCACCTGCCACTACCACGAACCATGTGCACCACCACCACCAGTAACCACCACTCACCACCGACCAACCACCACCGCGTAGCATCACCACCAACCCACTCACCACCACCATCAACCGCCGACCAACCACCACCGCCACCAACACCCACCACCCACCATGAATGTGCATGAATCTTCTTACTTCCAAAACATCCACGTAAGTATATTTTGAACTTCCATAAATATTTTTTTCTGTTATTTTATTAATATAGAAAACTGAAGATATAAAACAAAAAATAAAAAATAGAAAATAGAACACAAAAAAACATAACACAGATTTCAGTTTTAAAAAAACAGAAATATAAAAGCTGTAATAAACAACATTTTGATATTTCAAAAATTAGCCTATTTTAAAAAAACGTTTTCTAAAAACTATTTTTGAAATATTTAACCAAACATGTTTTTTCAATTATTTTCTATTTTCAATGAAAATGAAAACATAAAATGACTCTACCAAACACACCCATAGTTTTTCACTTATATTAAAATTTTAATTTTAAAATTACATGAAATTTAGCTTATGTCAAATTCGTTAGTTTTAGTTTATTGTCTTTGTAAAATAAAATTTTCTACACATAAATATGATTAATATAATTTTTTAAAAGAATTATTTTGTTACTTTTAATAAAATTATAATCTTTTAACAATAGTAATATTATATATTATTTTAGAAGTGAAAAATGTACTTTTTTTCAATTGAAAATTAAAATTTAAATAATAAACACTTACCCACGGATTTTCAATCTGTGGCTAATTTCAAGAAATTGGCCACGGAAATTATACCGTGGCTAATTGACAAATTATCCACGGATTAGCCATGATCCATAGCTAATTTTATGAAATTGCCCACAGAAACCAATCCGTGACTAATTTTGAAGAAAATGTTTATCTTCTTTTTTTCACGGATTACCCACGAAATATATTCTGTGGATAAATCCAAATTTTTTTCTAGTAAAAATGGTAAATTTGAGGCACTTAAAACCTTTTATTGTTTATCCAAAAAAACCTTTTATTATAAAAAAATTATTAAAATATATTATTTTAAACTAATAACAGAGAAAACAATAATAGAGAATCTTTTGTCAAATATATCACATATCGAAGTGAAACACACCACTTTGTTTGTGACGTCATATCACATAGTGTTGTTGATGTGAACAAGGTGTCTATACATGACAATCTAGCAGATATGATGACCTGGTTAAAGTGGTTCAATCTTTTTTTGTGCGGGGCTTTTTGTTGAAGGATCTTAATCGTACTTTCATCACGCTTATTCCAAAGATAGATGTTCCTGAAAAGCTAAAGGATTTTCGGCCTATCAGTCTGTGTAATGTCATTCTAAAGGTTATTACCAAGATGTTGGTTCTTCGTTTGCAAGAAATTATAGTTCGAGTGATTACTCCATTTCAAAATAGTTTTGTCAAGGGTCGATCTATTTCAGATAACATTTTCCTAGCTTCGGAGGTAATGACTTATATTCATAAAGCTAAACTTAAAACTCCTTGGTGTGCCTTTAAGATTGATGTCCATAAAGCTTACTATAAGCTTTCATGGAATTTTCTCAAAGCAGTTTTACTTACTATGTCTTTTCCAAGACATATTATTCAGCTTATTATGCAGTGTGTAAAAACAGTTTCCTACTCTATTTTGCTCAATGGTCAGCTAGTTGGCTCTTTTCTTCCACAACGGGGACTTAGGCAAGGAGATCCTTTATCTTCATATTTATTTTTACTATGTGTCAATGTTCTTTCTTGCTCACTTCTAAAGGCCCAGAAGAATAAAGAGCTACTTGGTGTTCGGTTTGCTCGAAGAGGACCTGTCATTACTCATCTGATGTACGCTGATGATACAATTCTTTTTTTCAAGGCCGATGATTCAAATTGCGCTGTGATCAAAGCAGCGCTTGATATGTATGGTAATCTGGCAGGTCAAAAACTTAATTCAGACAAGTTGTTTCTTGTTTTCAGTCCTAATACTCCAGCAACTATTAAGGATCGTATTACTCACTGTTTTGGAGTTTCAATTTCAACAAAGGTTGGCAGGTATTTGGGAACTTATGTTGACAGTCGCATGTCAGATACTCAAAACTATCGTGCTTTGGTTGAGAAGGGGAATAATAAATTAGTAGGGTGGAAAGCTCTAACTCTTTCGCAAGCAGGGCGCTTAACTCTTATCAAGGCGGTTCTTCAGCCTCTTAATAATTATCAAATGTCTCATCTAGTTGTTCCAAAGAAATATTGTCATCAGATGGATGCTGCCTGTTCGAACTTTTTTTGGGGATTTCGTAAAGATAAGCCAGCTATACATCTTCTTAATAAGAATAAAATCTTTGCTCCCAAGGATCGTGGAGGTTTGGGTTTATGACATTCAAATTTGGTCAATAATGCCCTTGTTACAAAGCAAATTTGGCGCATGGTTGAAAATCCAGAATCCTTGTTTGGTCAATGGGTTATCTCGAAGCATTTCAAAGGCCATTTGGAGCAGACTGTTGAAAAACCACTCAGCCAGGGCGAGTTTGGAAAGCTCTTGCAGTATCTCGAAATCTCTTATTTAATAATCTCTTGTGGCGGGTGGGTAGTGGTGAGCATATTTCTTTACATTCTCCATTTTGGTGGAGGACAATTGTCAATCATAATCAGCATTCTATTGTGCATGATCTTCTTGATAATACTTCTCGCACGTGGAAGAAGGATATTATTCAGAATATTTACAGTGTGGCAAATTTCTCAGAGATTATTAATTTGCCAATTTCCATTTGCAATTGTGAAGATCGTTTAATTTGGAAGGGTGCTTCTTCGGGTAATTACACAGTTAAGGAAGGCTATCAGAAGTTATTGTTCCAATTTAACCCGAACGTTCTGTTGCCTAATGTTACGTTTCTAAAAATTTGGAAGTTACCAGTACCGCAAAAAATTCAGATGTTTTTATGGCGGATTAAGCAAGATGCTCTTCCAAATCTCCTAAATCTCAAAAGGCATCATCTTCACGTGGATACCATATGTCCGATGTGCAATTTGGTTGAGGAGTCTTTAGACCATTTGTTTCTTCAGTGTCCTTTTTCACGTGCAGTTTGGTTTGGTTCCCAAGCAAGAATATCTATATCCAATCTTCCTCTTAGGAGTATTAATGAGTGGGTTGATAATTGGATTGCCGATATGGATTCTCAAGACTATGAAATTAGACATCAGACGACATTGTTCTTCCTTCTTATGTATAATATCTAGTATGCACGAAATAAGCACATTATGGAAGGTGCTCAACTTGATCCTATACAAGTGATTCATAGGTCGCACGCCCAATGGAATGAAATTCAAAATTCTCATCCTAGGGGTAATCTTAATCGTTTTCTTCTGACCTCTTCATCACGTACCAATATCAACGGATATCGAGTACTTACAAGGCAGGAGTTTCAGGTTAAGAATTGTGTGTTCCTAGTAAAGCGAAAGAAGAAGAAGGTAACAAGTGTTCTAGTTTTTTTTTTTTTTTGCAGGGGAAGTCTCTCCAAAATTTCGGTGTGGAATAAAGGAAGGGCTATAGGTTTTAATTCCTTCCTATTAGATGTTGTTCAAAGTTTTTTATTAGCTAGTTCTCAAAATCAGCAGTCCCTTGAGGTGATCATTTTTCAGAAGCCTGGATATATGTCTCTTTTGAAAGGCCGGTTTCTTCACTACAGTGAGGCAATAATATCCAGAGATGTGGCAAAGCTTCTATCTTCCCAAAACGTGTTGGTTCGGCTCTCTAATGATGTCATTCTTCAACATACCAATAATTTTGATCGTCTTATGTCACAATATGTCTTCACAGGGACTGGTACTTTCTCTTTGTCTATGTAAGCTGTTTTATTAATAAAAAAAAGCAGATATGATGACCAAAGGTGATACCCAGGGCTATTGGGCGAGAGATAGGATAGAGAAGACAATCGTGTTGAAGGAGGGAATTCAAGTCAAGGGAAAGTTTTATATTTTCATTTTAGTCCTGCACTTTTTCCTAATGCTGAAAACAACTCATAAGATTTCCTAAAAATTGACTAAAAGATTTTTAAGCTACAATTATAACTTTTACTAAACACATAGTCTAAATTTGAGTATTATATATCAGTTGCACAGAATTTAGAGGATTTGCAATTTAGTCCCTGTGATTAGCTTTTTTTTCCATTATTTGGAAATTTCCTTAACTACTTAATTTCTCTAAATCTCAAATCATTATTGAATTTATATTCAATATTTGGCATTCCATTTCATGGGAAAAATTATGAATTTCAGTCTTTCTAACCAATTTACGAAATTCAGAAAAAGTGTTCATTTTAGTCCCTTGTTACGTATTGTTTCATTTGCAAGCTGTATTTAGTCAGTTTTGCACTTACTACTACATGATTTGACCATCTCTAATCTTTTACAACTCCTACCTTTGTCCACCAAATATTGACCATATGAATCTAAGATTAACTTGGCATTTTTCAAATATTTCTGTAACTGTTATTTTTTGTGCAAATAATTCATAACTGAAAATAAGAACTGCAAAGGATCGTAATTTTGGGGGATCTGTCTTTAGGTGATGACTTAGGTGCTTACGTATCCTTGCTGAGGGATTAAAGTCCACGTAGTTCGAAGAGGGAACATTCATAGGAGCCGTTAGGCTGGAGTATTACCTGTAGTGAGCGTGTGCAGCTAGGACGTGTGTGTTGCTCCGGGCGGGCGAGCCACCAGCTAGAGGTTTCCTATATAGGAATGAGAGAACATGGGTCTCTGGATGATGCTAAGAGCAAGAGAATGAGTGTATTCTGAGAGAGAGTTAGTATACTCTGATGTCTGCTGGTTAAACTTCAAGTGATGATGATTCAGTTAAGGTGATTATGATTCTCTTCAGGTCATGGTGATCCCCTTAGTGAGGGATATTTATACTCGAGGTTGAGGAGAACGTGATCGACCCACGTTTTTGTGCATGGTGCTCGACCTACGATCCTGGAACTTCTCCCACGTCTCTAATGCGAGTATGTGGAGAAGCATGGATGAAAACCATGTATGAAGCTATCGAGCGGTGCCACGTGTCACTAATCCGTGGTCCGCTTAACCTTTTAGAAGGTCAGTGCTACGTGTCCATAGGAGGGAATATTATGGAGTTATAATTCCTTGCTCATTTTTGTTCAATTATATTATTATAAATTAATTAATTGGACTCGTTTATAATAATACTATATAACAACAATAACAACAAAAGATGTATAATATAAAGTATGTGAGGTGGTGGATTTCAGACTACTTTTGGTTGTAGCATTTTATAAGGGAAAGGGAAATGATAACTAATCTTGTTTAGTAAAATTTTTGAGATATGGAAGAGGAATTTTTATTGTCTATAGATGAGGAACCTTAGTTTCCTTGTTTAGGAGTGAGAATGTGAGTTAAGGATAGAAAAGAGGCAAAATACTATTTAGTCCGTAAATTATTGGTCAAACTATTATTTAGTTCTTAAATTTATCAAAAATACTATTTAGTCCCCGAAATGTTTAACTATGTCAACTATTTAGTCCCCGAATTTTTAGCTATGTCAACTATTTAATCCCTAAACTTGGCAAAAATACTATTTAATCATCGAATTTACAACTCTGTCAACTATAACGGGTAACAGTCAGGAGACTAAATAGTTGACAGAGTTGCAAATTCGATGATTAAATAGTATTTTTGCCAAGTTTGGGGACTAAATAGTTGACATAGTTACAAATTTGAGAACTAACTAGTATTTTGTCAAATTCAGGGACTAAATAGTTGACATAGTTAAACATTTCGGAGACTAAATAGTAGTTTGATCAACAATTTAGAGACTAAATAGTATTTTACCTCGATAGAAAAGTACAAGTTAAATGACCATTATACCTTTATTTAATTTTGAGATAAAAAAGGCAATGTAATGAATGTCATATTATATATATATAAAGGGCAAAATTATTATTTTTAACTTTATTTTTTTTATATAATTTTATTTTTTTATATTAACATATCAAATATATTTTTTAAATTTTATTTCATTTTTTTTCACTTAATTTTATTTTCACTTCTAGGTATCTTTTCTATCAAAATAACTTTCTTGGGAGTAGTATTCTTCCTGCAAAAGAAAGAAGCTTGGTGCAAAAGAAAGAAGGTTGGTTTCCCAATTTTCACACAAGTCTTTTCTTCACCAACGAACAAATGCCAATTATGAGCCATGTCCATGTGAGAGAAGAATGAGGCCTTTCTTCCATTTTACTTTTTCTGGATCTGGGCATTCTTCTAAACTTAAAAGTTCATTATTATTTAGTAATGCCGCCCCTAGAGAAAATTCCTGCATTTTTTGAATGCACTATAAAAATCCTCAATAGTAGTACTTATTATATGATTATTGCAAAGTAAAAATAAAATGAAGAAACAATTATAATGACACAAAACGACGAGAATGGATCAAGTGTTTTTTTCTTTTTTCTTTTTTTTTTTCGTAAATGGGAAATTCATTAAACAAAGAAGTCAATACAAGCAAGAAAGGAAATCAGAACAGAAGAAAACAAAAGAGCCACTAAAACCGCTAAAGCTCGGGAACCAACAAAACAACATCAACCAGGATCAACAATAGTCCCTTTACATTTTCTAACTTGCTTAATCCCACAAAGATCAGCCCAAAAAAATAGAGTAAGCTCAGTAGGGACGTTGTGGTGGATGACAAAAGGTGTCCTGGAATTCACTGCAGATTTGGCCAGAAGATCAGCACACCTGTTCTTCTCCCGATGGACGTGGGCGAGACTGCAGTGATCGAATTGAAGTTGGAACAACCTGCACTCATTGATTAGAGGAGATAAATGATGAGTGTTAGGAATATTACAATTTATGAGAGAAATTGCTGCCATGCAATCAGACTCAACCAAAAGCTTCTTAATTGCTAAATCTAAAGCTAATTTAAGGCCGAGGTACAAGCCCCACACTTCTCCCGCAAGACTATTTCCTGGTCCCAGAAATTTAGAGAAACCAGAGATCCAATGTCCCAACTGGTTTCGAATGACCCCAGCTGCACCCATAACTCTTGGATTCTCCATACAAGAGCCATCTACATTTAATTTAAAAAACCCCTCTTGAGGGGGATGCCAACATAATTCAATATTTATTTCTTTAACAACATTAACACCAGTGTTACACAAATGGATGAACTCAGCTGCTTTAGCTAAGGCAGTTTTAATGATCACTTGAGAAGGCCAATCATTTTTTTCAAATATCTTCTTATTTCTAGCATTCCAAATTTGCCAGAGAAGATAGATGAAAAGGGTCCCATGAGGAATATTTAAGCTTGAAGAGATACTTTTCCTCTTCGAATTTAGCTGTACCCAACTAAGAAGATCAGGTTCAGCAATAGTATCAAGCCTTGTATTAACTTCATCCCAGATTTTAACAACAAAAGGACAGCTCCTGAAAAGATGGTCAAGCGACTCCTCTGGACAAGCACAATAAGGACACATAGAATTGATTTGAAGACCTCTTTTACTAAGGGCCTCACCGCAAGTAAGGCCTTTATTCATCACCTTCCACATAAAGAACCCGAGTCTAGTGTGGCAATTAAGTTTCCAAATCCAAGAAAATGAAGGACATTGTTTAGAGCTAAGGTTATTTCCAATTCCATCATTTAAAATAAGTTTATATGCAGACTTAAGGGAAAAATTACCATCAAGACTATATTTCCAAGCCATAACATCGTCACAACTCGTGTTATTTCTAACCAACACTGCATTGATGTTTTGAAGAATTAAATCAGTAAAAACAAAAGAAGTAAAAACATCAGCATCCACATTTCTATTGTTTAGCACATCAGCAACTGAAAGATTGTACTCGTCAAGCATAAGAGGACCATGAATTAAATTTCTTAAAGGACCTAAAGGACTCCAATCATCAAACCAAAACGAGGAAGATCTTCCCGAATAAATGATTTTACAGCAACCTTTTTTCAACCAAATTTCCCCTTTTGAAAGACTTTTCCCTATAATAGAAGCAGATCTTGACTTTAAACCCATTCTGTACCTACAGAGTTGAGCCCAAATCCCATCCTCTTTGGTGGTTCTCCAAACTAATTTTGCAAGGAAAGCACTGTTACGTTCATGTGATTTAAAAATACCCAACCCTCCATCAGCTTTAGAATTACAGACTTTATCCCAACTAATTAAATGCATCTTCTTCTCTCCCCAATCTCCCCATAAGAAATTCCTATGCAGTTTATCTATTTCAGCACTAATCTTTTTAGGGAAATATAAGCATTGCATATAGTAAGCTGAAATTGAAGAAGAGACAGAAGAGATAAGAGTGGTTCTTCCTCCTAATGACAAATTTCTAACATTCCAGCAATCTATTCTGCTTCTGATTTTTGTCACTATTTCTTTAAAGTCACTGCTTCTATTAGAAGGGATAATTGGAAATCCTAAATAAGGGCTGAGTTTAGTTACAGATTTGAAACCTAGAATATTCTCTGTCATAACTTTACTGTTGAGGCAAGTATTTGGAGAAAATCACATTGAAGATTTTGCATAATTAATATTCAGACCGGAGCAGTTCAAGAAACTATTTATGGCTCTTTTAACAGCACAAATACTAGAATGTTCAACTTTAGCAAAAAGGAGAACATCATCTGCATAAATGAGGTGAGAAATATCTACTTTATCTATTTTCATCGGTTTCCAGGATTTATTCTGAACCTCCATATTTATAATCTGTGTTAGAACTTCCATGCCCAAAATGAATAAATATGGCCACAATGGGTCACCTTGGCGGATGCCTCTTTGAGGGGAGAAATTATCCGTAATGCCTCCATTAGTATGTTAGGTTAATTTTTTTTTTCATAGTTCTCTTCACTTTTTTTATTTAAACTTGAAAATTGTAATTTTTTTTTCTAAAGAATAAGAGTTATAGACACAAAAAAATAAAAAATTCCACACAAATAAGGACCTACCGTGAATGGTTTAGGGACCACCTTTATTAGGGATTAAAAAGTTAGTCCCTAATCCACTCATAGTAAATCTCGATTTATGTAGAGTTTTTAATTTTGTTTTGTATCTATATCTTTTATATTTTAGATATTGTTTATAAAGAGTTTATAATTTTTTAAATTTAAATAAAAAAATGAAAAAAATTATAAAAAAAATTGACATAACATACTAATGCATAGAAGAGTAAACACGGAATCCATTCTCCAAATCACGACACAGCTAAGAAAAAAAATTTGAGTCTTGCAAATGCAAAGCAATTCAAAGACGTCTAACAAAAAGTGAAGCAAAGGCCTCCATTACACTTTGATTCAACACCAACCCAATCTCAATACCTCCATTTTTGTTCTTACTTTCCGAAAGAGAAAACGCTCCTGTCTCATCAATTGAAACTATCTCCATCTTCTTGGGCCTTCCCCACCCAAAATCATTACCATAAACATCAAACCTATGCGACCCAGCAACTGAAAATTTCCTCACATCCTTATCCTTCACCATCTTTAGCATCTCTAAAAATAACCTCCCTGTTCTACTTACCGCATCTTCTTCTTCTTCCATTCTCTTCAAACCTTCACTTATCCCCTCAACGCCACACACAAACCCATCCTCCTCCATCAATCTCTTCGTCTCACACACAAACATCACCCCTCCAATGCAATTCCCAAAATACGTGGGTGGGATCGGAGGGTCCAGACGAGACCTTAAGTCTGCATTGAAAGCGAGGAGTACTCTGTTTTCCTCTGTTTTCTCTGCTTTCACTAAGCACTCCAACAAATACGCACATGTCACTATAAACGATGACACACGAACCCCTTGCTTCACCTTAGACTCCGCAGATTTCTTCAGCTTTGAAATACTTGATGGGGTCAATTCAAACGTCCCCCTTTTTAGCTTCGATTGATCTGCCATTGGGAGATCCATGAGCATCAAGCTTCTCTTGTTTGGTCCTCCATTTTGCATCAAAAAATTCGCTAATCTCTCAGCCACCCCACATGGGTCTTTGATGACAGATCTGTCATAGAAAGGTACTAGATGCTCCGGCAACGATGGAGGAGAAGACGAGAGATCGGAAGAATCTTCGAGGTGGAAGCAGATATAAGCCCAGGAATTCATGAAGGAAGTGAAAGATTTCCCATCCATAGCCCCATGGTGTGTGGTGATTCCAATGGAAAAACCAGAGTTCGGAAACAGAGTAACCTGCAGAGCCATGACCGAAGCTCGGTCTTCAGAAATGGTCAAGTGGGGTACCAGCAATCGGGTTTCAGCAGCGTCGGGGAAATCAAAACCCGAAAGATAATTGAAATCTGAGTCGGATTCGGCGACGGTGAAGGAGACGGCGTCGCCGGGAAGGCAGGCGATGGTGGGAACAGGGGAGTGAGAGGGCCAAGTGAGGGAGGAAGCGAGAGGGAGGAAGGCGTGGAGAGTGAGAGAGAGGGAGTGTTTGAGTTTGGGAAGAAGGGAATCGAAGAAGGAGGAAGGTGGGTGAGGGAATTCGTAGAAGAAAACAGACTTAACGGGTACGAGTTTGAGCCACATTATGTCGGAAAAGGTGAGGAATAGAGAAGTCGCGGCGGAGGAAGTGGGTGTTTCCGGCGACCATGGTGCCACAGAGCAAACTTCTATAGTGCTCATTGGTGGTGCCATGAAGGAGTGGAAGAGGTGGTTTAGTATTGAATATTGATAATATTGAGAGGTCATCTAAGATCTAATCTAAATAAGCGTGTGAATGTGTTGTGTGCCTACACGCCCATTTAAAATTTTACAAAAGGCTAGTGTTCAATTCACGTTGTGTTTTATTTAATATTTTGTGCCAAGTTGTTTATTTATAATTTTTGGTGCAGACCAAATTGAATTTTTTTTACACATATATATACCTAAAAAAAATAAATTTTCAAATTTAATAACTTTTAAAAATTATTCACGTATATATACAATATTTATGGCACGTTTGATATCCGGTGAATGTTTAGTGGGAAGTGAAAGTGGAAGTGGATGTGGAAGTGGAAAATTTATGTGTGTTTGGTATGTAAAGAAAGTAAAATGAAAATAAGAATAAAATTGTTTAGTATGATAGGAATGAGATAGGGAAGTGAAAGTTAAAAAGTGTAAAAGACTATTTTACCTTGTATGGGATTGTTTGGTATCCTAAAATCAGAGGAAAAGGAAAAGGGAAGCTATGGGGTGCACATTTGGTAACCAGAAGAGGGAAGCTTGACAAATCTTCCCTATCCAGGCGGAATAAATGGTTCCCTGCGTTAGACAAGGAAGCTAATATGGAGACAAGGAAGTGGTGAGTAAAAATACAATCTTACCCTTCCATTTTGACTTTCGATTTTCGATTTTAAAGCTTCACTTCCATTGTTCCATGTCTCCAGAGCAGCAAGTTCATTGTTGTGCTTCTCTACCAAGAGCGTGTTTGGATAGACTTTTTTTTATCCAAAAAGGACTTTTTTTAATAAAAAAAAAAGACCTTTTATAAACATAAAACTTGTTTGGGTAAATTTTTTTAGAAAAAGTAAAAGTTAAAATATGCCTTTTTTTAAGAAGTTGGAGAATGGAGCTTCAACTTAAAACACTTGTAAAAACTATTCATTTTAAATACAAGTCCTTTTATATTATAATATCTAAACATAAAATAGAAGTCCTTCAGCTAAAAGATCTTTTTTAAAAAGTTTGATAAACAAAACCCTTTTTTCACAAGCTTATCCAAACGGGCTCTTGATCAGCAAATCGAAGCACTTGTAAAGAAATTCCTAGTTGAGAAGAAGCAGAGAGAAAGTGGTGCATACGTGAGGAGACGAGTCGAGGAAGGAGAGGAGGTGAGGAAGAAGACGACAGTGGCCGATGTGCAGCAATGGAAGTTCTAATCTCCTGAGCCCTAGCGCTTCATATCTGATGGAATTGGGGCTTTATTTTTTAATTTAAAAAATAAAACCTAATTAATCAATGAGTGCTTAACACTTGACAAGGAGAGAAGAAGTAGAAGATGTGCAGACTTTCAAATGGAGTGAAGAGAGAAGAAGAGCAAACTGAGGACGATGGGTAGAGCAAAAAGAGGACAAAATTAATTAGGGGTAAAATTGTCTTTGTATAATTTTATTTTCTACTTCTCTATTTTTTTTCACTATACTAAACAATTTTATTTTTTACTTCCACTTTTACTTTCCCTACTACCTTTCACTTCCACTTCCCTTTTCACTTCCATTTCCACTTCCCTTTTCCTACTCATTAGATATCAAACGCCACCTAAGGTTATGCCCTCACATTGGAAGGGAATGACAAAATAGTGTTTTCATATTTACTTCCTTCCTTCAACCTCACATTCCCTCTAAATTTAGAGGGAAGCAACATTCCCTCAACCTTCCCTCTTCGTACCAAACATACAACATATTCACTTTCTCTCTCACCTTCCCTCCTCAAACTATTCCAAACTATACCTTACTGTAGCACTAGAAACTCGCCATCAATAATAGTAATTACCTGAAAAATTTTACATAGTTAATTCAAGCCCCACCGCGTGTGGCAATCGTCCTCATTGAGGGCGATTATAGGGTTGACTATTTGACCCTATAATCGCCATCAATGATAACAATTTTCTTTAAAATTTTTCAAGTAATTGTCATAATTAATAACGAAATTGTGGCGTTAAAGTAAAAGTGAAGGATTAGTTATTTTTGGAGTATATATGTGTGTGTGAAAAGTGATCCAAGCGAAGCCTCTAGTATATATATATGGCTTTGGACTTTTTGGTGTCACACAAGCAAAGTGTGACACCAAAAAAATAACTTCCCCTTCAACTTCTCAATAAATAATCAACTTCTCACAAAATAGCTATATTTTATAATTAAAAAATATAAAAAAATAATATGATTGGAGGATGTGGGAGAGAGAAAACAAGTATGATAGGTGGTTACTGAAAAAATGGAAAAGTGCATAACTTCTCACTTTTTATTTTTTTTATTTTAAATTATAATAACTATTTTATATTATATTTTTTAAAAATTTAACTATTTAATTACATGTATGCACGTAGGTGCATGCGAAGCCTCTAGTATCTATATATATATATATATATATATATATATATATATATATATATATATATATATATGGCTGTGACCCCTTCTGGTCATTGGGGTCACAAAATAGCCATATTTTCTAATTAAAAATACAAAGAATTTATATGATTGGAGGATGTGAGAGAGAGAAAACATGTATGCGGGGTAGTTATTAAAAAGGTGGAGAAGTGAATAACATAACTTTTTAAAAATTAAAAAACTATAAAATAATTAATTTTTAATGATTTTAAAATATAATTATTATATTTTAAAAAATTAAAATTAGATTGCATGCACGTAGGTGCATGCGAAGCCTCTAGTATATATATATGGCTTTGGAGTTTTTGGTGTCACACAACCAAAGTGTGACACCAAAAAAATAACTTCCCCCTCAACTTCCCAATAAATAACTAAGTATGATAGGTGGTTACTAAAAAAAATAGAGAAGTGCATAACTTCTCATTTTTTTAATTTTCTATTTTAAATTATGATAAAAATTCTATTTAAAAATTTGAAAATATTTTAAAAAAATTTAAGAATAAATTACGTGTATGCACGTAGGTGCATGCGAAGCCTCTAGTATATATATATGGCTTTTGGAGTTTTTGGTGTTACACAAGCAAAGTATGATATCAAAAAAATAACTTTCCCATTAAAAACAATTAATCAATAAATAACTTCTCATGATTTAATATATTATTTAAAATATAATTATTATATTTAATATTTTATTATTTTAAATCATAATAATAATTTTATCTCATGCTACGTGCATGCGAAGCCTCTAGTGTATATATATATATATATATATATATATATATATATATATATATATATATATATATATATATTGTGTATGTGTTTGTTGTGTGTGTATATATATATTTGTGGGTTGGTAAACGTGTATGTTTTTTTTATAGGGTAAACGTGTATGTTTATATTTATATTCATTTATATATAATTATACTATATATATAAATAAATATATAACAAAAATTAAAAATTTATTTAATTATATAATTTTTAATATTTTAATTATATATTTCTTAATTGATTTTTTTAAAATATAATTTAATATAAAATATTAATGATAATAATAATAATAATTCCATAAAAAAAATAATAATAATAAATTTGTTGCTCAAAAATATCATTCTCTTTATTTTACTTGAATTACTTTATGGCACTAAACATGTAAATATTTAATTCTTTAAATAATAATTATAATTACGAAATATTCTCTTTAACAACACGTGACATCAGGCTTCTAGAAGGGTTGTAGGAGCTCACACCAGTGACACATGACACCTCGCATTTACCTCCTACGTGGCCGGTACCCACGTCCCTCCTCTTGAGCTCCCGTCCAAGGGATGTGGGAATCCATCAAGGATTGTGGGACGACCCACGTCAAGCAAGCACGTGGGTTGACCACAGCCTCCGTCACACTTGCTATAAAAGGCCCTCACATGGGGACTCAAGGAACATGAAGTCAAATAGACTCTGAATACACGAAAGCTAGACTTAGCCTTTTGAATACAATACACATTCCAGTTAATCTTAGAGCTTAGTCCACTACATCACTAAGCTCCGCCATCAACTGACATGTCTCCGCCCGGAGATCTCTATCAACAAAGCTTCCAGTAGCTCTAAGAGACCCATGCTCTCTCACAACCTAAGGCAACCTCCAACAAGTGGCTCGCCCCCCTGGAGTACCTTACGCGGGTCCTAACCGCACACGACTCAATACAGGTAATCACATTGCCTAACGACTCCCACGAACGTTAACACGACGAACTACGTGGACTTTGATCCCTTCGATCACAAGGTTATGTAGGCACCTAGGTTTCCACCTAAGGACAAGTCCCCAAAGGTTACGACCTCTTACGATCCTTATTTTCAACTTAAAATTGTCTGAACCAAAAATGGCAGTCTCAATAATTATTAAATATTTCCTATTCATAGTTTAGAAAATTGAAAACAAAGAATGAAAAGGCGTTAGCAACGTTGTAATTAAGAATTAAGGGATTTTGTTGCTTTTGTACACGGTTCGAGACACAGGATTGTCTTTGTGGTATATATTCAAGTTTGGGAAAATTTGTCTGTGTTCTGGACTTTTCCCTTTTCAATTTAATTTAATCCCAACTTTTATTATTTTGTTTTTTATTTTTATCCTCATCAATTTCCTTTCTTTTTTTTTTCCTCTTCCCTTTTCTCACTTTAATATGATTATTATTATTGTTATTATTATTATTTATCTTCCTTTATTATTATTATTATTATTATTATTTTCATTTATATAATGTATTTTTTATTTTTACTTTTATTTATTTATTGTATCTATTTATCATTTTATTGTTATTTACTTTTCTATTATTTTTATATTTTCATGCATGTACAAAATGTGGTGTACAATTAATTTAATATACATATCAATAATCAAATTAAGAAAAATAAATTATTCATGCTTTTTAGTTGTTCAAAATTTTCAAACCATACACATTTTCATAATTTTCATTTTCGGAAATATATTTTGACTTTATAAACCCAATGAAATTTTTTAGATTTTGAAAATTAAAATTAAAAATAATTTTCAAGAAATGAAAATAGAAAATATTTTTTTAAACCAAATGCACCCTAATTCTCTATCTTATATTTTAATAAAAAAAAAATCTCTAAACCATATGTTATATATATATATTAATAAAATAACAAGTGATAAATGGCCTATTGGTAATTCTAAATATTATCATGCATGATATCGGAGGTGGCCAGAGGAGTTGCCGGGTGAAGTTCTTCGGCGGTCAGTCGAGTCTGTGAAATTTTCCACAGACTATGTCCGTTGGTAATTCCGTGGGGAAACTCATTTTCCACTGTGTTTAGTTGTAGTGTTTTCAAAAGTGTGAGAGAGATATAAATAGAAAAATTAAATACCCCTCTACATTAATTGGGACCAACTATGAATGAATTAGGGACTACTCTTTTATATATACCTATCTCATACTTTAAAAAAATTTGACATTTCTCAAATTTAAAGAACTCGAACTCCAAAATTTATTCATCATAAATATATTTTGAAGCATCAAAATTTTTTATAGTAAAAAAAAACTATTATTTTAGGATTGGCAAAAGAAAAGAGTATTATTTTAGGCTAATGACAGAGAATAACAGAGAAAAACAATGGCTGCTAACTGTTGACGTGGCGTCGTTAACGACAACGATGCGAGTGTTGCCGCAGACATAGGAGAGCATTTTTTCGTGAGGATGAGGCATGTTATGACCGTCATAGCTGCACATCAACAAAGCATGGCTTCGGGAACAGGGGAAGGGCTCATCGACCCGGTTTTCGACAATGAAGGAAGAGGAGCGAGGAGAGGAGTCCAGTCATATCAGTACTTAACGGCCATGTTACTCGATTATCTAACGAGTAACGTTTAGGGGACTAAATAGTTGATAGAGTTACAAATTCAAGGACTAAAATAGTACTTTTCCAAAATTAAGGAACTAAATAGTAGTTTGACCAACTATGTAGAGACTAAAAAATACATTGCCTCTATATTTTATTTATAAGAACAAAAATATTTTTAAAAATTGCTATTAAACGGATCATAAATCATTTCGAGTTTGAAAAACCACCAATACTTGTAAAATATACTTAGCACTTGAAGGATAAAAGTTCAGTATTATATGTACTGAGCTTCAGTACATTTTTTTCAATGAAGACCACGTACTACTCATGAGATACGCTAAGCTATCTAACTGAAACTAACTCTAACTAAGCAGCTAATTAAACCAACTAATTAATGACAGCTGTACAGTAACAAATCCAGTACCATTGTCAGTCATCAATACTTTCACAGTTTTATCAAACTGATTTTTCACCATCAAGAAAACAATTTCTCAAAAGTATTCACAACTTGATTTTTGTTTTGAAGCAAGAAAGTCCATGTGGATTTATTGAAATCATCAACTATTGTCAAAACAAAATGGGTTAAATTCAAACTTGGCCTTTTGTAAGGCCCCCATACAGCATGTACTAATGAAACAAATCTAAGGCCATTGTAGGACTGACAGGAAAGGAAGGTCTCTGCTGTTTGGCTTTGTAACAAACATCACAAACAGGTAATGAATCAACTATATCAACATTAGTTCTAGTTATTACATTGCATTATTCCTATTACTGCTTAAAGCATTATTACAGACTTCAACTGCTTTATGCACCTTCTTCTTTAGGAGGTATAAATTTCCCAAAGTATATCCAATTGCTAATGTACTCTTAGTCTATGGTATTATTGTTGGGGTACAAGCAAAAATAAGAAAAAATAATAGAAACAATAGAGATAAAGATGGATATAGTTAAATAAATAAATACGTGGTGTTTGAACGAGACACGGGTATCTCGTTATCTTTAAGGTAAATCACGCTCTCCACGGGTAAAATTATATTCTATAACCTCAGTGTAGTGGTACCCAAGTGCGTCACCTCCAGGATACAACGGCCAAACACTCGCCATTTTTAAAAGTCTAAAACTTCTACACAAAGAAGTAGACAGGAGTCTAGAACACCCACACATTTCCTCCACCCAAATGAAGTTGCTATTTTCTCTCAAGCTTTCTTATTTTTCCAGAATATTTTTGTGTGTACAAATGAACCAAATGAACCCATATTTATAGGTGAAAATTTGGATGCCCAACCTTGCCCAACGTTAACACAAATAAATGCCATTATTTGATATCAATATTCCAATCCGTTAAGATGCAACGTTTATTGAAAAACAAAAACTGCAGCCAACGTCTCTTTGTCTTAAAGCACTAATTAATTAACATTATTTGCATATAAAAGTTTCTATCGTCATTCCATTGATGCACCCATTATATGATTATAAATATATATTAAGTAATTTTATAATAATATTTAACAATCCCCCACTTATTATTATAAATTACCTCACTTTTTTTTTATTTGGGTAGAGATAGATTATTATGCATAATATAGATGGCATTGCCTTGAATCTATATTTAGCAAAAATACATATCTTGATCCAGAGCCAATAACGGTATTAGCCTTGAACTATAACTGCTTAGGAGAGACAAGATACATATCTTGCACATAATAACCCATGTGCAATTAATGAGCCCTAGCCCGCACATTATGCGGCCTTTGTGCGCATCATGTTTCTTGAATGTGTTTTAAGAAAATATGTCCTTTTATATTCTCTTAGGAGCGGCCCCACTCCGTCACATTCAAATAGGTGAACTCTGTCAAGGATGCTCCTGTAATTAAGACACCCCACTCTTAAGAGCTACAGATTTCATTAAGAGTTTATAAACTCAACCTCACATATACATTGCAGGAAATGCACTTACACCATAGGGATGAGTTTAAGAGTTTTAAAGACTCTTATAAAGGTGCATTTATTCCACAGCTACTATATGATTCATTTTTCCCTTTGAACCAAGTTATTAGGATCACTAAACACTTGGTAAGGTATCCTCATAGGTTGCTTTTAATTTTATGGGCTTAAGACCCATCCCCCTCGATATACTCCAGACCCTTTTTCTATGTAAAGCCTTTGTAAGCGGATCCGTAAGATTATCTCTTGACTTTACATATTCCACATGAATGGTACCATTATTAATATGAGATCTCAAAATACTGTGTTTTCTCCTTATGGGTCTAGATTTTCCATTATAATAGTGATTTCGTACTCTACCCATAGCAGCAGTACTATCGCAATGTATCAATATAGGTGTTACATGTTTTTCCCACATGGGAATCTCATTCAACATATCCCTTAACCAACTAGCCTCATCACTAGCTAATGCTCAATCAATAAGCTCAGCTTTCATAGTTGATTTTGCAATTATTTGTTATTTTTTAGATTTTCAACAAATTGCACAACCACCTAAAATAAAAATATAACCAGAAGTAGAAAGAGAGTCTCCTGATAATGTATTCCAATTAGCATCAGAATATCCTTCTAACACAGCTGGATATTTCTTATAGAACAATCTATAATTTTTAGTGCCACACAAATATCTCATAAGATATTTTTTTGCACTCCAATGTTCCATACTATGTTTACTTGTAAACCTTCCAAGCAACCCAACTGCATAGGAAATATCAGGTCTAGTACAATCTATTAAATAACGTAGACTCCCAATCATACTAGCATATTCTTTTTTATCAATGATTAAATTCTCATTAGTAGTGGGAAACAATTGGATATCTGACTCTAAAGGACTAGAGACATGTTTACCATCTAAAAGTCCATATTTTTTCAAAAGTTATTCCACATAATGAGATTGATCAAGAAAAAATTTATCATTAATTCTTGTAATTTTCATACCAAAAATGACACTAGCATTACCAAGATCTTTCATACTAAAATTTTCACAAAGCAAATTTTTAGTATTTTTAATCACATCTAAGCTTGTACCAAAAATTAATAAATCATCTACATACAAGCTAATAATCACATGATCATTCTCAACAGATTTATGATATATGCATTTATCACATTCACTAGACTTAAAACCATTTTCAAGCATGAAAATATCAAATTTTTCATGCCATTGCTTAGGAGTTTGTTTTAAACCATATAAAGATTTTGTTAATTTACAAACTTTATTTTCTTGTCCTTCTACAACAAAACCTTCTAGTTGCTCCATGTATATTTCTTTATCTAAATCACCATTTAGAAAAGCCGTTTTTACATCCATTTGATGAATAAATAAATCATGGATAGCAGCAATAGCAATAAAAAATCTAATAGATGTAATTCTAGCAACTGGAGAAAAAGTATCAAAGAAATCTAAATCCTCTCTTTGAGTATAACCCTTTGCTACAAGTCTAGCTTTATATTTATCAATAGAACCATCAGGTTTTAACTTACGAAATACCCATTTACAACCAATTTCTTTACACCCACTAGGTAAATCACACAACTTCCAAGTTTTATTAGAAATGAGTGAGTCCATTTCATCATGTATAGCTTCCTTCCAAAAAATTGATTCAGGTGATGCTAAGGTCTCTTTTAAAGACAAAGGATTATCTTCAACATTATAAACTAAAAAATCTGAGCCAAAATCTTTTTTTATTCTAGCTCTCTTACTTCTCATTGGTTCTATTTCAATATTATTTTCTTGATAAGAAGAGCTTGGAATAGAAATATTTGTTTTTATAATTTCTTGACCCCCACTATCTCTTAGTTTATAAGGAAATTTATTTCAATAAAATATAGCATCACTTGATTCAATAATTATTTTATTATCTAAGTCAAAAAATCTATAAGTTATGGTATTTAAAGAATAGCTTATAAAGACATATGTGGAAGCTTGATGACCTAATTTAGATCTTTTTGGGTCTACATGTTTTACATATGCCAAACATCCCCATATTCTTAAAAAATTTAAACTTGATTTATAATTTTTCCATAATTCAAAAGGAGTTTTATCTACTTTTTTATGAGAAATTCGATTTAACACAAAACAAGCAGTTAATACAGCTTCACCCAAAAAATTCAAAGAAATTCCAGAATGCATCAACATAGAATTTGTCAAATTAATTAACGTTCTATTTTTACGTTCAGCTACTCCATTAGAAGCAGGTGAGTAAGGAGGTGTTACTTCATGGACAATTCCCAAATTTTTAATAAAATTATTCAACTCATTTGAATCATATTCACCTTCTCTATCACTACGAAAACGTTTAATTTTCTTGCCAAATTGATTTTCAATTTAATTTAAAAATATTTTTAATTTTTCAAAAGCCTCACTTTTGTGTTTCATCAAATATACATAAGTATATTTAGAAAAATCATCAATAAAAGTTATGAAATATCTATTTTCACCACGAGTTAAATGACCATCAAATTCACAAATATCAATATGAATTAAATCTAATATTTCAGAATTTCTCACAACACTTAGATGAGGTCTTTTTGTAATTTTTGACATGCTACAAAATTTACATTTTTCAAATTTATTATCAATATTAGGTATTAATCCTACATTACTCTTTCTTTTCACATATTTACCATTTATGTGACGTAAACGTTCATGCCAAAAATTAATAGAAGAAGTCAACTAAACAGAACTTGAAGACATTTTATTCATATCAAGATTCAATTTAAACATTCCATCACAAGCATACCATTTGACTACAAAGTTCACACCCTTAGTAAAAACATATAACATATTGGTCATGAATAATAAAAAAAAAAAGTAAAAACATATTGGTCAGACTCAATAGTCTGTTTAAACTCAGTTTTATTAAGTAGAAAGGCATACATAAGATTCTTTCTCATCTTAGGAGTGTAAAGAACATCCTTGAGAGTGAGAGTACGCCCAGAAGTAAAATTCAATTCTACATCTGCTTCACCCAAAATTTGAGTAGTGTGGGAGTCACCAAGCATGATGTCTCTAGGTTTTTCATAAGGTGTATAAACTTTGAAACAATCTCTATCATAACAAACATGCCTAGTGGCTCTAGAATCTACCCACCAACCATTTGATTCACCAATAATGTTTATTTCAGTTATCATCAATGTTTTTAAAACCGGACCGGTCATTGAACCGGTCGAGGCACTGGTTCACGGTTCAATGGTCGAACCGTGGTTGAACCGTGGTCGAACCGGTGGCATTTAAAATATATATTTTTAATTAAATATACTAAAATATATCATAAAAAAATTATATATTTCATAATTATATGTTTCCATCTCGATCTAAACATGATAAGAAATAGAACAAGTTGCAAATTACCACAATATCATATTAAACTCTTCAAATAAGTTCAAGGATCAACATATTTAAGTCTCAAATCTTATCATAAACCCAACAATAAATACTGAAATAGAACAATCCTTACAACTACAAGTCACAACAAATTTTCAATAAATATTAAATCATAAACAACACAATTTTTTTTAAAAAAAATGAACAACCGGTCGAACCGTCTAAACCACCGGTTCTGACCGGTTTTGACCGGTTCCTGACCGGTTCTGACTCTGACCGGTTCATTGGTTATTCCGGACCGGACTGGCTGGCGGTTTACCGGTTTTCCGGTCCGACCGGCCGGTCCGGTCCGGTTTTCAAAACCATGGTTATCATAGCCACTAAGGGCTACTCAACATTGTTGGCTTGTGGTGCATTATACCCTTATTACGATGTCTACAATTCTTTGCCATATGTCCTTTTTTACCACAAACATAGCAAGAGAATTGAAACTTTTTGGTTGGAATTATTTTGGGTGGAATTCCCTTTATTATTGTCATTTCTAAACCTTTTCATGTTTTTACCATTGGGTTTCAATTGAGCATTTTGCTTCAAATTATTACCTTGAGGCAAAGAGTCATTGGTTCCAAGAGCATTTACCTTGGGGTTAGAATTTCCATTCCCATTCTGATTCATGAGAAGATCTTGACTCCTAGCCTCCTCTTCTACTCGGATTCTTGTGATGAGACTTTCTAGGCTTGTCTCCTTTTGCTTGTGACGAAGAGATTTTTGGAACTCCTTCCAGGATTGTGGTAGCTTGTCAATGATCCCAGCCACAATGAGGTTGTCTTCAATTTGTATCCCTTCGGACCACACCTCATGAGCCAGCATTTGGAACTCTTGAGTTTTCTCCACCACAGACTTGTCATCTACCATTTGAAAGCGAAAGAAGCGACTTGCAGCATATTTCTTTGCACCAGCCTCCTCAGTATCATATTTTTTCTGCAAGGCCTTCCAAATCTTTTTGGCTATTTCATTTGATTTCTCATAATAATCATAAAATTCGTCAGCCATACAATTAAGTAAATAGTAGCGACAATTATATTCATCTCGTTCCCATTTTTTCTATTTTTCCAGCATGATCTTCTTTTCAGTATCATTCATGGAATCAATAGGAGTCTTTTTTGGATTCTTTTCCATGAGTACATAAGATACTTTTAAAAGATTTAAATAAAATAAAATCTTCCCTTTCTACCTCTTGAGGTGAACACCTTTGAAGCGAAAATGTTTGTTAAGATCACCAACTCCATTCTTATTTTCATTTGTAGCCTCCATGATAGTGATGAATTACCTTAAACTTGTTGGGGCTACAAGCAAAAATAAGAAAAAATAATAGAAACAATAGAGATAAAGATGAATATAATTAAATAAATAAATACATGGTGTTTGACCAAGACACGGATATCTCGTTATCTTTAAGGTAATTCACGCTCTCCACGGGTAGAATTATATTCTATAACCCCGGTGTAGTGGTACCCAAGCGAGTCACCTCCAAGATACAACGGCCAAACACTCGCCTTTTTTAAAAGTCTACAACTCCTATACAAAGAAGTAGACAACACTCTAAAACACCCACACCTTTCCTCCACCCAAATGAAGTTGCTATTTTCTCTCAAGCTTTCTTATTTTTCCTGAATATTTTTGTGTGTGCAAATGAACCCCATATTTATAGGTGAAAATTTGGATGCCCAACCTTGCCCAACGTTAACACAAACAAATGCCATTATTTGATATCAATATTCCAATCCGTTAAGATGCAACGTTTATTTATTGAAAAACAAAAACTGCAGCCAACGTCTCTTTATCTTAAAGCACTAATTCATTTACATTATTTACATATATAAGTTCTTAACGTCATTCCATTGATGCACCCATTATATGATTATGAATATATATTAAGTAATTTTATAATAATATTTAACAATTTTCACATTGCACGTCTTTCTTATTGTCCTTCTTCTTTCCAGATTTTTGCTCTCCTTCAATTCTTGCAGATTTTGCTAGCGAGGCACTAACATCAGTAACACTCGCAGCACTTGTAGTGAGAGACATCTTCACTTCTCTCTTCGTTTCCATTTGAGCTACTAACACTTGGCTTTAGTTCTAGAGCCAAGATTTGGCTTCTCAAAGTGCCATACACTTCATTCAATCCCATCAGAAATTGGTTAAGCTTCAAAGAAGAATCAATTTCTTTATTTACTTTGCTTGCAGTTAGGAGTGGCAATTTTGACCTAAACCCACTAATCCAACCCAACTCAACCCAACTACATTTTGACTCAACCCAATTAATAAATAGGTCATGTGAGTCGGGTCAGAATTTACCCATGCAAATATGGGTTGAATTGGGTCAAACACATGGTTAACCCAATAACCCATATAATGTATTTTCTAATCGGGTTGATGCTGTGGAAACCCGATTGCTGGTACCCCACTTGGTTCATGGTCTAATTGGTTTAACAGATCGAATTGGATAACGCAATAAATAATAAATATTAATTATTTTTAATATATTAAATGACATCACTCAAGTTTTAGGTTTCGGCATACATAATTTTGAAGTTTTAAATTATATGACTTCTCAAATTTTTATTTTCAAGACTTGTCAAATTCTGAAAGAACTTGATTAAACCAAACATGAAATTCTTGATAATCATGACTTTTTAAATTTTAATTTTCAAGATTTTTCTAATTTCTTTTTTGATGTTTTTTTTCAAAATTTTTTTTTAAATTGGACCGGTTGAATCTTGTTTAAATCCGGTCCAACTAAAAAAAAAATTTGAGTCCAACCAACTCACCTTTATATTCGGTTACTGGTTGGACCGTTCGATTCTGTCGAAACAATACTCGTTAAGATAGAAGACAAAGGGGTAGTTGAAAAGTAAGGAAGATGTAGAAAAAATTAATAAAAAAAAAATTATATAAGTGAATGAAGTAAAGAAGAAAGAGAAAGATATGAAAAGTGTCTTTACAGGTTCAATGACCGGCCCGATTTTAAAAACAATGACAGTTTCAGATGATTATGTGTAGAGTTTGGGTATGGTATTATATTTATCGTCCTCAGACCTAACTTAAGCGGATATCAACTATAGAAAATTTTTTAGGTAATTATCATTATTAATATCGATTATAGGGTTGATTATTTGATTGTATAATCGTTATCAATGATGACAATTATTTTTGAGATTTTTTATGTAATTGTCATAATTGATGACGAGTTTCTGTGACTACAGTAGAAGTAATATATATTGTGGATAATTTTAAAAGTTGCTAAATTAAGATTTATTTTTTAGGAGTATATATACGTTAGAAAAACTAATTTGATCTGAAATTTTTTTAAAATAAGTAAATAAACAATTTGGCACAAAATATGAAATGAAACACAAAATATTAAATGGTAGTATGCATGCACAACACATTCACACGCTTTTTAAATTAGATATTAGATTAGATGACCTCTCAATATTATCAATATTTAATAGCCAAAGCCACCTCTTTCACTCCTTCATATCATGGCACCACCAATTAGCTCCTCCAAGACTATATAAGTTTGCTATATATAATAAGTTACATATAATCAAATAATGATGTTATTTGATATCCGTTTGGTTTTGTATCCATTGGCTTCAAACGTTTCAATTAATTACTATGAGCGATTATGTTTTTGATTACTTTGAGCGTTAATATGAGAATAACACTATTATAAGTCTTTGGGTAGAACTTAACTCAAAAATTAGCTTAAGAGGAAAGAGTCTAAAGATTTATAAACTTACACGTACACTTGATTTAATAGATGTAGGATATATCAATACACTCCCCTTAATAATCACTATCTACAGTGACTTCGTAGACCTCGCCCTTTGAGTAGCAGCCCTCTCGCAACAACACCATTAAGGGTAGCTTCTCTCAACAATAGCACAAAATTTTATAAGCCCTTGGGTAGCACGCCCAAAAGCTAGCTTAAGAGGGGAGAGTACCCATGATTTATAAACTCACACATACACTTGACTTAACAGATGTGAGACATATCAAACACATACTTGAAAAACAATATGTAAAAATTCAGGCAAAAAAAAAGAGTAAAACATATGTTAGGTATGTTATTTGAGTAGAGAAAATTGGATGTGTTGGGAGTCATGTCTAGCTCTTCTTAAATGCAAAGAAGCTTAGACAAACAGGCGAGTACTGGATTGTTGTATCCTAGAGGTAAAGATCTGAATATCCACCGCACCAAGTGATATAGTAAAATCAACCTATTGGAGGCGTGAATTACCTTAAAAAAACGAGATATCCGTATCTTAATCCGACATCAAGCATTTTATAATTTCACTAACTAATTATATTTTCTTATTTATTTGGTATTTATTTTTATTTTTAGGTTGTTGCACCAAAAAACTCATATGGCGCCTTCTCATCAATGAGCCTTCTCCCGCTACTAAAATCACTATTTTAAGAATCGGGACGGACCAACTGGTCAACTGTCAAGTCCGGATCTAACCAAAGACTTGGAAAAATAAAAAGAAACAGACTGCCTTTGATTGACCTTTTTTTTTATGGTTGGGTCTAAACATGTTGAACTACATTTGACTGTATATGCATACCGTATCTTATATATAATTTTGAATCTCATAAGATCAAGAAACAACTAATATAATTTGTAAACAATAGATTAAATTATACATTTGATCCCTATAGTTTTACCAATTACCACCACACATGTAAGTTGGTCCTTATAATTATAATTGGTATAATTTGATCCTTATAATTTCAAATTAATTGTGGGTTGGTCCTACAGTTAACTTCTGTTAAGTTTCTACTATTTCCATAATGATGTGGCCACAATTTCTTTTATTCTACATCAGATTATTAAAAAAAACCTACCCTAATGATTTGAATTTATAAGAATCAATTTACACAAGTTATAATTATAGGGACCAACTTACATTTATAGTGAAAGTATAGAGACCTAAGATATAATTTAGCCTTAAAAATAATATAAAATTTTTAATTATAAATTGAATCAATCAGCCCGTGATCCAAAATTTTTTTGAGTTCGTCCGATTTTTAAAAAATTGATTCAAATTCTCAAATTAAAATACGGAAGTAACCTCAACAAAAGGAAAAAGTCACAATCCTTTCTGAGAAGAGGTTTCAATAAAGACATGAATCTCTTTCAAAATTATATCTTGAGAGAATTTGGACATGGAAAATCTATAAACTTCTAGAATGACAAATAGCTTCCCTCCGAAACCATATGTTCTGTATTCATATAGGGATAGCAATTTTATCTGGACTCAACGGGTACCTAAAAAATTTACTCATTAGATTCGGGTCTGGGTATTAAAAAATGGGTTTGGGTCCGGGTAAGGGTGTATTCACCCCGGACCCGGTGATATAATATATATATATATATATATATATATATTATATAAAAATATATTATATATCATATCAAATTGTGTGATTGAAGTTTGTTTTTTTTTTTAAATTTGGAAATAATTAAATTTATGAATGTGTGTTCAATACTTGTGATTAAAGTACTTGTGATGAAAGTAGCAAATTTTGTAAAAAAAAATAGTAAATTTTCTGGGTCTGGGGTCGGGTTTGGGAACCTAAGTATTCGATGGGTCCGAGGACGGGTATCAAATTTTATACCCAGTCGGGAACGGGTCCGGAGATGGAGAAAATATTGACTACCGGGGTCGGGGACGGGGACGGGGAATGCAGTATCCTACCTAGACCCTACCCATTTCCATCCCTATATTCATATATGGCCCTCTCAACTACAATTCAGATATTCTGTCATTGTTCGATCATGTTCACTAACATTATGATTGTAGCGATAAAAAAATCTCTTGGTTGAATTTTATTAGTTACGGTTATTAATCGGTTAACCAAATTCCGACTCCTCTCAACTATAAGAAGATACAAGGTCAATCTTCCTGTATAATTCCAGTCATGATCAACATTCCCCCCTATAACTTTAACCTCCCTTTCTCCTCAAATTATCAATGTAAATAAATTCAACCCACATTAGCATGATACAGATAGCATAGGATAGAAAATTTGGGGCCCTTCATGAAATGGTATTTTCACCAAAAAAGTCCACTAACCTGCACTCACAAACACAATTCATAATATCCCATTAAGGAGCGTATGATATTTTATATATTATAGTATAAAATATCTTATTTTAAATATTTTGTTTATTTTTTCTTTTTGTTTGATATGATGTTTAACAATCATGACTTCTTCAATTTTAATTTTTAAGATTTTTTTTATTTTTTTTAAATTAGACTAGTTGGACTGCCGGTTAAATTCGGTCCAATTAAAAAAATAATTTTTTGAGTCCAATTGACTCGTATTTGCATCTGATTACCGGTTGAACCGTTGGATTCAGTACAAATCAAACAACAGTGGTTAAGATAGAAGACAAAGGGGTAGTTGAAAAGTAAGGAAGATGTAAAAAAAAAAAGGCAAAAGTACCTTTCCTACCCCCAACGTTTGGGGGTCCTGTCAGTTTCGCCCCTAACATTTTTTCGCTGTCAATTGTACCCCTAACATTTTACGTTTCTGCCAATGTCACCCTTTTCACTAACACCGTCAAATATTTAACAGTTTTTGCTGACGTGGCATCCTATGTGGCAAAACGTTTTTTTTCTGTCAATTGTACCCCTAACGTTTTACATTTCTGTCAATGTCACCCTTTTCACTAGCACCATCAAATATTTAATAGTTTTTGCTTACGTGGCATCCTATGTGGCAAAAATATCTAACTTGGTATATTTTTTTCCACATCAGATTTCCTACTCATCTTTTCCCCATCAAAGGTGTCGTTTTGACCTCGGCCTATTCCTTCTAAAATATAACTCAAACGCATGCGCTATTTTGCTCATAAAAACATCGGAGACGTTATCCATTCTCTATTTTAGGGTAACGTCTCCGATGTTTTTGTCTGCAAATGGCACGCGCGTTTGAGTTATATTTTAAAAGGAATATGGTGAGGCTAAAACGACACGGTTTTGATGGGAAAAAGATGAGTAAAAAATCTGGCGTGGAAAAAAATATGCCAAGTCAGATATTTTTGCCACATAGGATGCCACGTAAGCAAAAACTATTAAATATTTGATGGTGCTAGTGAAAAGGGTGACATTGACAGAAATGTAAAACGTTAGGGGTACAATTGACAGAAAAAAAAACGTTTTGCCACATAGGATGCCACGTCAGCAAAAACTGTTAAATATTTGACGGTGTTAGTGAAAAGGTGACATTGGCAGAAACGTAAAACGTTAGGGGTACAATTGACAGTGAAAAAACGTTAGGGGCGAAATTGACAGGACCCCCAAACGTTGGGGGTAGAAAAATTACTTTTGCCTAAAAAAATTATATAAGTGAATGAAGTAAAGAAGAAAGAGAAAGACATGGAAAGTGAGAATATTTCTTTTACAAATTTCGTAGATTTTTTTTTGAAGTATGAGTGAAGTATGTTTTTGAAAATTTTTTTTATGAAAAAATAGTATTAAGTTTTAAAATATGTTATTTTATTACTTTTATTTAATTAAAATAAAAATTGTTTATTTATTATATATAAAAATAATCATTAATATTAATACTAGTTCGACTGTAGTTCAATTACAATTGAACCAGTATACCGTGAGTCAGTGTCTTTACCTATTCAATGACCAGTCAAATTTTAAAAACATTGCTAGTTTGAGATGATCATGTGTAGAGTTTCGGTATGGTATTATATTTTTCGTCCTCAGACCTAACTTAAGCGGATATCAACTATACAAAATTTTTCAGTTAATTATCATGATTGATTTCGATTATAGGGTTGATTATTTGATCCTATAATCGCTATCAATGACGATAATTACCTTCGAAAATTTTGAAGTAATTGCTATAATTGATGGCGAGTTTCTGTGACTACAGTAGAAGTAATACATATTGTGAATAGTTTTAAAAGTTGCTAAATTAGGATTTATTTTTTAGGAGTATATATGTCATATGTGTAAGAAAAACTAATTTGATCTGAAATTTTTTTAAATAAATAAATAAACAATTTGCCACAAAATATATGAAATGAAAAAATATTAAATGGTAGTGTGCATGCACAACACATTCAGACGCTTTTTAAATTAGATGACCTCTCAATATTATCAATATTTAATAGCCAAAGCCACCTCTTTCACTCCTTCGTATCATGGCACCACCAATTTGCTCTGTGCCACCATGGTCGCCGGAAACAGCCACTTCCTCCGCCGCATCTTCTCTATCCCTCACTTTTTCCGACATAATGTGGCTGAAACTCCAACTCGTTAAGCGTGTTTTCTTCTACGAATTCCCTCACCCACCTTCTTCCTTCTTCGATTCCCTTCTTCCCAAACTCAAACACTCCCTCTCTCTCACTCTCCACACCTTCCTCCCTCTCGCTTCCACCCTCACTTGGCCCTCTCACTCCCCTGTTCCCACCATCGCCTACCTCCACGGCGACGCCGTCTCCCTCACCATCGCTGAATCCGACTCAGATTTCAACCATCTTTCGGGTTTTAACTTCTCCGATGCTGCGGAAACCCGATTGCTGGTACCCCACTTGACCATTTCTGAAGATCGAGCTTCGGTCATGACTCTGCAGGTTACTCTGTTTTTGAACTCTGGTTTTTCCATTGGAATCGCCACACACCATGCGGTTATGGATGGGAAATCTTCCACTTCCTTCATGAATTCCTGGGCTTACATCTGCTTCCATTCTTGTTCTGAGAGCCACCATTCTGCGACCCTCCTCTTTGAAAACCACCATTCTGAAAACCTCCTCTCTGTGAGAAGGAAGAACCACCACCTCTTGTATTCTGAAAACCTCCTCTGTAATTACCAGAATTTTGTTGACTCCTACTATTTTGTGCATACCCCCTTTGAGCCACATTGGCCGAAACATTCTTAACCTGCTTCTTAACCTTCTCATGCCTTGCTTCTTGTGCAAGAAGTAACGCCTCAATCTCTGTTATACTATATTCATCCTTCCTCATAGAGAAAGACGTAATAAACCCTTCATACTCTTCACTTAGACCATCAAGAATTGCTTCAACATGATCATGAGTCAACACAGGAGACCCTATGGCAGTTAAAGCATCTGCAATCTTTTTAATCTTTAAAACAAACTCAGACATAGAAGAGGACCCTTTCTTGGTGTTCCTCAAATCATTCTTGAGCTGCCTCTCTCTGGCCAACGTAGCATTCGAATACAGATCTTCAAGCTTCCTCCAGACCTGATACGTATATGTACACCCAACCATTCTATTCACCATACTATCAGTCATTGAATTCAAAAGCCAACTTACCAGAAGCTGATCTTGGCTCTCCCAATGAAGAAACTCGCCAGAGTACACTCCATTCTCTACATCCTTCTCCGTAAGATAGTGCTTTGGAACATGCTTTTCTCCCAAAAGAAACTTGTGCAGCCTGTGACCCTTTATCGTTGCCATAGCCTGCATCCTCCACGCCAGAAAGTTGTTATCATTCAACTTTGACGCAATCGTCGGGACATTCTAAAGAGCATACTTCACCTCTTCAGTCTTGCTCGAAACACCACCCTGCGAACCACTGCTCTGCGACCCACTATTGTCAGCCGCCATCTTCACCAAAAACTCTCTCTTCACTCTTCAGAACTTCTGTCAAGAAGCTTTAGACCTCTGATACCATGAAAGGATTTCAGTAATCAAAGAAATATGGAATTGAATCTTATATTAATGAGAGGACATAAGTCCTATTTATATACAAAGACGGAGTACATTGCTCAATAACTAATAAGCTAACAGAAAGGGAAAATGCTCAACAAACTATAACAAACTATAACTAACACTTCCTAACTAACACTTAACCATTCTCATTACTTATAGTTCTATCACATAGGGTTAACTGTTTGACCCTATAATTACTATCAATTATGACAATTACCTTCGACATTTTTCATATGATTGCAATAATTGATAGCGAGTTTTTGGGATTATAGTAAAAGTGATACATATTGAGGATAGTTTTTAAAAATTACTAAATTAAGATTTGTTTTTGTAGGAGTATATATCTCTGTGTACATAATCACAACAGATGTTGTTACTAATATTTTTACTACCCATAATTCATATCATTTCTTTCCCAAGTCAGTGTATATCATATTTACCCTAAACTTTCTACATAGTAAGAATTGTTTTTTACATGACTACGTTTCTACTCTTTTGCCAAAAAAAAACTTATGATGCTACATTATTTTGGAAATGCTATATCTGACTACTTCTTTATGAGTAATGGGTGTGGGTCAAGAAGTTGTAAAAATATTCAGTCTAATAATTATGTCACTTGATATACCGTGCCAATTATATATCCGACATTGTTCAATAGTGTGCACTTTTACACAGTTGAAAGTTCTAACCCGAACACATGAGCTGCACAGCAAAATTATTTAGTACATGTTTCTCTCTTGTAAATGGTTTAATATCCGAGTGTAGCTTCCGCATAACAATGTCTCACCAACGTATTATATGGATTTTTGAACATATTATTTGAAAAAATATGTTAATATCTATAAACATAACCCGTGCAGGATACGGGTACAAAGACTAGTATATATATATATATATATATGTGTGTGTGTGTGTGTGTGTGTGTGTGTGTGTGTGTGTGTGTAAGAAAACTCAATTTGGTTTGCACAAAAGATTTTTAATAAATAAATAAACAAACACAACGTGAATTGAATACTCTCCTTTTGTAAAATAGAAAAAATTTATGTGTTGTTGCTTACATGTTTTTGGTAAGGTTAACCAATTAAAAAAAGACATGTATCAATTTTGAACACATGTCTTTTTTTAATTGGTTAACCTTACCAAAAACATGTAAGCAACAGCATATAAATTTTGTCCTTGTAAAATATTAAATGGGAGAGTGTGCATTTGTCCAAAAAAACAAAAGGGAGAGTGTGCATACACAACACAACACATTCACACGCCTTTTAGATTAGATATTAGATGACCTCTCAATACCCAAAGCCACCTCGTTCACTCCTTCATATCATGGCACCACCAATGATGAGCTCCTCCAAGACTACAGAAGTTTGCTCTGTGGCACCATGGTCGCCGGAAACAGCCACTTCCTCCGCCACATCTTCTCTATACCTCACTTTTTCCGACATAATGTGGCTCAAACTCCGACCCGTTAAGCGCGTTTTCTTCTACGAATTCCCTCACCCACCTTCCTCCTTCTTCGATTCCCTTCTTCCCAAACTCAAACACTCCCTCTCTCTCACTCTCCACGCCTTCCTCCCTCTCGCTTCCACCCTCACTTGGCCCTCTTACTCCCCTGTTCCCGTCATCGCCTACCTCCCCGGCGACGCCGTCTCCGTCACCGTCGCCGAATCCGACTCAGATTTCAACCATCTTTCGGGTTTTAACTTCTCCGACGCTGCGGAAACCCGATTGCTGGTACCCCACTTGACCATTTCTGAAGATCGAGCTTCGGTCATGGCTCTGCAGGTTACTCTGTTTCCGAACTTGGTTTTTCCATTGGAATCGCCACACACCATGCGGCTATGGATGGGAAATCTTCCACTTCCTTCATGAATTCCTGGGCTTACATCTGCTTCCACCTCGAAGATTCTTCGGATCTCTCTTCTTCTCCATCGTTGCCGGAGCATCTAGTACCTTTCTATGACAGATCTGTGATCAAAGACCCATGTGGGGTCGCTCAGAGATTTGCGAATTATTTAATGCAAAATGGAGGACCAAACAAGAGAACCTTGATGCTCTGGGAATTCCCAAGGGCAAATAATCGAAGCTAATAAGGGGGGCGTTTGAATTGACCCCATCAAGTATTTCAAAGCTGAAGAAATCTGCGGAGTCTAAGGTGAAGCAAGGGGTTCGCGTATCGTCTTTTATAGTGGCCTGTGCGTATGTGTTGGAGTGCTTAGTGAAAGCAGAGAAAACAGAGGAAGACAGAGTATTCCTCGCTTTCAATGCAGACTTAAGGTCTCGTCTGGACCCTCCGATTCCACCCACGTATTTTGGGAATTTCATTGGAGGGGCGATGTTTGTGTGTGAGACGAAGAGATTGTTGGAGGAAGATGGGTTTGTGTGTGGCGTTGAGGAGATTATTGAAGGTTTGAAGAGAATGGACGAAGAAGAAGATGTGGTAAGTGGAACAGAGAGGTTTTTTCTAGAGACGGGAAAGATGATGAGGGATAAGAATGTGAGGAGTTTCACAGTTGCTGGGTCGCCTAGGTTTGATGTTTATGGTAATGATTTTGGGTGGGGAAGGCCCAAGAAGGTGGAGATAGTTTCGATTGATGAGACAGGAGCGTTTTCTCTTACAGAAAGTAGGAACAAGAATGGAGGTATTGAGATTGGGTTGGTGTTGAATCAAACTGTAATGGAGGCCTTTGCTTCACTGTTTGTTAAACGTCTTTGAATTGCTTTGCATTTGCAAGCATATAGTAGTCAATTTTTTTTTCTTACTTGTGTGCGTCACTATAAATGTTTCTTCATTTTATTTTGCTTTGAAATAATCAATATACTAAGTAAGGCTATTAATTAAGGATATTCAAAGTGCATTAAAAAAAGCAGAAATTTTTAGGGGCGGCATTACTGAATAATAATGAACTTTTAAGTTTAGAAGAATGCTCAGATCCAGAAAAAGTAAAAGGGAAGGAAGGCTTCGTGCTTCTTTCATATGGCTCATAATTGGTGTTTGTTCTTTGCTGAAGAAAAGGCTTACGTGAAAATTGGAAAACCAACCTTCTTTCTTTTGCAGGAAGAATGCAACTGCCTAAAGTTATTTTGGTATAAAAGAAAAGTATAATTGAAAACAAAATTAAGTGAGAAAAAAATTAAATAAGATTTAAAAAATATGTTTAGTATATTAATGTAAAAAATAGAATTAAATTATATAAAAAAAATTTTAAAATAATACTTTTACCTTAAATTATATATATATATATATATTTTTATTATGCATTCATTGGCATCACCTTTCCTATCTCAAAATTTGATAAAGATATAATGATCATTTAACTTTGGGCCTTGTTTGGTACAAAGGAAGTTATGGGTAGAAAAGTTTTTTCATAATTTGTATTATGTTTGGTAGATGGTGAGCAAACTTTCTAGGTGAGGAAGGTTCCATCTAAGGTGGGGAGAAAGGTGTCATCTTACATAGGAGGGAAGTTGATTTTGGTACCTAAGAAGTGATTATAAAATGACTAATTTTCCCTTAATAGTTTATCTTTATTGTGATTATATCTAAGACATATCAATTAACAAAGTAATTAATTTATTTGATAAAAAATGCTTCAACATAATTTTAATTTAAACTGAAAATTTTATAATTTTTTATTTTTAAATAATTTTAAAAATATTTTTTTAAGGATATTTTGGAAATTAATGTGGTTTCTATTAATTATCTTAGTTTAGTTAGCTTTCACTCTTAATTTCATTATATTAATTTTAATTAGAAAAAAATTCTTGTGTTTATAATATCATTTAATTGACAAAGTAATTAAATTATTAGATAAAAACACTTTAACCTAATTTTATTCTTAAACTTTCAAACAATCATATAAAAAATAGGGACAAATATGACATTTTACACTTTTATTTTTCATTTCCCTATCTTACTTCCATCATACCAAACAACTTTATTTTTTTACTTCTACTTTTCTTTCTCTCATACCAAACACACTTTTTATCATTTACTTCCACTTCTTTTTCTCACCAAAACACCCACTTCCTACCAAAGGCCACCTTACACTTTTCTATCCCTAAATCATATTCCCTCTCCTGAACAAGAAAACAAGGTTCCTCATAGACAATAAAAGTTCCTCTTCCATATCTTAAAAATTAAACTAAATATGATTAGTTATCATTTCCCTTGCCCTTATAAAATGCTACAACTAAAAGCACTTTAAAGGTTTGTTTGGGAATTAAGAGGAGAAAGGAAGGAGAGTGATTAGAGGAAAAGTGAGAGGAGGAGGAGGGAAGGTTAACCTTTCAAACTTCCTCTTCTTGTTTGGGTATTGATACCTCTTTCAAAATACTCCAATTTGAGGTATCTTGAATTTGTGAAGGGGAAGGATAATGGAGGATTAATAATTGATCTTCTAAACTAATTAAAAACATTAAATCTGAAATAATTGTCTTAAATCACTAATGGGCTTTAAATAATAAAACCTAAATATAATGATTTTCGCACAAATGATGGCCAAATTACTCTTTTGGTCCTCAACGTTTACACGAAGTTTAATATTGGTTCTCAACGTTTCAAAAAGTTATTTTAGGTCCTCAACGTTTTTCTTTTTGTCAAAGTTGGTCCTCCAGCGTAACTCTATCTGGGTTTTTTTGTTAAATGCTGGCGTGGAAAGCTTATGTGGCACACCCTCTCTCTTACGTGTCATATTTGGATGACATGACACCCTCTCTCACTCCAACTCGTCAAAACGAAACGATGCCGTTTTGCTGAGTTGGAGTGAGAGAGAAGTGATGCAAAATGTCATCGTTTTACTGAGTTTGAGTGAGAGAGGGTGCCATGTCATTTAAATATGACACATAGGAGAGAGGGTGTGCCACATAAGCCTTCTACGTCAGCATTTAACAAAACAAAAGACGGAGTTACGCTGGAGGACCAATTTTGACAAAAAAAAACGTAGAGGACCTAAAATGACTTTTTGAAACGTTGAGGACCAATATTAAACTTCGTGCAAACGTTGAGAACCAAAAGAGTAATTTGGCCAAAAGTATTCCATGAATATCCCATTTTTGTCCTTTTGCTTGTAAGGATCCGTCTGGGCCCAGACGGATTCGATTATTATTATTTTTAAATATTGAATCCGTCTGAGAGGCAGACGGATTCAGTATTTTTTAAAAAAAAAGTTCCTACAATTTTCATCCAGCGGTTGATTGGGGAAGATATGAATTATTTTCGGATATCGGGTATTTCGGATATGGATATTGATATTGAAAATAATATTTTTTTGGATACGATTCGGATATTGGATATATTGGGCGATTCGAATTCGAATGCGAAGAGTTTACATAATTTTTATTTTTTCATCAATCAATCACTTCTTTTTTTTTACTATTGCATCCGAATTCGAATCGCCCAATAATTAAACGGAGGCTGAATTAGGGGTAGTAATAGGCGGGTACTTGTTCTTTTTTTTACTATTCGCATCCGAATTCGAATCGCCCAATATATCCAATATCCGAACCATATCCGAAAAAATATTATTTTCAATATCAATATCCATATCTGAAATACCCGATATCTGAAAATAGTTCATATCTTCCCCTGGACGAAAATTGTAGGAAATTTATTTAAAAAAATACTGAATCCGTCTGCCTCTCAGACGGATTCAGTATTTAAAAAATAATAATAATATAACTGAATCCGTTTGGGCCCCCAAACGGATCCTTACAAGCAAAAGGACAAAAATGGGACATTCATGAAATACTTTTTGGAGAAAGGGAACTTTGAGATTTAATTTTTTGTAGTATGATTTTTGAGTAAAATTGCCAATAAATAACATAGTATCTTAATTAGAGACATTATTTTATATCAAACATTAACATCTTATATCTTTATAATGTCAAATGTCATACCAAACAAAAGTATAAAAAATAACATAATATTTAAAATAAAACTATTTTATACTATAGTATATAAAATATTATATTATCTAAAATTACGTTATACCATACGCCCCTTAATGGGATATTATGAATTGTGTTTGTGAGTGCAGGTTAGTGGACTTTTTTGGTGAAAATACCATTTCATGAAGGGCTCCAAATTTTCTATCCTATGCTATCTCTATCGAGGCTAATGTGGGTTGAATTTATTTACATTTATAATTTGAGGAGAAAGGGAGGTTAAAGTTATAGGGGGGAATGTTGATCATGACTGGAATTATATAGGAAGATTGACTTTGTATCTTCTTGATAGTTGAGAGGAGTTGGAATTTTTTGCTGTTCACAGTTATACTGTCTAGATTATTACCGTGGTTAACCGATCAATAACTGTAACTAATAAAATTCGATCAAGGTTTTTTTTATTAGTTAGCCACAGTTATAATGCTAGTGAACATGACCGAACAACAAGAAAAGATCCGAATTTTAATTAAGAGGACCATATATGAATACTAGAGCGGATGATTTCGGAGGGAAGCTATTTGTCATTCTAGAAGTTTATAGATTTTCCATGTCCAATTCTCGGGAAATATAATTTTGAAAAGAGATTCATGTCTTTATTTAAACCTCTTCTTAAGAAGGATTGTGACTTTTTCCTTTTGTTGAGGTTACTTTCGTATTTTAATTTGAGAATTCGAATCAATATTTTAAAAATCAGACAAATTCAAAAGAAAATTCGGTCATAGGTTGATTGGTTCAATTAATTGAATTGATGGTCGAATTAGACAACATTATAAATGTAAAAATAATTAAATAAATTTAATAATAATAATAAATTTTATATTAAAAAAATTATATTTTTATTCATCAATTTTAAATATATATAATAAATAATTTACATGATTTAACTATATATATTTATATATGTGAAAAAATAATAGGCTCAAATAAGAATAATTAAAAATTTTATATTATTTTTTAGGCTATCACTATAAATGTAAGTTGGTCCCTATAATTATTAGGGTAGGTTTTTTTTCAAATAATCTGATGTAGAATAAAAGAAATTGTGGCCACATCATTATGGAAATAGTGGAAACTTAACAGAAGTTAACGGTAGGGACCAATTTACGATAATGAATCTAATGTTTGGCTCTTTTATGTATTAGTATGTTAAGCCAACTTTTTTTTATAGTTTTCTTTACTTTTTTATTTAAATTTGAGAAATTATAAACTTTTTTTAAAGAATATTTAAAGTACGAAAGATATAAATACAAAAAAAATTAAAAACTTTATGTAAATCGAGATTTACTATGAGTGGATTAGGGACTAACTTTTTAGTCCCTAATAAAGGTGATCGCTAAACCATTCACGGTAAGTCCTTATTTGTGTGAAATTTTTTATTTTTTTGTGTCTATAACTCTTACTCTTTAAAAAAAATTTACAATTTTTCAAGTTTAAATAAAAAAGTGAAGAAAACTATGAAAAATGGTCAGCCTAGCATGCTAATGCATAGAAAAGCCAAGCACTAAATCCATTCTCCCAACTTACATGTGTGGTAATTGGTAAAACTATAGGGACCAAATGTATAATTTAACCTGCTTTTTACAAATTATATTAGTTGTTTCTTGATCTTATGAGGTTCAAAATTATAAGATACAAAATACATATATAGTTAAATGTAGTCTAACATGTTTAGACCAACCATTAAAAAAAAATTTTCAAGTCTTTGATTAGATCCGGACTTGACACTTGACCAGTTATTAGACCAATTGATCCGATCGAATTCTTAAAATAGTAATTTTAGAAGTGAGAGAAGGCTCATTGATGAGAAGGCGCTATCTGAGTTTTTTTTTGGTGCAACAGTCTAAAAATAAAAATAAATACCAAATAAATAAGAAAATATAATTAGTTAGTGAAATTATAAAACGCTTGATGCCGGATTGAGATACGAATATCTCGTTTTCTTGAAGGTAATTCACGTCTCCAACAGGTTGATTTTATTATATCACTTGGTGCGGTGGTATTAAGATTCTTTACCTCTAGGAGATACAACAATCCAGTATTCGCTTGTTTGTCTACAATCTCTCTACAGTTAAGAAGAACTAGACATGACTCCCAACACATCCACTTTTCTCTACTCAAATAACATACCTAACATATGTTTTACTCTTTCTTTCTTTTTTTGCTTGAATTTTTACATATTGTTTTTCAAGTATGTGTTTGATATGTCTCACATCTGTTAAGTCAAGTGTATGTGTGAGCTTATAAATCATGGGTTCTCTCCCTTCTTAAGCTAGCTTTTGGGCGTGCTACCCAAGAGCTTATAACATTTTGTGCTCTTGTTAAGAGAAGCTATCCTTAATGGTGTCGTTGCGAGAGGACTGCTACTCAAAGGGCGAGGTCTACGAAGTCACCGTGGACAGTGACTATTAAGGAAAGTGTATTGATATGTCCTACATCTGTTAAACCAAGTATATGTGTAAGTTTATAAATCTTTAGACTCTCTCCTCTTAAACTAATTTTTGAGGTAACTTCCACCCAAAGACTTATAATAGTGTTATTCTCATCTTAACGCTCAAACTAATAAAAAACATAATCGCTCATAGTAATTAATTGAAACGTTTGAAGCCAATGGATACAAAACCAAACGGATATCAATTAAGATCATTATTTGATTATATGTTTGTAACTTATTATATATCTTTATTTATTTATAATAATATCCAACAATTTTAATTTGCTGAAGTAAGTATACTCTTTTTAAGAGATCGGATCCTCTACCGTGATGTCATTGTGCAGTTCGGTTAGCCATAATTAAAACCGTGGTTAACCGGTCACGCAACCGTGACAAACATTTTAGCTACGATTTCGTGTTCAGTTAGTCACAATTTTAACCGTGAATAACCAAACCGCACAATAACAATACGATAGAGGATCCGCGTTTCTGTTTCTAATGCCCAAACCCTCGTACGCTTTTATAAGGGTGATTTTATCTCAATGCAGGAGATGTAATTTCTTTTGGGAAGGCTGAATGCCCCCAAAGAAAATTTCTCTTAATTTGATCCTTTTTAATTTGGATAACTTTGAGTAAATAAAAGGCGTATGTTAGGTGGATTTTAGAGTGCATTTGGTTGTAACATTTTACAAGGGAAAGGAAATGATAACTAATCATGTTTAGTATAATTTTTGAGATATGAAAGAGGAAAAACCTTATTTCCTTCCTTGTTTAGGAGGGAAGATAATTTTATTGTAACACACACAAGCAAGAAAAAAATTTTTTAGTACTATACGGAGTTTGGATCCTCTAAAGTTAAAATTTTATGAAATTTTTGGAATTATTCAATACTCATTTCTTCTGATTGGTCCAAATTTAAGAAATAAAAAAAAAATTTAAAAAAACATGTAAAAAATAACTTCACAAACTTAAAAAAATTTCAACTTTAAAAGATCTGCTCTCCTACTGTCAAATGCAAAGCAATTCAAAGACGTTTAAGAAAAAGTGAAGCAAAGGCCTCCATTACAGTTTGATTCAACACCAACCCAATCTCAATACCTCCATTCTTGTTCCTACTTTCTGCAAGAGAAATGGATCCTGTCTCATCAATTGAAGCTACCTCCACCTTCTTCGGCCTTCCCCACCCAAAATCATTACCATAAACATCAAACCTAGGCGACCCAGCAAGTGTGAAACTCCTCACATTCTTATCCCTCATCATCTTTCCCGTCTCCAAAAACAACCTCTCTGCTTCACTGATCAAATCCTCTTCTTCTTCCATTCTCTTCAAACCTTCACTTATCCCTTCAACGCCACACACAAACCCATCTCCCTCCATCAATCTCTTCGTCTCGAATACAAACATCGCCCCTCCCACGCAATTCCCGAAATACGTGGGTGGAACCGGAGGATCCAAACGCGACCTTAAGTCGGCGCCGAAAGTGAAGAGCACTCTGTTTTCCTCTGTTTCCTCTGCTTTCACTATGCACTCCAACACATACGCACATGTCACCGAAAACGATGACACGCGAACCCCTTGCTTCACCTTAGACTCCGCAGATTTCTTCAGCTTTGAAATACTTGATGGGGTCAATTCAAACGTCCCCCTTTTTAGCTTCGATTGATTTGCCCTTGGGAATTCCCAGGGCATCAAGCTTCTCTTGTTTGGTCCTCCATTATTTTGCATCCAAAAATTCGCGAATCTCTCAGCGACTCCACATGGGTCTTTGATCACAGATCTGTCATAGAAAGGTACTAGATGCTCCGGAAACGACGAGGAATCTGAAGAATCTTCGAGGTTAGAGCAGATATAAGCCCAGGAATTCATGAAGGAAGTGGCAGATTTCCCATCCATAGCCGCATGGTGTGTGGCGATTCCAATGGAAAAACCAGAGTTCGGAAACAGAGTAACCTGCAGAGCCATGACCGAAGCTCGATCTTCAGAAATGGTCAGGTGGGGTACGAGCGATCGGGTTTCCGCGGGGTCGGAGAAATCAAAACCCGAAAGTTGATTGAAATCTGAGTCGGATTCGGCGACGGTGAGGGAGACGGCGTCGCCGGGAAGGTAGGCGATGGTGGGAAGAGGGGAGTGAGAGGGCCAAGTGAGGGTGGAAGCGAGAGGGAGGAAGGTGTGGAGAGTGAGAGAGAGGGAGTGTTTGAGTTTGGGAAGAAGGGAATCGATGAAGGAAGAAGGTGGGTGAGGGAATTCGTAGAAGAAAACACGCTTAACGGCTCCGAATTTGAGCCACATTATGTCGGAAAAGGTGAGGGATAGAGAAGTCGCGGCGGAGGAAGTGGCTGTTTCCGGCGACCATGGTGCCACAGAGCAAAATTCTATAATCTTGGAGGACCTAATTGGTGATGCCATGAAGGAGTGAAAGAAAGTGGCTTTGGTATTAAATATTGATAATATTAAGAGGCCATCTAATATCCTAATTTAAAAGGCGCGTGAATGTGTCACGTTGTGTTTTATTTAATATTTTGTGCCAAATTGTTTATTTATTTATGTATAATTTTTCGTGCAGATCAAATTGAGTTTTCTTACACGTACGTACAATTCGGTTTTTAAAAGATTAATTTATTCACAATTTGATTCTTAAAAGATATCGATTATTTAATTTATTTTTTGAAAGATGAAACTAATGTATAAATTAGTCCTTCCGTCAAAATTCGTTAAAGAAAGTGCTGACGTGAACCGTTAACTACCTACATAGCATTATTAATTATTAACTATACAAATCAGTTTCTGAAAGATTATACTATTATACAAATTAGTCCCTAAAAATTTATATTGTCATACAAATTAGTCCGTCAAATATCTCTATTATATTACAATTAAGTCCTTAAAATAATAATATGAGTAAAGTAACTAGACGGTTTTTGCATACGATAATAATCTACCATATACTTCTACGACATCAATTTGGTGAACAGCTTTAACCTCTAATGTGTCCTTGAAATTGGTGGGTTGTGGAGTGTCGTCCTTTGGGTGGTGGAATGCAAAAGTGCTTATTTGGCCGCAAAATCGGATAATTATTGTTGTACTGAGAAGTATGTTAACTCCAACAAGAGCATGCTAGTCAACTAACAATAATGCTCTTCAAAACAAGCTATGTCCGTTGATAATTTAGTACTTAAACAACATTTGCAATATTATATGTATATAATTAAAACTTATTTTCAAACATTTTGCTTTGTTAATTATTATTATCAGTAATATATTACTGTTAGTAATGAATTAAAAATTAGTTGTTTGAAAAAATCGTGGACTAGAATCTAGATAAAGACTAACTTAAAGGAAAGAGCTCATGTGAAAACACATATAATTCAATAAGCTTCTTAGCACTAGTCAACTCAGTTATTCATTTGTACGTAAAAACCAATGATGCCTCACATTAAAATCTTATACTAACTCTTTCATTGTGAAAAATTATATGAATTTTAAAATTTTAAAAGTACTAGTATTCAGAAACTTATTGAATTGTAACTGATTTAATTTGAGCAAACATATATTTCCCTTAAGTCAACTACCGTGAGCTTACTCTTTGTTAGGGTTAGCAACACCTATTCGATTTTGCAACCAAATAAGTGCTTTTGCATCCCACCACCTTGTCGTTGTACTGCATTGTCAAAGCCAGCAGGCAACTGACATTCATATTAACCTCGTATAAGTGTAAGGTAGATTATTATTTTATGTAAAAATCTTCTAGCTACCTTACTCATATTATTATTTTAAGGACTTATTGTAATTTATATAAATCTTTTGAATGACTAATTTGTATAGCAATATATTTTTTAGGGACTAATTTGTATAATAGTATAATCTTTCATGAACTAATTTATATACTTAATAATCAGTACTATCATATAAACAGTTAACGGTGCCACGTATGCAATTAACGGTCCATGTCAGCAGTTCTGTTAATGGCTTTTAACAGAATTTGATGGAAGGACTAATTTGTACAATAATTTCATTTTTCAGAAACTAAGTTGGATAACTAAAATCTTTTAAAAAACAAATTATCAATAAAACAATTTTTCAAAAACCAAATTATATATATAGTCAAGTATTAAATATTGATAATATTGAGAAGTCATCTAATATCTAATCTAAAAAGCGTGTAAATGTGTTTTACTGTTGTGTATGCACACTCCCATAATATTTAACAAAAGGCGATTGTTCAATTCACGTTGTGTATTATTTAATATTTTGTGCCAAATTGTTTATTTATTTATAATTTTTCGTGCAGACCAAATTAAGTTTTTTTACACATATATTAAAAAAAATTCAAATTTAACAACTTTTAAAGAACTATTGAAACGAGTCGCAATTAGAGCTAAGATAATCATAAAATTAATGAAGAAGTTTATGGAAGAGAATTAGACAAATCAAATAGCAAGCATGTCATCAATAGTTGTTGAAAATGTTATTTACACTAAGTGGACTTAAAATAGAGCTTTACAACATTTTATTGGGCTTGAAAACATCAATTTGGAGAGTTTGAACTAAGTACTATACATGTGAAGACTCGTTTAAGCTTAAATCATCATATTTTGAGCTTAGAAGGCTTATTATAAATTGGGTTAATTATTTGTGGGTCAAATTACTCTTTTGGTCCTCAACGTTTGCACGAAGTTTAATATTGGTCCTCGTTTCAAAAAGTTATTTTAGGTTTTCAACGTTTTTTTTTTGTCAAAATTGGTCCTCCAGCGTAACTCCGTCTGGTTTTTTTTGTTAAATGCTAACGTAGAAGGCTTATGTGGCACACCCTCTCTCCTACGTGTCATATTTAAATGACATGACACCCTCTCTCACTCAAACTCAGCAAAATAATGCCATTTTGCATCACTTCTCTCTCACTTCAACTCAGCAAAACGGCGTCGTTTTGTCGAGTTGGAGTGAGAGAGAGTGTCATGTCATCCAAATATGACTCGTAGGAGAGAGGGTGTACCACATAAGTCTTCCACGTCAGCATTTAACAAAAAAAACCTAGACGGAGTTACGTTGGAGGACCAATTTTGACAAAAAGAAAAACGTTGAGGACCTAAAATAACTTTTTGAAACGTTGGGGACCAATATTAAACTTCGTGCAAATGTTGAGAACCAAAAGAGTAATTTGATCGAATACTTTTTTGGGAAGGAGAATTTTGGGGTTTAATTTTTTGTAGTATGGTTTTGAGTAAAATTGCCTTATTTATTTATGTATCTTTCAAATTTATCCTTATAAATTTAATTTAATTAATTATTGTATTTATTGTCTATGATTATTTTTAAAATTTCATAATAATTTTAAATTAAAAAATATCAACAACATAATTTAATATAATTAAAAATATCAATTATTTAAATACACAACAAAATGATAGAAATAAGTAAAGAAAATGCGATCTATTAATAATTTATGTTAAAAAATAATATATATATATATATATATATATATATATATATAAAATAAGGATAAAATTGATAAAAAAAATTCACTCAAGGTATCATTTTAGATAACACAATATTTTTGTCATGGGATGACACCATTTTGGTGTCAAGTGACGACATTGTGTTATATTGGATGATAATATGTCAATCACATGACATTATAACAAACAGTGTCGTATCATTCAAAATAACATGTTGTCTTAGATAATACTGTCATAAAAGCATAATACCAAACACCTCCTAAATTGGATATGGAAAACAAATTGTGACCTAGAGAGCATATTTCCATTTGGAAAATATACCGTAATGCCTGCCAACTGCTATTAAACTAACTAAATTTTGAGTAAATTACACTCACTTTTTTGGCATATTCAAATTTTATACAGAGCTCTCCTCTCGTTTAAAATATTAAATTGACCTCCCTTAATACATCAAAATATCCTAGAGTTTTGTCCAAATAACATTTTCTCCTGAAGTTTTTATTCAAATGGATGATTGTTTTGAATTTTCAACTCAATTTTTCTAATGACTGAGTTTCTAAGGAAGCTTCTCAAAATTCAACAACTCAAGAGAGTAGATCTTAAAAAAATTCAATTGAAAATTCACAAAAAAAAATCTATTTGGTTGGAAACTTCAAGAGAAAATATTATTTGGACCAAAGTGTAAAATATTTTGATGTGCCGGGGAATATCAATGTAATATTTCAAACGATAAAAAAGTATATGTAATATTTGAATCTTGTAATTTACTCCTAAATTTAATACTACCATCCCCCAACTTGTAAGTTATGCAATACCCATGAGAAAACTCCTATCCATATTTTAATTGATTGTAATCTTTGAAAACAAATTTAGGTCATGTTCTTTTACTAGAAAGAATAGTGGAAATGAGGATGGAATGGGTGGGGCCCACTGGGGCCTACCTATTTTTTATTTTTTCATTTCCATCAACTTTAAAAAAAAGAAAAAAAGAAAAAAGAAAAAATCTATTATACCCCTCTGATTTGACATGATTTGACACAATTATAACCTTCTTTTCTTTTTATTATTTTAATATAAGGGGTAAAATGGTCATTTTAATACATTCCCTTTCCATTTCCATTACCAAACTTTTACTACTAAACACAAGAAACGCATTCCGTTTCCATTTCCGTTTCTGTTTCCATTTCCATTTCTGCGTAAAGAACGTGCCCTTAGTGTAAGAAACTTCACACTTCCTCCTTCCTTTTTTACCCCTACCGAGACTTCATTGGCTCCATTCAAAATGATCTTCAAATGGCCCAAACTCCTTAAACATTCTTTGGAGTACCATCTTCAAATATGATTATACTTTTTGAAAAGTTTGTTATTTAAATTTCATTCAAAAATATAATATTACTTTATATTTAGATATATCTTTACATTTTTTCTATAATTTTTTAAATATATAAAATATAGAATAATAATGATTAGGTTTTAAAATATAATAATAAATAAAATAATAGAAAGTTATTTAATTCTATACTACTTTTTCCAACTTCTCACTATTTTTATTTTATCTTCCCCATTTTTTAGGGGTAATTCATGTATTTTATATTATATAATATATAATTTCTAAATTCAATGACGCAAATACCACAAGCCATTGTAATATATATGAGATTTTATTGGCAATTGAAAAAGCCCTTGGTTTACATTTAACATCTTTTAAAATTGAATAACTATATATATTTATCCTCAGTGTAGATTTAATTTAATGTTACACAATTATTTATTTATTTTTTAATAAATTTAATGCAATATTACATAAACTGTAAATATTCATTTCAAAACATCAAAATTACTGAACTATCTTTATTAATATATATTTAAAATCCCTTGTTAAATTTTAATATAAGTTTAAGTGAATTTACTATAATATTAACGATAAAATCATTGTCTTATTTTATACATAAATGTTATCTTCATTGATAAAAAAAATAAATTTAATTTTTTAACTAAGAAAATAAGTATAATTTAAATAAATATCTGAAAATTTTGATTTAACTTACTTTTTTTAATGAATATTTAACAAAGTGCTCTCCCATAGGGGTGTTCAAAGGCGTGATTTGGTTCGGTTTTGCCAAAAATTTGAATTGAACTAATATAATCGATTTTCAAAATGCTATTTTCCAGCGGTTTGATTCGGTTTTAGAATCGGTTTGATTCATGCTAATTTGATATTTTCATGTTGACATATATTAAACAAAATCTAACTTTATAAAGCCTAAAAAATAATAAATTTTAAAAATATCAAACTTATAATACTATACTAAATAACTAATTATAAATTGTTAAATAAAGATTTTATAAAGATTAATAAGAATTCAAAATATTACAACAAATTAAGTCACTAAAAAAATTAATTTTAGCGTAAGTGAATTAATGTCATTTGTCAATAATTTTATTTGTTAATTTGATTGTTATAATTAACATTAAAATGATCTCAACATAATCTCTAAGTTAACGTCGATTGTAGAACTGAAAGAGTCATAACGTTAAAAATAGTTTTAAACTAACTTTAAAGATATAATTTTTGTTGTAGAGATTATATTATCTAATATAATTATATCAAATCTTCTGATCTTTATCAATATATATATATATATATATATATATATATATATATATATATATTCACTTAACAAAAGAACAAATAATAACTAATAACTATAAAGTACAATTACAATATATACTATAATTTTTATTATTAAGAGATAAAAGTATATATAGATATATTGCTCGGTTTGAATTAATTAAGGGTAAATTACACTTTAGTGCCCTGTAGTTTTGTTCGATTTCACTTTGGTACCATATGGTTTTATTTTTGTCAGTTAGGTGTCTTGAGGTTTGCGCCGTAAGCAATTTAGTGCCTTGTGTTTTCTACTGTTAGTTTTTTAAAGTCTCTAAAACCTGGAAACATTAGCCTTTTTGCAACATGTAACAAAATGTACTTAATTTAGGCTCAAGATGTTTGGTAGAAGCATTAGCCATTTTGCAACATGTAACAAAATGTTCTTATTTAGGCTCAAGATGTTTATCAGAAACTTAACCTTTTTGCAACATGTGACAAAATGTACTTAATTTAGGTTCTAGATGTTTGACCAAAACTTAACCTTTTTGCTACAAGAATAGAGTTGAGTGAGTTTACAAAGATGTATATTTGCAATAGGTGCGGTTCGGTCTGTTAACCGAGAAAAAAGCTTAAAAACCGACAACCGAACCGACCTAATCGGTTATGCAATCATAGAAACCGAAAGTGGACCTTCTTTTTTCGATTTTAATCGGTTTTTTATTGGTTTGGTTCGGTTTTAAACAACCCTACTCTCCCAACATTGCCCAATCTAACATTCATTATAAAATATAAACTAGGAAAACCAAAAAAAAATAAAAAAAATAGATTACTTGCGTTCGTCTAATGACAAATGAGATAGTGGACTTTGTTTTGGGCCTGAGAGATAGTGGACTTTAATTTGGGCCCATGAAATCCCTTTTCGTTGACCCAACTCAATTAACCTTAACATGACCCAAATGTTTTTTTTTGTGGACACGAACCTGAGGAGAAAAACAAAAGGACTAGAGAATGAACTTTAAGAAATCCCAATTCAGTTTATTATAATGTTTTTTTTGAGGCATTGTAAGAATTATGATGGGTACTGGATAGTAATAACTTTCAATTATTTAATTTATTATTTTAAAATATAATAATTATTTTATATTACATTTAAAAAATATATCAGATATTTAATGTGTTATTATATAAAAATATAGTAATGATTATATTATATTATTCTTAAATTAAATTAAGAATAAATTATATACACATATGTACATTTAAAGCCTCTAGTATATAATAATAAAGTGATGTTAATTTCTAGCATGATGATTTTAGATACTTTAAATCAATATATGTAACAAATTAATTTATATTCAAGCTAACTGAAAAAAAATTCAAATCAATATTTTTAAAATCGGATCGTTCAATGAACCGAAAAATCTTCTGGGTCACGGGCTAATTGGTTCAATCGGTTGAACTGGTGGTCAAACCGATTGATATTATATATATAATAATAATAATATTTGAATAATTTTTATATCAATATATATATTTTATAGTACAAAAATTATATTTTTGTACATAAATTTAAAATATAATGAGTAATTGATAATTTTATATTATTCAACTATATATATAAATAATAATAAGCTCAAATAATATTAATTAAAGTATTTATGTCATTTACACACTATATTAGTTGTATCATAGTCATATAAGATTTAAAATTGTAAGATACACAATGTATATAGTCAAGTTTAGATCAAAATGTCATGCCCAACTCCAAAAAACAAAAAAGGCCCATCAAAACCGGTCCGAGTCACCCGTTTTGACCGATCCCACCTAGATAAACTCAAAATCGAATTTTTAGCTAAACTCGGATCGGATGAGCGGCCAGTGCGATCCGGATTTTAAAACATTGATCTAGATATTCAATTGGAAAAAATAAAAACGGAACAACCAATAAATTTTATATTTCAAGAAATATTTGTGGTTAACCAAAGGGACCAATATGGACAGCTAGAAATTGCTGATAAGATCTGCTTGTCATTTTCATTTCTTGCCTTGTTACTGTCATTTCATAAATTCATTAATAATTTTATTATTAATGTATTATTATTATTATTGTATTCCATGATCTATTTATCTTTTGTTAAGTGAGAATCCTCCATCATTGGAGAACACTTGATGTGGATATCTATCTCATTTTTGTTCTATAGCACCTTCTCCAATACTCCTCCCTTAAGATAAATATATTTTGATTCTTAAATTTTTATACTATTTTTTTTTCTACAAGTATCTTCTCCATCATTAGAAAACACATGTTTACAATATTGTAAAAATTTAAATTTTAATTCGTCATATTGTGAGAGACTAGTCTATTATTTCAACAAAAAAAATAATATATGATTTAAAAGTGTTTTTTATATAAATTATATGATTTAAAAGTTTTGATTCAATTAACTTATGATATTTTTATTTGTGAGCAGAATGACATTGGGATTCTTATTTTCACATTTTAAATATTTTTTTATAAGAGGTAATCTTGTTTGGAAGGCCTATTTGAACTTTGAAGGACAATCAGACAATAAATATAGATTGATTTCTTGACAAATATTTTTTTTTCATGATCTTTTAATTTGGAAAGAAAACGGCATATGCAAATCATGTGAAAATGTCTCTTTTTGTCCTAATTTCCCAATTTATGAAATTATTCTTGTAATTTTTTTTGAGTGAGAAATTAGATTTTTCATAGAAAAAAGTGAAATTTTGGTAACATAATATATTTCATTTATATTTATTAGTTATATAAAATAATACTTATTGAATATGTATTTCACCCTATACAAAATAATTACATTTTAAATGTTAGGAATTAAATTTACATATTTAACCCAAAATTAAAAGAACAGTAAAATAAAAAGTATTTAAAATATGATTTTCGATAAATTATACTATTAATAAATAATCGAATTTTTTTGGGGGGGGGGGGTATTTCATTTGTTTTCATTAAAATGATTTTCATATTAATTTTTTCAATACATAAAGGGGAGGATTGTGTAATTATTTAACCATTTTGCAATATGAGGCAGCGTAATTTACCCTTGATATTCAATAACCTTCATATTTATATTTTCTAAATTGTAATTTATTAAGTTTGATATTGTAACAAGAATTTTAGATGAAATGATTTTTTTAATGATGGCCACGAAACCTTAATTTTACATACACACTACCAAGAATCGAATTCTTAACTATTTGCTTATGTAAACTAGCTAATATAAGTATCAATCGTGTTAAGCTTTATGGTTTCTTTTAGTTTATATTATAGGTAAAATATCCTTGTTGCCCCCAAACTTTGCTATAATATTCATTTTTGTTCCCAAATTTTTTTTGGTTTCTGCCTACCCCTAAACTTTCAATTTTGTTCATGCCTACCCTTTTTGCTAGCACCGTTAACTTGGTTGACAGAATTTGTTGACGTGGACGATGAATGTGTATTTATTTTGCCATGTCATTGTCCACCTCACATTTAACTTTTTACTTTTATTAAAAAAATTAACCCAATCCAAATTTTTTTAAAAAAACATTTTAGCTAGGGTAAATGTTTGGTTTATTTTTTTTTATTTGAATTAGGTTAATTTTTTTGAATAAAAATAAAAAAGTTAAATGTAAGGTGGACAATGACGTTGCAAAAGAAATGCACATTCATCGTCCATGTCAGCAAATTTCGTCAAGCAAGTTAACGGTGTTAACAAAAAGGGCAGGCATGAACAAAATTGAAAGTTTGAGGGTAGGCATGAATCAAAAAAAAATTTGGGGGCAGGAATGAACATTGCAGCAAAGTTTGGGGGCAGCAAGGATACTTTACCTTTTATATTATTTTAATGAAAACAACTATTGCAAAGTATAGTTAAGAAAATTTTAATATAAAAATAATTTATGAATTTAGACTTGATAATTGTTATATAAAAAATAAATTAAATATATAAAATTTTTGGAATACCATATCATATAAATTAGCATGATTACACCAATAAATATTAAATACGATGAAATGTTATATTGTAAATAAAACATGTTTTCTAGAATATTTGAAGTATAATAAGAGAATATCATTAATATCTAAATGACAGGGCACCCTCTCTCACTCCAATTCAACAAAACGAACCGTTTTTATGATCAAAACAGAATATTTAAATGAATCAAAACGGCGTCATTTTGCTGAGTTTGAGTAAGAGAGGGTGCCATGTCATTTAAATATGACACGTAGGAGAGAGGGTGTGCCACATAAGCCTTCCACGTCAGCATTTAATGACAAAAACAAACAGATGTTACGCTAGAGGAACAATTTTGACAAAAAAAAAAGTTGAGGACCTAAAATAACTTTATGAAACAATGAGAACCATTATTAAACTTCGTGCAAACATTGAAGACTAAAAGAGTAATTTCACCTATCTAAATTGAAAAAGAACAAAACAAATGCTCAAAGCAACTCCCTCATGCAGTCATGCTTATTGCTTATCCTTATATTTGCATAGCCATTTGGTTAGAACTTAGAAAAATGTCTTTGAAATGCTCACACTTTGTTTGCCAAGATGAAAATTATTCTAAAATTCTTCAAATTATATAATTTATGCAAATTAAAAAAACACTTTGGTCAACTTTTCAATAAAAAACTTTAATATTGCAGGGCTTGACTTAATTTTATAAAGTCTAAGCTTTTTTTTCTATATAAAACCTAGAATTTAAAACAATATTTTACATGATATCTAAAGTCTATAAGGATGTTCTACATTTTAGTTATGAATTAATTTTATTGATATGTTAATCATTGTCAATGTTTTGGATGAAAAAATAATGATTTTTTCATGAATTATACGAATTACAAAGTCTATATAAGAAATTATAGATCAATTTTCACAATTAAAAAAATATTTGCTCATCAACTAAAGTATAAGTAAATTTGGGTGACAAGTACACTTTATTCCCCTAAATTATATATACTTAAATAAAATTTTATCTATCTAAATTTTTATTTATATAACAAATCACTCTCTTAAGTATAAAAATTCTTAAATTCTTAAGTGATGGTTAATTTTGATGGATCTCAATACTCATATATAATTTCATGTGAGATTAGAAAAAATTAAGCTAATAGCTCTTGTATCACAAGCATTTGAATATTAATGTATGTTAAACTTATTGATAACTTAACAATTTCATAATTTTTTATGCAAGGGATTTGTTACGGTAAAAGTTTAAGTATGTAATATATTAAAGTTTCGTTTGATTGATCAATGGAATATTTAATGGTTTAAAATATATGAAAAATAATTTTAAATATTTAAAAGTTTTACCAAACAATCAAATGAAACAATGTTAGATAATCACATTATTTAAACATAATTTAGAGGGATAAAATACATTTTTCCTTAACTTTTGTGCATTTAATGTTACTTTTTTATATGTTTCTAAATTTGAACTAGAGAGATCAACGAGTTGGACTTTTTTAACTCACCAAACTGTTAAATTAACCCGGCCCGTCTAATCGGGCTTGAGTCAGTTTTTTTTTTAACATTTTCTTAAAATAATTAAATTTGTTATAATCGATTTTTTTAATGAGATGTCATTGTAATATTATATATTAGTTTTGTTAAAATTGAATTTTGCACGATTTTCTTAAGTTTATAAACTACACAGTTTATTAAAAAAAGTTTATAAACTACATAAAAATTGTATTTAGACCGAACTAATTGAATAATAAATTGTTTTTTTCAAATAATCAACATACTATCATACATAATACATCAATTAATTGATTATACATGTGAATCAATTTAATTCACCAATTAGAAGTTACTAAAACAAAAACCTTTTAAAAAATTATATGCTTATAAATTATAAATTAAAATATAAAACACATTTAAAAGAAAGTAAGTTGGCAGGTTGACCGAGCGTTAAATCACTAACTCACCATAAAGTGAACTAGTTGATTAGCTCTTTCTTGACTTTTATAAAAATCGGGTTAACTTGGCTTAACTAACTTTATCTCAACTCGTAGGCCAATCCGTATGAGTCGTGTTGGCTTATTTTCCAGCTCTAATTCATTTTAACTAAATCACCATAAATGTATTTAAGTTGAATTGTACCTCAGTTAAAATTTAAACCGTTGATTTATTTCAACAAAATAAAACTTTCCTCGATCAACCATTCAAATTCACTTCACACATACAAGGTCAAAGGTTCATTTTGGTCCTCTATGTTTCACTCAAGTTTCAAATTAGTCCTTTATGTTTCAAAACTTTTAAATTAGTCCTTTATGTTTCCTAAGAGTTCTAAATTGGTCCTTCTGTCCATTTCGTCAATTTCTTTGGTTAACTGCTGACGTGGTATGTCGAGGTGGACACATAATCTCTCCTACGTGTATTAGATAGCTGGCGTGGCCTTAGACACACCAAATACACCCAAATGGCGTTGTTTAAGCCAAAAATAAAACCATAATGAGAGGACCAATATAAAAAATAAAGGATTAATATAAAACTTCAATGAAATGTAAAAGACCAATATAGAACTTCAATGAAACATAAATGATCAATACAAAACTTTAATGAAACCTAAAGGACAAATATAAAACGTTTGAAAAATATAAAGGACCAATATAAAACTTTTGAAAGATAAATGACCAATTTAAAACTTAAATAAAATATAGAGGACCAAAATAAACATTTGACCCATGTACAAAATGGATCCCTAAGCTCAAACCACATTCACACATTCATAGCCATAGGCAGTAGTCCTGTGAGTCCCGAGTCCTATCTATACAGTAGTTAACTGAACCCACCAGTGTCACGACTCATGGACCAAGTTGGCCAACCAAATGGACCTACCGTAATTTTGTTTTTGGACTTTTTTTTAAAAAAATTTATCAGAACAAATTTTATGACTAATTTTTGGATACTGTCAAATTCATTAGTGGGACGAATTTTTTCGATACTCTATTCTTATTTTTTTAAAAATTAAATTTAAGAGACGATGATTAAATGAACACAGACAACTTATCATCTGGCCTCATCACGATAGTGGACCCAGCACATGATTACTCATTACAATATATCTCCATGCTCTCCTTTTTCCTTTCATGCTTATCTGAGCCTAACTCATTCCCTCCAATCTCCCCAAAGTCTACGCCACCCATCATCAGCAACACCAGCTGTGGTTAACCACCTAAACTTACACCATCTGGTTGCTTGCGAAAATTGACGTAATTTATCTTGTAATTCAATATTCTTTGTACTAAACATATATTACTTTTTGTAATGTAATAAAATTATGTTTTTGTTCATATTTTTTAATCTATTTTTATTTCATTTTCACTTTTAATAGAAAGTAACTTTTACGCCATTCACATTAATTTCATATTACTATTTTTATTTTTTCTTGCGTTCCCATTTCTATTACTATTTTTATTATATTCAATATTCATGTAAGGAAATGTGACTCTGAGACTTTTTTTTATATAAATAAAAATTTAGGTGAGGGGATGGCGCCCCAATCTAGAGTCAGAGCAAGTTTCCGAACTCAGAGAGCACTTATAAAAATTTTTACACATAATCTACCAAATGAGACATCATCAAAAATTAAATCCAAATCATACAATTATCATGAACAAAAGGTAATTTGAGACTTTAGCCTGTTTTATATATAACCACATCGGCTCCACCCACCAAACACTTCTCTTTTCCTCTCTCATTCTGTTACGTGCATGGGTCCCACCCTCTCCAACTTGTGCAATTCTCTTCAATAATTTGGGTCTTTAAAATGGACCTATAGCAAATTAGCAATGTACTAAAACCAATCCTACTATTCACAATTTGACTCCAAAGTTATCTTTATTATTATTGAAACTTGGTCACTAAAACTTCTTAGTTTAATTTTTATTAATTTTAAAATTGTATAAGTTTATACAAATAGACGTATAACTCATGTACAAAAATATTTTATATATGGTGAGAGTGTCATTTTTCTCTCCTCTCTCCATCATAAACGTATTTTAAAAGATTTTATTTGTTTCAATTTATGTATTAAATCATAAAAATATTAAATTTAATTATTGAATGATATCTTGTATCATAATTTTGTCATTTGAAACAAAATTGCAACATAAGATATCTTTTAGAGGACAAAATTTAATATTTTAATGATTTACGAGTTAAATTGAGATAATTGAAATTTTTTAAAGATTAAATATAATATTTTTATAATTTAAAGATTAAATTGAGGTAAATAATTTTGTAAGGATCAAAATAGTAATTATTAAACTCTGAACTCTAATACTCAGGTCAATGGACATAGAGACCAAGAAAAATAGGAGAGTAGATAATTCAGAGTTGATAATCTTACCTTATTAGTTCAAGTTATTATATAATGAGAACCTAGGCTAAGACTATTAAATATTAATAAAAATTGTAATCATTTATAAATAATTTCCTTTTTTTTTTTATTGAAAAAAAGTCAGGTAAAGTTTTTTAAAAATGTTTTTTCCATATATTTTCTTTAATTATAGATTTTATTCATATCTTTTTATAATTATCCATGTAAAATGTGCTATTTTATATTCTCTCCTTTAAATTTTTTGGAAAGATGTTTTATTTATAAGGTAAATTACACTTTGGTGTCCTGTGCTTTAGTTCATTTTCAATTTGGTGATCTGTAGTTTCATTTTTTTCAATTAAGTGTCTTGAGCTTTGCACCATTAACAAATCAGTACCCTGTGTTTTTAAATCGTTAATTATTTAACGGTTCCGTTAATTATTTAACGGTAGTGCCATATGAGAAACATGTGATCCCAAAAAAAGCGCCAAAAATTTCATAGCTTCATACCCTAATCGCAATGGCAGTTTATCATAGCAGAGTACGCAGCAGTACCACACCCATGTGTTGAAGAATTTCTCTTCATTAACCTCAAAAATTCAATTTTTATCGAATCCACTTGTCGAAGAGCAACCATCAACGTCGAAGATTCGTGATTCTTAATCGCATAGTAGTAACCATAATCATTGAAGAGCAGAGTATTGGAGATTCGAACCCAACTGTATGTATGACTCCTAGCACATAGGTCATGGCTGAGAACAAATCAATGCTATAATACTTGGAATCATGTTATGATTTGTTGAATTCAAGGTACTTGATTGAAAAAAATGAAACCACAGATCACTAAATTAAAAATAGATTAAAGCACAGGTCACCAAAGTGTATTGTACCCTTATTTATATTATAAGAAAAATACTCAAAATAGATTTAAACTTAGATAAAATTACTTATGTAGTGTTTGCTATAAACTATAAAGCTATCCAATACAAATAAAACATGTGACAAAAAGTGTTTGTATGACCAATAATAGGCGATGAAAAACTATAAAAAAAAATCAAATTTTGCATGATCAATCATTTTAAGAAGAAAGTATAAAGAATGTCTATTATTGAAAGGATAATGCATGCTATAGAGCTATCAAGAGCTCAAACTCACTATCTATCAACTGTTGGATCTGTCTGGAGATCTGTACCAAAATAATTTTTTAAAATTTTAAGATGTCACAGATCTCAAAACAAATATAACTATTTACAACTAGTGAACTTAAGTTATTGATAGCTCCAAATAGTCACTATTATTAAAATAACTTCATGAGTCATGACATACAAAGTAACTTTATTTAATTTTTTTTCAAAAAAAAAAAACTTGTATAAGTTTATTCCTTATTCAATAAACTATTCTTCTGAAATTAGTTTTATCAATGTAGCCACCAAAAGCTTCCGCCTCCCATCTATTTCTTTCCATCTAGTTTATCTCCTGCTATTTAAGTATTTAACTCTCTCTTCTCTCACTCTCTTTCCGTTTTCCCCCTCCTTCCTTCCCAATACGACAAACGAACACCTTCATTTCCTCCAACTTCCCTCGCTCCTCCGTCATCCTCCTCTGAACCACCATCGCTTTCACAGTAGTACGTTTCACTCCCTTCGTTTTCCTTCTCCACCAAAAAAAACTCGATCGGATCCTCCTGCGATTCCGTTTCCCGCAAGTTTCTACCATCTCGATACGATCCTTTTCGCAAATCCTAAATTCTCCTCATTATTGCTCCGACGGCGACGTCGATGATTCTCTTTCGGAATTGAATTCTATCCGTATTGCAATCAATGATACGACGTCCGAGTACCTATTAGAGCTTCGATTCCGCTGGATCTCTTCTTCTCAGTCTCAGATTTATTTACCGAATCGAGAAAGAAAACAGAGTACGTACTCGATTTTGCTTTCTCTGTTTCTCTCATTTCTGAAGAGATTCGAAATCCAAGGAAGAGGAGCATAGTGCTGGTGGTTCTGGAGATGGAATCCGTCGTCGTTTTGGCATTGTTCGCTTTCGTGGCTTTCGCGCCATGGCGCGTACTCTCGGAAGAGAAGCTTCTGGTGAATATGACGCTGGTTCGAAACGCTCGAGCTCTCGGTGCTCGTAAGCTTGAATTTATTATTATTTTTTAATTTATTTTTTGTGATATAAATGAAATTATTGATTAATAATATTTTTGAAAATGTTTTGTAGTTTGTTTGGATGGGAGTTTACCGGCGTATCATTTGCACAGAGGATACGGAGCGGGAGCTAACAACTGGCTTTTACAATTTGAGGTACGCCCAACTTTTCTCTCTTTATCTTTTTCCTCGTGCTTTTATGGAAATTTACAAATATGAAAAGTAAAAGATTTCTGTAAAATTTATTTTATAAAAACACCTTGTATGATTTAATTTAAAGAAAATATTTTGAGTAAGAAAAAGATGAGTTGGCGTTGGACTTCATATAATAAAAAAAATTTTAATTATTGTTGTATTTTTGTCCATGAGTGTGATATAGTGAGTTAAGATTTGAAGACTTGTTTTACTAAGACTAATGTTCGAACCTTATCATCAATATAAGAATCTTGTTGATATGTAAATTTTCGTAAACTCTAAAAAAAATTTAATGATTTTTTTATTTAATTTTAATAGGTTAACGATGCATATCTTATTAAAAAATATTCTCATAAACTTAAGTAAGTCTAATGACAATTAAATAAATAAAAATTTAAAAATAGTTTAATATGTTTTAAATTTGTTGTAACTATAATTATAACTATATAAGAACATTTCTTCGTTTCACTGTCATTAAACAATATTTTAGTTAAAGGTGAATCTATAATGTAACTTGTTACATGCATGCAATGCAATTTCGGCTGATATAATTGTGATACGTGATTAAGATGACTTAAAATGTATTATAATTTCTCATATATTACAATTCTATCGATCAAAATTACGTTGTATGCATAGAACAAATTACATCATAAACCAACCTTTGAGATAAATCCAATACTAGAGTAGAGAAGAGTCGTGTCGTGTGTGTGCGAAAAAGTTGTGGCGGTGTATTCTAAATTTTGGGGCGAAGAGTGATGATTGGTTGGTTTCGAAATCCTATACGACAATCCTTTTTGTGTCGTCTTTCTGGAGTTTTGCGCGCGCATTCTTTTGGGAACTGGAATCTGGTGCTTCACTTGCTCGCGGGTGACATAAATCCTGATGACTTGGTCACTTTCAATTGGTAGGAGTTGCGTAGTTTTTATTTAACTTTAATTTCTAAGAAATAATAAATTAGTTAATACGCCAAGGCCAAGTCACCAATTCATTGATTTCATTATACGAGTGAAAAATATTATATATGCTTTTAATGTTTATTTTGTGTTTTTATTAATTTTTAGCTAGTTTTAGTATGCTCCGTCCAAAAGGTATTGAAATGTAATGTTATTATCCTCTTCTCTATAAGGTAGGGCATGGTTGGTTTGTCTTATATAAAAATGAAAAATGTTACATTAAAATATATATATATATATATATATATATATATATATATATATATATATATATATATATATATATTTTCTATAAACCAGTATAGTACAAACAAATAGCAACAACCTACATGTGATACCACTGTGTTTCTTTCCAATAAACCTCACATGAAGTGTTGTTTGGTAGTTAATTTTGAATTACTAAAATACCATAACAAAGCCTTAGAGCCAACATAGAGAAACTTAGACAGCTGACTAAAAGAACTAATTAAGAAGATTCCTAAAGGAGCAATCAATACCAATAATTATGATGTCTTCTTTTTTGGTCCCGCTATTAATTTTAATTATAGTAGAAGATTAGGTGTTTTCACACTTCATTAATTAGCGGCCGGTGAAGAAATTGGAAAATTGCAAAATTTGGATAGTTTCTCTTAACTAGTATTTAGATAATTAATGGAAAACACTTCATAAATAGAAAGGCCAAAAATACTTAAATTTTACATCAATTTTTAATTTTTTCCCTATTTATTTTGTCAATTTTATTTCATAAATTTTAAATTACAATTGATTTCGTCTTAAAAGTTTAGAATTTCATCATAATATTTAAAATCATTCAAATTATTAATAGCAAATGATAACATAATATAACATAACACAGTAATATTAATGTTAACATATAACTTAAAACGAAGTTATTTATTCATGATTTTCTTTTCAATATGAACAAGCAACACTATTTTAAGTGATGAGTTAGTGTTAATATGAAAAAATAACGTCGTTTTAAATGATGAGTTAATATTAATATTGTATGATGTCATGTTATCATTGCCATTAGTAATTGGATGATTTTAAAGGTTAAGACGAAAAATTCAAAACTTTATCAATTGTAATTCGAATTTTTTAGAACAAAATTGACCAAAAAAAAATTTAAGAACGAAATTGAAAGTTTGCACAAAGTGTGAGAAAATAAAAAATAGTCAAGTGTTAGAGGTTCAATTCCTGCCTTAGGTATGGAGCAGCTTTAAATCCTTGGCCCAGCTGTTTCACTCTTTGAGGTGCCTACAATTCAGCAAAAGGATTAGTCACTGTGTTCGACAGTGGATACCCTGATCTAGATAAAAAAATACTTATTAGACATATGTAGATGAATAGATTAGTCTCTAAATTTGTTCTAAATAATTGAATTTCGTCAAATATATAATTAATATTGTTAAGATTCATTGTGAATGGGAGGCGTACGTATGTATATATGTTGGGATAACGTGCAATTAAAGATATGGGCATTAAAGTGTAACGTTGGGGAATAAAGTGAGGTTACACCAAACTTTAAATAGAAGCAAAGACATGATGAATTGATGAAATGTGAGTGATGACAGAAGGAAGGAGATAAAAGAGCAAATATAGTTAGTTAGTTGGGTTAGCTTGGTATGGTGGGCCTAGCTCAATGCAAATAGAAGTACACTGATTTTGGGTAATGCTATAAAGTTATCAAGAGCTTAAATTTACTATCTATTGGTCATTGAATTTATCTAAAAATCTGTGTTAAAATATTTTTTCTTTTTAAAATATAAAATGATAAATATCTCAAGACAGATTCAATGACTTATAACTCGTGAGTTTGAGCTCTTAATATCTCAAAATTCTCGCCCCTAAGTGAATATATATGTAAGGATGGGTTCTGCATTGATTAATCATTAATAATTAATGTTTTTATAGAGGCAAAATATTATTTTGTCCTTGAATTGTTGGGCAAAAGTACTATTTAGTCCCTGAATTTATCAAAAATACTATTTAGTTCTCAAAATGTTTAACTATAACAACTATTTAGTCCCCGAATTGACAAAATATTATTTAGTCTCCGAATTTGTAACTATATCAACTATTTAGTCCCAAAACTTGGCAAAAATACTATTTAATCATCGAATTTGCAACTCTGTCAACTATTTAATATCCTGACTGTAACCTGTTATAGTTGACAGAGTTACAAATTCGGTGATTTGAATAGTATTTTTGTCAAGTTTGGGGATTAAATAGTTGACATAGTTACAAATTCGGGGACTAAATAATTGACATAGTTAAACATTTCGAGGACTAAATAGTATTTTTGATAAATTCGGAGACTAAATAATAGTTTGACCAACAATTCAGGAACTAAATAGTACTTTACCTCTCTTGTATATATATGTTTGGTGAATTTATTATTTATTGTATATATATATATAACAGGGAGGTGGGTGGTGCAACGACGTAAAATCATGCTTAGACAGAGCTACTACTCGCAGGGGTTCAACTCGCTACATGACCAAGTTGGAGGTCTTCTCCGGTATCCTCAGTAATAATGCCTCTCTTAATCCAGGTAATTAATATTTTTCTTTCTTAAAAATTTGTGTGATTAGAATGTATAATACATAAATAAACACTAGAGTAAATTATATTTTTGGTCCTGAAAAATTCTATTTATCTCAATTAATTAGTCATTGAATCATGAAAATATTAAATTTAATCCTTAAAAGATATTTTGTGTCACAATTTTTGCATTTGCGTTGTTTAGAGTTTTGAATTTAAGGACTAAATTAAGATAGTGGAATATTTCAGTGACTGAATTTAATATTTGTATGATTTAGAGACTAAATTGAGACAATAAAATTTTTTTAGGACTAAATCAGTAATTTTCTCTAAATACTACCTTAATTATTTAAGTTAGATATTTTAATATTTCTTATAATTGTAAGTATCTATTATTGTTCTGTATAAATATACTAGAATAAATTATAGTTTTGGTCTTAAAACATTATATTTATCTCAATTAATCATTGAATCATAAAAATATTAAATTTACTCCTTGATAAATGTTTTGTGTCACAATTTCGTATTTGCGTTGTTTAGAGTTTTGAGTTTAAGGACTAAATTGAGATAGTGGAATATTTTAGAGACTGAATTTAATCTTTTTATGATTCAGAGACTAATTTGATGTTTCATGATTTAGAGACTAAATCGAGAAAACAAAACTTTTATGGATTAAATCAATAATTTTCTCTAAATACTATTTGGTATACTAATTATATTGTTAATATCTTAAATACTTCAATATAAAATTTATAGATATTTAAATCACTTACAAATGTTTACCGAATGAACTGAATTGTTAAATCAAAATTTGAAAGTATAGGATTGTCCTAAACAAATTTAGATTCATACTTTTTTATAGAGAACAATAAGAGATAATTATAATTAGAAAAAAAATTAAAATATCTAACTTAAAAAATTAAGGTAGTAGAAAAATTAAACAAATTGACATTAAATATATGATAACCCATAGATTCTGTATGGTAATAAACTAATAAATATTCCAATGTCCGTGCATGGGATATATATTATGGAACTACTTTTTCTTTTTGAACGAGACATTGAGAGTGGATCTTTTAAAGTAATTTTCTATATTTTTTGGTGGAGTTATGAGAGAGATAGAGAGAAGAAAAATTGGGGGAGAAAAAAATCAAGAAAGAAAATATTTTCCTTATCTCTATCACTCTCATAACTCCACCAAGAAATGTAGAGAATTACTTTAGAGAATCCTATCTCACATTAAATATATAATTATTTCCTCCTATTCATAATATCTACTTTTCTGAGGAATGTGTACAGACCAAAAAAATTATAAGTTCATCTTAAACTTATAAAAACTAAAAGTTTTGCTAAGGGCACTGGTTAATAATGCATTTAATGAGGTGAGATAGTGAAAATAATGCATAGAAATCACAACGAATAATAAATGTGTTTTTTATTTTTTTAAAAGACATAAATGCCCTTCACCTATTTTCTTCATCTCTCTCTTTTAAATTTATTATAGTAATTTTTTTATTTTGTATTAATATTTATTATTCTAACTATTTTTTATTTTTAATTTATCATTATTACAATAATGACGTAATGGTATTATTAATGTGATTTATTTTTTTAATAATATTAATGTGAGGATAATTGCAATAAATTGAAAATAAAAATATAAATAAAGAATAATTAGAATAATAAATATTAATACAAAATAAAAAAATTACTGTAATAAATTAAAAAGAGAGAGATGGAGAAAATAGGTGAAGGGCATTTATGTCTTTAAAAAAATTGAAAAACACATTTATTACCAGTTGTGATTTCTATGCATTATTTTCACTATCTCACCTCATTAAATGCATTCTTAACCAGTGCCTTAAGGTTAGCAAAACCAAAAAACTAAATTACTTTTACTTACTTTTTTTTTTCATTAATCTTATCTTCGGGATAGATATTGATAGGGATAAAATTATAAAAAAAATTATTAATATTTTCTTAATTTTATAAAATAACAAATATTTTAAAACATACAAAATTCTCTAACGAAACAGATATTAGGAAAAAAAAAAAGTATTCATTGGTGTGATAAGGAATTAGGAGAGCGCAATTATACTTGCTAGCCACTATTCATGAATTATGCGTGGTATTGGTATGAATAATGAATATAGTGTTTAATTTTCACTTTACCTTTTAAAATAGTTATGATCGATTGGAAATTGTGTCTAGCTTTTAATTAACATTAATAATAGTATTCACGAAACCTAAATTTATTCTTATCTTATAAATTTTCTGTCAATTTAACAACTGCATTTGTCTAGCAAGTGAGACCAAACATATTTAATTTACAGTTTTAACGAACGTAGAGCACACATGAACCTCCACTAAATATAAATAATTTAGTGGAAAATTTTAAAATAATATAATTTCTAAAAACAATTTAATTTTTTAAAATTTTTGTTAATACTAATTTCATCTGCACATATAGTTTTTTTAATACATTATTAACATATATGTAGGTTATATTTCTAAAGATTTTTATAAGTATGTCAACCCATCTTATAACCGTCCAACTGATCATCATTCACAGCCATTTGTTTTAGGACTAAACTGAGGTAAAGTTACTTAGGTGCTTGCTATAAAGTTCACCAGTATAATTGAAACACGTGGCAAAAAATTTTTGTATAACCAATCATGGTAGAGAGAGAAAATGAAAAGCAATAAATTACATAACCAATCAAATTGGAGAGAGAATATAAATAAGGTTTATGATTGGTGAACTTTATAGCAAGCACCTAAGCAACTTTACCTTAGTTTTTTCCTTTGTTTTATTTAATTCCTACTATTTTAGTAATTATTTAAAAAATTCATAAAATTTATTTAATTTTTTTTTTTAAATTTTGAATTTTCTTAATTTGAAACTAATTTTCACATATTCATTTACATAATATAAAAGTAAAATTATTATTTTAGTTTGTTCATTAAAAGAAGTAAAGAGTTTTACCAATTATCTTAACCTTATTAACTTTTTAAGACTTTAACATGTTTCACTAAATTAATTTAAATACCACCTAATTAGAAGGGGGAAAAAAACATTCTTGTCTTCTTCTTACTAATAACTACAGCAGTAGTATATTCTTGTTGCGACCATCACGGCGCCTTAAGAAAAACACTCGCTTTCCAGACACGATTGATTGTGCTTGTAAATTGTAAGATTATTCTACCTTTCATTCAAGTTTTAAATTAATTTTTTATATTTTAAAAGTTTTAAATTAGTCATTTATCTTTCTCAGAAGTTTTAAATTGGTCATTCCATCCAAGTCCGTTTATTTATTCTGTTAAGTGCTGAGGTGTATATATTATCTCTTCTACGTGTTCATTTAAACTAACGTGTCACTCCACATCATCATTTATTATTTCATCATCTGTGATAATGTAGCGATGACATGGTGTGACACGTCAACAATTAACTTAAGAAATTGACGGAAGAACCAATTTAAAATTTTTAAAAAAGAAGGACCAATTTAAATTTTTTAAAATATAAAGGATTAATTTAAAACTTAAACTTAAATAAACCTTTAACCTAAATTGTAACGTGGATGATTACACTTGAATAAGCTCTTTGAAAAAGTTGTAAATATTAAAGTAGGCCAAATTACTCTTTTGGTCCTCAACGTTTGCACGAAGTTTAATATTGGTCCTCAACGTTTCAAAAAGTTATTTTAGGTCCTCAACGTTTTATTTTCGGTCAAAATTAGTCCTCCAGCGTAACTTCGTCTGGTTTTTTTTGTTAAATGTTGACGTGGAAGGCTTATGTGGCACACTCTCTCTCCTACGTGTCATATTTGGATAATATGACACCCTCTCTCACTCCAATTCAGCAAAACGACGCCGTTTTGTATCACTTCTCTCTCACTCCAACTCAGTAAAACAACGTCGTTTTGCTGAGTTGGAGTGAGAGAGGGTGTCATGTCATCCAAATATGACACGTAGGAGAGAGGGTGTACCACATAAGGCTTCCACGTCAGCATTTAACAAAAAAACCAGACGGAGTTATGCTGGAGGACCAATTTTGACCAAAATAAAAACGTTGAGGACCAAAAATAACTTTTTGAAACGTTGAGGACCAATATTAAACTTGGTGCAAACATTGAGGACCAAAAAAGTCATTTGGCCTATTAAAGTATTATATTAACTTTATTAAGCGTGTCATCACAATTATCGCCCCTCTTGACAAAAGCGATTGGATTTGACGAACATAGGAGAATTTTCATGAGGGGAATATTTTAAAATTTGTGTATAATTTAATTTAAAAAAGATTAAATTGTTGTTTTGGTTTAAAAAAATTAAGAATTAAATTTTATATTTTTATAATTTAAGGATTAAATTGAAATAAATAAATTTTGTATGACTAAAACAATAAAATACTCTTAAAAATGTGAAATTATTAGTTCACCTTAAACTTAAAAAATATGAGATAAACAGATTAAAATATCTTTAATAATTAATTACTCCTATTTACTCTTTTTCTATTAATTTTATCTTGAGAATAAGTGTTAGATAGAAATAAAATTAAAAAAATAATTAATATTTTTTTATTTTGTAGAACAATAAATATTTTAAAATAAAAAATTGATAAATTTTTTGTCATTAATGTTATGAAATAATTATTTCTTATTTAAAAAATATAAAAAAAATATGATGAGCGAACCTAAAAAAATAAATATAATAAATAATTATTAAAAAAAAAATAGACAAATAAATAATGAAAAAAACATAAGTCAAAGTGTTGCCAACCTTACCTAAAAGAGTGGTAGGAGTCTAGGGAAGTTTCACAACAGCGACCCACTTGTGTCCATGTTCCTACAGATTCCCTGCCAATTATTTCACGTGCTCTTGTTACCTACACTGCTTACCACCACGGATTTAAGTTCAGTAAAATACAAAGTGTATGAAGTATATATCCAAACTATTAAATAAAAATTAATATTTATGTCCGTATTATAATAATCTCATCCAACATTTATATTGTATATTTTACGCACTATATCAAATTTACACTTTAACATATCTGAATCACTTACCACCACAATCACATTTTGCCATTTGCAAGCTGGCAATCTGCAATCGCAGAGCTATGTGTTTTTCTCCTGTAAAATAAGCTTTCCAGTTTTGTCTCTTTCTATTTTCTAATGTCCTTTCTCCTAGAGTAAAATGTTAAATTGTTTTTTTAAATTATATATTTTAAATTTTATCTACTTAATAATATATAATGAATGGGTGAGTCAATGATGTAACTTGTTGCATCATGCAATGAGTTATGTGGCACAATTGTGACTATTGATGTGATCCAATTACATTGTATAATGCAACAAAATAACAAGTGTCACAATCTTATTGGCTAAAATTACATTGTATGATGTAATAAATTACATCATAGACTCACCCTATAACAAATTCACGTAAACTCGAAAAGAATATTTTCCTTTTTTTTAAAGCATTTATAAGATATTTCATGTCTGTGCTTGGTGTAACAGATTTTTATAATTGGAACCGTGTGAAGATTAGATATTGTGATGGAGGCTCATTTACTGGGGATAATGTGTTCAATAACGGGGTAATTTTCTAGTTCTTCTAACCCTTTCAAATTCAATAATGCATTTTCTGGGTAAAAGCGAGCATGAAAGTTAAAAGGTTAAAAACAGAATTACTGAATGAAGTAACTTTTGGTGCTTGCATGTGAAATGAACAGACAACTTTGCTTTATTTCAAAGGGCAAAAAATTTGGGAAGCAATCATTCATGACCTGCTGCCCAAAGGATTGGGGAATGCACGAAAGGTACACTAATTTTTTTTTTTTTTAAATTTTAATTATTATTTCTTCAAGCCTTCTACCATTGAGACAAAAGCTGTTTTGATTCACATGGAGTCATAATGAATTGGAAAAAAATGATATATATAATTTTTATATTTTTATTATCAAATTTCTTAATTATATATATTCATATGTTGTATTTGTTTTAAAGAGTTAGATAATAAAAAAAAAAGTTGTATTTAAAGCTAGCTATATATATATATATATAAAATTTAGTTTTTTATAGAGAAATTTGAACTTGATCATTTAATTATTTAATGAAAAAAACTTGGATAAATTTTTTATATATATTTGTTATATTTAATTATATGTTTTATTTATATTCTTTATATTTTATGATTAATTATGTAAAATTCGGTCTTCTATTTTTTCTATCTATCATAAATCATAATGAGTAATATGAAATTGAAAAACCTTATAACAAATATATAAATAATTTTATTTAAGTTTATTCCTTATTTGATTACCTACGAGTTACAACTTTACTCTCTCTTTTTTTGTGGTTATCTTCTAAAGTTTAACATTTTGTTGATTTAGACAATATATTATTAGGTTTAGCATTAAATTTTAGACAAACATTGAGAAAAATTTAGGAGGTGTAATATTTATATTTTTACTATAAAATGTTTCAATAAGACATCGACACCTATATAGTTTGTATAGCTCATCTCACCCATGTCACCCATAATTAGTTCAATTTAAATATATATATATATATATAAACTTAAAGAAAAGATAATATTGCAAACATTTTAGCATTTGATAGAGCAAAACAAAAGAAATAATTTGTGAAGGACTTACACAAGAACCAAAAATAGAGTTTTCCTGATTTAATCTTCCATAATAACTAATAAGAGTACAGTTTTTTCCAACTTGACCATGTTCCTAATTCTTGAAAGATGCTATAAATATCATTTTAATATATATATATATATATATATATATATATATATATATATATATATATATATTTGAAAAAATTGAAATTGGAATGAAATTATATTGTTATGCGCTATAGTACAACAAAAACTTGAAATTATCAAATTGATGTAATATTGAAGAACGAAAATAGAATTTTTGTCCCATTAATGTATCAAACTATATATGAGCCTAATTAAAAAGTTTAGTTTGAACTTTGAACTAAACTTGAAATATCAATTAACTTACTTTAACTATATTATAGATTTACAAAATTGCTAGAATTTCGATCGATCATACAAGTAGCAAGATTTTTTGATTCTTGATCTGATCTTACGATTCAATCTTATCTTATATTTTTATCCTGATCCTATACAAGAACTCGATCTTAATAACATCATATATGTATATGTTTGTCTAGGCTTTGCTTTCAGGTTGTTCTGCAGGAGGTTTAGCGACCTTTCATCATTGTGACAGCTTCACAAAGTATTTGCCAAAGAATACTAGTGTTAAATGCTTGAGCGATGCTGGTTTCTTTCTTGACGAGTAAATTTTTAAGAATCTTATAAGTTTCATATTTTTTTGAGTAAATTACTGTTTTAGTCTCTGAAATATTTCATTTGTCTTATTTTAATTCCTGAATAACGAAAATATCAAATTTAATTCACAGAAGATATATACCTCGTGTCGCAATTTCGTTCCTGTCAATAAAAGTAAATTAAACATATGAGACACAAGGACGAAATTGTGATACAAGGTATCCTTCAAGAATTGAATTTGATATTTTCAAGATTCAATGACTAAATTAGGACAAATAAAATCTTTTAGAGACTAAAACAATAATTTACTCTTTATTTTTTCGAGTTCAATATTCTATTCTTAACATTTTCTTCCTCTACCTCTAAGCAGAAGAGATATCACTTTGAACCACAGTATGAGGTACTTCTTCAAAAGCCTAGTTGAATTGCAGGTAATTACCTTCTATACATGAGTATGACCAACATTATCTATACACTTTGACATTAGGTTATTTTACTTCTGGTGAAAAACTAGGAAGTGGAATTAGTTCTTATTCTCTCTTCTTTGACCTTTTGAGTTAGATGAATTTAGTAAAATAATTAGAAACATAAGCACCATATGTCTATTTGTTGCTAATAGATATTATCTATCCATTAATTATTCTTCAAGAAATCAACAAAATTTCCAAAATTTTAAAATTTCAGTGCATGTCTGTGCAGAGTTGAGAGTTTTACCTTTCAAGAGATTCAACAATTTTACTACTAGATACACGGAGAGGAAAATGTAGAGGAAAGGAAGTGAAGTAAAAAAATTTATTTAACATTTTCTTTGATTTATGTTCAGTTTTTTTTTTTTTCCTTTTTCCAAATGTATCTAAAAGAAAGTTCAATTTTTTTTGAGAAACAGAGCTTTCCATAAGATTATGATTTCCATGAAGATTGATAGCAAAGATGCACTTATGTGCTACCAAACTAAGAAAAATGTGTATGATGGGAGGAAGATAATACCATTAAAATCATAAACATATTACCAAATTTACTTTTTATAGCTTCACTTTTAAGACAGCTTTGTGATTAATTTAAAACTTTCAAAAAATACTTAGCTGAATGGCCCCATTTTGTAACTGAAGTAATCACTTCCATAGAATCCAAAGTATGATGCATTATCAATGATAAACTAATCCCTCATTTATTTAGCTAATAATCATCTGCTGAAGATCTTATATAAAAGGGGGAAAAAATTCATAGTTTTTTCTTTAATCAACTTACGAAATACACCACTGTCTCAAACATAAAAAAAAAAGTGCATAAGATTAAATTAAGTCTTACATGGCCATTTTTGTTCAACAGGGGGTGGAGCAGAACCTAAATAGGAATTGCACAAGTTCTCTGTTCTTTCCCGACTTAGTAAGTTTCTCGTAGAACTACGGTAATGGACTTGGATTCGCTAGAGTGCACTGTAGTTAAAGTGCTTAAAATGCACGATTTGGACCGTCAGATGTGAGTATTGCAGTGCGGACACAAATCTCAATTTTCATCCGACAGTCTGAATGTATACTTTATGCACTTGCACTTTAGCAGATCTAAATCGCTAGGATCATTAGCGAGTTCAGATTCTCTGAACTGCGTATCTCGTGAAGTGCGCTGTTTTTGCACATTAATCTTTAATTAGGTTAATGTGCAAAATAAATTACCATTCTACACATTAACCTGCTTGTGGTGGGTTAATTGTACAAAACAGGCACACTTCCTTTTTCAGAGATTTTGACCTTTTAAATGTTTCCATGCAGTGCTTCTTCCCACAGTATGTATTGAGATACATAAGAACACCATATTTCATCTTGAACTCCGCTTATGATGTATTCCAAGTAAGAATTTCTGATCTATTTGCCAGAAGAAAAAAAATATCTTATTATAGTAATTTGAACTCATTAGTCATTATGATGAATGGTTAAAACTTGTTAAATAATGTGTACAGTTTCATCATATATTGGTGCCACCTTCTGCTGATTTGCGTGGACATTGGAATCACTGCAAGATCAACCCAGCAGCATGCAATGCATACCAAATTGAAATACTACAAGGTTGCTTTTTTTCAATCATATTCTCTAATATTCAACTTACCAATTTTGGAATATCATCATATTTTCATTCAGTTTTTTTTAATGATGATGCTAGAGGAAAGTTTGTTAATTTACATATATCGAGGTTGTTCATAAAAATATTATATTTGGTTATTTTTCTTAGAGTAAACCAAGCTTGTTTAACATTAGTCCCAAGATGGGTTAGTTCTTGAAATTATTATGCAAGCCAAGTGATTTGGGAAACCTTACCTGGAAAGGAATCGCCTCACTCTGTCGCAGAGTCCCGCGCAGGCAAATCAGCTCTGATACTAAATGATAAAACCCAAGTGACTTGGAAAACCTTCCCTCAAAAAGAGCTAATTGTGATCCATACAAGTACAACCCTAGGAGTGAAACTAAATGAGCCTAATTGTTTTAGGACCAAATTGTTCATGAGTATTCTTAGCTTTTGTTTCCATTTTATCTCTGCTTTCCTGCTATAATAGGAATGTCTTCTTCTGAATTCCTAAGAGGAAATTCTAATTAATTCCCATCAGTTTCTTTCATGCTTTTCTTTAATTTCTTGCAAATAAAGTACTGATTTTTTTACTAATCCTCTTTACTCCTTGTACTTCATTCAGGCTTTAGGCGCCACATGCTTGCAGTTTTAAGACCGTTCTATATATTTTCACAAAGAGGGGGAATGTTCATTAATTCATGCTTTGCTCATTGCCAAAGTGAATCCCAAGATACATGGTTTGGAGATGATTCCCCAAGAATAAAAAACAAGGTAAAATAATTGTAGATTCATAGTATCTGAGTTTTTATGCAAGGCAAAAGTATTTTTTATGCTCTCAAAGTTTACACTGATTTTTAATTTCGTCCCAAAACTTTTTTTTGCAGTTCAATTTGTGTCAAAAGTTTCAAATTGCAAATGATTTCGTCCTAGAAGTTTTGAATTTTGACCCGACTATTAAGATTGTCCAAATCACTAATGGAAAAGGACGATACGTCACACATATAATATTAATATTAACTCACCATTTAAAATGATACTAATTCTTCATATCGTTTTGAATGATGATTTAGCATTAATATTACATGTGTAATGTCATGTCATTATTTACCATTAATAATTTGGACTGTATATACTTTAGTACAACTGTTTCCATTCTTTTACTCAAATTTCTGGTGTATACTTAAAGTAATCTTTGAACTGATTATAGAATAGTGGGTTTTATTTATTTGTATTTTTTTTTAGTCAGTAAAATGTTAAACTGCTTTATCTTTTTCAGACTATAGCAGAAGCAGTTGGTGATTGGTATTTCAGTAGAAACATAACCAAGGAAATAGACTGTGCATATCCATGTGATACAACTTGTCATAATCTTATACCATAGAGTCATAGACTCACTCAGGTAATTCCTCATATTTAAAAAATATATACTTGTTTTTCTTACTTTCTTTCCTTCTTGATTAACTTAATTAATCATTTGGTTCATGAGTTCTTAGAAGACTTGTATAATCTGTCTCTAAAAGTTATTAAGTGTACAAGTTAGTTCGTTGAAATAATGAACTTGTGCTTTCTAGCACGTCACTTGATAAAAAAAAAACTAGAATACACTTAACCCGCTGAATTATAAGTCATGTGCTGATAACTCTCATCAATCATAAAATTTAAACCTACAACCCCCTCAAATTTCATAATTTGTGCAGAAAACTACTCCTTTAATTTTTCCAAACAAAACCACAGCGGATCGTCAAATTATTTAAAGGAGTTTTCCTATACAAGGCTAAAAATTTAGGAAGTTTTTTACACGAGACTTACAGCTCGTTTGGTAGGCTGGCAGCTCAAGGAAGGTGAGTTTTCTCACTGGTACTTGCATGTTTGGTAGGCATCAAATAATCTTCCATGGTGACCTAACTTCCATCATACAAGGTGAGATTGGTGCCATTATTGAACCCATGGAACCTAATCTAATTCCTAGGAAGTATAGGTAAGAATACCATTATGCCCTTGATAAATTTTGCTTTTTACTTCCACTAGGGTAAAGGAAGGGTAAAATAGTCTTTTAATATTTTAACTTCTACTTCCCTCCCTCATTCCTATCATACCAAACAATCTTAATTTTTATTTTCATTTTCCTTTCCCTACATACCAAACACAAAAAAAAAACTTCCACTTCTACTTCCCACTAAACACTCACCGGCTACCAAACGGCACCTTAGACTTTGTTTGGGAATTAAGAGAAGAAGGGAAGGGGAGAGATTAGAGGAGAAGGGAGGGGAGGGGAAGGGAAGGTTAAGCTTCCATATGTCCTCTCCTTGTTTGGGTGTTGATAACTCCTCCAAAATATTCCAATTTGGAGTATCTTGAATTTGTGAAGGGGAAGGATAATGGAGGGTTAAAGATTGATCTTCCATTATCTTCCCCTCCAATTTTCATCTTCCCAAACAAGAAGAAGATATCTTAATAGTCTCCCCTTCCCTCCCCTTCTCCTCCTTAATCCCCAATCCAAACATACCTAAAAGTTTAAGAGGACTTTCTGCATATACAACTCCTAAAACTTGGTGGGAATTATCTAAATATAACTTAAGTTTTGCTTTTTAGGTAAGAAAAATTACATATATACATAATATATTTCTTATTTTCAAAATTAACTAGTCAATATCAGCCTAATAATCTTCTCATCAAATTGTTATTTTAGTCGTCTTCTTTTTGGGTGATAATTAGATTCCATAATAGCCATTAATTTATCTGATGTAGCTCAAGTTCAAATGCTGCAGGTTGTTGAGAAGGAGAAAATGTTCAATAGTACGGTAGTACTAAAATTCACATTCAAGATGAGTCTTAATTAATGTGAGTTTTTATTAATATGAACAAATAGCACTACATGATTGGAAGGATACACTGAAAAATTCAGTAGTACGATGCCAGTGAACTTTTATCCGTTGAGAAGATTGAATTAACGGAGATTTAGCCACCAGCTTCTACTTCTTCATAGATAAGGATTCTTGAAGGATTCTAGTTATAGAAATACAAATATAAAGTGACATAGGCAGATAGCAAATTTTTTGACAGGAGCAAGAATGAATGGTAAAAGAACCAAAAGAAAAATTTGCAGCTTTATTGATTATTCTTCATTCAATCATTATTCATACTTATTTGTTCAATAACTATTCTTGGTACTATATTTTTTCAATCACTTAATAAAAAGATCGTTTGGCTTTTGTTTCTCTTCACCAAACTCTCTTCAACTTGGCTCCATATTCTATAGAATGCATTGTTTAGTATGCAATAGACAAAAATAAATAAATATATAAAACTAAATACACTTCAACATTTCCGTCCACCATATTCTATTTTAAAGAGTATTCAAAATCAAATAAAATGCTGCACCTTAATCAAATCAAGCCGAACAAAAAGCTATGAGTAAGCAGTTTGGTTCAATTTTCTATTTAACATTTTTTAAATAGAACCAAACCGCTATATATTATTATTATTATTATTATTATTATATATATATATATTTAAAGTTTTTTATTTATAAATGAATGAATAGATAATATTGATCGGGTGTTTCAATAATTTTGATAAATTTAATTCAAGCAAAAAAATATATATATAGGAAGTTAATAATTATGTAAAATTTAATAAAATTTCAATTAATCTTTCTATTTTTATTCAATCTATATCCATTCATTTAATATTTTTTTTATTGTGTGAACTCTTTTTTTAATGAATTTATGTGTTAGCTCAACTAATGGACGAGTAAAGCTATTTTGTAATGTTATTTGAATAATGTAATTATTTTACTTATCATTTTGAAATAATTTGAAACTAGAAGTCTAGAACCATAGTTTAAAATTCCAGACCAGTTATTGAATTGATCAAAGACTCGGGTCATTGGTAAGCTTAGAAATAAAGATTAAAATGAAGAGATAGGAAAGTGAAGTCGATGGATGAATGCTGAATCAATTGCCTAAGGAGTTGGCAATTATACGCAATGAACTTCTCCTTTTCGAGTCAGAAGAATAACTCCACAGCTACAAGAGCTTACAATCAAAATCAAGCTGACAACTACTATAACAATAACAGAATATAAAAGCTTCAACTCAACGCCACCCACCAGCTCAGTGGCCACTAACTCAGCTATGGGCTATTGTCAAGTGTAGTCCTGGGCCCAATACGGAGGCCTGCGAACCCTCTTCTCACGGCTTGTTGGCCCAAGTCCTGGCTGATCCGCTTGGTTCGTATCAACATTCCCCTCTTGGAAAATAACCTTGTCCTCAAGGTTAATACTTGGAAAAACTTCAACAAGAGTGGCCCAATCTTCCCAAGTTGCTTCATCACGTGAGCTGCCACTCCACTCCACCAAAACTTGATGCTGTAAAGCTCCTTCCACTTCAACCTGTCGTTGGGCAATTATAGCCGTTGGGTAGCTAGAGTACGGTTCTGCAATCTCGGGCAGCTCAACCTGTGTAGTGGGTGGGTCCCCTTTGTACTCTTTTAGTAGTGAGACATGGAAAATCGGGTGGACTTTACTGTAGCTGGGTAGCTCCAACCTGTAAGCCACAACACCTACTCTCCCTTTGATTTGAAAGGGTCCATAAAAACGACGTGCCAACTTGAAATGCAGTCGCCTTGCCACCGACGATTGCTTGTAAGGATGAAACTTCACCCAAACCCATTGCCCGACCTCAAAAGACTTCTCCTTCCTCTTTAAATCTGCCAAGCGCTTCATTTTATCTTGAGCTCGCTGCAAATTGGTTTTCAAAGTGCCCTGTAATGTTTCCCGTTGCTGTAACCACTCATCGACAACTTCTGCCAGTATAGGCTGCTAACGGAGAGGGATTATTGCCATACAACGCTTCAAAGGGTGTTATACCCAAAGCTGAATGGAAAGTGGAGTTGTACCACAGTTCCGCCCATGGGAGGAGTTCTTGCCAACGTTTGGGATTGTCGAAAGTGAAAGCTCTCAAGTATTGCTCGATACAGCGATTGACCACCTCAGTTTGGCCATCAGATTCTGGGTGATACGCTGTGCTGTGGAACAAGTTGGTCCCATTGTACTTCATGAATTGCTTCCAAAATTTGCTCAAGAATATCGGATCTCGATCAGAAATTATACTTCTCGGAAAACCGTGAAGTTTAACCACCAGGTTGACAAACATATCCGCCACCACAGATGCGGAAAATCCAGATTTAAGAGCCCCCAAATGAGCCACCTTGGTGAAACGGTCGACCACCACCATAATGGCTGTGTAGCCATGCGAGTTAGGAAGAGCCACATTGAAGTCCATTGAGAGTTCCTGCCACAGTTGCTGTGGGATGGGGATTGGTTGTAACAACCCCTGCTTCTTCTCTGTACTATATTTAGTTTGTTGGAAAACCGGGCATTTAGCCACATAATCATTCACTTCTCTTTGCAGGTTCTTCCAGTAAAAGATGGCAGCAATGGATTTGTAAGTCTTGAGTTGACCACTGTGCCCTCCCATTACCAAGTCGTGGAAGGTTTGCAAAATTATTTGCTTCAATTCCTACAATTTCGGTATAAAGATTCTTTTATCATAGAGGAGTATGCCCTCTTTGACTGTGAACAACCTTGAGCATTGTTGTTTCTGAAACAGTTCATGAAGGATTTGTAATTCTTCATTTTCCTTATTTGCCTTCTGTACAGCACTGACAATGCTGCTTTTAACCTCCGATAAGACATGACAGCTTCCTTCAACTTCGGTACCTATGTCAATATCCTCCTGTCGTGACAAGGCATCTGCCACTAGATTGGTTCTTCCTGTACGATAGACTATCTCGAAGTCGAAGCCCAACAGTTTGGAAAGGTAAAACTGCTGTTCCGGCGTTTGAACTACTTGGTGCATGAGTTCCTTTAAGCTTTTGTGATCCGTTTTGATCGTGAACCGCCTTCCCAATAGGTAATGCCGCCACTTCATAACTGCCTGTGTAATTGCATAGAGCTCCCTGACATAGGCAGACGCTTTGCTTAACTTCTGATTCAACTTCTTACTGAAGTAAGCTACAGGGTGGCCATGTTATGACAGTACTGCTCCAACCCCCGTGCCGGACGCATCAGTCTCGACCATAAATTCCAATCTGAAATTCGGTAAAGCCAACACTGGTGCCTTCGTCATTTGTTCCTTCAACAATTGAAATGCTTCTTTAGCGTCCTTATTCCACCCAAATTGATCTTTCTTAAGTAACTCGGTTAGTGGGTGGGCTACCGAAGCATATCCTTTGACAAACTTGCGGTAATAGCTTGTGAGTCCCAAGAAGCCACGCAATTGCTTGACATTTTTAGGACACGGCCACTCCACCATAGCTGCTATCTTCTTCGGATCCACATGAACACCCTCCTTGCTGATATAATGTCCCAGGTATTCAATCTTGTCCATGCCAAACGAACATTTGGAGAGTTTGGCAAACATTGTGTGTTTTTGCAGCATCCTCAGCACCAATTGCAAATGCTCTGCGTGTTCCACAAAGGTTCTACTATAAATGAGTATATCATCAAAAAATACTGCTACTTCGATTTCAGCTTTTTGAAAGTGTGGATACCTGTAGGGTCTAATAGTAACAGGTTTGGCCTCGGGTTTAAGCTCAATGCGATGATCAATCCATCTCTTGGGTGGCAACTGTTTTGGCTCTTCGAACACTTCAGAGAACTGCTCCACAACTCGTTTAAGAGACTCCGGTATGCTACTTTGCCCCTACTCTGTTTCCTCGGTTATCATTTGGAACGAATATAGACAAGCCAATGTCTTTTCTTCCACCATCTGCTTAATTCCCTTGGCATTAATAGGGTCAGTTTTCATCAGTGAATCACCTCTGAGCTGAACAGTATTGACTCCCACTTGAAAGGACATGGTGAGGTCCTTATGATTAGTGACAATATCTCCCAGAGTGGCTAACCACTGCACCCCCAAAACTATGTCCGCGCCTTTCAAATCCAGAACAAACAGATCCACCACAAAAACCTGATTCTGGATGTCGAGTGACACCCATTCACATCTCTTTTCACATCTCAAATACACACCGCTGCCCGTTTGCACTTTGAATGGTTTAATCGTTGTGGTAGCTAAATTCAACCGAGTTGCTACTCCACTTTTCACAAAATTGTGGGTACTCCCACTATCTATCAGTATGTGCACCACCTAATCATTCAATGCTCCAGCCACTCGTAAGGTGCTCGGGTGAAACTGCCCTTCCAACGCGTTAAGGCTAATTTCAGGTATCACGTCTAAAGTTGCCTCAGTTTCCTCCATTCCTTGCAAGGTATGTATCTCTCCCTCATTCTCCAGGTGCATAAATTCTTCCAAATCCTCCTCCACAATCAGCACACAATAAGTGGGTTTACACTTATGGTTACGGTTATATTTCTCAGGACAATAGTAACATAACCCTTTAGCTCGCCTCTCTTTCAGCTCTGCCGGTGTAAATCTCTTGTATGGTAATGCCTTGGAATTGGCAGTGAAATTACCTACATTGCCAGAGTTCGGCGATCCATTCCTTGCGCTGTTCGGAGCGGATAAGCCCTTGATTGGACTATGGTAAGTACTGATAGGTAACACATTCAATGGCTTACTTCCCGTCGCGGTAATGGATTTCGAAAAAACTGGTTGATTCTCTTGTTGCACTTTCTTATGTCTCTGTTCATGCAGCTTAGCAATCGACACTGTTTCATAATAAGTAGTAGGTTTAGCTAACACTACTTCACTCTTGATATATTCTTTCAGCCCCCCGATGAAGAAACTTATTAGCCAGTCTTTTGCCAAACCGATAGCCTTATTAACTATTGTCTCAAACTCGGATTGATACTCCTCCACGGTATTAAGCTGCATCAATTCCTTCAATGCTTGCTTAGGATCTTCGTAGAGGCTGTCCCCAAACCGCAATCTCAAGGCTGACAAGAAACTGTTCCAGTCACGGAAGAGCTTGTTCCGTCTACTCCACATGTACCATCCATACGCCGAAACCTTGATCCAATGCTCTTTCGGTATGGTATATACTTCAAAGAATTCCTGGAGTTTGAAGATCCAATACTCCACGTCGGTAGTGCCATCATAGTGAGGAACTTCGAACTTCAAACTCTTGCCGTAATTCTGGTGTCCGTTCTCCTCCGTAATGACCATCCCTTTAGATTGATCCTCTTCCTCACCGCCAGGTTCTGGAAGTTTTTGCATCACTCGCATCATCATCTCTTTCAAGCCTTCGAAAGAATCTTGATAACCTCTCATCTCCGCCTGAATTTTGGTCATCTGATCTCCGATTAAACTCTGTCATCTCTGCAACTCCTCTTGCCCTTTCTGCAATTCGGTGGTAATTGCTTTAACTTCCGCGTAACGAGTTCCTTCAGCCATCTGTGGTCTCTCAATGAAAGCACCAAAATGGTAAGCTTAGAAATAAAGATTAAAATGAAGAGATAGGAAAGTGAAGTCGATGGATGAATGCTGAATCAATTGCCTAAGGAGTTGGCAATTATACGCAATGAACTTCTCCTTTTCGAGTCAGAAGAATAACTCCACAGCTACAAGAGCTTACAATCAAAATCAAGCTGACAACTACTATAACAATAACAGAATATAAAAGCTTCAACTCAACGCCACCCTCCAGCTCAGTGGCCACTAACTCAGTTATGGGCTATTGTCAAGTGTAGTCTTGGGCCCAATACGGAGGCGTGCGAACCCTCTTCTCACGGCTTGTTGGCCCAAGTCCTGGCTGATCCGCTTGGTTCGTATCAATCATTGGTTTAACTATCGGATCACTGGATCAATAGCTAAACCGATCAAATTAATAAAATATATGTTATACACATATATGTACTACTAAGTAAAAATTAAATTATAAATGTTATAAATAAAAAAAAATTATATGCTTAAATTAAAAGTTTAATTATTAAAATCATAAAATAAATAATTATATTAATCTTTATTATAATGACAAACTTTAATATTAATTTGAAATAAACATAAGTAAAATAGTAATTTAATTTATAGTTGTATAATATATAATACTATTTACTAAAAAGAGGTTTAAGACTTACAACTTAAGATGATTAGTAAATAAAATAAAATGATTAATATAACTATAGAGTCTAATAGTACTAGCGTAGTAGTTAATGATTCAAGACATGGGTTTGAATTTCACAAGAACCATTTTTGCAAAATTCTATTTTAAGCTTCAACATGTCCGGTTCAAATCAATGGCTTACACAGTGGGTCCGCGAGTCAGCGAAAAAAATCGGCGGGTCAAGGGCGAGTCACTTGATACTAAATTGGACAAGATCAACGACTAGTTCATTGGTTTTCGATTGGAACCGGCCAATTCGATTTTTCATACTAGGATTAGAACAATATAATTGTTTTAATGATTAGTTTGTAATGTTTAATTTTAAATTAAACTAAATATATAAGTTTGGCAAGATAAAAATCTCAGACCAAACTGTTGATCGTTTAATTTGGTTCAACAGTTTAAATACAAACCACTAAATTAAAATATAACGACTAAATTATTCTTTTGGTACTCAACATTTGCACGAAGTTTAATATTGGTCCTTAACGTTTCAAAAAGTTATTTTAGGTTCTCAACTTTTTTTTTGGGTCAAAATTGGTCCTCCAGCGTAACATCCGTTTGCTTTTGCCATTAAATGCTGACGTGAAAGTCTTATGTGGCACACCCTCTCTCATACATGTCATATTTAAATGATATGCCACCCTTTCTTACTCAAATTCAGCAAAACGACGTTGTTTTGATTCTTAAATATTCTGTTTTGGTCATTTAAATAAATCAAAACGGCGTTGTTTTGCTAAGTTGGAGTGAGAGAGGGTGTCATGTCATTTAAATATGACACGTGGGAGAGAGAGTGTACCACATAAGCCTTCCACGTTAGCATTTAATAGCAAAACCAAACGGATGCTATGCTGGAGGATCAATTTTGACAAAAAAAGACATTGAAGACCAATATTAAACTTCGTGCAAACATTAAGGATTAAAAGCGTAATTTGACCAAATATAAACGGTTTAATATAAAAATCTCTGAAAATTGTTCAAACCAAATTACAAACACCTCATTTCTCCAAACGCAAATATTTTGATGTCCCAATTATGCTGTCCAAGTTTAGCTACCGTAGTTAACTGATTAAAAAATCGTGGCCAAATTTTATCTATAATAATTAATCAATTAGCCATAATTATATTCGAAGAGCACAACCGTAGACATCATATGATCCGTACTCTCATTTCTCTCTGAGAACCCAACACTTCAGTTTGGCATTTTCCTTATTCTCCCCAGATGGCTAATCATGTAATTTCACAAACACAGAAAACTACGCCACTCAGACCATATCTCCCTATCCACCGTATACGCACCCTCTAACTCCTCACCACCTGTCCACAACACTTCAAATCTTGTGCACTACACCTGCACCCCAATCTCAGCACCACCGCCACCTCTTCCTCTCGAAATTACCAAAACACCCTTCTTTCTCTCTCTATCTCTCTCCCTCCCCCTTACACATGCAAAACCAAAACGCTGCCGTTTTGTCCAGATCATTCACCCCCACATTGCTTTCTCCTCCTCCTCCTCCTCCTCCTCCCTTCTCCTCACTCTTCTTCTCTTCTACCCCACTTTCCTCTCTGAAGAGCAAGAGGTGGAATTGGAATCACTCTCACTCTCACTCTCTGCGAGCTTCGAGGTGGAGTAGGCGCAATTGGGTTTCTCTCAAGGCAATGCCTGCCTCTTCTTCTTTCAAATCTAGCTGTGGGGATAGTGATACTACCAACAACAACAATAATAGCAATGGCTCTCTTCGCAATTTCAAGCTGAACGAGTCCACCTTCCTGGCTTCACTCATGCCCAAGAAAGAGATTGGGGCCGATCGCTTCCTCGAGGCTCACCCGGAGTACGATGGCCGCGGTGTAGTCATCGCTATCTTCGGTGTCTCTTCCCCTTCCCATCATCAATGCGTTGACTTTGAGTTGTGATTTTGTGGGTTTTGTGTTTCTCTTTGTCATATGAATTGGGTGGGATTGTAGACTCAATTTGATAGTAGTTGAAAGATGAACGCATACAGTATCTCAGTGCAAACCGATGAGATGAGAACAAGGATTAACAAAAGAATTGAAAACTAAGAACTTGTTTAACAAAAAAAAAAGTTGAAAAATGGCCGTTGGGCTAATGATTATTGGTGCTTTTCCGAAGATTAATTATAGTGATAAACTTTTTGTCTCCTGTATTTCTCACCATTCACCACTACTATAGTTTTCATTTGGTCTAACACTATCCATGCCACTAATTTAAAATCCTCATATACATGAGACGTGTAACGGTGTAAGCCTGTGTTCATTGCTTGCATTATATCTTGTTTATTGTTCTCTCATACCCCTTCCATCAAAGGAGTATGACAACTTTTTTATCTCCTGTAATTATTACCATTCACCACTACTATTGTCTTCATTTGGTCTAACACTATCCATGCCACTAATTTAAAATCCGTATATACATGAGATGTGTAAACCTGTGTTCATTGCTTGCTTTATGCGCTCTTTTTATTGTTCTCTCATACTCCTTCCATCAAAGGCAGCCTTGCTTCCTATTCATCATTTACAAACTTTATATATGACTAGATTAGGGTGCAATGTTCATGCTAAATTCTGTTGGCATGGGCAATGTCCATGCTAAATTCTGTTGGCATGGCGTCCATGTGATCTGCCGATACTGAGAAACTTTGTAGATTTATATCATAGCTGCTAGTATTCTGATGTTTTAGTGCTATGCTATAGTTGGTGCTGGTTCATACGACAGATCTGTTTATTCATAATATTTTCATGCTTTTAGATTCTGGTGTAGACCCAGCTGCTGCTGGATTACATGTTACCTCAGAGGGGAAACCAAAATTTCTTGATATCCTTGATTGGTAAGTCGAAGAATACTTGATGTTAGATGTTTCTCTGATGGTCTTTAGAATGTTTTATGGTTTACCAATAAATATCTGGATGCCTTTCCTTTCAGCACTGGGAGTGGAGATATTGATACCTCAAAGGTCGTGAAGGCTGATGCTGATGGTTGCATTTCCGGGGCGTCAGGTTAGTGCTTGGGAATGTTCAGTTGTAATTTACAAAGCATGTTAATATGAAAGGAAGATATTTTGAATTTTCAGACTTTCTTCTTTAGATTGTGGCAATTGCTGGTAGCTTAGAAGGTGTTTAGTGCTAGAGAATATTTGTTTGTCTGACTAACTACAAGGATACGGATGTTTTAGATTTTCATGGTTCAGGCTTTCCCAATAGATTCAGTAATTGCAATTGACATCCAAGGTTTTTTTGTACAAGAGAACATAAAATGCCTTCTCATGCTCATTTTGTGGTGACTGCTAGCTGCTTATTCTCAAACCCCTACTTGAAGTGACTATTTTTAGGTTTTCAAACATCTCACTATAGAAGGATAAAGGATGAGAAGCATAAACAGTTACACTGAGATTGAATAGGACAATCTCTTCATCAAAAAAAAGAAAAAAGAATAGGACATTCTCAATTTAAACTTTTGAAGTAGTTGAATCAAGAGACCAATATGTATTTTTAACTCTTCCTACTACTACTATGATAGTCTGATTTATTATGTATATCCTGTCCTGCAACGCTAATTTATTTCTTCATTTAGATTCATGATATTATTATGAAATAATGCATTTCTTTCTTTTTTCCTTCTGGTCCCACATCTTGTGTATTTTTGTGTGTACTTGCTCCCTAACTATGCTAATATCTCTAACTTATGATTGTTGGTTCCTGTTATTTTTCTTTTTTCATTTGTTCCTCGTACCTTGTCTAAGACACACACACAAACTCACATGCATGCATGTAATTGAAGTATTGAGCCCTTGTTTGTGGTTAAATGTACATAAAAATGATGTACAGGGTCATCTTTGGTTATCAATACTTCATGGAAAAATCCTTCTGGTGAATGGCATGTGGGTTACAAAATGGTTTATGAGCTATTTACAGAAACACTGACTTCTCGGTTGAAGGTAAGTTTTAGTTATGCTTTGGACCTCATATTTATGGCTAATGGATGCAATTTCTCTTATTTTCCTTTACATTTTTCATTTGCAGAAAGAAAGAAAGAAAAAGTGGGATGAGAAAAATCAGGAGGAAATTGCTAAGGCAGTGAAAGAACTTGATGATTTTGATAAGGTTCTTGGAAAATTTGCTTGATCTGCTCTTACATATGCTGGTGCTTCATTTTGTATATGATATACTCAACTCTTTTAACAATTTGTGTAGTACAGATAAATTAATACAAAGGCAAGTTATTATATATTCATGCGTGTTGAATTTTTCATTAAGGCATATATATATATATATTTTTTTAAATTTTATTTCTTCCTTGCAATTTTCTTTCTATTTGCTTGCATGTCAAAATTGGGAAGAGAAAATTCTCCCCTTCTTTGATGAAAATAATATTTCTTCTTTTTATATTTGGATGCTACATTTGTAATATTTTCTTTTTGGAAATACTCATAAAGACTGCTCCTTGATCCTCCATAAAAACACAAGGTAAGAAAAACGAGAAAGGAAATGGAAAACAGAGACTGTGTAAATAAATTAGCACTATGAGATTCACAGTTATTTCCTTTTGGCTGCTCTTGTATAAAGATGAAATCATGTATATTAGTGCTTGTTGTTATTTTTGTTTTCTAACAGACAAACTTGGTCATTTTCTATTATGCTCCTTTTTACTTTGTGATTTAATGCGCTTGCTTGGATTGGAATTTTATCTGATAAACCATTTAACCCTGCAATGGTGAACTACAATGCATTTTCTAGCAACACGTCAAGGTGGAGGGTGCAAAACTCAAAAAGGCTCGTGAAGATATCCAGAATAGACTTGATATTTTGAGAAAGCAGTCTGAGGTGGGTGCTAAATATGCAACATCACTTATGTTGTTCTTTGAGTTTTGCTGCCTTTTCCACTCTCTGAAACAGGAAATGTCATTTATTTGATGATTCTTTTGGTTATGTGATATTCAGATATGTTAGTACCCAAACATATTCTTCATGCTTTTAATGTTTGAAATGTGGCAATGGGTTAGAATGGTTGAATTATGATGGTGAATGATGTATAATGGTTATTGTTGTTTTCTAGACTTGACCATGGGAATCTCCCCATGGCCACTTAATAGGATTTCTTTTTCTGTTTTTTTTTTTTCTGGTAAGATTTTTTTTTATTAAAAGAAATGAAGAAATATATTGGAGAGGGATAAAATCCTCCCCAGATAAAGTTACTAAGAAAACCAACTAGGAGACTTTTGATAGAAACTTGTTAGAAACCACTAAAAGACTATTAATACAGAATAGCTCTCTATCCTATGTAAATCTACCAAGGACACTTTCAGAAGAGACCATTTGTTGAACAACACAGAAGCGAAGAAACAATTCTGTTCAAAGCATGATTAATTGGAAATGGCTAATTGTCAGGTATCTGAATTTGAAATATATTTTGGGTATACTATCCAAAACTGAAATCGAATAATTTATCTATTTACTTATTTAGTTTTTTGGTGAGACAAAAATTTAGGAGTTAGATAGGTTGTTCAATTGGTGGATGCCTACCAAAAAAGGATCAATGACAAGAATTGAATTGAAGATCTTTGGTTGAAGCAGCATGATTTGCCGATTGAGCCAACCCTTGACTAAATAGTTCATTTCATAAAACTGAAACAAAATACCTGCTATTGAGACAGGCTACATTAACTGAAAACAGGTAACCTACATGGATATTGAGGATCAGTTTGGGATACTGGACATGGGTTCTCACTTCGCATAATACCTGAAAAATTTTCCCAAAATTTCTGAATTATATATGTAACATATAATTCTTGGATGTTAGATACCCTATGGTTTTGGGATAATTGATATTGGGTACCTATTTTCAACATAAAATAGAAAAATTTAGATATTGGATACCTAAATCATAAAATCATAATTGATCAAAATTGCTCTACGCAATGTTTTGATTTTTGAAAACCAGAACAGTTACTTTCAACCATTTGATTTGTGGGATAAGGGTGATAATTTCTTCTCATTTCATATAATATCGCTTCTCTCATATGATATGCTCCGTATATATATATATGATATAATATAGTGTACTTATGATATGTTAAAATTAGATATATAAGTAATTTAAGATGAAAATAGTTAACTACTATCAACTAATGTAATTGAATCATAAGTGAATAACTCTGTTTTACATAAAGCAAGTCTCAATTTCACATGATACAGTATTTAATTATCAACAATAGTCATTGCAGTAACAACTTAAATCACGGAAAACTTAAATAAGATAAAATGAAATAATATATAATATCAAGTGATATTAAAAAATGTTGAAATAGTTTTTTTTAAAAAAATTAGTTTCCCATAACTTGGTAAAAAAATGTAACCGAAAAGCACTTCATTGTTTTTATTATTATAACCAAAATGCACCTTATTATTATTATTATGACAACAATTATGATCGGAATGCCAGCATCTTAAAGGGTATTTCTTTGCCGGTTAAATCTCTTATGGGAAAGGATTGTTTCCTTGGCTTGTCTTTGGTGCTCCACGCATGGTTGTTTTAAGGGTTCACCATTTCAACATGCCTAGAGATTGGACAACTCTACTTAACTGATTAGTTCCTTATTTAGGAACTTTCATATGCTAATCTGTTTTGAGTATGTTCTTGGTTTTTCTGGTTTTGTTTGAGGATTTCTTATCCTCCAACTTAGTATGGTCTCTTAGTAAAATTTCTTCTTTATTACTCTAAAAGGTAATGTTGTTCTATGTTTTAGAGCTACGATGACAAAGGGCCTGTCATAGATGCTGTTGTTTGGCATGATGGAGAGGTCTGGAGGGTGGCTCTTGACACTCAGAGTCTTGAAGATGATCCAGATTGTGGGAAGCTTGCTAACTTCGCCCCGTTAACTAATTATAGGTAAATATTGTTGCTGGGGTTAATTATGGGAGGTTTATCATAAATGCTTATCTTAGTTGATATCTTTTGTACACAGTCTCTCATGAAATTGGCAGATATTCTTGCTTTTTACAATAATTTTTGTACTTTCTAGTTTCTATGGGCTATACTTATTAGACATGTCAATCTTGATTCTATTTAAATTGCATAAAACACTTTTTTTCCTACTTTGCACGAAGATGCGAAAGGATCTGATATTATATTCTTGATTTCTCTTACAAGTCATACTTTATGAAATCATCAAGTGGGATTGTACAGAGTGTATAGTATATATGTAAACATGTACTTGATATTGAAAAGGGAAAGAAAGGAATATGATTATCATTAGTTTACTGTCCTGATTCTAAAGTTTACTAGAGGACTAAATTATCCACTTATGCTGAATAAATTATGTAGGAGATCTTCATGGGATGGACAATGTTCTCATATTCGTGGATATATATTTTCTGAAGCAGTTGACTGATAACTTTAATGTCCATCATATTAAACAATCTCCCTCTACCTTTAGTTATTAGGGTATCTTCCATAATGGCATCCTCTGTACATGATCAAACCACATAAGGCATTAAGGCCTACTTCAACCTAGTTTTTTCTATAATAGGTGCTACCCTAACTTTCTCTCCAATGCAATCATTCTTAAATTCCTATCATTTATAGTGTAGTGTGTCCATTGGTCCAACGCAACATTCTAATTTCTGCAACCAAAAAAAAAAAAGTGAAAATGATTATGATCTGAAAGGTACCTCATCTTTATTTAGGTTGAGTTAGTTCTGAATTGAACAGTCAATTCCCAATGTACAATTTATGTGGATTAGCTATTTAAGTAAATAAATGTTTTTCAGGACTTGTTCTTGTTAGTGTCTTCCTATTATCTTTTCTTTAAATTCTTTTTTTCCTATAAAAAATAATCTCAAATGATTTGAATGTCAACCTATTCATTCTTTCAGGACAGAGAGGAAATATGGTGTCTTCAGCAAATTAGATGCTTGTTCATTTGTTGCTAATGTCTATAATGATGGGAACGTCTTAAGTATTGTAACAGACAGTTCCCCTCATGGTACTCATGTTGCTGGTATAACTTCTGCATTCCACCCTAAGGTACAGAGGTATAATTTTATTCATTTAGTGCAAATCTTCATTGAACAGTGTACCTTTTGATATAAGATATTGTTCTAGGAGCCTTTGTTGAATGGAGTTGCACCTGGAGCACAATTGATATCTTGTAAAATTGGGGACTCTCGCTTAGGTTCAATGGAAACGGGAACTGGTTTGACTCGAGCAATAATAGCTGCTGTAGAGGTGCTTCAATTATGTTTAACTCTTTGCATGAATGCATGATTGTTGTGGATATTCCAAAAATTTGTCTTGGGAGCTTAGCACTTTCTAATATTATGTTGCAGCATAAATGCGATCTTATCAACATGAGTTATGGTGAACCAACATTACTGCCTGACTATGGACGCTTTGTGGACCTTGTGAATGAAGTATGTTTGAGACCTTACTTTACCATCTGGGCTGTACATATATTTTCTTTGCTAATTTCCTTGTTCTAAAAATGCTATGGATGTCTTAATGATTTATTCAGGCAGTAAACAAACATCGTCTTATATTTGTGAGCAGTGCTGGTAATAGTGGGCCAGCTTTAAACACTGTTGGTGCACCTGGTGGTACATCTTCAAGCATCATAGGTGTTGGTGCGTATGTCTCCCCTGCTATGGCAGCTGGTGCTCATTGTGTCGTTGAACCTCCATCTGATGGTCTTGAATACACTTGGTATGCTTGCCTTTTTTTTTTTTTTTATAGCTTTCTCATTGGATGTCTTTCTTCCGTTACCCTATTATATTTGATTTTGTCAATCCGGATTTGCCTCATTATCATGGAGAATTGATGGAAGCAATTGGCAGGTCTAGCCGAGGACCAACAGCTGATGGAGATCTTGGTGTCTGCATAAGTGCTCCTGGTGGTGCTGTTGCCCCAGTTCCCACTTGGACTCTTCAACGGCGTATGCTTATGAATGGGACGTCAATGGCATCACCATCAGCATGTGGAGGAATTGCTTTGCTCATAAGTGCCATGAAGGTTCTAGGATGTGGTTCTATTGTAGCTTGTCTGACTTGGTGGGTGCTACTTTGCTTACACATATTTAATCTTCGGATATCTATACTATCTGCAGGCTGAGGGAATTCCTGTAAGTCCATATACTGTGAGGAAGGCCCTAGAGAATACATCTGTTCCCATAGGTGACTTGGCCGAGGAAAAATTAACCACTGGACAAGGGCTTATGCAAGTTGACAAGTTAGATATTTTCCCCAGTCTTACTGATGTGGAAATTCTTGTATAATGTTATGAGATTTTGGTACTAAATCAATTACTAAATGACAGGGCTTATGACTATATACAGAAGTCTCAAGATATTCCACGTGTTTGGTATAAAGTTATCATCAAGCAATGTGGAAAAGAAAGTGAGTTTACATTCTCTCTTAATCATTCCCACTCTTTACAAAATATAAAGAAGGAAAGACAATCTTGTGACCTATCCTCAGTGCATCTATCCGTGCTTTTACAGTTGGAGTAGCATGTTCTGCACTGTGTAAAGTTACCTACTTAGGTGATAATTGGTAAATATATATCCTGGTTTCCTAATTCTTAATGACTTGGAAACTTATTAATATGATTTATATGAAAGTTTTTAAAAATTTATATTGTTTATGATATATTAATCATAAAATTCTTCAAATTTTTCAATACGCATACCCTAAAATCTTATATATTAAGAAGTAGGAACGTTGATGTGGACATGGTCAATGCGACATAGCAAAGTCTAAATATTCTTGTTTGTGCCTAACATGTGCTGGACATGGTCAGCACTGATACGACTCCTTTTTTGAAGTATCCATATTTCATAGCTTTTAAATAGGTTTTCAAATTTCAAGTACTTGATAAATTAGGATTGTCACATACCAACTTCTACCATCAGGGGGGTAGCTTTTGGGAATTCTTTTAAATGATTATAAGAATGTGTAATTGTATGTAGCTAGTATGAGGTGAGCTTGCCTTAAATTGAGTCCACACATCCCGCCCTCTTAACAGGAGTCAGGATATCTTTTAATATGCAGTGCATTAAATGCATTTTTTTATGGCGTTTCATCAGTTTTTTGGACACAACTGATTTTCTGTAGGATCAAAGGAAAACCTAAAATAATTTATTGAGCCATCTAGTGTCTGCTAAATATCTTTTGCAATGTGATGGTCATTGTCTACCTTCAAGGTAGGACATAAAACCTTTTATCACTATTTCAATTTTCAAAAATCAGCTTCAAGCTCTAATTTTGTGTATACAGATCCAGATATTTCTCTTGAACAAATGATTTACATATTATAAATTCTTTACTTTACTTGAAAAAATAGGTTCTGATTTACTTCAACGTTGATAATAAAGTTGAGTTAGTATAGCAATTTGAGTGCAAAAGCTCATGACAACTTGTAGGATTAAGAAAGAATATTGGAATGTATAGAATACTGATGGTGTAACAACTTCTACGTACGCCCCTTAAGACATGTTTATAAATGTTTCTTCTTGCATACTAATTACTTCTAGACAGGATATAGTTCCCCTTCCTCCAATGTATGCATACACGCTGCATTACCTATTTTGATGGTAATGTGGTGTTACTGCTTGGTGCATAGTTAAGGATAGAAAAACAATGAAATTGAAATGAAGATATAGTTTACGTGGGCTTGAAACCCCTTTTCCTTAAGTATTTACTTAAAGCAAAAGAGCATTTACATCAAATTGGAAAAATTATATCCTTTTGTTTGATTGCTTATGGCAGGTCCTTCATTACGGGGCATCTACCTGAGGGAAGCCAGTGCTTGCCGACAACCTACTGAGGTGAGGTCATCCATAAATTTGGTGTGCTTTTGATATAACAGTAAATTTTTTAGTGAGATCTTGGCTTTGATGAAAGTGATTTGTAAAGTAGGTCAAATAAAAAAAAAATTGTTAAATATTTTTATCCCAAAAGAAAAGGGAAAAGATAAAATTGACAATAGATGATAGGATTTAACTTTTGTTAGCTCGTACTTGGTTAGAACGATGAGAAGTTGACTTATTGACAAATAATGCTGGTTAATCTTGCCTGCTACTCTGCTAGAACTACAATATTTATGCATATGGTCTTTTCATAATACGACAAGTAAAAGTGGGTCTAGTTATTATATAACAATTTTGTTTGGTAAAGAAGTTGATGAGATGTATATAATGAATTTTTTTTAATAGAAAAAGAAATATTAAGGAAGAAAGAGAGTAGAATGGAAGAGGACAAGAAATCCTCTAAGAAACGAGAAAAAGAAAACCAGCAAAAGGAAAACAAAACTTTAACTCAATAGAGCCTTCCAATCCCTTATCCAAAATGGAAACCTCTCTAAACATTCCATTCGCCGAAACCCACAGAGAGGACAAAAAGGTAATTCTATCCCACAAAAGATGAGGTGGGAGGAATCTATTGTTAAAAATTCTAGCGTTGTGTTCCAACCAAAGACACCACAAGGCTACAAGAACTGCACAATGCCAAAGAGCTTTATGTTTTTTGTTCCTTCCTCCAAAGCCCACAAACTTGATAGCAAGGGTACCCAGATCTGGTGGGTAAACATGTATATAATGAATCTTGATTGTTCCATTTTGCATTCATTCTGCTTACTATGGTAACAAGTATATACCATTCCTTCCCATTTTCTTCTACCAGGGAATCTTCTCACCTTATTTATATCTCGCTATTCTTTAGTCAAATGTTCTGTTGGTTTTCTTATCATGATCTTAACTAGTTAGCCACCGATTGCTGTCTTTATCTTTATCCTTTTGTACATTTAGCATGCAAAAATTATACAACAAATTTGATAGAATTATGTTGGCATCCATTGTGACCCTTAAATTTGATTCTCAAATTTTTTCGGTGTTTTCTTCTCTGATTCTTTCTACTTATAAAAAGTTATGCCTATTGTAATATTCTCTCATGTCAAACTTAAATTCGATGTCATTTTTGTGTTCTCTGTTGGTAGTATTCCTTATCTTTATAACTTGTGGTTGTACTATATTGATAGTGGACAGTGCAAGTTGGTCCAAAGTTTCATGAAGATGCCAACAATTTTGAGGATTTGGTTCCATTTGAGGAGTGCATTGAATTACATTCTACTGATAGTACAGTTGTGAAAGCTCCTGAGTATCTACTACTCACTCATAATGGACGCACCTTCAAGTTAGTTAGCTTTCTTTTGCCATGTTTACTTTTTACCCTTAGCCTATGTAGGCCAATGTTTTCTTTTTTCAAATTGGTGATATTGTATTTACCCCTCTTTTGGATTTACCGATTTATTTTTCCCATATTTATATACAAAGCCAAACTGAAAATGCTACATTATTTATTATCAAAAAGTAGCTTTGTTATTTATTTACAAAACCTGTTTTGATATGGAGCTGAAGTGGTTGTGCGGTTGTGCCTGCCTGGTGTTATGGCAATCCTGCTTGTGTCAAATAGTTGCATTGTTCTTTCCTTTGTGGAGATATTTTCTGAAGCAATCTTTTGATGAATGTTACCGAAATTTCGGTCATGAATTAATATTGGTTCTATGGGTCTTGTCTTAAGGCTAAGGATATGAACTTTTAGTTTCCTGTGGCTGAAACTAGGCATAATTTGTTTGCATAAATACATTATAGGGACTGAATAGTTTGGAAGTTTGCTGTAAATTCTACATTGACAAGATGGGAAATCTCTTATGATGATTTCTGTAATCATGACCTGTCTCATAAACGTTTTTACCTAGGCCTTTACTTGGTAGAATTATGCTTATATAGCTAGAGTTGTTTTGAGGTGAACTCTTAAATCTTTATTTTGCTCAAACTATTATTAACTATTTCTGTATATTTAGATTGAAAGTAAATTTTTTTAATAGAAAAAGAAATTGTATTAAAGGAAGAAGATTGAAAGTAAATTACATTAATCTTTCTAGAGTTTTTTTAAATTACACTGGTTAACCCTTTTGTTTCAAAAGTTACACTTGGCTATGGATTTCCAAATGGTTTGGAAAACTTTGGGAAAGATTCACCTTTTTGTCTTCCTTGTGGGTTTTTTCAAATGGTTTGTTTAGAGGAGTATCCTTATGAATTTCCAAAGGGATTGGAAAACTTTGTTGAGTTATAGATTTGATATTTGTTTTATTTTGCTTGTTAGTTTTATTTGTAGAGGACTTCTTGTCCTCTTTTCATGTATTATCTTGTACTTACTCAGTCTCTCTCTTCCGTCAATAAAATTTTTGTTTCATTTAAAAATTAAATAAATTGAATGTGAGATTTTTTTCAATATATATAAAAAATTGGGGGAGCAGAGTTTAATTTTCAAAACAAGAGAGGTATTGATGTAGTTTAGCAAAACTTCAAGGAAGATTAGCGTAATCTACTCTATATTGAATATTCTTTGAATGCTGTTCTCATCCTCATAATACATTTACTGAATTAAGCACTTAGTGCACCAGCAACTTCATTAAGAAGTGAATTTTCAGAAATGTAGATGCCTGCCTATGCCCTTGTAAGTGCAACTGTGCATTTTCTTATTTTCATTGAATATTGATGGGGATGGGGATAGTATTGTATGTCCATAGGGTAGTGTGGGCTACCCAAGTACCACATCTATGCTTGATGGGGTACTTAAGTGGCTTTGTTCTTCTCCCTCTAACGGCTAGCTTTTGAGAGTCCATCAAATATTTTCCCTATAATAGCCATAGCACTGTCTCCATCTTCCTCAAATTGTGCAGTTGAAATGTACATTTTCCATTAAAACTTACTCTTTTTCTATTTGTTAAACTGAGTTTCTGTTCGATCATTTTATTGATAATTTTCATTTTATGGGTGATTTACAATCTGCTTTATTCTAACTTTCAGTGTAGTTGTTGATCCTACCAATCTGAGTGATGGTCTGCACTATTATGAGGTCTACGGTATTGACTGCAAAGCACCATGGCGTGGCCCTCTTTTCAGAATTCCAGTTACAATAACCAAGCCCAAGGCTGTAACAAACCAGCCTCCACAAGTTTTATTTTCAAAAATGTTATTCCAGCCAGGTGTGCATGTTTTAAAAATATTCTCTATGTTTCTTTCTGCCAATGGCCTAGTAAGGATTGGATTTGAGATCTGCACTGAATACATCCTGAGCATACCATTTGAGATGTTGCCCACAGGCCCTTTCTTTTCTCAAATGTTACTTTCTTGTTCTAGTTTCTGGTCTTTTTTTTTTTTTTTTTTATGGAGTAGTTTCTGGTCTTCATTAAGGCTTAAAATTAATTTTTCCATAAATTAATTATTGCCTCATTAGGCCACATTGAAAGAAGATATATTGAAGTCCCATATGGTGCATCTTGGGTTGAAGCAACCATGAAAACATCAGGTTTTGATACAGCTCGAAGATTTTTTGTGGACACTGTTCAGGTATAACATGCAGCTTAAAATTATGTCAGATTATGTGGACAGTTGTTAATATGCTTGCTGTTTCCAGATATGCCCATTGCAAAGACCTCTAAAATGGGAGAGTGTGGTAACATTTTCTTCTCCTGCTGCCAAAAGCTTTGCCTTTAAGGTAGTAGGTGGTCAGACATTGGAATTAGTCATATCTCAGTTTTGGTCAAGTGGCATAGGAAGTCATGAGACGACAAGTGTGGATTTTGAGGTAATAGAATTTATATTTCTATGAAAGATTTGTATCCCCTCCCAGATTTTTTGATAATTTTTGTTTATGAAAATTACTGAATCTACTAGTTTTTCAATTGATGAAGGCAAGTAAGCATTGTTACTCTGTCTAATAGGTGATATTTAAGTGGACGTCAGTTCTTTTATTACTATACGTTTTTTGTTTGATGGTTTCTATGAATTTATTGCATGTGTTTCTCAATGAATGTGGAGGGGAATCTTGAGCTTTTCAATAAACAACTTGTAAAATTTTTTATATGTAAAAATCTGTACAAGGGATGGAAAAACATTGTTACCGTGTCAGTTTCTGAAGCAATTTGCCCCAAAATTTGGAATTTGAATGGCTAGAGTGGAATGGCTGTATTTTAAAGGGCAGCTCATTGTCTCTAGATGACCTACCGACAAGGATTTTATTTGCAACTTTAGCCACACTTTGGTCCACATTTTGGAATTTGTATGGCTAAAGTCGAATGCTTATATTTTTGAGGGCATCTCATTGTCTCCAAATGACTTGCAGACAAGGATTTTATTTGCAACTTTCACACGTTTTGATAGGAAAAAACACCTTATATTTTGTCTTTCAAGGCCTAAGATCCTGTCTTTGTAGCTTCAATGAATCTAACTTATTCACACATGCCCTATGATAGATAAAAAATTAAAACAGGAATTTTTATGTTTTATCTTTCTTTGTTAAAGATACAACTTATTGAATTAGATGAAATTTAGGTTGTGTTTCATGGTATCAAAGTTAATCAAGAGGAAATATTGCTTGATGGGAGTGAAGCACCAGTCAGAATTGAAGCTGAAACGCTACTAGCTTCTGAGAAACTTGCACCTCTGGCAATTCTAAACAAGGTGAAGCTTATTGTGTTTTATAATTATCTGTTTCATATATATTCTATTGTCAAGATGTTTCTCTTTCACCTTTTTGGTGATTTACCATTATGCTTAGTACAATGCCTAACCTTATATAATTTCAAATGTGTAGATAAGAGTACCATATCGACCAATAGATGCGAAAATTTGTGCACTTTCAGCAGATCGTGACAAACTTCCCTCTGGAAAGCAGATACTGGCACTGACATTAACGTAAGTCATTATAAATTCCATTATCTGCTTCATTTTCTTGTGCTCTTTTGGATGGCCTATTCTCAGTACTCTAATTTTGTAGTTACAAGGTGAAATTGGAAGATGGAGCAGAAGTTAAACCTCATATAACCTTGCTAAATGATCGGATTTATGACACTAAATTTGAGTCTCAATTTTATATGATTTCTGACTCAAACAAGGTACTTTAATATTAATTTTTTTTTTTTTAGCTTTATAAAGGATTTGGAGATTTCTATTTCTCAATTGTATAAACATTAACCTTCTGGGAATTGATACTCATATTTACAAAGTCTGCTGTTACTTTGCAAGTAATACTTTCTTTTTTCTTATTTTGGTGAAATACACAAGATTTGAGCTTGAGACCTACTTCACAAGTTATACTTTACCAATTACCTTTCGACTTAGACATGCTTTTGCATGCCAAAATTTTGAATTTGAAGTGTTTTAGAACATATCAACGGGATATTCGGGTATAAAATATATGAAAATGTTAAAACCCCTATGTTTCAATTGTCATAGAAAATATAGGGGATCTAAAAATATCTATATACTAAATATCTTATTTTAAGGTTTCCAAGATGCCTAGATTAGGATTCTATCAAATGCCTCTATTGTGAAAACCTGGTGGTTATGTATGAGGAGGTATCAATTAACCCTGGTGTCAATTAAAGTTATTCTTATACCATTGAATAACTTTACAGGGATTAATTTCTTACAAAGTCTACCATTATCATTTATATCATCCTTACAAAAATTTGGCATTAATCCCAAGTGAATAGTTAATTACATACTTGTAGTTATTCGATTTTTATAAAATTTGACATGGTATTACTTCTAATCCAACCATTGGATTAACGAAAATAAATTCCTATAATAAAATATTGGGTGTAAAAATGCCTTTAATTGGCACCGCTGTCAAATGATACATATAATGTACTTGGTTATTGTCTCCTTTAATTATTAATAGCAAATACAGTTCCTCTTCCCCCCTATATATTGCTACTGCTTATTCTGTGGATTTTGACGGTAATTTCTTTATGCTTCACATATTTTTATGTCCTCATTTTGCTTTTTATAGCGTGTATATTCAAGTGGAGATGCCTACCCAAATTCTACAAAACTTCCCAAGGGAGAATACACTTTGCAGTTATACGTGAGGTACGTTACTCTTTCTGAGTATATATCCTAGAAGGACGCACATAAAATAGTTTCTTGTGGAGCTTTCTGTTTACTTGGTGGTTGATATTCTGTCATTGAATAGTTTAAAGCAAAATATAAATTTATCAGTAGTGATTGTAAACTAGTATTGCGCTATTCACAAAACCTTGTTTGAGGAATGAGGACAATAAAGCTTGTTTTATCTGTTGAAACCTGCTACAAGAGAGTTCAAGTTTGGATTACAAGTGGAATATTTTGAGACTCTTAATAAGTTTTAGACTTGATTCAATTTGGCCCTCTACTCATAATACTTTATTGTTTCAGGCATGACAATGTCCAAATTTTGGAAAAGATGAAGCAGTTGGTGTTATTCATCGAAAGAAATTTGGAAGACAAGGTAGCTAACTATTTTAAGAGATTTTCTACTGCCATTCAAGGATTCTCAATTCACAATATATTTGATTGTAGATAAGTTTGGATCTCCATCGGATAGACCTTAATTGAGAGAAAAAAAATTGATTGTATGCAACTATTCATACAACCATGTTTTACAACTAGTAAGCTATATGTTTTTTTCCCTCTTTATAAATCTTTAGTGGAAGTCTGTAGTGACTTAATTTGGAATCTGACACAGAAGAGACATTGGGTATTATTTTTAACATGGTTGTTAAGATTGAGATCTTGGTGTGTAGGTTCGGAAGATCCAAAGAAATATAATAATTAAAAATATACATATGTATATAAATCACAAATTTGAATAATGTTATCAATTATATATATATGTATATATATTTTATACAGATAAAAGAAAGAATTTTATTGAAGTGACAGAATACATGGGAAGGGGACAAGAGAACCTCTAGAAGAAAAAGAAAAAGAACAAACAAACAAAATTACCCAAACAATGCCCAATTTTAATTAATAAATCCTAAATCGTTATAATAGAGAAGGCACTTTGCAACAAAAGCAAAAATGCAAAATGAATTACTATACAAGGTTTGAAAATTTGTAATTAGTGAAGGAAAAATAGAGCTAAACCAAACTTTCAGTTAGTTTTAAAAAGCTTATCCTTTCTCACTCAATTACCACTCCCTTCTTCAAGACCACTGGAGCATAATGTCTCACTGTCAACCTTCACCACACTATGTAGATGATTGAATGAATTAGATGTCGGAAGGTTGTCAATGTGGACTATCAAGAGTTTAGATGTCGGAAGGTTGTCAATGTGGACTATCAAGAGTTTGGGCTAGTTTAATGTTTTTTAAAAAAAAGAAATTTGTTGCACTTAACCTAGGAGGTTGGAAAACTATAACAAGGGGAAAACTGTTGCAATCCAAAATGTCGTAAAATCAGTAAAATTAGATTTTAGATCTTAGAAGATTCAAATCTCACATAGGATAAAGTTTAAATCTTACATAGGATCAAGATTGCTGCGGTTACTTTCTTTAAGATCCTAGAAACTTTTAAATTTACACTTAATCTCATCCAGTTTTGTGCTTCTGCCGTCTTGAATAGTGCACTTAAGGAAGGGTTAAATCTTGCACACATTACTGCTGTACAATTGGATTATGGAAATTACCTTTATAATTCCTTAGCTCTAACTTGAATATTAATTTTTATTAATTACTATTGTTTAATCTCAAAGATCTGTTACGTGTTTCACTTTTATCTTTTTCTCATTGTTTATTTTTTATTTATATTATTCTATTTTTTTTTCCAGGATGCTATTCGTTTAAGCTTTTTCTCTCAACCAGATGGTCCATTTATTGGAAATGGAACCTTTAAATCCTCAACCTTAGTTCCAGGGTTTGTGTCTTGGTTACTATTTTCTAAAGTTTTCATGTAATCTTCTGTCTGGTACTGACTTTTGTTTATTGGTAGTATAAAAGAAGCAATTTATCTGGGTACACCACCTAAAGATAAGCTTCCCAAGGTATATTCTCCTTATTTTGCCTTTTAGATTAATGCCACTGATAGTATGGAATAACATTTATTATATATTTTCTTATAGAATTCTCCACAAGGATCTGTATTAGTGGGAGCAATATCATATGGGAAACTATCACTTGGAGAGAGTAAAAATCCAGAAAGCCACCCTGTATCATATCGTGTTTCTTATATTGTTCCCCCGAACAAGGTTCCATTCTCCCTTATAAAGTTAAATTAGGGTCTTGTATGCTTTATAGTTGCACAATGCACATGCATGTTCAAGTGTGGAGAAGCACTGAGCTGCAATGAAGCTGTATCAAAGCATCAACTATTATATAATTCATGGTCTAAAACCTTTCCTAATTACTTTAGTTTCTATTGAAAGGTTGATGAGGACAAGGGAAAAGGTTCTTCCCTATCTGGCAAGAAGACAGTTTCTGAGCGTTTAGAAGAAGAGGTGCATGACTCATACTTCAGCCAAAGATATTCCTATTGTTTTGTTTTGTTGTTTTTTTTATTATATTTATGGCTGAATATTGTTTTGTTGCCTGCGTTTGTCCTTTGTATTGAAAGCCAAGCCATATTGTTATACAAACTTAAAAGCAATATCATTAACATGGTTATTACTAATAGTAATTTCAAGAAAGACTAGTATTTACTGTTTTCAAGATGAAAATTTGTTAGTAGACCTTATACTGATGTATAACTGCATCGGTTATCAATGAAGTTGATTAACTTTCTGGTTTAAACTCAATAACATTGTCACCGTTTGTGTATATAAACCTGTATTTATAGAATCTTCTAGCACCATCTTCAATATGAAGTTACAAATTAACTAATTATATATTTACAAATTGATTAATAATTCACTCAAAGAAGGAAAAATCTTGGTAGTAATGAGTGGATGATGTTTGCATGTGTAAATGTGTCTACAATCTGTTATTCTTGATTATGATAATGGTAATTCTTGAGATTTCTTATGTTATTAATTTTTATATTCTTATCTTTTTAGATACTTAATTTTGGCCTTTAATTGTCCGTCAGGTAAGGGATGCAAAAATGAAAGTGCTTGGAGGCCTAAAACAAGAAAGTGATGAAGAGTGCTCGGAATGGAAGAAGTTAGCCACCTCGCTTAAAGTCAGTAGATTGAAATTGCTTTACTAGTTTCTTAATAGAAAAACATTATTGAAATTGTGTTCAGCTGTTCTTTTAAGGCCATTATGGTCATATAACAGAGAAATTTGTTATGCTTCCATGCAGTCTGAATATCCAAAGTACACTCCATTACTTGCAAAGATTTTGGAGGGTTTGGTTTCTAGGAGTAACATCAAAGACAAAATCAACCATGATGAAGAGGTAAATTTTGTTACCAGCAAATGATTAAAATGAAGGGACTGTTGGGTTAGAATTTTTCTTGTGTGGTTTCTTTTGTTTCTTCTTTTTTGTTTTGATTGAAAATGATCCCTTGCCTCTGCCTTAAAAATCCCATATTCTCCATATCACTAGTAAAGAGAAGAATAAAGGGGGGAAATGCATAAGTAATGTTCACATCAGGTTGGGCACCCAAAAGATTGTTCTTTCAGGTTACCTGCTTCTTGTAATTCATGCAACGAAGATGAAAAGAAACAACTGTAACTTATAGCTTTGGATAAATATTTTGTCCATGTTGACTAGTACTGGCAACAAACGAATGAAAATCATCCATTTTTGCTTTTGAAATTTTAGGAACCATATCCATTGCAATGTTTTTGAGATGCTTAACTAGAAAGCATTATCACCCAATGATTGATTTTGTTGGTCTTCTTCTTGTACTTGTTCCTTTCTAAATGATGAATGTAAGCTGTATCACGAGTATTCATTTTATCTTTGACTAAAAATATTATTCAAGTGACTTTTTATCATGCCTATGTTGATGACTGACAAATTTTATCTAACAAAATTTGACTGACAATACCATTAGAAAGAGTAAGAGACAGTGAGACACATTTATTTGGACACAGCATAGTAATCTATTCCTGGTAAAATGATGCTGTTATAAATAACTGCACTCATTTGCATGGGTCCCTCTGGTATACTACCCTTGCTACGGACAAAATGATGGCTTCTATGATCAATGTCCATGACTTCATCATGATCAAAATCTCATAGATAGCCCTTCCTTTTACAGTCTTTAACACATGGTTGGATGTCCTATGAATTGATTTTCTGCTTTCTTTTGAAGTAGGTAAATGTCCACCTGCAGTTTAAGCATTTTGAGAAATTGCACCTCCATCCTATAAAAAACTAATTCTGTTACTCACGTCTACACTAAGCAGATAATTGATGCAGCAAATGAGGTGATTGACAGTGTTGATAGGGAGGAGTTAGCAAAATTTTTTGCACTGAAAAACGATCCGGAGGATGATGAAGCAGAGGTATTATTGTCCCCCATGCTTCAGTAATTTAGTTATCCCCTTCATCCACTTCTAAATTAGAATTCATTGAAATTTCACTTATGCAAAAAGCAAAACACTGGCGTTAATGACTGATGGTTTTTTTTTTTTTTCCAATTAATATATTTGACTATTTGTTATTTTAAAATCTTCACCACTTTAGCAGAACCAGATTTTTATTGCCTTAGTATAGAAAAGTATATTCTTGCATTCTATATTTACAGAATTCTTTATACTACAAATATTAAGAGAATTCTGCTGAACTCATGGTAGACCTGTAGGAAGGTTGGAATATATTTTTATTTAGAAAGAATATTGCATAATGAGGTCAATAAAACATGATTAGTGCGTTGGATTTTCTATTTTGAAAAAATAAATCACACCTCTATATGCACATAATAGAGCAGGATGATTAAATAAATTATAATTTATAGCATTGTCCTGAAAATAGCTACTCTCCATCTGTGTATCCACCATCCACCAGCTGGTCATGGTTCACTGGTAGGAATAGGTAAGAGGAAATGGAACTTAATGCATAATGCTAATAATTAATCTATCATCAAAAGCTGGAGGCCAAACTCCATGATAATGGTGCTGTCTAAAATATACAATGAGGTTCTGAGCCCCAAAACAACAGTTTAGCCGATAATTATTTTATCTTTAAATAATTGCTTTTAGTTAAATGTGTTCTGGAAGTTTATTCTATACAGCAAATAGTTGCCAATGAATGATAATTTAATCTTACTGTAGAAAAACAAGAAAAAGATGGAGTCAACACGTGACCAATTAGCAGAGGCACTTTACCAAAAGGGGCTAGCACTGGCAGACATTGAATCTTTAAAGGTTAGAGATTTTATCTGTTTCTGATCATGTGCAAAACAGGGTGAGAAATCATGCTGCTGATATTGCAATGTTGAAGTATCTAGCCTGTTTTATTTTCTTGTTAGATTAACCTGAATACTTGCTTTATCCTGATAGCTGTTTAAAACAGTGTTTGGACCTTGTTCTTGTAAAATTAGTAAGTGCTTCTATGAAAAGGGAAAACGTCCCTGAGCAATGCAATACAGTCCTACTCAATCACCATTATCACGTAGCATAGATGCTGCTTCCTTAATCAAGATTATATTAAATTTAGTTATGAAGATATAACTGCTAACTTTAATGATCTATAGCTTATTGATATCTGCATGTGCTTATATAACTATATAACCGATTTGAGTCAACGGCTTTCCTGTAATCTCCATTCTCTAGTTCAAGTCCTTTGCATTACTCCTCTGTGGAAAATGTCAAAGGAGTCTAACCCTTAGATAAATCATTATTTCCTTTATGATAGTGGTAAATTTTATTATTTTTTTCCATGAAATAAAAGTTGGCAGACTTGACTTGGTGTATATTGTCAAAGGGGGTGGATACGGAAGAAGCAAAAAAATCTGTGGACCAGACCGATGAACCGTCTATACCGGAGGATGGCAGCCAAACAGATTTGTTTGAAGAGAACTTTGGTGAACTGAAGAAGTGGGTTGATGTGAAGTCCTCTAAATATGGAATTCTCTTTGTGACACGGGAGAAGCGTTCTCAACGGCTTGGGACAGCATTAAAGGTATTTTATTTTACATAATATGGAATTCCTACCAAGTCTTTTGCATCTTCTATAAGTTTCTGTTTTGGATGATGATGGAGATGGGATAGAATGGGATGTCCCTATACTAGCCTAGTTTCCCATTGGGTAATATATGGGATGCTCGATGGAGTATTTAAGTGGTTTGGTTCTTCCCCTCAACAGCTAGCTTTTGAGGGAGAGTTCTCCAAGTCACTTCGGTTCCATCAGATGACCGGTCCCTATTCATTGTTTATTGCTAACAGTATCCTTGGATCCTTCTTGCTCATTATAATTAGGGTTTTCTAGCCACTGACATAAAACTCAGGCTCAAACTCCAAAGATACACACTTTAGCCATCCTTACCACTAAAGTCAGATAGAAAAATGTTATGAATGAATGAATTTTAGAAATTCCAAGTGATTTAATCATGGAATCATAAATTATCTGAATAAATAATTTTCCCCAATGACAGAAAACAATTCAATTTTCTTGCATTTCAGATTTTATGGATTTTAAAATTTCAGAAAACGATGTTTGAAATGAATTTCCATGTATAACTGAAACCTGCATTTTTGCAAGTGTGGCCTTCCTGATATATATCTCTTCTCGTAAAAAAAGACGAACATTATGAGATTCAGGTGTATTTAGCTTGAATATATGGTTTCTGCAATTGGTTTGATGTGAAAGTTGGGATATGGAACAAAATATAGAAGGCCTTCCTTTGTTTAACCAATCACATCATCATTTTGACTTCATGCAATCAATGAATACAACTTTTGGCAAGATAGATCATATTTAGGCCTTCTTTCTTATTGCCTATTGCTTCATGCTTCTCAAGCAAAAGTTGTTACACTAACTTTTTATGAATGTTGTTTCAACCTTTTCTTCCTGAATACAGGTACTGATTGACATGATTCAAGATGATTCAGAGCCTCCCAAAAAGAAACTCTATGAACTAAAGCTGACTTTGCTTGATGAGATTGGATGGTCTCATTTGGCTGCATATGAGAGACAATGGATGCACGTGCGTTTTCCCCCAAGCTTGCCCCTTTTTTAGGACCAAATAATAAGGAGACATGTCCTTTTAGTTTACTCAGTAAGTAGCTTTATTTTGTGAAACACAATAATAAATGCATGTAACATCCAAAATAAATGAAGGCTTCCTGTATGGACACTACTCTCATATATCCTTGTGATTGAATTGGTCTGGTCTTTGATATCATCTTGGGTTTGACCCTTCTGCCCTTTCCCTACTCCCATGAATTCCATGTGGGTGGCACCACTGATCTTGGGGTCCACACGATGAGGGATTGACATTACTTCTGAGTTATGGAGGAATGAATGCAATTACTGCATGCAAAGTTGGTATTGACTCGTAATCTCACGAGGGCACTTGTGTTCTGGCTTCGACGTGAATATGTTAGGTCATGTTATTTGTGTATTGATTAATATTTTGTGTATTGACCAATATTTATCTAATTTTTTACTTTTAATATTAGAAGGCTCATGTGATGAATACAATGAAAATAAATAGATTAATATAATTAATCAATATGCAAATGAAAACGAAAATGACAAGTTTTGTCTTTCTGAGACTAGGAGAATGGCTTCCTGATTTAAACGTGGCATTTTGAGATTTTATTTTATTTATTTATTTTTGTTTATTATTATATATACTACATTCCATGGTTTTAGTCTTTTGGGTTTCTTAATCCTTTTTTGTTGTTCCTTAAACTATATGTATAATTTAAGTATATAAAAGAGTGAACAATTATGAGGGAGAGTTTTAGGAAAGGGGGACTTCTTAATTTTTCACTTATATTGTAAATGGAATTAAAAAATTAACATTTATTAAGTATATGTCAAGAGTGATTAATAGAAGAGTGTATAAATAATTTTTTATGATTTAATTTATTATTTTAAAATAATATAATAATAATTTTATATTATATTTTAAAAATTATCAAAATGGCTAAGCATGCTTCCGGTTACTTTTTTTTTGGGGAATCCAAGTGCATCAAAATTTAATTATATACAAAAGAAATATTTGTCTAACAGTCTCGCTAAATATGTAAGTTCGTATTATTGAAAAGTGTAAGTTTTTTATGTAACTTGTTGCATGCATGCAACGCAATTTCGGCCGATAGGATTATGATATGTGGGCAATTGCATTACATCTCAAGTCATTCTACCCAAGTGTCACAATCCTATTGGCCGAAATTGCATTGCATGCATACAACAAGTTGCATCATAGACTCACCCTATTGAAAAAGAATCTACACTCTTTGGCCAAAAAAAAAAGCTACACTCTGAAGGTGTAACTACTGTTGTATGGACCGGACGGTCCGATCGGTCCAACCGTGAACCAGGCACTTAAATGAGTTGGTTGAACTTAAAAAATCGAATTTGTAGTAAGAGCAGATTTAACCGGGGTCGAACTGTCTAACCGATCCATTTTTTTCTATCCTTTACTTTAAAAAAATAAAAAAACATCAGAAAAGAAATTAGAAAAATCTTGAAAATTAAAATTAGAAAAGTCATGATTATCAAGAATTTTATGCTTGGTTTGATCAAGTTTTTTTAGAGTTTGACGAGTTTTGAAAATTAAAATTTGAGAAGTTGTGTAATTTAAAACTTTAAAATTATGTATGTTGAAACTTAAAACTTAAATGATGTCATTTTATATATTAAGAATAATTAATATTTATTATTTATGCATCATCCAGTTCGATCGATGGTTCGACCGATAAACTAATCAGACCATGAATCAAACACTTATCTAAACTTTTGTTCAATTCAATTCTTACATTGGGGTGTAACACAAAGATTAATTCATTTGAATTTTACTCATTAACTTCTCATGAAATATACAAGTCAACAAAAAAGATTTGCCTATACTAGGAAATTAATGTAAAGGGAAAGAGGAATTAATGATTTGATTCTTGAAATATTTATGTTTAGGGATTATAGTCTATGATACATATGGATAAAAGTTCAGTAGTATTGTATTATTGAACTTTAGTGCATTCCTTTAATCATGTTGAACAAGTTGTATCATAGACTCACCTTTTGTTAATATTAATAAAAACTCACATTAATTAAGACCTTTTTTAAATGGATTAGGGACCAACTGATTTAAGAAATATACTGCAATTCAGTATCACCATACTATTAAACATCTAACTTCTTAATTTATTACATTTCATGCAATTAGTATATTGTTATTTTTAACATATTACACTTGTCTTGTAAAAGAGCAGAAGTTCTCACTTCTCATCATTAAAATATAAAATTACTTCTTTTAATTTTAAATTTTATTTGCATGTAGTATAAATATATAAATATATATATATACACACACTAAAAAAAATATTTTTAACCACATATATTTTGACGATCGCTATTAATTATTAAAAAAATATAATTTTTTTCAATAATTAAATTTTGGCCATTGAAATAAGTACCTTTGTTCAACAATTAAATATTAGCCATCGAAATAAGTTGTTGAAAAAAGTTAATAATAGTATTTTTTATAGTTAACAATTGTCGAGATTTGTCAATAATATTATATTTGACAATACATTTATCGATGACGGCCGTTGTAAAAAATATCGTTAAAAAATGTTGTAAAAAAATATTATCGATAATTATTTACTGTTAAAAATATTGTTATTATCTTTTTTTTTAACAATTTATTTCAACGGTCAAAACTTGATTATTAGAAATAGTATTTTTTTTAATAATTAAAATGATCGTCGAAATAGATGTTAAAAATACGTTCTTCTTCTTTTTTGTAATGATACTTCAATCAAAGTCTTATGGTCTAATTATGAATTCTTAACTCTTAATTATCTGTTTCCTTTTCACGTTTGCACCGAAAGGTGTTTAAAAGACATTTGTATTCAAATTTTGGCTCGCCACTTTCTAATTTCTACGCTTCTTTACGTTTCAAATTATTAAATTTTTATCTACCAATGAAAATATTCTTTAATATAAGTGTTCTCACTTCTCAGTTTTTTCTTCTTAGTGTTATTTTAGGGAAAATTACGTACACGTTGACAACGAGGAACACAGAAAAGAGACAATAATAGGCATGCATGCATGCATGCTAATTATTATGTCTCAACTATATACCTTAATTAATTGGATTTCATAATTACTCCAGTTTGTTGTGAATTGGTCATCAATCCCTTTCCCATCTGAGAATAATATATATATATATATATATATATCACTTGGTCGTTTAAGCAAGTGTTGGAGGTTCGAATCTCACCTTGTGTATGCAGCAACCAATTGACCAGCGGCAAACCCTTAAATGGAGTTCAGATCCGCGGAGGATTAATCATTAGCCTGTCGGGCTGGGAGATACCTTGGGAAACAAATATATATATATATATATATATATATATGATTAAATTTATATAAGGTTCTTTATACATTTGTTCTTATAAGATTTTCTATAATATAAAAAGAAGACACGTAACAAAAAGTTTATGATTAACTAATTGTGATAAAAAAGGAATATAGAAGACCAAATTTTATATATGTAATCAATCATAGAAGAGAAAATATAAATAAAGCCTCATATATAATTAAGAAACCTTATGTGAGACAAAGATGTATACTTGAGCTTCACCAGCATTTCCTAATTAAGAATCTGTATGAATTAACGTCACAGTCATTATATGATCTTTGATCATCAATGAGGTTGGGTCCAATAGAAAAGACTTACAATAATATAAAGAACCCATGTTTGAATTTTCACTATGAGAGTCAAGTGCTTACATTTAATATCTGACAGTGTTTCAAACAAGATTGGCTCTAGTAGTAGCGTGCCCTAAATTAAGGATTCTTTTCAATCAATAAAAAAGAATTTATAAAATTATTTTCGTTAACTTCTTATCAAGCTCAAAGCAATAAATTTTCTCTCAATCAATAATTGAAAACTTTAAAAATTATCCTAAAACACTTGTTAAATCAACCCAATAAATAAATGTTACTCTCTTTTTGTCTATGGTGCGAGAAAATTAATCATTATTATCGGCGATAGATATACTATAAACTCACAAAAAAAAATTTACTCTCTTTTTGTCTTGAAATATGAGTGAATTGATATGTAATATTTTTTAAGAAATGCAAACATAACCCCTAATTAAATTAATGTGTAAGTAACTCTCGTCAACTTTAAAATGTGACATAGAATATAATCCTCTTAAATTTTGTAATTTGTGCACAAAACTCTATTCATTAACTTTCTAATATAAAATTCTAAGAGAATAATGGCACATCTACAAATTTAATTCATCGGACAAAAAAAAATTAATTCATATCAACTTATTTACAGAAAATCCTTTAAAGGGTGTGTGTGCAGAAAACCCTCGTAAACTTTAAGTTTTGTGTAGAAAAAATCTTCTAAACTATAGACTTACGCAAAAATTTCTTTAAATAATTTAATATGGTTGTCCTTCGTTAAAATTTTGGGTATAAATGTTACCACAAAAGGTTTTGTGCACAACTTATAAAGTTTAAGAGAATTTTATGTCAATTATAAAGTTGAAGGGATTATTTGCACAAAATAAAAAAAGATACGTACATTTTAACCTATTTTTTATTAGATGGAATATACAGAGGTTTTTCTTCTTGATATCAAAAGATGAATTATTAATTACTACTATCCAAAGAAAAATACTTATTTTTACCAAAATAATGAAGAGAGAACTTGGTGTGTAATATTCATCTACTCTCTCCGATTCACAATATCTATTTTGTTTGGAGATTTTCTATGTTTTAAAATATCTATTATTTTATAAAATCAAGAAAATATTAATTTTTTTTTTACAATTTTATCCCTATCAATACTTATTCTCAAGATAAGATTTATGAAAAAAGAGTAAGTAGAAGTAATTAATTAGTAAGGTAATTTAGTCTTTTTATCTTCTATCTTTATAAGTTTAAAATGAACTAATAATTGTCTTAATTTGTGCACACCTACTCAACAAAACAAATATTATGAATATATATCAGATGTACGTCAATGATCTGAAAAAATATAGGGCACGTTCTTTACGCAAAAATGAAAAGGAAAAGGAAATGGGAATGCATTTGCTGTGTTTGGTAGTAAAAATTGAGAATAGAAATAGAATGGGAATATATTAAATTTACCACTTTACCCATTATATTAAAATAATAAAAAAAAATTATAATTGTGTGAAATCAAAGAGTATAATAAATATTTTATATTTTATAATTTTTTTAAAAAAATTAATAAAAACAAAAAAATATGTGAAACCCAGAAAATTAAACCTCACCGATTCCTAAAGAAAATCGAGCATAGTATGGCCTTTTTCTCCATAGTAGGCACTCCCTTCGAGGATCACAAACGTTTGACGTTTCATTTTCTTTTTAATTTGTTGGAATGTTTTTGACTTTAAAATTTGAGTGTTAGATATAAATACATGGACTTTGTTTTATCTTCCTACATTATATATTGCATTTCAAAATTCCAGCTCATATATTCCTTGGTCTTTGGTCGGAGGGCTTGAGAGAATTAAGAAACAAAAACTCTTTACGACATAGTTAATTGGTCAGAGTGATTAATTGATAAGTATTTATTAATTTTTAAAATAAGATTTTGAGTTTGAATTTTCATGTGCACACAAAAATTTTCTGCGCAGTATATAATTATTTTTATATTGGATACACGATCGAGGTAATTGCACATACATAAACATAAAGTAGTGATTGGCTTAATTTATGAGTTTGGTTGGATGATAAAAATTAAAATATTAACTTATACAAATGAGCCATTATTTATGGTTTTTTCTTAAAAAAGTAATTAAGTTTTTTGGTATTGCATAGCCTAAGACCACAGGAATTAGACCTCAGACATATTCATAAGAAGATGGCACTAGAGAATACAAGAAGGATCATTCCAAATAGTTTGTGATACTATATTTTAATGATGTAAATAGCAAAGTCTGTTTTTTTTTTCCTTAAATCAAGACATATTTTAGTATGTGTTTAATAATTAATCTCTTAGATATGGTATGGTCTATTATTGACTCTCCCATCAAATGATATTTAGAGAGTATTTTGTAACCAACGAGGGTTGGGTCTAGTGGAAGTGACTAGTCTCTCCTAATATGATAAATCTGGATTCGAATTCTCGCTGAGAGAGATGCCCACATTTAATGCTCGATAGTGCTTGAACAGAATTATCTCCAATAGAAAGATACTTATGAGAAATTAAAAAGAGAGAGAGAGAGAGCATTTTGTAAATGTCAATTCAGATGACATAATATCTTACATACTATAACATAACATTGTATATATCATATCTCAAAGGTGAGTCTATGATATATATATATATATATATATTTTGTATTATAAGATGTCATTCTTTTAGTATCATATATAATATTTTGTTGTCGCATATAACACTGTAACAAATACTATAATCTAAGTGTATTATATATCCAAGATATAATATATTATTTTATATGTCATAGTCAAGAAGATAACATCATAACACCATACCAAATATCAAATCAATTTCCATACCTCTAAGATCAAATTCAAACTTGAGATTTGAGAAGGATCTTGAGGAAATAAAGATTTTTTATGAATATACTATTGAATACTATATAAAGAGTTATATATAGACAAAATTTTTGTATGACATAACTATATATTAAATTCCTACTCATCATTCTCTCCATCTATTATTAGCCACTTGTCGAATTTTAATACCTCCAATTATGTGAAATACAATAAACTTTGTTCCTTGTAAAGTTGTAATGATATGCTGATAAGAGATTATATAGAGAGTTTTTAATTTATTAATTTTTAGCTTAAACATAACTTTTTTTTTCTTTTGAAGAACCATCGATCATAATTTTTTTGCAAGATACTATTTTAAAGTTGAATAATATAAATTACACAATCTATTAAATCACACAACTAATTGGGATATGATTGAGTAGAAGAGATATTCAGTGGTACGATAGTACTGAATTTTAGTATATCCCTCTAATCAATTGATCCCTAAATCATTCAAAGTGGTCTTTACTAATGTGAATTTCTATTAATATTAACATATGTGTCTGTATGTTTGAAGGGATATACTAAACTTCAGTAGTACGATACCACTGAACTTTTATCCGAGTAGAAGGGAGTATACATTGATCTTCAGTCAATCCCTGACAATATAATATGAGCCATAACTTTAAATCTTCATATTAGTTATCTCAATTATCAAGTGCTAACAAGTCAACAAAATAATTAGTTAGGTCAAAACACTATTTTATTCCTCTATGTTTCTCTCAAGTTTTGTTCCGGTCCTTTATATTTCAAAAATTCGAAATCAGACCTCTATGTTTTCAAGTTGGTCTAAAATGGTCCTTTTACTTCACAGAGTTAGTCTCATCCGTTAAATGCTGATATGAACTAAAACTCTCGTCAGCATTCCAAGTCCACGTCAGCATTCTAGGTCAGCAATTAACGAAAGAGGTTAACGGTGTGAGGCAAAAGGACCATTTTGAATCAATTTAAAAACATAGAGGATTGATTATATTATAAACTTTTAAAACATAGAAAACCAAAACGAAACTTGAGTAAAACATAGAGAACAAAAATGATCTTATAACAAATTAGTTACTAAAGATTTTCGATAAAAAAAAATAAACAACCCATTAAATTAACAATAAATCTTTAAATTATGGGTTGCGTGCTATGTTTGTATACTAAATGGCACAGCTTCACTTGCATCCATTTCACTTTCAATTTAGAGAAAATATCAGTAACATACACAAAATAAATCTACCTGTTTGCCTTATTTTTTCCACATAGCTAGCTACCTTCTCCTTTTGGTTAAGCACATCATTAAAATATCCATTCTCTATAACTATATTTTACTTTCTCCCTATCAATATAATATTATATATAGACTCTCTATCTATTATAATATATAAATAACAAATTTATAAAAAATATAAAATATTAGTTATAAAAATAGGAAGTAATTTAATATATAAATTTCTATTAATGTTTGAAAATAATTTTTTTAAAAAAAATACATGTCATAGCTAGTTATATTATTTGACTTTGAGTCTTACAGTTAATCTTAAAATTATAACATATATACCTAATGCATGTGAGAGCCAAAATTTAAATAATTTGTTTACTATTATTTATTATACTTAAATAAAATATAATAAAAAGTCTATATACACTTTCATATCATATGTATGAATGTATGCCAAGTCTTTTCATAATTAATAATAATAAAGAAAATAATTATTTATAATGTTTCATATTAGTGGCGTGCACTGGTGCCACATGGCTCCTCTTCAATCCACTTAAAGATAAGTTGCAATCAATATTAATAAATAGTATTGAATGAGTGAAATAATATATAGTGCAATGATATGAAGTTATGGTGAGTCAAAGTTCATCAAATTTTAATCGATATTGGTGGCAAAAAAGTTTTTTTTTAAAAAAAAATAATTTAAGATAATACAAATTTCGAAACAAATTCAATAACTAAAAATTAGTGAATTTTCGGTGCTAATATATATATTAATTCTAAACTTTTATCCTAGATGTTCATATATTTTGAGTTTTTGACAAGATGTAAGAAAGATAGCACCACAAATAATTCTGCTTGTTTGGCTTACTTTTCAAATGGCTCTCATTTTGGTTAAGCAGATCGTCAAATCAATATCTTGAATTAGAAAGAGTTGCTTCATTTTGATATATATAACTCTATATTATGATCACCAATGTGTGTTAAACATAGAAAGTCAAGTAGGTGTCATATCTAGGAAAAAAGATGCAAAAAAGAAACAGTACACACTACACAGTAGTAATATTTATTAAAAAAAATATTTTTTTCAATAATTAAACTTCAAGCTTCGAAATAAATGATTGAAAAAAGATAATAATATTTTCGACGGTTAATAATTGTTAATAATATTTTTTTTAATAATTTTTTTTGACGGGCACCGTTGATAAATATATTGTCGAAAATAATATAATTGTCTATTGTTGACCATTGAAAATACTATCATTAACTTATTTTAACAACGATGACCAAAACTTAACTATTGAAAAATGTACTTATCTTGAAGATCAAAATTTAGTTGTCAAAAAAAGTATACTTTTTCAACAATTAATAGTAGGTATTGAAATATAGGTTATTGAAAATACTCATTTTTCTTGTACTGAATATAAGTTAATTGCTAGAAATATAATTTTATTTTATAGCTAAAAATCATTATTTTATTTTATTTTATTTTAAATTCTGAAAATTATATTGTAAATTTATTTTAATTTTAATTCTTTTAACAAATGATTGTCTAATTTTATAATTAAGTATTAATAAAAATAAAATAGGTGAAATAAAGAAAACCAATTATAGAGTTTTTTTAAAAGCAATTATAGATTAATGAATTATATATAATTTTTTTTATCATTTTGTAATTAGAAAATTTATAATAATAAAGATTAAAAGGGTATTTAATTTGATCCATAATTAAACCTGATAAATTCAATATATATATATATATATATATATATATATATATATATATATATATATATAATTTTAGCATCAGTTATAATTTATCTTTAATGTTGCTCTTTTTTTAATACTTAGAGATAAAAGATCGATTCACTTGAAATGGAAGCTAAATAATTTTAATTATAAACAACTTATAACTTATGAAAAACAACAATACATTCTTCTCATTACTCTAATTGAAACCATACAATAAAATAAACAATACATACAAAGGAAAGAATAATTATTCTACTACTTAATAACAATACAAAATAAATAAATATTTTTAACAATATATATTTCGACGATCATTTATTATTAGACCGTCGGAATAATTAGTATATTTTTTGAACAATTAAATTTTGACCATCGAAATAAGTTGTTAAAAAAATCTAGTATTTTTTACTGTCAATAATGCTATTTTTGACAAAAATATTGTCAAAAAAGTATTATTGACAATTATTAACTGGCAAAAATAATTTTTTTTTACAACTTATTTCGAAGATCAAAACTTAATTATTGAAAAAATTACATTCTTATGACAATTAAATACTCGATTTTCTTGTAGTGTAAAAATGATGAATGAATTAATATATATAATAATTGCAACAACAATATATATATATTATGTTGCAATTACTTAAAGAGGACGAACAATGAGAGGAAGGCCACAAGAAGGCCTAAGGGATAGCATGATAGAAGGAGAATGATGATAAGAGGGAGAAAGATGAAAGCTAAACCTAGAAAGAAGTAGGCTTAGCACTATTTTGTACTCCATGAATGTCAAGTTTCTCCCCACACACATCCTCCCTCCAAACCCAAATGGAAGGTACCCCATCTTGTGGCGACACCCGCCATTCGGGTCGTCCCTGAACCGCTCGGGCCGGAACTCGTTCACGTCCGGACCCCACAGCTCCGGGTCGTGGTGCATCGCCACCACGTCGATCCACAAGTTGGTCCCATTGGGCACTATTAGGTTTTCACCCACTTTGATGTCTTCTCTTGCTTGCCTTTGGACATTTGGGGCTGGTGGGTATAGTCTTAGAACTTCATTCATCACCCATTTCATCTGGAAAAAAAAATTAATTAATTAATTAATATGCTAATTACCATCATTAATAAAATTGCAATAACGAGGCCATGTTCAAAAAGATAATTATATACACATAAAAACTACAATTTTTTATATCATATATATGGGAAGAAAATTTGTTTCTTATCTACATATCATACATTGAGTTCAATAGCTTTTAATTTCTCTCATTTTTATTCTTCTTTTGATGAATTCAATCCTATTTAAAACATTATTAAAATGACTCTTCATTTTTATCCTTACAATGATCGAACTTGAGAGACAATAATTACTAAGAAAAGACAAACTCTTTATTATTTGTGTCATATCATATTGATAATACTTTCAGTGTATTTATATGAAGATACATGCCTAGTAGAAAACATTTGAATTGTTACTTACTCTTAATTAGCTCTAAGAATTGTTAATTAATAATAATAATAATAATAATAAATTATTTCAGTATTCGTAGTTTCACATATAATAAGAAGTGGTCCACACAACTTTATTTATATTTGCATGAAGCATGGGTGAAGTAAATTGACACAATCCATCTTCGTAGGCTTTTTTTTTGTGGTGTGGACCACTTAACTTTTTAATTAGTTAATTATATATATTTGATGAAATTAATTAGTTTGAAAGCGGACTGTATATATATATATATATCAACCCATATTAATCTCATTCTCTTGTCAATTCTTCTCATCTATATATATATATCAACTTTGACCACACACATCAAAATAGAACTAAGAACTACACATGCATGTGCTTCCAGGAAGCAACTACGTACTAAAAGTAAGACTTCAAGTTCTAATTCTTTTCCATCTCTCTAGTAAAGCAGAAAGAAACTAGACAATAATAACACTATTTATATATCATGTGTAGTCACAAGAATTATTATATGTTTAATTAATTCATATGACCAAAACAAATCAAGTTATTTCGAATTTTAGACTCGTCTAGTCTCTACCTACTTTTCGATCTATATTTTAATTGAAAAGGGATTAGAATAGAATTCTCATCATTAGGTCAATTTTTAGGCTCTTCCTCTCGTTTCTAGAAATAAAAAACATATGGAATTCTTATTATTAGGTCAATTTAGGCTCTTCCTTTCGTTTCTAGAACATGTGTAAATAGTTTTTCAAGCAGTATAATTTCTTTTTGCCTGAATATATATATATATACAAAAAAAGTGTTATATATAATTCCACGTTGGCTGCATAATTAGTTATTTCAGCAGTGATTAGATTAATTAATTGTTTACAATTTAAGACATTTTTGTAAAAAAATTTAAACTATTAAGAGACCAAGTCAAAAATTACAATAAAAAGGGTAAAAACTCTAACTTAAACTATGTTAAAAAGTTGCAGTTGTCAAAATCATACATATATATTTTTATAGTTAAGGTTATATCTCTTCTTTTATAGCAGTTCAAATATGAACTGTGCTTTTTTTTACACATTAATAATCTGTTAATTGATTTATAGACAAATATAAATTATCATTTTTCGTATTAAGATTTATCTAACATGTATCTTATGAAATATATTAAAATTTCAGTTCACTGGTTAATGAAGTTTTTAAATATTAAAAAAAATTTAATTAAAATTTTTTATATTTTAAATTATAAAATACTTAACTAATAAAAAAAAAATCTATCACCTGCCCCAGATAAATTGTACATATTAATAACAAGCTGGTTAAATGGTTAATATACAAAACTAGCCCACACACACTTGAAAGAATCCATTAGATATTTTTTTGATACCTTAACCAAAATCAGCAAGACCCATGAGTACTTCCTAAACAAACACCAACATGAATGACATTGCATATAAGGGTAATGGCTCATAGAGATATTAAGTTTTGACCCGGTTGGATTTGTTTTGAGATTTATGTTAAAATATTTTTTTTAAATTTAAGATAATACAAATCTCGAAACAGATCTAATGACTGAGAACTGATGAGCTGTAACTCTCCATAATTCCAAATAGTTACTCGTTTTTTGTCTAGACCAGGGTATTCACCGTCGAGAGCACAGTGATTAATCTCCTCGCTGAATTGTAGGCACCTCAAAGGGTGGGACAGCTCCAAATAGTTACTCTATGTGTGTTTGTGTATATATATATATAGATTAAGCATAGATATATATTTGAAGAGAGAGGAAGGTTGTCTTACCTTTTTAAGCTCAGGAAGCAAATTGATATCAACACTATTATGTTGTTGATGATCATCTTCACCCATCACTTCTCTTATTTCCTCTCTCAATTGCTTTTGCCATTCTTCATGTGTTGCCAGAAGCAGCAAAGTCCACGTGATGGCAAGTGCCGTTGTCTCATGCCCTCCAAAGAAGAACGTCTTGCACTCGTCCACCAGCTCACGTGTCGTCAGCACGTGCCCCCGGTTCTCCCGAACCAGAAACCCTAATAAGTCGTGTCGCGACGCCGTATTACAACTCTTACGGTTGTTTATCACGGCGAGTAATACCTCGTCGATCTCCTTGCCGAGCTTCTTGGCCTCTAGGGTTTTCTTGACGTTTAAACATTTCCCGAACGGGACGCCGACGTACCTTGTCGTGTTGAATAGGGTCATCTGGAGGGCTCTTAGCTTCTCGAATACTTCCCTCGCGTTTTGGCCCTTCATGCCGAAGCTCGTCCGGGCAATGATCTCGCCCGCCGTCGCGATGATCTCTCGCTCGACGTCGATTTCGGAGTTGCCGGTGGTGTTTATTTGGTTTGTCCATCTTTCTATCATTTGCTTTGTAGACTCCACCATCATGTTTCCCATGGCCTATATGTCACAAATACAAGATCTTGTAATTAAGTTATAATTATTTAAATTAAATTGAATGGTTGAGATTATAATATTATTTAAACATCGTATAATTCTCACATAATATATATGTTTTAGTCTCAACTGTATGTTTAATATAATTTAATCTAAACAGTTAAAAATTATACAATTGATCTCATCTTCCACTGAAGATAAGTAATTAACTTGATATGTTTTTATTATATGATTATATGAGAATATTATTTTGTAGACGTGTAATATAATAGAAAAAATAATTAAACTCTAAAGTACAAGATATATCAATTATTAAAAGGAAATGGTGGAAAGCATTGTGCTTTATTCTGTAAACTTAATTAGCCGACACAAATAATAAATAAATAAAATCAGGGCATGCTTGATTTTTATTCCAAAGAATTATTAAACTTTCTAAATTGTTTGAAAGTAGAAAACACTCAAACAGAGAATATCTAAAACTATTCTTGGATGACTTTTTTTTTCTTTTTAAATTATGAGATGCATTTTGGGATTCTTGTCTAAAGAAAAAATAAAGTTTAAAATCTGAAAGATATATCAGTTAATTACCAAATAAAAATGGAAAGCTGTCAATTATTTTCTGTTCTAAGAAACAGTTCAATTAAAAAAAGGAAAAAAAATTATTTTAAAATGTTGTTTCCAATTGAAAATACAAAAACAATCATCTTTATTTTAAAAATAATTATAAGTAGAGATTATATCTAAAAGATGTCATCAAACTAAAATTTTTAAAACAAAAAATAGAGAAAGTAAATATGTTTACTAATAGCATATAAATAAATATATATTATATACATAAAAGTAATACAACCATAACATTTTTCAATTTATTTTATTTTATTTTTTGGAAATAATAATTAAAAAATTGAATCAAAGAGGACCTCTATATTTGCTTGAGGAATATCCTCCATAGTGATGATAAATATTAAATAATATCAAGGGAATCATCTTTAGTTATTTTAATAAACTCAACGCCTAGGTGGGCCATTTCTTAATTAATTAAGTAGATTCCATACATATATATATATATAAGATCTGTCGCCCTTAATTAATATTAGCTACCACCAATAGCTTATAACTTTAAGTAATTGTAATAAATTTCCATTTATGGCACCATTATGAACGATGTTTTGAAAAGTACATGTGTGTACTGACTAAAACGTACGTATTTTAGTACCTCATAAATTATTTTTGTCAATTTAATCCCTCGTGTATCAAAACTTTATTAATATGCGAGAAATTAAATTTGCAATATAAATTTACGAGGAACCAAATTAATAGAAGATGAGACATCTAAGAGAAGAAAAGATCGGTAGTATAATAGTACTAAATTTTTATACATCTATCCAATCATCAGTTGTTCTCTAATCCATTTAAAGTAGGTCTTTATTAATGTGAGTTTCTATTAATATTAACAAATAATACTACATAATTAAAAAAATGTACTGAAGTGCAATAATAACATTTATCCTATGAGGGATTAAAATAACATTTTAATATAATATATATCGTGGACGTAATCATCTTGGAAATTATATGAAAATATTAAAAAGAATCGTAAAAATTTAATTTTGGCCATATAAAAGATACTTAATAAATAGTTAGTTGGAGTAGTAACTAGCTAACAAAAATTGTACGATTTGATTTTGTGTATAAAAATATATAAGAATAGATCTCACTCTATGCGAGATAGAACAATAAAGAGAGAGAAAGATAGAGGGGGTGAATCCCACGTCAAGTAAAACTTACATGTAAGTTTCATCTCATATCTTTCTCTCTCTTCTAGTGAGATTAGATAGGGAACGAACTCAATAGATTTTTGAATACTGATAATTTCGATTTTTAAGAAATTAGAGAGAGAAGAAGAAAAAGAAGAAGAAGGTAGAGACCTTGAGGTTAAGAGGAGAGAAAGCAGGGGCGACGACGTGGCGATGACGAACCCAATCGTTGCCTTCAACCATAATCAAACCATTCCCAAACATTGGATCTCTATCGTTTCTGAAAACGCTTGGCTTTCCCCATCTCTTCGCCATCACTTCTGACGACATCTTCTTCACCATCTCTGCATCTGCTATGTACACAAACGGCTCTGTCCCCAGCCAGTACACAAACACCTTCCCTGCACACACACACACACACATATTCATCATCATCAAATAATCTCAATTTATTTCTCTTTATCTTATTAATTAATCAATTCATTTAATTTAATTTAATTTAATTACCATGAGAATTCTGCCACCGCGAGAAATAAGGAAACACGGTGGGGTGTATATCATGCCTCACAGAATCAATATCCATGTCACCACTATTAGTATTACTACTACTATTGTCCTTCTTCTTGTTCTTCATTTCTTCAATGTTCCCAAATGGAAAACTTGGGTTCGGCCCTCCAAATCCACACCTCCTCAGCTTTTGGTGTGTCAGAATGGGAAAAACCCACCAACAAAATGATACTTTCAAAAACAACACTAATAATAACAATAAGGCAAGAATAGGAGCCAAAGCAGCTAGCCCTATAGAAAACTCCATGATTTTCAAATAGAGAGAATAATAATTAATATAATGTTGTGTTTGTTTGTGTTTGTGTGTGTGTGTATGATGAATATTTGAGTTTGGTTGAGGGTATTTATAGAGAAAGGGTAGGGAGAGAATGACGAAGGAAGATAGATAGATGAATGGGTTTTGAGTTTTGACTATGATAATGACTTAGTCATCAGTGGCTACGTTTGAACTCTTTTATTATTATTATTATTATTATTATTATTATTATTATTATTATTTTAAATTTTTATTGTTCAAATGTTGTCTGTGTTGAGCATTTGATTTTAGACTGACCCACACTTTTTTTGTTTTTTGAATTTGGGCCTTTTTTTTTGTAGAATTCTTTCTGCTTTCAAATTGGTTTGTTACTCGGTAGGACTGACTATACACGTTAATTAATTAAGGTCATCACATTCAAGAGGTACACCTGTTCTTTTTTATTTTCTCAGTAAATTCTATTTTGGTTTTTAAAAGATGTATCTGATCTCAATTTAGTTATTAAAAGATAAAAATATTAAATTTCGTCCCTAAAAGATGTAATTTCTCTCCATTTAATTAGTCCTTGAAAAATGAAAATCTTTATTAACATAATTGGAATTTATTTCAGGACTGAATTGAGAAAATTGTATTTTTCAGAGATAAATTGATATTTTCATATTTTAGGGGGTAAATTGAGATAACTTACATATTTGAGGGACGAAATTTGATATTTTTATCTTTTAGGCCACATTTGGTAGAAATACACAGATGGGAAGGGAAGGGATGTAAAGTACTGTAGAGTAAAAGAAAGTTCTGCAGAGAAGAGTGAGGAGAGAGATAGAGAGAAAAAGTATGATGAAAAGTGTGTTTGGTATGTAAAATATATGATATAAAATTTTTAGGAAAAGCATGAGAATACATGAGAAGTACTATTTGGAATCCATAGCAAACGTAACCTTAGAGACTCAATTGAGACAAACTACGTCTTCCATGAACTAAAATAGTAATTTAGATCTAATTTGTTTTTCAATTCCTAATTAAATTAACATTTTGGTTCCTATAAGATGTCTCAAGATAAACAATTCTATTTTAGTCAATGAAAGATGCCGTTTGTCTCAATTTAGCTATTGAAATATGAAAATATCAAAGTTAATCACTAAAAGATGTCATTTGTGTTAATTTAGTTCTCAGAAATTTCTATATATTAACGCAATCGACAAAAAATTTCACAATGATTAAACTGAGACAAATTTAATTTTTTTAGACTAAATTTTAACCTTATCTCCTTTTAATAAAATTTTTTATTTATTTCTTTTAAAATAATGTTATATATATATATATATTCCTTAAAAAAACATGAAGAAAATTGTCCTTTGTATCATTCATTAACAAATTAAACTAGATTATATATATTTATACACACACCACATATTATATAGTTTATATATTATATTGAAAATTACATTACATATGGCTATTTAATTCATTAATGATTGAAAAAGATCCTACTTGAAGGATAAGCAACATATATACGTCAACCAATTTGTTAAATGATTTTTTTTTAAACGTTAAATGATTTTTAATGATTTTGATTTGGACAAATACGATTACGAGATTAAATTAAAAGATTTTAGTTTTGGAATATAATATTTTTTTGTTTGTTTTGTTCTCGTGACTTTGTCTTCACTAATATGGACTCGACCTGTGTTGTGTATCTAGTTATGGTGGGAGTGTCTATTAATAAAGATAGTTACATTTACAAAGTTTCAAAAATAAGACCTTCATTTAAGTAATACCAAGTCACTTATTACTTGAATTAACCCTTCGTTGATAGGAATATAACATTTAGAATAAAGTGATCTAATTTAAAATTATTTTAAATATTTTAAAGCATTATTAAATAGATTATGGAAATAAGCATGCGTTAAAAATTTTTAGAATTTAATTTAAAAAAAAACTTTAGGAATCAATAAGACAGAGAATTAAATAGATCCATGGCACCGGGTGTCATGTTAGTATTATACTAAAATAGTCATAAAAATATGTATTTATTGTTATGATATTACATAAAAAAATAATTAAGACAGTGTCATGTAAGTAAATTGTATTTAATGTAATAAAAGATATGTATTTATTATTATGATATTAGAAAAAATGAATATGTAATCATTCATATTTTTTTGGGCAGGGGATACATCAACACAAAATTAAGGTGATGTTTGGTACGCTGTGATCTTATGTCCGTCATCTTATATATCATAGTATCTTAGATGTTAGGGTTGGATGTCGCGTTTGGTACGCTGTGATCTCATCACATGACCACATCTAAGATAACACTCTGTTATCACATCACAATCAAAAGGGTGTGATCTGATGACAACTCAAAAATTATGTCATCTCATATCACAGGGTTAAAAAGATATTTTTTATTAAACTTTCAATTTTATTCTTTTTTTTAGTATTTTAATTACTTGCGCAATTTTTTTTTATTTAACGCCACTTTTTACCATATACCCAATCACCAATTATAAACTTGGCGCGACTTTTTTTCTCACATACCCAATCGTCACTTTTTTTTATATACTCCTTTCCATAACCAATTATATTCCCTTATGTTGTTCTACGTTGAGCACATGATATTATGGCTTCTTCCTCAATTGATAACTGATGCAATATTTTCTTTTTAAATGAATTATTTTTATATTGTTTAAAAAAATGAAGCTTATTAAATTTTATAAAAATAAATAAGGAGGTTTAAAAAAAAAGTTATGCTAATCATCAAAAATATCAAACATGTGCATCTTACATGTCTGACATATGAGATATCGTTCATTATTATACTAAACGTCAACATTATAAATACTATAATATGTTATACTATAATATCATATATTACGTTATCTAAAATAACAGGAGATCATAACGTACCAAAAACTATCTATATTATTTAAAATACTATAATATCTAAGATAACATAAAATCATCGCGTAAGTCACAGAGGCCCTCACCTAAAGGACATGAATAACATTAGTAGGGGGATTAGCATATTTGGTCAACTCAAGGGAATCACGAGAAGCACAAGCAGCTAATAATTCATATTTTGATTATGATTTATTTGTTCGAAAAATATATATATTTCAAGAATTAAAATTTTATCATCTAAATAAACTGTTTTTTTTATCAAACATCTAAATAAAGTGTTAAAAATTGACGATAATAATATTTTTTATTGTCAATAATAATTAAAAATAATTTTTACTCAAAATCCAATCGTTTATGGTTTGATTTGGTTTAATGATATATATTAACTTAAACTCGATAGGTGCACTAATTTTTCACTCAAAATCGTCCAAACCGCTCGCCGAACATCACTACACATGTTATTTGAAAATTTTACTTATCTTAATTTAATATTTTAATTCATCTTTTAGAGAAAAAATTTAGAGTATAATTTTTTAGCAATAAAATTTAATATTTTTATAATTTAGTGACTTAATTGAAACAAACATAATTTTTTTATAATAAAATAGAAATTTACTCGTATTACAAGAAAAATATTATTTTTTAAATATTTTTGAAATCAAATTTAAGAGAAACGCATGCAATTTCATTCATTCATATCTTATAAGTAGGTTGAAGGAGAAAAAAATTAATATCTTATAACTAGGCTAAAATGCCCAGAACATTCATGAGTCTTAGCAGGTCAGTATCATAATATTTTTTGAGTTTTAAAATTTTGCATTAAACTTCTAACATTGCAATTTCGGGTGCTCAATTCCCTCTTGTTAGGTGTTTACTGTTTATTTTTTTAACAGTTTTTAATCTTGTCAGTATTTTTATTTAAATTAATTAAAGGTATTTTAATCATTTAATACTGTTAATTAAGTAATATCGCAATTTTTATTAATTGTTTTAAATAAAATTATTAAAATACCTTTGAATAATTTGACTAAAAATATGATTAAAAAGTATAAAAAAATTATAAAAAACTTGATATAGAAGACAATTGACTTTATATAAATGAAATTGGAAAGTCAAAAGTTGAGGGTAAAATTTTAAAACTCATGTAAAAATTATACCTTTGACCGAAAATTTATGACCCTATGTACATTTTACCATTATAATAACTACTAAATAACTTTTCACTTTTTTTAGTTATGAACAAATAAACTATAACATCTAAAAACCTTTTGAGAGACTAAAAGATGGGTCGGTATGTACATGTTGTGCAATGAATTTAGAGTGTGAATCTGAGAAAGGAAGAAAGGACGGTTAAATTTGTTGTACGGCCGCTAGTGATAGTTAGTCAACTTCAATAAATTTTAACATCGCAATCAATATTTATTTATTTTCCTCATGTTTTATTTAACAATAGTACTATACACATTTCCAATTATTTTTTTGGCTAAAATATTATTGATATTTTGAGCATTCGATAAAATATTTTTTTAAAGTTTGATTACAGTTAATTATGTCTCCAACGTTTTATTTTTTAAGCAATTTTATTCTTTTTATTAACACTGTTAAAAAATATATATATAACATTGTGACTTACGTGATGTGACATTGTTACAGATAAATTTTTTTGTTGTTGAAGATGTATCGATTTGTCAAATTTTAGAGTAAAACAAAAACAAAAATAATGTGCCTAACATTTCATCTTTCAAATTTTGTAACGAATCATATTATTTTTATTATTATTTTGTTTTAAAATTTAGCGATGCAGAAAAATGTGAAGAACGGAGTTATCAATCTTGGTGCAATATGGGACAAGGTGGATCGAATCTTGGAGGAGGTTTCATGACAATTCAAGAAGGTGAAGGTGGGCCAAGAAAGAGAGAAAACGGGAGAGAAAGAAGAAGAATAAGAAGGTGACGTGGCCAGGAACGTAAAGTGTCACATCAGTTTAAATAGATATGTTAGATATAAATTTAAGCTACGTAAATGATCCATGTTAGCGTTTAATGGGAGAGGCGACGGTATTAGGCAAAATGACTAATTTTGGCAAGATTCGAAACATAAAGAACTTATAATGACATTTTGAAACATAGAGAACTAAGTATTTTAAATTGAAAGATAAAAAATTGAAGTACAAAATTTTAAAATTCACAGTGTTATGTACAGTTTAAAAGTCAAAAGCCTTTAGTGCATTTTAACTATATAACTTTACACCTTTTTTTTAAGGCAAAAGCAACTTTTATATCCTTAAATTTTACACTAAGTTTTAGTTTCATCTCTAAACTTTATTTGTAGTCAATTCTGTTCTCAAAATATTAATTTACAATCAATTCCGTTCTTAAAGTTTTAAATTTTGTTCTAATAACATCTAGAATCGTCAATTACTAATGACAACTCATCACTCAAGTAAACATTATTTCTTCATATTATTCTCTTTTTTAATGTGAAAAAAGTGACATTATTTAAATGATGGGTGAGTTAGCATTAATATAACAAAATAACGTCAACTCAAGTAATGAGTTATTATTAATATTATATATATGATGCCATGTTATTATTTTCTGTTAGTAATTTGAATGATTTCAAGTGCTAGGATGAAATTTAAAATTTTAAGAACGAAATCGATTATAATTTAAATTTTAGAGACAAAACTAATCACAAACAAAATTTAGAGATGAAATTAAAAGTTAATATAAAATTTAGAAACATAAAAAAAATTATTTTTTTATTTTTAATTACGAACAAATAAACTAGTATATCTAAAACTCTTTTTAAAGATTAAAGATTTGGTCGGTGTGTGATGGAATTAATTATTTAATTTAGAGTGTGAAACTGAGAAAGGAAGTACGGACGGTTTAATTAGTTGTACGGGCGGTAGTGACGGTAGTTAGTCAACTTCAATAAATTAACATCGCAATCAATAATTCTTTTCCTCATGTTTAATTAAAACTATACATATGGCCAGTTTTTTCATAATAAAATCTTCTAATATATTTGTACATCTTTTATGAAAAAAATAATAATGATAAAATCTTCTGTACCTTTTTATAAAAAGAAAACATTGAAGTACTTTTAATAATTTAAATTTTTGTGACTTTTAACAAAATTTCCATCCACTTTTGTACTTTGATGATCTTCCTCCAATTCAAATTTGACCAATCTAGACTGGAATAAATTGAAGAGGAATTTGGTATAACTTAACTATAGAATTTGACATATATAAACAAAAATTAAATTAGAGGTAATTGTCTTTGAAAGTTTTGAGAAACAAAATTAATTAAAGGAATCTGTAGAAAAAAGAATTTGAAGTGAACGATTAAATTTTAGTTGTTCTTATTCAAGAAAATTTTCTCTTTCAAATATTTAAAAGCTAAGTAAGGGAATTTAAAATTATAATTAAAGAAAGAAGTACTTTAAATAATTAAAGGTTAGTTGGAAATCCTTATAATTCTTCTCCTTTAATATTTCAAAATCTCCAACAATAATAAATTTTTATTTATTATTATGAGACGAAGAAGATGGTGCATGGCACGAGTAGATGTTCAGTGGTACGGTAGTACTGAACTTCAGTACATCCCTCCAATCAGTTGGTCCCTAAACCATTCAAGGTGGGCCCTAATTAATGTAAGTTTTTATTAATATTAACAAATGGCACTACATGATTGGAGGGATGCACTGAAGTTCAGTGATACGGTACCATTGAACTTTTATCCGCATGGCACAATATATATATGGTTAGCTAATCTTGTTTTAATTAATTATTAATTTGGCTCTACTTTACTTGAACATTATCATGACTTGAAACTTGAAAGTAAGGAACATGCATGGATTGACATTTACAATACTTTACATATGTCTTCTTTTTGGGTCAAAGAAATACTTTACAGATGTCAAATGTCAAACGTTGCATATATATATATATATATATATATATAAAGGCATTAAAGTGATTTTAATACAAAGATATTAAATTTTTGTGTCTATTTTTTTTAATTATTTTAATAAAAAATTTAAAAAGAAAGAAAGAGAGATATTAAAAAATATTGGACCTCTCAAAAAGTTAAACTCTTTTATTACTATTACCTAATAAATATATATACTCTTCTAAAATAAAATTATATATATATATATATTAATGATTATTTTTTGGCCAATTATATATTAATGATTTGAAGTGTTTACCAAACACCAACCTTGATCTAATTTTCATATATGAATATGCAGAAAAAAATCAATAAATTAAAGTTGACACTAATTACAACTACCAAAAAAAAAAGTTGACACTAATTACATATTTACATTATGCACGTGGAACGTGACTTTGAATTAAAAATTAAAAAATAATAATTTTATATTATATAAAAATTAAAAAATAAATATCAAGCACTTTTTTCTTGTATGCATAAAGAAAAATAATAATTTTGGTGTTGGTTAATTAACATTTTTCATTAATAACTCAGGTTATAATAGTCAATAATATAATTTGATAATTTAGTGGTTACGATAAAAATACTCTCAATAAAGTCTCTAGTTGTAGAATTCAAGCTAAACCCTTGAGGCCCGTTTGGTTGTCAGAAAAAATTTTGTGTAGATAAAAATGAGAATGAGAATGTCAATACGTTGGCAAAAAAAAAATTGTCATTACTACAGTTCATTAGCCTGGGAAAGAAAGAAAATTAAAGTAGAAATATTATCTTTGCAATATTTGGTTAGAAGAAAATAATGGGAAAGAAGAAGTAATAATACAAAATAACTAAAAAATCCCTTTTAATAAAATTTCAATAGAATTAAAAAAAATCTCATTTCCTTCTATAATACAAAATAACTAAAAAATCCCTTTTAATAAAATTTCAATAGAATTAAAAAAAATCTCATTTCCTTCTATAATAAAATTTTTAATAAATTTAATAATTTAAAATGATTGTTTATTTTAAAAATATTAGAATTTAATAAAAATTTAATTATATTATTTTATTATTGTAAAACTAAAAAAATTATGTGGGGGCAATCACTACAAGAAAATGTTGATTTAGCTACGAAAATTAGCTAGGGAAAATTTTACTAACTAATCCCTAGCTAATTAGCTACGGATAAAATCCCAAGCTAATTTGGTAAAAAAGTTTGGCGCGAAAAGACGGATTTTGCTATGGAATAGCTACGGATTTTTCTGTAGCAAAAATTTTTCATTTTATCTACGAATTTGCTACGATTTTTTTCATAACAAAAGTTTCTCAAATTTAGCTATGGATTTCCCTAGCTAATTAACTACGAAAAAAATCCCTAGCTAATTTGGTAAAAAAGTTTGGTGTGAAAATGCAGGAAAATTTTGCTATGAAATAGCTACGGATTTTTTTCGTAGCAAAAGTTTCTCAAATTTAGCTACAGATTTTCCTAGCTAATTAGCTACGGATTAGCTAGGGGAAAAAATCTCTAGCTAATTTGGTAAAAAACTTTGGCGCGAAAAGGCGCGAAAATTTTGCTATGGAATAGCTACAAATTTTTTCGTAGCAAAAGTTTATCCAATTTTAGCTACGGATTTGTTCCGTAGCAAATCTCTAAATCATTTATTATATGTATATATATATATATATATATATATATATATATATATATATAAAATGTTTTACATTGATAAATCAAAAAAATGATAAATGGCCTAGTGATTGGTGTAAATCTTACCATCCATGATCCATGTTGTTCTATCTTCAAGTCCTCCTATGATCATTTTTCAAAAATATATAGAGGTTGCCGGAGCTTTATTAAATATTAGCTACACTAATCCTATTTTTTCTTGTAGTGAATTTTGTCTCAATATTTACAAACCTTGGACTGAAATCCTTGATCAAATGAGGGAGAGTTGGTCTCCCAAGTTTAACCAAGAATGCAAACAAAAATAGTAGTGTTTACCATGTTTGTTTGCATTCTTGGTTAAACTTGGGAGACCAACTCTCCCTCATTTATATAGCGACGGTTTTAACCATTGCTAATGCCCAAAAAAACCGTCGTTAAAATTGCTTTTTTTTAGTGTTAATACTAAAAGATACTTTATAATTGACGCTAAGATTATATTTATATATATATATATATATATTATCCTAATGTGATGGTCATTATTAAGTTTGAATAGACTTCCCTAGATCCATAACTAGACATATTTGAGCAAACTTGGCTCTAGATAGATTATGATCACTATGGTCTTCTTAGTTATATTCACATCCATAGCTTTTCTAATTAACCTAATTAGTTTGTGTTTTCATCTTCACCAAAAGGCATTTTTCGTCTTCAGAGCCTTGTGTGGTATATATTCAAATCTCTCTCCCTCTCCATTTGAATAGTGCTTTTCCAATTTTATTTATCATGTGCCAAACGTGCAAGTATTATGACAATAGGTGAGCTAGGCTTGTAATAGGCATATTAAAACAAAAATAATTTGTCTTTCAAATGTAAAGCTAAATTTTTTTTGGAAAACACATATAAGACGAAATTGAATCTTACCCTAAATTGAAAGAACTGACTATTGATATCTTTATGTACAAATAATAGTTTGATCGGTCATTGTCATGTTAACAATAATTAGTAAGAAATATATATATAATTAGGAGACTTTTTAATTATTAGTCTCACAAATTATATAATATAAAAAAAATATGATATTAGAAGAAATGAAGGAAAAAAAGCAAAAATAAAGATAATTATTGATTATGTTGAAAAAGTAATAAATTAAATAATTTATTAATTCAAAATATGTAATTTTTATTACAAGAAAAATGAATATTTTCGACGGCCATTTAATTGTTGAAAAACATATTTTTTCAACAATTAAATTTTGACCATCGAAATAGGTTGTTAAAAATAATAATAATATTTTTAACAGTAAAAAATTATCAATAATACTTATATCAACGGTTTTTCTTATAGCCACTAAGATATTATCCAAAATAATATTATTAATTTTTCAATAACTTATTTTAACTATCAAAATATAATTATAAAAAATATTTTTTTAATAGTTAATATTAATCGTTGAAATATAAATTATTGAACTCATCTTTCTTATAGTGTTTATGCTTGGGAAACTTTTTTCGTGTATATATATATATATAAGAAACATGCATCTTATGCTTCACATGTTAAAGAGAAAATAAAGTGAAATCAATCAAAAAGAGCTGCTACGTATATATCACTAGCAACTATATATATATATTTACACACACAATTTGGTTTATTATAATTCTATCTTAGGAATTAATTTATTTTGCATGGACTATATTCAAAGTACAGACAACTAGATAAAGTTAATTACTTTTTTTAATTTTATTGCTTTTGTTCAAAGGCTTAGAATGATATTTTGTTAAACTTTGATCACCTAACATAAGAAAAAAGGTAAAAGGGTGGAAAACTCTAATCTTATATATATATATACACGTTTAATTTCTATATAAATAAATTGGCATATTTTTCACAAGCTAGCTGCTAGTCAGGATATTTTCCAAAAATTATTTCTTTAAAGTTATTCTTATTTGGAAATTTTCGTTATTTTGAAAAGAAAAACTTTGGTCGTTTTTAATTTGAAGTTAAAAAAATGTACATATCTTTAATTAGAGCTAGCACTACAAAAAAAATATTATTTAGCGTCAGAAAATTAGTGGCGGTTATGAAAACCGTTATTTAACGGCGGTTAGCTTAACCGCCGTTAGTTAACGGCGGTGAGGACAAAACCGCCGTTAAATAACGGCGGTGAGGCATAAACCGCCGCTAAATAACAGCGGTTAAGCCAACCCGACGCTATTTAACGGCGGTTAAGCCTTAATCGCCGCTAAATAACGGCGATTAGGCCTTAACCGCCGTTAAATAACGGCGGTTCTGGCCTTAACCGCCGCTATTTAACGACGGTTATCTCAAAACTGCCGTTAAGTTTATTTTAATTTATTTATTTTGGTATATTAATTATTTTTAATATTTAATAATAAAAATAAAGTTAATTTTTATATTTAATTTAAATAAATTTAATTATAAAAGTTACTTAAAATAAATATATTTTTATGAAAATTTATAAATATTAAACGAAATTAAATAATACTCCAAGCTATCTTTTTTGGTGAAACTATATCACATAAAGTGTTTGTGTAGAATAAGTGACAAGGCAATGTCGATGATATTGGAGTTGTTAGCAGATGCTTTTGAAAGTGCAAAGATTCCACCTTCATTTTATGAGGCTAAGAAGACTATCAATAAACTTGGGTTGGGATATACTAAAATTCATGCATGTCCAAATGATTGTATGTTGTATTGGGGGGAAGACGAAAATAGGGAGACATGTAAGAGATGCAATGCATCTAGATGGAAACCAAAGAGTCAAAATGTTACGAGTGTGGGTAAAAAGAAGAAGAAGAAGCAACCCGCAAAAATTTTGCGATACTTTCCATTGAAGCCACGATTGCAAAGACTTTTCATGTCATCTAAAACTGCAGAAGATATGAGGTGGCATGCTGTAAAAAAAAATAATGACGGTATGTTGAGACATCCGAGAGATTCTGAAGCTTGGAAGAGATTTGACTTGGCAAATCCTAATTTTGCTTTAGATCCTCGGAATGTACGTCTTGGGTTGGCAACTGATGGCTTTATTATGTTCCTTTTTTCAGATTTTGAATGATGTTAATGAACCTCGTTCAATTGACATGAAATATCTGGCTCAAGGTCCATATGATAAAGCAAGACGTTATAGTGCATATAACGTTAATGGGTTCAAATTTAGAACCTTACAACGTGACCAAGGTTTGAAGACTCAAAATAGTGGAGTCTTTGGTACATTCGGGACTAGGAGTTATGCAAGTACTAGTGATAGTCAAGTGCAAGTTGGAGGTGTACCTTATTATGGGAAATTAGTTGATATCATTGAACTCAACTATCATGGTCGATTTCAAGTAACTTTGTTTAAATGCCAGTGGGCAAATACAACAAATCATAGAGGTATTATAACTGATGAACTAGGGTTTACATCTATCAACTTCTCACGATTGATACATACCGGTGATCATGAAGATGATGAGCCTTATATCCAAGTTTCAGAAGCTCAAATGGTGTATTATGTGGAAGATGAGTTGGATAAAAATTGGAGCACTGCAATTCACATAAAGCCTCGAGACTTGTACGAAATGGGTGAAGTTGATAATGTATATGAGAATGAGGTGTTCCAACCACAAGATTTGGAAATATTATTTCCAGATGGAAATATAAATATTCCATTGGCTAGAGAAATTAGAGATGAGGAGTAAACTATCCTTATTGTGTTTTGAAATATAAATATTTTATTTACTTCTGTTTATTTCCATTTGTGTTACTAATACCAAGTTTTACCCCTATAAATAAACTCGTTGATGTATTCATTATAACATATTCATACACTTTTGTTCTCATATTTAAATTAATCTATTGCCTTTGAAGAGAATGAGATGGTAAGCATATCTATCAACTCTTTCAAGTTCAACTTTCACCTCATTGCATATTGATTTTAAGTTTATTGGATGTTGCTTATGTTTTAAATGTGTTTTCTATTTTCTCAAGGATGAAGAAATTCGTGATGAAGAAAAATATGTCAAGTGGAACACATGTCATTGAAGATAGCTCATCTACCCAAGTTCCAGATACTTCGGAAGTTCAACCAACTCATGATGATCAAGAAGTATCTTTTGAAGTGAATGATGATGATGATCAAGAGGATCCAATCCCTGAAGAAGAGAATGAACCATCTAATTCTACTAGAACACGTTGGCTTGTCGAAGTGATTGGTAAATGTTAATTAATGAGTTTTAATTGATATTATTTAATAGTTGAATTATATATATGCACTTATGCACTAATATTTGTTTTGTAGACAATGAAGGTACTGTGAAATATGAACAATTGTCTATCCAAGATGTATGGGTGCTTCCTCTTGGAACAAGAGTTGTAGTGCCCTTCAATGAACTTAACCAACATATTGGAAATGCTGGTGGACTACTATCTTCTTTTTTAGGTATCATTGGGAGGAACTTTAGATGGCTTCCTTTGAGTTACAAGAATTGGAGGGATGTTCCAAAAGATTATAAGAATGAAGTGTATCACAATTAAATACAGGTAAAATTTGTATACTTAGATAATAATTATTTTACTATGGTTTATGTAAATGACTGTAACATATTTTATATTCATTTTGAAGGCAAAATTTGTGGTAAATGATGATGCCCACAAGCACAATATACTCAAATCTGTTTCAAAGACATGGAAGGATGGACGAGCAAAGTTGTATCACTTCATTAATAGGGATAAGACTCTTACAAAAGAAGAAGTCATAGCAAAAGTTCCAGATGGTATATCTATGGAGCATTGGGCCTCATTTGTGGATTACCGTATGTCTGCAAAGACAATGGTATGTGAAAGTATTTCTTAATTATTTTATTTGTTGGTTTATCTAATTAGTTTTTATTAATGAACAGAAAATTGCAGCAAAAAATACAGAAAATAGAAAAAAACTAGTAATTCCACACACAGGTGGATCAAAAAGTCTTGCAAGAAAGAGAGCTGAAATGGTAAGCTTATTTTTGGTAAGTTGTCATATAATATCATTCTTGTCCCTTAACTAATACAATTGCATTTGAAGGAAACTGAGCGTGGAGGCCCAGTCAGTAGGAGCGACGTTTGGATTGCAACACATAAGAAGTCAAATGGATTAGCCATTAATGCCAAAGCAAAAAATGTAATTGTAAGTGTTTGATCATTTACTATTAATGAAGTGTGTTAATATACATGGATTTTTTCGTATAACATTGTGTGTGTTGGATCGGTTATGTTATGTAGGATAAGATTCTTAGCTATGAATCTAGTGGGAATTCCTCATATGAAGTGTCGCAATTTGATTCATTAGCTATGGCATTGGGAAGCCAAGAACGCTCGGGACGAGTGAGGGGTATGGGTTTAGGGCCCACTCCTTCTCAAGTTTTTGGAGTTTATGCTCGTTCTCATCATGGTGGTACAAGATCTACAGATCCCTCATATTCAGAGTTGCAAAATGAGCTTGCACGAATGCGAAAAGCAATGGATGAAAGTGAGGAAAGAAATCGCCGAATTGAAGCAAAAATGGTAGAAAATGATGAACGAAATTGCCGAATGGAGGCGACTATTGCTATGTTACTTGAACGTTTTGGAGGCCAATTGCCAAGTGAGCAGGCGGGCTTACAAAACAATGAGGTATGCTACCAACAATGATAATTATAGGTGCAAGCTTCACTTTAAGCTAATTAATTGTCATAGTCCTTGTATTTTTTGTGATTAGTTAATTACTTTACTGGATAATTAATATATATATATATATATATATATATATATATATATATATATATATATATATATATATATATATATATATATATATATATAGCAGTAGTAGCTACCTGCTCATTATATGCCAAATGTATCTCCCTAAATGAAAAGGATGAATGTTCTTTTACTCATTCCCTTATGCCAAATTATATTCTTCCATCCTTTTTCCAAGCTAGAGGCAACGCAACAGGTTGTTGAAACATAAAAATAATAGAGCTTGGAATTTAGAATATATCCATACACCTATAAGTTATCCACAAAATGAAGTTGCTAGTTGGCTCAACGTGTCCCATATTGGTTGCACATTTTCACATTAGAATTGTCCTTTCTTGACGGTTAGGTAATTAGATTTCTTTCTCCCCATTAGAATTGTATAATTTGAGTTTCATTCAGTTTTATAAGTAGTGTTTTATAACTCTTTTTAGATTTGGATCCTTCAAAGCATGCACAACCCACAACCCACAACTCAGACTTGAGACACTGATTGGTCCAATATTAATATGCTTAGACCAAAGAGTTTGGCATTATAGAAATATTATATTTTATTTTCTTTAATTTGATTGTATGAGTTTTTTGTTCTAACTAAATTATGTTAATTATTTCTTGGTAACTTGATGTATACTAAAAAAAACTCTTTTTGGCAGGCAAATCCAAGGACACAGAAATAAAGGGTGATTATATCACTAAGGTGAAACAATTGATGGAAGATGATATATATGGGTAGATGAATATGTTATAGGGTGAAACTTTAATTTTGTGATAATTTTGGTTTTTAAGCAACTTGATTATAATTTTTGTTTGAAACTTTAATGGTAATTTTAGTTTGTAAGTAGTTTTATAGTAATTTTAGTTTGCAAGATGACAATTTTAGTTTGCGAGAAGCCTTATGACAATTTTAGTTTGGAATGTTTATTTTTTTGGAATATTTTTATTTGAACAAATTGATTTATCTAAATTTAGTTTTAATTGTCAATATTTTAATATAAATTTAAGTACATTTTGATTATATATAAATAAGATAAAATAAATATGAAATCATTTGTTAAAATATAAACAATTTATATCTTCACCAAAACTGCCGCAAATTTAACGGTGGTTCTGAAAACCGCCGCAAATTTAACTGCGGTTCTGAAAACCGCCGCAAACTTAACGGCGGTTTGCAAAACTGCCGTTAAAACCCTTGCGACGGAAGATTTTGCAGCAGTTTTATAAACCGCCGTTAACTGCATTAGTGGCGGTTAAAACCGTCGCTAAATTTTTTTTTTTTGTAGTGTAGTCAAGATACGTATGTCCCTAATTTTGTTTATTTTAAAAAAAAGGGGTTAATACCGGATCTGTTTGTATTTGGGATTGATTTTTTATTTTAATAAAGGGGTTAATATTAGCCCAAATTTTTAAGATGATATATTTTAGACCACATAATAAAATTGTAACCGGTTATACTTTCGACCACAAATATATATGTTTTATTAAATTTTATTTTAATTGAGAAAATATTAGTAATGTCGTTTTTAAAATATGTTATTGATGAAATTATTTTCTAATTAACTGTCTTTTAAATAAATATTTTTAAGAAGTGCGTAAATAAGTAAATTATATTAAACTAAAATTATTAGATTTACTAATAAAATTTACTTTACTAACTTATAATCATAGTCATTGGACCCGGACCGGTCATTAACCCAATGAAAGGCTCGGGTCATTGGTCCGACCGCCGGGTCACTGGTCCAACCGGTTTGCCCGGTAAAATGTGTATATATATATATTGAAATATATTAATGCATAAGTTCATACTTGAAATTTAAAAAAAAAAAACAACCATCGCATTTTATGATTAGTCGAATCCATTCAAGCAACCAAATATATTCATACTTGAGATTGTAAGAAAACTAAATAGCCACACTTCACACTAATACATAGAAATTAAATCAGACAATTATCATAATTTATAAATAATTTTTTTGTCTCTAGTTGATTAAAAGAGATACCAAAAGTATTAACTAATGATCTATGGTCTTCAACTAGTGGTCTATCGACTTCAATGTCATTCTACTCTTCCTCCTCCTCATCATCAACTAGCTCATCCAAATTTAGTTATGTAATAAATAAATAATATAAGGATTACGCTAAATGCATATTGTTGTATCTTTTGAACTAAGAATTTTAACTTGGAAAATTTATTATTAATTAAAAGGATCATAAAATAGGTATTACATTCACATTATTGCAATAATGCAGTTGATACAAATATCTCAGTATCCCAATATACTTGGATCTCCAACAAATTCTGCAATTAGCTTAAGCAGCACATTGATTAGTTTGTGAGTATTATCATCCCTAATAACACTACTTTCTCTGTCCAAATCCCTGTCAATAAGGCTCCCATAAATCCCTTTGTGTTTACCATAAAATACATGAACTGACCCTAAACTTAAACGACTGTATTTGAGGCACAAAAAATGTTTTTTTAAATGCACCGGGTCCCGGGTTGTACCGAGTCGTCGGGTCTCAATGACTCACCCGGGTCACTACTGGGTCAATGTAATTCCGGTCATTTCTAGTGATCCGGACCGATTTTAGCTCTGAGTCAACGATCCACCGGTTCGACCGTCCGGGTCAATCCGGGTTTCAATACTATGCTTATAATTGAAGTGTACGTAAGGTCTAGATTTTTTTTTGGAAGCTAAGGTATAGAATTAATTTGACTACTCCCTTCAAAAAAGAATTAATTTGACTGTAAAGAAAATCTTAGCTTACCATATAAAAAATATCCTATATCCAATAGATATTTGATAAAATATGGATAGTAAAATATAAATATTCATTACATAATTAGAATGAAAATTGTTAGACGAGGCAAAGATTCAAAGATGGGATCGAGACTAAAAAAATAGTCTATATCAATCTAATATGAATAAATGTGCTGGTATCCAATACTCAAATAAGTTAACAAAATTTCATGATTTTAGTGTTTATATATAATTATATAAGATCCTATAAAAAAATAATTATATAAGATTATTTTATAAATAATAAATATTTTGTAGCTATTTAATTATAATATTTAATTTTTTTTTATTTGATGGATATTGGATAGATTAGTTATAGTACTATTTAATTTGATGGACGGATACTCTCATTCCCATTCCTATTTAATATCAATAATATTATTTTCTAAAAAAAAAAATGAACAAGGAGTTTTTCCCCTTTTTTTAAAAAAAATGAACGAAAAGACATGAAAAATGAAAAATTTTAAGCTAATATAGCATAATCATATTCAAAAAAAAAAACACACACACACACAGAGACATGGCATTAAAGAAGTAGAGATATTTAAAAAGAAAAAAAAAACAGAGATAATTGGAAAGGAAGACTCATAACTCATAAGTCACAAATCATATCCTGATCATTCATTTCTAGGTGTGCAGGTTAGGTTAGGCTACTTTAATAAATATATAATATTAATAGAAAAAAAAATGTTTTCCCCCTGCAATTTCAATTTTTATGATGAAAAAAAAGAATAATAAAAAACGTGCTCTTGATTTTTTTTTGGTAACACGTGCTCTTGAATATTAAGAATGTGCTTAATATAAATGTACGAATGTAAAGTACTGTAAAGAAAAATGAGAAAAGAGATATATAGCTAGAGAGAAAAATTAGCAGAGAAAAAATATGATAAAAAATGTGTTTTGTATGTATAAAATATGATGTAAATTTTTTTTGAGAATCGTAAAAAAATCATGATTTTACTATTTGGTAAGGATACCAAACATACCCTAGGTGATTTATTAAATAGTTTTCTAAATTTTTAAGACTTAGTAAATTGGGGTTTTTCTATTGAATATTTTAATAATATTAATTCATTTATAATAATCTGAATTTTCTTAAATAAAAAATAATTAAGAAATGAGTGTGTGATTAGTGAGTTAATATCATCATCACCCAGAAAAATATTGTAGAACAACAATTTTAAAACTTAAATAATTAATGTGACTTATCAAAAAATAAAAAACTTAAAATAATGTATTATTAGTTGGTGCAATAAGTAATAAAAACTCATTACAATATAGTAGATGTGTCAATAGAGTTACTCACTTGAGAATATTTATTTGCAAATACTAATAATAATGAAAAAAGAGAGAAAAAGATAATAAAACAATAAAAATTATAAATGAAAACACTAAAAAGGGACAAAAATGCCATTGTTGAGAAAGATTAATTTAAAGCCTTCTCTTTACTAATTTCTAAGATAAATCCAACGAATATAAATATCTTTTTTTTAATCTAATCTTTCAATTTGTCCTATATATAATTTTTTTTTAACTTTCATTAATTATAATCGCAATGATTTATTTAATAGAGATTTGGATGACAACAAAAAATAGGAATTGAAGTTGGTCCAGCCTTTCGGTTGTTCGGTTCAATGAGTTAAGTCGAGAATGGATTCTCTGTCATTGTTTTTTCTGTCATTGTTTTCTCTGTCATTCTCTACCATTAATCTAAAATATTATATTTTTTTTTACAATTAAAAGTTTTGAGTGCCTCAAATTTATCATTTCTCAAACGTATGAGAGTTATATAAATATAAAAAAATTGACCCTACATTAATTAGGACCAACCATGAATGGTTTAGGGACTATACTTTTATTTGTATCTATTTCATATTTTAGAAAAATTTGTCATTTCTCAAATTTAGACGACTTGAACTCTAAAATTTATTCATCTCAAATATATTTTGAAGCAACTAAATTGTTTTATTGTAAAAAAATTATTAAAAAATATTATTTTATGCTAATAGTAGAAAATAACAGAAAAAAAATAATCGCGGAGAATCCATCACTCCCGAGTTAAGTCTTCAAATAGATTGTTAAATGTAGAAAATACTTATAGTTCTTAAAAAAAAAAAAGTTGAAAATAACTGAATTTTATGGAAAAAAAGAACTTATCAACAGTTTATTGAGATTTTTCTTGTTTTATCTTCTCAAAATATGTATAAATTAATTTCAATGTAAATAAGAAATCTATAACTCTGCTCCTGCGTGCACAAAATCCTGATAAATCCTATTTGTTCATCATGCCCTAGTGGATGAAGAGATAAATACAAATTTAATTAAGAGGTAAAATATTATTTAGTCTCTGAATTGTTGATGAAATTACTATTTAGTCCTCAAATTTATCAAAAATACTATTTAGTCCCTGAAATGTTTAACCATGTCAACTATTTAGTCCCTGAATTTGACAAAATACTATTTAGCCCCCGAATTTGTAACTATGCTAACTATTTAATCCCTAAACTTGGCAAAAATACTATTTAATCACCGAATTTGCAACTCTGTCAACTATAACGAGTAACAGTCAGGAGACTAAACAGTTGATAGAGTTGCAAATTCGATGATTAAATAGTATTTTTGCCAAGTTAGAAGACTAAATAGTTGACATAGTTACAAATTCGGGGACTAAATAGTATTTTGTCAAATTCGAGGACTAAATAGTTAACATAGTTAAATATTTCGGAGACTAAATAGTATTTTTGATAAATTCGGAGACTAAATAATAATTTCACCAACAATTCAGAGACTAAATAATATTTTGCCTCTTTAATTAAATAATGAGCTCTATTTATATGACACGTGCCCATAGTATGATCCCATTGGGCCTATATTCCTAGTTCCTACCAATGAGATATGAATAATGTGTCCATCCTATTGAGGAAACTCCATGTGATGAGTAGAGAGAGAGAGAGAGAGAGAGAGAGAGAGAGAGAGAATTGTGATCACTAGTAACTTCACTCCTCTCTCACTCTCTCTTGATATCAATTTCTCCCCTTTTTGTGGCTCTAAATTTTTTGAAACTAAATCAATATTTTGTTTAGAGTCAATCATGTTCTCTTCCCAAGAGATCCTCAAATCACATAATTGGATATGCTTATGTATACTATAGTGAAGTGTTGTAAAGTTTAGCTACGTACAACTCATATTTCAACCATTGAATTCATTTTTTTTTTTAAATTTAATATAAAGTTATACTTCAATCATTTTCAATGGTTGAAATATACACCGTAGTTACATTTTAATTATAGTGCATATCAGCATATCCAATTCCTCAAATTACATTATCTTTTTAGGAGTAAAAGAAGTTACAATTTCATTCATTTTGATTCTTACTAAAAAAAAAAAATTATCATTATAAAATAGTAAGAAATTTTGATTATTAGTGACGAACCAATGATTTATGACTGTTAAAAGACTCTTAAGTTTATTATTTATATAGTTAAATATCTATTTGACTAATATAATTTTTTATAAAAAATAAAATAATTACTTTTAACTTAAAATAAATAATAATGAAATGATAATTTTTAAATTTATTTTTATACTAAATTGTCAAGCTTTTGAAAAATTAATAATATTGTCAAAATATTTTAGTCAAATTGGTTCAAATTATATGCCTATTCATCTTTCAAGTTTTAAAGAAGGAAACTTTCTCTCTCTCAAGAGAATATATATTAATATATATATAAACTAGACGTTTCAAATACACGTTTTATGTCAATTTTTTTTTAATTTATAAAATATAATATAAATTATTTTTATTAATTTTAAAATAATAAATTAAAAATTAAGAAGTTATTTTTTAATAACTATATTGCACGAAAGGGAATTGCATTGGATCCAATTTCCATAATCATTTTTAAAAAAACTAACACTACTACTATTTTTATTTTCTTTCTCATTATCTTCCCACATCATGTTTTTATTTTTATTAGTTAAATGGTCATTCAATTTAATTTGTATTTTTTAAAAAAGTAAAATAAAATTATTTTGAGAGACGATTGAGGAAAAGGATCTAGAGCCATATAAATATAAATATAAATATAAATATATATATATATATATATATATTAAATTTATTCTATCTTTTAAATTTATTCTAGAGGCTTCGCATGCATGTACGTGCATGCAATTTATTCTTAATTTTTAAAATATAATAATGATATTTGATAGTTTTTAAATTTTTAGATTAAAATTATTATCATAATTTAAAATAATTAATTAAATAATGAGAAGTTATTTACTTGCCCACTTTTTTAGTAACTACTCATCATATATATTTTTTTCTCTCTCTCACTACCTCCTATTATATATTTCTCTCACCCATGATCTTCTCACATCATATTTTTATTTTTATTTTAATTAACTAATTGATTATTTTAGGAGACAGTTGACGGGAAGACCCCACAGCCATATTAATATAGAAATATATATATATATATATATATATATATATATATATATATATATATATTAAATTTATTCTATCTTTTAAGGATTCTTCTGTGCATGGACTTTTTGTTTAGAAATAAGAATGTCTATGAAGTCCAGGCCCAAATAAAACGCCCCAAATTAAATATGGACTACACAAGACAGGAATTACAATTCTCTTCATCCGTTATTGGACTCGTGATAAGATTTAGACCCCAAATAATATTTATATGCACTGGAAAGAAAATTTATTATTTTTTAAATAAAATTATTACATGTACACAATTTTTATTAAATGATAATTTTTTTTAGAACTATTAAAGGACAATTAGATGTAAAATTTTGTAGAGTAAGCTGGAAAAAAACAATTTATGAGTCAATTTTTAGTTAGAGAATTTTGATAAGTTCAAATTTTACTTGAATTTTATCACTAGATACACTTATTGTCCTAGAAGCACCCAATAACCTAATTTGATGCCAAATTACCAAAAGGCCCCGTGAATGTTTAAGATTAAGGTAAGGGAGTAAGGGCACGTTCTTTACGCAGAAATAGAAATGGAAACAGAAACGGAATGCGTTTCCTGTGTTTGTTAGTAAAAGTTTGGGAATGAAAATGGAATGAGAATGTATTAAAATTACTACTTTATCCCTTATATTAAAATAATAAAAAGAAAGTTATGGTTGTGTCAAATCAAAGGGTATGATAGATATTTTGTATTTTCTTTTTTGCTTTTTTTAAAAAAAGTTCATGAAAATAAAAAAGTAAAAAATAGGTGGGATCAAGTGGGCCCCATCTATTCTTTGCCATTTCTTGGCAAAGAACATGGCCTAAGTATAATATTTCTAGAAGTACAACGGGTGTTTGTGTGGGTAAGTTGATTAGCTTTAGATTAATTTGGTTAGTATAAATGATACTATATAAAGTGGTTAAGTTCCAAACGTTCAATTTGTCTCATTAAGGAATGTGGATCCTTTGCTATTGGAGTTATGTTGTTCAAATTTAGCCATAGTACTAACTGTGGCTAACCGAGATAAAACCATAGATGTTTCAATTAGCTATGATCGTGTCTTAATTAGCTACAATTATAATTATGACTAAATCCGAATAACACAACTTTAGTAGTAGAGGATTCAAATTCAAATTTAAGTGGGCGAGAATGAGAGATGAAAAATAAAAAATACCACTCATCCACATCTACTTAAAATTCCACCTGTGGACTTCCAATTGTTGATATAGCATCCGGCAGTTAAAGATAAATAGAAAAGTTAATAGCTAGGTGCTTAAATTTTAGAGTTAAGGTGAGTTTAGTGAACATACACATTCTAAATTTGATGGGGTTTTATGCATTTTGTCTTAGGACAAAACTTATGTGCTGTTGCTTACATGCTTTTGGTAAGGTTAACTAATTAAAAAAATACATGTGTCAATTTAATCAATTAAAAAAAGACATGTGTCAACTTTCTTCTTGAAATTGACACATGTCTTTTTTTATTAGTTAACCTTATAACATTGTTTAAGTTTTACTTTTTTGGTTTTAGATAAAAAGTATTTATTAAAATGGACCTAATGATTAATCTTTTAAATATTGTCAAGTTCATTATTAAAAATGATTGTTCCAATAAACTATGATGATCCATTTTCCATGCTTCATAATCAATGTAAGCTTTAATTTCTAGTTGCACAAAACTCATTACCTTGCAGCACAAAATAATGCAAGGTTCACTCTTAGAAAGTCCTCACATAATCATTAATAGGCTAATGATAATGTGAAAAAGCAGGCTTTTAAAAAAAAAAAATTGCATTTGTTATATGATGGGAATTTTATTTTTATATTAGATATAATATTTTATTTATTTTGAAATTATATGCCGGTAAAAAAAAGAAAAGCAAAATAAACTAATTCTGCCATGTAATTAGAATTTGACAATTCATGTAGTAAAAGGGAATTAAATACTTACCTATTCTTGAAGTTATATTATTTATATAATTTTAAAAGTATATGTTCAACAACAAGGGTCCATAGCTCAGTGGTAGAGCAATTGACTGCAGATCAATAGGTCACCGGTTCGAACCCGGTTGGGCCCTTAAAAACAGGTGTTTTTTTTTAAATTTTTTGAAAACGGGTGTATTATATCAGTTCGTTTTTTCTTATTTATTCAGATGGCATTGATATTTGATAATCTTCCCAATATTTTTAAGAATTTTTTTGAGGCATACTTATATAAGGGTAATCTTCAAATTTACAGATTTTATTGAAAACATTAATATAAAATTAGTACGAACAATTTTAAATGAATAATTCCAAAAACGTTAAGCAATTTTTTTTTTAAATTTAGTCTCAAATATTCACTCAATTTCAATTTAAGTCCATCACATTTGCAATTAGTAGTTTAGTATTAATTTGTTCTTTCTAATATTCAAGTATAAAATTAAATTACAAAATGTTATCATAGATTTTTTTTTTTTGCTTAATTAGTATACATGCTTATATTCACATGAAGGTGATGATTAGGAGAAAACCTTTTCTTTCATATTAAGGCTTTGAAACTTTTATGGTTAATTATTTATGGTTTAGGGTTTGTCATAAAATTTTTCAAGAAAACAAAATGTGTTTGATTTTTAAAAACACAAATATATTTTTAAATTTTCAAAAACAATTATAAAAAGGAAAAAAACTTAGGTCCATTTTCTTATGTCCATTTCATCCAATTCTCCAATATAATTATGACACGTGGCAAAAAATGTTTAAATGACCAATCACAGTACAGAGAGAATATAGAAGACCATCTTTTATATGACCAATCATAGAAGAAAGAGAGTGTAAATACAATATATGATTGGTGGAATTGGATGAAATGGACATAAGAAAATGGACCTAAGTTTTTTCCTTATAAAAAAACGTGTTAAACAATTTTTTTGTTTTTTAGACAGATTGTCTAACAAACCATATATCTTTTTGGGTAAAGTACCATTGCTGCCCTCAAACTTTGTTGGAATGTTTATTTTTGCCTCCAAACTTTTTTTTGATTCATGCATACCCCCAAACTTTCATTTTTGTTCATGCCTGTCCTTTTTGCTAATACCGTTAACTTACTTGACGGAATTTGCTGACGTAGACGATGAATGTGTATCTCTTTTGCCACCTCATTGTCCACCTCAGTTTACATCTTACATTTAACTTTTTACTTTTATTAAAAAAAAATTAACCTAATCCAAATTAAAAAAAAATCAAACTTTTATCCTAATATATATATATATATTTTATTTAGATTAGGTTAATTTTTTTAATAAAAGTAAAAAGTTAAAGGTGAGGTGGACAATGACATGGCAAAAAAATACATATTCATCGTCCACGTCAGCAAATTCCGTCAAAAAAATTAACGGTGTTAGCAAAAATGGTAGGCATGAACAAAACTGAAAGGTTGGGGGTATGTATGAACAAAACTGAAAGTTTGGGGGTAGGCATGAACCAAAAAAAAGTTTAAGGATAGGAATGAACATTGCAGTAAAGTTTGGACGCAATAAGAGTACTTTATTATTATTATTTTTTGGCCAGTTCATATATCTTTTCTATTTACAACTTCCTTCCAATCAAACATATTCTAAAGCACACAGATTTATAACATTAAGGTATAATTAAGTAAAAATAACTTATTCACCTTTAACATATTCTAAAGCACACAGATTTATAACATATTATAAAGCACACAGGTTTTTGAAAAACCTGTAAATTAATAAAGGATGGATAAGTTGGTTTTAAAAAATATGTAGACAGATTTATTTTCCGCATTTAACAAAGTTATATATGATCATATGGTAACTGTTTATGCACGTAGCTTTCCATTTAATTAAAGCTAGTATTAAAAATAAAATAATTAAGTAAAATTACATAGTTATATATCAAGGCAAAATACTATTTAATCTATAAATTGTTGGTCAAATTACTATTTAGTCCTCGAATTTATCAAAAATACTATTTAGTCCCCAAAATGTTTAACAATGTTAACTACTTAATCCCAGAATTTGACAAAATACTATTTAGTCCCTAAACTTGGCAAAAATACTATTTAATCATCGAATTTGCAACTTTGTCAACTATTTAGTCTCCTGATTGTTACCCGTTATAGTTGACAGAGTTGTAAATTCGGTGATTAAATAGTATTTTTATCAAGTTTAGGGATTAAATAGTTGATATAGTTACAAATTCGGGGACTAAATAGTATTTTGTCAAATTTGAGAACTAAATTCGGGGACTAAATAGTAGTTTGACCAACAATTCAGGGACTAAATAGTACTTTGCCTCTTATATATCAAATCACATCTATCAACTCAAGGTGAGTCCTTAAATGTTGAATAAAAGAGATTCATTTATTCTTAATTAAGTAAAAGGCTTGATTTCTATCCTTAAATTTGAAATAGCTTAAACTTTTGGGGCAAATATCCATTTATCGAGGTGTCTACGGGTATATGTTTGGTAATTAGGTGGGGGAGGGGATTGGAGGGAAAAGAAAGAAAATGTTAACTTTTCATATGTTTTCTTTTTGTTTAATTATTGGTCAATACCCTAAATTAGTCTCTTATGTTTGCACGAAGTTTTATATTGTTCCTTTATGTTTCAAAATGTTTAAAATGGTCCTTTATGTTTGCAAGAAGTTCCAAATTGGTCATTCCGTCCAAGTCCGTTTATTTCCTCCGTTAAGTGCTGACGTGGCGTGCTAAAGTGGACATATTATCTCTCCTACGTATCCATTTAAGCTGACGTGTCATGCCACGTCGTCATCTATTATCATATGTGATGACGTGGCGTGGCATGACATGTCAGCTTAGATGGATACGTCAGCACTTAACTTAAGAAATTGACGAAAGTGGACGGAATGACCAATTTGGAACTTCTTGCAAACATAAAAGACCAATTTAAACTTTTTGAAACATAAAAGACCAATATGAAACTTCGTGCAAACATAAGGGACTAATTTAGGGTTTTGATCTATAATTATTATATTGATAGTTCTTTTAAAATACTCTAATTTGTAAAAAGAATGGATAATATTGAAGATTAATAATTATCTTCTATTATATTCCCCTCAAATTCTTAACTTTTTAAACAAGGAAAATGTATCATGATTCTCTTCCGTCTCCTCTCATCCTCCTTAATTATCAATCATAACATAACTTATAAATGATCGAAAGAATTAATCATTATACTCAACAATAATATAATATAATTAAAAAAAATATCACATCTATCTAATTCCATGGTGTCGTGTAGTGGTAGTACTCCTTCTAATTTATAAGGACAGACACGGTCACAATCCACATTACATACAATTATATATCTCATCTCATGCACCATGTGATTTTTTGAGTGGTTACATGTAAATGTATGTACCTTTCTCTTTCAAATTCCTCTATTTCTAGTATATTTTTAAATTCAAACGCCAACTACACTGTTCAATAATTCATATATAACTCAAACTATTAATCCATCATTATATTTTTGAGGTAAACTACTTCTTTGATCTCTGAATTATTAGTGAAAGTATTATTTAATTCTTAAAATTTGGAATATACTAGTTGCTCTTTGAATTTTTATATATGGTACTGTTTATTCCCTAAATTTTAGAAATAGATTATTTAGTCTTTGGATTTCTGTTAATTATTTAGTTTATGGGATATTAGCCATTACCTAACCGAGTCACATGACCGTTAAATGCTAACATATCACTAGTTACTTGTCACCCGTATTTGGTTAAAGTGTTACCACTACTTTAAGGATTCTAAAATTGATGAGAGTTGTTTCTTTCACAGTTGTAATTCATTGAAATGTTTTGATTAAGCTAAAGAAATCAGCTTGGTCTTTTTTAGGTTCGTATTTTGTCTTCTTTAGCTTTTTTGACTACTGGAAAATTGAAGCTTAGAATGAAATATGGGGGTAAATATAGTTTAGATTAAAACAGGTAAATAGAAGTTCAAATTATATTATTTGTTCTACCATTTCAAATCTAAGGTTTATCTCGTTTAGCTTAATCAAAATTATATTTTGATGAGTTGCAACTATGAAAGAAACAACTCTTTTCAATTTCAAAGTTCTGAAGGTAGTCGTAACATTTTAACAAAGTACGAATGACAAGTAAACAGTGATATGTTAGCATTTAACAGTCACATTACTCGGTTAGGTAATAGTTTAACCTATCCCAATAACTAAATAGTTGATAGGGGTTGAAATTCAGGGACGAAATAGTCTATTTTTAAAATTTAAGGACTAAATAGTCTATTTCTAACATTTAAAGACTAAATAATTGACAAAGTGAAAATGCAAGGAGCAAATAGTATATTTTCAAAATTTAAGGACTAAATAATAATTTTAAAAACAGTTAAGGGACAAAAAAGTAATATATCTCTATGTTCATTATTACAGTTTGTACCTTCTTTCTTACTAGTTACTACTCTAGCAATAAGAATATAGGACATTTGCCATTTCGATCCTTTAATAAGAAATTGATAATATCACTACAAAATATATATTAGATTAGAGGCATTTATAAATCATTTTTAGTATACATTATGATTCAAAAGAGTTTGACATTAATTCTACAATTATACGTAGAGGTTGTGTAAAGAATATTTTATTGTTAATTATAAAATTCAAACTAATAATAAATAACAATATTTACTATTAACGTGAGTTATTAATAAATGATATTAATTAACTAATATTAAAAAATAAAATAAAAATCACTCTTATGTAGTGTATTAATTTTTGAAAAAGATAGAAAAATTAAAAATTAATACACATAAAAGCAAAAATTCCATTTTGATCATTTAATATATATCTTTGTTACTTTTTTTTATTGATCCTCAATCTTTTAAAGGTTTTATCCCAATTTCTATCTTTACAACTTGTTTTTGGTCTTTTTTTTGTAACATCGTCAACTGAATTTTTAAATTCAGATGAAAACTTTTTAAAATTATATTTTTACCCCTTCTTCAACTTCAAAAATTTTATTTTAACCCCTACACTTTATCTCATTTTCTCTCTCTCTCTCTTCACACCTACTCCTCGATCCTTCTCCTCCATCTTTCCCACAACAAAACCACCTTTATAAATTCTCCATCTCTCCAAAATCTCTCCTCCATAAATTTTAAATGCTATACTTATTAGTCCCTATAATTTTTACGTAAACCTTATAATTGTCCATTTTTCAACAACTCGATCAAATTAAATTATAAAAACTATGTGTATAAGTTTTGAAACTTACATATATACTAAAAATAATATAGTACAAATCTTTAAAGATTAAAAATAAAAAAATTGAAATATTAAACTATATTAAGTGATGGTAACGGCACTAAGGGCACGTTCATTAGGCAGAAATAGAAATGGAAATGGAAACGAAATGCATTTGATGTGTTTAGTAGTAAAAGTTTGGTAATGAAAATGGAAAGGGAATGTATTAAAATGACCATTTTACCCCTTATATTAAAAGAATAAAAAGAAAAGAATGTTATAATTGTGTCAAATCATGTCAAATCAGAGGGGTATAATAGATATTTTGTATTTTTTTTCTTTTTTTTTAAAGTTGATGGAAATAAAAAAGTGAAAAAGTAAGTGGAGCCTGATGAGCCCCACCATTTCCATTTCTATTTTCTTGAGCATTTCTTGTAAAAGAACATGCCCTAAGTGAGGGCAGCCTGCTTATCATAGTATAAAAAAATTGTCAAATTATTTTTTTTATGATTTTATAATGGTATAAAAAATTCTACTGCTGCTGAAGATGAATCTCCATTCAATAACACAAATTTCTCATTCTCTCATAAATTAAATCCAAAAACAAGGGTCAATAAAACACAAAATTTTTACCACATATAATAAGATAGTAACCGAACTTCAGTATATCTCTTCAATTAATTAGTCTCTAATCTATTCAAGGTAAATCTTTAATAATTTAAGTTCCTATTAATATTAACAAATGATACTACATAGAGATATACTGAAGTCTAATAATATCGTAATACTGAACAATTTATCCATAAAGGTGCCACATTATAGTCAAAAGTAATTGACATAATGAATTAGAAAAAAATGTTAATGGTAGGAAAAATAATTAAGTCGTAATCAGAAATAGAGAAAATGTTGTGGTTATGGGTTGCAGAATTAGCTGTGTGATTGCAACCTGAAGCTGCCTTAATAAACCAAATAATCCCTTCATTATCTTGTCGGTCCCAACTTTTAATGACACAATAATTCACTGCACATTAAATGCCCCTTTGGATTTGTGTTCCAAACGTATCTTCTTCCTCATTTATAATTACTAATTTGAAAAGTAATACTATCAACTTGATTCAGGATAGTATTAAATTTTAATATATTTCTTTAATTATTTGGTTTTTAATTCATTTAAGGTAGAATTTTTAATAACGTGAGTTTCTGTTAATATTAATAAATAGTGTTATATGATTGGATGGATGCATGTATTGAATATTGGTACAATATTGAACTTTTATCTTTTTGATTAGGGATGTTCGGCGGACGATTTGAGTGATTTGAAGTGATAAACTTAAATGATACATATATAAGCTTGAGTTCATAACGTCAAGCCAAATCAAATCAAATTATAAACGATGGATTTTGAATGATTCAATTTGGCAGTTTGAATCTTTTAATTGGTCAAATTTACATATTTAAATTTATTAATAAAAAATAAAGTTTTATTTAATAATATGCAAGAGATATAATCAACAGGACGATCCACTGAATATCTTCGTCAAAACAAACAATAAGGTATTTATTTTCTCAATGAAATAAAGGAATTTAAATTAATTGTCCTAAAGTTTTACTTAATTTTTATTTTTATTTCAAAATTTTGTAATTATTTTATTTGATATATATGGTCTTTAATTTTTTTAAAAGAATTTAATAACATTTATATTTAATTTATAATATTGATAATTTTGGTAATTAATGAAAATGTCTATTATAACATTCCTTCCCCATAATTATATATAAACTACTCTGAAAAGTGAAAATATATATTTATCACAAGTACTATTCTTCAAAAAAATATATTACATATTCCGTTTAATTATATAAACTTTTGAGAGAGAAAAAGTAAAGCCACAACAATACAACTATCAATAAAAAGTTGTCAATTTCTCAAATGAGAGAAAAAAGTGACTATATATTTGAATTTTTAAAGGTCACTGCGTATTAATTTGAAAAATAATTTTGTGTTCGCTATATGAATGTGCATATATAGATTTTATATGTATGAAAATGATATTTTAACCATTATATATACATGTAATAAATAAAAAAATACCTCATAAAATCAGTGATTCGAACTTTTCAAAAAGTAGAGAGAGTTTCGCCGTAATAAAAGCTAATAAAGTAATAACTAATAAGAAATGAATTATTTGCACGTAACTCTTTTGAACTGCAAATAACTTTTTGTTTCCCATAAAAAAATAACTTTCTGTTAATTATAAAAATGAACTTAAAACTCTTTAAATTTTGCAATTTATACAAAAAGTTCTTTTGATAATTTTGAAATCGGATCCGGTACAATTAGCTTTCATGCAATTACGATGCAATTACTTCAAAATATATAATTTTTCTTCATATGTGAAATATTAATAGGGGACTCACACTAATAAAGACCTACCATGAATGAATTAAAGACCAAATTTTTGTCAATATTGACAAATATTATCATCTTAAATGGATTAGGGACCAAATTGTTATTAATATTGACAAATAGTCTCACAAGACTATTTAGTGACGATATTTGCCAATATTTATAAAACTTTGGTCTATAATCCATTCATGGTAGTCCTTATTAGTGTGAGTCCCTAAAATTACTTCGTAAAAATGTGTATTTTGAAGTAATTGTACCGTAATTACACGGAAGTGAATTACACTGTATCCAATTTCGCTAATTTTTCCATTTAAAATTTTAACAAAAGATATACAGGTATTTGTCAAATTATTTAAGGGTTTGTTTTGTACAAGACATAAAATTTATGAAGGATTTTTGCACAAGATCTAAAATTTAAAAAAGTTTTTTGCACAAGGCCTCTAAAGTTTTTGAGTATATTTTCTGCTGTTTGGTATACCATTAGAATATTGGATGAAAATATTAATGAAGAAATGGGAGGCTTCTAATTAAGATGGGTTATATATATGCACATGATTTACAATATAGTTCAAAGGACTTTTTTGTTTTGCATTTTAGTCAACATTTATTAATTTGGAGTGTGTAAAAAAAGTTTACAAAAATGGCATGCACTTATATGCATGCAAAGCTTTTAGTTATTATATATTATCAAGGTTTTGCTAATTTAAGACATTATTAAGTTTCCTTCTCATTAATTGAGAAATAATTTAATGAATTGATCATGAACTTGTGTTGTTTTCTAAGTAACTGCCTTAAATATAATTTACTTGTTTACTTTTGTCCGGTATCCTACTAAGGAATAGATGTTCAGTGGTACGATAGTACTGAATTTCAGTACATCCTTCTAATTAGTTGACCCCTAATCCATTCAAGGTGGGTCATAATTAATGTGAATTGTTATTAATATTAACAAATGGTACTACATGATTGGTGAGATGCACTGAAATTCCAGTAATATAATACTATTGAACTTTTATCTCCTATTAAGATATGGAATTGAATTTTCTTTGTTGGCCCCAATTTATGAGTATTTAATTAAGTCATTAGGGTTATATATATATATATATATATATATATATATATATATATACAAGAACATGTTGAGTAGTATGGTAATACAAAACTTCAGTACATTTCTCAAATCAGTTGGTCTCTAATTCATTCAATAAGGTGAGTCTTTATTAATGTGGGGGATATACCAAAGTTCAGTATTACCGTATATAAACTTTTATCCCATATATACATACATACACAATAGTAGACTCAATATTATTAGTGGCTAGATTATTGATCCAACAAGTGAGAGATAATCTCAGGGAAATCATCTAGATGGATCATCTCCTCCAAGAGATGATTCTGTGTGAATAATCTCAATAAAATTCATTTTGTAACCCTATTTTTAATTTAGTGAAAATTCTATGTTCTTAGGGTGAAAGTAACTGACCTACATTAGTTGAACCACATTAATTTCTTGTGTTTATTTTCTTATCCAATTTGCGCATTAATTCTCATTACTTTTTAGTGTATGATTTGTTGTTTGTTGGGATACTCTGATTTCTAATAACATGTATGAGAGGAGTAGATGTTCAGTGGTACGGTAGTACTGAACTTCAGTACATCCCTCTAATCAATTGGTCCCTAAACCATTCAAGGTGGGCCCTAATTAACGTGAGTTTTTATTAATATTAACAAATGGCACTACTTAATTGGAGGGATGCACTGAAGTTCAGTAGTACGGTACCATTGAACTTTTATCCGTATGAGAGCCTAATTAACGAAAATAATAATTTTTAAATTTTAATACCTAAAAACTCTTTCATTGATTTAGAAAAAAAAAAAATTTAACCAGTGTTCTTAAAGGGGTATCATTGATGAACTAAATTTAAGTGAAGTTACTTATAGCTTTTTATATGAAGTTCTTTAATATAAATAAAATACATGATAAAAAGTATTTATATGATTAATCATAGGTGGAGATAGAAAATAGAAGACTAAATTTGCAAGACCAATTATTAAAGAAAAATAGTATAAATAAAGTCTATTATGGCAAAAGTACTTTTCCTACCCCCAACGTTTGGGGGTCCTGTCAGTTTTGCCCCTAACGTTTTTTTGCTGTCAATTGTACCCCTAACGTTTTATGTTTCTGCCAATGTCACCCTTTTCACTAACACCGTCAAATATTTAACAGTTTTTGCTGACGAGTCATCCTATGTGGCAAAACGTTTTTTTTTCTGTCAATTGTACCCCTAACGTTTTACATTTCTGCCAATGTCACCCTTTTCACTAGCACCATCAAATATTTAATAATTTTTGCTTACGTGACATCCTATGTGGCAAAAATATCTGACTTGGTATATTTTTTTCCACATCAGATTTCCTACTCATCTTTTCTCCATCAAAGTTGTGTCGTTTTGACCTCGGCCTATTCCTTCTAAAATATAACTCAAACGCACACGCTATTTTGCTCATAAAAACATCGGAGACGTTATCCATTGTCTATTTTAGGGTAACGTCTCCGACAAAGTAGAGAATGGGTAACGTCTCCAATATTTTTGTCTGCAAAATGGCACGTGCGTTTGAGTTATATTTTAAAAGGAATATGGTGAGGCTAAAACGACACGATTTTGATGGAAAAAAGATAAGTAAAAAATCTGGTGTGGAAAAAAATATGCCAAGTCAGATATTTTTGCCACATAGGATGCCACGTAAGCAAAAGCTATTAAATATTTGATGGTGCTAGTGAAAAGGGTGACATTGGTAGAAATGTAAAACGTTAGGGGTACAATTGATAGAAAAAAAATATTTTGCCACATAGGATGCCACGTCAGCAAAAAAATTGTTAAATATTTGACGGTATTAGTGAAAAGGGTGACATTGGCAGAAACGTAAAACGTTAGGGGTACAATTGATAGCGAAAAAACGTTAGGGGCGAAACTAACAGGACCCCCAAACGTTGGGGATAGGAAAGGTACTTTTGCCGTCTATTATTGAAAGAACTTCATAGCCAAAACCTAACTAACTTTGCTTTAAGATTTTGGGTTATCAGGGTTTTTTTACTGATGCAGAGAGAATTTATTATCTTAAAATTGGTGAAAAGTCAACAAAGATAATTTTTTAAGTTCTCTCATTAATTAAAATAAATTCTTAAGAACACCGATCAACAAAATCCTAAGGGTGTGTTTGGTAAAGAGATAAAATGAGATAAAGGGATAATGGGAATGAGAATGAAAAAAGAGGAAGAAATGTCATGTCAATATGATGTGACGTAAATGGAATAAAAGTGGATAAAATGACCATTTTACCCTTATAAAAGTGAGAATGAAATAAAAGTGAATAAAAAAAAATGAAATTTGTTTAATAGGAAGAAAAGTAAAAGAAAAAGTGATCTTTCTACATTTTTCCATCCTCTTATCTATGTACCAAACACGGCCTAAGTTTTGTCTATCATGCCCACGTTTACACAGATATAATAATTTAATGTCACACCAAGTGTATGTGAGCGTTGAAGAAGGCATATAATGAGGACAATACAAAGGGAAAACAAAAGACATAAGTGCAACCCCACCTTTCTTTTCTTCTATAAATCACAAACCAACCCACAATTACTTTTTGGACCACCATTTCATCCATATATACTCTCTCCCTCTCTCTCTCACTAATATTTATTTATAAGCAAGCCCCTCTTTTCTTCTATATATATATATATATAGTTGTTGCAGGTGAAGAAGGAAGAAGTTGTTGATGATGGATGAATGCTCATTAGTGTAGGTGGAGACTTCCAAAGGGATCGCATTGATCTAATCATTCAATTCATCCATCCAATTCCATCATATATATATATATATATTGGATCATGCCATCCCTTTGGAAATTTCCATCGCCTCTAAAACTTTTATTTCTACCATCTCTTCCTTTGATCCAGGTAAGAATAACATTTAATTAATTTCTAGCATATATATATATATATGTCCATCTTTTCTTAATTATTTCTCGATCTATTTTGTTTTATTAATTTTTTTTAATTTATCATACAAAGGGATTATTCAATATATTGAACTCGGTCCATCGTGATAGTTTTGGCCTTTCGGGTCGTTTTTTCTTTCTCTCGATGTTGAATTAATATTTTATACCAATAGTACAGGTGGTTAGTTGGAATGGTAGGTACTTTATTTCCTTTAACTAAGATCTCAAGTTCTAATTTTGTGTATTAAAAAAAAATTCTGAAAGAGCTCTACCCGCTCGAACATGATTGTTTTAATTTCTTGAATTTGTGTGGCTCTAATTAAGTTTTAATAATTATAATATTATTGCTTGGTTTATTGCTAGCTTATTAATTAATTAATATTTTGGAAGTCGATCGGAATATCATACATAGCTGCAGCCAATCATAGATGTGTGTGTATGTATATGAGTGCTTGTTCGTTGGTGAAGGTAATTAAGAAGGTTCAAGAAATTTAATTATAGAAATTAAAAATTAAATAATATAAATTAATTAATTGGTTGATCTTAATTTATTGTATAGAAATTAAAAATTAAATAAATAATATATATGCTTTCTCTTTTAGTTTTTAATATTTCCAGATCTGTAAATCCTCAAATCTCAGAATAAATCAATATAATCATACGTATGTCTATATATTGCAAATTTCTTTTTATTTTTCCCTTTCCTTTGAATTCTTTGATGCATAAAATCAGAAAATTAGAAGTATATATATATATATATATATATATATATATATACATATAACAAATTTATATACGGATTAACTAAACATATATCTATGCGTGCAGGCAATTAGAAAAACATAATTTTAAGAAAATTCAGAAAATGAAAATTTCTTAATTAAGAAGGTGGTTGAAAAGAAACATCATATAGTATAATTTCACTTTTAATTTTATATATATCTATATATAAAATGTGAAAAATTCCCATGAAACTTTAAAAATTAACGTAGAACTCCCAAAACTCACATATTGTGCAAAACTTTTTCATCCAAAATCATAATAAAATGGTGATTCGGCAAAATTAATTCATACTAAAATGAAAAAAAATTGAACTATTTAGGCCTAACTATACAAATTTTTTTAAACTTTAGGTCTCCGTGCAAAAAATTCAGGAATTTTACATCTTATATATTAAAAAAAATCTCTTAAATATTTTGACATGTCTATTCATGTGATACTAAATTTGAGTGTTTTAAGTCAATTTTTATTAATAGGATTAAGTTCACTTTAACTTGTGGGGTTTATATATCCAACAGTCTTGAAATCCCTAGTGATTGTGATCAGTCGATAAATCATAACTAATATTCTTTTAATTTTTAATAAGATATTGCATCAGTACTCATATTTCCTCTAATTATTCTTTGTCAATAAAAATAACTTTTATACAAAATAAAATTGTGTTTTCATTTTAATATAATAATAAATTAAATTAAATTTATCCTAAACCTTAACATAATATTTTTAATAAGTATGATTAAGTAATTTTATTATAATTTTAATATTAATTAATACATATATATTATGTTAGATATATTAAAATCATTTTAAAAAATAATTAAATCTAATAAAAATATAAAATATGTTATATCATATCAAATTTTAAGAGCATGAAATATTTTTTTAAAATATAGAAAATAAGTTATTATTTTGGTCTCAGCTAAAAGATTTTATTTGTCTCAATCAATCTATGAATAATGAAAATATCAAATTTAATTTTTAAAGAATACATTATGTTACAATTTCGTCCCTACGTTTGATCATTTTACATTTCCTGGATGAGATAAAACTGTGATACAAATTAAAGTGTTTTTTATAGAATAAATTTAGTATTTTTATAATTTAAGAATTAAATTAAGACAAACAAAATATATGTTTCGTAGATCAAAATAATAATTTCCTCCAAAGTGAAATAAAAGAAAAAGTAAATGAAGTGATGGGGGATTCCATTTTCAAGATGATTGAATATATATAAAGTGAGTGAGGAAAATAGAGTTGCATAAGATGTTTGATCACACATCAAGACCCAACAAGAGAGCCCCATCACACAACACCATCAATCAAACATGTCGGTTAAGTAGTAATTTTCACACACTCCTTTCTCATGCTTCATTTCATTATTCATCATCTCTTTTATATATATATATATATATAGTGATGAGTCCTTTACAAAATGGGGAGTCATAGGTCGTAAGCTAATCAGAGAACTCCGTAAGTAATAAAGTTCTGTAGAACTCTTGTTGAGTTGGGATTTATATAGGAGTCCCAGAGGAGGCTGAAGTGGCGGTGATGGACGTGTTGGGTGCTGCAAGCTACCAGGTGTACTGTGTCTTGGGAGGCACACAGTGTTCTCGAGCAGTGTACATGGCAATCGATTGGTGTACAATGTCATGTGGGCGCTGTAATAGTACTGTGATGGCACTGATGGTACTACAACGGGAAAGTAGGAAAGGACGATCGATACTGTGACAGGAGGAGAGAGTCCAGACGACTTCGAATGCCTAGCTATATAGTGATGCCTTATCATATATATATATATATATATATATATAATTTGTTGCTTCCTTTTTGTTTTGTGTGTTCACTCTATTCCCATTACCAATTCAACTTTGCTCTGTTTGCACGTGTGCTGCTCCAACCATTCAATCATAATTCATAACACAACCATATGTACCATTATTGTTTATTCATGTTTGTTTGAGAGAAGGAAAATTAGTAATAGACAAGTTTTTTTTTTGGCCGAAAGAGAATTTCAAAAAGAAAACCAAACAAACAGAACAAAGTCATACTAGAATCAGAAAAACAAGCCAAAAGAACAGAAATTTAAAAAAAAAAAAAAAAACAAAGAAGCCATGAAACACATCTAACCACCAACACCCTCCCTACTCCGAACATCCCGAGCCCCAACAGAAACAAATTAAAGCATATGAACGTTGAAGAAATCTTCTCCCTGTACCAAGCTTTGGCGATTCAAGTGTAAAGACCTGAAAGTAAACTCACAGCGGAAGGAAGTTTTTGTGGTAGGACTCCGACGTCTAAGTCAAATTTCGGTGATAGAGAATATAGAGAGAGCAATGGGATTCAGTATGTATACTTGGAAGGTCGATCTTGTATTTATAGGACCCGTTGCGGTAGGACGGTAATTGCGGGACTAAGTTTTTTGCGGGAAGCCATGTCAGCATAACTACCCGGGTGATACGGAGGCGTGAATAACGCCTGTGATGTTGACAGGTGGTTCCTCAATCTGAGGGAGCCAATTGGGTTGGTCTGGTCGGAATGAGGAAGATGACTCACCTGGACAAGTATGTACATACCGTATCAAACATATTTTGTCTTTATTCATTTTTTTATATTTTAAAATTCTTCTTCTCGCTCTCTTATTAAGTTTTTCTCTATAGAAGTAGATTTAATTTAGGGTGGCATGTTTGGTGTGTAGATTTATTCTGAAAGAGCAAGAATAAAAATGAGAATAATTATATTTGATACGTATATAACATAAAAAGGAATATGATGATTAAGATTGAGACTAGAAATGAAAATAATGTGATACCACGAGCAATTTACATTAATAAGGACTAGTAACTCAATTACCATATTGTTTCTCTCCCTCAAATTAATGAACCAAACGGGGTCTTAATCATCTATCCAATGAGTTGTTTTGATGAAAGTTTTTGGAGCGTACTGTTAGGACTTGGGGCAAAAAAATTCTATTTGGTTCCTAAATTCTATATTCTTGTCAAGAATTCTAATTTCTAGACGGATAAAAGTTCAATGGTATCGTATCATTGAAGTTCAGTACATCCCTCTAATCATGTAGAGTTATTTGTTAATATTAATATAAATTCACATTAATAAGGACCCACTTTAAATGGTTTAGGAATAAACTGATTTGAGAGATGTAACGTACCACTGAACATCTACTCTTAACCAACAACGGTAATAACTCGCAAATTTAGAAACAAAATTAACAAAAAGTTCAAAAAATGAAGACAATATTTGATTAATAATCAATACAAACTTGAGGATTGAAAAATAGTTTTGCTCAGACAAAATTAAAGGACATAGAACCTGTATTTACAGTATATGTATATTGGGCAATTATGGTTATTGCATTTATTATGCTGGTAGCATTATTGAAGCAGAAAAGCTAAGCTTTTAAAAAGATCAAACAAACGGTAGGTCTATGATGCAACTTGTTGCATATATGCAATGCAATTTCGGCAGATAAAATTGTGACATATGGATAGAACAACTTGAGATACTCATATATCACAATCCTATCGATCGAAATTACATTACATGTATACAACAAGTTGTATCATATAAAGTACCAACGGGTAGATTATAGTGGAATAGCTAGATATAGTCTCTCACAAATTGATGATAAAACTAGATTTCAATCACAAGTGTTCAGCATGTTTGGTATTGCTTGTTTTATTGATATATGTAATCTATCATATAATTTAATATTGTTTTAAATATTTTTTTTTTCTACCAAACATACTTTACTTCTTGTAACGTGATAAAATTCTGTTTTTGTCCTTACTTTTTTACCCACTTGTAATATAAGGATAAAATGATCATTTTATCCACTTTTATTCCATTCACATCACATCACTTTCACATTACTATTTCCATTCCCCCATGCATTTCTATTCTCATTCACATTCTCATTACATCCAACATTCATGTAACCAAACATACGCTTTATGTGTGTTTGGTATCCGGTGAGTGTTTAGTAGAAAGTGGAAGTGAAAGTTTTTTATGTGTGTTTGGTATGTAGGGAAAGGGAAATGGAATAAAAATTAAAATTGTTTGGTATGCTAAGAATGAGATAGGAAAGTGAAAATTTAAAAATAGATAAAGACTATTTTACCCTCAACATTATTGCCCTCACATGACACACTCTCAACCTCATATGACACACCCTCAACCTCATCTTACACACACACAACATTATTGCAAAATGCCCCCTTCCCCTTACAGCTGATGAGTACGAATCCATCTTTCATATATGTGCAAAGTGGTACTCTCTGAAATGGCCCTCCATCTTTCATAAATGTGCTATGCTTTGTTGAGAAGGTGATGTGAAGAGAAGGATAAAATAGTACTTTTATCTACCATTTCCTTCTCTCCCACCTCACCTTCCCTCCATATTATCAAGGATCCAAGCTTCCTTGTGCATAGGGAAGCTCTTCCCTCACCTTCCCTCTCATTGTGATACCATACATTGAGCTTCCCTCACCTTCCCACCACGGTGTTTTCAATAAAAGGTATATGGATTCTACCATATCAATTAAAGCGTGGATTCGGTATTTAGTTCTTATATGTTTTAGTATACTAAGGGAAAATTCGCTTACGGGAAATAAATCAGGAAAGGAGAAAAAAAAGTTGGTGGGGCTCACAGGGCCCCACCAATTTTTACTTTTTTTTTTCTTTTGTCAGAATCTCTTAAAAAATAAAAAATAAAATAAAATAAAATACAAAATATCTATTATACCCTTTAATTTGACACAATCTTAACCTTCTTCTTTTTTTTATTATTTTAATATAAGGGGTAAAGTGATAATTTTAATACATTCACATTCTATTTTCATTCTAAATTTTTACTACCGAACACATCAAACCCATTCCCTTTCCCTCTCCCTCTCCCTTTCCCTTTCCCTATCTACTAAGCAAACGTGCCTTAAGTTATCTTTTTTGTATCGTTTTTATATTTTTATTTATTTATTTTGAATCCTCTAAAATTGAAAAGTGATATCATTTGTCTAAATTATCAAAGATATAAAACACAAAAAATTAAATTAAAACGTCAATATAAATCAGAATCCACCATGAATGGATTAAAGATTAAAATAGCTAAGAAAGTTAGTCCCCAAAGTATTCATGATGAATCTCGATTTGTGTGAAAATTTTTTTGTGTCTATATGATCTCTCATTCTTTAGAAAAAAAATACAATGTCTCAAATTCAAATAAAAAATGGAGAAACAATGCAAAAGAGACTGTCAATTATACTAAAGCATAGAAGAGCCAAACATCGAATTCGTTCTCCATCATTTGTCCATTGACCATTACATTCATCTTTTATTTTTCAGACTAGAAGGTCCGCATAATAAAAAAAGGGCTAAACTAAGGTGAAGTTACTTAGGTGCTTACTATGAAATTCTCCAATAAAAACAAGATACGTAACAAAAAGTACTTATATAACTAATTATAGGGAGAGAGAGAATATAAAATATTAAATTATGATAATCAATCATTGAAGAAGGTGAATATAAATAAAACACATAATTGATGAAACTTCATAACAAACACCTAACTAACTTTACCTTAATTTTTTTCATAAATAAAATGAGAATAAATAGATGAATATACTAATTAGATAATGCACAAATGATGTCAAGTACTTTTCCTTATCAATTTATATGAGAAAGTCTTAGGTAATATCATTTATAGATTGATCAATAGGCATTTGCACATGTATATACTAAAAAAAAAAGTTAAACACAAATTTAGCCACTTCCCAAAAGTATCTACAGATCTATATCACTTTTACTGTTCACCTAGAAAAACGCCATCGGTGATGGCAATTTGCTGATTTCTTGATGAGAAAAACGCCATCTGTGAGGGCGTTTATAGGGTTGATCATTTGACCCTATAAACGCCCTCCGTGATAGCGTTTATAGGGTTGATCATTTGACCCTATAAACGCCCTCCGTGATGGCGTTTTTCTAGCTAGAAAAACTGAGCCCACCTCATTTGACCGGTAGCTAAAAAAATGCCATCACGGAGGGCATTTATAGGGTCAAATGGTCAACGCTATAAACGCCCTCACAGATGGCGTTTTTCTCGTCAAGAAATCAGCAAATTGCCATCACCGATGGCATTTTTCTAGGTGAATAGTAAAAGTGGTATAGATCTGTAAATACTTTTGAAAAGTAGTTAAATTTGTATTTAACTTTTTTTTTTGTATATACATGTGCAAATGCCTTGATCAATAACTTTTATATAATATAGAATAAAAATAAATAAATATTATTAGATAATGGATAAATATCATAGTACGGGAGATCATGCATCTAACTATTTCTCTCTCTCTCTCTCTATATATATAGGTTTTTTTATGATGCAATTTGTTGCATCATATAATGGGTTATGTGGCACAATTGTAGCCATTGATGTGATTCAATTACATTACATGATGCAACAAAATAACAAGTGTCACAATTTTATTGGCCGAAATTACATTGCATGCATGCAACAAGTTACATCATAGACTCACCCTTATATATATTAGTCAATTTCATGCGTCAGCTTGTGTGAATGATCTTTTACTCAAATGATAAAAGTAAAGTACTACTATATATAACAACAGTTATTACTTATTACAACAGTACGTAGTGAAAATGAAAATCCACTTCCTTTCTCTCCTTTTCTCCTGTACTCTAATTAACTTGTGAATTAAGCAAGACTCGGGTGTCATTTCTAGAGCTTGTTTTCTTGTGGGTGTCAAATCTATCATTAAAATTTTTACTTTTTACTGTGTTTTGATAATGTGTATTCAGAAATTTATTGTATGACACAGATTTAATTAGATTCAGATTTATTTCTTTCTTATAAGCATTATTGAGCAAGATATGAAAGCACCTGAAAATTCCGCCACCAGAGATCTCGTACGTGATAGAATGCATTTCTTCTTCTTCTTTTTTTTTTTTTGAAACATATAAAAATGAAAATATAGTTATTTAGCCAAGTCTAACTCATCAATATAGTACAAGAGAGAAAAAAAATCCCTTCACTTATTTTATTTTATATAATAAAATATAGCACAAATTATATTATAATATATCGATGTTCATGTGATTTTGCTTAAAATTAATTTGCTTTCTGACGATAATTTAAAGTGTATAAATTGTCTAGCTCCCATATAATTTGACTTACAATCAATCTTTTTTCTTGCACTTGACCCGGCCACTTATGGTTTATTCCATTATTATCACTTATATGCCCTATGCAAATTTTTATCCAATTAAAATTTAATCAAATTTGTTTGTGTATAATCAATTTTTTAAAAGACTATCATTATTTAACACTGTTATACCGATAGGCAGTCAGGAATAAAGGAGAAGGAAGTCACAATAGAGATCAGAGTTTATATAATTTGCTTTTTGTAGTATTTCTAGGTTGAGGAGACTCAGGGAAGATGGAGGACGGGTGAGAGATCCACAGGAGGCTTGAGAGATTGAGTTCTCCATGTGATTGCTAATTGTTAATGAATAAGTAAAGAGAGAATTGATTGTTCTTCAAGAGGAATTCCCTATATATATATATATATACCTAAAATAAAGATATATAGATGTATGCGAGTTAATTAAGATATATCTAGGAGTCTGTTTGGCATATGGTCAACCACACCATTGTTGAAATACCAAGCACTTTTGATGTTTAGAATTTGTCTTTCAACATTCTAGCTACAATAATGATTAATTAAATCATTTAAAATAAAGATAAAAAAAGTAACAACATAATGATAAATAATATCACTATAAGAAAAACTGGTATGCTTAACAACTTATATTTTGACAGTCACTTATTTATTAAAAAATATACTTTTTTTTGACTTGGCCGTCGAAATAAGTTGTTGAAAAAGATAATAATAGTATATTTGATGGTCAATAATTAATACTTTTTTGACAATACTTTTCTCAACGATATTTTTTTCGACAGCCGTCCTCGACAAATGTATTGTCGAAAATAATATTATTGACAATGGTTGACCGTAAAAAATACTATCATAGACTTTTTTCAACAACTTATTTCGACGGTCAAAATTTAGTTGTTGAAAAAAATGTAATTATTTTGACGGCCAAAATTTAATTTTTAAAAAAAGTACTTTTTTCAACAATTAATAATTGATAACTCTATGAAAATAGAGTTATTTAGGCTCATTTTCCAGTTAATTGCGATGTTCATCTGTGATTTAAATGCATTTTGGACTAGTTTGATATGATTTCAGGTGCTCATATGCAAAGTCATGTTTTGACAAGAGTTTAATGAATTTAGATCTTGTTTTTGATAAGCTAAAGGGTATTTGATTAATTTCTAGAGGCTAAGGAATGTTTACTTTTGTCTTTCAAGGCCTAAAGGTGCAAAGGAGTAATTTCAGAACACATTGGAGGACTCGGAAGATAAGTTAAAAGCAAGGAATGGAAAAAGGGACCAAACTGAAAGAATAAAAGTTTCTGGCGCTGCAGTGCCAGAATGGGCGCCACAGCACCCACTTACTGCCCAGTGGGGAAAAGTTGACAGAGAGTGGGCGCTGCAGCGCCCGGTCGCAGGGACAGTTATGGAAATTCGCGATTTTCACTAATTTAGTAGGGTTTGGCTGCGCGATTTTAATTATTCTAAGCCATATTTCAAGTCTAGAGGTGGAGCTCTGCTAGGGTTCAAGGAAAGAAAGTTCATGGAGCGGTTTTGGTGGTTCGAGATCGAGAACGAAGTCAAGTTTAGCTTGGAAACGGAGTTTTTACTCTTCTTCTTTTCCATTCTTCTGAATTTTTTTGATGTTTACTTCTAGAATTATGATTTCCATTATGTCAATGATAGGCTAAACTCTTCTATCCTAGGGTTATGGTTTTCTAGCATGAATACTATGTTTGTTTGATGATTTTCATGGTTCAATTTAATGTATTTGGTATTTATTCCATTTATGCTTAAACTCTGATTGTCTGGCCAACACTTAGGATAAATTGGAGGATTTAGGTGACCTTGAAAGAGGCATCTAGATTTAGTACTAAAAATTGAACACCGTTAGTTCTAGGTTGATTAATCGGTTAATTACTAGATTCGCCCGAAGGATAGATATATACCTGAGGCCTAACGGAGTCAAAATTAGCTTGAACGAATTAATGCAACTCTATATTTTGATTTTCTACATAAACATATGAGAAGACTAGTATTGAGTTAGGATTGACCATAACCTTAGGAACTCTTAAGACTTGATTTCATTTGTTTTCATTTTGCTTTCATTTTAATTCGCATTTTAATTCTGTTTAACCAAATTCAAAACCCCCCCTTGGTTACGTTAAAATGTTTTTACCACGTCTTGGTTATTAAAAAACACTAGAAATCTTCCAATCCCTGTGGGTTCGACCCTACTTACTCTGTATGCAAATTGTGTTAAGTGAAAGTAGGAAATTAACTTCTTATATTAATTTGAGTGCGCTCGACACGCATCAATAAGGACGATCAAAATAAAAATTGTTAAAAATACTCTCTTTTTTTCTTGTATTAATAATATACAGGGAATCAAGGATAGTTTGGTAGCCATCTTGTAATGTTTTCTCACTTTTTTTCGTTTCATTACCATCACAAATTTAATTTACAGTATTAATAATAAACTCATTCCAATTCTCCTCTAAAGTATACGAAAAAATTGTACTTTTAAAAGCTAAATCTTTTTGGAATTGTTGGTTAACATGTCTTCAATTCGGTCTTCCCATAAATAAAGACAGTAATTATTATTATTATTATTATTATTATTATTATTATTATTATTATATATGGGACTGGATTTCTATTTTGAAGGGAAAAGAAGCATTGTGAACATAGAAAGCAAGTAAAATTTGAAAAACAAGCCCATCTCTTGTAAGGCCCTTTTTTTTAATGTGGGCTTTGATTCACTATAATAGGCCTTTTTGTTTCTTAAAAAAAACTCAAGAAACTTGTTATACTAAACATATTTATAGTTATAGGTTACAACTTTCTCAAGAAAAACTATTTGTCCTAATATAATAATGTGCTTAATAAAGTCTCATATTATTTAAAATAAAAAATAAAAAAGATTCAGGGTTAATTTATCATAATAATAAGTGAAAAATGAAAATTGTAAGTTATAATTGAAGTTGAGAAAATTAAACATGCATGTACAACCTATACCAAAGTTAACATACATAATTATAGTTATTAATATTGGATTCATATACTTATGCAAATAATTATCATGTTTCAATGCAATTCATTGAGCTATTTATAAAATAGATGTTGGTGTGTAGAGCTTAGTAGTGTCAAAACGGGTCGACATTAAACGGGACGGAGCGGGCGGCCTGTTTACTTGGTAGACTTGGGAAGTGATGCTCAAGCCCGCCCGTATTGGCCCACGGGCCACTTTTTATATATATTTTAAAATATTTTTTAAAAAAATAATTATAAAATTATATATTTACTTAAAAATTAGTATTTTTTTATTTTAAATTAATATTGTATTAATTTTAATTATTATTTATACACATTATTAGAATAAAATTATTATTTAATACATAAAATTACATGAAACATATATATTTATACATATTTTAAACAAATAAATATTAATTTTTTATTTATTTTTTAAATGTTTAACGGACCGGCCCGCGGGCTTAAACGGGCCTATTTTTCAATGCCCAAACCCACCCATTTAGCGGGCGGGCTAGCTCGCGGTGGCGACTTTCCAAGGTCACCACTAAAAGTGTTGAAGGGCTAGACGTTTCAGTGACGACTTTCTGAGGTCGCCACTAAAGGTGTTGAAGGGTTAGACATTTTGGTGGCGACTTTTCAGGGTCGCCACCGAATGTGTTGAAGGTTTAAATGTTTCGGTGGCGACGTTTCAAGGTCGCCACCGAATGTGGTGAAGGGCTAGACGTTTCAGTGGCGACTTTTCAGGGTCGCCACCGAATGTGTTGAAGGTTTAAATGTTTCGATGGCGACGTTTCAAGGTCGCCACCGAATGTGGTGAATGTGGTGAAGGGCTAGACGTTTCGGAGGCGACCTTTTGAGGTCGCCACCGAATGTAATGAAGGGTTAGAGGTTTCAGTGGAATGTGTTGAAGGGCTAGACGTTTCAGTGGCGACTTTCTGAGGTCGCCATCGAATGTGTTGAAGTACTAGACGCTTCGGTGGCGACTTTCCAAGGTCGCCACCGAATGTAATGAATGGTTAGACGTTTCGGTGGTGACTTTTCAAGGTCGCCACCGAATGTGTTGAAAGGTTAAATGTTTCAGTGGCGACTTTTTGAGGTCGCCACTGAATGTAATGATAGGTTAGACGTTTCGGTGGCGATCTCAGAAAGTCACCAGCGAATGTAATGATAGTTAGACATTTCGGTGGCGACTTTTCAAGGTCGCCACCGAATGTGTTGAAGGGTTAAACGTTTCGGTGGCGACTTTGCATGGTCGCCACCGAATGTAATGAAGGGTTAGAGGTTTCAGTGGCGACTTTTCAAGGTCGCCACCGAATATTGTACATTGGGTGGCGACTTCCTCTTGTCGCCACCAAAAAAATATAAGAAATATAAATGGTGGCGACTTTATTTAGTCGCCACTGAAAAGTAGCTTTCAGTGACAACATTTTTAGTCGCCACCTATTGAACAGTTTTTTGTAGTGAGTTTTGTGCCATATAGGGATGGCAATGGGTATGGTCTGGGTAGGATATTGCATTCCCCGTCCCCGGCCCCAGTAGTCAATATTTTCCCATCCCCGACCGGGTATGAAATTTGATACCCATCCCCGGACCCATCGAATACTTAGATCCCCAGACCCGGCCCCGGACCCGAAAAATTTACTATTTTTTCTATAAAATTTGCTACTTTCATCACAAATATTGAACACACATTCATAAATTTAATTATTTCCAAATTTAAGAAAAACAAACTTCAATCACACAATTTGATATGATATATAATATATTTTTATATAAAATATTTATATATATATTATATCACTGGGTCCGAGGTGAATACACCTTTACCCGTCCCCGTCCCTGAACTCGGACTTTTACCCGTTAAAATCTTCAGACCCGGACTCAGACCCATTTTTTCAATACCCGGACCCCGACCCTACAAGTAAATTTTTCGGCTACCCGTTGAGTCCGAGTATGATTGCCATCCCTAATGCCATATATATATATGCAATTGGTCTCGTATATAAAATAGACACACATATTTATAATTTCTACCAAAATTTGGTTGGTTTTACACATACAGTATTGAGAAATTTTGGGGTTCCATATATACTTTGGGAGTGTTTGATATGATGTCATCTCATATAATATAGTATCTTATATACTATGGTATAAAATGGTGTCATCTCAGATACCATGTTATATTTGATACTCTTATTTGATATAATGGTTCACATCATATAATGTTGTAATATGCAAGTGTTTGGTATAAAATGTGATCATCTAATTTACCATGTTATTTATTTTTATATCTTTTAAATTTACCCTTATACAAATTTAAGTAAATTAACAATTGTATTGATTCTTTGATTACTTTTAAAATTTCATAATAGCTTTAAATTAAAAAAGCCATCAACAACAAAATATTTTAAATAATCATGTAATTTAATATAATTAAAAATATTGATTGTTTAAATACGCAACAAATTAAAATGATTTAAAATATAATAAGGATAAAATTGGTAAAGTAAAAAAATTATTCCACTCAAGGGCGTCATATTAGATGACACAATACTTTTGATGTTAAGTGATGACACTGTATTATCTTGAATGACATTATGTCATCACATGATACTATAACAAACAGTATCATCCAAGATAACATGTTATCTTGGATGACACCATACCAAACGTTCCTTTAGTTTCTTTGTTTTGTTATTATGTTTTGTTTGTGATGCGACAACAAAGAAAAGTTCATAAATTAAGAAGGGTTGCAGAATATCTCGAAGATAGTGTTCTTAAACGCGATTCAATCCAAAGAAATACTATAATCCTTCGTAACTTAATTATATATCAAAATCATATTGAAACTATAATTCAATAAATTATATATTTTTAAAAAAAAATTAATCACATTCTATATTTTTATTGAAAATTAATACTAAACTTTTAAATTAAAGATTTATATAATTCTCTTTTTTTTTAATGTAATAACTTCTCTCTTTTCTTTCAAGTGTTGGGTAGGTATGAGTAGGACCCAATCACCCAAAGAGAAAAGTATGAATTCGTCATAAGGGAAGAAAACAACCAACATTAATTTCCATGAAGCAGTCAAGTTCGGAAAAGTTAGGCCAATTTCAAATCATCATGTCTTTCTGTTATATTATTTTCTCTTTGGTCAAGTTTGGAGGTTGACTTAAATTCAATTTGTTTGTGTTTTAAATGTGTTACGTAGTTTTATTGAGTTTGATGTATTATTATTTTAATTATTTTGCAATATTTGTTATTTAAAATGTAATTAAATTAAAACTACAAGCGTATTTAGATAATTAGTCTAGCATAAAGGAAAATTGGTACATAGATAGGTTTCTTAAATGTCTAGTTATGAGTTCGATATATAGTAATATGTATAGAGAGAGTTTTGTAACTATCATTAAAATTTCACTTTTAGGAGGTCTTTGGTACAAAAAAATTAATCACTGAGTGTTGACGGTAAATATCTTAGATTATATTCTCAAAATAACTAACATTTTTTGAGTTTCATCCCTGAAAAGAAGGAAATGAAGTATAACTTAATAATATTAGAAGAATTAGTTATCAAATGAGTTCAGACCCAAAAAAAGGTATAATAGTCCTTGTCCACCAACAAGGAATTGGTCCAGATAGTAAGCGACTTAGTATCGCTTAAACAATGTCTCGAGTTTGAGACCTTGTGAATGCAGCTATATATCTCCATTGAAAGATTTGTTTTCTCATAGCTAGGTGCACGACATGATCCAAGTATGAATTATTTGAGACAAAGTCTTAGAAGCCAAGCCAGCAACTAAAAAATATAGGGTAATGTTATAGAGCTATGGTGAGCCAAAGCTTATTATTGTTTAACCATTAGATCTGTAACAAAAATCTTTTTCATTTTAAAATTTAAAATGACATAAATTTTAAAACAAATTCAATAACTAAACAGTGATGAACCAAAATTTACCGTAACTTTAAAGTGTTACCCATAATTCTTCTCCCTAATGGTGGGAAGAGAATGATTTCCACCCCGTTTTAAGGGTCAAAGCATTGGCAGCTTCGCCGCCGTCGTCAATGCCATATAATGATAGTGTCATATGGTCATATGTCTTTATTTGTTCCGAAAATAACGGAGGAAAATTACATGTAAATTCATTAAATTTGAAAGAATTTTCATGGGATAATTTTTAGATCACAAAAATATTTTTTTTTCTTTTCTTTTGAGGTAAATAAAAAAGAGTGAGTATTTGGAACTATCAAGAGCTTAAATTCACCAATTGTAAGTCATTGAATCTGTCTTAAGATATGTGTCATTTTGTATTTAAAAAATATTTTAACATAAATTTCTAAACAAATCGAAAAGCTGACAAATAATAAGTTTGAACTCATCAACGGTGTTGTTATTCTTAATTTTGTATTTATTTATGTCTATTTTCTAAGATGCCATTCTAATCCATGAAAATTATTAAATTAATTTTTCTCATTGCTCACTCTTAATTAATTATTTACTCTCGTCACTGAATTACGTAAGAATTCAGCTTGAGACATTGATACTTTTGGGATTTGAATCTTGTGCATTTGAAAAATGATACATATTTTTATATTAGAAGAAAATGAAAAGAAAAAAGTTTGATTCATAATTTATTCAGAATACATATTCCTGTCGTTGCGAATCTGATCTTCTCTAAATATATAAAAAAAATGTACTTTTTCAAATTAAAAAAATTTAAAATCATACTGTTGTCTCCCCCGAGATTTATTTTTGAATTTTTAGACATCCAATATAAAGAAAAACATAAAGATAAAAAAATTCACATTAATATAAACTTACTTTAAATCAATTAAGAACTATTTTTTTGTTCAAATTTCTCTCATACTACAAAGATATAGGCATTAAACCCATTCTTTTCCATAACAACTTTCTTGTTTTTGGCCGGCATGATTTTGACTTGTACTATTAATTGAATTGAGATTTTTTTTTTAAAAAAAATAACGTTAGACTTTTCTTTAATTAATTTTTTTTTAAACCGACTATTCTTTAATTTATGTATATGGTAATATGAAAAAATTAATAAATTTCAAGATGATTCAATAAAGTTCAGAGAATTCTTAATTTTCAGTACAATCATTTTTATTATAAATAATTTGAATAATTAAATATTAGATATTTAAGATTTTTGTTCCTTGAGCATAACATACATATAACTCCAAGAAAAGAAAACCCTTTCCTTCCAATTATTATTGTATTAATTTTTTTTATTTTAGAAAATTTAAAAGAAAATTTTCAGAATCAATACAGAAATTAAAGGTTTTAATTTTTTTCATAACTCTACCTTTGTAATAAAAAATTGACTTGTTAAAGCACGTATACCCATCACATAAGCTCCAAAAGAAACGTTATTTTCATATCTTTTTCTTATTATAAAAGATATCGCGTGCAACAAAACTTAATAAAAATATAGTTATAAAAAAAGAATTTTAAATTTGGTTTTTTGTTTCATTAAAAAAATAAACTTCTTTTTGTTTCCACAAGGAGAATAGTTATGAAAAACAAAAAAAATATCTTAAAATTCTATTTTTTTATTAAAAGACTATACTTTTTTTCTATGATTAGAGGAGTAATTTTACTCGAAATACTATTAGACATTGAATGTAAGTATTATTTTAATAAGAATTTAAATCTTAATTCGTCGTGTGAGGGACTAGTTCATTCTATTAAATCTCAACCCATTTGTTAAATCTAATAAACTTGTTTTAGTTGCTTACCCTTCAGATTCGACCCAGATCACACACCTACAGGTTATAGTAGGAGAGTTTATCCATAAAGATAACTCCATTCACAATCATATCACAGAGCCGAGACCTTACTTAAGTAATACTAAGTCTCTCACCATTTAAACCAACAACCCGTTGATAAATCTATTAAACTAGTATATTATTAGTAATTTCAATCATTATATATCTTTTATAAAAAAGAAGAAGTAAGATTAAATGTTAAAATATTAAAAAATAGGCTAAAGTATTATTTTGGTCCTCAATGTTTGCATAAAGTTTAATGTTGGTCCTCGAAGTTTTTTTTTTGGTCGATTTTGGTCATCGAGCGTAACACCGTTAACTTTTTGCCATTAAATGATGACGTGACATGCGTATGTGGCACATCCTCTCTCCTACGTGTCATATTTTGATGATCTGGCATGACACATCACTGCCATATCACCCAAAATTGCCACATAAGCATGTCACGTCATCATTTAACGGCAAAAAGTTAACGGTGTTACACTTGAGGACCAAAATCGACAAAAAAAAAACTTTGAAAACCAATATTAAACTTTTAAAACATTGAGGACCAACATTAAACTTGATGCAAACATTGAGAACTAAAAGAGTACTTTAGCCTAAAAAATATTAAGAGATCAATGTTAAGAATATTAAGAAATCTTGTAATCATCAATAATTAAATTTATATTAATGTGAAAGAGAGAGATTAATTAGGAGATTATAGAGGCAGCGGGTGTGCCACTGATAGCGGTGTAATGGTTTGACTACTCAATTCCTCTATATATGTATCACGCCTCATCCACGTGTCCATCTCTTCTCAATTCCTAACTTTTCAATTCTTCACTGCCTTCCATAACTCACGTTCCAAAACTATACTTATCACTTTCATACTTCCTAAAACATGGATTTGACATACCTTAGGTGTCATCTTTTGGAAAAGATGATGGAATGAAAATGGAAATGGGAATAAGAATGAAAAAGAGAATGAGAAAAGATAAGGGAATGGAGATGTCATGTCAATATGATATGATGTGACGTGAATGGAATATAAGTGAGTAAAATGACTATTTTGCCCTTACATTAAAAGTAAGAATATAATAAAAGTGGGTAAAAAAGTAGGAGCAAAAACATAATTTTATCACATTGAAAAAAGTGAAGTTTGTTTGTTAGGAAGAAAAGAAGAGAGAGATGACTTCTCCCTCTCCTTTTACATCATGATATCTTTGTAAAGAACACATCCTTAACTTTTAATTTAATTGATTCGTACCATTTTTAACTATTTTAAAAGTCGTTGTTTTTATTGATTTCTTACTACTTTTTTTCTTCTACTAACAATCAAGTGGGGAGTGATATAAAATAAAAAATGCAAAGTAATTTTGAAAATAAAATGTATTTACTGTGTAAAAAATATGATAAAAAATATATTTGGTATGTAAAAAAATATGATGTAAAGTTTGTTGAAATTTGTGAGAATACATTACATTATTTTACAAAATTCTCATAGCATAATTAAAAATAATCCCATCTAATTAATGGGATTATAATAATACCACCTCTTTAAATGAGAATTAAAAAAATGAAAAAAAAAACATGAGATTATAAGATTCTTAGGATTGTAAGATTTTTGGACTTACTTTTTTAATTTGTATTCCATCACGTAATCTCAATCAAAATTATTTTTTTAACTCTTCTACCAAATACTTATTAAAGACTTTGATGAGACCTTAAATTATAATAAATTCATCTAATTGAAAACTCTACGCCATCCGATCCATCCTTTTCATTCATACTTTTTCTTCAAAATATTTCAAACCCCATAATTGCCCTCTAAGAAACCACACTATAAATATACCCCCATCACTTCCCATAAGCTCTCACAACATTCCTAGCTAGCTCCAATTAACCAATACATAACACACCAACTTCCCTAAATTCTCAGCTAATTTTGGCCTTCTTAGGTATCTTTTTTTTAACTTCATCATCCATGGCCTCCAACATTAGCTTGAGGAATTTGGCAATACTCGCCTTTGCATTTTCTCTCACCTTTCAAGCCACTCTTGGTAACTCTTCTCTTTTAAAATACATGATTTATTGCATGCAAATTTTTTTCTCTAATTTAAAAATATAATACAAAATAATAATAATTATTATTATATTTTAAAACAATAAATTAAATAGCTACATAGTATTTCCAATTTCTCTCCCACCTTCTTTTTATCATATATTTTATTAATCATTAATAGGTTTTTTTTAGGAGACCACTAACAAAGTGAACAGCCATTCATATATATAACTCATTTTTCTTATAATTATTTTTTCTAAAAATATTATCCTCCTATACTTGAATGAAAATTAATTAATTAATCACATATATAGGAGGAGGGATAGAATGTGAGAAGCTGGACGAAGAGACGTGTTCCTATGCGGTGTCGTCCACGGGAAAGCGGTGTGTGCTGGAGAAGCAGGTGAAGAGGGGCGGGCAGGAAGCGTACACGTGTCGCACATCGGAGATAGAAGCGGAGAAAGTGAAGGGCCACGTGGAAACAGAGGATTGCATAAAGGCATGCGGATTGGACAGAAAATCCTTAGGAATCTCATCAGATTCTCTTTTGGAATCTGGCTTCACGCACAAGCTTTGCTCTCCTCAATGCTATCACGCTTGCCCCAACGTCGTTGACCTTTACTTCAATCTCGCCGCCGGTGAAGGTATGATTATGATGATCTTGCTTTTATGGGCCGTTTGGGCCTATCTGTCTAAAGCCCAACATATTATTGGCCCATTCTTGTTTGTTTATATAAATCAAAATTTTCCAAAATTGTAAAAATGAATTTAACAAGTTTTCCCTACAAAAACAGAATGATCATTTTGATCTCTCTAGTAAGGATGCAATCTGTCTTCATTTAATATTTGAGAGATGTAATTTGTCTCAGTTTACTCTTTGAAAGATGAAAATTTTAAATTTAGTTGTTGAAATATATAATTTGTTTCAATTTGGTTTTTGAGAAATTTCTGCTAACACAATTGACCAAAAAAATTTAAAAGACAAAATTGAAACAAATTGCATATTTTAGGAACAGATTAAGATTAATTGTATCTTTTAAGAATTAAATTTGATATTTTTATCTTTTAGGAACTAAATTAAAAAAAATTATATTTTTCGGAGATCAAAATGATAATTTACTCATTTAATTTTATGGGCCGTATGGGCCTGTCTGTTTATGCCCACTATATTATTGGCCCATACTTGTTTGTTTACATTTCAAAATTTTGCCAAAAATTAGTAAAATGAATTTAACAAGTTTTTCTTTAAAAAAAAGGAGTATAATTCCTAAAATAATAGCTCATTTGATCATTTCTCAATTTAGTTTTTCAAAGAAAAAAATTATTAATTTAATACTTGAGTCTAATACAATTAACTAGTCACATTTTTGCTAATATGTTGTGCACTTTTGTTAATTTGTGTCTAAATGTATATATATAGGTGTGTTTCTTCCAAAGTTATGTGAAGCAGCAGGAAAAAACACACGCAGAGCAATGGCTGAATTGAAAAGCTCTGGAATTGTGGCTCCTAGCCCATTGCACTCAATGAAGTTCGCCACAGCCGCAACTCCCGAACCACAACCTCTCATCAACTCTCTCCAGATCACAGCGCAGCAACCTCTGGCTCCGGCGCCATATTAATTAATTATACTCATTACTCAATTATATTTTTAATTATAGTTATAATTATACCCCAAAAGAATGTTATATTAGTTTGAGGACTTTATATATATAATATATAGTTTGCTTGGTTTGTATTGTAATAATAATGATGAAGCTGCACCAAGGGAGATTTACACATATATGATATAATTAGGGGCTTTGAATTAATGTACCTTGATCATCATATTTTGTAATTGCACAATTTATGTGCTGAATGGTCTTCACATAAAGTAATAAGGTGTGGTTTTTTATAATTTACTTCACTATTTGATACCACCAAGCTAGAGATACTAAATAATGCAGTAAATTTCCAATATCAGAACTAATACATGTCCTGCATAAAAACAGAACAGTAACAATAAAGGAAGAAAATAAACAGAAAATGGTATTCTCCTGCTGGAATAAAGCAAAATGATAATATCAAGAAGCAAATGGATTTCTCCCCTCTGATATTCAATTTTTTTTTTGGGGGTCAATAAGATATTTCCATTCATTGAGATTTGAGAAATGGCACAAAGATCATATATCTAAAAGATTTTGCCAACAAATACAATATATCAAAATATAGAGATCTAAAATACATGAGATGAGAATATGTTTGCTCTTCGTAGAGAGTGCAAGGGGATAAACAAAAGCAATGCACTGATTAAAATAGAGAAAATACAACTCAAATTAAACAAAAATTTTTTTTCCACAAATACAAGAACTAAAAGACATTCAAGGAGAGGCAACACACCCCTCAATTCTCTATGAGGATTAAGTCTTCACAAATCTTCTTTATTGTTAGAACTTTTAATGTAGATATGATGAACTTGAGTGTAAATCTTCTCAAAATAAACCTCTTAGTCAAGGACTAGATTGGGCCTGCCCATGGGCTTTTAAAGGTTTTTTAAAATTGTAATCTAATTTTTTTTTTGTGTAGTTTATTACAAATTAGCTTACATAAAAAGGGTTATTTTGTATAGTTTATTTTAAAAATTAATATATTATGAGTGAATATTACAAATTAGTCTATAAAAATATAATTTATTTTATATACTAATATATTATGGGTGAAAATTACAAATCAACACAGACTATAATATTCTATATTACATAAAATATTTGATGTAAAAATGTTCACTTGGGCCGAGCCAACCCAATTTTTGAAGTTCACCATGGGCCATGGGTCTAAATATGCTAGGACTAAAAGCCTTTCCTTATAATACACCAAGAGTTTTTTATCTAATCTTTATTATTTTAAGGGGACAGGCTGACCCCATTAATATGACTCATTTTGACAATCCTAACTTTTAGGTTAACAAAATGATCATCACGTTATGAAGATTAAGCTTCATAGAATGCAAAATCTCACTAGAAAAAGTGAAAAACGGAATACAAAACACAACTAGAAATCATAATACAAATACAACCTGAAAAAAATGAGAATGAAATGCATAAACAGATTCTCCCTACTCAAGTAAGGCCTCGTTTGGTTACATGAATGTTGAAGGGAATGAGAATGAGAATGTGATGTGATTGTAATTGTGATGTGATGTAAATGGAATAAAAGTGGATAAAATGACTATTTTACTTTCATATTAAAAATAAGAATGAAATAAAAGTTGATAAAAAAGTAAGGAAAAAAATATAATTTTATTATATTGCAAAAAATAAAATATGTTTAGCATGAAAAATATTTAAAAAAGGCTAAAGTATTATTTTGGTCCTCAATGTTTGCATGAAGTTTAATGTTGGTCCTCAAAGTTTTTTTTTGTCGATTTTGGTCCTCGAACATAACACCGTTAACTTTTTTCCGTTAAATGATGACGTGACATGTTTATATGGCACACCCTCTCTCCTACATGTCATATTTTAATGACGTGGCATGACACATCACTGCCACGTCACCCCAGATGATGATGATAATGATGTTGATGAAGAAGAGAAGAGGATGATGTTTGACATGAAAAATATTAAAAAAAAAATATTAGATTACAACTAAGATTAAGATTATGACTTCAATTCTAATAATCAAACGGAACCTTAATTGTTATCTAAATCCTTCGTCACTGGAAAACAATCCTTTTAATTTACCTCCTATATATGTATCACTAGATTGGATGGGCTTCTTCCTTTCTTTTGTTTTCCATGGGCCACTGCAATTTTTATTGGGCTTAGCCTTTTTATTTGTATCCCAATTGCTTCCATCTTACTGCTTTGTCATACATGTACTAAATTATTGAAGCAACTGAAATTTCATATATGATTATATATCAACATTTTTCTGAGAGAGGAGAGGTTGAGCTCTACGAATCCTCTCCCTATTTCCCTATTTCTTAATTGCTAGCTTTAGATTAATGGTTGTAATATAATAGTAGTGTAATTTCATTTACTTTTTTTAATTCATGCATGTGAGTGTTGGAATGTCGTGCCTATGTTTTGGTTATATTGTGTATTCAAAATATATGGTGTATTTGCCTATTCTTATTAAAATGTGGGACGGAATGAGAATATGATCTGATTGTAATGTGAATAGAATAAAAATGGATAAAATGATTATTTTTCTTTTATATTAAAAGTAAGAATGAAATAAAAGTGAATAAAAACATAATTTTATTATATTACAAAAAATAAGATATATTTGATAGAAAAAATATTAAATTATAAAAAGGATTACGCCGCTTTTTCAACAAATGAAACGGGGCCTTAATATTGAATTGATTGTTTTTTATAAAAATATATAATCTAGTTAAATTTGAAATTATAGTTCAGTTAAATTTTGAATAAAAATAATTTATCAAATATAAATGACACATAAACTTCTTATTATTTTCGAAAATATATAATAAATATAAATGACAGATAAACTTTTTCACAAGCTATAAATAGCCTCCCTCCATGAATACTTGGAGGACATATTACTTACATCGCATAGACTTATTCTGCCATATGCACGCTCTATTCCCAGAGATTCTATCCAGTAGCCTCTCCATTTTTACTCCATCAACATCCTTAGCCACAACTTCACTAGACAGGCGACCCAACTCGCCCGCTCCAGCACACGTCCTAGCCGCACACAACCCCATACAAGTAAATCCCTTGCCTAACGGCTCCCCGATGAATGTCCCCATATCAAACTACATGGACATTAATCCTTTAATAAGGATACGTAAGTATCTAAATTTTCACCTAAGGACAAGTCTCTCAAAATTAAGACCCCTTATGATCTTTAACTCCCCTTGAGAATGCTCTAATCTCTATGTCAAAAATGACCTTGCATCTTTTTCATATCCTTCACAATTTGGGGGAAAATTTTACTGGCTACATACCCCTTGCAGTTCCAACATTAACATTTGGTATTAGAGGACATCCTTCTTCCTTTAGGCACATACCACATATATAAGGTTTTTGAAATTATAAGACTTGTATGAAATGGATATTATATAATTACTATCAAATCTTTACTTGCACACCAAGAACTCACTGCCTCATTTGCGCAAAATATAGTTAGAAGATGCACATCTATATCTATATATATATATACACTAGAGGTTTCGTATGTACGTACTGTGTATGTAATTTGTTTTTATTTTTTAAGAAAATATTTAAGATAAAATTCTTATTATGATTTAAAATAATAAAATATTTAATATTTAATATTTTTTTAATTTTCAAAATTTAATATAATAATTCTATTTTAAATAAATAATATATTAAATCACAGAAAATTATTATTATGATTTAAAATAATAAAATATTAAATATTTAATAATTTTTTAGCTAGAGATTTATTTCCCTAGTTAATCCGTAGCTAATTAGCTAGGGAATTTTTCTTTAGCTAATTAGCTAGAGAAATTCGTATCAAATTCCTAGCTAATTAGCTACGGAAATCCCTAGCTAAATTTTCATGTCTTTTCACGCCAAACTTTTTTACCAAATTAGCTAAGTATTTTATCCCTAGCTAATTAGCTCTAGAAATTTTTTCCTAGCTAATTAGCTAGGGATTAGTTCCGTAGCTAAATTAGCATTTTCTTGCAGTGTCGTGAGAAGTTATTTATTGATTAGTTATTTTTAGTGGGGAAGTTATTTTTTTGGTATCACACTTTGCTTGTGTGACACCAAAAACTCAAAAGCCATATATATATAGATAGATTATCTATTTATATATGGCTTTGGACTTTTTGGTGTCACAAACCAAAGTGTGACACCAAAAAAATAACTACCCTAACCCCACTTTCTTATACTGAAATAAAAAATTTTAAAAAATATGATTGGAGGAGATATGAGAGAAAATGAGATCATGGATAAGGTAATTAATAAAAGTGGTAAAAGAGAAATTATAAATATAAGTAGTAATTGAATTATTTATTATATTTAAATAATAGTAATAATAAAAATATTTTTTATAATAAATTTAAAAAAATTGATTGGTGCATGCGAAACCTCTAGTCTATATATATGGCTTTGAAGTTTTTGGTGTCACACAAGCAAAGTGTGACACCAAAAAAATAACTTCCCCCTCAACTTCCCAATAAATAACCAACTTCTCAATAAATCTATATCTATATTTTATAATTAAAAAATACAACAAAAATAATATGATTGAAGGATGTGGGAGAGAGAAAACAAGTATGATAGGTGGTTACTAATGTGGAAAAGTGCATAACTTCTCATTTTTTAATTTTTTTAATTTTAAATTATGATAAAAATCTACTTAAAAATTTAAAAATATTTAATTTTTAATGATTTTAAAATATAATAACTATTTTATATTATGTTTTTAAAAAATTTAAGAATAAATTACATGTATCACACAAGTATGATACTAAAAAAATAACTTCCCCATTAAAAATAATTAATTAATAAATAACTTCTCAATAAATAACTTCCCATAATTTAATATATTATTTAAAATATAATTATCATATTATATTTTAAAAGTTAAAAAATTATCAAATATTTAATATTTTATTATTTTAAATCATAATAATAATTTTATCTTATAAATTTTTTTAAAAAATAAAAACAAATTACATACTTGGTACGTCCTCGTTTTCAACATTGATTTACCACTACTTATATATATTTTTTTTATTTAACAAATACATTAGCTAGACTAAAAATAAGACTAAAACATGAATGATATGTTTTTTATTTAACATAATAAAAAAAATAAGATAAAAACATAAGACATTTAAGTTTTTTTTTTAAAAAAAAAAATTTGTTCTAATAATTAAATTTAAAACACTATATTAGTTAATTCTTGCCAAAACAAAGTAACGTGTCTACAGGCGCCAAACGCCAATTATAGAATTTTGTTTTTTTGTTTAAAAAAAGAGTAAATTACACTGTCCTCCTCTAAAAGATGTTGAAATTACACTGCCCTCCCCTCTCATTTGAAAAATGACACTCCCTCCCCTCACACATGATAATGGCCTACAATTCAGTTCAAAGTATACTTTTGGTTGACTTTTTCATCCAAATTTATTGATTTATGTGTAGATCATCAATTCAAATTATTTTTTTTTTACCATTTTGCTCTCACTTTGTAATTAAAATATTATGCTTATCCAAATGCCCCTTAGTGAATTCTCCAACATAATTTTGCTTCTTATTTGTGGTTAAATATGATTCATTTGTCAATGTTATTATTTTTTATTGTATTTTACAATAATAATAATTATTATTTTATTTCATTAAATTTTATGATAATTCTATATTAACTAATTAATTAGTTAGTCATTTTTTATAATACTGTCTATTATTATTATTTTATTAAATATATTTTTAAATTTTTGACACAAACAGTTAAAAGGTAATTTTTGTAATTAGTCAATAATTTTTTATAATTTTATAGCGTGTAATTATTTTTACAAACTCGATGACGTAATTAGTACTTTTTTTATAAATTATTTTCTTATAACTAATATACTTTACAAAATTATTAACATGTAATTTATGTAATTAATAAATATTTTAAAAAAACTGTAACTTGTATTTACGAATTTGTTATAACAAGAAATTTACGAAGTTAAAATTTTTATAAATATTTAGGAATAAATATTTTTGTAAATTTGTAAATTTATAAAAATTTTAATTACGTAAATTTCTTGTTATAAAAAATTCGTAAATACAAGTTACAGTTTTTTTGAAATATTTATAGAAAAATTACTAATTATATAAATTACTCATGATCAAATTTGTAAAAATAATTACTCGTTATAAAATTATAAAAAATTACTGACTAATTAAAAAAATTACCTTTTAACCGTTTTTTAAAAAATTAAAAAATATATTTAATAAAATAATAATAATAGATATTATTATAAAAAATGACTAACTAATTAGTCAGTTAATATAGAATTATCATAAAGTTCAATGAAATAAAATAATAATAATAATAATAATTGTAAAATACAATAAAATAATAATAACATTGACAAATGAATTATATTTAATCACAAATAGGAAGCAAAATTATGTTAGAGAGTTCACTAGGAGCATTTGGGTAAGCATAATATTTTAATCACAAAGTGAGGGCAAAATGGTAAAAAAATAAGTTGAATTAATGATCTACACATAAATCAATAAATTTGGATGGAAAAGTCAACCAAAAGTGCACTTTGGACTGAATTGTATGCCATTATTATGTGTGAGGGGAGGGGAGTGTCATTTTCAAATGAGAGGGGAGGGCAGTGTAATTTCAGCATCTCTTAGGGGAGGGCAGTGTAAAGCAACATTTTTTAGTAGGAAAAAACTTAGGTCCATTTCCTTATATTTTCATCAAGTTCCACCAATCATATATTGTATTTACACTCTCTCTTCTATGATTGGTCATATAAAAGGTGGTCTTCTATATTCTCTCTCTACTGTAATTAGTTATTTAAACACTTTTTGCCATGTGTCATATTTATATTGGGAAACTTGATGAAATGGACATAAGGAAATGGACCTAAGTATTTTCCTTTTTAGTAATCTACTTAGCTGGCAGTTATTAATTAATAATGTAAGGTAGATTAACATTTTATTCCCTAAAATATATAATTGATCTCACTTTAATACTTATAAGATAAAAATCAAATTTAATCTTTAAAAGATATCTCAATGTTAGTCTCTAAAAGATGAATATGTCAAATTTAATTCTTAAAAATAATATTTGTTTCAATTTAATTCCTACAAAACTTTCTATTATTTATGTTAATAAAGGTTTGTAAGAACTAAATTAAAACAAACTATATTTTTTAAAGATTAAATTGAAAAAAAAATTATTTTTTAAAAATATAATTTAATATTTTTATTTTTTAAAAAAAATTAAATTAAGACAAACCGCAATATTTTAGAAATTGAATCACTATTCTCCAAAGCCCATACATACCAAAATAAAGTAAAGATATATATAAATATTTCAGAGAGGAAGAAGCTACCAAATTTCTCTATATATGTGGATAATGTGTACCGTACGTATTTGGCTAGATAGAATAAGAAAGAATATCATATGCACACAACACAAGTGCCTGCTTGTTGATAAAGCTAATAATATATATATATATATATATATATATATATATATATATATATATATATATATATATATATAATATGTGTCAATGACGAGTTTATAATTAGTTAATTTTCTGATTTTATATTCAAACTTATGCCAAAAGTTAAAATCAGACTTTTATATTTTTAAGTTGATTTAAAATGGTTATTTTTTATCATATTGTTAGTCTCTTTTCTGTTAAATATGTTGATTTAAAATGTTAATGTGGATCAAAACTCTCGTCAACATTCTAGGTCCATTAGATCAATATTTAACAGAAGAGACTAATTAACAGTGTAAGGTAAAAAGACTATTTTGGATCAATTTCAAAATATAGAAGATTAATTTTAAACTTTTAAAATATAAAAAACAAAAAAGAACTTGGATAAAATATATAAGACTAAAATAGTGTTTTAAACTTTTAATTAATTGCCAATTTTGACAAGATTATATTATGTGCCGTGTCCGTGTGTGATAGAATTGAGGAGATAAAATAATAGGTTAATTTTTTTAAATGACCAAAGCTATAGATTCGTATATTACTAAGAATATCTTTGGTTGGTGAAATGTAGGTGTGATATTTGTCGTTTGATTTGATATGAATAGTGGTAAATTGGTAATCCTATCACCACACTTGATTTCATATGAATAGTGTTATTTAAATTGCATTTGTAATATTTTTTAGTGATACAATAGAATGAAATTAGAAAGCTAAAAAATAAAGTTAGAATCGGTGAGAATTAAAGAGAATTGAATTTTTTAAATAAAAAATATGTTTGATATGTAAGAAAGTGAATTAAAAAAAAACGACTTTTCATAAGTTATTTTTAATATATTCGTGCTAAACACAACCTTATTATATTAATTAACTGAGAAAGGCAAAAAAGTTCTTTTTCCACCTCAATTCCAATTCCTACAAGCAATTTAATGATCTCATTATTGGAATTTGACAATTTTAAGAATCTCATTCCATGATTTTTTTGCCATACCAAACATTGGAAAATCTTGATCTTTGTGCAATTTCAACTCCAATTGGCCAACAAATGCAGCCTTATATCTTTGTTATAAGGTTCTTCAATATAAATAAGACACGTGACAAAAAATATTTGAATGACTAATCACAGTAGAGAGAATATATAAAAGACCAAATTTTATATGATCAATCATAAAAAAAGTGTGTGTAATGTAATATTTTTACTCTTTTATTTATGAAAAGTTGTCCCTTCCCACCACGCCACAAGATTTAGTAAATTATAAATTGGTCTCTTTTTCATTTCTATTCTCAACTCTAATTTTATTTTTCATTTTTATATTATATCAAATCTAAATATAGTTAACGACAGGTGGTTGGTTTGAGTGATAAATACTCTATTTCTTTTAAGTAATGTCTTAAATTTAAGTTTTGAATATAAAAAAATCTCTATTGGAAGTGCTCTACCCCATTATAGATCCTCAAATAGCTTAAACATAATTATTTTTAATAAGATACTCATAGAAACAAAATATATAATTATATTCAATTACATTTTCACTCTCTCAAAAGCTAATCTATAAATCAATCGGCTCACAAGAGTCACCACAAAATGATAAAGTTCACATTTTTACGATGAAATATTCATTTTGGTCCTCTATGTTTTATCTAAAGTTTAAATTGATCTTTTATCTTTTAAAAAATTTATATTGGTCCTTTATGTTTTTTAAAAATTTTATATTTGTCCTTCAGGTTTCATTAAAAATCTATATTGATCATTTATGTTTCATTAAAGTTCTATATTAGTATTTTATGTTTTATTGGAGTTCTTCTATATTGGTCCTTTATGTTTCATTAAAGTTTTATATTAGTCCTTTATGTTTCATTAGAGTTTCATATTGGTCTTGTCAGCATTGTTTTATTTTTTTTGCTTAAACGACGTTGTTTGGGTGTTTTTGGTGTGTCTAAAGTCACGTTATCTAATACACGTAAGAGAGATTATGTGTCCACCTCGGCACGCCACGTCAGCCGTTAACTTAAGAAATTGATGGACTTGGATGAAATGACCAATTTTAGAATTTCTAAAAAAGATAAAGGATTAATTTAAAACTTTTAAAAAATAAAGAACTAATTTAAAACTAATTAAAGTGAAATAACTTATTTTTTACCAATTTTTATGTTAACTGTAAAGCCTCTTAATTACAAATTTGGGACTTTGAATCATAAGTTTAATAATTATATTTCAAATTTAAAATGTAAGCATATTGCATCTTTTATATTGATTTACTCTTCATTACCCAAGAAAAATATATAAGCAGTAAGCATATTTGCTGCGACATGTGGAAAAGAATATATATGATTGTTGTCTTTTTTTTTTGGTACATATGAATGGTAGTAAGGGAAGGCACTTTCAAGTACTATCGGGCAGGGCGCCAGTGGCATGTTAGGGAGACAAACAGAGGCCCAACTCGAAGGATTATTGCACAGGCCTAAACCGCAAGCAGTTTTACCCAGTCGCAGCTACTCAACTAGCCATTGGGTGCCAGGAGATCTCCCTGAGGAGGGATGCCCACCAAAGCAGAATTTTGGATGGCTTCAGTGGAATTCGAACCCTTGCCCATGGGTGAAGCGATTTTTTTTTATATCACAAAATAATTATTATATAATAAAAAAATATATAAAAAATTATTTAAATAAAAGAATGTGAAAGAGAGACAAAAAATAGTGCATAAAATTAAAAATTAATAAAATAACGTGAGAGAAAGACAAGATAATAGATAAGAAGTTATCAGTTAAATAATATTTAAATTAAAATATAATTTTTATAATATTTAATATTATATTTTTAAAAATAAATAAATAATTTAGTATATATATATATATATATATATATATATATATATATATAAAAGGTATTTTCGTAGAAAAGAATATAATTTACTAGAAGCTTCGCATACACTTTCGTGCATGCAATCTATCATTAATTTTTTAAAATATAATTATTATATTTTAAAATAATATATTTCATTGTTTTTAAAATTTTAAATTAGAATTAAATGATGGGAAGTTATTTACCTTCCCATTTTTTTTTTAACTACCATCATATATGTTTTCTCTCTCCCACTACCTTTTATTATATTTTTATATATCTCAACTTTCTCACTTACCTTTGGCCAATCATTTTTTTTTTGTTATTTTTTAATTAAAAAATGTGGCTATTTTGTGACCCCAATGACAGTTCAGTGATCTCTTTTAATACATTAAAATACTTAATATTTTAGTTCAAATAACATTTTTTTCTTAAAATTTTTGTTCAAATCGAACTAAAACAATATTTTTAACCTTAAACTTTAAAACCGGCAGGACCATGGTTATTAGTACAAAGTACAAACACAATTCAACAAGAAATATAATAAAATCAAATAAATAATAAATTAAATAAAAATATATTTTATTTTTAATCAGTTCAAATGAAATCTCAGGTTGTCCAATAATCGAATTTTACGAACAAATCAATTTTGCACAAATGTCATTCAATTCATCCGATCATTTAATCGGTTTTAATCATTTGGAGAAAGTACATTTTATCTCTCTCAACTATGTCTATATAACACATTACTCCCTCAACTTTAATTTGTAACAAATGATCTCCCTAAACTTAAGAAAAAGTTGAAACTGTTAAATTTGAAGTTAAATTTAACAGATTAAGATTATGTGTATTGCACATGTTTATTATTATAATTTTTCTCTGCCCATTATATAGATAAGCGCGGTACAACCCCAAAAGCAAAGAAAAGGAATAAAAATTGTGAATGAAATTACACTCTTTCACTGTAATCGAATATACGATGCGTATCGAATTTAGATTAGTCAGAACAGTGTCTTAAAGACTGAACGGACAAAAAAAATTATACATAAAACCGCCACGCCGCCTACCAACTATTCTATATATCCGTGTCTCACAAAAGTAATCACACACTAATTTGATTTTTTCTTCTGATTTACTTTGTCGGATATTACAGTTGCAACTTTTCCGTCACTAAATTTATATTTGTAAGCTATTACCAATTACAATATAAATATATTAATATCTATAAGTTTTTATACTCCAAAAAAAAATATCTATAAGTTTACAGAAACTAAAATAAATGTATCAAAATATATATGAGATATTTTATTTAATTATAGGAAGAAAAAAATTTAGCTGAGATTTTTTGTATCTTTGTTATAAAGTTCATTTAATATAAGTTTTATTTACACGCTATTTTAAGATTGGTCATGTAAAAGATAATTTTTTTTATAATATTTCTCTATCGTAATTGATCAATGATCATACAAACACTTTTTATTACGTGTCTTATTTATATTTGAGAACTTTATAATAAAGATATAAAGAACTTTGCTTAAGTTTAATCCTTATAGAAACTCAAATATTATTATTCTAATTTTTCATTTGCTATACTGTTAGGTTTAATGTTTTTAATAGAATAAAGAAATATAACGCTTTCTCAATATTATTAATGATAGAAATAAAAGCTTTTATAGACATTTTTTTTGTCAAATTTATAGACAATTACATAATAAATTATTAAATATAATAAACTTAAAAATTATGAACCGACACTCTCACTATTAAATAATTTTGAATCAAATTCTAACAGGTACATTAATATAAAAATAAGAATAAAAAAAAGAAAAGAATTTGTTATTAAAATTATAAAATGTACTTTAAGTAATTTACTCATTCTACAAGTTGATTTAATTTGTTATATTACCTTATGCAATGAGCAACGAGTACTCAAACTTAATACTTTCTGAATATAGCAATTTAGTACTCACTTATTTATCTAAAACCTAAAAAGCATGAAGACGCAAGTTTTATGACATGTCGACGTGTCGGATATGTGTCTGTGTGTCCGACAGATTGACACGCGTGCGACACTCTATCTCTACTCTATTCTTCAAGGTATATATATATGACATCATGAATATTGTAATTTTTAAATTTTTATCAATATTTATAAATATTTTGTGTCCTCTTAAAATTAAAATATATATGTTATATCGTATCCTATAATTTAAAAAATCAATATATCGAAATATCCGTGTCTGTGCTTCGTAATCTAAAACTCATGATTTCATGCATTGATATATATATATATATATATATATATATATTTATAGTACAAAAACCTCTTCACGGCTCTAAGCTCAACCGTTCTCCATTATTCTCATATATGTCATGTGTCTTTTCAATGTGTCAAATGGCCACAACTCGCAAGTAGAAAAGTGCCGTTTTTCCACCTCAATATCTAATTAAAATATGTTAAAACAATACAATCGCATGAAGTGCAGTACATCCTCTAATCATATAGAGTTATTTATTAATATTAACATAAATTCACATTAATAAGGACTCACTTTAAATGATTTAGGAACTAATTGATTGAAGAAATGTACTGAAGTTCAGTACTCTCATATCACTGAGCATCTGCTCCCTCTTTGCACATGGATAATGAACAGTGAAGTCATGAAAAGTTCAGAGTTAAAACCGTCACTAGGAAAGCATACACGTTCCAATGTTTCATTTGTCAATTTATCAATCTGTAACTTATGCTTTCATAACAAATTATTTTATTAATTAATTTATAATAGTACTTCAGAACAAAATTGCAACATTAGCTGTGTATTTAACTAATAATTGTTTTTTAATTCGATTCTTAAAAAATAAAAATAAAATATTATTTTTATAAGTCTATCATCTAACATGTATCCTTATGGGCTATGGCACATGTTAAAGATAACTTCTAATGAATGAAAAAAATTATAAAATTATTTTTATTGATTTTTCATCAAATTTAAAATACTAAATTCTCTTTTAACCAATTAAAAAAAAATCTTAACATGTATTCTTAAAGCATGAACTCATATTAAATAATTGAACACTAAATTCGAGAAGACTTATAAAATTCATCATTAAGTCAAAGATGTCCTGATTGAAGAATCAAGGCCAAGAAAAAGGCATTCTACTTAGGTGGCAGTTATTAATTAATCTACAATCTCATACATACCACCAAAAGCAAGATATAATAAATATTTCAGAGTAAGCTACCAAATTTTTCTATATTTGTGGATGATGACTATACATAGGCCAATTCTCAATTTTATCAAATAAATCAAACACTAAAAAAATTTATTTTTTTTAATTCTATGAAAAAAAAATCCTAATCCAACTAAATAGCCTAAGGTATGTTTGGTAACAAAATCAACCAGTAAAATCGTAGTATTTCTCGATTCCCAAAAAAATTTTACATCATATTTTATACATATCAAACACACTTTTTATCATACTTTTTCTCTTTCCTAATTTTTCTCTCTATCTCTCTCCTCACTTTTATCTACAGTACTTTCTTTTACAGTATTTTACATCTGTACATCTATACCAAAGGTACCCTAAATTCAATAATCAAGGCTAAAAGAAAAAAAGGCAATCTACTTAGCTGGCATTTATCAATTAATCTACAATCCCATACATACCACCAAAAGCAAGATATAATAGATAAATATTTCAGAGGAAGCTACCAAATTTCTCCCATACGCCAAGTGTGCTTGTTGATAAAGCCACTATATATATGTGTCAGTGATCCTTGTTCTGCTACTTGTAAATTAATTATTAGGTTTATCATGTTAAAAAAAATTTTATTGGTTTGTAAGAGAATTTTTTTAAGACGAAGAAAAGTCAATAAATATAATTTTTAAGCCATCTTATTAATTAAAGAAAATTCTTAAACAATACTCTTAAATTAATTGTTAGCAAAACCCTTAATTAATTATCAAATTTTATATATGATCTCTCATAAGAGTCACCACCAAATGAGGAAGTTCTATTTTTTTTTACTAGGAAGCCTCTGTACTTAGATCAAGATTAATTGTTTCCCTGCCTCTATCATGGTTCTACAATCATTTTCGATTTGTTACAAATATTCTTTTATTGAAGACAACTCTCTTGAAATTAATCGAGGTTCTAAAAAGAGCTTTTCAAATAGAGCAGGAGCTTTTTCATACACTAAATTCGAAACTAAAATCTTACTTAAAGTGAATAGAGTATTTACCAGTCTAGAGGTATCAAAACGAATTAGCCTAACCCTAATCCCTTGTTGACTCTATTTTATTAGGAATGGGAAGAGTTGACTCATTTTAAAATTTACCTAGCCCATCCCAATCCAGCAATCCTATTAGGGTTCAGCTAGTGGGCTCGTTTTTTATTTATTTTTTTAAAAAAGAAAACATTGTGAATTGTTAATTAAATGCAAAATAATTAATAAAGTGAAAATTAATAATTAATAATTAATTAAAGTGAAAATAATTCAAATTAACTTAATATATAAACATTTAAAATAAAATAAAAAAGTTAAAAAAGTAAATATGGGTTAGCTCAACTCAATTCAATCGTAGCTCGATTTTGTCCTATATTTTTTTAGAATTGGATTGGTCTATTTTTAATTAGGACTAAAAATTCTCTGACTCAACCCTATATATTTATGGCCAAACAAGCTAGCCTGTAGAGCTTGACATGTTTTGACTAGAGATGTCAGAATCGGCCGACTCATCAAAGGCTTTCAACAAGATGGGTTGGGTCGGGCTTGGCCTAACATAGGAAGGATAGACCTAAAATATTGGCCCAGTCTAATCTTTGGTGGGCTAAGGGTGGGCCTTTAATTTATTTTTTTAAAATTACAAATTAATTTTTTTAAAAAAACATTTTATTTTATTTGATAGAATATCAAAATATTATGAATAAATATTACAAATTGGCTTGCAAAAATGAGATTTAGAAAGTTATTTAGTATAGTTTATTTTATCAATCAAAATATGAATAAATATTACATATTGACCTATAAAAATATAATTTATTTTACATATTATTATGGATGAATAATTGAATATTACACATCAACATAGGTTATAATATTCTATATAACATAAAATATCTTTTAATTTTTTTTTAAAAAAAAAGCCCACTTGAACCATAGGCTTAAATGGGCCAAATCTAAAAGCCCATCTTCAAACGGGTCAACTTTTTCTTGGCCCAACCCTTACAATTCTAAGAATTGAAGCCCATTTTAGCATCACTAATTTTGATACCTAACCTACCACTTCAACTAATCACTTCTATAATTTTACTTGAGACTATGAACCACAAGTTAAATATATATTTCAAATTTGAAATCCAACCATATTGGTGTGAATTGTGCAAAAGGATAAGATTTATATATAACTCAAAGATTACATAATAGGTATGACAGTCTCTTCGAGGACATTGTAAAATTGGAATGATACAAAGAAGATTAACGTGATTTCAAAATTTTATTTTATGAAAATTAAAATACAAATATGGAATGATTAATAATGATGAAAAGACTATGTGACAGGTAGGTATTGACAGTTGAGCGCAAAATAGAGGATTCGGATCTGTTAAAGTGCAGATTTGGTAAAATGCATAAAGTGCACAATATGAACCGTTGGATGAAACTGTTACAGTACAGACACGAATCTTGATTTTTATTTAACGGTCTGGATGATACACTTCATACACTTTACACATTTTGCACTTTATTGAATCCTCTTCGAGCCGATAGAGACAGAGGACTTTGAGCCCAATTTAGACTTAAGTAAAATTAAATACATATATGGAATGATTAATAATCATATTTCCCTGCCTTGTTCAACTCATTCTTGATGACTGTTTATTGTTACAATATGAATTGCTTTGGATCAGTAAAATTCTCTTGGGATGAGCTTCTTGATTGGAATAGTGATGCATTGATTTCTATTGTTGGGTTTGATCAGGGTGGAGTCTCCATCATTCTTGTTTTAATTGGCAATAGGAAGTTGTCTCTTCCATTTGAAACATAAGATACTTTTAATATGCCCTCTATGTGCAAAAAGTTGTCTTCATTGGATTCTTGGAGAAAATGTTGGAGAAGGAATGTAATTCTTTAATTTAAAGAAAAATAAGAAGATGGTGCTTACCCCTATGTCTTAGAAGATGAACCAAGGTGAATTCTTGGAGAAAAAACTATAATGGAGATGACAAAGATGTGGTGGTAGGAGTAAGATTACAATGGGCGCAACTGATATTTTCATAAATAGTCGGTAGTCAGAAATATGATGAGAGAGCTCTTGGAGGGAGGAATGACTCGAACTGGATGTCTTTTCCTGAGCTTACCTACCTAAGAATGGGATCAAAGTCCATGTAGTTTGCCTGGTGTATCTGTGTGTTGGAGAAGATTGCAAGACTAAGGCCCATTGGGTATGTGCAAAAATGGGTCCTTTTATAGTGGTTTGGATGCTTCTACAAGCAAGATTTCCTTTCTTGAGTGCCGTCACACTTATTAAAGGTGGTTAGGGTCGCGCTATTGTGAGATGCCAATAAGACTTAGGACAGACTAAGTCGTTTAGGTGCCGACTGTTGATTGATCCATTCCTAAAAAAGTGTCTTGTTTGTGCATGCTTATTTCATAAAACAAGTGATTCTTAGCTGTAGCAGAATGCACTTTTTTAGCTTTAAGCAGAAGCTAGAAATTGGAGCTTCTTTTTCTAGCTAGTAGCAGAAGCTAAAATTTAAATAATTTAGGACAAAAATACCCTTACTAAAATTTAATATTTCCCATTATATCCTTTATTATGTTAATCCTAGCTTTAACCTATACAATCTCACACTTTACAATCAGTCCAAGTTCTTGTATTCATCTTCTTCTTTCACAAAAGTACATTAATTAAAATTAATAATTATTTAATTAAAATTTTAATATATTAATAAATAATTTAACATTTATTTATTTATTTAATAATAATAAATTAATTAGATATTAATATCCATTTATCTATTTAACAATATTAATAACATCATAATTTATATATGTCCTTCTTTGTAATTTTACAGTCAAAAGCACTTATTTATATAATTTTACCAAACACAAATTGTTTTCCAGCTACTAATAAAAGTATTTCTCAACTCAATTTGCAAAATACAAATTGCTACTAATTCACAGCACTTTTAAAGAAATTTCATTTAAAAAGAAGTCATTTGAAAATCAGCAGTTTTCATAAGCATACACAAACAGGTAGGGGTGTTCAAAACCGATACTCCGAAACCAAACCAAACCGAACCAATCTAAAACCGACAAAAACCGACAAATTTGCGGTTTTGTTCGGTTTGAAAATTTCGGTTTTTTGCGGTTTGGTTCGGTTTTCGGTTTTAAGATCTATGAAACCAAACCGAACCGCATAGGTAACTTTTTTTTTTCGGGCTTTTCAATTTTCAGTTCTATGTTTCTATTTGAAGTTTAACTTTAGAACTAGTTTGATTATCTTTGGACTAAGCTTGAAGATGCGATGTTGTTTGATTACCACTTAGTTATGGTTATCTATGATTTTATCTTATTAATGAATGGAATGTTTTGTCATTTTCTTGTTATTTGATGATAATGTTATCTATAATTGGATGTTAAAGTCTTTGGTTTGGTTTGTAATGTTAAATTATATTTGTTAAAGTGTTTGGTTTGGTTTGTAACGTAAAATTTTAACGTTAAAGTGTTTGGTTTGATTATAAGTTATAGGATTTTTTGTCATTTTGTTCTATGTTTATAATTCATTTGTTATTTGTCAAATTAAACCTTTAAAATCGTCAAAACCGCCAAACCAAACCGCTCAAAACCGATTATTTATGGTTTGGTTTGACACTATAAAATGAAACCGACCGAACCAAACCGCTCAAATAAAAAGTGTTTGATTTGGTTTGAAAATCCTCTCAAACCGCCCAAACCGAACCGACGAACACCCCTACAAACAGGCCCTAAGTGTCAGGGGTTCGATCCCTGCCTTGGGTATGAAGCAGCTTTAAATCCTTGGGCCAGCTGTCCCACCCTTCGAGGTGCCTACAATTCATTTAGGGGATTAATCACTGTGCTGGACGAGCCTGATCTAAATCAAAACAGAGTAGTTTGAACATCAAATTAGTGGACCTCTAATAAACAAGCTCATCCAAACCAACCCATTTAAAATGAAACTCATCACCGCCGGAATTGACCTATTTGAGAGTAATAATGCCTACGCAAAACACAACCAAACTTCCCCAGAGAAACAGGATCAAAGCCTTTCACCTCCTATTTTGTTCATTAATAAGTATTAGGAATAAAATTATATGTAACTTTTAATATGTTTATTAATAAATATTTTAAATATAATAAAATATATAAAAAAATTAATCATAATATATATATATATATATATATATATATATATATAAATTGTACACGTATTAATTATAAAAAAAGGGTTAGAGATGTCAAATTCAGACCAAATATTTTCCTTAATATTATATCTTTGATAAAAATATATTAAGATTAAAGTAAATTCTTAATTTTAATTTTTGTATAAATTTGGACAAAACAACGCCACGTGGAAGGCACCGCCTTCCTACTACTCTATATAACTGTATCTCACAAAAGCAATCACACGCTAAATTGATTTCTTCTTCTGATTCGTAAGTACACACAATGGAGGCTCCAACTCTCACGGGATTGCTAAAACGCGTCGCCGATCAATTTCCTTCCCGGCGAGCCATCTCCGTCGCCGGCAACTTCGATCTCACATACTCTCGCCTCCTCGAACTCATCGATCGAGCCGCTTCTCGTTTAGTCTCATCCGGAATCAACGCCGGCGATGTCGTCGCCCTCACCTTCCCCAACAACGTCGAGGTCTGATTCTAATTAAACTGCGTTTATTATCTGTTTGGTTGATCGGAAAATGATAGGAAACGACAGAAAATACACTGTTTCATTGGAATCTGAAATTTCCTTTTTCCTAATTCTAATTTTTATTTCATTATGCGTTTCACAGTTCGTCGTAATGTTTCTGGCCGTAATTCGAGCACGAGCCACGGCTGCGCCTCTGAATCCGGCCTACACGACCGAGGAGTTTGAGTTTTACCTTTCTGATTCCGAATCGAAGCTATTATTGACGTCTCAAGAAGGAAACGCGTCGGCTCAAGCCGCGGCTTCGAAGCTTAGCATCCCTCACGTGACGGCTTCACTTCCCAAAGCCGATGACGCCGAGCTCAGTCTCTCGTTGAATGAATCCGAGTCGGCTCCCGGAGCCGACTCGGTTCTCAGGCTCGTCAACGACCCATCCGACGTGGCCCTATTCCTCCACACCTCCGGCACGACGAGCCGGCCCAAAGGAGTGCCTCTGACTCAGCACAACCTAGCGGCTTCGGTTCAGAACATAAAGTCAGTCTACAAACTCACTGAGTCAGACTCGACGGTAATCGTTCTCCCACTGTTTCACGTCCACGGACTCATCGCCGGTTTACTGAGTTCACTCGGCGCCGGCGCGTCCGTCGCGCTGCCGGCGGCGGGTCGCTTCTCGGCTTCAACGTTTTGGCCAGACATGCTTAGCCACAACGCCACGTGGTACACGGCGGTTCCTACGATTCACCAGATCATACTGGATCGTCACCAGAGCAAGCCCGAACCGGTTTACCCGAAACTCCGGTTCATCCGCAGCTGCAGCGCGTCGCTCGCGCCCACCATATTGGTCCGGTTGGAGGAGGCGTTTGGGGCTCCGGTTTTGGAGGCGTATGCGATGACTGAGGCGTCGCATCTCATGTGTTCAAACCCGTTGCCCGAGGACGGGCCGCACAAGCCCGGGTCGGTTGGAAAGCCCGTGGGTCAAGAATTGGCGATCCTGAATGAGAAGGGTGAAATCCAGAAGGCAGAAGTGAAAGGAGAGGTTTGTATCAGAGGGCCGAATGTGACAAAAGGGTACAAGAATAACCCGCAAGCTAATACGACAGCGTTTGAGTTCGGCTGGTTTCACACCGGTGATATTGGGTTTTTGGATTCCGATGGGTATTTGCATCTCGTGGGCCGAATCAAGGAACTCATTAACCGTGGAGGTAAATTATTTTAGTAATTACGTTTTATCATTAATTAATTACCCTTTTTGGAATCTTTATTTTCTAATGGAAAAAACTTACTTTATTAGTTTATTATATCTTTTTCATCATTTTGCACCAATAATATGTTTTATTTATTTGTATGATTAGTTATATAAACAGTAATCTTGTATATTCTCTGATTGGTCATTGAAATAGTTTTATTTATGTAACTTAATAGCTAAGATTTTGTCCTTTTCTAATCTTGTGGTTAAACGCTTTTGAATAATTTGAAATTCTTGGCAAAGTGTTTTATATTATATTGGTGAAGAAGGTGAAGGGACAAAATTTGGTTCCAAAATTTGGTTAAAAGTTTTTGTCTCATATTCTCGGGATTCGGTAGGTTATTCTCGGTATTCTTTACTTGGATAATAGGAGAAGAGACAGGAAAATAATATATGATGCTAACGTGTTGATCTTCCTCCCTAATTGATACATGTACAGTACATTGAATGAGGCCTTTTTAGGCCATTTGTGAAATGTGTTTATAAAATCATGAAAAAAGAAATGTTGTGTTTTGGTGGGGGAGATGATGATGATGATTATTATTGTTATTAAGGCACTTAGGTAGCAAATGGCAAGTTCCTTTTGTAGACATTTTTGTTAAATGTTAGGTGCTGTGTTAGTGAATTTTTTATATATATATATATAATTAGAGTATTTATTAGAGTTGGCCTATATTTAATGATTAATTCACTGAGGATATCGGGAATCATTATTAGAAGCTATCCTTTCAAATGCTTTATTTTTTATTCTTTTAAAGATTTAAAAATAATAGTAAAAGAAACACAGATTTTATTTTATGTGTCATAGTGATTATTACGTGATTTTAAATCGCAATGCTTTGTAAATAGGTGAATTTATGATGCAACTTGTTACATGCATGCAATATAATGTAATATAATTTTTCACGTGTCACAATCTTATTAACCGAAATTGCATTGCATGCATGCAACAAGTTGTATCATAGACAAATCCTTTGTAAATATTTATTAGTGGCCTTTACATATGCCTGAAATTTGCTGAAATTTTAAATTAATTATTTAAATAATCAATGGAATTTTCCCTTATTTTTTTTTAAAAAAAAATTCAGGTGAGAAAATATCACCAATTGAAGTGGATGCTGTCCTATTATCTCATCCAGACGTTGCTCAAGCCGTTGCTTTCGGAGTGCCTGATGAAAAATATGGCGAAGAGGTATTATGTCCAATCCTTTCCCTCATTCTCTCTGCCCTTCTTACACCATTACAGCTTTAAATTCAAGATAAGATTTCATTCAATTCTTTTGGAAGTATAGTATTAATTAAATTTCTTTTTTTTTTTTTACGGAAAGTAGTGTTCCAATAATTTTGGAAAATTATCCTGGCCATTGGTTTTTTCTCAGAATTTCACATTTAATAATTTAACATTTGAAAAACAAAATTAATAAAAATAATTTTTTTATTTTAAAATTTGTCTGCAAGAAATAAAAATTTAGTATTACACGAATATTAAATTTTTATATTTATTGGAATTCATGACTAATTTTTTATTAATATTTATAAATAATACATGACAAATAAAAAAAAGCATGAATTTTCAGTACTCTTCTCATATGGAATATCCTTTCAAATGCAAGATCCACAAATTTTGGTTGTGATTGGGTATTTGGGTCCCTATAACGAGGGAAATAGTTTCCACAAGGCTCCATTGAAGATTTCTCAAAACAATAAATTTTTGTCATTATGCTTTCATTGAACGTGACGTATAAGAAAACACTTGATGTGAAGGTTTTACATACTTGTGGTCTGTGGAGTTGTGGTAGTGGTAGTCCATAAGCTTATTACCTCTCAATGTTATTCTGCCTATTGTCAATTAGGCATCATACCAAGACCAAACATGTGGATTCCCTACAATACTAAAATTCCCATTTTGACACCTTTACTTTCAAGTAAATTAAGTAATGAATAATTTTTTTTTAATTATTAAGCCTAGTCAAAAAAAATTTTATTACATGGCAGAGTATTAATTATTCATATTGTCCCACTCTTGTCACCTAGCTAGCTTACTATTTGAATTTTGTACACTAATTGCTATCTATGCAAGGTTAGCTTTTTTTTAATATATATATATATATATATATATATATATATATATATATATATATATATATATATTTAAGTTACTTAGGAAGAATACTCATGCATAAAGTTTTCTTTACAAAAAACTAAAATACATAATCACTTTTCTTTTTTAAGAAATTAAACTAAAAAAATATAACAATTCAAACATTGGTTTTCAAATGAAAAACAATTCAAAGATTGAGAATGTTAATTTACTAATTTTTAAGAAATTTTTTACATATTAGTTTTTGAGGTTTTCTATAAATACATATTGAGTCAAAATACTATTTAGTCCCTGAATTATTGGTCAAACTACTATTTAGTCCCCGAATTGTTCAAAAACACTATTTAGTCCCTGAATTGTTCACTCTGTGAACTATTTAGTCCCCGAATTTGACAAAAATACTATTTAGTCCCCGAATTTGTAACTATGTCAATTATTTAGTCCCCAAACTTGGCAAAAATATTATTTAATCATCGAATTTGCAACTCTGTCAACTATTTAGTTTACTGACTGTTACCCGTTATAGTTGACAGAGTTGTAAATTCGGTAATTAAATAGTATTTTTGTCAAGTTTGGGGATTAAATAGTTGACATAGTTACAAATTCGGGGACTAAATAGTATTTTTGTCAAATTCGGGGACTAAATAGTGTTTTTGAACAATTCGGGGATTAAATAGTAGTTTGACCAACAATTCAGGGATTAAATAGTAGTTTGCCTCATTTTTTTTTCTAAGGGCATAAAAACAATTATTTTGTTGACTTCCCACTATGCTTCATCAATAACATGTGTTATGTTTTCTTCTTATAGATGAATGAAGTATTAAACGACTTACAAATCTTTAAAAAATAATTGTTAATATTTAAAAATTCTATTAACTAATCAAAATTTTAAGAAGCAAAATACTATTTAGTTCTTGAATTGTTGGTCAAATTACTATTTAGTCCTTAAATTTGACAAAAATACTATTTAGTTCCCAAATTTACAGCCATGTCAACTCTTTAGTTCCCAAATTTGGCAAAAATAATATTTAGTCCCGAATTTGTAAATGTCAATTATTTAGTCCCCAACTTTGGCAAAAATATTATTTAGTTCTTGAATTTACAACTCTGTCAACTATTTACTCTCCTGACCATTACCAATTAGATCACCATCTGATGTGCTGTTAAATGTTGATGTTGCCTGGGCAAATGCTACATCAGCATTTAACGGCCACATAACGAGTAACAGTTAGGGATTAAATAGTTGACAGAATTGCAAATTGGGGTACTAAATAGTATTTTTGCCAAGTTCGATAACTAAATAGTTGATAGAATTACAAATTCGGGGACTAAATAGTTGACAAAGCTGCAAATTTGAGGACTAAATAGTATTTTTGTCAAATTCGAGAACTAAATAGTAACTTAACCAACAATTCAAGGACTAAATAGTATTTTACCTCAAACTTTAACAAGTGTTACATGTCAGATGGAGCCAATTTATTATACTATTTCTTTCATTATATGAATTTCCCAATATGTACACAAACTTAGCATGAAACAATTTTGTTGATGACAGATAAACTGTGCAATAATAGCAAGAGAAGGATCAAACATTGACGAGGAAGAGGTTCTAAGATTTTGCAAGAAGAATCTTGCGTCGTTTAAAGTCCCCAAAAAGGTCTACCTCACTGATTCCTTACCAAAAACCGCCACCGGAAAGATTTTAAGGCGTCTTGTGGCGGAACATTTCGTTGCTAAAAAATGAGCTTCTCAAGATCCTCAGCTTTTGAGGTCCAAATCTTCTTTACGTGAGAAACGTATAGGACATTGTTATGAGAGTGAACACAATTTGTAAAAACCCACGGACTATGTGGGTTTCTTCATATATTATGAGTATTTATGGCCTTTTTTTTTCTTGTGACAACGTCTTGTAAATTCTTACTTAAGAAGGTCCAAATAAGAGGTGGGCCAGCCATGGGCGTCCTTTTGAATAATTTGTTTGCATGTAAATGTAGGGAAGATGTTTCTGTTATTGGGCTTTTTTTCGCATTGATGCAATAGATATTGGGATCACTTATACTTTATATCTTAGAAGCATTGTTAGATTTTGTTTCTCGAAATAAAAATAAAGTCTGTTACCAAATAAAAAATAAAAATAAAGTCTACGCATAAATTTATCAGAAAACTCGAGCTTTTATTGAGACGCCAAATTCTTGATTTTATAGCATAAGCTGTTGTCCTCTATTACTATTCCTGTTTGGAGAATATGTCCTTTTTCAAGCCTCCAAGAATTTTCCATTCCTATACTTGTCCTCCAAGAACCTTTCCATCCCTAAATTTGGTGTATAGACTGGATTACAGTCTGGGTTTTTCTTTTTCTTTTCTGAAGAAAATACAAAGGCTAAAAGTAAAATGCATAATAAATCATAGGTCTATAATACCCAATGATGCTAAGTGGATTACCCCCTATTACCGATCACATTCTTATACTAGATTGAGTGACTTCATGCATGATGGTGGTTACTGAAATGAAGCAAAACTCGCTCAGGTCTATAATACCCATAATCTAGCTCGAATCCTGGACATAGTAGTTTCTCACACCAACGTGGAGGATAGATTGGTCTGGACGAGAACCAATCATGGAGAGTTCAATGTGAAAAAAGCCTATGAGATTCTCAGCAATGGTACTTACAATTTGCCATCTTCATCCTTCAAATGGCATAATTTATGGAAGGTCCCTTTGCCACAACAAAATTCTGCATTTCTGGTGGAAAAACCTCAACAAAGGCCTCCCTCTCAGAGCAAACCTAGCAAGAAGGGGACTGCAAATTCCTACAACATGGACATCAGAAACAGCTGTGTGACCTTGTGACAGATTATAATCAAAATACCAACCTTGCATTGCTCAGGAGTATCCGCTTATTTCTGGAACAGTGTAATCAGGAGCAGCTGCGCAGTTTCACTATAATCATCCCCAATAGGATCCTTGTTGGCCAGTTGGTCAACAAGTCTGACACTGATATTAAATTCCAAACTATTATCCACAATATTTGTACTAACAAAGGTATTTGTATTTCTTTTCAGTTCCGTATTAACCACCACAGGATGGAAGTGGATACTTCTACTTGGCCTATAGGGTGGTATACTCTTAACCATATGTAAATGTTACTTCTATATATCAAAAATAAATAAATCATAGGTCATGTGAAAATAATTTTGTTTAACTATAATAATTGGCATAGTAACATATTTGCAAAATCAAATAAAACTTCGTTTAACTTTAAGATTTTGCAACTTTATTTCTTGAGAAAAATAACTTTTTTGTTACTGTTTTTGGATTAAAAAAATTAGCAAATAGTAGTATAGGAAAAAAATTATTAGTTTAACCCCGTTCCAATGATGGTAGTGGTAGGGACAAAATAATCATTTTATTAACCATATTCCCAAATCCCTCCCTTAATGGAGGGAATGCCATTCCCAAACGAGTTGAGAATGATAAATCCCCCTTATGAGAATCCCAATCACTAATCTGTTTGGACAAAAAAGCATGGGGAGAAAAATGCCATCAACTCCCATTCTTAATCTCAACCAAACAAGCCCTAAGTAAGTCTCTTTCAATGTAAAAGCATGAGCCCAATGTTAATGAAAGGCCTTGAGTTTAACTGAAGTCTAACTTTTTAAGTCCAATTTTCTAATAACCACACCACCCAAACCTATTAAAATTTTCTAGTTTAAAAATTCTCGAGTTTATGATTTATATAATCTCATTGGTGTGTAATACTTAATAATTTTTAGCAAAATTGTTATTTTTCTCTCATCAAATGAGACTAAATAAAAAAAAGTGAGCGAAAAAAATAGATGATTTAACTAAAAATTATTGAATGTTGTATGGACGAAGGTACAAATCATATTCAAAGGCAAAGACTTTTTCTAGTAACCAAAACCTATATAACGTTTCTAATGTTTTAGATCTTGATAGTTGTAAACGAAAGTGGGCAAGATGTAAAACAAGAAAGTGTTCTTCACGTAGGCTTTTTCTTTTGGTTCGTTTTTTACTTTTTCACTTAACATTTTATAATATTTTCTTTAAGAGTTGCCTGATTTATCATTCCCGTTTCAATTCTCATTTCTAAAGCTTCACGTAGAATATCTCATTTGTAGATGAAAAATCCATCGTAGATTAATCTATAATCAAATACAACAACAACAACAACAATCAAAACTTTTTTTTATTAGGTTGAGTCGGTTATATGGATCAAGCGTCGTCAATATGTTCTGTCTTTGTACATTTATATGGTTAGGTTATTTACGGTTAGATCCCTCTTAATCATTTCTCCTATTGTTTTCTTTGGCCTTCCCCTACCTCTTAATCTACAATATGTCCCAAAAAATATTAAAAAAAAAAAATCTTATGGGCTAATCCAAAGTCAATTGAAGAAAATTTTAATTATGCAAAATATTTTCTTGATTATTATTGGTCAAAACTCTAAATTGGTCTTTTATGTTTGCATAAAGTTTTATATTGGCCCTTTATGTTTTTAAAAAAGTTTAAATTGGTCCTTTATGTTTGCAAGAAGTTCCAAATTGGTCCTTCCGTCCAAGTCCGTTTATTTCTTCCATTAAGTGCTGACGTGGCGTGCTGAGGTGGACATATCATCTCTCATGCATGTCCATTTAAGCTGATGTGGCAATGACATAACATGACATGTCAGCTTAGATGGACACGTCAGCACTTAAATTAAGAAATTGACGGAAGTGGACGGAAGGACCAATTTGGAACTTCTTGCAAACATAAAGGACCAATTTAAACTTTTTTAAAACATAAAGGACCAATATGAAACTTCGTGCAAACATAAGGGACCAATTTAAAGTTTTGACCAATATTATTTTAAGCACATGATTATCACTGTTATAAAATAAAAAAGTTTGCTAGAAAAAATCCTTCCTCCATCCCTTATTTATCTCCTATTCCATTACCTTAATCCTAAACCCTAAACTTAGGATATGATGATTCTTGAAAGGTATAAGTTTCTTTTTTTCTTTTGGGTAAAGGAGAAGTGGCCCCTAGAGGCCCCAATACCTCTCAAATGATGCTCAAGAGCAACATTCACCTCCAAAGGTGGAGTAGGCAGAAAACAAGCTACAAGAGGACGTAGGAGCCATGTATGTAGGGATGATCAAAATACCTATACTCAATGGGTACCTTGAAAATTTATCCTGTGGGTTTGGGTATGGGTCTGGGTACAAAGTCAACGGGTCCGGGTCCGGGTAATGAGGTACCCTACCCGTACCATACCCGCAATAGTAATTATTTATTTTTTTATATATAAAGTATTATTTTTAAATTTTTTTGTGTTGAGAAAATATATAATTCTAAGAAAAAATATTAAATATCTTATAGATATTAAATTAATTTAATTGTACATTTATATTTATGATTTAATTTTTTTATTTTTTGTGATTATAGATGAAAAAATTGATAAAAATAATTTTTATATTAATAAAATAATAATTTATTTCAAATTTTTATGGGTCTGGGTCCGAGTATGGGAATTTAACTACCTGTAGGGTCCGGAGATGGGAATTGATTTTGATACCCGTTCAAGTTTGGGTCCAGGTCTGAGAATTATAGGACCCTATCCATACCCTACCCATGATCATCCTACATGTATGTAATAATCAAAATTTCACTCTGTTAAGGTTTTCTCATGCCTTCTGCCGCGCCAAGGCAAGCAAGGTTAAAAGAAGTTTTGAGGGTCCTACCCTTTTTCATCTTCTTCATTCGAGTCTATTTAGGGAGAATGTTGTTTTCTCTCATTATTTGTAAGAGTTCTTCTTTCTTTTTTGTGGAAGAATCTTCTCTTCTCTAAAAAAAAAAAAATTCCTCTCTTCCGTGCAGATTTACTTTCTTCGTGGATAAAATCAAGAGATTTAGGTCACGTTCGATAGTCAAATGGAAATGGAAGGGAAAAGGAGAGGTCCCAACCACTTTTTATTTTCTTGTTTCCTGTACAGAAATCCAAAGAAAATAATAATATATATATATATATAATATCTATTATATTCTTTGATTTGACACAATTATAATTTTTTTTTTATTTTAATATAAGGGATAAAATGGTAATTTTAATACATTCTCATTCTATTTTCATTCTCAAACTTTTACTAACAAACAGCATTCCATTTTTCTTTCCGTTTTCGTTTCCACATAAAGAATGTGCCTTTAAGGTGATAGAAAGGGAAATCAAAAAGTAGATGGGATCCGATTACTTTTTCTTTTTCTTCTTGGAAAAAAAAATACAAAATATTTATTGTACCATTTGATTTGACACAATCATAATCTTTTTTTTATTATTTTAATATAAGGAATAAAATAGTAATTTTAATACATTCCTATTCCTTTTCTAAATTTTTATTACCAAACACAATAAACACATTCTCATTCCCGAACTTCTTGTATTGTCTAGCTGTTTTTTTGCCTTGCAGTGCTTGCATCCTCTTCAATGCCTGACCTAACGACGATACTTCCGATTCAAGCTTCTTCAGATCTAGGTAGCTACAAGCCGCTTCACCAAGCGCATCTGCTTTATGTTCTGGCCACTACGCAAAATGCTTCAGTGCATTGTCAAGTGTCTCCTCTTATAGTTGTTTATACACTTCTCCTCAGAGGAGAAGACTTACTCTCATATGTGTATTTGTTGTCCTATAATATCTTTGTGGCCATTTTTTCTAGGCTAAATGACCTTTTTGGTCCTCAACGTTTGCACTAAGTTTAATATTGGTCCTCAACGTTTCAAAAAGTTATTTTTGGTCTTCAACGTTTTTATTTTGGTCAAAATTGGTCCTCCAGCATAACTCCGTCTGGTTTTTTTCGTTAAATGTTGACGTGGAAGGCTTATGTGGCACACCCTCTCTCCTACGTGTCATATTTGGATGACATGACACCATCTCTCACTCCAATTCAGCAAAACGCCGTCTTGCATCATTTCTCTCTCACTCCAACTCAGTAAAACGGCGTCGTTTTGCTGAGTTAGAGTGAGAGAGAGTGTCATATCATCCAAATATGACACGTAGGAGAGATGGTGTACCACATAAGCCTTCCACGTCAGCATTTAACAAAAAAAATCAGACGGAGTTATGCTGGAGGACCAATTTTGACCAAAATAAAAACGTTGAGGACCAAAAATAACTTTTTGAAACGTTGAAGAACAATATTAAACTTGGTGCAAACATTGAGGACCAAAAGAATCATTTGGCCTTTTTTCTAGAATGAAATATCACTTTGACGATAAAAAAAAAAAAAAGGACCAGCCAAAGAAGCCATAGTAGTATCCGCAGCAGCATTTCCTTCCGTATAGATTTGACCGAACCTCACATCCCAATCAATTGTTTTAAAAATATGAAATGCTGTGGCAGTAGCAGAACTGCAGAATTTGATGGTTGAAACGAAAAGAAAGGGATCTAAATAATTGGTAATACACCATGTCAATCTTGTAAACAATTTGAGAGGAATCTGATTCCTACTCGGAGGCAATAGGATAAAGAAAATTTTGGTGGGTCCAATTAACTAGCCCATGTGCCACTCTACCTCGTACTTTAGATTGTCACATGATCATTCTCCCCACGTTCCTTAGAAAGATCCGAAACATCATCCAACTAAAATAGAAATCTAACCAGAACCAGCGATAAATTCCAGTGTATAAAAATATCACTAAGTCAACAATTTCACAGTATAACACCATCAAGAATCCAAAACCTTAAGAGCAGGATCTACCCATAAAGCAAGAATATCACCTAGGCTTTTCATACGGAAAAACATAAGTTCATATGGGAAAGTCTAAGAAATCCATACAGAAACACAATTAATCAGAAACAAAACCTAAAACTACTGTAGCCAACAAAGGCAGAGAGAGCCAAAAACAATCCAAGCCCCCGAAAAAGATATTCAGGAAGACGACGGAGAAAAATACAACATTAACACATCCTATCACAAGCAAGACCAAAAAAGAGATCGTTCAAGCACAGTTTTACATTTCCTCCTGAGCTTCTTCCTCGTCTTCATAGTCATACCCATCCTCATCTGCAGTTGCATCTTGGTACTGCTGGTACTCTGAAACAAGATCGTTCATGTTGCTCTCAGCCTCAGTAAACTCCATCTCATCCATACCCTCGCCTGTGTACCAATGCAAGAAAGCCTTTCTGCGGAACATAGCTGTGAACTGCTCACTCACCCTCCTGAACATTTCTTGAATAGATGTAGAGTTTCCAATGAAGGTAGATGCCATTTTTAGACCAGTTGGAGGGATATCACACACAGTGGATTTGACATTGTTGGGAATCCACTCAACAAAGTATGATGAATTCTTGTTCTGTACATTGATCATCTGCTCATCGACCTCCTTTGTGCTCATCTTGCCACGGAACATAGCAGATGCAGTCAAATACCGACCATGGCGAGGATCAGCAGCACACATCATGTTCTTGGCATCCCACATTTGCTGAGTCAATTCAGGTACAGTGAGAGCCCTGTATTGCTGTGACCCACGAGATGTGAGTGGAGCAAAACCAACCATGAAGAAATGCAACCGAGGGAAGGGGATGAGATTCACAGCAAGTTTGCGGAGATCTGAATTGAGTTGACCAGGGAATCGAAGACAACACGTCACACCACTCATGGTGGCTGAAATTAGATGGTTCAAATCTCCAACTGTTGAACAGAACAAAATCAGAGATCACCAGTAAGTAATCTAATTACAAACAATTATATGTGACCCAAATAAAATACAAGTAGGAAAATTAACTCACAGCTTGGAGTGGTAAGCTTTAGTGTTCGGAAGCAAATATCATAAAGAGCTTCATTATCCAAAACCATGCATTCATCTGCATTTTCAACCAACTGGTGTACTGAAAGTGTTGCATTGTAGGGTTCAACAACAGTATCCGAGACCTTTGGTGATGGAAACACAGAGAAGGTGAGCATCATACGATCTGGATATTCTTCCCTAATTTTGGAAATAAGAAGTGTTCCCATCCCAGAACCAGTTCCACCACCCAGGGAGTGGCAAACCTGAAAACCTGAAAGAATTGTCAAAATTTCAGTTCCATAAATGCACTAGATATAAAGAACAGTACAATTTAGAAAGGCAGCCTTGTCTCAAACAAAATTATTTGAAGTAAACAAAAGACTGTTTACTAGAGATAGCTAATATTGTACAAAATTAGGGATTTTAAAAACAAATCTTCCAATTCTGTAGCTCTTTATTTTTTCCAGAACAAGAGATCAGGAAAAGAAGAAAATAGTTTCGCAAATTTTTTCTCAACAGACGATGAACTTCAAAAGACGCAAACAGTAAAACGACTCAATTAGTACGAACAGAAAAGTATCGAAATCAGAAGCTTGCGCTCTTTAGTTAGTTGTGCTAGCACCAGATGTTATGGTTTCAGGATTTCAGTTTACATAATACCTAACACGATAGAGTGTCGACAACAAATAGTATCAAAATCAAAAACCACTAAAATAACATGACCGATGCAGAAATATCACCCTAAAAATAGAATCAATTAAACTCACAGTACAAAAATGTAAAATAAAAGCGAATCATCAGATAAATAACCTAGGCTCTAACTTAACTATAAAACCCCTAAACCCAACACAAAGACTGACTCTCATATGAAATAATACCTTGAAGACAATCACAGTTCTCGGCCTCCTTCCTCACAACATCAAGCACTGAGTCAATCAACTCGGCCCCCTCGGTATAGTGTCCCTTCGCCCAGTTGTTTCCTGCCCCGGACTGCCCGAACACAAAGTTATCAGGCCTGAAAATCTGCCCGTACGGACCAGATCTGACGCTGTCCATGGTCCCTGGCTCCAGATCCATGAGCACCGCCCTGGGAACGAATCGGCCACAACTCGCCTCGTTGTAGTACACATTGACTCGCTCTAGTTGCAAATCGTTGTCACCTTGGTACCTTCCCGTCGAATCTATGCCATGCTCGGCACAAACCACCTCCCAGAACTTGGCTCCGATCTGGTTCCCGCACTGGCCTCCCTGGATGTGAAGAATCTCACGCATTTTCTCGAAGCTGAGTAGAACACGAACGAACAAGTTCTAGAGAGAGAAAGTGCAGAGAGAGAAGGGAAAGCGAATTTCAGACGACGAGCGAAGAAATCTGAGAAATGAAATTAGAAGCAGAGTGTTTTTTATAGGAGGGAGGTAACGGAGATTTAACGGCGTTAAAATCGTATGCTGAGATGACAGTAAACGTTAAAACGGCGTTAGGTTTCAGTGGGAATTTAAATTTTGAAAAAGGAGCCAAAATTTTAAACCCCTTTTACCGCAAGTTATCGTGTGTCCCCGAGCTCAATCGTATACGAAATCTCAGCCGTTGATTCAGTAGGATGTGGAGAATGGTGGACACGTGGGCGGTCTTGATTATCTGAATTTCCGGCCGTTATTTTGCTTTCAACGAGACGCTTCTGACACGCATTGAGACCTGAAAGGCAGGTTGGGGAATGGGGAGTTCACGCTCCTTGGAAGCGAGTGAAGGGAACGCGCGATTGGATTGGTGAGGTACAACTGTCTGTACAAGTGGGAATTTGGGTGTGGGCACATGAAAGTAGAAAGTTGGTAAGAGTAACACGTGATAAGGCGGGATGTGTCATGTGAGTGGCACTTATGACAACCAAATCTTGGGTAAGGCCATGTTTGTTTATACTTTAAGACTTGGAATGTTAATTTTTTTTTTAAAAAAAATGAAATATATTTATTCTTTGTAATGGAATGGAACTTTTCGTAGAAAAATTTAATAATTCCATTCAAGAATTCTATAGGAATTTTTTATGAATAGTTTAATTCTTGTAAAATTTATAATTGAAGAGTTTCTAAACAAAAGAAAATGATGTCTATTAAACTTGTGAATGTTTTAACAAAATAATGAATAACTTTTTTAAAAAAATTTCACAAAAGAAAAACCTTTTAAATATATTAAAATAATATTAATATAGGGTCAAAGTCGACATTTTATTCATGATTTTGTATAAAATCTTTATATTACTTTTTAAATTTTTTTTATTACAAAAGAGGTGAGAGCAAGCTAAATCACAACTCTCTTAGAGAGACAAACCTCTCTAAGATCGTCCTGGCATATTACAAACAGAAGGCTGAGTATCAAAAATAACTTCCCCAAAATTGATACCTTGCGCAAAATTAGCTAATCTATCCGCCATCCTATTTCCTTCTCTATAGACATGCCTAACCATAACATCCCAGTTATTGCTAATCATACTCCTAATATCCGAAATCAAGGAAAAAAGAGGATGGGACATATCAACATCAGACTTGATTAACCTAACAATCATAGCTGAATCAACTTCCAAATCAATATTTGTAAGCTTCTTTTCCCAAGCTAAACTGAGGCCCAGATAAACAGCCCAAACCTCGACCAGCAAAGAACTTCCCTTGCCCAACTTCTTAGCAAAACCAACAATCCACTTGCCATTGGAGTCACGAATAACCCCCCACACGCAATACTGTAAAAATGGGTATAAAGAGACCCATCCACATTCACTTTGAAACTCCCTTAGGCGGATTCCACTTAATCCATATCTCTTTTAATTTTATTATTCATTATTATATACTAACTAATATAATTTCTTCTCTTGATTAAATATAATTAGTTATATATAAAAATTGAAATGATTTACTATTTTTTTTGTTAGCCACTTGGTGTCCGAGGCATTATCTCTACTAATATGAATTCAACCAGCGTAGCGTACCTGATTATAGTAAAAAAATCTCCCAACAAAAATAACTACATTCACAAGACTTGGACCAACCCCACGTTGCTATTAATTTAAAGGAGGCTAAATAGTAAATATTACCTTAGCTTTTTCTTAATTTAGACATTTAAAACTTGATTTTTATTTATGCAATCTGTTTTTTTTCATAATCAAGCTTTATTGCACATCAACGGGGTTAAATTAAGTGAAAAAAAATACTAATCTATCATAATGTGATAAACTAATTGAGATTTAAATTTTTGGTGAGAGGGATACAAATTTTATACTACTAAAGTATCAAATTTTTAGTACATCTTTTCAATCTTTGTCAACATTAATAGGAGCGCTCGCCCTAACATGATTAAAGATTACATTTTTTTATTACTTTTGACAAATGGTAAGTAAACAATAGAGTGGGTACTGAATTTTCGATACTCCCGCAATACTAAATATTCCCTCCCATAAGAGATGTGTATTTTTAATATAATTATATCTAATAGAAAGATATCAATAAAAAAACTCCATTTGCACAAATCAAATGCGCCATAACCAATTTTGTCTTCCTTACAAGGTGAAGCATCCACTATTTTATGGAAAGAATGAATTATTAGTTTGAATTAGTGAAACATTTCATTTTGTTGTTTCATCAATCATTATATGATAATTTTTTTCGCACAAAAATCATTAATATATACATATGTAGACAATTGCTTACTCAAATATCACAGAAAACTTCTAAAAGAAGTAAATTTAAATACCTATGCTACATAAATCTCTTCGTTATTCTAACTTGACAATTATTAATCAAACATAAAACAATCAATTTAATCATTACCTTAACTATTCAGTTAGTTTTGAAGTGAAAGATTTGATAAATTATTTGACATTATTATACGTACCAAGCTAAGTGATTATGTATTTATAATTAGGAGAAACATTTTAGTTTTCTCCTTCTATATATGACCCAAAATTGAAGCAACCATAATTGTGTCATCATGTCACAACAACCTCAAATAAATCAATTTGTATGTGTTTATTTAGATTGTAGAAATTATTCCCATGTATCATTTCAATTCAAAGAAGATTCTTAAATTCTGCTAAGTAATTGAAATTTTCGTTTAATTAATTTAAGATTTTTAATATGAAATAAATATAATAAATTCAAATTATATGTATTATCTTAGGTGTCTAAGTAATGTAAAGACATTTTATATCTCTCATGGTCAACTCAAAAATATAAAATCTAATTGATGCATAATATTATGCCCTTTGGTCTTTACCCTCAAGCGAACATTACATTACCGACATCATTACTTAAGTTTAGCAATTGCAATTGAAATTATAAAAAATAGTTTTTATTATGTTAAGCATAAATGAGCGGTAAAGGTATTAGTCATGAAATTATATTTGATCCATATAAGTTAGTAAATTTTTTTTTTTTCAGGAAAGATGGTAGTAAGGGAAGGCATTCCTAGGTACTACTGGGTAGAGCGCCAGTGACATGTTGGGAAGACCTAACAGAGGCTCAACCCAAAGGATTACTTACTGCACAGGCCTAAACCGCAAGCAGTTTTACCCAGTCGCAATTACTCAACTAGCCCTTGGGTGTCAGAAGATCTCCATGAGGAGAAATGCCTACAAAAGCAGGATTTTAAATAAATTCAGAAGAATTCGAATCCTCACCCATAGGTGAGACGAGAACTTTCTCCAAATACGACTAAACATGAAATTATATTTGATCCATATAAGTTAGTAATTAGAAGTAGCAAAGATGGACTGTTAACTTTTTATCTTAATGTTGCATATTGCTAATGCTAGATGCTGCGTGATGTGAGTAACTAGTAATTAAATGAATGGAAGTTGTGTGAGAAAGGGGGTCCATTGACTGTACTAACTTTTCTTTTACTCCAAACAGAGATTGATGGTGAACCATCAATACAAGCATAAAGAAGTAGGGCCATTGTCGTCAACAAGAAGAAGCAAACGAGTCATCAAAAAGTGTGACATAAGTATCAATAACAAAGGATCCGAATTCTATTAACTATCATTTTTTAGGTTTACTAGAGAATAAAATATTATTTATTGTAAGAGTTATCATAACAATATGTTTAAAAATCGAAAGATTAATTATTATATCCACTCTGGTGGATACTCTATAGTCCGTTTGGTATGTTATTTGATATAGAAAGTGAGGTCGAAGCTTCTCTTATGATGTGGAGGGGAAGTGAGATGGAGAGAAGGAAGTGGTAGATGAAAATACCACTTTGCGCTTCTCACCATATCACTTTGAAAGATAAAATAGTCTTTTTTTTTGTATTTTTTACTTTCACTTTCCTATTTTTTTTCTATCATACCAAGCAATTTTAATTTCTATTTTCATTTTCCTTTTCCTACATACCAAACACACATAAAATCTTTCACTTCCCTTTCCACTTCTACTTCCCACTAAAACACTCATCCGATTCTAAATGCTACCCTAAAGAACTAAAAAAGAGGCAATGTTATAGACATATGGACATAGGGTGAGTTAAAGCTCACAACTTATTAACTATTGAAATTGTTTTGAGATTTATATCATTTTTTTATAAAAAATTTAAGATAATATAGATCTCAAGACATATCCAATAATTTAAAAAGTAGTGAATCAAAGCTTACCATAACTCCAAACTATTATCTTAAAAAATTGACATCAAGTGAGAGGAGAGGTAGTGATCACACAACCCTTCATGACAAAGCTAGAGACTTGTTTTTTAATGTATTCTCTCCTTTTGATGGATCCAATGTCCTTCTATTCTAAATTAAATCAATCATTATAAAAGAGAAGTTGTTGTGATTTTATGCACATATGGTACTGAGTAATTTCTTAGTTACATCTAGCCTCTTCATTCTCCTAAATAATTATATATATATATATATATATATATATATATATATATATATATCTTTTGAGGCAAAATACTATTTAGTCCATAAATTGTTAGTCAAACTATTATTTAGTCCCCAAATTTATCAAAAATACTATTTAATCTCCGAATTTCTTAACTATATCAACTATTTAGTCCTCAAATTTGACAAAATACTATTTAGTCCCTGAATTTGTAACTATGTCAACTATTTAATCCCCAAATATGACAAAAATACTATTTAACCACCGAATTTGCAACTCTGTCAACTATAACGGGTAACAATCATGAGATTAAATAGTTGACAGAGTTGCAAATTCGGTGATTAAATAGTATTTTTGCCAAGTTTGGGAATTAAATAATTGACATAGTTACAAATTCGGGGACTAAATAGTATTTTGTCAAATTCGGGGACTAAATAGTTGACATAGTTAAGAAATTCGGGGACTAAATAGTATTTTTGATAAATTCAGAGACTAAATAGTATTTTAACCAACAATTCAAGGACTAAATAGTATTTTACCTCATTTTTTTTTTTTATGATTATCTATTATATTCTATAGCATATACACATGAACAAGCAAAGGCAAATAATGTCAGAATTGAATAGAAGTTGAGAATGAATGTGGTTGCACTTTCTCATCAAAAAGCCTTGTGTTGTGACATTACTTATCATCATCATCATCATAGGCATCAATGAGCTGGGTTCCAAAAAGGTATATTAGGGAATATGCTGATGTTCTAAGCAACCTTTGGAGATGAGATCTCCATGTATGCAAAAGAAGCGGTGTTTCTTGAGTCCAATCATGTGCCTCAAAGACTTGCATTTCACATCAGTGTGGAACTATACCTAGAATTAGGATTTGGATTTTTCAAATTTTGTTTTTTCTATCTCTCTAGTTCTATACATAATTGGACGGAAGGGGATCATTTAAAGTAATTCTCTACATTTTTTTGTGGAGTTATGAGAGAGATAGAGAGAAAGAAAATTAAGAGAGAGAAGAATTAAGAAAGAGAAACTTCTCCTTCTCTCTATCTCTATCATAACTCCACCAAAAAATATAGAGAATTAATGTAGAAGATATTTTTTAATTGGACCATTTTTCCAATGGTAGATCTCTTATTTATCTCTCTTTGAGTTTTTTTTTCTTTGGATCTTTCTTTATCACTTTACCTCGCTTTATTATCTTCTCACTATTGAAAGATGAGTTCATTTCCCTTTACATAGATGGGTATAATTTTAGAGATAAAATAATATTTTATTGAGAGATGAGAAAATGAAATTTTATTAAAAATAATATTATTTATTCACTACAACAAAATTTGAATTTATCTACGGAATTTTACCCACGGAATACAAAAAAAAAAAATATTTCTTCAAAATTAGCCACGGATTAGATTCCGTGGGTAATTTCATAAAATTAGCCACAGATTGTAAATCCGTGGGTAATTTGTCAATTAGCTACGGATTTAGCCACGGTTTAATTTTCGTGGACAATTTCTTGGAATTAGCCACGGATTAATATCCGTGGCTAATTCGTGGGTGAGTAGTAAATTAGCCACGGATTTACAATCCGTGGGTAAGTGGTAAATTAGCCACAGATTTACAATCCGTGGGTAAGTGTTCATTATTTAAATTTTAGATGTACATATATATAATGTTTTATATTAATAAAATAACAAGTGATAAATAACCTAGTAGTAATTCTAAATATTACTATGCCACAGAATAATCCGTGGTTAAAATTAAAATTCTGTAGCTATTTTACCACGGATTTCCCATGGACCCATCCGTGGCTATTTTAATTTTTCCCACGGATGGGTCCGTGAAAAATTCGTCGGAATTCCCCACGGACTCTAAATTTCATGGGTATTTTTTATCCATGTTAGTTTTAGTCACGGACTGTGGGTAAACTCATTTACCCATAGAACAACACAGATTTACCCACAGAATAACACAGATTTACTCACGAATTTGTCCGTGGGTAAATCTATGTTTAGTGATTAGGAGTTAGAATATCAAAGGCTTTTTTGGCAAGTGAGTTCCTAGCACAATTTGCATTGGTTCATATGATGGATATAAGGTACGTTAAGGGGCTCTGTCTCTCTTTTTCTTTAGTTTATATAGTGGTGTCAAACGGGTCGGCCCAATTAAATAGTCTACGTTTTGAATGCTCAAACCTACTTTTTTTTTTCAAAATTTTTAAACAACTTTAAAATTGTTTTTAAAATTATTTCTTAAAAAAGTGATTTTTTTTTTACTTTATTTAACAAACTAAAGTCAATTAAATTTATTCCATAAAAAGAAGTCAATTAAATTTATTATGATAAAATAGTATGTCTAAATTAATGTATTTATTTTAAAGTGTGTATTATCTTCACTTTAACTTATTTTTTTGTTTAATTATTTTATTCATTAATTTTTTTTTGTTTACATTATAAAAAGTTAAATAACACCTAAAATTATATAGTTATACTTACTTTAAAGTATTATATATTAATGTTTGATTTTTTTTTAAATTAACTTGTTCTTTTGTGGGGCGGCCCATTCTTGGCCCATTTAGCTTGCGAGCTAAATGAGTTTATTTTGATGTCAGTATCAGAGTATGAAAGGCACAAATGGTGGCCATAATTTATCTCCAAGATCAATTACACTATTGAAAGCTAGAAAAGTACAAATAAAATAAAGCCTTCCAAACAAGTCTCCACATGCATAGCACTTAGCTCAAGCTCTCCAAATTGATGTTTCCATCCAATACATGTTGTAAAGATCCATTTTTAGCCCATAATACGTAAAAACGTTTTCCCTGTTATTTTTTAAGGCTTTATTTTGAGTTTTTTTAACTCTTCTAGCTTTTAATATTGTAATAGTTCTAGCCACCATTCGTACCTTTCGTGCTCACATCATATTTTTTCATTCTCAAGCTTGCCCATTTAACGAGCATTCCAGGCCGGTCTGTTTTCTCATTCTCAAGGCTTTATTTTCTCCAAATTGATGTTTTCACCCAATATATGTTCTATTTTTGCTCATTTATATAGTTAGATTATTAACAGTTAAATCCATTAATATAGTGGTATTATTCATTTGACATTGTATTCAAGCTAGCATGTCGCATTTGGGTAACATCTAAGCATTAACATTTTCATGTCATTGATCCATACTTAAAAGGATTTGACAAAGTCTTACGTTATCGACTATGTAATTAACGCACCCTTCTCTTTATTCCGAGCTTGAGATTGGTTATGAAAACTAAACTTACCATAGATAGAATTAAGTAAATAAGCTATAATATGGGGAAAATGCGAATAATTTTTTCTAATTAGAAAACTAATGTAAGAAAGAAGTAATGAATCAAGTCAAATTAAAAATAATTATTTGGAAAATCTTATAAGTAATTTTTTTCAACCTCTTTTTTTGTCAAGAAAATAAGATTTCATTCACGATAAAGAGACACTGTGATCATATATTACAAGACTATCAACAAAGCTTAACACATCAAAACAAAAATTATACAATACATTACTAGAGATGAAATAAGAGTAAAGAAACTAGGGCAATACATCTAAGGAGAATTTCCAAATCTTCTACCTAAGTTCAAAATGATAGACAACATTTTCCTCAAACTTAATTGTTCCTACAAATAAAAAGAAGGGAAAAGTACCTTTCCTACCCCAAACGTTTGGGGGTTCTGTCAATTTCACCCTTAACGTTTTTTCGTTGTCAATTGTACCCCTAACGTTTTACGTTTCTGCCAATGTCACCCTTTTCACTAACACCATCAAATATTTAACAGTTTTTGCTGACGTGGCATCCTATGTGGCAAAAGGTTTTTTTTCCTGTCAATTGTACCCCTAATGTTTTACATTTCTGCCAATGTCACCCTTTTCACTAACACCATCAAATATTTAATAGTTTTTGCTTACGTGGCATCCTATGTGGCAAAAATATCTGACTTGGTATATTTTTTTCCACATCAGATTTCCTACTCATCTTTTCCCCATCAAAGTTGTGTCGTTTTGACCTCGGACTATTCCTTCTAAAATATAACTCAAACGCACGCGCTATTTTGCTCATAAAAACATCAGAGACGTTATCCATTCTCTATTTTAGGGTAACGTCTCTGACAAAGTAGAGAATGGGTAACGTCTCCGATGTTTTTGTCTGCAAAATGGCACGTGCGTTTGAGTTATATTTTAAAAGAAATATGGTGAGGCTAAAACGACATGGTTTTGATGGGAAAAAGATGAGTAAAAAATTTGGTGTGGAAAAAAATATGCCAAGTTAGATATTTTTGCCACATAGGATGCCACGTAAGCAAAAACTATTAAATATTTGATAATGCTAGTGAAAAGGGTGACATTGGTAGAAATGTAAAACGTCAGGGGTATAATTGACAGAAAAAAAATGTTTTGTCACATAGGATGCCACGTCAGCAAAAACTGTTAAATATTTGACGGTGTTAGTGAAAATGACGACATTGGCAGAAACGTAAAACGTTAGGGGTACAATTGACAGCGAAAAACGTTAGGGGTGAAAATAACAGGACCTCCAAACGTTGGGGATAGTAAATGTACTTTGCCTAAAAAGAACATGAAGATATAATAAGAGGCAACACCCTCCTTCTTCTCTCTCAAGAACAATCTTTTCAACAACTTATTTTCTTCAATGTTAAGCTAATAGATGCATATATAAAATTGTTGTAAATCTTCTAGCTATTTTTAGTAGAGGAAAACTCTCAAGAAGGAGAAAGATTTCCTTACGAGAGAGAGGAAAAACCTTTAGTAATAGAAGGAGTAAATCTTATCTAAACTTTTCTAATGGAAGGAAGAAATAGAAAATAAAAAATTAAAGAGGCATTTGTTACAAGAGTAAAAAATATAGTATCGAGATTATGAGCTATGACATCTTGTAATCCTGTGTCTAGTACATAAATTAAAAAAATAAGTCTAAAAATTTTATAATCTCATATATTTTTGCTTTTTTTAATTTCAATTAAAGGAGTGATAATATGACATTTAAAGCTACGTGAGAAGAAGAAAAATAAAATTTGTTCCGACCTCTAATATTGGCCCAATCCAACAATAAGTTTAAGGCTCTAATATTTTCAGCCCAACCTAATTTAACCGATGAGGAGTGAGGATATCCAAACCAGGAAGTACTATTTTATTAGGAAAAAATTTATGTGTTGTTGCTTACATGCTTGATAAGCAACAACATATAAGTTTTGTCTATTTTTATTAACATTCTTCTACAGAATTCCCAAACATGACAAGGCAAACCAAAAAAAAAAAAAGAAAAGAAAAAGAGAAGAAAACCTTTTTCTACTAAAATTTCCTCACAGCCCAAACTCATCTTCGATACCTATCGATTCGCAAATCCTTGGTTTGGACCAAAAAGGGACTAAAGAGAAGAGAACCCTTTTGCCTCACCGCAGGCCAACCGTGGTGGCGCCGCCCCCTCCGCCTTCGCTGCAACCGGACTTCAGAATCTATTGTCTCTACTCGGCGCTTCAAAGTTCAAACATTGCGAGTCTCACTCAGAGATTAAGATGGTGAGCCAGAGGCAGCGACTTGCTCGGAAAAAATACAAAGCAGAGCACCCTGAACTGTTCCCGAATCCAGAGCCAACACCCCCAAAAGACCCAGACAAGAAGAAGAAGAAGAAACCGAAGAGTCCCTTCAAGCGCAAGAAGGGAGAATCAAAAGAACTCGGTGTCACTAATAAGCCCTTCAAAAGTAATTCTCGGAAACACCCACTTAGAGTTCCTGGTATGAAGCCCGGTGAGAGTTGTTTCATCTGTAAAGCTAAAGACCATATTGCCAAATTCTGTGCTCAAAAAGCTGAGTGGGAAAAAAATAAGGTTTGCATTTATGGTTTTATAAACTGTTCCTAAAGAATGGGGATTCCCTCTGCAAAAGAGTATAGGATCGTTTTGATGTGTTTTAACATTTTGTGTGTGGTATTTGCAGATATGCTTGCGTTGTAGACGGCGTGGTCATAGAGCCAAGAATTGCCCTGAGGTGAACGATGGCCCCAAGGATGGGAAAATTTGCTATAATTGTGGGGAAACTGGACACTCTCTTTCAAACTGCCCGCAGCCTCTTCAAGATGGTATTTTAAGAACATCATTCCTTTAATTATGTGGTTGCATTTATCTCCCCATAAGATAATTAAATTGATTAGATATGTATGTTATGGCACATTAACTGTTTTGTGTTTTCATTCAGAATCTGCATAGTGGTGCTGAGAATAGATGAGGTCTTGATGTAATTTGAGTGTTAAGTATATTTGCTTTGTTTAGTTAGCACAGAGGATGTACCCAAAAGAAATTAGCTCATAATTTTAATGATGCTATTAGATTTTAGAGTAAATTAATGTTTTGGTACTTGAAATATGCAATTTGTCTTAATTTAATCTCAAAAAGATGGAAATGTCAAATTTAGTTTCCGGAAGATGAAATTTGTCTCAGTTTAGTCCTTGTAATTTTCTGTAAGTTGTGTTAATAGAGATTGCCACTGTCATGGACTAAATTGAGATAAACTGTATTTTCCAGGGATTAAATTTGACATTTCTATCTTTCAAGAACTAAATTGAGACAAATTAGGACTTTTAGGGGCCAAAATGTTACTTCACTCTATGGACTTAATCTATGAAATGAAATGCGTTCTAAATGAACATGTGATGTGTCTCTTAGTTGTGGTGCCTAGGAACCTAGGTGTGAAGGCCTGGTTTTCTATCTTTCAATCTGCATCTTATTCAATATGGTTTCTTCTTATCTACATCTATTCAGATGCTTTCCCTTGTCTAGATTCCAGGAATGAATTGAAATGCATAGAGCCCGAACCAGCCTTCTTCATATATGCCCTAATCCCCTATCAAACCCTAAAGTTGCTTTTCCACCAGTTAGATTAGCACCTTATGTGAACAGAATGAATGATGTGTGGTTGTGAGTAAAGTGGTTTAGCCCTATTGAAGATAATTAGATAAATGATGAGAAATTGGAGTCCATCATACTTACTTCAGTCAATATTGAAATATGGATTTAAAAACTGGTAATTTATGTCTTGGTTGTTTGCTGGAGATGGAGGAAGAAACTGAATGATGAAAACTAGACAAAAAAACTAAGTTTTCATTTTTGTTTCACATGTATGTATTATGAATTCATGATTGAAAAATGAATCTCTCTCTCTCTCTCTTTTTCTTGTTTTCACCGGTTTAATAGCATGTGGTTTTAACGAGAAATTTTCTGTTTTATTGACCATCTAATTTGATTACATGGGAGTGAAAAGCTTGCAATCTGCCTCTTTTCTGGGGTGCAGTGGGTGGGTTCATATTTATTGCCTTACACCACATTAGGACTATAGTTCTAGCATCTATGTGGCTGTTAATTGTATGGTGATTTGCCTTCTGCAATTATTTTTTAAAGATTGTAAAGTTCCTCTGGTGGGCTGTCAAGTTCTTCCTTTTGATAAAATCTCAACTACTCAAATTCAAGTTGGGTGGTATGTTAATCTGTTCTTTCTTTGTTTGCTTATGATTCAAACTTGTTTCATTGGTGATGCAGGGGGAACAAAATTTGCTGAATGCTTTGTGTGCAATGGACGTGGACACTTGAGCAAAAACTGCCCTCAAAATGCTCATGGAATTTATCCAAAGGTATTATTGTAAGGCATTTATCAAAGCATATATTCTAGATATTGGCAGAATAATATGATGAATTGATGATGCATCTTTCTTTCTTTCTTTTATTTTTGGCTAGAGGTAGGCGGATAAAAGAAAACAGTAGGAGAAACTATTAGAATCGATTTAACTAGTAATAATTTATCCACATAAATGAGTGAAGATAGAACTCGTTGGTGTCGTTAGGTTTTGTTTGTTGTTATTTTTGGGGAGGGAGTTTGGTGATTCATAGTAAAATATAGATGATTTGATTCGTATTTAAAGTTATTTTAATACATTTCTCTTGAAAATTGAGTGTACTATTTTATTACCATTTGTTTTCTTCAGGGTGGTTGTTGTAAAATATGTGGTGGTGTAACACATTTGGCAAAGGATTGTCCTGAGAAAGGGAAAAAAGAGTCTTTTGCCGCTAATGGTTATGGCAATGCTGGTAAGATTTCTACAAGAACATTATTTCAATATTTCATTTTTTGTTTCTGATTTTGATTTTAAAATGCAGCATTTTTTTCATTATTTATTATCTATGTTTATTTTCTTCTATGAAATTTGACTGATACTAGCCTTTGTTTTACTGCTCCAAGCAGTGAATAATAGAGATATACCAGATTTAGTCCTTTGTTAGGTAGGATGAAGTAAAACAGTTGTATCTGCTTAAAAACTAGTGTAAATATATATATATATATATATATATATACACACATACACATACCATATTTTATTATATTCTATTTCATTCCCACTCCCTCAAAATCTAATCTACTAACGAAACTGCCCTAGTCTTCAAATGTAGGATGTTAAGGTAGTATTCTATTTTGGGCTTGATAGTGAAGAACATGATGAGTCCAACCTTGTGTGATCTAGCTATTTTATCTATTAAGTTTATCAGTTAAAGCATTCTTATTTAAGGTGACATATATTGGTGTTTATAATCTTGGTTGATATGATCTCATTAAGAGATGGTGTTGTAACAAAAGGGGCTCATGTACGATTTTCTAGGTACTTGGGAAATTGAAATTTCCATATACCAAACACCACCTAAGCTCTTTTTATTTGCATTTTGCCTATTTAATTGCTTTCAATTACAATTTCTTCTCATTTTGCTTAACTTGATCATTTGGGAATATTTCTAAGGTAGACCTTGTAAATGTAACACAGAAGTGTGAGTGGTGGGTCCCCATTAAATGTCTATCTCGAGTACAGCCATTTATATTTTGAGTTTTTGACAAATAAGCGATTCTTGCTTAAAATTTAGGCTAAAATGCATAAAACCCCAAAACTATATAGGTCATGTGCAGATAATCTCCCTAAACTGTAAAAAGTGACCTGGAACTCCTTAAAGGGCCTAAACTTTGCAATTTGTGCAAAAAAACTCATTTTGTTTAATTTTCCATCCAAAACCCTAAAAAGGCAGACAAGTCAAATTGTTTATGGAGTTAAAGTTTAGAGGGTTTTCTACACAAGATCTAAAGTTTAGAGGGGTTTCTACATTTTGATATGACTGGATTTCGTTGACGGGTCATTATTCCGTAATCTTTTGGATGGAAATGTTAACGGAGGATTTTATTGCGCAAATTACAAAGCTTAGGAGAGGTTCTAGGTTTTTTTTTTAATGCATTTTAGCCTACATTTTAAGATCTAACCCAACCATGATTTAAAACGGATGTAGTATGAGTATAGAAGATGAACTCATCTTCCATTGGTTGAGTACGTAAATTGGGTCTATTAAAGGAAGGGTGCTTATATTCATCATAGCTGATAATTATTGTCTGATCTGATCATTCTTTGTTTTTTCTTGCAGCATTTGGAAGTGAAGAAAGGCCCAGAAATCAGGTTACCAAGTTAGTGAGTGGGGATGATCTTGAGGACGACTTCATGGTTGAAAACTCCTCAAAATCAAGAAATGTTGATGAGAAACCAAAGAAGAAGAAGGGTCCTACCGTTGTAAACTTCACCTAATTAATGGTAATTCGTATCTTCAAATATAGTGTGGGGATATTGGTTTCCATTTTCTTTAACATGTGGGGGAGATCTTGGGAATTTCCTCAATTTTGTTGTCCAATATTGTACTAGTTTCTTTAGCCATGAGAAAGAAATTATAGAATTTGATGAAAAATCATTGAACAGACACGTGTGTGAAGATACTTGAAAGAAAAGAATTACAATAATGTTTTTTTTGCCCGTACTGAATAATGATAATATTGAACTGAATTGGACTAACCATAAACTATATATATGACCAAAAGATTAACTTAACCTATATTAATTACTATGTAATGTCTAATGAGTAGAAAATGTTTCTAGTGACCAATAATCCCCGTTGTCAATTCTTCAATGAACACATTGGAACTTAAAAGTATGTTTTGATTGGATATTATTAAGGGAGAGGAGGAGAAACAATTTAATAGGTTTTTAAAATTTTAGTAGAAAAAAATTAGAGGATTTTATGTTAATCTTTATGAATTATGTTAATTCTTCTTTTTTTTTTTAATTTTAATTAGAGAGATTTTGAAAAATACCAATAAATAGATGAGAAATCTTTCTTTCTTTTCTTCAATTCTCTCTCTCTTTTCTAATTATGAAACAAATCCTTATATAGCATTAAGTGATAGTACTATAAGGGTGCATTTAGTACAAGGTTTAGAAAAATAATCATCTTATAATCCCGTGTTTGATACAAGATTTAAAAAATTAATCTAAAAAATCTTACATTTTTGGAATTATTCTGATCCTATATTTCTTCATGTTTTTAATCTCACTTAAAGGGGTGAGATTATGATAATCCCATGAGATGATATTATTTTTCAATACCTACTTTTATTAAATTACCCTTGCCCTATTTATTAACCATCTTGTAAAATAATTCCAAGATTATGAAAGTTGAACCAAACAGTTATTTTAATATTTCCGGGAATCCTAATCCAAATTTAACTCTTGTACTAAACGCATCCTAAATGTTACAAAAAAATGACGAATAAAATATAAACAAAAAAATTTAGGTATATATATATATTTTTATATTTTTGTCGCAACTCACAAGATTTTCAATATAAAATCAATACGTGTATGGTTTATACTTTATATAATTGAACTCTTCTATGATTGATTCTTTTTTCAAATTTTTACATATTTTATTTTGATCGAAAAATCTCATAACAAAAATCAACAATTATAAACGTTCCCTGCTAATATATATGATGATATATTTCATAGGAAAACTACTTGCCAATTATAAATGTTCCAATCCTACATACACATTGACACACATAACAAATTAAAATAAAAGAAATTAGAACCTTTGTTTTCTCCCTCAAAATTCTCCTTCTCCCCGTTTTTGTCTCAACCTAATCCTTTTCTTCCCCTGAAATAAGGATCTCTTCCTTTCTTTCACAATTATTGCTTTATTCTCATTTCCCATTTCTCTTTCCTTACCTAGCCTTTCTCTATCGTCACAGACAACAACATGGTACGTCACTCTCTCTCTTGTTCTTGTTTTTAACCAACATCAATTATATATGTTTCAATCATACGAGTCTGGTCTGGTGGTTCCGAACTCGATCCCTTAACCAAGTTTATAACCAGTCGTTTACCCTTAAGCGCAGGACTTGTTATAAGAAAATTAATCATTGCTATCGGCGATAGTATTTTTTTTTATTGTTGTGTTAAAATTGAAACTGAATAAATAGGAATGAATTGTGTGAAAACTAAACATGCATATGTAGGCGAATGCGGCGTCTGGAATAGCAGTGAGCGATGAATGTAAAATAAAGTTTCAGGAGCTAAAAGCGAAGAGGAATTACCGATTCATATTGTTCAAGATCGTAGATCAAGAAGTGGTGGTCGATAAAGTTGGGAGCCCTAATGAGACCTACGAGGATTTCACTGCCTCTTTCCCTTCCAATGAGTGTCGCTATGCTATCTTCGATTTTGATTTCACCACTCACGAGAATTGCCAGAAAAGCAAGATCTTCTTCATTGCCTGGTATTTCTATCTTCTCTTCCTAATTAATTAATTATTTCCACTTCTTTAATGTTAGTATTGTTCATAATATATTGCACTAAATTTGACCATATATATATATATGGGATCTATGAGAATGCTGCTAGAATTCTTTAATTTGGAACTTTTCAAATGGACATTGTATGTTCTTTATTTGAAAAAGATAAGGGAATGTGAATGAAAATTATAATCGGAAAAGATGAGGGAATGGAAATGTATGATATGAATGGAATAAAAGTAGGTAAAATGACCATTTTATCCTTACATTAAAAGTAGGAATGGAATAAAAGTGGGTAAAAAAGTAGGGGCAAAAACATAATTTCATCACATTGCAAAAAGTGAGATTTGTTTGTTAGGAAGAAAAGAAGAAGGAGAAGGCTTCTTGTCCCCCTTTCCATTATCATTTTCACAAAAAGAACATGGCGTGAAGTTGTGTAATAATTCTACATTTTTACTTCTCATTCTTCTTAAAAAACAACTTACTATTTTTTTATTGGTTAAAATGCATAGAATACTCGTGAGTTTTAAGTAATAAGTACAAAACTTCTTTGAGTTTTCATACTTACATTCAACCTCCTTGAAACTTTAACTCTGGGTAAAGAACCCCAATTCTTAAGAATTTTGTTATTTTTTAATAGAATTCTGCCGGGTCAGCAAATACCTTGCCGCTTCACTATTTTTTTAACTTGTTGAAAGCATTTCAATCGTTTCGGTGCTAATTGAATGAACGTGAAAGTGATTTTGATTGGAGTTCTTTGTGAAATGACTAAAATATCTTTCAATCAGCTAAAACAAAAAATAATGACTTGACGAAATTTTGTTAAAAAAATTAATGAAAATATGAAATTCTTCACCGAGGAGCTCTTGTGTCCAAATAGAAAGTTCAAGGGGTTGAGTACAATGTTTAAAAACTCAGTATTATATGCCCTTAGGGTACACTTGGTATAAATGCATGGATGTAAAGTACTGTAAATAAAGTACTGTAGAGTAAAGTACCGTAGAATAAAAAAAAGTACTGTAGAGAAAAGTGAAGAGAGAGACAGAGAGAAAAATTAGAAGAGAGAAAAAGTATGATAAAAAATGTGTTTAGTATGTATAAAATATGATATAAAATTTTTTTGAGAATCGTGAAACACCACGATTTCACTGTTTAGATTTTACACCAAACATACCCTTAAATTAAAACTCAAAGGTGTTCCCTACCAAAAAAAAAAAAAACTCAAAGGTGTTATGTACATTTTAGTATTTTTTTTCTTTAATTCTCTCCCATTTAGATACATGAAAGTATATATGATATGCTGTCATTCAAGAACAATTTTATGTCTTCGTACAAATATTTTTTGCTTCAAAATCAAGCTAAGCACATGTTTCAAACTAGACTTAATTAAACAAAATCAATCTTATTTAGACTTAATTATTTTTCTAAAAAATGTATATATATATATATATATATATATATATATAATAACAAAATCAATCTTATTTAAACTTAATATTTTCTTATAAATAAAAAAACACTTAATATTTCTTACTTTGTTTCACTTCATAGAAATATTATATATATGGTTTTTGTCTCATTTTATCACTTTTTAATTTTTTATTCTTATTATTACCACTTTTTAAATCTTATTTTTCAATCTATACCAAACGCACTGTTCAGGCTTCAATTCGCCGTTGCTAACGGCAAATTGGGAGTCAACCCAATCTGCTCCAATTCGCCGTTAGCAACGGCAACTTGGATTTTTTGAAAAAACTGATCCTACATGGCATGTTGACCTGTCCAATTCGCCTTACCAACGGCGAATTGGACTCTGTAAAAATTTTTTAACCTATTTTTTGTCAGATCGGGATCCCAATTGATCATTAAAAAAAAGTAACACCAATTCACCCTTGAGAATGGCGAATTGGTATTGCTTTTTCAGTATACGGCCCCTAACTCTCCTCTAAATCAAACCAACATTCTTGAACCTATTCACCTTTCACTGTGCATGTAAATTATATGGTATGAAGTATTAAACCTACCTATATATATATATATATATATATATATATATTAATTTTCTTAATAGTTGACTGTAAATTATATTGTATGGAGCAATGATAACTCTTCCTTTCTTTTCTAAAGACTTGTCAACACGTCTTGCTTTTTTTAATGACCAATTGGGATCCCGATTTGACAAAAAATAGGTTAAAACTTTTTTACAGAGTCTAATTCGCCGTTGGTAAGGGCAAATTGGACACATCAACATGCCATGTAGGATCAATTTTTTCAAAAACCCAAGTTACCGTTGCTAACGGCGAATTGGAGCAGATTGGGTTGACTCCCAATTTGCCGTTAGCTAACGGCAAATTGGAACAAAAAAAAAAATTTCCAATTTGCCGTTGCTAACGGCGAATTGGAGCGTGAACAGTGCGTTTGGTATAGATTGGAAAATAAGATTTGAAAAGTGATAATGATAAGAATAAAAAATTAAAAAGTGATAAAATGGAACAAAAACCTTATATATACAAACAATTATATCTAATTATACATTATGACTTTTATATATATATATATATGACAAAAGAGTTAAACACTTTTTAGTTTACTAAATCTTCCATTTTTAAAGTTTATAACTTGCAAATATCATAACTATAATATAATTTACTCTAACTTATGTTAATTTTAAAAATATAATACATAATTAACTTCAATTGTTATTATTTTGAAATTCGGGTTTTTGGGTCGGGATAGATTTTATCTTGTAAAGGGGTTCAAGTCTTACTCGTAACTAATGTAAATGTAAGCTCGAGTTCATATTTTAATAATAAACACATAAGAAAGCTTTGTCCATTTTTCAATGAGGCCTGTCCGTGATCAAATATATTTTAAATCAATTTTTTTTTATATCAATGGAATTAATTTCCCGCAATATTAGTGAATTATGATTCAAATATTCATTAAGAGATGTGTCTATATATTAATTGTCTAAATGTATCATATATGTAGGGCTCCTGATGCATCAAAAGTGAGAGAAAAAATGGTGTATGCTAGTTCTAAGGACAGATTCAAGAGGGAACTTGATGGTATTCAGTTTGAGCTGCAAGCAACTGATCCTAGTGAGATGAGTTTTGACATCATAAAATCAAGGGCATATTAATAAATTAATAAATAGCATCTTTTGAGATTATCCATATAGATTCATCTTTTCCCTTGAGACATATACTTTTAATTTAATTTCCAGCATTCTTAATTTTCTTAAATATTGTTTTCTTTAATTTCTTCTTCTTGTTGAATTATCTTATATGCTAAACATGTAGTTTGCACATAATTGATTGTGCAAAGAGTTTATGTAAGAGTTTCTCATTATTGAAATAATTGTTTTCATAGATCAAAGCACATGCCAACATGGTATATATGCTCTTTTGGTAGTACAATATTGTTACTAATTAATTTGACATTTTTCCTAGCACATATATATATAATTTGGGTTTTGTGATTAATTACCATTTCAATTTTCATTGAAAATGAAAAACATAATAAAGAAATGGGAATTAATATGAGTATACTGGGTGAACATCGGTTTAGGCTAGCCCACCAACCTGCTAAACTCAATTTAATCCGCCATGTTGGGTTGGGTTGGTTCGAGTTGGTGGGTTGAAAATTTTCAGCCCGAACCATGGCGATTTGGGTTGTGGTTTTATTAATATTGAGCTCGTCGGAACCGAACCAAACTGCCAACCCGCCAAAAATTACTTTTTTATTTTTATATACATTTATGATTAAAAAATTATCTGATAGGTTGATTTCAAAATATTTTATGATTTTTTTATCATTCCATTACCCGACACGCAAATCTCTCCAATCATGAAATTAATTAGATAACCACATAGTTGAATTATAAATATATTATATGCATAATGCATTGAAACTTCAAATAACAAGATCACAACTAGTTAGATTAATCATAATTCAAATAAATTTGAAAAAAAATGAATGAAACGTGATATTAAAAAGTTTATGAAATATAATTTATTAAACTATATTAAGTATTTTTAAAATTTTGGCTAGTGCTGCTCAATGAATCAAGGAAAAAAGAAAAAAAAAGCGGGCCCGCCAACCTGAACCAACCCAAACCACTAGTGAATGGTTTGAGTTGGTTGATGCATTTTTAATAAGTCCGAACCAATCTAACACGCTGATATTTTTTTAGCCCAAATCAACCCGCCCCTAACCCGAACCAACTCAAACCAACTCAAACCGTGTGACTCTAATGGGTTCAATTCAAAGGAAGAAGAAAACCTTTATATTTTTTGTTTATTTAGAATCTTACTATATAGATCAAACCAATTCTCATTAATACAGGGGCTAATTTATTAATATATAATTTTAAAATAAAATATTTATCAAAATAAAATACATAAAATCATATTTTTTAACATACAACAAATTTAAATAAAAAAAATTTTAATATTACTGTTTTTCTGATATTGTAGGGCCTTCGCTCTAACACAGGGCGAAAGCCCCATAAATTTTCTATATATGATGGACCATTGGGTCCATCATATATAAGTGGGGCCTTCGACATGGTCAATGGCGAAGGCCCCACTTATATATATATAATTTAATTTAAATAATATATATATAAATATAAATAAATTATTAATTTAATTTTTTTTAATATAATAGATAAATATATATATATTTATTTTATTTTAGATTGTTAAATTTTATTTTATTTTATTAATTGTTCTTGACTCTCATAATATTTTTAGTTTAGTGTATCGTTAGGAAGATGATTTGAGAGTGGTGTGGAGTGGTTTGAGTTTATAAACCCTTTGGTTGGAGTTTAAGTGAGTAATGGAGTGGAATAGTTTATGATGATTTGAAAACCTTTCCAAACCATTCAACACCTCAATTTTCAAACTCCTCCAAATTGGAGGGTTTAGGATAATTTGTCTTGTTTATAAAATTTAATTTCATTATTAATTTCTTTTATTTTACTTTTGTTCATTCATTATAAGGATAATATTATCAACCACCCACTTTATTATTTTTTTAAACTCCCAATCAATGGAATAGTTTGTTTGAACCATTCCACCCTACTCCATTACTAACCACTCTACCACACTCTCTTCAAAACTCCCAAATGATATGAAGTGTTTTAAGATGGTTTAAAAATCATTCCAAATTAAATTAGGTTGAAGAAAACATTATATATTATTTAAAAACTCTCTTATTCGTTGAAGAAAACATTATCTTTATAATGAATGAACAAAAGTAAAATAAAAGAATTTTAATAATGAAATTAAATTTTATAAACAACACAAATCATCCTAAATCCTCCAATTTGGAGGAGTTTGAAAATTGAGGTGTTGGATGGTTTGGAAAGGTTTTCAAACCATCATGAACCATCCCACTCCATTATTCATTTAAACTCTCAACCAAAAATTTATAAACCCAAACCACTTCACACCACTCTCAAATTATCTTCTTAACAATACCTTAAACTAAACATATCGTCCAGAACAATTAATAATTTATATATATATATATATGATGGAAACGTCCATCATATATATATATATATATAGAAGTGGGGCCTTCGCCATTGACCATGCCGAAGGCCCCACTTATATATGATGGACCCAAAGGTCCATCATATATAGAAAATTTATGGGGCCTTTGCCGTGCGCGAAGGCCTCACAATGTCAGAAAAAAAGTAATATTAAAATTTTTTTTGTTTGAATTTGTTGTATGTTGGAAAATAAAATTTTATGTATTTTATTTTGATAAATATTTTATTTTAAAATTATATATTAATAAATTAGCCTAATCTAAGTTGGTTATTAATAGTTTAGAAGAGCCATGTTAAGAATTTGTTGTCTTGTTTTACACAAAAGTATAAGGAGAATGGAGAGTAGACACAGCAAGATAAAAGATACAAACATTGGAAATGCATCCATTGATGTACTTTAGATCCAAAATTAGAGCTCTTAAAACTGGCTTAATTCATCGGTTAGCTCGTTTAATCCACTAATTTGGTGGGTTGGATTATAAAATCTCAACCTGTTTAATAAATGGATTGGAGAAACTCGACCCACCTAACTTGCGAGTTAGGTGAATTATCTTGCGGGTTAGGTGAGTTGGCCTGTAACCCACCTAACTATTAAAAAAATTTATTTAATATATTAATAAAAAGTAAAAGAAAATCCTAATCCCTAAGTTTTCATATCTCATATATGAAATATATTAAAAAAATTTATTTAATATATTTCATACTTTCATTGTTTTGTATTTAACTATGTGTGAGTGACATAGTAAAATATAAATTTATTTAATATATTTCATACTTTCGTTATATTGTTACTGATAAACATTATTAACAATTCAAGGTTCACAAGATAACCATCATATTCTTCTAAGGCTAGATTTAAGTATAATTTCTTTTATCTTTGTTTTAAGGTTCTCCAATAAGAAAATGTAATTTTTTTGAAAAAGAACCAATAATAGAACATTTGGGTTATATAAAATCATACACATATGATTTTTTTATGGTCAAAGGTTCATTTCGGTCCTCTATGTTGCATCCAAGTTTCAAATTAGTCCTTTATGTTTCAAAAGTTTTTAATTGGTCCTTTATGTTGCATAGAAGTTTCAAATTGGTCCTTCTGTCCACTTCCATAAATTTTTTAAGTTAATTGCTGACGTAGTGTGCTGACGTGTCCATTTAAGCTGACATGTCATGTAACGTCATTGCCACATCATCACATATGATGAATAGAAGATGACGTAGCATGACACGTCAGTTTAAATGGATACGTAGGAGAGATGATACGCCACGTCAGCACTTAACGGAAGGATGGACGGAAGGACCAATTTGGAACTTCTGGGAAACATAAAGGACCAATTTAAAACTTTTGAAACATAAAGAACTAATTTGAAACTTAAATAAAACATAGATGACCAAAATGAGCATTTGAACATTTTTTATTAAAGAACCTTAAAGGCAGAGATTTTGAAGGTAAAATATAAATTAAGTGGGCTTAATTAGTATATATCTATTGACTGTTATCACTCCAAAACAGCTTTAGCAAAGATTTTGAACGTAAAATATAAGTATTCTCAATAAAATAATCGTTTTTTGGCCTGAGTATATAAAATAAATTTGATTCATTCAAAAACAATGAAGGAATAAGAGGGTTTTAGAAATTTCAACCAGGGTCACTAACTCTGTCCTATTCTCACCTGATTCATATCTTATTATTTGTCTTTCTTCATTTCGACCAAATTAATCACAAATTACGCTTCTGTTTTAAAAAAAATATTACTTCATTCAAAATTACTAATATTATTTTAATTATCAATATTGACTATATCATTAAGATTATCTGTATGAAATTTCTATGAATAAAAAGGGCATAAAACAGTGTACTTGAAGTAGTCAATAACCTTGAAAAATAATGAATAAAAGCTTTTAATTGTAGCTTATGTAATGATCTAGATATGTCTACCAAGAAACTTCATAAGAGAGTGATATAACTTCGTTAATATATTAATATATAGACAGTAGTCTTCTGCATATTTATTATATAAAGAGAAGTCTTTTTCCCATGTAATTAAGTACAATTAGCACTACTGATATTCAAAATCACTTTGTAGTCTTTATTTACTATATAGTCTTTTCATAAAAATAAATAATAATAATAAGAGTAAATTATCATTTTGTTCCTTAAAAGATGTAATTTGTCTCAATTTAGCTCCTAAAAATGGAAATGTCAAATATAATCCTGAAAGATGTAATTTGTCTCAATTTAGTCTTTATGTTTTTTTGTCAGTTATGTTAATAGATATTCTCTGGGACTTTCACCCTTGTCTTTCCTGTGGGTTTCATTGAATGGTTGTTTTAGAGGGGTTTTCATGATGGATTTTCAAAGAGATTGGAAGGATATGTTGAACTAGAGTTTTGTTTTGCTCTTGAGGTATTCTTTTTTTTTGGTTTTCCTTCTTGTCCTATTTCTTTGTACTTTCTTTCCTTATTAATAATATTTCTTTTTCTATAAAAAAAATTCTCGGGACTAAATTGAGACAAATTGCATATTTTAAGGACCAAAATGAAATTTACTCTAATGATAATAAAACCCAAAAGAATAAGGAGTCTTTAGAAAAACTTCTTTCTATTTATATATATGAATCATCTACCATAAGGGAAAAGCACATTCCATAAGCCAAAAACATGGGTTTCTACCTTAGTGCTGCTGAGTATGCCATTTTCATGCTCTTCCTATTTTCTCAAACTGCACACTTATGTCTGTGTAAGAATTCAAGTATAGCAGGATGCTTAGAACAAGAGAGGCAAGCTCTTCTCAAGTTCAAAGCAACCCTCATTGATCCTTCAAACATGCTTTCCTCTTGGATTAATGGCAGTAGTGACTGTTGCCTTTGGAATGGCATATCTTGTGACAACCTTACTGGTCATGTCTCCAAGCTTGATCTCTCAGGAAATTTTTTAGAAGCTGCATATACTAATGCTGCTCTTGATCCCTCACTAATGGAATTGCATCATTTGAGTCATTTGGACTTGAGTATAAACAATTTCCATGCCTCTCCAATTCCCTCCTTCTTTGCTTCCATGAAGCAACTCACATATCTTTCTCTTTCCAATGCTAATTTTAGTGGAAAGCTTCCCCTCAGTCTTGGAAACCTCACAGACTTGAAATTTCTTGATCTCAGTTTAAATGATGATTTATACTGTGATGATTTGAACTGGGCTTCTGAACTTGTGTCACTGCAATACCTTAACATGAGTGGTGTTCACCTTGGGAAAGCACACAATCTGTTCCAGGTAATTTTCATGCTTCCTTCTTTGTTAGAACTTCACTTATCTGAGTGTGGACTTCACACTTTAATCCCTCCTCAATATGTCCCTCTTAATTTGACATATTTTCCAAGGGTTGAAGTTCTTGATCTTACCTACAATGAACTTGAGGTTCCCTTTCTTGATGTTTTTCAAAACATGACTTCTGTTAGAGTCCTTGACCTTTCTTTCAACAATCTCAGCTCGCTACCATTATGGTTGAACAAGTTTCATAACCTTAGCGAACTATACGTTGCTGAAAATGTAATTTTCGGTCCGCTTCCTTCGGTTCTTCGAAACTTGACTTCTTCCATAAGAGTCCTTGAGCTTTCTGGAAACAATCTTACTCTGGTTCCAACATGGTTAGGCGAGTTAAAGAGCCTTCAGTTCCTAAATCTTGCCTCAAATCAACTCACTTTGGAATCTTCCCTGTCACTAATTTTGAGAGACATGTGTGATTTACAAAGTTTGGACTTGTCACATAACAAGTTACAAGGAGAAGCATTTGGTGAGTATGAACTATCTGGATGTGTCCAATATGTTCTAGAAGATCTAGATTTGAGCTATAATAATGAATTTGAAGATTGCTTACCAACTTGGTTGGGGCAACTTGAAAGTCTGCAATACATTCATATATCAGAAACTTCAATTTATGGTCCCATTCCCTTTGCTCTTGGAAAATTAACACAATTAACAAAACTTGACCTTGTTGGGAATCATTTGAATGGATCAATTCCAGATAGCCTTTCACTGCTTGTGAATCTGACATTCTTGCGTCTTTCTTACAATAGATTGGAAGGGGTGATTCCTGATAATCTCAGTCAACTTGTAAATCTCAATTTGCTTGACCTTTCAAATAACAATTTGAATGGTACCATTCCTTCAAGTCTAGGTAAACTTGTAAATCTAGAGTACCTCAGTCTTTCTAGTAACAGTTTACATGGTACCATCCCTGAGGATTTTGATCAACTTGTGAATCTAGTTGAATTAGAACTTTCTTCAAATGCTTTGGAGGGAGAGTTTTCTAAAATAATAGGAAGGTCTTCTTTCAATGATCTTAGTATCTTGGATCTCTTCAATAATCACATTAGTGGATCACTTCCTGAAAACATTTCTGACATAATGCCTGCATTAACCTCCTTGGATCTTAGAAATAATTCCATCACTGGTCCAATACCATCTTCATTGTGCAAAATTGAGAAACTGTCTGTTCTTGACCTTTCAAAGAACAAATTATCTGGTGAGATTCCAAATTGCTGGAGGAGTACTAATCAATCATATTGGGATGAAATAAATTTGTCATCCAACAAGCTCTCAGGTGTTTTTCCAACCTCATTTGGAAATCTTTCCTCATTGTCATGGCTTCATTTGAACAATAACAATCTTCAAGGGGAGCTTCCATCAATGCTTTCTACAAATCTAAAGCAGTTGGTAATTTTGGATGTGGGAGAGAATCAATTTTCCGGGAGTATACCGCCATGGACAGCGAACACGTTTCCCTCACTGCAAATTCTTCGGCTTCGGCAAAATATGTTGAATGGTACCATTCCTTCACAACTATGCCAACTCACATCACTCCAAATTTTGGACCTTGCAGACAACAACTTGATAGGTTCACTACCTCATTGCTTGGGCAATCTTACAGGAATGACTAAGGCCATTTTATCAGTTGAAGCCAAAGAGAAGTTTGATTTCAACTTCCTAGTGTCCAACTTCATTGATGAGTGGTATGATAAGGATGTTGAACAAGTCCTCAAGGGGACAGAACGTGATTATCTCAAGAACTTGAAGTTCTTAGTGAACATGGATTTTTCAAGTAATCGTTTGGGTGGAGTGATTCCTGAAGAAATAACTTGGCTCATTGGATTGCATGGCTTAAACCTATCATACAACCATTTCAATGGAGGGATTCCTAAGATGATAGGAAATATGAAGTCACTTGAATCCTTTGACATCTCTCATAACAAGATTTCAGGCAAAATTCCAACTGGTATATCTGCTTTAACTTCATTGGGATATTTCAATGTGTCATACAATAATCTCTCAGGACCAATTCCAAGAGAAAATCAGTTTCTGACTCTTGCTGATCCATATAACTATGTGGGTAACTCTTATCTCTGTGGGTTTCCACTTCCAAATAAGTGCTTTGATGATGATGATTCAAATCATGTTCCTGAAAGCAGCAAAGAATCTGAAGATGGGAATTCAGAGAATGTGTGGTTTTACTTTGTTATTGCAGTTGGATTTGCTACTGGTTTTTGGGGAGTCATTGGGATTTTAGTGCTGAAGAGAAGTTGGAGACAAGCTTGGTTTCAATGGGCGGATAAGACAGCAGAAAAAATAAGTGTTGCAATTGAAATAAAGGTGGAAAAGCTAAAGAGGATGGTGAGAAACCATGATAATAGCCGTTGAATTAAGATGATTATTGTCTGTGTTTTTGGCTTTTTATTTTGTTCTGTGTAAATGTCTATGTATCTGAGTGGTAATAATGGAAATAATGGGTTCTATTCTGTTTGTGTGTGTACATGTATTATTAAATTATGAGTGAATACTGAATAGAAAGTATGCTTTGTGTTTATTCTTGTTTTATATGGCAATATAATCTTTTTTATATTGCTTGTCACCATCAATTATTATTTTTTTTAAAAAAAACAAGGATGTATATATATATTAAATTGTCTTTTTATTGAGAATAATATCTTTTATATTTAATTTTAAAAGTTGGCTATAGCATGACTTTTAAAATTAAATATCTTTGAGTTGATTTCAAATCAACAGAGTAGATTTCAAAGAAGTGAGTTGATTTGAAGCAAGATTTAGGGGACTCAAGACTCTTAAACTCAGCTAACCATGATGGAACCAGAGTAAGATTGTTTCCAGAAAGCTCTAGGACTCTTATGGAAGAACAGGAGGAAGAGAACCGAAAAGTACATTTTGAGCAATGTATAGCTCACTAAGGTTATGGAACTTTTTCAACCACAAAGGTAGTGTGAGCTGAGATTGTTGAAAGAAAGGTCAAGGACTCTAACAGAAGTCAAGTTTTGAAAAGCATCAAGAATTGGAACTTCTAGCTCATTGTAAGTAAGATCAAGAACTGAGATCAAGAAATTTCAAGTTTGTGAGGTTTCCAAGATTGAGGGGAAGCTTTCTGCTGAAATTAGCATTGGAGAGAGATAGATATGTGAGTTGCTTCATGGAAGCAAAGAAGGAGGGAATTGGAGAGGCATGGAAGTTGTTTATACTCAAGTCCAAATGACTCAAATGATGCAATTCCATTAGTGAGGGATCAAGAGCAGCTTCTAAATAATTTCCTGAAAGATAAAGCTTGGAGACATGACCAGTAATGTTGTCACAAGATATGCCATCCCAAAGGCAACAGTCACTACTGCCATTAATCCAAGAGGAAAGCATGTTTGAAGGATCAATGAGGGTTGCTTTGAACTTGAGGAGAGCTTGTCTCTCTCCTTCTAAGCATCCCACTACACTTGAGTTCTTACAAAAGCATCTACCCATGTCTTTGGCTTATGGAATATGGCTTTCCCTTAAACCTAGATAGTTCATATATAATTTGTTGTAAAATTTGACTTGAAGAATATTATCTATGTAGTCTTTTGTGAAATATAAATCCTAGTGGGTATTAATAGTCTATTTTTAAAATTTAGGAATTAAATAATAATTTAATCAATAATTCAAAGACTAAAAAATAATTTATCTCTAATATAAATAATTTGGAAAACTGGATGTTATAATTTTTTCAATTTTTTTATGATGAGTCCTAAACCTCAAACTCAGGTAAACTATTTTATTATTATTTCCAAAACCAAAATGTACATAAGGTGTCTTTATGTAGAATCGTTCAATGTCAAAATGGAAAGCCTATATATTTAGTTTTATTTTCAACAAGACTAAAGATTGTGTTAATTAACTAGATGGAGAAAAGCTGGCAAAAAAAAAAAAAAAAACTAGATGGAGAAAAGACTTCTATGAAGAAGACTAGTGTCTATAGGCTATGTTCTTAAGGAAGATTTGTTGATGGAAAGGGAGGGGCAGAAACCTTCTCCCTCCTCTTTTCTTCCTAACAAACAAATTCAACTTTTTGCAATATGATAAAATTATGTGTTTGCCTTTACTTAAGAATGCATTTAATGAGGTTGAGATAGTAAAAATAATGTATAAAAATCACAACTTGTAATAAATGTATTTTTCATTTTTTTAAAGACATAAATGCCCTTCATCTATTTTCTCCATCTCTCTCTTTTTAATCTATTACAATGATTTTTTTTTTATTTTCTATTCATATTTATTATTCTAATTATTCTTTATTTATATTTTTTATTTTCAATTTATCATTATTGCAATTATCCTCAATTTTTTTTGTACATGATGTAATGGTATTATTAATGTGATTTTTTTTTAATAATATTAATGTGCTTTCAAAATTTAGCCTAGATAGGAACAAAAAAGTGAAACGTTATACATACAGAAAAATTGATTATGTGATTTAAAAAATAATAAATTTAGGATAACTCCATTACTGAAAAATTGAAAATAAAATAATATAAATAAAAAATAAATTAGTGTAATAAATATGAATAAAAAATTAAAAAAATAATCACTAAAATAAATAAAAAAGAGAGATTCTCAAAAAGAATTAAAAAGAGAGATACAGATATAATTATAAATATTTATTAGATAATAGGTGAAGGGCATTTATGTCTTTTAAAAAAATGAAAAACACATTTATTACAAGTTGTGATTTCTATGCATTATTTTCATAATCTCACCTTATTAAATGCATTCTTAATGAGTGCCCTTAGGGCACTGGTTAGCAAAACCCTACTTTTTTTATCCATTTTTATTCCATTCTCACTTTTAATGTAAAGACAAAATGCTCATTTTATCCACTTTTATTCCATTTACATCACATTACATCACATTGACTTGATATTTTCATTCCCTCCTCTATTCTCATTCCCACCCAATCTCCACAAAAGAACATACCATATATTAAATGACGAAGCTATCCTCTCTCACGAAGTTTCCTAGCAGATAGATATATCATGAATATATATATATATATGTACCTGAATTCTTAACTTTAATTTTGGGCTTTTCGGCTTGTAAAGTATAAAATGTGCATACATTTGTAAAAGTGGTCACTGGATACTTAACATCACTTGATTTATATATATAGTCAATTTTATTTAATAAAAAAAATTTAATTGTTGTTGTTGTATAGCAATTTGGATCAAATAAAATGTACTTCATCTTCAATCGATGATCTAGACTGTTGATCGGCTATAATAAAATTGCTTCTTTGCCAATCAATGGTTCAAATTGTCAGTCGAGATGCACTTCATATGAAGTCATTTTAATCGATTTGAGTACACATAACATATACTATGTACTAACTTCAAAATATTTTAGTGTTAGTTTTATTTACAACAAATATTTTATTTTTTATAAATATGAGTATAGGATAGATTAAATTTTTTTACATTTTAGGGCACGTTTGGTTTGGCATTTGGTCGTCTTAATCGTAGACGTAATCTTTTTACATCTTTTCAACTAAACACACTCTACTTTTTGTAATGTGATGAAATTATATTTTTACCCTGACTTTTTTACCCACTTTATTCCATTCTCACTTTTAATATTAGGGTAAAATAGTTATTTTATCCACTTTTATTCCATTCACATCATATCACATCAGCTTCATATTATTATTTTTTCATTCCCTTGTACAATCCTATTACATCCTTCATTCCCATTACATCCTTCACCCCACCAATCAAACAAGTATGAGCATTTATCAGCGCAAGGAAACTTCATGTGAGATTACTTATTGCTTCTCTTTGAATAGCTATTGTGAAGCATATTGATGTGTTTTGTCTCCATTAGATGACTTCAAAGACCCCAATTCCACACGTTAATAAAGTCAATATCCTAACTTTGATTAACTTCAGCAATCCAATGCATTTTCCTGTTCCTGATTCTTATGTAGGGACAAGTAATAGTGTAGCTTTATTGATAAAAATTCGATGAGAGACATAGAAATTAATGCAAAGAAATTCTACCAATTGTGATACATCCGTCTATATATATACCCCTGCAGCTTCAGGTCTGTTCTGTAAGCCGTGACTGCCTTGTTTTCCATAGCAAATCCATTAATCTTTGTGCAAAAATGAGGGCAATATTCCCAAATGTTGTGTTTCTTGTGCTTTTGTTGTTTATTCAAACATCACAACTCTGCTTTTGCAGAAACTCAACCTCTTCCTGCAATGAACGTGAGCGACTTGCTCTTTCAAAATTCAGAGAAAGCTTCACGAGAACAACTCTAGGGCCACTCAGTTCATGGGAAGGAGATGATTGCTGCAAGTGGAAAGGTGTGAGCTGTGATGCTATCACTGGACATGTCATCAAGCTTGATGCAAGTCTATCATGTTCTCCACAATCTTGCAGTATGAAATGCACATCAGATCCAAAATGCAGCGTTACCAACATTAAAGTTGACAGTATCAATCCTTCTTTATTAGAGTTGCAACACTTGAATTACTTGGATTTGAGTGGATATCAATATAGTCCATCACAAGTTGATACAAGTTCTATACCCACGTTTCTTGGTTCCATGAAGCAGCTGACATATCTTAGCCTCTCTTCTTCTGGGTTTTCCGGAAACATTCCCCACGAGCTCGGTAATCTTTCGAACCTTCATGTTCTAGATCTTTCTGGAAACCCTGGTCTACATGATGATGACATTGGTTGGCTTTCAAGACTTTCATCACTCAAAAGCCTAAGATTAAGTGGTGTGTCCCTTCACAAGGCAAACAATCTCTTCCAGGTACTTTACACACTTCCTTCTCTTGTACAAGCAGAATTTAGTAACTGTGGAATTGGTAAAATCCACACTCTTCCTCATGTCCCTCTTCTCCCCAATGTTGAATATCTAGACCTCAGTCATAATTCTCTTGATGGCCCAATTCCTGATGCTTTTCAGAATATTACTGCCATTAGAGACCTTGATCTTTCCTATAACTCTCTTTCTTCAGTTCCACACTGGTTGGGTAATCTTCACTCCCTTGTCCATCTTACTCTTTCTTTCAATTCTATTGATAGGATTGAAGGTTCTATAATATCTGTCTTGAGAAACACATGCTCTCTCCTATCATTAGATTTGTCACAACAAAATATTGATGGCTCAGGAGGGTCATTAGTGAGGTTTGGCAGAGGAAATTTATCTGGTTGCATGAGATATGATTTAGAAGAATTATTGTTAGGTCAGAGTGGAATCAGAGACAGTTTGCCAAGTTGGCTAGGGGAATTAAACAACCTGAAAACACTTGATTTAAGCAATAACTTCTTCCATGGTGAGATTCCTGCTAGTCTTGGAAGATTGTTGGGTTTAGTGAAATTAGATTTTTCTAGTAATCAGTTGAGTGGAACCATTCCTGAGAGTCTTGGACAAATGGTAAACCTAAGCACCTTGAGCATGTCTAGAAACTCTTTGGAAGGTACATTTTCTGAGATTCACCTTCAAAACCTCTCAAGCATAGAAAGTTTGCAAATAGGTTTCAACAAACTTTCTGTGAAGATTGATTCTGATTGGAGTCCTCCATTTCAGTTCTTAAGTGAGCTAGGCATGGCATCCTGCAATATAGGCCCAGAGTTTCCACAATGGCTTCTAAAACAAGAGCAACTTGACAGTTTAGATTTATCTGATAATAGTATAAGGGGAACAATTCCAGAAAATATTGCTGATCAACTTCCATACTTGCAATATTTATATCTTAAAGGTAACTTTCTAGAAGGTTCAATACCAAATACTCTGTGTGAGATTTTTATGATAGCCACACTGGATCTGTCAAATAATGAATTATCTGGTGAAGTTCCCAATTGTTGGAGAGGAGAAATTGCAGTCATAAATCTTTCATCTAATAGGCTTTCAGGCCATATTCCAAGCTCATTTGGCAATTTGTCTAGGTTGTTATGGTTGAATTTAAGCAATAACAGTCTTCATGGGGATCTTACTCAGGCTTTGAAAAATATTAAAAAGCCACAAATTTTGGATCTTGGTGAGAATCAGTTTAGTGGGATAATATCTTCTTGGATAGTAGAGTCATCACTGCAAGAGCTTAAGGTTCTAAGGCTATCACAAAATTTGTTAACTGGAGATATTCCATCTTCCCTTTGCCATCTGCCTTTGAGAATCATAGATCTCGCAAGTAATAATTTGTCTGGCTCAATCCCTACTTGTGTTTCCAATTTTAGTGGAATGGTTAAACAATCAAAGGATGACTCGGATGAGTTTCTCACACTAAGTGATGACCAATTCAAGGATCAAGGGGTGAAACAAGTTTTGAAAGGGTTGGAACAGGATTACACTAAGAATTTGAAGTATTTGAGGAACATTGACCTCTCAAATAACAATCTCACAGGATTCATCCCTGAAAGCTTCACTCACCTGTTGGGATTGAATGGGTTGAATTTGGCACATAATACACTTTCTGGAAACATCCCAAACAAGATTGGAGAAATGAGGTCATTGGAGTCCTTAGACTTATCAAGTAACGAGCTTTATGGTTCAATTCCCACCAACATGCTCACCTTGACTTCATTGAGCTTCTTGAACTTATCAGACAATAATTTCTCAGGTCCCATTCCAAGAGGGGCTCAATTCTTTACCTTTGGTCCATCTTCTTTTGGTGGAAACCCATTTCTCTGTGGAGATCCTTTAAGCAATGCGTGTTCTGGGAATCCTCCTACCAGCCCTGGAAATGAAGACGAAAGCAACAATGATGATGATGATGATGAGAAGAAAGAAAAGGTGTTGTTTTACTTCGTGATAGCTTTGGGTTTCATAACGGGATTTTGGGGAAGTATTGGAGTGTTGATTTATAAGAGAAATTGGAGGCATGCTTGCTTTCGACGTGTGGAAAACTTGGCTGATATTTTGTATGTGGAAACAGTGATAAGGATGGCGAGACTGAAGAAGATGATCAAGAAAAATTAGTGATGATCAAAGGGTTGCTTGTGCTGTTTCGCATCATTCAAATCTTCTTTTTTTTCACTTTGTTTCTTTGTTAAATGTTACTTCTTCTTTTGTATGTTCTGTTTTATGATAGTTTGTAAAAGCACAAATAATTAATGTAATCTCATTTCTCTACAAGACGTGAGTGCATGATGAAAATATTTTATGGATGACTCTATAATGCATTTAAGCATTTGAGGGTATGGGATGTCTTTAATCATAGGCTAATTCTATGGTGATATGTGGCATTTCATGTCCTTTTTATATTTGCAATTTAGTCCTTATTGTTTATAATTTTATCATAGAAATGTGTAAAGATAGAACATGTTGGCGTTGTTTGATCTATATAGCCGATCTCATCTAGTGAGAAAAGGCTTTGATTGTTGTTGTTCTTGTAATAATTTTATAATTTTACCCCTAAAATCTCTGTGGTGCACCTGAGTAAGACAAATCGACATTCGTTGAGATACACCACAACATGCTTTTCATACTGCATGTACTTTGTACACTACATATGAGGACCAAATAGTTAATGGCCACGTCATGCGGTGACTTAACGAGTAACGTTCCTGGGACTAACTAGTTGAAGGGAGTGTAAATTCATGGACTAAATAGTCTATTTTCAAATTCAAAGACTAAATAATAATTTGACCAATAATTCAAAGACCAACAAATAATTTACCTAAGAAAAGAAGGAAGAAGGGATGGAGGTGTGCGTTAGAGAGGGAGGGGTCATGGGAGAGAAACACAACATGATCGCACCCTTCGCAAGGTTGACCAAATTAACCGAATTAAAATGCAATATAGCAGTGCAATCCGGATCGTATTCACTCAAGGAACCTTTATCTAAGATCCTAGGCTAAACTAAGTATAAAAAAACATGCAATTAACAAACTAAAGTGATATTTTGGATTTTTAAGCTATCTACTAAATGAGAAATGCAATCAAAGTAAACTTGAATGTAAATAAAGAGAACCTAAATTACTATTTTTTTTTGTATTTTTCTTGAATAGGCCAATTAAAAAGAAGTTGGAATTAATATTAAAAATGCCCTTGGAAATTGAATTATGGCTATCATAGTTCAAATTAATATGGGAATTAATATTTCACTAAATCTTAAGGGAAAACCTCAAGGTACCACTTGAGTCTTGTGTTATTTCTTAATAATTACTCCCACTATCATAGCTAGCAATTACTCCAAAATACACAATTAAAAACCACTTGGTTTATGATTAAAATTGGGCAAAAGCAACATGTTCCATTCTTTATGTTGTTTGGACAACCGTCACAAACTTAGATGAATTAACATGTTATGATTCATACTATCAGAGACTACCACAACAACATTAATCACCATCATATGCTCAATTGGTTCAAACCCATTTTCTTATATTGCTTGGAATATCATCACAAACATAGATGCATTAATTAATCATGAATCTTACTATCAGAGGCTATCATAATAAATTTAATCATCATCATATGCACATATGGGTAATAAAGTTGCAATATCCAATCTAAATCATAATTCCTCAATACACATAGATAATGTACCAAAAATTTAAGTTCCTAAATTGCACAAAGATAAATTCTAAAACTAGGATATCAAATATACAATTTGGAAATAAGTATTAAGATAAAATAAACTCCCCTTTGAAGCATAGGAACTCAAGCCGTAGACTCTACCTCCAAGAAGTACAACCTCTAAACACACATGAAGAAATAAATGGAAAGCTCCTTCAATACAACCATGGAGCTAGAGTGAAAATGTGATGATAAAATAGATGATGATGAAATGGTGAGTGTGAAGATGATGGTGAATGAGGCGTGAACATGAACAGGGGAAATAAAAATAAAAGTGTGAGAGAGATGTGTGATGGTGGAATGGTGATGAAGTGGTGGGTGTGAGGCAAGAAAAAAAAATGGGAGAGGAAGAGTTGGAATGGAAGGAAGATGGGTGAAGTGGAATGAAGGGGTGATAGAGTGTGGATGGAATGAAGAATGGAGGTGGGAGGCGTGGTGGTGCTACGTCGCTCTCCCCTGTTCCAACAATTGGGGATAAGGGTTTTGGGTAAATGAAGCAAAGTGGTTTATGGGTATTGGTTTGGATCATGGGCTTGGACCTTGGGCTTGTTAATATTGAGCTTGAATGTTTAGCTTTAATTTTTGTAGCTTCTCTTCAATTATTTTTGTCAACTTATAATATAAAAATAAACCCAATATAAAATAATTTATCTCAAAATTTATAATTAAATTAAAGAGTAATCACAAAAATAAAACAATTTAACCATTTTTAATATTATTTTCATGTAATTACTCTTCAACCAAATTTATCCTAATAAATACATTTAAGCCCAACAAAGTATAATAAAAACCCTAAAATAAAATAGAAAATAGTATATAAGATAGAGTCTTATCACAACATAAGCCAAAAGGAAATGGCACAACAAGCTTCAAAGGAATATAAGCAAAGATCAAGCTAAGAGAGTTGAGAATGAAAATGATACACTACAAAATCAATGTTTTAAAAATTAGACTGGACATTGAATCGAAAAATTTATCGGATCACGGTTCAATTGGTTCAATCGATTCGACCGCCAGTCGAATTGGATAACATTATAAATATATAAAATAATATGCAAAAATAAAATAAAACTAATTATAACATTTAGAAATTAATTACATAATATAAGTGAATTCATTTAAAAATAATTTTTATTGATTCCAATACTCTTAAAAAGTTTAAATTTTATCGAATCTCTACCATCTGATTAAAGATAGTTGTTCTCATATATGTTAACGGCAAAACCTAGTAGCCGCTTTCTCTCTTCTCTCTACGTTCGTTCTTCAACCAGTTTTTTTTCTGCAGATCTAACCGGAGGGGTTGCCAAATTATTTGGCAACCCCTCCCTATTTTTCTTCTTCTTTTGTTACCGTCGTTACGTTTCATAAATAAGGTAGATATTCATTGCCCCAATTTTGGTGGTGATTTTCTTCCAGATTTTCTTCTGAGTTTTTTAGTCCTCTCTTGTGAGAGTGTAGTCTCTCATTGTTAGATCGATTCAAATCTAGTAAGTGGAGCTTATTTTATTTTTTGTGTGTATTTATTTTCTTTTGTGAATTTTTTTGACAATCAGGTGATTCTGGATTCAAGATTTGTTATAATCATATCTAAATCTACGAATCATCTATGTTAAAAAATTTTCACTAGTTCTTCATGATGTTGGAAGAGCCTACGACAATTTCAACTTTGAAGATTACTTCAGATCTAATATGCAGGAAGTATAAGAGTAACAACTCTGTTGGCAACACCAAGGACGATGAGATTTTTCATCCTAAAGAAATAGGATCAGCTGAGCTTATACTTTGTTTACTTAATTCAATAATTGTTAGGGTTTATTCTTCAGTATTATTAGATGGGAGTTTTCTAAATTATTGTAAGTGTCGTTTGGCTTTTTTTACAATATAATGAAGCATTAATGCTTTTTTATCCAAAAAAAAGTTTAAATTTTTACCTTTTATCATCCCAAAGAAATATTGATTTTTGATGTTGTTACAAGTCAAATCTAGATAATGCCTCTTTTTTTAAAAAGGGTTTATCTAACAAGTACCCTAGGATACTTGTTAAGGTTTCCTTTGATTGGTGGAGAGGGAATTAATCTTTTTGAAGTTAGTGAAAAGTCAACCAACACATATTTTAAGACCCTCTCATTGGTTGAAGAGAAACCTTAAAGAGTGCCATAAGCGCACTTGTTAGCAAAACCCTTTTTTAAAAGTCATCAAAAATCAAAATATATATTAAGTTTGGATTTATCTAACAAGTGCTCTAGGGCACTCGTTAAGATTTATTTTGATTGGTGGAGAGAGAATTAAATTTTTTGAAGTTGATGAAAAGTTAATCAACACATGTTTTAAGAACTTCTCATTAGTTAATGAAAAACCTTAAAGAGTACCTTAAAACACTTGTTAACAAAACCCATTAAATTTTACTTTTACGCTATTTCACTTATCTTCTTTCTCTTTCATTTATTTTTTTAGTTTTTCATTTCTCCCTAACCTTCTTTATCTTCCTTTTTCTCATCATCTTCAATCTTTGATCTCGTTTCTTATTTCTTCATTTCTCTCTTCTTTATCTTCCTCTTTTATCTCTTTTCTTAAGTCTTCATTTCTCTCTTCTTTATCTTCCTCTTTTCCTTCATCTTCAATTTAGGGGTGTGCAAAATCGAACCAACCGATCCCGATTCAAACTAAACCGATCAAAACCGACTATATAATCGGATAGATTGGTTTATTTTCTTGACAACCGATTTGGTTCAGTTCGGTTGATGAATGAGGCTAGATCCCAACCGATTATGATTTTTTAAAAATATTTTATGATGTTGGTTTTTATGGTTTTATGATGTTAATTAGATTGTTACTTTAAGCTTGTAATGTTAGAATATTCTACTAATAACTTTAGTTTGTTGGTTTTCATAATTAGGAATAGCTATTTTTATTTTTTAGGGTTTAAATTGAAAAGAAAAAATAGTAAATTTTTTTAAAAAAATTATGTCAAAAAACCGATCGAACCGAACCACCTACAATTAGTTTGGTTCGGTTCAGTTGATGTCCAAAGAACGAATTAGATTGGATGAATTTTTTAATCATCTGATTAAATCGATTTGATTGTCTAAATCATCCAAATCGAAGTCATAACTAAGTAGACGCGGGTTAAAATGGAGGCTGTCTTCTTCTTCTTGGGATGCAGATCTTCTTTTTTATGTTGAAAATAAAAGCTGTTGAGAAGTCATTAAAAATTCATTATCATCTTCATCATCATCATCTTCTTCCATTTAGTATATTTTTCTTAACTCTATTAAAATAAAAAATGACACATGTTATATTTTAATAAAAAAATTTGATGAAATAGATATAAGTTTTTTCCTTTCAATTAACGTCGAAATGATTAGGGGTTTGGTATTACTTAATTAAGATTTTAAGTTTGAGATTTTATAAATGCAGTTATCAGTTAAGTTCTAATTAATCGAAGTAATGCCTTGAAAACCTTATTGGCAAAAAAAGAACCCTCCAATTCCACGCGTTAATGAAATCGATATCATAATTCATAATACCACCTGCCACCACATCCACCACCTGCTACCACTACTCACCACTACTAGCAACTACCATCCACCACCACGACCACCCACCACCAATACCACGCACTGCCTACCACCACTACCAACCACATCCACCACTACCATTACCATCCACCAACTACCACCACGCACCATCGCCCACTGCCACCAATCACTACCCGTCATTCACTACTACTCGCCACCACCATCACACCCACCACTAACCACCACCACCAACCACCATTATACCACCACTCACAATTCACCACACACCATCACCCACCACAACCGCCATCACCACTAACCGCCGACCAACCACCACCGCGTACCACCACTGCCGCCACCACCCACCATGAATGTGCATGAATCTTTTTACTCCCAAAACATCCACGTAAGTATATTTTGAATTTCCATAAATATTTATTTTTTGCTATTTTATTAATATAAAAAACTGAAGATATAAAACAAAAAATAAAAAATAGAACACAAAAAAACAGACTACAAATTTTAGTTTTCAAAAAACAGAAATCTAAAAAGTTGCAGTAATACCAAACACCCCCTAAGATTTTGAGTTTGAGATTTTATAAATACAGTTTTCTTTATTGAAAGACTCTCCCTCAATAACTAAGTACACGCGGGTCAAGTTCCAATTAATCGATGCAATGCGTAAAAAAAAAAAAAAACTCCAATTCCACGCGTTAATGAAATCTATATATCATAATACCATTATTTTTTAGCTGTACACTCTAATTGACGCTTGACTACAATCTTATATTAATTATTAGCGCAGTGAAACTTGATGAGAGATCACTCGTCGCTTTTCTATGAATAATCTGACGCATATAAAACTCTTTTACTTTTTCTGCATTCATTCGATGACTTTCAAAAATTCCAATTCCACACGTTATTCAAGTTTCCTCTATATATATATATATATATATGTTTGTGTTAAAGTGATGATAACCAAAATCCGGAGTTTATTATACAATAAACACTCCATTTAAAAACTCACTTCAAATCTGTCACTGGGGAAACAATATATAAGATGGTTAATATAATTAAAATTCAGAGCAAATTTCGAAAATGAGTATTGAATCAACTTTAAAAATTTCATAAAATTTTAACTTTATAGGATCCAAACTCGAAAGAGTGGATGTGTGATTGAAGGTCAAGTCCAGGCAGAAAGGTTCACGCACAAACATAAAAACTAGTCTGCTGTCATCTTTATCTTTTAAAAAAAGCAAAAGCAAAAGCAAAAGTTGATCGAATAGAAATGTATAAATATTGCATAGACATTACCATTTATTTATTCATTTAGGTTTATGAGGTGTGAGCCTACACAATTACAAGCCACTTGCTTCATCTGCAAATTCTTTAAGATTTTGCTAAATTGTTATTTGGGTAATTTAGGTTTCATCCAAGTTTACTTTTGATTCTTTGTTTGCTTGAATTTTTTTCTTATGTGTTTATTTAAGCTGATTTGATATTTTAAGGGGTTGTCATCGTATCTTCTTCTCCTTCTCTCTAACCTTCTTCATCCCACTGCCCTCCTCCTTCATCTCCTCCTCCCTTGCCCATCTCAATCCCATCCCACGTGCTGCCGCCGACGACTTCGACAGCTACGTACAACAACCAGGAAGCCGCCTTCGACGACGACCAAGACCCCTACCCTAATAAGAAGAAACGCTACCACTGCCACACCCAGCACCAAATGGAGGCGTACGCTCCCACGTCCCACCCACACACACAAAAATAAAAAATTAAGGATGTGTTTGTGAGGAAAAAATTGGAGGGGGAAGAGAAGGATAGAAAAGGAAATTGACTAACCTTCCTCTTGTTTGATTGCAAAGATTTTGGAGAGAAAAAAATGGGAAGATTTTGTGATAATCCTCCAACTCATTTGTTAATTCTAATTATCCCAAATTAGCAGTGTTGTTTGGATTGAATTAGACTGGACGTTTCGAACGATAACAGAATATAAAGACGAGTCGATTGGATAAAAAAAAACGTTTTCTTAGTTGGACCGGATTTAACCAGGTTAAACTGTCCAATCGGTCCAATTTTTTTGTTAAAAAACTAAAAATTAACATCAGAAAAATCTTAAAAATTAAAATTAGAAAAGTCTTGAAAATTAAAATTTAAGAAGTCATGATTATCAAGAATTTCATATTTGGTTTGATCAAGTTTCGACAAGTCTTGAAAATTAAAATTTGAAAAGTCATCTAATTTAAAACTTCATAATTATGTATGTTGAAACCTAAAACTTGATCATTTTATATATTAAGAATAATTAATATTGGCCAAATTACTCTTTGGTCCTCAACGTTTGCACGAAGTTTAATAGTGGTCCTCAACGTTTCAAAAAGTTATTTTAAGTCCTTAACGTTTTTTTTTGTCAAAATTGGTCCTCTAACGTAACATCTGTCTGGTTTTGCCATTAAATGCTGATGTGGAAGGCTTATGTGGCACAACACAATGTCGTTTAAATGAATCAAAACGGCATCGTTTTGCTGAGCTGGAGTGAGAGAGGATGCCTTGTTATTTAAATATGACACGTAAGAGAGAGGGTGTACCACATAAGTCTTCATGTCAGCATTTAATAGCAAAACCAGACGGATGTTACGCTAGAGGACCAATTTTGACAAAAAAAAAAAACGTTGTTGACCTAAAATAACTTTTTAAAACGTTGAGCACCAATATTAAACTTCGTGCAAACGTTGAGGACTAAAAGAGTAATTTGGCTATTAATATTTATTATTTATTGCATTATCCGGTTCGACCAGTTAAACTGATCAGACCATAAACCGAACACTTGTCCGAATTTTTGTCCTATTCAATTCTTACAACGTTGCAAATTAGAGAAGTTTGGAGGAACGCATATGTAAACTTGATAGTATGTGTTTCAAGAATATAACATGTTAACTATTTGTGGAGATTATTAGAATACAAATATAATGAAAATGATTAAAAAAATGTTTAGTTTTATTGTTAACATTTCTATCCTTTCCTTTGCTTATTTTAAACATCCCAATAAAAGAAAAAGTATTAGTCACTAATTAATCTTCCCTTTTCCTTCATTGCATTTCCTTTGCTTTCCCTCTTCACTCCTAAACACATCCTAAATGAATATTATTAATGAATGTACAATTCATCACTTGACACAAACATGACCAATGCTTTTCATGTGAAATGGCATTATTTTTAGTTATTTCATACTTCATATATATATATATACCGCATATTGCCTGATTAATTTCTAAGCCATATATAGGAGTGCCTTCCTCACCTTGTTTCCCATCATCAAATACAATCTTTGTACAAACATGAGAGCCTTCTCAAATAATGTTGTGTTGCTTCTGCTTTTGTTTTTCATTCAAGCATCACAACTCTGCTTTAGCAAAAATTACTCAACCTCTTCTTGCTATGAAGGTGAGCGTCTAGCTCTTTTAAAATTCAAAGAAAGTTTCAAAAACACATCTCAAGAACCACTTGGTTCATGGGAAGGAAGTGATTGCTGCAAGTGGAAAGGTGTGGGTTGTGATCCTATCACAACACATGTTATCAAGCTTGATCTCAGGCCTCCACCAATAACTCCAATCTTTCTTTATAACTATCACTTTTTAGAAGCTGAAAATGTGAACCCTTCTTTATCGGAGTTGGAACACATGAATTATTTGGACTTGAGTGGAATTAATTTTCATTCAAGTCCTATACCAGAGTTCCTTGGTTCCATGAGGCGGCTGAGATATCTTAACCTCTCATTTTCTCACTTCGGTGGTAGGATTACCCATCATCTTGGTAATCTTTCAAGCCTTCGTGCTCTTGATCTTTCTTACAACTTGGAACTATATGATGATGACATGAGCTGGATTTCAAAACTTTCATCACTGAAATACCTAGCACTGAATGGTGTGTACCTTCAAAAGGCATACAATTTGTTCCAGGTACTTTCCGACCTTCCGTCTCTCTCACTAGCATATTTGAGTAGTTGTGGTATTACCAATATCCACATCCCTCGTGGTATTGTTAATTCTACATTTCTTGCTAATATTGAGGTTCTGAAACTTCAACAAAATGCTCTCCAAGGCTCAATTCTTGATGCTTTTCAAAACATGACTTCTCTTCAAGATCTCGACCTTTCTTGGAATTCTCTTTCTTTGATTCCTCATTGGTTGGCCAACCTTCACTCCCTTGTTCATGTTGATCTTTCTGAAAATTATTTCAAAAGTAGTGAAGTCTCCATCGAGTCTATCTTGGGGAGTATGTGCTCTCTCATATCATTAGACTTGTCTGACAACTATCATGAGTTGGTCCCATCCTTAAAATTTGGTCATGGAAATTTATCTGGATGCACAAGATATGTTTTGGAAGAATTGTTGTTAAGGCAAAGTGGAGTTGGTGACAGTTTGCCAACTTGGTTAGGAAAATTGAAGTGGCTGAGAGTATTAGAACTTTCATACAATCACTTAAGTGGGTCAATTCCAACAAGTTTGGGAGGATTGTCCAATTTAGTTGATTTATCTCTTTCAAATAATTATTTAACTGGGACTATTCCATCTAATATTGGGATTTTGTATGTCTTAAAATATTTATCCCTTTTAAATAATCTATTAAAAGGGCCAATTTCATCAAGCTTGGGAAGATTGTCCAATTTAACTGTGTTAGATCTTTCTAATAATCAGTTAAAAGGAACCGTTCCTCAAACTCTTGGAAAATTAGTGAGCCTAGAAATCTTGGAGCTATCCAATAACTCTTTGCTTGGTGCCTTTTCTGAACTTCACCTTGCAAACCTTTCAAACCTGTCCACATTAGCAACAGGATTTAACAGTCTTGATGTGAAAATCCGTTCTAATTGGATACCCCCATTCAAGTTCTTATCGTCAATGGGAATGTCATCTTGCAACTTAGGCAGACAATTTCCACAATGGCTCAAAAATATGACGTTCCTCAAGAGGTTGGATTTATCCAATAGCAATATACGGGGGGGGGGGGGGGGTAATTCCAAATTGGATTGAAGAAATGTATTCGATTGAAAAGTTAGATCTTTTAAATAATCAAATTAGTGGATCGATTCCAAAAATTTTTGGTCACACTGTTCCAAATCTAGTTGACATAATTCTTAAAAATAACCTTTTAGAAGGTTCAATACCAAAATCTGTTGTGTGTAAAATTCAAAGTCCCACATTGCTTAGGTTGTGTGAGGAGTGGGTGAGGAGCTTATATAAATAGGTGTGAGTTATATAGGTTTCAACACACATAAGAATACTAGCCTATAACCATTGGGTGTATTGGGTTTTGGGTATTTTTATGTATTAGAGGAGGGTTTGTAATTTTTCCGTTCAAAAATTACAAGTAGTAAAGTTTGTCCCAGTTGGGGTCGTGGTAGTAGGTCTTGAGGCACCGAACCACGTTAAAATTTTTGTGTTCTTCTTTCTCTTTTCTTTATATTTTTGTGCGGGGCCCAACAAAATCCTTGTGTACAATAAATAGTTTGTTGGTCTTGGATCTCTCAAACAATAGATTATTTGGCACAATTCCCAATAGTTGGAGAGGCATGTCTATTGATATCTTAAATTTATCATCTAATAAGCTATTAGGCAATATTCCAAGCTCATTTGGGCATTCTTTTGGAGTGGGATGGTTGAATTTGAGCAACAATAGTCTATATGGGGAGCTTCATGAAGAGTTGAAAAATATTGAAAATTTACAGATCTTGGATCTTGGTGGAAATCAATTTTCTGGGATCATTCCTTCCTGGATCCAGAATTTTCAAGAGCTTCAAGTTTTGAGATTGTCCCACAACTTGTTTACTAGTGAAATTCCATCATCTCTTTGCCAACCCACTTTTTTACAAATCTTGGATCTTGCTGGTAACAAATTGTCTGGTTTAATCCCTCATTGCATTTACCATCTTACAAGTATGACTATAGATAAAAATACAATTCCATATCCTATAGATTTTATTGCACCAACACCAACCATAGTCTTCTCATCACCACCATCACCATCACCAATGGCACCAATAGCAGTAGCAGATTCACCAATCGCATCATCTGATGATCAATGGAAGAATGAAGGCACCAAGCAAGTCTTGAAGGGATTGGAACTAGACTACACTAAAACTTTGGAGTACTTGGTAAACTTTGACTTGTCACATAATAATCTAGTGGGGTCAATTCCGGAAGGCTTAACTTGTCTTTCAGGACTAATTGGCTTAAACTTATCACACAACAATCTTTCAGGAAAGATCCCAAGCAAAATGGAAGACATGAAGTCATTGGAGTCCATGGACTTGTCAAGTAACAATCTTTATGGTCCAATTCCACCTACCATGTCTACCATGACCTTCCTAAGCCACCTGAACTTATCAAACAATAACTTCTCTGGACCCATTCCAAATGGGCCTCAATTCTCCAGTTATGACCCATCTTCTTTTTCTGAAAACCCATATCTTTGTGGAGATCCTCTAGGCAAAGCATGTTCACCGATAATCCAACCAGAAAATCCTGTCAATGTTGAGGATGGAGACAATGATGAAAGAAAAGACAAGGTGTTGCTTTACTTTGTGGTACATTTGGGTTTCATTACAGGATTTTGGGGAAGTATTGGAGTTTTGATGTATAAGAGAAATTGGAGGCATGCTTGCTTTCGACGTGTGGAAAACTTGGCTGATATATTGTATGTGGAAACAATGATAAGGATGGCAAGACTGAAGAAGATGATCAAGAAAACTCAGTGATGATCAAAGGATTGCTTGCTTGTGCTGTTTTGCTTCAATAAAATCTTCTTGTTTTCACTTTGTTTCTTTGTTCAATTTTAATTTTCTTTCGTGTGTTATGTTTCATTCTGGTTATGTTTCACTTTGTTGTTGTTGTTGTTTTTATGTTTGATTCTGATTTGTAATAATGAACGAGTATTATTTCTGGATAAAACTAGGTGTGAGTGAATGATGAAAATGTTTGCTATTTTTGGTTTATACATAGCAACTCTTAGAATAAACAACATTCTAGTGAAATTAAATAAGGAAAACTACCTTTTATGTGATTCCATGAGCATTGAGAGGTTTAGACTTCTGAATATGCTTGCCCTGTTTTATGTTCTTCTCTAATCAAATAATAGTACTTCAAACTCAACGGGTGTGGTTGAGTGGAAGGGACTCATTCATCCTTAACCAAGTGTCAGGGGTTCGATTCCTGCCTTGGGTATGGAGCAGCTTTAAATCCTTGGGCCAGCTGTCCCACCCTTCGAGGTACCTACAATTCAGCGAGGAGATTAGTCACGGTGCTCGACGGTGGATACCCTGGTCTAGACAAAAAAAATATAATAGTACTTCAATATATTACTCCACAATATATATACTCTAGTATTGGAAATACAGTCCTCTTAAAGCATCTTTCTTCATTAATTATTCAAATTTACATGAACTTATTGCTCAAAGGCCAAAAAATAAAACCACTCAAAAGTTCTGTTTTATGTTTGCAAAATTATTCCTAGAAATGGAACAATAGTTCAGTATTGAAAATAAGATCTAAATCAATAAAAAAATTTAGACCCTAATCTATTTAGGGTTGGTGTTTTTTTGTGGAGGCCTCACAAATGGTAAAATAAAAAAATTCAGTATTCTCGTAGTACTAGCTAAACTTTTATTCCTGGAATCCTTAAGCCAATATCCTTTTTAGTTACCTTTTATTGCATCAATTTAGCTTCTAATTAGATCGGAGAACATTCTTGGAAGTTTTTATTAAAACTTAGAGTTAAGACATTATAGCTAGATTAATTAAAGCATCCCCAGTTGATTATAGCTAGATTAAAATTTTGCTTCCTCCATAGTTGTGCATGTGAAGATGGAGGATGATAGGGAGGACGCATAGTGCATGGATTGGTAGGCCAACTTAGAAGATGAAACATGTAATCATACACATAATCCATTTTCAAGTCTTCTTGTATGAAACCACTTGCTGCTTTTCCTAAATCTTGTGCCTAAACAATCCCAGAAAGAACAATGTTGTTGTGTCACTTCAAACAATATAGAATGTAAATTGTCATGTCCCAGAAAGATATAATTTGTTTTAATTTAGTTCTTGAAAGAAGGAAATGTCAAATTTTCTCCTTAAAAGATTCAATTTGTCTCAATTTAGTCTCTTAAAACATGTAATTTGTATCAATTTAGTTACTGGGAGTCTCCATTAAGATAACTAACAGAACATTTTTTAGGCAGTATTAAATTGAGACACACTACATCTTTGGGGATCTAAATATGACATTTCTATCTTTCATATTAAAGTATTTTGTCAATATTAGATAACCTATCATCTTCGATGATCTGGACCGTTGATCGGTTGTAATAAATTTCATCTTAGCTGATCAATAGTTCAAATTATCGGTTGAAGTGCACTTTATAGGAAGTCATTTTAATTGATCTGATTACACATAACATATACTATGTACTAACTTCAAAACATTTTAGCGTTAGTTTTATTTACAAAAGATTATTTTATTGTTTATAAATTTAAATATTTTTAGAAGTCAAATTTAAATTATTTTGTTTGTCTCCAAAAAAAAAAATTTAAAGATACAAACAATCAATAACAAAATATATATATATATATATATATATTGCAGGATAGATTACATATGTCTACCAACTGCCAAGAAACTTCATGAGAGAGCAATAGCTTTGTCATTAGTTTTGAATACAATACTCTTACTCTGAATTGCAAAAATTACTTAAGTAATTCAGAATTCACATGATAACCCCAATTACTTTCTCTTATGGAAATGAAAAATAAATTCATATATAACATATATAAAACTAAATCTTTTAGTATTATTTTTTTAATATATATATATATATATATATATATATATATATATATATATATATACCTCAGGACCAGCGACAACCACCCGAAGATCTAGGTTCTCTAGGACCTATGTATTAGTAGGTTTTAGAGGACCTATCAATAAATAAATAATTTTTAAAAAAATACCGTTGTTGATATATCAATGATAGTATTTTTGATTGTCAACAATTGTCGATATATGTCAATAATATTATTTTCGATAATATATTTGTCGACCGTTGAAAAAAGCATTGTAAAAAAAAGTATTATCAACAATTAATGATTGTTGAAAATACTATTATTGTCTTTTTTTCAACAATTTATTTTAACGGTTAAAATTTAATTGTTTAAAAAAGTATTTTTTTTTTAATAATTAAGTGACTGTCAAAATATAAATTGTTAAAATTACATCTTTCTGATAATGCGTTGTTCAAAATTCACCTTAATTGACGCTTAATGCATTTTGACAAGTCTAGCTGTATATATGATATATCACCTTCACCATCTTTTGTCTATATATTAGCTACATGATTTTAGTGACTCGTATTGAAGTCTTTAGTCTACATTAGATGACTTCAAAGACTTGGATAAAAATTCAGTAGTATAGTATTACCGAACTTCAGTGCATTCTTCTAATCATATAGTGTAATTTGTTAATGTTAATAAAAACTTATATTACCCAAGGGGTGTGGTTGAGTAGAAGGGACTCATCTATCCTTAACCAAGTGCCAGTGGTTCGATCCCTGCCTTGGGTATAGAGCAGCTTTAAATTCTTGGGCCAGCTGTCCCATCCTTCGAGGGAATTAGTCACTGTACTCGACGGTAGATACCCTGATCTAGACAAAAAAAGACTCATATTAATTAAAACCTACCTTAAATGAATTAGAGGGACTGAAATTCAATATTACTGTATTACTCAACATTTACTGGACTCAGATTCCACCCGTTAATGAAATTTATATCATAATCTATCTATCTATATATCTATATCTTTATAATATATTAAACGTACAGACTCCCATTATGAATGAATCCTAAAATTTTCATGTATCACAATATTGCGACGTAGGATTTTGAGACCATCTAACATACCAACTTTTCTACGGTCTAGATTCATTCCTTTGGCCACCAAATTTCCCAAATCTCATCCCATCGTATTAACAATTAAACAAATATTTAATACAGTACTAATTATGCAATTCCTTAGATTTAGCAAGGATATTAAATATTAATGATTCAATCAATCCGATTTTCGTTGATTGGAATCAAGAAGATTAAAAAATCTCTGGAGGATGCCCTGCGGACGGTGTTCTCTGTACTATCAAATTTAAAATTGATGTTGATTCATATAGTCACCATGGTTGTTTCGATTGTTTTTTGTGATTGTTTTATCAATTTTATTTGCAACTTGAAATAATGTTAGATGCCATAGACGATGTCTATAATAATAATGAAGCCAAGGAACAACCTAAAGAGTTGACTAATAAGGTACTTTCATTTTTTTGTTGTTTCTGTATATATGAAGCATTGTTTTTTGCCTGATGCTATGGTTGCAAGATTTCATTGGCCAAAATCTTACTTATTTCTTCCTGGGAGGGTGTTAAATAAGTGATAATAGTACTACATAAATGCAAATGGTCATAAAGTTTACACTACCACGGTAATTGTCGAACATTTATTTTCCCATAAGTAGTTCCACAACACAATATGTTAGCTGCTAATGGTCATAGTTGTATAATGTTGTATCATTATTTACGAAGAAAGAAGAAAGGACTATAATAATATCTCTAATCTCTATCATGGAATTCATAAATCTGAGACACTGGAGGCATGAGACTGAATGTGAGATTCCAATGTTGTTTGGTGGAGGTCACAACTTATTTCTTCTTTAGACTCCGACGATGACCTCCGGCGGCGACGGTGGCCCTGCTTCTTCGATGACAACCCAGCGGCCACTGCTTCGTGAAAGATGATACTTCTTTCTTTTTTTTTCAACACTTTCATTATTTAATTTTTTATAACAAAAAAATTAAATAAATAAATTATTATTTTAATTTTAGGGGCAAAATAGTAACTTTACACCCTAACTTTTTCTTTTCCATTCCTATTTCCATTCCTAAATCTTACTAACAAACAAAGCAAATGCATCCCCTCTCCCTTTCTGCGTAAAGAACGTACCCTTAGTATTCTCTCTTTCTATCATATATTAATTTATTTTATTTGAAAGGAGAAGATTTTCTACCAACTGAAAAGATGTGTAACAGGTGAGGTCCAAGGGATTTCCTTAAAATACTTGAAATCATATACATTTTTGGGTTAGTAGTTTAACAAGTTGTTTGATTCTTTGTTTTCTTTACTAGCAAATATTTTTTTTTTTTGTATCAAATTGAGTTTATCTTGCTTATGAAAGTAAAATAAGTTATGTGATCATTTTGTTTATGGTAATGTGAGTTTATCTTGCTTATGAAAGTAAAATAAGTATTGCTATTTGGCAGGACAAAAAAAAAATAAACATTAGTAAGTCACATTTTGTTTTTAGACCTAATTCATTCACCTACCGAGTTGAAGAATTATATTGGTTCCATCAAGAATGGGGAATTTCATTCAGTAGATTGTTAGGGAAGTATCTAGGTTCTTATGTGGATGGTTGTATGAGTTATAATCTGTAAGTCCAGAAAGGTGGGGGGTCTCGGGTTAAGAGATCTCAAGCAATTCAACTTGGCCTTCCTTATGAAAATTGCTTGGGGACTTCTTACATAAAAGTTACATTAAAAATACAATAAACAATGCATAAAGAAAAACAAAACCAACAATCTAAATAATTAATAATATATGTACCAAATTAAATAAATAATAATTGAAATTGCATTTATTCAAATTTAAGTGGATAATTTAATAAAATTAGGTAGCTGAATATAATTTCATCCCATGAGCTTATATCATAATCTCATCTGGGGTGAGATTATGATAATACAAGATTCTCATGAATGCAAGAATTTTGAACTTATTTTTTAACTTTTGTACCAACTACAGAATTACAAAATGTCGGAGAAATAACCCCGAGATTATTCTTTTAACGCTTATACCAAACGGCTCCTAAGGATATTGTTTAATGATTCCCTTCAATCAAATGAGAGAACTTGAAAAATTTTATTTATTGGCTTTTCACAAACTTTAAGACAATATATTCTCTCTCAACCAATTAAAGAAAACCTTAACAACTGTCTTAGGACACTTGTTAATAAACTCTTATATAAATATAAGATGGGATAGAAAATTTAATACTATAGTAGTACTGAACTTCAGCACATTCATCCAGTTTTTTTTTGCCTTTCATTCATCCAGTTATATAATACTATTTGTTAATATTAATAAAAATTATAGTAATAAGGATTCATCTTAAATGAATTAGAGACCAATTAATTAAAGAAATATACAAAAATTCAAATGAGCTCAAGATGACAAACTGAGTAATGGATATGTATGGAAGTTTTTTTCCCTTTTTTTGTGGTAAAATAAATCGTAATTAACACGTTTGATAAACTTAATCTGAATTAATGCAAAGAAACTCCGCGAATTGTGTGAAGATTCCCTCTGTATGATTAGTCTTGACTCTTGAGTTAATTAAAGTCATTTTTTGTCCTATTAGATTGTTTGGTATAGAAGAAGCATTTCGAAGGAGGAGATATTCAATAATACGGTATCACTAAATTTTAATATATTTTTTTAATTAGTTGATTCCTAAATCATTTAATATAGATCTTTATTAATGTAAATTTATATTAATACTTATAAATAATTTTACATGAGAAAAATATATCAAACTTCAATAATATAATAATATAATAATACTGAATTTTTATTCTCTCCGGAGATTATCTTAACTAGCTTACTGGAATATCACCTAGTCCTCACGTTCATTTGGTATATCAACATCAAATTGAATGCAAATTTGTGAGAAAATTAAATATGAAGTGTGATTTGCGCAAATGGACCACTCCAAGTAGACGAATCAAATGGACAATTTTTACATATCACAAACCTGCCTGACCAATCCAATTTGAATTTTCATTAAAGAGATATCAATATTTTTTGTCTAACAATATAATATTTCAAACAAGATTAATTATAATTACTTATAAGAAGAGAATGACTTTTTTTTTTGGCTAAAGTACTATTTTAGTCCTCAATGTTTGCATGAAGTTTAATGTTGGTCCTCAATGTTTCAAAAGTTTAATGTTGGTCCTCAAAGTTTTTTTTGGTCGATTTTGGTCCTCGAGCATAACAACGTTAACTTTTTGCCGTTAAATGATGACGTGGCATGCTTATGTGGCACACACTCTCTCCTACATGTTATATTTTAATGACGTTGCATGACACATCACTGGCACGTCACCCCAAATTGCCATATCATCATTTTCTCTCCTTCATCATCATCATTATATCATCATATTTTAATGACGTGGCAGTGATGTGTTATGCCACGTCATTTAAATATGACACGTAAGAGAGAGAGTGTGCCATATAAGCATGTCACGTCATCATTTAACGGCAAATAGTTAACGGTGTTACGCTCGAGGACCAAAATCGACCAAAAAAAAAACTTTGAGGACCAACATTAAACTTCATGCAAACATTGAGGACCAAAATAGTAATTTAGCCCCTTTTTTTTTAATTTTGAGAACGAGAATGAAAATTTAATGTTTGATAGTTATTTATTTAATTATATTTTTTTTATTAAATAATTATAACACTTCTAGTACATTATTACTTGTGTTCAACCGTTTCAACTTTACCATGTGGAATGGAAAAATATTTAGATATTTGTCACTAAAAAACAATAGTGTAGTCATTCATTAACAACATATTTGTTAATTTTGTTATTGTAAGTAATGTTAAGATGTCTTCACAGAATTTCTCACATTAGTTGTGAAACTGACGCTAATTCTTTTAGTGCTAGTTAGTCATAACCAACACAAACGATAATTTTTAGTTAATGTTGAAATTAAATTTTTTGTAGTATGTTTTGCATCATATTATTTATTCATTAATTAGCTAATAATATTTATTTATTTACTCTTATTTAATTTTATTTATTACGAGAACTTCTTACCTAGTCTAGAATTTCCTATGTAAAATGGCATTATTTTTAATTATTTCATACTTCATATGCAAACAAAATTTTAAGTACATATATACCGCACCTTGCCTACTCTCAGAGCCATGAGTGCCTTCCTTACCTTTGTTTCAATTCCCATCATCAAAATTTAATACAATAATCTTTGTGCAAACATGAGAGGGTTCTCAATTCCTATGTTGCTTGTGCTTTTGTTTTTGATTCAAACATCACAGCTCTGCTTCTGCAAAAACTCAACCTCTTCTTGCATTGAACATGAGAGACTAGCTCTTTTAAGATTCAGAGCAAGTTTCAAAAACACATCTCAAGGACCACTTGGTTCCTGGGAAGGAACTGATTGCTGCAAGTGGAAAGGTGTGAGCTGTGACACTATCACTGGACATGTTATCAAGCTTCATCTCAGGAGTAGTCCACCAATATTAGATTCAAGCTCTCTGTTTGTCAATTATTACTTTTTAGAAGCTGAAAATGTGAACCCTTCTTTATTGGAGTTAGAACACTTGAAGTATTTGGGCTTGAGTGGAATTGATTTTCATTCAAGTCCTATACCAAAGTTCCTTGGTTCCATGAAGCGGCTGAGATATCTTAGCCTCTCTTATTGCAGCTTCACTGGATGGATTCCCCATCATCTTGGTAATCTTTCAAGCCTTCGTCTTCTTGATCTTTCTTACAACTGGGGACTATATGATGATGACATGGACTGGATTTCAAAACTCTCATCACTGAAGCATTTGGCACTGAATGGTGTGTCCCTTGAGAAGGCACACAATCTGTTCCAGGTACTTCTCAAGCTTCCTTCTCTCTCACTCGCAAAATTTAGTGGTTGTGGTATTACCAATATCCACATCCCTCGTGGCATTGTTAATTCTACATTTCTTGTTAATGTTGAGGTTTTGAATCTTGGATCTAATGCTCTTCATGGCTCACTTCCCAATGCTTTTCAAAACATGACTTCCATTGAAGACCTCGACCTCTCTTGGAATTTCTTTTCTTTGATTCCTCATTGGTTGGCCAATCTTCACTCCCTTGTCCGTGTTGATCTTTCTGAAAATCATTTCTCAAGCAGTGAAGTCTCCATTGAGTCTATCTTGAAAAATAAATGCTCTCTTAGAACATTAGACTTGTCATCATCTTATATCATGCATGATTTGAGAGTGCCATCTTTGAAATTTGGTCATGGAAATTTATCTGGATGCATGAGAGGATATGTTTTGGAAGAACTATTATTAAGAGAAAGTGGAGTTAGTGACAGTTTTCCAACTTGGTTAGGAAAATTGAAGTGGTTGAGAGAATTAGATCTTTCATATAATCAGTTATCTGGGACTATTCCAACAAGTCTGGGAGGATTGTCCAATTTAGTTGATTTATCCCTTTCAAATAATCAACTAAATGGGTCAATTCCATCAAGCTTGGGAAGAATGTCCAATTTAACTAGATTAGATCTTTCTAATAATCAGTTAAAAGGAACCGTTCCTCAAAATCTTGGCCAATTAGTGAGCATAGAAATCTTGGACTTATCCAACAACTCTTTGCATGGTACATTTTCTGAACTTCACCTTCGCAACCTTTCAAACTTGTCCACATTAGAAATAGGATTTAACAGTCTTGATGTGATGATCCCTTCTAGTTGGACATCACCATTCAAGTTCTTATCGTCCATGGGAATGTCATCTTGCAACTTAGGCACACAATTTCCACAATGGCTCAAAAATATGACGTTCCTCTTCAGGCTGGATCTATCCAATAACAACATTGGGGAAACAATTCCGTTTTGGATTGTAGAAATAAATTGGATGGAAACATTAGATCTTTCTAATAATTATATTAGTAGATCGATTCCAAAAATGTTTGGCCACTCAATACCAACCCTTTTTGAAATAATTCTCAAAAATAACCTTTTAGAAGGTTCAATACCAAAATCTTTGTGCACAATAAATAGTTTGTTGGTTTTGGATCTCTCAAACAATAGATTATCCGGCACAATTCCACAATGGCTCAAAAATCTTGAGCATCTTGAGATGTTGGATTTATCCAATAACAGTATAGGAGGAACAATTCCAAACTGGATTCAAGAAATGAATTGGATGAACAGGTTAGATCTTTCCAACAATCAATTTAGTGGATCAATTCCAAAAAATCTTGGCGACTCAATTCTAAACCTTCTTGAGTTAAATCTTAAAAATAACTTGTTAGAGGGTCCAATTCCAAACTCATTGTGTAAGATGATGATGTTATCTGTTTTAGATCTCTCAGATAATAGATTATCTGGCACAATTCCCAATTGTTGGAGAGGAATGTCTATTGATATCCTAAATTTGTCATCTAATAAGTTATCAGGCACTATTCCAAGCTCATTTGGGGAATCTTTTGGAGTGAAATGGCTGAATTTGAGCAACAATAGTCTACATGGGGAGCTTCATGAAGAGATGAAAAATATTGAAAATTTAGAGATCTTGGATCTTGGTGAAAATCAGTTTTCAAGGATCATTCCTTCCTGGATCCAGACTTTTCAAGGGCTTCAAGTTTTGAGGTTGTCCCAAAACTTGTTTAATGGTGATATTCCATCATCTCTTTGCCAACTCCCATTTTTACAAGTCTTGGATCTTGCGGGTAACAACTTGTCAGGTTTAATCCCTCCTTGTATTTGCCATCTTAGTGGAATGATAAAAAAAATCAAATAACGCAATTGCCACTCCATATTCTACAAATTTCAGTGAACCTTTTGATAATGATGAATGGGAGAAGGAAGGCACTAAGCAAGTCTTAAAAGGATTGGAACTAGACTACACTAAAACTTTGAAGTACTTGGTAAACTTTGACTTGTCACATAATAATCTGGTGGGATCAATTCCTGAAGGTTTAACTTGTCTTTCAGGATTAATTGGCTTGAACTTATCACACAACAATCTTTCAGGCAAGATCCCAAGCAAGATGGAAGATATGAAGTCATTGGAGTCCATGGACTTGTCAGGTAACCATCTTTATGGCCTAATTCCACCCACCATGTCCGCCTTGACCTTCCTAAGCCACTTGAACTTATCAAACAATAACTTCTCTGGACCCATTCCAAATGGGCCTCAATTCTCTAGTTATGACCCATCCTCTTTCGCTGGAAACCCATATCTTTGTGGAGATCCTGTAGGCAAAGCATGTTCGCCCAAAGGGATAATCCAACCAGAACCTCCTGTCAATGTTGAGGAAGAAGACAATGCTGAAAGAAAAGAAAAGGTGTTGTTTTACTTTGTGGTAGCTTTGGGTTTCATTACAGGATTTTGGGGAAGTATTGGAGTTTTGATATATAAGAGAAATTGGAGGCATGCTTGCTTTCGACCTGTGGAAAACTTGGCTGATATATTGTATGTGGAGTCAATGATAAGGATGGCGAGACTGAAGAAGATGATCAAGAAAAATCATTGATGATCAAAGGGTTGCCTGAGCTATTTTCCTTCACTAAAATCTTCTTGTTTTCACTTTGTTTCGTTGTTCAATTTTAATTTTCTTTAGTATGTTATATTTTCATTCTGGTTATGTTTCACTTTTTAGTTGTTGTTGTTGTTATATATGTTTCATGCTAGTTTGTAAAAGCATAAATAATGAATGATGAGTATTATTTCAATGAAATAAGGATTGCTATAGAAATCAATGCAGAAAGTGATATGTAAAACTACATTTTATGTGATTTCTTGAGCCTTGTGGCATAAATGGCCTAGACTTAATTCTAAATACGCTTGCTAAGTTTTATTTTCTTCTCTAATCAAATTATAGCACTTTAATATATTACTCCACAATATATACTTTAGTACTGCAAATGCAGCAATCTTAGCTTAAAGCATCTTTCTGTTGTGGGTCCCCTCATGTGGAGCCCACATCTTTTTTTCAAATATATATTATGTATATGTTTGTTAAATAAAAAAAAAAGGATGTGTGTGTGCAATCACGTGAGAAGCAAAAAGGCAAATTGCCTTTAAAGTTAGATAGTGTGTATGAGAAGCTTTAGACGCGCCATACGGAGCAGAGAAGCAGAGAAGAAAAATTGATTTTCTTCATTTCTCCAGGAGCAGCAGCGTCGACGAAAGGCAAGGGTTTGGGCTCACTTTGACCTTCAATGGAGGTTCATTTGTTCTCCATTTCTCATGAAATTTTGATATGTTGTTCTTGAGAGTGTGGGCATTTCATCTGTGTTGTCAGATAAATTTTTCCTTGTCATTTTGCTGCTCCTTTCATATCTGTCATTAGGGTTTGTGGAAGATATTGTTGATGATATTTCACTTGTTTGATAGTGAGTAGGGGCTGGTTTGAGTCTTGGAATATTGTGGTGGACTCTTTTTTGCTGTACTCATCTATTTGTGATAGTGGAATTTTTCTGGACTAGGTCCCGTGGTTTTTACTTCTCACATTGAGGGGGTTTTCCACGTTAAAAATTTGGTGTCCCTATTATTGCTATTTTCTTGCATTTATTGGATTAATTGCTGCTGGAAATTATCTGCTTGTGGATTGGCTCTTTGTAATTTCTTTCAAGCAGGGAAAGGATTTAATTTGGGTAATTATATCCAATCAGTTTGTACCCCCTTTCCTAACAAGTGGTATCAGAGGCAGGTTGTTGATTTCTGAATTTGTTGCTTGATTGAATATGGAGCCTAATTACAGTAGAATGATCAGTTTAAATGGCACTAATTATAACAAGTGGAAGCAAAATATGAAAGATTTATTATTTGTGAAAAAGCTGCATTTACCGGTGTTTTCTACCCAGAAACCAGAGTCAACGTCTGATGAAGATTGGGCATTTGAACATGAGATGGTTTGTGGTTTTATCAGACAATGGGTAGACGATAATGTTTTGAATCATATTTCAAATGAATCTCATGCCATAACTTTGTGGGATAAACTTGAATCTTTGTATGCCTCTAAATCTGGTAACAATAAGTTGTTTTTGCTTAAACAAGCTATGAATTTGAGATACAAAGAGGGTAGTTCCATTTTTTATCACTTGAATGAGTTTCAAGGGTGTTTTGATCAGTTGTCTGATATGGGTATTAAATTTGAAGATGAAATTTTAGGACTATGGTTGCTTAACACTTTACCTGATTCATGGGAAAATCTTCGTGTGTCTTTGACAAGTTCTGCTCCTAGTGGTATTGTATCTATGAATTTTGTGAAGACTGCTGTTTTGAATGAAGAAACGAGAAAGAGAACTCAAGATGCTTCAACTTCACATTCTGAGGTACTAGTTACTGAAAATCGGGGGAGAAGCCACGTAAGGAATGATAAAGGTAAAGGTAGAGGTCATAGTAGAAGCAAATCAAAGCCCAATTATAAAAATATGGAGTGCCATTATTGCAAGAAAAAGGGGCACATCAAGAAGTTCTGTTATAAACTGAAAAATGATAACAGAAGTAATGGCAGACAGGAAGGCAATAACAGTGATAGTGATGATCGGGTTGCCACCACCTATGGAGATCTTGTTATTGTGTATGATCAGAATCTGATTAATGTTGCCAGTGATGAATCCAGTTGGGTTGTTGACAGTGGTGCCAGCTTTCATGTGACATCAGTGAAGGATTTCTTCACATCTTATACTCTAGGTGATTATGGTGTATTGAAGATGGGTAATGATGGTCTATCAAAGGTTATTGGCATTGGATCTGTTACTTTGGAAACCAGCAATGGGACAAAGTTGTTTTTGAAGGATGTTAAACATGCTCCAAACATCCGTCTGAATTTGATTTCTACAGGTGTTCTTGATAGTGATGGTTATGTTAGTACCTTTGGTGATGGGCAGTGTAAAATTACTAAGGGTTCTTTGGTTGTGGCACGTGGAAGGAAGTTTTCTGGTTTGTATTGGACCAAGGCTTTAGTTTCCGCTGACTCTATTAATGCAGTTGAGGATGATTCCTCAAGGTTATGGCACAGGAGACTTAGCCACATCAGTGAGAAGGGACTTAACTGTTTAGCCAAGAAGAATGTTCTTTCAAGTTTGAAGGGTGCAAAGTTAGAAAAGTGTGCTCATTGCATGGCTGGGAAACAGAATAGAGTTTCTTTCAAACACCATCCTCCTTCAAGAAAATCAGAGTTACTTGATTTAGTACATTCTGATCTTTGTGGTCCTATGAAGACAAGGACTTTTGGTGGTGCACTTTACTTTGTGACTTTTATTGATGATTGTTCAAGAAAACTATGGGTTTATGCCTTGAAGTCAAAAGATCAAGTCCTTGGTGTTTTTAAGCAATTTCAAGCTTCTGTTGAAAGAGAAACAGGTAAGAAGCTGAAATGTGTTCGCACTGACAATGGTGGTGAGTATTGTGGACCGTTTGATGAGTACTGCAAACAGCAAGGTATTAGGCATCAGAAGACGCCTCCCAAGACTCCTCAGCTGAATGGTTTGGCAGAGAGGATGAACAGAACACTCATGGAGAGAGTTAGATGTTTGCTTTCTGAAGCAAAGTTGTCTGGTATGTTTTGGGGTGAAGCTTTATATACTGCTACTCATGTTATTAATTTATCTCCTGCTGTTGCTTTGAATTCTGATGTCCCTGATAGAGTGTGGTATGGTAAGGATGTTTCCTATAACCACTTACGTGTCTTTGGTTGTAAAGCATTTGTGCATATGCCAAAGGATGAGAGGTCCAAGTTAGAGGCCAAGACAAGACAGTGTATCTTTATTGGTTATGGCCATGATGAGTTTGGCTATAAGTTTTATGATCCAGTTGAAAAGAAGCTTATCAGAAGTCGTGATGCTATTTTCTTAGAGGATTAGACAATTGAAGATATTGACAGGGTAAAGAAATCAAAGTTTCAAAGTACTGATGATCTGGTTGACTTGAGTTCAAATCCAGCTCATGTGACACATATGCCTGATGTAGCAGAGTTTGGCAATCATGATGATGATGTGCAGAATCATATTCAAGATGACTGTGTTGAATGTGCTAATGATGATGACATTGAGATAGATGCTCCTGTTTCTGAGGTTGCTGATGAACCTGAAGTTCCACTTAGGAGATCTACTAGACAAAGAGTTCCTTCTACTCATTATTCATCGAATGAATATGTGCTCCTCACTGACGGGGGAGAACCTGAATGCTATGAAGAGGCTATTGAAAGTGAGCAGAAAGATGAATGGCTTTCAGCAATGCAAGATGAGATGAAGTCTTTGCATGATAACCATACTTTTGAGTTGGTCAAGTTGCCTAAGAACAAGAAAGCTTTGAAGAATCGATGGATTTACAGGGTGAAGCAGGAAGAGAATATTTCACGACCACGATACAAAGCAAGATTAGTTGTCAAAGGTTTTAGCCAGAAAAAGGGAGTTGACTTTGAAGAAATATTCTCACCCGTGGTGAAGATGTCGTCAATTCGAGTTATTCTGGGTTTAGCAGCGAGTCTTGATTTAGAGATTGAGCAAATGGATGTTAAAACTGCTTTCCTTCATGGTGATTTGGAGGAAGAGATTTATATGGAGCAACCTGAGGGTTTTGAAGTGAAGGGTAAAGAGAATTATGTTTGCAAGTTGAGAAAGAGCTTGTATGGTTTGAAGCAAGCACCGAGGCAGTGGTACACGAAATTTGAGTCTGTTATGATGCAGCAAGGCTACAAGAAGACTACTTCTGATCACTGTGTTTTTATGCAAAAATTCTCTGATGATGATTTCATTACTTTGTTGCTCTATGTTGATGACATGCTTATTGTAGGTCAAAATTCTTCCAGGATTGACAGGTTGAAGAATGAGTTGAGTAAGTCTTTTGCTATGAAAGACTTAGGACCTGCAAAACAAATTCTTGGTATGAGGATCTCACGTGATAGGAAGACAAGAAGTTGTGGTTGTCTCAGGAGAAGTACATAGAGAAGGTACTTCAAAGGTTTAATATGGATAAAGCTAAAGTTGTTAGCACACCTCTTGCTACACACTTTAAGCTAAGTGATAAGCAAAGCCCTTCAGATGACAATGAGAAAAAGGATATGCAAAGTGTTCCCTATGCTTCAGCAGTGGGTAGTTTGATGTATGCTATGGTTTGCACCAGACCTGATTTAGCTCATGCAGTTGGTATTGTTAGTCGTTTTCTATCTAATCCAGGTAGAAAGCATTGGGATGCAGTCAAGTGGATTTTGAGATATCTCCGTGGTACTTCAAGTCTAAAACTTTGTTTTAGTACTGGGAAGCCTATGGTTGTTGGTTATACTGATTCTGACATGGCTGGGGATATTGATTCTAGAAAATCTACTTCTGGTTATTTGATTACCTTTGCAGGGGGAGCTGTGGCTTGGCAATCTAGATTGCAGAAATGTGTTGCCTTGTCTACCACTGAAGCTGAGTTCATTGCAGGTACCGAAGCTTGCAAGGAGTTGCTTTGGATGAAGAAATTTATGCATGAACTCGGATTTACACAAGAAAGGTATATTCTTTATTGTGATAGTCAAAGTGCCATCCACTTGGGTAAGAATCCAACTTTCCATGGTAGATCTAAACACATTGATGTGTGTTATCATTGGATTCGAGATATTCTAGACTCTAAGTCAATTGAGTTTGAGAAGATTCATACAGATGATAATTTTTCAGACATGATGACAAAGTCTCTACCAAGAGGGAAGTTTGAAGTTTGTCATTTGGGTTCCGGTTTGGCAAATGCTTCCACATGAGTTGGAGGGGGAGTTTGTTGTGGGTCCCCTCATGTGGAGCCCACATCTTTTTTTCAAATATATATTATGTATATGTTTGTTAAATAAAAAAAAAAGGATGTGTGTGTGCAATCACGTGAGAAGCAAAAAGGCAAATTGCCTTTTAAGTTGGATAGTGTGTATGAGAAGCTTCAGACGCGCCATACGGAGCAGAGAAGCAGAGAAGAAAAATTGATTTTCTTCATTTCTCCAGGAGCAGCAGCGTCGACGAAAGGCAAGGGTTTGGGCTCACTTTGATCTTCAATGGAGGTTCATTTGTTCTCCATTTCTCATGAAATTTTGATATGTTGTTCTTGAGAGTTTGGGCATTTCATCTGTGTTGTCAGATAAATTTTTCCTTGTCATTTTGCTGCTCCTTTCATATCTGCCATTAGGGTTTGTGGAAGATATTGTTGATGATATTTCACTTGTTTGATAGTGAGTAGGGGCTAGTTTGAGTCTTGGAATATTGTGGTGGACTCTTTTTTGCTGTACTCATCTATTTGTGATAGTGGAATTTTTCTGGACTAGGTCCCGTAGTTTTTACTTCTCACATTGAGGGGGTTTTCCACGTTAAAAATTTGGTGTCCCTATTATTGCTATTTTCTTGCATTTATTGGATTAATTGCTGCTGAAAATTATCTGCTTGTGGATTGACTCTTTGTGATTTCTTCGTGAATTATTGAAATTTACATGAACTTATTGCCCAAAGACAATAAAGAAAAACAAACTACTAAAAAGTTCTGTTCTATGTCTACAAAATTACTCTTAAAACCAAACAATAGTTCACTACAATTCAGTACTCCCTCGTCCTTTCTTCGTTATTTTTTACTAATAGAGTCATAGGATAAAATATATTTTTAACTCATCGACCAAGCAGATCCTTCAATAATCAATATACACTTTAAATAATTATATATATATATATTAAACTTGAGGGAATAAAATAAATTTTTTTTTTTGACCTATAGTAAAACTGAGTAAGATTTCAGCCAAAAGAAAAAGAAAAAGAAAAGTGAATAAGATTAACCCAACCCAAAAATAATATAATAGGAGATAGAACCATGTCACACTAAAGCACTTTGAGTTTTTGACATGTCAAACTGTCTAACATATCATCTTCGCCATCTTTTGTCTACATTAGAGGACCTTAGACTCATATTAAAGTATTTTGTCAACATTAGATGACTTCAAAGACTCCAATTCCACACGTTAATGAAGTGTACATCATAATTTTGATTAACTTCATCTTTTTTATGCTAGGAAAAATTGAGAAGTAATTTTGTATCATTCAGCTAAAATTGAGATGAGAAAGTAGGAATTGATATACAATATTTAACGTGTAAAACCTCTTAATGATGAGAGATAAACCACGGACAAGAACCGAGAAGAATTTCACTATGTGAAAGAAAAGTAATTACAACTCCTCTCTAAATACAAGGAGAGAACAACAACTTTCAAAGTATAGGATGGTGAAAGTGAGTGGGAAGGCCTTGTATTTATAGGTAAAATATTGAGGGCAAAAGTGACTTTACCCATCCAAAATCACTAACCAAAACCATGTGAGCCAACAATATGAAATTTCCCAACATGGTATTTGCCCACAATTTAATCATTTACCATGGTAAAAAGCCCACAATTTTAATACTTTCATCTATATATCTTTGTCTTAAAAGCAGTTTGCCCCATGTGATTTAAAGTGTAACATTTTACAGTTTAGAAAACGCAAAATATTGCATAATGTGTAAAAATTACAAAATTAATCCAAATAATTACATTAGAAAGCCCAATTATTCTTTTAAAATTACATAGTTAGTCCAAATTGTCGAGCTTAGCATTCTTTATTAATGATTTTAACGGTAAAAACCAAATTGATAACGTAATAATCTAAAAAGGACTAAATTGAGAAGATACGTCTAAGAATGATCAAATTGAGAAAGACCAAATTGATATTTTACTTATTTTAAAATTGTATAAATACAAACTAATTTTATAAAATTTTAAATTATTGACTAATTCGATTAATTTTTGAATTAAAAAAACATAGAGTAGTTAATTGGTAACATAACAAAGCACAACGTGGTCAAGTGTCACACTCTTTACTACATGGGAACATTGCTTTTAAGCAAAACAACAGAGTGGTAAATAGTCACATTGCTTTTAAACAAATATATATAATATTTGTGAGAAAATTAGATATGAAGTGTGATTTGCGCAAATGGACCACTGCAAGTAGACGATCCACTTTTCAAATCGAGTGGACTAATTTTTACGGGTCACAAACTTAACCAATCAAATTTGAAATTTTTCTTTTTTTCTTTTTTTATTTTATTTATTAGGTCCACCACTAAGTCTCAAAAATCAAAAAATAAGGATGTGTTTGGGAGGAAGAAAATGGAGGAGAAAGAGAATGGTACGTGGGAATGAAAATTGACTAACCTTCTCTACAAAAATTTTGAAAAAAAAATTAGAGGATTAATCTCATCATTTGTTAATTTTAATAATCCCAATTTGAGGAAGTTTGGAAGAAATTACATCATACATGTAAATGACTATTATTGTGAGGCATACATAAAAGATATGTGTTTTAACTTTTAAGTATATAAGGTGTAACATTTATGGAGATAATTAGAATAAAAATATAAAATGATAAAATAATAAAAATTTGTTTAATTTTATTGTTAACATTGTCTTTTTTTTTCCTTGTTTATTTTAAACATCTAAATAAGAGAGGGAAAATTAGTCACTAATTGATCTTCCTTTGCTTTCCCTCTTGACTCCTAAACACATCCTAAAAGAATATTATTAATTGATGTACAATTCATCACTTGACACAAACACAACCTATGCTTTATTTTCACTTGAAATGGCATTATTTTTAGTTATTTCATACTTCATATATATGCCACCAAAAATGTAAGTATATATACCGCACATTGCCTTCATCAAATCATCAAATACAATCTTTGTGCAAACATGAGAGCCTTCTCAAACAATGTTCTGTTGCTTCTGCTTTTGTTTTTCATTCAAACATCACAACTCTGCTTTTGCAAAAACATAACCTCTTCTTGCTATGAAGGTGAGCGTCTAGCTCTTTTAAGATTCAGAGCAAGTTTCAAAAACACATCTCAAGGACCACTTGGTTCTTGGGAAGGAAGTGATTGCTGCAAGTGGAAAGGTGTGGGTTGTGATCCTATCACAAGACACGTTATCAAGCTTGATCTCAGGCCTCCACCAATAACTCCAATCTTTCTCTATAACTATCACTTTTTAGAAGCTGAAAATGTGAACCCTTCTTTATTGGAGTTGGAACACATGAATTATTTGGACTTGAGTGGAATTCATTTTCATTCAAGTCCTATACCAGAGTTCCTTGGTTCCATGAGGCGGCTGAGATATCTTAACCTCTCTTTCTCTAGCTTCATTGGTAAGATTCCTCACCATCTGGGTAATCTTTCAAGCCTTCGTGCTCTTGATCTTTCTTACAACTGGGAACTATATGATGATGACATGAGCTGGATTTCAAAACTTTCATCACTGAAACACCTAGCACTGGATGGTGTGTCCCTTGAGAAGGCATACAATCTGTTCCAGGTACTTTTCAAGCTTCCTTCTCTCTCACTAGCAGATTTGAGTGACTGCAGAATTATCAATATCCACATCCCTCGTGGTATTGTTAATTCTACATTTCTTGCTAATGTTGAGGTTCTGAATCTTAGAGATAATGCTCTTCATGGCTCATTTCCTGATGCTTTTCAAAACATGACTTCCATTAAAGACCTTGACCTTTCTTGGAATTCTCTTTCTTTGATTCCTCATTGGTTGGCCAATCTTCACTCCCTTGTCCAACTTGATCTTTCTAGAAATGATTTCAACAGTAGTGAAGTCTCCATGGAGTCTATCTTGGGGAATTTGTGCTCTCTCATATCATTAGACTTGTCTGACAACTATCATGAGTTGGTCCCATCCTTAAAATTTGGTCATGGAAATTTATCTGGATGCACAAGATATGTTTTGGAAGAATTGTTGTTGAGGAAGAGTGGAGTTAGTGACAGTTGGCCAACTTGGTTAGGAAAATTGAAGTGGTTGAGAGTATTAGAACTTTCATACAATCACTTACGTGGGTCAATTCCAACAAGTTTGGGAGGATTGTCCAATTTAGTTGACTTATCTCTTTCAAATAATTATTTAACTGGGACTATTCCATCTAATATTGGGACGTTGTATGCTTTAAAATATTTATCCCTTTCAAATAATCAACTAAATGGGTCAATTCCATCAAGCTTGAGAAGATTGTCCAATTTAACTGAATTAGATCTTTCTAATAATCAGTTAAAAGGAACCGTTCCTCAAAATTTTGGACAATTAGTGAGCCTAGAAATCTTGGACCTATCCAATAATTCTTTGCATGGTACCTTTTCTGAACATCATCTTGGCAATCTTTCAAGCCTGTCCACATTAGACATAGGATTTAACAATCTTGATGTGAAAATCCTGTCTGATTGGATACCGCCATTCAAGTTCTTATCCTTCATGGGAATGTCATCTTGCAACTTAGGCACACTATTTCCACAGTGGCTCAAAAATATGACGTTCCTCAATAGGTTGGATTTATCCAATAATAACATTGGGGGAACAATTCCAAGCTGGATTATCGAAGAAATGAATAGGATGGAAACATTAGATCTTTCCAATAATTATATTAGTGGATCGATTCCGGAAATTTTTGGCCACTCTATTTTGGTTGACATAATTCTAAAAAATAACCTTTTAGAAGGTTCAATACCAAAATCCTTGTGTACAATAAATAGTTTGTGGGTCTTGGAACTCTCAAACAATAGATTATCCGGCACAATTCCCAATTGTTGGAGACGCATGTCTATTGATATCTTAAATTTATCATCTAATAAGCTATCAGGCACTATTCCAAGCTCATTTGGGCATTCTTTTGGAGTGGCATGGTTGAATTTGAGCAACAATAGTCTACACGGGGAGCTTCATGAAGAGTTGAAAAATATTGAAAATTTAGAGATCTTGGATCTTGGTGAAAATCAGTTTTCAGGGATCATTCCTTCTTGGATCCAGACTTTCCAAAAGCTTCAAGTTTTGAGATTGTCCCAAAACTTGTTTATTGGAGATATTCCACCATCCCTTTGCCAACTCCCTTTTTTACAAGTCTTAGATCTTGGTGGTAACAAATTGTCTGGTTTAATCCCTCTTTGCATTTGCCATCTTAGGGGAATGACTAAAATATCAAATAACGAAATTGCCACCCCATATCCCACTAATTATTTTGCACCAGTAGCAGCAGCAGCACCAGCCGACCCTTCTGCTAGTGATGAATGGAGAAAGGAAGGCACTAAGCAAGTCTTAAAAGGATTGGAACTAGACTACACTAAAACTTTGAAGTACTTGGTAAACTTTGACTTGTCACATAATAATCTAGTGGGATCAATTCCTGAAGGCTTACCTTGTCTTTCAGGACTAATTGGCTTGAACTTATCACACAACAATCTTTCAGGAAGGATCCCAAGCAAGATGGAAGATATGAAGTCATTGGAATCCATGGACTTGTCAGGTAATAATCTTTTTGGTCCAATTCCACCCACCATGTCTACCTTGACCTTCCTAAGCCACCTGAACTTATCAAATAATAACTTCTCTGGACCCATTCCGAAAGGGCCTCAATTCTCCAGTTATGACCCATCTTCTTTTGCTGGAAACCCATATCTTTGTGGAGATCCTATAGGCAAAGCATGTTCGCCCAAAGGGATAATCCAACCAAAATCTCCTATCAATGTTGAGGAAGAAGACAATGCTGAAAGAAAAGAAAAGGTGTTGTTTTACTTTGTGGTAGCTTTGGGTTTCATTACAGGATTTTGGGGAAGTATTGGAGTTTTGATGTATAAGAGAAATTGGAGGCATGCTTGCTTTCGACGAGTGGAAAACTTGGCTGATATATTGTATGTGGAATCAGTGATAAGGATAGCGAGACTGAAGAAGATGATCAAGAAAAATCAATGATAATCAAAGGGTTGCTTGCTTGTGCTGTTTTGCATCAATCAAATCTTGTTGCTTTCACTTTGTTTCTTTGTTCAATTTTAATTTTCTTTCGTAAGTCATGTTTCATGTTGGTTATGTTTCACTCTGTTGTTGTTATGTTCCATGCTGGTTTGTTGTTATGTTTCTTTGTGAGTGTATGATGAAAATATGTTGGCTATTTTTGGTTTATTTATGCATAGCAACTCTGTGAATAAACAACATTTCAGTGAAATAAGGATTGTTATACAAAGATCAACGCAAAAAGTGATATGGAAAACTATATTTTATGTGATTTCTTGAGCCTTGGTAGCATAAAAGGTATAGGCTTCTGAATTATTCAAATTTTCATATGTACTTATCGCCCAAAGACTGAAAAATAAACTACTGAAAGATTATGTTCCCTGTGTGAAAATTACTCCTAGAAACTGAACAATAATTCAATAATCCCTCTAATCGTTATTTGTCATTTGTTAGTATTAATAAAAATTTAAATCAAAAAATTCATTCAGGATAGGTCCCAATTTATACTAATATGGAGAAATGACAAATAATAAATGGAGGGCATGTATTGTAAGAGTTTAGCATACAAACTTAGAAGATGAACATGTAATCATACACTTAATCCATCTTCAAATCTTCTTGTATGAAATCACTTGCTGCTTTTCCTATATCTTGTGCCTGAAGTGTCCCAGAAATAACAAAATATAAATAACAATGTTGTTGTGTCACTTTTTATAAAGTATATTATCATTTCAATTTTTTAAAGATACAATTTGTCTCAATTTAGTCTCTGGAAGATGAAAACATTGAATTTTGTCCCCAAAAAAATCAATTTGTCTCAGTTTTGTCCATTGAAAGATGCAATTTATTTCAATTTTGTCCTTAAGAATCTCTGATAACACAACTAATAGAAAACTTTTCAAGTATTGAGAGAAATTGCAGCTTTTCAGGGTTAAATATGACATTTCCATATTTCAAAAAATAAATTATGACAAATTGCGTTTTTAGAGATTAATTTTGATATTTTCATCTTTTAGGGATTAAATTGAAATAATATACATCTTTCTAGGATTAAAATTATAATTTCCCATACATTTTTCTTTCTTAAAATTTGTTCAATATAAATTGTGGGAATCATAAATAATTAAGCATAATTGAAGTACTTAGGCATTTCCTCTTTCATGTGGCTATTGCCCCAATCTTTTTTTTGGACTGAAGCTATTGCCCCAATCAACAGCAAGCTTAATGGATCTGCATTTGTCGTCTTCTTTAATGGGCCAATAGTGGTGCAATGGCATCTGCATTACAGATCCTTCCATAAATGATTATGTCTATTGTCTAAGGTTTGGGTAGAGTACTATATTTTTTAGATTCGGGCTCAGATCCGGACTTGAGCGGGTATCAAAATCAATTTTCATCCCGGACCTAGACCCACAAAAATTTTAAATAAATTATTATTTATTAATATAAAATTTATTTTTATACACTTTTTCATCTCTAATCATGAAAATAAAAATAAAAATTAAATCATAAACATAATATACTATTAAATTACTTTAATATTTATAAAATATTTAATATTTTTTCTTAGAATTATATATTTTCTGAACACAAAAAAGTTTAAAAATATTATTTTTTTTATATATATAAATAAATAATTACTATTGTGGGTAGGGTACCTCCTTACCCGGACAAGGATCCATTGACATTGTATCCGGGCTCATACCCAGACTCACAGGATAAAATTTCAGGGTACCCATTGGGTATGGAGATTTTGTTCATCCCAATCCTTCAATGTAGATTATTTTATTTTTAATTTTAGAGGAGTTTAATTTTTCAAACTAAAAGGGAGAGAAATGTATTATCAGCATATGTCAATGGAGTACAATCTGAGCCCTCAAGTTAATTTTTTTTTTATTTAGTCTCTAATATTTGTTCAATCTCAATTTGCTCCCCACATTTGCATATAATATTCATTTAGTCCCTAATTCTTCTAATTTTAATTTAGTTTCTATATTGTTTATAATTTTAAAATAATAAACTTATGTCGTTCGTTCTTTCATTTCATGCTTATCACAATAAAAATGAATAATTATTGAGATAATTCTTTTAAAATAGACTTAATTTAGGTCATATATAAATTCTTAGATGTTGAGTAATTAAGTGTGATAATTCTTTAACTAATGTGATCCCACATTTTCAATTTATTTATTTTTCAAATTCAAGTAAAATGTTAATCTTATTTAATTACGTGTTATAACATAATCTATATGTATAAATGAAATTTATTCATTTTATGTCAATAAAAATAATCTTTTGTGCAAAATAAGATTGTGAATTTTTTTTTATTAAAATGGTAGTAAGGAAAGGCATTCCCAAGTAAATAAAAAAATCATAAAAAAGTAAATAAAAAGATCTGTATATTGTAAGTCTCTTTAATTGTTTTTTTCTTAATATTGAGTCCCCTCATGGTAAATTAACCTACAATTAATTTTAAGACTTACTAAGCCAATTTTTTTACTTAAAAAATAAATTAAGTATATATATATTAAACTTGTGGGAATTAACAAGATAAAACTTTTATCTTTTGGCCCATATTAAAAGTGAGTAAGATTATATTAACACTCAACACTAAAATAAAATCATAAAACTAGGACTGGGTGGAATTAGCACGTTGACATGTCAACTTCGCCCTCTTTTGTCTACATTAGATGACTTAGAGACTCGTATGGAAGTCTTCTCACTTCTGTCTCCATTAGATGACTTCAAAGACTCCAATTCCACACATTAATGAAATATATATATATATCATAATATGGATCAATTTTTACCTCCACATAACCGTAATTCACGCTTGACTTGTATTCTTACATTATTAATTAGTGCAATGAAACTTTACCGAGAATTGATCTAAGTAATAAGCGATCGGCTTGGTATCATTTAAATAAGGCAAAAGTACCTTTCTTAATCTCAACGTTTGGGGTCTTGTCAATTTCGCCCCTAACGTTTTTTCGCTGTCAATTGTAACCCTAACGTTTTACGTTTCTGCCAATGTCACCCTTTTCACTAACACCGTCAAATATTTAACAGTTTTTGCTGACGTGGCATCCTATGTGGCAAAACGTTTCTTTTTTCTATCAATTGTAACCCTAACGTTTACATTTCTGCCAATGTCACCCTTTTCACTAACACCATCAAATATTTAATAATTTTTGCTTACGTGGCATCCTATGTGGCAAAAATATCTGACTTGGTATATTTTTTTTCCACATCAGATTTCTTACTCATCTTTCTCAATCAAAGTTGTGTCGTTTTGACCTCAGCCTATTCCTTCTAAAATATAACTCAAACGCACGCGCTATTTTGCTCATAAAAACATCGGAGATGTTATCCATTCTCTATTTTAGGGTAACGTCTCCAACAAAATAGAGAATGGGTAACGTCTCCGACAAAGTAGAGAATGGATAACGTCTCTGCTGTTTTTATGAGCAAAATAGCGCGTGCGTTTGTTTTATATTTTAGAAGGAATAGACCGAGGTCAAAACGACACAACTTGATGGAGGAAAAGATGAGTAGGAAATCTGATGTGGAAAAAAATATACCAAGTCAGATATTTTTGCCACATAGGATGCCACGTAAGCAAAATTATTACATATTTGATGGTGTTAGTTAAAAGGATGACATTGGCAGAAATGTAAACGTTAGGGTTACAATTGACAGAAAAAAGAAACGTTTTGCCACATAGGATGCCACGTCAGCAAAAACTGTTAAATATTTGACGGTGTTAGTGAAAAGGGTGACATTGGCAAAAACGTAAAACGTTAGGGTTACAATTGACAGCGAAAAAACGTTAGGGGCAAACTGACAGGACCCCCAAACGTTGGGGTTAGGAAAGGTACTTTTGCCTTTAAATAATGTCTCAGGTTTGAGGCCTTGTGAAAGCACAGTGCGTTATTCTCGTTAAGAAACTCTTCCATAATAATCAAGTGCATGACACGGGTCAAATTCAACTTAGTTAGAACGGAAAAAAAAACTTCATGAAAGATGAGTTATAACTTTTCTATAAATAATATTCTGACGCATATATATATATATATATATATATATATATATATAAGTCTTTTTGTCTACATGAGGAGATCTTTAGTGGTAAGGTAGTACTTCCTTCAATAAGTTGGTCTCTAAACTATTCACGGTGGGTCTTTATTAATGTGAATTTCTATTAATATTAATAAATGACTCTACATAATTAAAGAAAAGTACCGAACTTCAATAATACGATAGCACAGAACTTTTATCCCTATATTTTTTATTTATTGGCCAAACTTTTATCCCTGTATT